>CM038674.1:236627759-238025632 GCA_021605145.1 Aegilops bicornis | reverse complement strand
GAGAGGAGCAACGCAGGTTTTGGATTAGAATGGGAGAGGAGCGACACTGGTTTTGGATTGGAATAGGAGAGGAGGGGCTTTGGTTTTGAAATGGAAGAGGAGAGGAGCTGTACTGGATTTAGATTGGAACAGGAGAGGACGGTCGTGGTTTAAGAGGAGAAGAGCGGCGCTGGTCTTGGAAGTATTTTTTTGTTTTGCGTATTTTGGGTCAAAGTTTGACAACATACTGTATTTGACAAGTAAAATGTGAATGCATGTCACCAAAAATTGTATCATTTGGTTCGTATCTGAATGTACTTTCAAATTATATTATTTTTGCAACGTATAACATATATTTTATTTGTGAAAATCATGGTCAATTATGACCCAGAATAAAAGGGAGACTAGTTAATGTGGGGTCGCTTTCTTAATTGAAGGGTAAATTGATTTTGATTTTGATCCAGTCACAGCGCGCCGGCCCTCTCGTCCAATCCTAAATCGCCGTCGCACACTCCTCTCCCTCTTTCCTCTCCATCATCTCCATTCCAAAACCACCGTCTCGCCTCTCCCTCTTCTCCATTTCAAAACCACCTCCTATCTCCTCGGACGAGGATCCCATGATGTAGCCCATCCTGCCATTGAGACACTAACACATGGGTCCCACCAAGCGCGGGGTCCACCTGTCAGCGACCAAAAGGCAGGGAAACCTCTCCTCTCCATCATCTCCATTCCAAAACCACTGTCTCGCCTCTCCCTCTTCCCCATTGCAAAACCACCCCCTCTCATCTCCATCATCTCCATTCCAAAACCACCATCTCGCCTCTCCCTCTTCTCTATTGCAAGACCACCGTCTCTCCTCCCAGTTTCCAAAGCTAGCACCGGACCACTCAGAAGGACATCTATGGAGAGGATGCAGCAGCGAATCAGGCAGATCGCCGGCAGCGTCCAGGCAAAGTTAGCCAGGTTGAAGGAGATCCTTACTTGGTTTGACAATGAGTGGGAGATTTCGAGGACGGTGAGGGCCATGTGGCAATGTATGCGAAAGAGCGAGACGAAGGCGATGAGGGCGGTGATGTACTCCTCGGCGGCAGTCACGCCACAATCCTTCGAGTTCATCGAATATCTCCTCTGAGCGATGGAGCAGACAGATTCGCCCAAGGCGAAAGTCACGCGGAGGTGGTGGGCGTACAAGTCGAAGGTCGACCACCAAGAGGATAACGAATCGATCGAGTACGATGTGCCGTTCGTGAGGGTGCAGAGCCAGCCGGAGCCACATGAGTATTCGTCTCCCACCACAAGAGGAGGCCGGATGGCGCGACGTCACTTCCCTGCCATTCTCCACGGTTCCCTCGACGCTCACCTCATTTCAACGGCGTCGGTAGGGTTTAAGGTAAGCTTCGCACTAACCTAATCTTCCATCTGCTCATGCTTACAATCAGTGTTACAGCTAATAAAAATCATGCTTACAATCAGTCTCCGAGTACTATGCCAATCACCCTAAAATAGCTCTGGACCTTTGGGTTAAAGTTGTGACACTATACAAATAAAGAAAAATAGATTGGTGCTTCATTAAGAAAAGAGTACTCCCTAGAAAACTGCCAATATAAGCTACTAGTATTTTTTTGAAGTCTAAGCTACTAGTATTTAGTTAGAGGATTTGCTGCCGAGAAAGATCCGTCCACAGTGATTGCCACACATCCCACTGATGGTGGTGGATGCCAATGCTTAAATGGAGCAGGGTTGGTGTCGGTAATTTTTACTTGGCACCTTGCACTCTGCATATATGCTGGTTCCATCCGTACATTTGTGCAGTTCCACCAAAATGCAGCTAAATAACCCTGTTTGCACAGATAATGAAAAAGTGTGATTACATTATAGTGGCACTAGTTGATGAAACATACACTAATAAATTGAAGAAAATATTGTGATAGTATCATAGTATGCCATGCTGCGAGGGCGAGATGGGCCCTGCGACGCCTCATACGGTACGCCTCATAATGGAAATCGACCCAAGTCTTGCCGATACACCTTCTGCCAGTGATGAACATCAGTGTACAGTGGTAGTACAAGGAGGGGCCTTGAGACACCAATCTCTATTTTGTGTAGATCAACTAAAATTAAGCACCCCAGTTTGTAGAAACGCTTAAACATTAAAAAGGACTAGTTGATGAAACATATACTAACAAAGAGAAGCACTTTCTTTATCTACATTGGAAATGAAATGATAGAGAGGACACTCGCTCTATTTTAACTGTATTATTACTTCATTTTATCAGTGGCACTAGGGTCGATCAGGTGGCAAACGAGGTGTACCGTTCGTCGCAAGGATGGAGGTCGGGGGTGCTTAGACTGGGATGCTGAAGCTGGCTCTTTTAGTCCCTATCTCCCCCTCTGATGTTTCTGTGGTAGCATTTGGGTCGTAATCCAAACTTGGTCGAGCTAGTGCTGCGTCCCCCTACCTACCTAGCTTATGTGGTGAACTTGTCTCCTGCTAGTACTCAGTCCGTTCTAGTAGTAGTTGCATAGCTGCCCGTTTACACTAAGATGTTGTCGGATAATGGTTATCTATGGTTGGATTTCTTTAATGAAATGGAGGAAACCTCCTCTTTCGATACATAAAAAAATCAGTGGCACTAGCGGTGCCAAAACATTGCCTCAAATTAATAGTGCAACTAGATTAAGGTGCAAAATAATAACATTATTGCTTTATCATGGCAGTGCCAAAACAGTAGCACAAGAGCAGAGCCAACATGCAGGATCTTTGGAAAACGGTCAGACCAAAAAGTAACATACCTCGTATGGGAACCATGTCTGCAGTCAACGCCATCGTAGAAGGGATGACACCAGTCACCAACATGGATGATTCAATTCATGGGACCTTTTGGTGTAGTTCACCTAAAATGAAGCAATGTCCCATGAGCTAGCAGCTTCTTCTTCATTTTTTTGAGAAAAGGGCTCAGACCCCTGTTCCATTTCCATCAGAAAACAAAACCCACAGAGCTTCTTCTTCATTAGTTGCAATAAAATTGAGCAACATCAAGGTTGGTTGTGAAGCTCCTGGAATGTTCAACTATAATTTGGATATCATTTGTGTAGTTCAACTAAGATCAAGAGTGAAATGTATGCCTCTGTTTGCACAAAAAAGGTGGAAAGGAGGGTGACAAACAAGTGATGAAACATATATCAAATGAAAAGAAGCATGTTCCTTATCTGAATGGCAATCCTACAAGGACAGTAGTAATTTCTAAAGCAGTAGCATTGCTATATATTAGTGTGGGCATTAGGATTAACTATGGCAACCGTTAAATACGACATTACTTTAATGATGCCATTGCTTCATTTTACCAGCAACATTACATTAACAGCTGCTACAGAGTCGGTATTTGGGCACGGGAGAGTAGGTGGAAAGTGATGCTTGCATTTCTAACAAAAAGAAGCAACTTATCTTAATGGGAAATTTTGCAGGACATGAAAAAAAGTGCCATTGATTCATATTACTGGAGGAATTACATTGAAAACAACATTGGTTTAACGTGTCCTTACTTTTAGCAGTGCGACTGCTACATTTTACCAGTGGCATTACATAAGTGTGGCTCGGGGCAACAAACATCAGAACAGGATATCTGGGTTGGTCCCATTTTTGTTTGATATAGCCACCTTATACTGTGTGGGGTGATACATCTCCAACGTATCTATAATTTTTGATTATTCCATGCTATTATATTTTCTGTTTTGGATGTTTAATGGGCTTTACTATACACTTTTATATTATTTTTGGGACTAACATATTAACCGGAGGCCCAGCCCAAATTGCTGTTTTCTTGCCTATTTCAGTGTTTCGAAGAAAATGAATATCAAACAGAGTCCAAACAGAATGAAACCTTCGGAAGAGTTATTTTTGGAACGAACGCAATCCAGGAGACTTGGACTAGACGTCAGGGAAGCTTCAAGGAAGCCATGAGGGTCCAGGGCGCGCCCTACCCCCCTAGGCACACCCCCACCCTCACGGGCCCCTCGTGGCCCCCCTGACCGACTTCTTTCGCTTCTATATATCCATATACCCCGAAAACATCTGGGAGCACAATAGATCGGGAGTTCCGCTGCCGCAATCCTCTATAGCCACCAAAAACCTCTCGGGAGCCCGTTCCGGCATCCTGCCGGAGGGAGAACCCATCCCCGGTGGCCATCTTCATCATCCTGGCACTCTCCATGACGAGGAGGGAGTAGTTCACCCTCGGGGCTGAGGGTATGTACCCGTAGCTATGTGTTTGATCTCTCTCTCTCTCTCTCGTGTTCTGGAGGTGATACGATCTTGATGTATCGCGAGCTTTGCTATTATAGTTGGATCTTATGATGTTTCTCCCCCTCTACTCTCTTGTAATGGATTGAGTTTTCCCTTTGAAGCTATTTATCGGATTGAGTCTTTATGGATTTGAGAACACTTGATGTATGTCTTGCATGTGCTTATCTGTGGTGACAATGGGATATTCATGTGATCTACTTGATGTATGTTTTGGTGATCAACTTGCGGGTCCAGTGACCTCATGAACTTATGCATAGGGGTTGGCACACGTTTTCGTCTTGACTCTCCGATAGAAACTTTGGGGCGCTCTTTGAAGTACTTTGTGTTGTTTTGAATAGATGAATCTGAGATTGTGTGATGCATATCGCATAATCATACCCACAGATACTTGAGGTGACATTGGAGTATCTAAGTGACATTAGGGTTTTGGTTGATTTGTGTCTTAAGGTGTTATTCTAGTACGAACTCTATGATAGATCGAACGGAAAGAATAGCTTCATTTATTTTACTACGGACTCTTGAATAGATCGATAAGAAAGAATAACTTTGAGGTGGTTTCGTACCCACAATAATCTCTTCGTTCGTTCTTCGCTATTAGTGACTTTGGAGTGACTCTTTGTTGCATGTTGAGGGATAGTTATATGATCCAATTATGTTATTATTGTTGAGAGAACTTGCACTAGTGAAAGTATGAACCCTAGGCATTGTTTCCTAGCATTGCAATACCATTTGTGCTCTCTTTTATCATTAGTTACCTTGTTGTTTTTATAATTTCAGATTACAAAAGCCTTTATCTACCATCGATATTGCACTTGTATCACCATCTCTTCGCCGAACTAGTGCACCTATACAGTTTACCATTGTATTCGGTGTGTTGGAGACCCAAGAGACTCTTTGTTATTTTGTTGCAGGGTTGTTTGAGAGAGACCATCTTCGTCCTACACCTCCCACAGATTGTAAACCTTAGGTCATCCACTTGAGGGAAATCTGCTACTATCCTACAAACCTCTGCACTTGGAGGCCCAACAACGTCTACAAGAAGAAGGTTGTGTAGTGGACATCAAGCTCTTTTCCTCGCCGCTGCTGTGGGAGGTGAGTGCTTGAAGGTATATCTTTAGATCGTGCAATCGAATCTATTTGTTTCTTGTTTTATCACTAGTTTAGTCTATAAAAGAAAATTACAAAAAAATGGAATTGAGGGTGCCTCATATGCTTCATCTTTTTAATGTCTTCCGTGAAAATAAGGATTCTGAAAATTGTGCTCAAGTACTAGAAGAAGAATTACATAGAATGCTTGGCATAAAATATGTGAATGATGAGCATGATTGCAATGTTGTTAGTATGAATTCTTTCAATACCCATGATGCTAACGATATGCAAAGCCACAAGCTTGGGGATGCTATGTTTGATGAAGATGATATGTTTAGTGCCCCATGTTTTGATGAGAATATTTATTATGATGAAAGCATGCCCCTATTTATGATGATTATATTGATGAAAGTAGGTTTGGAAGAGTGTCAACTTTAGGAAGTAATGATCCCACTATTTTGGAGGATCTTGAATATTATTGTGATAATTATGAAAGTGGATTTGGAGAGGTCATGACTTTATTTAGTGATGAATCCACTATTTCGGAAGAGGTTCCAATTGATTATGAGAACAAAGTTGCTATCTATGATGATTATTGTGATGACTTGTATGCTATTAAGAATAATAATAACCATGAAACTTGTCATCATGATTTTCGTTTTCAATTGGATTATGCCTCACATGATAAGTATTTTGTTGAGTTTGATCCCACTACTATTCATGAGAAGAAATTTGCTTATGTGGAGAGTAGTAAATTTTTTATGCTTGTAGATCATGAAAAGAATGCTTTATGTGATGGTTATATTGTTGAATTCATTCATGATGCTATTGAAAATTATTATGAGGGAGGAATTTATGCTTGTAGGAGTTGCAATGATACCAAGTTTCCTCTCTATGCGCTTAAAGTTTTAAAGTTATGCTTGTTTTGCCTTGCTATGCTAGTTGATTATTATTCCCATAAGTTGTTTTCTCACAAAATCCCTATGCATAGGAAGTGGGATAGACTTAAATGTGTTAGTAATATGCTTCATGATGCTCTCTTTATGTTTCAACTAGTACATATGCCCGTGCGTTGCAACGGGCGAACAAATTGAAAAAACCAGCTTCACCTGCCACTACACTCCACTTATTTGGGTCGTAAAGTGTTAATGTGAGAAACCACCCTAACGTCCTTCATTGGCGCATGATTAAGCACTACACTTCAATCGATTGAAAGAGTAATGATGCATGTAGTAGTCTTTTATTGGAAGAAGCATACAATCTGATACAATCTGATTCTTACATGTGCATGGAATAGTCTTTTATTGGGAGAAACATACAATGTGATTCTTAGGGCATCTCCAATGTTGAACCGCAAAATGGACACCACATCCATCTACATGCCGCCGGGGAGGGAGGAGGGCACTCCAGACATTGCTGCAGGAGAAGACCATCCAAAGCTATTCGCATCTGTCTGGTTGTATTTCGGAAGAAATTTAACGGAAGTGAACAAATTTGATGAATATTTAAAAAAGGGACGATATTCATTCGTACATGAATAACTTTTTAGATAAAATCGGATGATTTTGATATAGACCAGAGCAAACTAATTTATTTCAATGTATTTGAACTAAATCATACTCTAAACCCAGTCTAAATGATTGCCAAGAGTCGTTCGTGCATTTCCGGTAGCCATGAGCCCTGCGAACTGAAACTCCAGCTCCGCTTTCATAGCCTCGGCCTCCATAGCCTGCAAGCGGCTAATCGTCCGACAATTTTGAGCCCACCAAGCTTGGCTTCAGCGGGAGCGAAAGGGCAGTGGCCTTCCTAGGGTCCTAGCGTCGGTGAACTCCCATGATCTACTCTTCCTCGTTGCCGACGACGCCCTTGGACGTGTCGGCTTCGTGGTCGTGGCGGCGAGGAGCGGGTCAGGCGGAGCTAGCAACGTCTTCCTTGTCCTCGCTCTTGTTGTAGACTTCGTCGTCCTCCTCGCTAATCTCCTTGAAGGCCGCTTCTATCTCCGCCTGATGCTGGCGGTACCATCAGTGGTCGCGGCAGATTTTGCAGGCGGTGCGATAGGAGTCAACCAGCGCCTCCTCCTTCGCCTGGTCCACATCGATGCTATCACCGTGCCAGTAGCGAGTTGCTCGACCGCGCTCCGGTGCTTGTTGAGGAGGCGGAGGTTGTACTCCTGGTCGGCTTGCGCCTGTCGGAACAAGGCCTCTCGCTCAGCCAACACCATTTCAATGTAGTGAGCATGGGCATGCCGACATGGGCCGGTGAGGAGGGTGGCGTAAACCCGTCATTGTCCACATCTTCCATTGGGATGTCCGTAGCACCGACCTCCGTCAGCCTGCCGGCCTACCAGCTGGCGACAATGGCGGCATCTCCATCTTCTGGTCTGACGAGAAGTTGTCCCAAATGACTTTGGAGGTCAAGGAGGCCATGACGGTCGTGGTACGGCGAGGAGGAGGATGGATGCGGCTATGGAAGGGGCTGGAGTTTAAATAGTCGGCGGATGGCAGGGCAAGCGACAAGGTGGTTAATTAATGGCGGGCAATAGACGAACGGCCTTGTGGCATCGGAGTAGGTTCTTTGGCAACCGCCCATGTTTAATGCACGAAGGCAGAATGATGACCTGCCATGCGAACGTGGAGTTGTCACGTGCATGGGGGGACGGTGCAGGCGGCGCTCTCGGCCGGCGCCGCTTCAATGCCAAAGTGCAAGTGAGAGGTCGCGTCGCTCTGAGCCGGCATGAATGCGACATTGGTGCTCTGGACCGGCGCTGGCCACTTCTGGTGGGAGGGACGTGGGTAAGCGAGATGTTTTTGGGTGGACCATGGCAGTTGAGAGTTAGCGTTGAAAATGCCCTTGCGTAATCTTCGAGAGTTTAATAATTCTTTTAAAGTATTTTATTAAATGATCAAAAGATTTGAATTCTGATGATTTTGAATTTTTTAATGAAAGTTTGGTTTGATTTGGAAGATTATATTTCATTCCCAATATTTTTTTACACTGTTAAGTCCAAACACAAGAAAACCGGGGACAAAAACAATGTTGGGGCCTAACAACCGGCACGTAGCACCCATCAGGCTGTGTACCTCCACCGCGGCCTCTACTCTACGCCACCAGCTTCTTGGAACTTCGTTGTCCGAATGACCTATGCTGCTTGCCGCAGATGTTGCCCACTCTTTTTTTTTTTTCTCATTATCATCCGTCCACCCCACCTTCATTATGAGATTTCAAATCAGAATCATCTTCTTCCTTAGATTTAATTTCTTTCTTTGCCCATCTTTTCCTGCTAATCCCAGCCGGCTTATTGATTTCAAATCACAGTAGTATTTAAATTGGTTTATTTGAGTGTCAGGGAGCAAGGTGGGATTATGTAATAGATGATCAAATCCTCTTTTTTGCACAGGATCATTGGTTAGCCCGGTCTATTGTTTGTCAGATTTGTTTGATGGGTTGAGGCCCATGCTAGCCGGTTGAGGCATAGCGCGGCTTCGAACTCGGTACGGGCGGACGAAAATTACACGGACGAAAACAACGCTTAGATAGATTATTTAGTACCACCTTGGATTTTGGAAAAAATATGAACGTCTTCAAAAAAACTGAAAGCGTAAAATCACGGGAAGAAGCGTATTGTGATGGTGAACCCACAGAGTCAATCCATGCTTTATTATTAACTAGCACAAATGCCCGTGCGTTGCAACGGGAAAGGACGTTGAGATGTGTCCACCAAAAAATCCATCAGACCGACCCGATGACATCCGTAGGGCCTTTCCCATCTCATGCAACCTACATTCCCATTAGGGCGTGCATGTCCTAATCTCCTTATTAGATCAGTACCAACAATCTTCTTTCCTTTGTCTCATGCAGCCCCTAATCCAGTTTAATTAAACAGTTGCAACCGTAGTGTAGAAAAAAAATATAACGCTGCAAAAAGGTTTTTATGAAACGACGGGTGAGAAAATAGGTGGAAGACGAAGCTTTGGAGGCTCGCTGCTCTAAACTTGTAAGGATGATGCTAACTAAGTGACAACATTTTAACTTGGGGACAGCATCCCGATGACCTCATCAAGGTGATGCAAGAGTTGGCAACATCTGGTTCGCGTCCACATATGTCGCAGATCTTGGTCTGTGGCCAACAAAATAATCAGATGAGGGACAATATCTAAATAGTTGACGGTATCTAGATTAGTATATTGGTGTGAATAATTGGAAATTTCTCACCGAGCATGACATAGATTTGCGGTGATGAGTATATTTTGAATGACGAGCACGTGCATGATTTTTACGGCTCCAATTAGCGGTTCGTAAAGAAAACTCAATCAAGAATTGGGGCCTATGTGTGGGTAGGAAAAAAAACTCCTTTGATCTTTTTCTTAACACAATACAAACGCATGCGCTTATATATACACGCATACACTCATCTCTATAAACACACACGCACATCCTACAACGATGAGCACCTCCGAGAGACCGAGCCGACATATCATCTTAAGATTGACGAAATCACCAAAGGCGCCTCGTTGTCGACGGGAACGTTTCCTTCCACTGAACACGGATCACGGGATATCCTGAAATAAATTCATGAATAAATGCGAGCATCAGGACTTGAACCCTAGTGTGCTGGGGATACCACTGTCCACCTAACCATCTAACCACATGTTGTTTCGCAAATCTTTTGATAAATTATTTATATATGTGAAGATAGAGCTAAACTACTAAAATCAAATCCTTTGAATTAAAATCTAATATTGGCTATAGATATCGAGCAATTTATTTTTTAAATCATCAAAGAGGGCATCAAATTTTCACGGCACAGAGACGCAGAAAGGGAACTAATAACTCAGAGAGAGAAGATGCATGAGAAGGATAAATTGGCGTGCATCTGCAAGCACAACACCTCGTGCTTCGGTACGAAGAAAACACTAATTGCCCGATCCTTCAAAACGCCCACCCACGCGGTACGACATCCGATGGTGCCACCGCCGGCAGGCAGGCGCATGAATCGAGGTTTAGGAAAATTGTGGGGGTCATGTTATACTCTTTTTGCAAGGTATTATTAGACTGCTGGACCACTTGGTCTCAGCTGCACAATGATCACAAAATGAGTTTTAGTGCCGAAAGGACATCTCCAATGCGAGGTAATACATATTTTGCCCTTTATATAGTTTTGGAGTTTTGGACCATAACGCACACGTTCGAACCGAAATTTGTCCGCTCGGTTCCACTGTCAGCCTGTTTGCAGCCATGAAATATCATGGAATGCATCCTTTTCATATATAAGTGTCTTGCAACATGCACATGTCCTTCCATCTTTTTTCATGCACAATTCCTTCCATCCTGTAATAATCCTCATATAGATCCTCCCATTAGTAGCCCACAATTCCTTTTTACAATGCATGTAGATGTCCATGCATCTCATTCCTTTTAATCATCCAACTCCTTCCATCCTTTCATGTATGGCAATATCATTGCATCCCATATAAATAATCCTCAAATCCATCCTTCCTTTCATAGCCCGCAATTCCTTTTTTTTACAATGCACGTATGCAACGTCATGCACCTCATTTTCCTTTTAATTATCCGTTCGGACCGTCTAATCCCAGACCTCATCTTAGGGCTTGTTAATTGTCTACATACACACGGATATAAATTGGTGCGTTAGCGAGGTGGGACTATTGATTCAGAAAAGAACATTCTTTAACATAAGGAAAAGCTAGCTCGTTGGTTGGCTTCTTAGAAAGGACGAAGAGGTTGTGAGTTCGATACCTTTGCTGGTGTAATAATTTTTGCCTAAGCCCACTCTCCTATTGCCGGGCTGCCACTTCAGCTCGGCCCGAGGCCGACGAGAGGAGATTTAGAAACGGAACAACCTAAAAGCTGGGCCTCGGGACAGAATTTATACCTCATATGGAAATATTCTAGTATTTTTGTTAATGTAGACTCATGGCGTGTTGGTATGGCATGTGTCATCTCTTGTTCTGGTCGTGGGTTCGATTCCATGACCTTTTCTTTTTCTACCGGAACGAAACGTTTTATCTCTTGGCCACTTAGAAACAGTCAATTGCAAAAAACCACAAAGACCTTTAGTACCACCTTGAATATGTTTTAAATTCAAACTGAAAGCGTAAATTCACAGGAAGAAAGCGTATTGTGACGGTGAACCCGGAGACCCAATCCGTGCTTTATTATTAGGGAGAGATAGCAAATATGCCCGTGCGTTGCAACGGGAGACAAAAAATTATGGCTCACCAAATAAGTATGACTCAATATCCTGATGTATGAGCATACTCTATTTTAACATAGTGGCTCACCAAGTTGCCATTTATTTATTTTTCTCACCCTAGCCGATGATGGTCGTGGTGTTCACATGATCACAATGCATTCCGCGGTAAATCCCAAGGCTATGAATTTACCAGTGCATGCCACACTTATCATTATGTTGCGCAAGGGAACGTTTAAAACTTTAAAAACAAATCTCATTGACCATGAACTACTCCCAACGCCAAGATATATAAAGACTTTCGAAAACCTAATCAAATCCTAGACATAAAATACTTTTGAATGAGTGAACAATTTTTTGAAACGATAATTTTGTTTCGAAAATTTTGATTTTCTTAAAAAAAATCACGAACATTAGTTTTGATTACAATTTTTTTTAAATGTATGAACCAGTTTCAAATTCATTAACATTTTTGACTCAACAAACATTTTTTGAATCGACGAACTTTAAAAATAAATTGGAGAACAAATTTAAAAAAACAAATTTTTATTTTTATTTTTGTGAATGGACATTTTTTTCAGATTCCCGAATATGTTTTGAATACACGGTCATTTTAAAAAAATCATGAACATGATTTTATTTCCCGACCATTTTTCCCAAATTTTGATTTGTTATAATTTTGTGAACAGTTTTGCAAAAATACCGGCATTTTTTGAATCTGCAAGAAATTTATGATTTTCTAAACATTTTGAATTCACATATATTTTTTTGATTTCTCAAACTTTTTTTTTTGAAATCTTGCAACTTTTAAAATATTAAAATCCCGAATTAATTTAAATAAGAAATAAGGAAGAAAACAAAATGATAAAATAAAAGACAAAAAAGAAAAAAAAAACAGGGAAGTAAAGCCTGCACATGGGCCGGCCATGGACGCATACATGGGTAGCACATGCGTGAGAAAAGAAAGATCAAATTGAACATGATTTTATTTCCCGACCATTTTTCCCAAATTTTGATTTGTTATAATTTTGTGAACAGTTTTGCAAAAATACCGGCATTTTTTGAATCTGCAAGAAATTTATGATTTTCTAAACATTTTTGAATTCACATATATTTTTTTGATTTCTCAAACTTTTTTTTTTGAAATCTTGCAACTTTTAAAATATTAAAATCCCGAATTAATTTAAATAAGAAATAAGGAAGAAAACAAAATGATAAAATAAAAGACAAAAAAGAAAAAAAAAACAGGGAAGTAAAGCCTGCACATGGGCCGGCCATGGACGCATACATGGGTAGCACATGCGTGAGAAAAGAAAGATCAAATTGTGCAAGCTGGGATTCGAACCATGGTCTCGTCGCTACGGGAGCGATCAGACGACCACTCGGCTACGCATCGTTCTGTGACTTTTTCTCGTCGCGCGGCTATATGACCATGAAGGAGGCGGTGATTTTTGTCCGAAAACTTGAATCGTTTTTCCCGGATGGCATTGGTGGGTAATTTTTTTCAACTTAGAGGGTAATTTTAATGACGGACGACCAGAAGCGATAGCCGCTTTATTAGTAGGTAAAGACTAGCAAAAGGGCCCGTGCGTTGCAACGGGAGAACAAATAAATCATAATCTTCAATGGCTATGAACACATTTTGCTATACACCGAGATACATCACCACTCTCAATTTTGTGAAATCATGAAAAATAAATAAACTCCTGAACATATTTGAAACCGTGGTCATTTTTCAAATTCATGAAAACTTCAACAAACATTTGATCATTTTCAAATTCGGGGAGGACTTAATTTGGTTGCAAACATATTGGGTAGCTCCACCAAAAACAACCAATCTATAAGAACATATGTAATAGGCATTTCATATAAGTAATTAGTTAAGTTTGCACCGTGAATATATTTAGAAAAATTTCATGATAATAGCGTATTTAGAATCTACACATTTTTCTGATGAATTTTCATATATGACATGTTAGATTTGGAGTTAGGGTTTGAAAGATATGAAAACTTTAAAAAGTATTTCACTACTAGGAAAAGGCCTATTAATGGCGCACCTAATTTGGCCATTAATGGCGCATTAGTGGTGCGCCATTAGTGCCAAGCCATTAGTATATTTTACTAATGGCGCACCACTGGTGCGCCATTAGTATCTGGTATAGTAATGGCGGACCTCAGAGGCGCCATTAGTATATACAACAAAGGCGCCATTAGTATGCCTCCTGTGGGGCCATGTATACCAGGTGCTTAAGCATACTAATGGCGCATAACAATAAGATGCGCCATTAGTAACCCGGCATACTAATGGCGCACTGCTTAATGATGCGCCATTAGTATCCTTTGGCATACTAATGGCGACCGTGATGTGATGCGCCATTAGTATGAATATTAGGTTTTTTATTTTTTAATTTTCTGTTTTTTTCACAGGTTACAAAATGTATAATTGGACAAAATATAGACAACACACATCAACAACTGATTCATCAAATACAATAGAAGATTAGTCTTTGAATACAATTCATCATATTAGTCTTTGAATACAATTCATCATATTAGTCTCCGAATTGAAAAGACCGAACAAAGATAGAACATTATATTACAAGTCTCGAGACCGCGAGTAGCGAGTTTGTCTTCACATTACAAGTCGATATCGATCATCTAAACTACCATCACATAGAATAGAGTTGCGGTCATCACGATGAGCATCATCACGATGAAACTCGTATTCATCCGGTTCCTCCAACGCTCCCTCCCCTCTCCCGCTAGATAGCGGGCGTATCTAGATTCGGCCTCGGCCCTAGTGGTGTACCCTTTGTAACTGTTACCGCTGAATCAGTGAACCTGTCTCCGACACTCCTCCCGCGTCAGAGACTCCGGAACCTTACCCTTGTACACGACGACGACGGCATCGCTATGCACTAGCCAAACGTAAACGTTAGTACCACGCACAATACATAAGCAATATATAAGTATGCAAATGTAACGATCGGAAGAGAAAAGCAAGACATTAATAGCATCGATTACATCTAAGTTGAACGACTCTCAAACCAAAGAGACATACTACAAGTTCATTAAAGTTTAATTACAACATGAGCCAATCGATGTTTGAGAACTAGACACAAAGATCACCGCTTTCGACTCGACTCAAGGGACCGGAGCATGGATGAAGCCGCCGCTCATCGTGGGAGTCATGAAATAACGGTCGTTGTCACCGCATTTGTAGCATTGTGTCGATGTCACCGTTGGACGGTTGATTTACGAGGTAGAACTGCCCCGAGGCACGGCGACATATTGATGGATGATTTCCGCAAACTCCGATTGGATGCGAAAGAATTCTTGTCCGATGTCCGCGTCTGGATTGCCAACACGCCATGCCCAATCTTTGAGTTCACTCGGTAGCGAAGTTGATGATGGTCCCGTATGATCGCCTCGCATGTGATGGATGGCGTAGTAGGCACCCTTCGATCACAAAGCGGCCGCTTGACGCAGCAGAACCTCGTATTGTGGGAGAACACGTGCTTGCCGTGATTTACGAATAGGCTTGGTGAAGGTGCCTCCAGATTTGGCGAGCTGGGAGAACATCATCAAGAACCTTCTTGACATTTGTGTAGTCTACGTTCAATCGACGGTCCGGGTCGAAATACGTGGCCATGGAATATTTGGGGCTTAGGAGGATGAGCGTGCAATGTGTGTCACCGCAGAAAACACGGAATGTTAAAAGAAAACGATCGAAATCTAAGAATTCATATGTTACGGGCGGTTGAGGGGAGGACTTACTCGGGAAAGTAAGGCACGAGGAAGTTATCCTTATCTTGGTTTGCCAGAATGACGCCTTCGAGGTAAGAACTCGCGACTTGCCGGTCCCCAGCGCTGCCCAAGATCTTGGCACGCATGTAGAAGGGGTCAACTATCACGATGTCCGGGGTCTTGTCGCGAATGATCCGCATCTCCATACTCAAATAAAAGAGCCGAACGAAGGTGTAGTGCAGCGGATGAAGGTTCAACATAGCGTGGATGTCATCAAACCGCAGGACGATCAGACGCCCGATGGAGTTATCCACAAAGCCCTTGCCCTCTCGCACCTTGGCCGAAAACCGGGTATGCCACATCCTTCTCTCACGAGACGCCGCTTCTCCAAAGAAAGAACAACATCATGCAGACTCCGATAGCACCGGTTGCAGCATTGAGCATATTTGTCGGTAGCATCGCCCTGCCCGCCACATGCACCCTCCTCGAGATATCCTTAGGTGAAGGTGGCCCGTCCTGAGCACGGATCGTACTCGGTGCCGGCTGGCTCGCACCCTTGTTAGACTTTCTTTTGCGTGCCTTCTTCTTCACCTGTAATGGGACCAGGTCTGCTCACAGACCGCCTTCTTGCGTGTGTTGGGGCTGATAATATTTCGCACCTCGCCTATCTGAGGCTCGGTGAAGTCGGCAGCTGGAGGCGTCTCCTGAGAGCTGAACGACAGACGACGCCTGTTGCAACTTGGCTTCTCCGCGGTACCAGCTAGATCGGCACATCTTTTGTTGGGTTGGGTTCTTGAGAAGGAGGCCCCATGAAGTCGCCATCGCACTCCATGATCGGCAAAGTAATCGATCGACGTTGGCAAATGTATCGTCGTCGTCGTCGTTTTGATCCTGTGCCATATGCATGTTTGGATCCAAAGTGGCATAGGGATGTCCGCACCGCTATGCGGGCGGTCTTGCCATGGGGCCGACTTGGCACCGCACGACCGGGCGGTGTTGTCTTTGGGGTGGTGTCCCCGCCTCAAACGAACCGCTCTTCGCCAAAGCAGGGCCAGCTCAGCAGCGCCGAGGGTCAACACGTCATCATCGTCGGCCCCGACGGGTCGAATTGGAGGTAACAACTCATCGTAGCCTGGCAGCACCCGAACCAGTTGAACCCTAAATAAGTTGGGTGGCATCTGGGTACCATGGAACAAGGGGTTGCCCGGTTGAACGATTTTGCCCTTGGCGACATCGACCAACTCGTTGTTCACGGCGCGTGAGAGTGCACGGAACGTCGGCGGCGCCCTGCGAAAACATGTAGGGCGTCAGGGATGCCCAGTCAAAGGCAAGGAGATGAAGTCCTCGGCCGAGAGAGGCTTAAATAGTTACCGTGATGATGGCGTCGAGCTCGGCTAATGTCGAGGCACCGCCAACGGCTGGCGTGCATTTGACGGAGGGGCCGCTTGCTGCAGAGGTGCCGGCCGGCATACACCCGGGTGCATTAAGCTCCCGTGCCGGCGTCGGAGACACCAATGCCACCTCCGCCGGAGACACCAATGGCCCCACCATCGCATTTTGCGAGTTCGGGCCGTGGAAGCTAGGAATCGGGCGGCCCTGTTGGCCGCCCGCAATCCACGACTCAACCCCTCGATCAAGGTAGGCACAATGGCGGCGATCATCGCTCCGAGTTGTTGTTGCACTTGCTCTTGGACAATCTCCGAATCCGCGCCACCTGTGCCTTGAGTTCTTGAACCTCGCTACCGGGCTTTACGAGCTGGTCTTTTTCTCCTTTCGCCCACCATTGTTATAGTATGACGACCATTTTGTTGACAAGCCTTTGCCAGCCACACGACCACCGACGCCGGGCCATCGAGCTTATCCTTGTTCTTCATTACATTCAACGCCTCTACTTAGAGTGTTGTCCCAAGGGTTGCTCTTAGTCGGCCCCGCCATCGCTTTCGATCGCTGCAGAAGGAATGTGAACCATTTAGAAATTTGGCTTCATTAATTAGAATGCAACCATATGGAGCTAATTACGGGGTGTATTCCTTACAGAACAAGCTCAAGCGCCCTGGTCTTCGGATCCGTGGTAAGCTCCTTTGTTTTTGGGTCCTTCTTGTACCGGGCCCTGAAAAAGTTCCTGGTCTGCTTGTCACCGTATTTATCGAAGAGGGGCGGTAGGCCTTGCTCGGCACGGTCCGCCTCCTCCTTGTCCCATATAGGCTCCGCCACTCTGTAACCGCCGGGACCGAGTGTGTGTTCCCCTATGTTCAGCTCCCGCATTTCTTTCCCCCACTGACTTGATTGGGAGTTTGCGGTCCTCGAGCAATTGATCTTGAAGTCGGTGTAGTCATCTTCGGTGATCGAAGGATTTTTATCCTTGATCTTCTCATAACTCTCATCTTTCTCGATCATTCTCTTCACATTGCTTTTCCATGTAGACAGGGCCTTGCTCATCTTCGTGAGGGAAGCATTGTTCACTTTATTCCCTTTGAGGCTTGTGTTTTCAAATTTAGCGGGGAACTTGTATCGTTCGTGCAGCTTCGTGAAGAGGAGGTTGCGCAAATTCCCTCGGTTAGGATGCCTCAGGTTCTCGGTGTTGATCGAGATGGTGCTCCGGAGAATGCACCCGAGCTAAAGCGAGTACCCCTTGACTATTCGCTCGGCGCAGTTAGATTCCGTCGAGTCCACTTCAAGAACTTCCTCCTTGAGGGCGAGGAGCACGATCGGGCGCCGTCCTTCCGCTGCCTCTTCGGGTTGGCTGCCATCCGTGCATGCGCCGCCATCATCGATGGTGGCATCCTCGGCGGCACCATCGGTGGTAGCATCGGTGGGGTCATCCTCGGCGGCACCATCGGTGGTCTCGGATCGGTGGGAAGGCGGCGTCCTCATACAAGTGAGGTTGTTCCTCCATCTCCGGGACAGCTCCTGTAATGCCTTGCCACGGAACCCCGCCCTCATCGTTGTTGGCCATGTTTCTCTCTAAATAGGAACAAAGTTTGGTCAAAAAGTTGGTTATTGTCAAGGAACAAGATCATGGTCTCATCATTTAGGGTTTGTTGACACCGAGGCATCCTAAAAGCTAAGCCTTTATCATTGAGGGTTTTTCGACGCCGAGGCACCCTAAAAGCCTAAGCTTTCATCATTAGTCACAAGTACCCCGGCCCATGCATTAGTCACAAGTATCCCATATGTCCTATTTTTAGCAAAGTCATGCTAAAGTTCACGGAAAATTTCAGCATGACCTTTGCTGAAAATAGGACATATGGAGTACCCAAATTTGCTGGAACGGAAGTTAATCGACATTCCAGCAAACTCAAGGGCCTCTCGGTGGACAAGGCAAAAAGGCCTCCATCACAACATGGAAAATACATTGGCATGTGAAGAGGTGAAACAATATATGCATCTCCAAGCAAAGATTATTCAACATTTTGGACAAACCACTACAAGCAATACTGGATCAGATACAAGAAGAATGTGAGAAAATGCAGACAAATACTAACAGATTGAGGTGTTTAACTTGTGGTGCTCTGTGCTATTAACATTTCAAGTCAAAACCTTTTACGGTTAGTAAGTGTTTCTTGAGCATATGTATGTAGTAAGTGTTTCGCTCTCGCCTTTCGTAACACATATTTTAGCTACCTAGTACCAGGTGCTATTACCCAGCAGTTAATTAGCTTTTGCTTTTGCTTTTCAAAGTGCCAAATTCTAGCTAGTACCAACAAATTAACATCTAGCGGCAATCATTTTCAAATATATATACACTGCACATTTTAATATTAACCTAAGGAAAAATGAATAGTTAGGTTAATTACCCACCGTTAGTTATTCGATCGATGCTTTGTTCTACACTTTGATGCAAATTAGTATATAGAAGAAGCTATTTACTAGCAGTACCATATATAAAAGACATACAATTCGATGCTATTTACTAGCAAGATTAGCAGTTTTTCTTCTTCTTCAATAACCGTATTGTCCATCGATCAGTATTGGCCATATATAAAAGACATTCAGTCGATGCTATTTACTAGCAGTAGTAGCAGTTTTTTCTTCTTCATTAACTATACTAGCAGTTTTTCTTCTTCATTAACTGTATTAGCTATTTACTAGCAGTACTAGCACTTGGATCATATGCTAATGCTACATTGATACATCATCATGCTGGGTAATATTAAACCCAAGCAACTTTATAATCAACCCAAGATACATCAACATCGTGACCGCCCGCCTAATAAAAAACAGTCATGACAGCATATAGTATATAAATCTGAATTTGTGTTTACAAGAAGAGTGCCCATTGCAATGTAAACCTGAGAACACAACTCACCTCAAGTGCAGGATATATAGACACCTACTTCTTCACCAAGTGCAAGAAAAGACCGCTTGCGTAACCTGTTTAGTCGAGTTGAACATTAGAATCCATACTATGCTCTACTATGCTTGTAAAGGAACACTGCTAGCTAGCTCTTTGTCGAGTTGCCGACAATCGGTAAATCGATGAAAAAATGAAGAAGAAAAAAGGCATGCATGCACTGGTTTGCCAAAACAGAGCACTTTAGTCCTCTGTTTTTGCTAACTGCTACACATACCCCCAAGTGAACCACCACAACATCTAAAAGCTAACAATTGTTTTTGCTTATATAATCAGACTTTTTGTGCTAAAAAAACTATAGAACAACTGCTCCAAATTTCTAAATAAACTGCCATTTCATTTTATTCAACAATGAACTATACTCTTTATGGTTTTTTTAGTTAAATGCAGAAAATCCAAAGTTAATTCCGCCGGGCTTTTCTATGTTTTTAATACATAACTGCTAAAACCCTAGGAGTTAACCGAGCCACCAACATATTTCTTCACAATGAACAGATTTATACTATCTATCAGCAAGTAAATTATGCCATTTGAACAGATTTATACTATTTGAATGCCAAGTACATGACTGAATCTGAATGTGACTAAATCTGCAGGGATTAGATCCATCTACTAGCTAGGGGATCCAGCTTGCGAGGGGGAGAGGGGGAGGGGAGGAGGGGGAGCTCACGGGGCGGTGGTGTGGACGGGGCGACGAGGTGGGGCGACGAGGTCCGGGTGGTGGTGGTGCAACGAGGTCCGAGAGGCGACGAGGTCCGGGTGGTGGTGGTGCTCCGGCGACGGTGGTGTGGACGGGGCGGCGTCCGGGCCACCGGCGACGAGGACGGCGGGGTGATGGCGTCCAACGAGGTGGGGCAACGGGGAGAGCGGCGCCGAGGAGAAGAGGACGACGGGGCGGCGGGGCGGCGACGTCGGGAGAGGAGAGGGCAGCGTCAAGGCCGGGCGCGTGGCGGAGACGAGGATGACGGGCGGCGTCAGGCATTGGGGCGCAAGGCCGAGGCGGCGGGCAGCGGCCGGGAGAGGAGAGGGAAGGGATCGAGGGCGAGGGCGAGGGAGAGAGAGGGATAGGTTTGGGCCGGGAGGAAATATGGATGGGGCGGCACAATACTAATGGCGCACCACCCCTCGGTGCGCCATAAGTACATCCATACTAATGGCGCACCTCACCCTGGTGCGCCATTAGTATTTTTTTTATTTCTGCTCGAGCCAACAGGTTATCTTCCACCTGACCTGATCCACACCAAGTTTCCTATACTAGCTCAACTGGTCAGCAGCCAGTTCTCACACCAGGAGGTCCTGGGTTCGATTCCCAGGCTCCACAATTTTTTTTATGCATTTAAAATGCTGTTTGATACTTATTTGTGTTTAAATATGTTCAAACTTGTTTAAATCATAACAGTAATATTTTTTTATAAGACAATAATAATTTTTTAAAAAATATCATCAAACAGTAATGCCGGTGGAGCGGGGAGGTCTTGTGGGTGCGGGGGTCGGCGGCGGTTGAGTAGGGAGGGTGCGGGGGTCGGGCGGTTGAGTAGGGGAATCGAGGGTGCGGGGGTTTGGCGGCGGCCGTGGACTGGGGGTGCTCGGCGGCGAGGGGGACCGGATCTGACGAGGTGGGATAGCGATCGAGATGGAGGCGGATCGAGATCGAGTGTCCATGAAATTTAAAAATATTCATGATAGTTCAAAAAGTGCCCATGAAATATAATCGAGAAATGAAGGCTACGATTTAAATACAATCAATCTTAGCTAGCTATCTGTTCACAATCTTCTTGCCCTTCTTTTTCGCAAATGGAGTTCTTCTGTGGAACGGACGTCCTTTAGGTAGGGTGGTCCTGCTTCTTCTTGTGGTGTATGGCACTTCATCGTCGTCGTCATGTTCCATCTTCGGGTCACCATACTTGTCGAAGTCTTGCTCATTGGCGACTCCATCCTTTCCGATGATCTTCCTTTTGCCTCTCCTCACGACAACACGACTGGGCTTTGACGGTCAAGAATGAAGAAGCATTGGTCCACTTGGGAAGCCGGTACCCATGGCTCATTTTTAGCGGTGACGTTTGCGCCCATGGTCTTGGATTTGGCTTCCGGGTATAACCATGGTGGTGAAATACCGGTCTTCTTTTAGGACGCTCTTCGCCCATCCGACACGGAACATTGGGACCTTCTCTCCAACAGAGCTCAGCTCCCAGATCTCCTCGATCCTTCCGTAGTATCTGTCCTCGTCGTTACCAGTGTAGGATTCCATTGTTAGCCCGTAGTTCTGATAACCATCGCTCTTCATGTCCTTTCCCTCGGTGTAGAATGTGTAGCCGTTGATATCGTACGCCTCATAGGTCATCAGGTTGTGCTCGGCACCTGTGACAAGGCGAATATGAGTTGTTCTTCCGTGGAAGAATCCTCATGTAAAGATGCTGACGAAGCTTCGCTTGAACCAACGCGTGAAACATGAGTTGTGCTCTTTGATTATATCTCCGTCCGTCCTCTGTTGGCCTCGGTCATTGTACGCCTTCTTAATAAAGGTTTTGTGTTCTACCACCCAAGGATCGACCACGTCTATGTGTTGTAGCGCCGACTAGGTTTTCTCTTTCAAAGTCGGGCGAGTCGACCCTCTAAGTCGACATGCATTTCATGGCGACCCTCACGGTGACCCCATCCAGCGAGCCTGCCGAGGTGCCCGCTGACGGGCAGACCAACGGGGTTCTCGATGCCTAGATAATTCATGCAGTAGGAGATGAACTCTTGGTCGAAAGCCCTGGCTATACTTCCCTACGGGCGTGACATGTTGCGAACGTATCCTTTGATGACACCATTCATCCTTTCGAGCGGCATCATCTTTGTGCAGGAACGTTGGTCTGAGTTGGATGATATCCTCCACTATATGGACCAGCAGATGCACCATAACGTCGAAGAATACGGGCGGGAAGTACATCTCAAGCTCGCATAGTATCACCACGATCTCTTCCTGTAGCCTTCTGAGTTGCCTCACGCCAATTGACTGTAACGCCCCGGATACAAGTTTCCATATTCGTAACTCCAACTCTTGCCTTTTCCGGAGATGTGATATGATATTTCCTTTGTGGTTGGGTTTTTGTCTTGTGTTTTGCTTTTTGTTCATGTCACGCATTTCATCTCATAGCATCATGTGCATTGCATTCATCCTTATGTTACATGTTACTTTCATGTCGTATGTATCAACCCCTTTGCTATCCCTCTCAAACCTAGCCTTGCACCATCACCTTCTTCTTCCTCTTCTTTTACTTCTTTATGCAAGCGAGTTCTTCCCTGCCCCATTAATGTTCATTCTTTTTATAATGCTAGTGCTCCATGCCTTATACCTCTCTGCCAAATATATTCAGTTTTGGAGTTGTTTTGGTTGGGTTCAAAAATGGCTCAAGTTTGAACTCAATTCAAACTTGAATTATTTTTATATCCTTAAAAATGCCCAAAGCAATTTATTAAAATTCTGCACAAACTCTGGACTCCGGATATATTCTCATATCTCTCTCACGCCTTCCCTTTTATCTCTGAGATTTTCTCTCTTATTTTCTGTTTGAGGAAATTGAGAAAAGAAACACCAGAGGGGGAGAGAGAGTTCCAGCCGAGGCCCAGCAGCCTGGGCCTCCCAAACCTTCCGCGCCGGCCCAAGGCCTAGGCCCAGCCGCTCCTAACCCTAGCCCGACCGAAACCTCCCCATCTCTCCCGATAGCCTCCCTCGCGCCGCCATCTCCCTCGCAGCCTCTCTTCCTCCCCTCGTTCCACATCGTGCGCCGCGCCTCTCCACCTCCTCGAGCCGGCCTCCCGCAGCTCGCCAGTTTCCCCGGAGCCGCGCCGCTCCTCCCGTCCCCGCGCTGCTCCTCCCTCCGCTTGGCCACGACGCCCCGCGCCTCTCCACTGCCTGCATCGCCATGGCCACCGGCCTTCGCCTCTGCACCCCGACGCCCCGGCCTCTCCTTCCTCGCGTCGTTCCACCATGGAGGACCAGCAGTCGCTCCCTCGCCATCCCTCATCGTCCCGACCTACAGCAGAAGCTCGTCCCCGCCGCGACCACGCCCTGCCGGCCCCGCGCCCGGCCTCCGCAACACCACCGGGACGGCCAACTCCGGCGGCCCTCCGTCCCCTGCGGCCGCGCCCTTCCTCTGCCTTCCCTCGCCGAGCCTCGTAGCGTCGACCTTCTCTGGCAACTGCGCCCCACAGCTCTTCTCCCGCTGCTGCGTCACCTCCTCTGCTCACCGACACCTTGTGTCGCTCGCCATGGACGTTGTCGCGCCTCTGCCTCGCCTCTGTACTCCCACGGCTTTGCTAGCTCCGTCACTGCCACTGCCGCTCCCCTACACCATCTACATAGCCCCGTGCACATGCTGCTGTTGCCTTGCCCCATGCCTCCACCACTGCTGCAAGCACACACCCCTGCCGCCATCTCTTGTCGCGACCAGCTGCCCCGCCCTGAACACCATGTCTGCAAGCTGCTGCCTTTTGATGCGGTTGGTTTCTTTCGGCCATTTGGACATCGTCTCTGTTTCGCTGCCAAGTACCTCTACGCCCGAAGATGTTGGATGCGCCAAGTTCCACTACGATATGCACCACTACTGTTGCTGAGGGTTTCGTCAAGTTCAACTACATCGACTACGAAACGTGAACGTTACCGTCGCCGAGACCGCAAGTACCATGACGAACATGTACAACTACCGCCGCCAAGATCACGAGTACCCCTACCATCACCGATGAACGATAGGACGACTACTTCCACTACCGTCGCGAGAACAACTACTTCCACTACGGCCCGTGTACCACTACTTCCTCTACGACCGCTACGAGAACGTCTACTCCCTCTACATCGCATCAACCCGAACCGCTTCAAAACGCACGCTTCAAAGGTATAACCCGAGACGACCGCCGAGATGCCCTTCCGAGAACGAATGTTTACGATGCATGAGATGCTCATGTTTGCACCGTGGTCCGAGTTGTTTTGCTCGTTCCTCGCTTCCCATGCCATTGACCCGTGGGAACCCGGAATCTGGGATCACCCCACCATCCGTGCACGCATCCGCACGCCTCCTTTTGCACCGGTATCTCCGTGAGCTACCGGAACCGATATGTTGCCGTGGCATCATTTTCGGATATGTTGCCGTGGCATCATTTTCGGATATGTTGCCGTGGCATCATTTTCGGATATGTTGCCGTGGCACCATTTTTGTTTCGCCGCCGTGGCACCCTTTTTGTTCCGCCATGGTGACCAAATGCTTCATAACATACTTATGTCAACATTTTCATAAGAATTGCATATAACTTGCGTATGTCATCCGCATCATGATAACAACATTTAAATGCTTAAAATTGTGTTTGCATTAAACTACTAATAGACATATGGGGATTTTCCGGAATTGTTGTTTGTTGTTCCGGCCTCATTTAAACTTGCCTAAATAGTTAGTTTATTTATGCTTCACCTCTTGCCATGCTTAACAACATTTAATATTGTTGGTTAGCCTTAACGAGAGAGAACTAAATAATTGATGTGGCGTTCCGTCAATATGCAACTCGTTGCATATTGAGCTCCACTTAATTGGTAGTATTGTTTGTGCACTTTGCCATGCCATGCCTCATTAAACCGGACATGCATCATACTTGTTTGTGCATCATGCCATGTTTATGTGATGGTTGTTTACTATGTTGTTTGTTTCTTTCCGGGTTGCTTCTCTCGTTAGCTTCGGTTTCGTTCCGGAGTTGTGAGGATTCGTTCGACTACGTCCGTTTGTCTTCTTCATGGAATCGTTCTTCTTCCTTGCGGGATTTCAGGCAAGATGATCATACCCTCGAAATCACTACTATCTTTGCTATGCTAGTTTGCTCGCTCTTTTGCTATGACAATGCTACGATGCCTACCTTTTGCTTGTCAGCCTCCCAAATTGCCATGTCAAACCTCTAACCTTTGACACCATTCCTAGCAAACCACTGTTTGGCTATGTTACCGCTTTGCTCAGCCCCTCTTATAGCGTTGTTAGTTGCAGGTGAAGATGAAGTTTGTTCCTTGTTGGAACATGGAGATGTTGTTCCTTGTTGGAACATGTTTACTTGTTGGGATATCACAATATATCTTATCTAATTAATGCATCTATATACTTGGTAAAGGGTGGAAGGCTCGGCCTTATGCCTGGTGTTTTGTTCCACTCTTGCCGCCCTAGTTTCCGTCATACCGGTGTTATGTTCCCGGATTTTGCGTTCCTTACGCGGTCGGGTGATTTATGGGACCCCCCCTGACAGTTCGCTTTGAATAAAACTTGTCCAGCAAGGCCCAAAATTGGTTTTACCATTTGCCTCACCTAGCCCTTTTTCCCTTGGGTTTCCGGAGCCCGAGGGTCATCTTTATTTTAGCCCCCCCGGGCTAGTGCTCCTTCGAGTGTTGGTCCGAAACGGGCAGACTGCGGGGCCCCCTCGGGGCAACTCGAGGTCTGGTTTTACTCGTAGGCTGACCTATCCGGTGTGCCCTGAGAACAAGGTACGTGCGACTCCTATCGGGATTTGTCGGCACATTAGGCGGCTTTGCTGGTCTTGTTTTACCATTGTCGAAATGTCTTGATGTACCAGGATACCGAGTCTGATCGGAGTGTCTCGGGTGAAGGTCTATTCCTTCGTTGATCGCGAGAGCTTGTCATGGGCTAAGTTGGGACACCCCTGCAGGGTATAAACTTTCGAGAGCCGTGCCCGCGGTTATGTGGCAGATGGGAATTTGTTAATGTCCGGTTGTAGAAAACCCGAAGTTGACCTTAATTAAAATACATCAACCGTGTGTGTAACCGTGATGGTCTCTTTCCGGCGGAGTCCGGGAAGTGAACATGGTGTTGGAGTTATGCTTGACACAGGTTGCTATAGGATCACTTCTTGATCATACTTTTATCGACCGTGCTTTGCCTTCTCTTCTCGCTCTCTTTTGCGATTGTAGCCACCATATATGCTAGTCGCTTGCTGCAGCTCCACCTCATGCCTTTACCTTACCCATAAGCTTAAATAGTCTTGATCTCGCGGGTGCGAGATTGCTGTCCCCGTGGCTCACAGATACTTCCAAAACCAGTTTGCAGGTGCCTATGTTACCGAGCAGGTGACGCAACCAAGCTCAAGGAGGAGCTCGATGAAGATCTTGCCCTTTGTGTTGTTTCGTTCTAGTTGATCAGTAGTGGAGCCCAGTTGGGGTCGATCGGGGACCTTTGTCGCATTTGGGGTTCTTCTTTTATTTTGGTTCCGTAGTCGGACCTTGATTGTATCTGGATGATGTAATGCTTTATTCATGTAATTGTGTGAAGTGGCGATTGTAGGCCAACTATGTATCTTTTCCCTTATGTATTACATGGGTTGTGTGAAGATTACCTCACTTGCGAGATTGCCTTCAATGCGGTTATGCCTCTAAGTCGTGCTTCGACACGTGGGAGATATAGCCGCATCGAGGGCGTTTCAAGTTGGTAATCAGAGCCTTCCCCGACCTTAGGAGCCCCACTGCTTGATCGTTTTTAGCGGCCGAGTTGTGTCTAGAAAAATGTTTTGAGTCATTTAGGATTATATATATCGGAGAGTTAGGAATTCTTTTTACTCCTCAGTCCCTTCGTCGCTCTGGTGAGGTCTCCTGACGTAGAAGTTTTGACTTTTCTCTCCTCAAATTTCACTAAATTTTTTTTTAGGATCACGCGGGTATCTTGGAATCGTTCCGATGGTTTTATGATGAGAACATTGTCTTGGTGCCTCCTGTCAGGGGTTTAGTGGAAGTGTCCCGGGGAGTTGAGCTCCGAGGTGTTGTCGTCATAATTTTATCGTTGCAGTTCTGGAATACCTGAGTTTAGTACGCCGACATCGAAAATCTCTTTTGTACAGTTGTTGGTGAGATAACCCTGATAGCCCAGTACTGAGGCGAGTGCGGGAGTATTGCCATGACTCGTATAACGGATGCTTTTCGAAGGTTGAGGTAGACGATTTCCGAAGGTTTCTTGGTTATGTGTTGACGGATGGATACAGGTGGATGTAGGGATTGTTAGTTTGTGTGAGATATATTGCTTCCCCTGTATCCCCAACACCAGATTGCATAAACAGAATGTTTTGGGAGTTTTATAGGTGGGAATTCAAGTAGCTCCTAGAATATCTTTTCGACAGATGCATGATATGGGATTGGGTAAATCTCTATCATATGTATTTGTTCCGGCTTATTCTGCAAGCCAAATCCTTTGTTTTGTGTTATATGTGGTATTCGAGTTGCTTCGATGTCAAATGTTGAATCCATACCTTCCCTAATTGGTGTTCTCATATTTCTATGTGAGTGTTAATCCTTCTTGATCATCGAGATTGTCATGTCAATCCTTTCCAACCGGCGTGTTTCTCTTCAAGTGGATCCGATCACTTCAACATCAGCAAGACCAATTATCATTTCTTCTCAACGGTGTTTGTTTCATCCGTCTCCAAGTTGCCTTTGTTTTTTCCCGCCCACCCACCCCTTTTTCCTCAAGGACTAAGATTTCTTTACCAAGTATCCTTTTATTTTTGTGAAGTTTCTCCATTCTTTTCCGACAATGTTCTTACCCGGTGGTTCTCAAGAAGATGTTCTACTAGTTCATCATTCTTCATTCTCGTATTCTTTTTCGGTGGATTTAACTCAATCTTTCGGTGTTGATCATATTCTTTTTCTCATTCCAAGTGCTTTCTTATGTCGGTGTATCTATTAATCATTCTTCTTCTCGCTATTTGTTATTCCGGAGTGCTCAAGATATCTCAAAGATTCGTGTTTCCACTCTGCATTCGTTCAAGATCTTTCGAGATTGGTATCTCATTCAAGTCATTTAATTCAACCGGTGCAACATCTCTTTTAAATCTTTTCAACGGTGTTATTTTGAGTGGGCCCTAACCCACAGGTCTTTTCCCAGGATCTTACCTGACTCTTCTATTTTCCCAGAGCTATCCTAAATTCTTCTTCAAGTTTGACGTAAGAATGAGTTATCATCAGTCAAATGTTTTTCTCCAAGATCTTCAAATTCTTTTCATAGTTGGCTCAACCTCTTCGCTTTTGATTCTTCCGGTGTGCCTCAATAATTCTTGGTGGTGTTTCTCGTTGTCATTCTCATCATTTGAAGACCGAAGAAGAGTTTCTCTTTAATCTTGCTCTATTCTCTTCAAGATTCATGGTGCTAGCTTGTTGCCATCCTCTCATAATTGTTTTCGATTGTGAGAATCTTTTTCACCCATCGGGAGATATTCAAGAGTCTTCTCAGTTTGTCATTCGGAGTCCATCAATTCAGTTTTATTCATTCTCAGCTGTCAGTTATCATTCTCCTATCTTGCCGGTGCATCAATCGAATATCCTCTAATCAGTTCTTGATCTCTTTGTTCTCATGTATCTAGTTTGTCTCAAGCACCTTCGTTCATTTGCTAATTCTTACCGGTGATGCACCCTTACTTCGATCATTTTCAATTCTTACGGTGGTTCTTTCAAGATCTCTCTTCCTTGTTCATCATATCGATTCATTCGTTCTTCCCAAATCCTACCGGCGGATCGTTGAAGACCTTCCCAAGTTGAGCAATATCTCTCTTCAATCCTTTTTCAACGAGAATAAGTAGTATGCCTAATCCGTTGCTTGTCATCAATTAAAATTGGTGAAGGATACACATAACATAATTCTTGTTCTTGTTTCATCCAAGTGATTAATTCCTTCTTTCGGAGTTTGTTCAAGATGAATAAATTCTCGGTTTCAGTTGTTTCATCTTTTCTTTTCCCGGAGTTCCAAGCTCTCATTATCACGGAGATCCATCTAAATCATTGCAAGGATTCACCTTGTGTTTTCAACTTCTCTTTCTTTTTATCATCCTTTTATTACCAGAGTGGTGGTTCGTCAAGGATTCTCTTCATTCTTCAATTGTTCTTCAAGTTTTCTCTTGAAGTTAAGATCAGCCAAGCTATACTCAAAATTAAACATGGTGCTCAACACATGTTTTGTTTTGAGGAGCTCAAGTATTCTTCATCTTGCATTCCAAAGTGCAATTCTTTCTACCTTAGTTTTTGAGGTGGTGTTATATCATTCTTGGCAATTTCCATTCATGTTTCATGGTTCACATGTTGTCAAGAATGAGGTATTTTAAATCCATCAAGCTCTTCTCTGGAGTTATCTTGGTATAGATTTCACCTAAAGCCTTCCCTAAGGAATGTTGCTATTGTGCTGCTTATCAATGATCCAATTTTCTCCTTCTCATCTCGATGAAGAAATTTTTCATCTCTTTGGTGCTCTCAGTCAAGTCAATTGTTTCCATTAGTGGACGGTTGTCACCTCATCATTTTGAGATGTTTGCCATAAGCCCACAACAAGCTTGTGCTTTTCGTTGTTGATTTTCCAACAACTCCGTTCAATTCTTCTTTGCAAGGATGCTTTCCAAGCTCATTTGTGGCAGAAGTTGGCATTTTCTTCTCCATTCTGTTATTCCAATGATTTATCTTCTATTCTTTCTTCCGAAGGCATTGTGATGTTACTCTTTTCACTCATCATCTCGAATTGTGAGGATCATGTTCTTTTCGTGCATATCCATTTAACCGGAGTGTTGTGTTCTCATTCAAGTTCTTTCATCTTACCAAGTTTTGCCTCTATTTTCAACCTGAGTGCTGTCTGAAATCCTTCTTACCCATTGTGCCATTCTTTCAATAGTTCTGGAGGCAGTGTATTGTTGTTTTCATCAAGTATACTCTCATCTTGTCAAGTTCATGTCCAATTCCTTCCATTTAGAGTCGGAGTGCTGTCCAAATTATATCAATCTTATTCCTTCTCTATCTAGTTTTAACCGGAGTGGTTTCAATATCTATCTTATCACTAAACCTCTTGGTTCTCGTCGTATCCCTTGTGCCTCTTTTCTAACGGAGTGTTTTCAACTTTGTTCATCTTCCTGGTTTTCTTTCTTTTGTTTTTCTCAACCTCTCAAGGTTCATGGTTTTCACTCTTTTGTCGAAGAAGCAACTCAGTTTTACCTCTTCTCTTCCTTTTCCGTTTTCCCTCCGGTGCCATCCTAGATCTCGGGACGAGATCCTCTCGTAGTGGTGGAGTGTTGTAACGCCCCGGATACAACTTTCCATATTCGTAACTCCAACTCTTGCCTTTTCTGGAGATGCGATATGATATTTCCTTTGTGGTTGGGTTTTTGTCTTGTGTTTTGCTTTTTGTTCATGTCACGCATTTCATCTCATAGCATCATGTGCATTGCATTCATCCTTATGTTACATGTTACTTTCATGTCGTATGTATCAACCCCTTTGCTATCCCTCTCAAACCTAGCCTTGCACCATCACCTTCTTCTTCCTCTTCTTTTACTTCTTTATGCAAGCGAGTTCTTCCCTGCCCCATTAATGTTCATTCTTTTATAATGCTAGTGCTCCATGCCTTATACCTCTCTGCCAAATATATTCAGTTTTGGAGTTGTTTTGGTTGGGTTCAAAAATGGCTCAAGTTTGAACTCAATTCAAACTTGAATTATTTTTATATCCTTAAAAATGCCCAAAGCAATTTATTAAAATTCTGCACAAACTCTGGACTCCGGATATATTCTCATATCTCTCTCACGCCTTCCCTTTTATCTCTGAGATTTTCTCTCTTATTTTCTGTTTGAGGAAATTGAGAAAAGAAACACCAGAGGGGGAGAGAGAGTTCCAGCCGAGGCCCAGCAGCCTGGGCCTCCCAAACCTTTCGCGCCGGCCCAAGGCCTAGGCCCAGCCGCTCCTAACCCTAGCCCGACCGAAACCTCCCCATCTCTCCCGATAGCCTCCCTCACGCCGCCATCTCCCTCGCAGCCTCTCTTCCTCCCCTCGTTCCCCATCGTGCGCCACGCCTCTCCACCTCCTCGAGCCGGCCGCCCGCAGCTCGCCGGTTTCCCCGGAGCCACGCCGCTCCTCCCTCCGCTTGGCCACGACGCTCCGTGCGTCTCCACTGCCTGCATCGCCATGGCCACCGGCCTTCGCCTCTGCACCCCGACGCCCCGGCCTCTCCTTCCTCGCGTCTGTTCCACCATGGAGGACCAGCGATCGCTCCTCGCCATCCCTCATCGTCCCGACCTACAGCAGAAGCTCGTCCCGCCATGACCACGCCTGCGGCCCAGCGCCCGGCCTCAACACCACCGGAGCGGCTAACTCCGGCCCTCCGTCCCGCGGCGCGCCCTTCTTCTCGCCTTCCCTCGCCCGAGCCTCGAAGGCGTCGACCTTCTTCGCAGCTGCGCAGCTCTTCTCCCGCTGCTGCGTCGCCTCCTCTGCTCTCCGACACCTTGTGTCGCTCGCCATGGACTTTGTCGCGCCTCTGCCTCGCCTCTGTACTCCCACGGCTTTGCTAGCTCCGTCACTGCCGCTGCCGCTCCCCTACACCATCTACATAGCCCCGTGCACATGCTGCTGTTGCCTTGCCCCATGCCTCCACCACTGCTGCAAGCACACACCCCTGCCGCCATCTCTTGTCACGACCAGCTGCCCCGCCACGAACACCATGTCCGCAAGCTGCTGCCTTCTCGATGCGGTTGGTTTCTTTCGCCATTTGGACATCGTCTCATTTCGCTGCCAAGTACCTCTACGCCCGAAGATGTTGGATGCGCCAAGTTCCACTACGATATGCACCACTACTGTTGCTGAGGGTTTCGTCAAGTTCAACTACATCGACTACGAAACGTGAACGACTACCGTCGCCGAGACCGCAAGTACCACGACGAACATGTACAACTACCGCCGGCAAGATCACGAGTACCCCTACCATCGCCGATGAACGATAGGACGACTACTTCCACTACCATCGCGAGAACAACTACTTCCACTACGGCCCGTGTACCACTACTTCCTCTACGACCGCTACGAGAACGTCTACTCCCTCTACATCGTACCGAACCCGAACCGCTTCAAAACGCACGCTTCAAAGGTATAACCCGAGACGACCGCCGAGATGCCCTTCCGAGAACGAATGTTTACGATGCATGAGATGCTCATGTTTGCACCGTGTCCGAGTTGTTTTTGCTCGTTCCTCGTTTCCCATGCCATTGACCCGTGGGAACCCGGAATCCGGGATCACCCCACCATCCGTGCACGCATCCGCACGCCTCCTTTTGCACCGGTATCTCCGTGAGCTACCGGAACCGATATGTTGCCGTGGCATCATTTTCGGATATGTTGCCGTGGCATCATTTTCGGATATGTTGCCGTGGCACCATTTTTGTTTCGCCGCCGTGGCACCCTTTTTGTTCCGCCATGGTGACCAAATGCTTCATAACATACTTATGTCAACATTTTCATAAGAATTGCATATAACTTGCATATGTCATCCGCATCATGATAACAACATTTAAATGCTTAAATTTGTGTTTGCATTAAACTACTAATAGACATATGGGGATTTTCCGGAATTGTTGTTTGTTGTTCCGGCCTCATTTAAACTTGCCTAAATAGTTAGTTTATTTATGCTTCACCTCTTGCCATGCTTAACAACATTTAATATTGTTGGTTAGCCTTAACGAGAGAGAACTAAATAATTGATGTGGCGTTCCGTCAATATGCAACTCGTTGCATATTGAGCTCCACTTAATTGGTAGTATTGTTTGTGCACTTTGCCATGCCATGCCTCATTAAACCGGACATGCATCATACTTGTTTGCGCATCATGCCATGTTTATGTGATGGTTGTTTACTATGTTGTTTGTTTCTTTCCGGGTTGCTTCTCTCGTTAGCTTCGGTTTCGTTCCGGAGTTGTGAGGATTCGCTCGACCACGTCCGCTTGTCTTCTTCATGGAATCGTTCTTCTTCCTTGCGGGATTTCAGGCAAGATGATCATACCCTCGAAATCACTACTATCTTTGCTATGCTAGTTTGCTAGCTCTTTTGCTATGCCAATGCTACGATGCCTACCTTTTGCTTGTCAGCCTCCCAAATTGCCATGTCAAACCTCTAACCTTTGACACCATTCCTAGCAAACCACTGTTTGGCTATGTTACCGCTTTGCTCAGCCCCTCTTATAGCGTTGTTAGTTGCGGTGTGAAGATGAAGTTTGTTCCTTGTTGGAACATGGAGATGTTGTTCCTTGTTGGAACATGTTTACTTGTTGGGATATCACAATATATCTTATCTAATTAATGCATCTATATACTTGGTAAAGGGTGGAAGGCTCGCCTTATGCCTGGTGTTTTGTTCCACTCTTGCCGCCTAGTTTCCGTCATACCGGTGTTATGTTCCCGGATTTTATGCTCCTTACGCGGGTCGGTTGATTTATGGGACCCCTCGACAGTTCGCTTTGAATAAAACTTGTCCAAAGAAGGCCCAACCTTGGTTTTACCATTTGCCTCACCTAGCCCTTTTTCCCTTGGGTTTTGAGCCCGAGGGTCATCTTTATTTTAGCCCCCTGCCGGTGCTCCTTCGAGTGTTGGTCCGAAACGGCAGATCAAGGGGCCCCTCGGGGCAACTCGAGGTCTGGTTTTACTCGTAGGCTAACCTATCCGGTGTGCCCTGAGAACGAGGTACGTGCGACTCCTATCGGGATTTGTCGGCACATCGGGCGGCTTTGCTGGTCTTGTTTTACCATTGTCGAAATGTCTTGATGTACCGGGATACCGAGTCTGATCGGAGTGTCTCGGGTGAAGGTCTATTCCTTCGTTGATCGCGAGAGCTTGTCATGGGCTAAGTTGGGACACCCTGCAGGTATAAACTTTCGAGAGCCGTGCCTACGCTTATGTGGCAGATGGGAATTTGTTCATGTCCGGTTGTAGAAAACCCGAAGTTGACCTTAATTAAAATACATCAACCGTGTGTGTAACCGTGATGGTCTCTTTCCGGCGGAGTCCGGGAAGTGAACACGGTGTTGGAGTTATGCTTGACGCAGGTTGCTATAGGATCAGTTCTTGATCATACTTTTATCGACCGTGCTTTGCCTTCTCTTCTCGCTCTCTTTTGCGATTGTAGCCACCATATATGCTAGTCGCTTGCTGCAGCTCCACCTCATGCCTTTACCTTACCCATAAGCTTAAATAGTCTTGATCTCGCGGGTGCGAGATTGCTGTCCCCGTGGCTCATGAGATACTTCCAAAACCAGTTTGCGGTGCCTATGTTATCGAAAGCAGGTGACGCAACCAAGCTCAAGGAGGAGCTCGATGAAGATCTTGCCCTTTGTGTTGTTTCGCTCTAGTTGATCAAGAGTGGAGCCCGGTTGGGGTCGATCGGGGACCTTTGTCGCATTTGGGGTTCTTCTTTTATTTTGGTTCCGTAGTCGGACCTTGATTGTATCTGGATGATGTAATGCTTTATTCATGTAATTGTGTGAAGTGGCGATTGTAAGCCAACTATGAATCTTTTCCCTTATGTATTACATGGGTTGTGTGAAGATTACCTCATTTGCGACATTGCTTTCAATGCGGTTATGCCTCTAAGTCGTGCTTCGACACGTGGGAGATATAGCCGCATTGAGGGCGTTACATTGACTTCCGAGAGATGACGTCGAAAAAGTTGCATAGGCCAAATAGCGTTTCACGGACGTGCGCGTCCATGATCCCACGGATTGCAACTGGAAGTATCTGCGTCATCAGCACGTGATGATCGTGAGACTTCATCCCATGAACTTCGTCACTGGGTCTAGGTATCTGCTTATCTTCCCCGCGTAACCGTAAGGAAGTTTTGCTCCTAGGAGGCAGGTGAAAAACTGCTCGATCTCCTCCTGACTTAGAGTGAAGCACGCAGGAGGGTAGTCATTTCCGGTCCAAATAGGACCAAAAAGAATGCTTAATGCCAAAATTCTCGCCGAAACGGAAATGAATCAACATTCCGGCAAAATATTGGCAACTATCGCATTTCAAATACCGGTACACCTCCAAACACAAACACATATGCAACACCACGAACATACATAGATCTAGCTAGGCCATAAAAAGTGCATGTGCACATTGTTGTAGGGAGAACAACATAAATATAGCTTCCCCCCTTACTTACCTATCAAAACAAGGTAATTTAACCACTTAATTTGAATGAATCTATGGTGGAAATGAGGTGAAAAAGAGGAGGCACAGGAGACAAGGAGGAGGTGGAGAGAATGAAGTGGGGAGAAAGTGAGTGTGGGTAGGAGAGGCTGTCCAAAATATCTTGTTGCTGCCCACTTACTAATGGCGCACCAACTCTAAATGCGCCATTAGTAATCCAGGTTACTAATGGCGCACCTTCCGTGGTGCGCCATTAGTAGTTTTGCAAAAAAACATACTAATGGCGACTGTTCCACAAAGGCGCCATTACCGCAGCTTTTGCAAAAAAAGGAACAAAAAATATAATAAAAAAACAACATTAGTGGCGCACTTTTCGATAGGTGCGCCATTACTAGTTACAACTAGTAATGGCAAGATCGAGTCTGGATGCGCCATTAGTATGTTTGGACAGCGCACTAGTTCAAAATTGATACTAATGGCGCACCTTGGGCCAAGTGCGCCATTAGTAGTACAAATCTAATGGCGTATCTGAAGGTGGTGCGCCATTAGTTTATCCTAATGGCGCACCGCTTGTCTGGTGCGCCATTAGTGTCAATCCCATCTATAGCCCTTTTTCTAGTAGTGTTTGATCTTTTGAAGAAAAAAGGAGGAAGTGAGGATCGAACCCAGGACCTCCAGCGCGGTAGGTCAAGGCCCCAACTAGTGAGCTACATGCATGATTGTTTTATAAGAAGGGATCTCTAACTATTGAGCTATGTTGTCCACAGACGAAACAAAATATAAAAACCAAACGTTTTTCTCACTTACCGATGGCATTGGTGGGTAATATTTTTCAACTTTAGGGACAGTTTTAATGACGGACGACCAGAAACACTATTTGCTTTATTATTAGGGAAAGACTAGCAAAAGAGCCCGTGCCTTGCAACGGGAGAAAAAACATAACACACACTCTTAACCCAACAACCATCACTCAATAGGTCTATCTCCTTTATATTTGCAAGGCATCATATTTGTGTTGCCGCTTATCCTCCTTCTCACCCTCGCCGGCGATGGCTTCGGTGTTCACACAAAACAACAAAAAAACGTATTTGAATATGGTTAACCCTAAGGCGTCTCTCTCTCCCTCTCTCCTCCCTCGCCCCTCTCTCTCTCTCTCTCTCTCTCTCGCTTTCTCTCATTCTCGCAATGAGAAATCTGTTGTTTTCCCCTGCGACATTTTTCAGAGGTATGCATGTGTAGTTATTGATGTTTCCTTTTGCCTATATGATAATACTGGGGTGTTTATTTGCAATCCGGATCGCCGCTAGTACGAAAGAAAAACGGATCTTGCGCTAGAAATTATAAGTTTGCTTTCAAAAAAATATTTTGAAAATATTTAACAGGTAAAATTAACATCATATTTAGATTCCACACATTTTTCTAATAAAATTTCATATATAATATGTTAAAATCGAAGTTACGGTTTGAAAGATACGGATAATTTAGAAAATCATTTTTTTGATTAAAATATATTCCAAAATAATATTAAAATTACTAAATAGGTAAAAATAATCTTATATTCATATTCTACATATTTTTCTAATCAAATTTCATATACAACATGTTCAAATCGGAGTTACGATTTAAAAGATATGGATGATTTTAAAAAGGGACAATTACATTTAAGCCCCTAGTTGTGTCACACCCGTGTGTTTTGCCCCTAAATTCAAAAAACCCTCGTTTCTGTCCGAGCTCGTTTCCTTTTCTTATGCTTTTGCCCTTTGACCATTTGACCGTAACCTTGAAAACTTCATAACGAATTCATACTAACTCAGAAAAATGCATATAAGATATCAAATTGTTCGGAAAAACATCACCTGTATGTGCATGTCATTTGCATTCATGACAAAAGTGCTGAAAAGTCCCTATCTCAGTTTGAGCTCATATGATGTCTTTTGTCATGAATACACTTTTTGTCATGAATGCAAATAACATGCACATACAGGTGATGTTTTTCCGAACATTTTGATATCTTATATGCATTTTTCTGAGTTAGTATGAATTCGTTATGAAGTTTTCAAAGTTACGGTCAAACGGTCAAAGGGCAAAAGCATAAGAAGAGGAAACGAGCTCGGGCAGAAACGAGGGTTTTTTTAATTTAGGGGCAAAACGCACGGGTGTGACACAACTAGGGGCTCAAATGTAATTGTCCCTTTTAAAAAGTATTTGTTTGACTTACATACGATCCGCGGATGAATTACCTAAAACGTCAAGGGGGTTTTCGAAAAACGTAAAATAACTGTTCGGGTGTGACTTAAATCCGGACGGCGGGTTGATTTCAAGAAAATACAGGGACTTATGTGTACAACACGAAAAAAAACAATTAGTTTTGACTTAAAACAGGACTGCGGGTTGACATTTCTGAAATAGAAGGACTTTTCTGAAAAATGCCATGACGGACGAAAGAAACCCAATTTGCTTTATTATTAGGTATATATATATATATATATATATATATATATATATATATATATATATATATATATATATATATATATATAGTAGCACTATTCTAATCACAGGATTGGAATAGTTATTTGGATCACAGCTCCCTATATAGGAGCCGCGGTGGTGTTCCCAAACTCCCGGATCGGATCGGTAGATGGCAAAAAAAAAGATTTCCCCACGATCCCAATCCCCGCCCGATCCCCACCTTCCTCGACCCCCCACCATCCCCATCCCCGCTCGATCCCCACCTTCCTCGCCCCACCACAAACGCCGCCGGCCCCTGGTGCCGGCGCACCTCCCGCTGCCGGCAAAACCAGCCCCGTCGTCGCCCCCTCCCCCCAATCCCGATGTACCTCCCGCCGCCGGTCGCTCGGCCCGTCGCCGCCCGGACCACAGCGCGCCTCCCGCCGGTCGCTCGGCCCCGTCGCCGCCCCAGAGCACATCGCGTCTCCTGCCGCCGGCCACTCGGGCCCGTCAGCGTGCTACGCCGCCGCCGCCCTAGCACGATGGCGTCCTTCCCTCTCCTAGTTCCTCCTGCCTCGGCGATGCGTGCCGTCGCCAACCACCAGGTTCCCACGCGGCTGCCGCACCATCCTGCCTCCTGGTCCGGCCACCGCCTCTTCATGTTCCCCTCTGGCAGGCCACAGCGCGCCCCGACCTCCCTCCGGCCACATGCCCCCAACCTTCGGTCAACTCCATTACCGCCGTCGCGTGCCACCCTACCACCACTGCCGGTTCTGCTTTTCTGCCTGCTCCTGCCGCCACGGTTGCTGCTCCTTCCGACGCAGTCACTTGCGATCCTGCCACTGCATCGTAACCTCGACTGCACCAAGGCCAACATCCTCCCTGTGTGCTCCAGGAACCTCTGCAGCCGGTCAAGTTCTTGACGAGGGGTGGATGTGGCCACCTGCTCCTTTTCGTAGTTGCTCCTGCAGACCGCAGCACCTATTGGTCATCTCCACTTAGCCAATTTTTGTGCCTTCGTTGCAACCCAGTAGGTTGCTACACAAACAAGTGTTTTCTTTCAGTAACGATCCAGCGTGTGTTCGTACTACTCACAAAACTCCTCTCTATTTATTCCAACAAATTATGAATTTAAAGTTGAAGTTTTACAAAGCAAATGGAACAATATACTTACTATGCCATAATTCTATATAGTCTTAGTCCTTTCCATCCATCAGTTCTTATTTTTGTGTGTGTGCAGATGCGGCATGTTCTGAATTTTGAATCTTGTCTCCTTTAGTAATCCTCGCAGCCACCACTTCAAAATTCAGATTATTATAGAAATCCAGGAAGTCCATATTAAAAAGATGGAGAAGTTCGATGATTATAGAAAACTCAGATTTTCCTTATTATTAAAGAATGGAAACAAGAAGTTCAAAAATTAAATAACAAGAAGTTCAACTTTTAATAATAGAGTGCTTCAAAATTTCGTAAAAAAAGATTAAGAAATAAAACCAGGAATTCCATATTAAAAAGATGGAGAAGTTCGATGATTATAGAAAACTCAGATTTTCCTCGTTATTAAAGAATGGAAACAAGAAGTTAAAAAATTAAATAACAAGAAGTTCAACTTTTAATAATAGAGCGCTTCAAAATTTCGTAAAAAAAGATTAAGAAATAAAACCAGGAAGTCCATATTAAAAAGATGGAGAAGTTCGATGATTATAGAAAACTCAGATTTTCCTCGTTATTAAAGAATGGAAACAAGAAGTTCAAAAATAAAATAACAAGAAGTTTAACTTTTAAAAATAGGGCGCTTCAAAATTTCATAAAAAAGATTAAGAAATAAAACCAGGAAGTCCAAATTAAAAAGAAGGAGAAGTTCGATGATTATAGAAAACTCAAATTTCCCTCGTTATTAAAGAATGGAAACAAGAAGTTCAACTTTTAAAAAATAGAGCGCTTCAAAATTTCATAGAAAAAATTAAGAAATAAAACAAGGAAGTCCAAATTAAAAAGATGCAAAAGTTTGATGATTATAGAAAATTCAGATTTATCTCGTTATTAAAGAATGGAAACAAGAAGTTCAAACATAAAATAACTTCTAAAAAAGTTGTTGCTAGAAGTTCAAGTGCTCTGTCCGGGGAAGTTCAAAAAATTCTTGTGAGAGAGGTTGAACAAAAATACATGACAGAAGTTCAAGATGAAAATAGCGGGAAGTTCAACTACTACACGAAATGTGTTTCAGATAGGAAAATAAGAATAGGAAACAAAAAGCTTAAAAAGGTTTTGTTGCTAGAAGTTCACGTGCTACTCCCGGTGAAGTTCGAGATCTCTAGTGTGAGACGACCGACCTTCAGTTACATGTAAAAGCGAGCAAAAAAGCGTTTGTTTTACGCATTCAAAAATATATTTTGAACCGTTGCGAGTATGAAAAACTCATCAACACAAAACAGTTGCATGTTTTTAATAGCTTTCCATCGGTATATCATTTGCTCAATTATGGTAAGTGGTTTGAGAATTACGGGCGGAAAACATCACGTCAAAAAACAGAGTGAAGTTCAAACAGACATGCTCCAGAAGTTCAACTACTTCACGCAGTGCCTTTCCATTCACGATTAACGCAGAAATCATGATCTCGCCATTTTCTAAGTTACCTCGAAACGACGGTAATATCATTTGTGTAAGTTCAAGTCCTTGGTCGGAGAAAGTTAAAAAAATTACTGTGAGAGACGTTTGTACAATAGGAATATTATTTGTGTAACACTTACGAATGGATGAGAAAATTACAAACAAAAATACGTCCCAGAAGTTCAACATGAAAACAGCAGGAAGTTCAACTACTACGCTTAAATGAATTTCAGATGAAAAACTTTCAAAATCGTCATGAGTATGAAAAAATGATCAACACGGGAAAGTTGCGTGTTTACGCAGACTTTCCATCGGTATATCACCGCTCAATTCCTGTGAGTGGGATGGAGAGCTACTGACGGTGGATGAAGATCTACGAGCAAAAAAATCACGTGAAAAACAGAGTGAAGTTCAGGTACACGCACCGAGAAGTTCAGGTTCTTTACGCGGTGCATTTTCAGAGAATCTGTTTCGCGGTAGAAGCAGAACGATTGATCCCGCCTTTTTGGAGTTACTTGAAAACAGCTAGGAATCAGAGAAAACCATCAACATGAAAAAGTTTTGCATTTTCCGTAGCTTTTCAACGGTATATTATTTGCCCAATTCCGACAAAGTTTGTAGAAATTACGGCGAAAATACGTTTTTCTCCATTTTCGAAACTGACTTAAAAGCATAAAGAATTGGGAGAAACAATACATACCAAAAAGTTTCGCATTTATTCAAGCTTTCCAACGCCATATCATTAGCTGCATTCGGACGCACTGTTAAAAAATTAGCTGGAAAATACAAACTTGGTAGGACTTGGACCATTTTCTAAATTACTCTTAAACCATTCAAAATTAGAAAAAAAACTTCCAAGATGAAAAAGTAGCGCATTTTCATAAGCTTTCCAACGCCATATCATATGCCTCCATTGGATTAGCCGTTTATAAATGACATCAAAAAAACGAACTCAGCTGTTCGGTTTACGAAATTTTACATTTTTTCAAATTACTTCTTAACCATAAGGAATTAGAAAAAACTTTTAACATGTGGAAGAAGCGGTTTTTCAGCAGCTTTCCAACGCCATATTATATGCCTCATTCCGATAAACGGTTTAGAAATGCGATCGAAATTATGATTCACGTTTTTTGTGTGAAGAAAAATTGGTTTTCAAAACTGCTCTTAAACTGCTTACATTTTGCGAAAAATTTAACTTGGGTCATGATACGCGTGTCCATAGCTTTCCAACGGTATATAGCAAGTCCTGTTTGGGCAATGTTGTGGGAAGTTCAACCTAGCACAGGGGGAAGTTCAGGTCGAACAACTCAGGCAGTAAAATTGCAAAAAACGCGAGTTCTTCACGACCCGAGGGAAAAATCCGCCTATGAGCGAGATTCCTATCTAAAATGAGTATTTAGTTGCTAAAAATCGTTTGAAGATTACACTTACATCACATGGAACACGACTAACCAGAAAAACTCGCAGAGAAAATGCGGTTGTTAAGATAGCCCGAAGGTCGGGTTCGTACAGAGAGAAGTTCAGGCGCGTTACTCAGGCAGTTCAGGTTGTGATCAGAATATTATTCTGATCCCGTGATCAGAATAGTGTTTATATATATATACATATATATATATATCAAGTCTCTCTTGTATGCCGATTTATATAGCCACACAGTCCTATTTTATTGTTGCATTATAGCTACATACCTCAACCCGCGTAACGTTCATTCTTTTTTTTACCGGGTCACTCTCTTATTGCCACGTTATAGCCACACACATCTCAACCCTATACACAACTTGCATTCCTTCTTTACTGGGTTTGTCATTGTCAAATTATAGCCACACCTCGCTCTATGTTTTGTTTATTTTCGAAGAGGCTTGTTGATTGTCTATTTGTTGATATATATAAATTGGTGAAATCTTGTGTAAATTAGCGAGATGGTACTATTAGTTAATAAGATTTTTTTGGTAGAATCGAAAGCTAGCCAACCACAATTTGTGTGCCTTGGCCCACCACCAGCCTACCTGGCCACCCTTTTTAGCCGGCTCACGCCCGAAGAACCCTAGCACAGCTCAGTCCCCTCCTCCCTCGTGGCTAAGGGTGAGCATAAAAACCGAGAACCGAAGACCAGAGCTGATAAAACAGGAACCAAAGCGGAATAAACCTAGGACTGAAACTTCAATTGTTCAATTAATTAGCGAATGGTAGAAACCGGAATTATTTCATTGTGTTTGGTCGTTGAAATCTGCTGACCGAATTCCCAAATTAACTGAAATGCAGTAATTAAAGGCTGGTTAATTAAGACATATGACCCATCCACGTTAAAAATAACTACAGGGAGCTTTTCACCACCCTTTTTCTCAGCCAAAGATGCAGCCCCCACACCACCTAGAACAAAAGAGCGCAACTCTCACAACTCCCTATGATTTTCTACCTTCCCTTTTTTTGAGAAAATGATTTTCTACCCTTTTCTTTAGGGAAAAAATCGACCGGCCCAATTATTTTCTTCGCGGGACCATTTCCAGCACACCCTAGCCAGCCCAAGGCCCAGCCGGGCCTCCACTTATCCCAGCCAGTTGAGATCCTAGCCCAATTCTCACCCCTTCTCACCTCTTCTAGATCCTCTCGCTCCCCTGGACCTCACCTCACCTCGCGCCAGAGGAGAGAAGCGGCGCCGATCCCCTGACCGGCCGGCCGCTGCCGCCGGCGAGATCCTCGACCGCCGCCACCAGCGTCTCGCACGCTTTCTCCTCCTCCCTCTGCGCCCCATCGCCCCAGTCTCACCCTCTCATTGTTGTTCCCTGCTGCAACGCTGAAGGAAGCCATGACCGCCTCCTTTCAGTTCGCATCGCCGCTGTCAGTTGCCCTTGCCGATGTGTTCCCGATTGCCCCGTCGCTGGCATTCCCCATCCCCGACACTCCCCTCTGCTCGTATTCTTGCTGGCCCCTACAAGCGTGGGCTGCCATGGTCCATGGCGTCGAAGCTGGCGAACTCCTCGGCCCCGGACGACTCTCCATGTTCTTATCGATCTTCGCGCGTGCCTCCCGCTTCACTTTGCCGCCGCGATTTCTTTGCCGCTTTGATCACGGAGCGGGCCGATAAAAAGGATTGCGGGTGTTCTTTGTAAGGATGAATCGATTTTTGGATTAGCTACTTTAAAAAAGGAGTGCGGGTTGATTCTATAAAAAGTTAGGGGGGCTTTGTGCAAAAGCATCATGACGGTGAACCCGGAGACGCAATCCGTGCTTTATTATTAGGGAGAGACCCTTATCTTTTATGTGAGCATCATTGTCATCATCATGCCTAGCTAGAAAGGCATTAAAGAAAAGCGCTTGTTGGGACACAACCCAATATTTACCCTTACTATTTTTGTGTGTCCACATGATTATACTACTGTAGTAATCATGTTTTATAGCTTTTGTTTCAATAAAGTGCCAAGTAAGACCTTTAGGATAGCTTATGGTGATAGTTGTGTTGATCCTGCTGAAAATCAGAAACTTTTGCACCTAGTAAATTAGTTTTGATAATTCACAGAAACGTGCTTCTGATTTGATTCTTTTTGCTATGGATTGGTACACAAATTTCCTAGGAAATATTTTGGTAGGATTGTTAGAGTTCCAGAAGTATTCGAAAGTTAAAGATTACTACAGACAGTTCTGTTTTTGACAGTTTCTGTTTTTCATGTGTTGTTTGCTTATTTTGATGAGCAAGCGAGTTGGATGCACACCCACTTAGTTTCTTTTGATGAGCTTTCATATATTTATAGCTCTAGTGCATCCGTTGCATGGCAATCCCTACTCACTCACATTGATATCTATTTATGGGCATCTCCATAGCCCGTTGATACGCCTAGTTGATGTGAGACTATCTTCTCCTTTTTTAGTCTTCTCCACAACCACCATTCTATTCGACATATAGTGCTATGTCCATGGCTCACGCTCATGTATTGCGTGGAAGTTGAAAAAGTTTGAGAACATCAAAGTATGAAACAATTGCTTGGCTTGTCATAGGGGTTGTGCATGATTTAAATATTTTGTGTGATGAAGATAGAGCATAGCCAGACTATATGATTTTGTAGGGATAGCTTTCTTTAGCCATGTTATTTTGAGAACACATGATTGCTTTGTTAGTATGATTGAAGTATTATTGTTTTCATGTCAATACGAACTTTTAGCTTGAATCATTTGGATCTGAACATTCATGCCACAATAAAGAAAATTACATTGAGAATTATGCTAGGTAGCATTCCACATCAAAAATTCTGTTTTTTATCATTTACCTACTCGAGGACGAGAAGGAATTAAGCTTGGGGATGCTTGATACGTCTCCAACGTATCCATAATTTTTTATTGTTACATGCTATTATATTATCTGTTTTGGATGTTTAATGGGCTTTACTATACACTTTTATATTATTTTTGGGACTAACCTATTAACCGGAGGCCCAGCCCAAATTGTTGTTTTTTTCTTGCCTATTTCAGCGTTTCGAAGAAAAGGAATATCAAACGGAGTCCAAATGGAATGAAACCTTCGAGAGAGTTATTCTTGGAATGAACGCAATCAAGTATACTTGGAGTACACGTTGGGGAAGCTTCGAGGAAGCCACGAGGGTCCAGGGCACGCCCTACCCCCTGGGCGCGCCACCCACCCACGTGGGCCCCTCGTGGCTCCCCTGGCCGACTCCTTTCGCCTATATATATTCATATACCCCGAAAACATCAAGGAGCATAACAGATCAGGAGTTCCGCCGCCGCAAGCCTCTGTAGCCACCAGAAACCTCTCGAGAGCCCGTTCAGGCACCCCTACTGGAGGGGGAACCCATCACCGGTGGCCATCTTCATCATCCCGATGCTCTCCATGACGAGGAGGGAGTAGTTCACCCTCGGGGCTGAGGGTATGTACCAGTAGCTATTTGTTTGATCTCTCTCTCTCTCGTGTTCTTGAGATGATACGATCTTGATGTATCGCGAGCTTTGCTATTATAGTTGGATCTTATGATGTTTCTCCCCCTCTACTCTCTTGTAATGGATTGAGTTTTCCCGTTGAAGTTATCTTATCGGATTGAGTCTTTAAGGATTTGAGAACACTTGATGTATGTCTTGCATGTGCTTATCTGTGGTGACAATGGGATATTCACGTGATCTACTTGATGTATGTTTCGGTGATCAACTTGCGGGTTCAGTAACCTTGTGAACTTATGCATAGGGTTGGCACACGTTTTCATCTTGACTCTCCGGTAGAAACTTTGGGGCACTCTTTGAAGTACTTTGTGTTGGTTTGAATAGATGAATCTGAGATTGTGTGATGCATGTCGTATAATCATACCCACGGATTCTTGAGGTGACATTGGAGTATCTAGGTGACATTAGGGTTTTGGTTTATTTGTGTCTTAAGGTGTTATTCTAGTACGAATTCTATGATAGATCGAACGGAAAGAATAGCTTCATGTTATTTTACGACGGACTCTTGAATAGATCGACCAGAAAGGATGACTTTCAGGTGGTTTCGTACCCTACAATAATCTCTTCGTTTGTTCTCCGCTATTAGTGACTTTGGAGTGACTCTTTGTTGCATGTTGAGGGATAGTTATATGATCCAATTATGTTATTATTGTTGAGAGAACTTGCACTAGTGAAAGTATGAACCCTAGGCCTTGTTTCCTAGCATTGCAATACCGTTTGTGCTCACTTTTATCATTAGTTACCTTGGTGTTTTTATAATTTCAGATTACAAAACCCTTTATCTACTATCCATATTGCACTTGTATCACCATCTCTTTGCCAAACTAGTGCACCTATACAATTTACCATTGTATTGGGTGTGTTGGGGACACAAGAGACTCTTTGTTATTTGGTTGCAGGGTTGTTTGAGAGAGACCATCTTCATCCTACATCTCCCACGGATTGATAAAACTTAGGTCATCCACTTGAGGGAAATTTGCTACTGTCCTACAAACCTCTGCACTTGGAGGCCCAACAACGTCTACAAGAAGAAGGTTGTGTAGTAGACATCATGAGGCTAGCAAATCTAGTGTTGGACTTACTCTGCTGACTTGTCCCCTAGTCCTCACTTTCTTTTCTTTTTCAACCAATAGATCGGGATTATATTGAGTTTGTACCGCGTTTCCCTTTACTTCCCTACTAGACCTAGAGACCAGTTGGATAGCCAGTCTCTGCTACTTTTCGCCCCCATTATTTCCTCTTTCGACCAAGTCCTAGATTCAGGTAACAAATCTTCCCCCACCCCCACCCCCACCCCCTTTATTCCTTGTTTGAACCAAGTAGTACTAGATTCGAGTGCATGAACTAGTTTTGCCTCTTAACAGTACAAATTTAGGTGGCTTTCGAACAGCTAATCGATCCTATCTATGAGGCGGCCTAAGAAATAGTAAAAGATACAAATGCAGCGACGTCAGGAGCTCTAGAACTAGAGTAAGGCTGGTTTCGAAGGTAGTTGTACCTAAGGGTTGTCGGGTTGTCGCTAGATGGGCGGCGGGAGGGTGGATCTGCCCACACTACGGCAGCGAGGAAGAAGGGGTCGGAGGCCCTCCCTAGCCAGCGGTGCTTGGGAGAGAATGGCAAGGCACGCTGATCGGGAGGCCCTCCCTAGCCGGCAGTGCTTGGGTAAGAGCCGTCGCCGAGGACAACCGCGTGAACGTTGCACCTTCTCACCTTCCCGGCGGAGAGGATCTGGCTGGATCTGTGTCAAGTGGTGAGCAGAGATAGAGTGTGGCCACCGCTGTCGTGTTTCGGTCTGGAGAGGACGAGACAGTGTGAAGAAAGCAACACCAACCAGCAAGCAAGCGCGGAGGCTCCTGCCTATATAGTGGAGTACTAGTACTAGTTTTCTTTTGTCTACCGGAGCCGGCTTGACCTCGTCAATGACTGTCGAGAAGTCTTCACGCACGTGCCCTAGAGGCGCAGTTGTCGTTGTTTTGATTTGAAGCACCGGATTATAACATATAACAGGAAAAAATGCCACATGACAAGAAACCATAACCTCACTGCCTAAAGGAGATAACATGAATCCCGACGGACAAACTAGACGAGGATCAAATCTCAAATTAAAGATAAACTCAAAGAAAAGGGGTCCATCGATAGATGTCCTAATTAACATAGTCGGCTTGACGGATGTGCACGTGAACGCGACGGGCATGTTGTATACTCCGTACATGTGTACCGCCGTTTTCTTGAGGCTTTGCTCCATGGCGCAATCCATGGATACAAAATTAGTATACTGTACTATTTAAAAGTCGAGGGCGGGGCTTTTCCCGCGTGGTAGGCGAAGCAGTTCCGCCTAGTCGGTTTGACAGAGACGCGAGAAGATGAGGGAGTAGGCTACTGCAAACGTAGGGCTGTGTGATTTGACAGTGAGTTACTGCTGGACTGGTGGGGCCCCATGATTTGACTTGCCATTTTATCATTTTAACTGCGGCGCTACGACCGGCATGAGTCTCTCGATTCCTGACCACCTCCATGGTATACAGGTGCCTCTCCCAATGCTCCACCATGTAGAGGCTGGCTCTTGCATGAGAGCCTGCTCCTCCACTTTTTCCTTGCCTCTTTCCTCCAGATATGCAAAAATGCCATGTAAGCGGGCTTATAGCCCACTATTGTACTTGCTTATACAGGTGCTAAGCCTGCCATATAGGCATAAAGTCTGATGTGGCAAGTTAATTACTCCCTCCGTCTAGGTGTGCAAGTCATCTTACGAAAACCAAATAATCCCAAAACACTTAGGCGTAGTGCATTAACTTCTACATCGTTTCTTGTTTCTTGACATATCAACCTATAAGAGATGTGGGGTGTGCATGCTTTTTATGACTTGAGACTACCATTTCATTGCAAGAGGTCACTCCTTGGCAAATGCAATAAATACTACAAAGAAAGAGATAGAGAGAAGTAAAAAAAACTCTTATAGCCAACCTTATAGCTAATCTTGTTGTATGAGTGACTAAGTGATGACTATGTATGACATGCCAACATCAGATATCCTAACGCACCATGTTAAATATCCAAGGTCGCGACCGCGCAAGCGAGGCGATGGTCATGGTAGGCACGACCATGATACGGGTTGCTGGCAGCCCTTGGATTTGGGATCGAACGGTCGCATGCTAAGTTGCTGAAATTTTGCAGAATAACCCTCCAGGATAGGATATTCACCCATAGGTCTAGAATCACGCCATGCAACCGTTCGATCTCAGATCCAAGGGCTCTCGGAAGCCCGTATCATGGGAGAATGGAAAGCTTCGTATCACCTGTAATTTTCCCGACGCTTGACATGACATCGAAAGCCATTTAATTGGGCGTCGAGTAGACATGACATCTAATTGGGCCCCCACAGTACTGTGCATGAATCCATTTATCCACCAGGCAAGCCACTACACAGCCGTTCGCATGCCCCACTCAGCATTTTACAAAAACTGCTGGCAGTTTGCTCCTACTCGTCCCCGGACATACTTTAACATTACGACAGATCGCTCCTAGTCGTCTCGTCCTTTCACATTACGGTAGTTCCACTAATCCTAACCCTCCTCCCAAATCCATGGTGTCCCAAATATCCATGATCAGCGGTGAGTACAAGGTTAGAACGATCAGCGGCGATGAGTTCGATGTCATCTACACCCGTTCTTCCGCAATGGTGAAAGGATGCCTTGCTCGCTTCAGACGCATGTTCAAAACATCAAAGGATGAGTGGGTAGCTGGGTTAGATGTTGAGTACACCACAGTCCTGGAAAGCGAGAAGAATCTAAAGGAGGCAGAGAAGAAGAAGCCCACTGTGATCCAGGTTTGCGTGCATAACTTATGCTTGGTCTATCACATATGCCATACCATTGTTGAGTGCGAGGAATTTAATAACTTCCTCAAGGGAGCCCGAGTCAAATTCGTTACTGTAGACTTTAGGAACGACACGGATGTCCTGGATCAGATAGGCCTCGTTGTAGGCAACCCCTTCGACCTCCGGAAGAAAGGGTTGTTGCCCTCCCGTGATCAGCCTTCAATGCTACCCGTGATAGGAGCCATGGTTCATCCTTCATACGGTACACTGAAGAAACCTCCGTTCAAGATTCATCATGCATGGGATTGGAATGTACTAGATATAGACCACATCCACTATGCTTCAATGGATGGCTACCTTTGTTTCAACATCTACAAGGGTTGGATGAAGACCAAGAGCCAAGTGTGCGGTTCAAGCAAAGAAGTATCGCCCAAGAGGAAGAGCGACAAGGACAAAGTTGAGCACGTGGACAAGGAGTCCGAGTAAGGTGGCAGTGTCGCTGCTCATGGTGGTTCTAATGCAGTGTCTACCGGATTAGTTGCTTAGTTCAATTTCAGGTGTGCTTATTTTATTTGAGGGGTGTGTTGTGTTGAGCCCCCAGCAGAACTATGTTATGTTCCTTCTCGTTACTTTAACTCTTCAGTACATACATACTAGTATTTCTTACATTTCATCTTTTAGTTGGTATGGTACTACCACTCGTTTCTTCACATTATATACGTACAATATATATGGCCAACATCATATAGCCAACAGTTAAGTTGTCAAAGAATTTCAAGATGCTTAGTTTTATGTGAGGGGTGTGTTGTGCTGGACACCATTATTGTGACTCAAATCTCTTTAGCCATGTTATAATGACATAAATACCGATGGACCAACATGCCAGCTCTCCCTCTATCTCACTATAGTAAAATAAATTGTGGGGCCTACTTGATCCCAACAGCGTTCTTATTTTCCTATAAAATTATTCGCTTGGTTAGTCCTGACAAGCGGGGCTACACTTATCACTGTGAGAATCGGCTTATTTTTGTCATATAACATGGTCAACGGGTTTGACGTGAAAATAACAATGTCTAATGGCATTTTTGAGCAAACATCTAACTTAACGATGGCATTTTTTAGATATCTAATTGCATTTTTTAGCAGGCATCTCACGGATCGATGGCATTTTTCAGTAGTTGTAACTTCTAATGGCAAAACTGAGTAGTGATACACAACTAGTGGCATAAATAATAAGAACCCAAGAATTAAATAGGTATGCTAATTTCTTTAATATAATTTAGCACCCCATTTAAGCACGTACTAGTTTCTTTTAATAGTACTATATGCATAATTTGGCGACGAGCGCTCCCTATATGTACCACCTTTTTTCTTTAATTTCATCTTGTTAGTTTTGCTCCATGGCGCAATCCATCGATACTACTATTGTACAAAAGTATTCATTTTTTAAAAGGCTAGAGGGCTGGGCAGTCTACCTTGGTCGGTTTCAAGAGAGGCGACGACCATTGTGATTTGACGGCTCATTACTGCTGGAAGGCGGGGCCTTGTGATTTGACTGCTCGTATAAATGTGCCGACGACCTGAGGAGGCGCAAAGAACCGTGTGGTATACTCAAGTTTTCCACTGGAGTACTAGTACGACGGAGGAGTGATACGTCTCCAACGTATCTATAATTTTTGATGTATTCATGCCATGTTTATAATATTTTACATGATTTTGGTATGATTTGATTAGAACTAACCCGGACTGACGCTGTTTTTAGTAGAACTACCGAGGTGTTGTTTTTGTGCAGAAATAAAAGTTCTCGGAATGCGCTGAAAATCAACTGAGATTTTTTCTGGAAACTATAAAAAATACTGGAACGAAGAGTCAGGTGGGCCCCACGAGGGTGGAGGGTGCGCCACCTGCCTCGTGGACTCCCTGTTGGGCCCCCTGACTTGTTCTCGATGCCAACCTCTCCTATAAATCCCCAAACTTCCAGAACTTAACCTAGATCGGGAGTTCCGTCGCCGCAAGCCTCTGTAGCCACCAAAAACCAATCGGGACCTGTTCCCAAGACCACCGAAGGGGGGATCCATCACCGGTGGCCATCTTCATCATCCCGGCGCTCTCCATGATGAGGAGGGAGTAGTTCACCCTCGGGGCTGAGGGTATGTACCAGTAGCTATGTGTTTGATCTCTCTCTCTCTCTCATGTTCTTGATATGGAACAATCTTCATGTATCGCGAGCTTTGCTACTCTAGTTGGATCTTATGATGTTTGTCCCCCTCTATCTCCTTGTGATGGATTGAGTTTTCCCTTTGAAGTTATCTTATTGGATTGAGTCTTGAAGGATTTGAGAACACTTGATGTATGTCTTGCATGTGCTTATCTGTGGTGACAATGGGATATTCATGTGATCTACTTGATGTATGTTTTGGTGATCAACTTGCGGGTTCCATGACCTTGTGAACTTATGCATAGGGGTTGGCACACTTTTTCGTCTTGACTCTCCGGTAGAAACTTTTGGGCACTCTTTGAAGTTCTTTGTGTTGGTTGAATAGATGAATATGAGATTGTGTGATGCATATCGTATAATCATACCCGCGGATACTTGTGGTGACATTGGAGTATCTAGGTGACATTAGGGTTTTGGTTGATTTGTATCTTAAGGTGTTATTCTAGTATGAACTCTAGGATAGATCGAACAGAAAGAATAGCTTCGTGTTATTTTACTACAAACTCTTGAATAGATCGGTCAAAAATAATAACTTTGAGGTGGTTTCGTACCCTACAATAATCTCTTCGTTTATTCTCCGCTATTAGTGACTTTGGAGTGACTCTTTGTTGCATGTGGAGGGATAGTTATATGATCCAATTATGTTATTATTGTTGATAGAACTTGCACTAGTGAAAGTATGAACCCTAGGCCTGGTTTCAACGCATTGCAATACCATTTGTGCTCACTTTTATCATTAGTTACCTTGCTGTTTTTATATCTTCAGATTACAAAAACCTATATCTACCATCCATATTGCACTTGTATCACCATCTCTTCACCGAACTAGTGCACCTATACAATTGACCATTGTATTGGGTGTGTTAGGGGCACAAGAGACTCTTTGCTATTTGGTTGCAGGGTTGTTTGAGAGAGACCATCTTCATCCGATGCCTCCCATGGATTGATAAACCTTAGGTCATCCATTTGAGGGAAATTTGCTATTGTCTTACAAACCTCTGCACTTGGAGGCCCAACAATGTCTACAAGAAGAAGGTTGTGTAGTTGTCATCAAGCTCTTTTCTGGCGCCGTTGCCGGGGAGGTTAGTGCTTGAAGGTATACCTTTTGATCTTGCAATTGAATCTTTTAGTTTCTTGTTTTATCACTAGTTTAGTCTATAAAAGAAAATTACAAAAAAATGGAATTGAGGATGCCTCATATGCTTCATCTTTTTAATATCTTTCGTGAAAATGATGGAAAGGGAAATTGTGCCTAAGTGCTAGAAGAAGAATGCATTAAAATGTTTGGCACTAAATCTTTGAACGATGAGCATGATTGCAATGTTGTTAGTATAAACTCTTTGAATATCCATAGTACTAATGATGATTGCACTAGTCATGATGAAAATCTCTCTTATAAGAATGTCAACTTTTGTGGAGTACATAGAGTTTGCAAGTACACACCAAATAGGGAAGATAGATTTTGCAAGAGACATTAAGGACAGTATAACCGCACCTAAACCGAGCTCCCACAGTAATTTACGTTTTTGGCCGTCCGTTTTTCCGATCTGGGACTTCCTGGCCATCCGATTTCATGCGGGTGGCAATCTATTATGTGATCTATGTTAAGTGGGCTGGCTGTCCTGTGGGCTGCTGCTCCACAGGCCGACGGGTGTCTGTGGTGCATTGGGCCTTGGGCGAGCCGGCAGCCCATTCGACGTCGGCTTTACTCGCGAGGCCAACCTAGCGAACCCTAATCGAGTCCCGATCAGGCTAATGGGAACGGGTGCGCATCGATCTAGAATCGAGCCACAGAGATGGGCCGCCGGTTCCATCCATCGAAGACCGCTGGGGTGCATCCGCCCACAAGGATGGGATCGAGTCCGGTCGATCCCAGCGACCGGAGGAGCGGGATCCAAGTGGAGATGAGTCCATCCGGTCTATCCCAGCAACCAGTGGAGAAGGATTCGGGTCGAGCCGATCCAATCCAGCGCGAGGTGTGAGGTGCGGGCGAGGGAGAGACGCCTCGTGTACTGGTAACTTCTCTCCTCTCCATCAAGCTTGCAATCATGGCATTGTTCTGCTGGAAACTGCTATGCTCCCCTTCAAGCTCGCGATTATTGCCTATTATCATTCCTTAATTCAGGCCTATTATCATTCATTCATTTGCTTAATGCCTGGTAAAGTCACAAACCTCGCAGGTACCATATAATGCTTCCCTTCCTGGCTGTCTATGCACATCTTACTTCTGCAGCAACAACTTCTTTGGCAACATGCTCAGGCATGGGCGAGGCTTGGTGATTCAGGCCTAGATCGATGAGGCGTGGTGGCCATATAGATAGGTCGCAGGCAGCGGCCGGCGAGAAGAAGCCTGAAGCACCAGCCAAAGGACGAGGTGGGGATGCTGTGCAGGAGTGGCCAAATGACGCAGATCGGTGGCTGGACAATGGCACTATGGAAGGAGTATGGGATTATTAGACCAGGTCATCGTTCTCTTCAATGGCACGGAAGGAGTTTGGGATTGTTTTGTTATTGTTCTTTCAATTCTCTCTCTCATCCATCGCTCCCACCTTTCTCTACAGTGAACATGGCCAACGACTTCACGACGTGGTGACCAAGGCTGGGCCAGGAAATTAGAAATAGAGAATCTTCTTTCAGTGTCAGCATGCATGGATCGAGCCATGTACGAGTAATAGGTAGTTTAGATTAGTAGATGTATGTATTTCACTATGCCATCAGTTCTGTCGGTCCTATAGTTATCTTACAAAATTTCTTATTGGAAATCCAAAGTTTGCATCTTACCTCATGTGAAATCAGTTCTGTTGTTAGTGTTTCTTCACAGGGTTGATCCATGGGATTTGCATCTCATGACTATATATGTTGGCAATTGGTTATCTTGTCACTGCTTCACAATTAAGATGTTGCATCCCCGCCATTCTCTTTGCTTGGTGCTCATTGTGTGGTAACTATTTTATTCAACTACCCAAGATGTATTTCTGGCCACTATTCTGAATCTCTAAAATTGTTGGGAGTACTTGGTCATGCATATGTTTTTTATATTATCTATTAAAATATTCATTGGAAAAATGACATGCTTAGAAATTCAGTTTAGTTAGATTTTCAATGTTTTAGTTTTTTCAGAAATAAATATTAGTGTTCATATCCTCACATCTCTCTTTTTATGCTGCAAAAATTGGAAGTTATAGGTAGTTGTGGTGCAGCCAACCGAAGGCATGGGTGTTGCCAGCGGCCACAAGGAGCCAGAGTCTGCCATGGGAGGCTGTGAGCACTCAGAAGCAAATAATGAAATTAAATATTTAACAACATAGACGATTTCAGAGATGATTTCAATGATGCACTATATATGTATAATCTTGCATGTTTATTTTATGTTTGTGCTACTGCTTATTATCGGTCTTGACGATACTAATTAGCCGTAGTTACTAAGTGTTCATTGTTTTGTTGTCATACCAAAGCCAAGTTGCGCATTGCTTTTACTAACTACATATGATATTCTCTCAATTACTGACTAATAAACACCTTTGTGAAAAATTGAATATGTTTCATGCATTCATATATCTATTGTGCAAATAGACGGGCGCAGCAACGCGCGCCATCAATGATATAGTAAGTATTTAGAAACTAAATGGTTGCAAGAAAGGCTAGATGTTTGTGCTGAAAATTTAAATTTTCTTGGCCATCCTTGTGAACTTTGCAATGAACGTGGTCATTTAAATATCCAATGCAAATTGTTTCATGATCGAATCGTGTCCAAAAATTGTGATGACTTGATTTCCCTTGCACATCATAATGAACTTAGTTTGCTTGTGGGTTATGAAGAAATGAAACGTATAACTAAGGATCTTCCAGAATTTGTCCTTGATAAAGTTCTTGATTTCGATCTAGAGGAAATTTATATGTATTGTGCGGTGAATTGCATTGAAAATCCTTATATTGCCAATTACATAAAGACAAGAAAACAAATAGAAGATGAAGAGAATACTAATGAAAGGGAAGAGGTTTCCCAATATCCTCCTATTATTTCTTATGATGAATCAGGTAACGAGGAAGAGCCTTCTATTCAACCAATATCACTAATAAGGATCTCCAAAAAGATGATTAAACCCACACATAATGTGAAGAAGAAAAAGAAAAGACAGAGAAGCAAAGGTAAAAAGGTATCCCTCCCAAATGATGTTGCTCCTATTACTCATTGTGATGATGATAATTGCTATACTGTTGGTGCTATCCATACTATTAATGATGAGAGTGATTATGCTTATGATATGCAAAGGCCCAAGCTTGGGGATGCTATGTTTGATGAGAATGACATGTTTGAGAATTTATTTGCTGCAATTAATGTTTGTCCCAAGCTTGGGGATGCTATGTTTTATGAATATGATATTTTTAACCTCCCAAGTTTTGATATGCAAATTTATTATGATGATAGCATGCCTCCTATTTATGATGATTATATTGATGAAAGTGGGTTTGGAAGAGTATCAACTATAGGAAGTAATGATCCCACTATTTTGGAGGGTGTTGAATCTTATTTTGACAACTATGAAAGTGGATTTGGAGAGGTCATGAATTTATTTAGTAATGATTCCACTATCTTGCAAGAGGTTTCAATTGATTATGATGAGAACAAAGTTGCTACTTATGATGATTATTGTGATGACATTTATGCTATAAAAAGTACTGATGATTTTATTTATAAAACTTGTCATGATTATGATTATCCTTTTTCTGAACATTACTCTTTTAATGTGTGAACAATTTATAGTATTCGAGTTTCTTATGATACTCCCACTGTTCCGAATGAGAAGAATTTTGCTTATGTGGAAAGTAATAAATTTTATATGCTTGTGTATCATAAAAATAGTGCTTTATGTGATAGTAATATTGTTGAATTCATCCATGATGCTACTGAAATTTATTATGAAGGAGGAACATATGCTTGTTGGAATTGCAATAATATCAAGTTTCCTCTCTATGTGTTGAAAATCTTGAAGCTATGCTTGTTTTGCTTTCCTATGCTAGTTGATTCTTGCCATAAGTTGTTTGCTCACAAAATCCCTATGCATAGGAAGTGGGTTAGGCTTAAATGTGCTAGTCATATGCTTCAATATGCTCCCGTTATGTTTCAATTCTTATCTTTTATGTGAGCATCATTGTCATCGTCATGCCTAGCTAAAAAGGCATTAAAGAAAAGCGCTTGTTGGGAGACAACCCAATATTTGTACCTACTGTTTTTGTGTGTTAACATGATTAAGCTACTGTAGTAATCATGTTTTATAGCTTTTGTTTCAATAAAGTGTCAAGTAGAACCATTGGAAGACTTGGGTGAAAGTTATTGTGATCTTGCTGTAAAAAACAGAAACTTTGCACTCACGAGATTAGCTGTCATTTTTTTTACAGAAGAGTGCTTTTAAGTTGATATTTTTTCAGATGATTAATAGACAAATTTCTCACGTCCACAAATTTATTTCATGATTTTTGGAGTTCCATAAGTTTCCTAATAAGTCAGATTGCTACAGACTGTTCTGTTTTTGACAGATTCTGTTTTCTATGGGTTGTTTGCTTATTTTGATGAATCTATGAGTAGTATCGGAGGGTATGAACCATAGAGAAGTTGGAATACAGTATATATTACACCAATATGAATTTATAATGAGTTCAAAATAGTACCTAAGTGGTGGTTTTATTTTCTTATACTAACGGAGCTTACGAGTTTTCTGTTGAGTTTTGTGTTGTGAAGTTTTCAAGTTTTGGGTAAAGATTCGATGGACTATGGAATAAGGAGTGGAAAGAGCGTAAGCTTGGGGATGCCCAAGGCACCCCAAGGTAATATTCAAGGACAACCAAGAGCCTAAGCTTGGGGATGCCCCGGAAGGCATCCCCTCTTTCGTCTTTGTTCATCGGTTACTTTACTTGGAGCTATATTTTTATTCACCACATGGTATGCGTTTTGCTTGGAGCGTCATTTTATTTTGCTAGGATTTGCTTTCTGTTATTTATAATAATGTTTTGCATCTTTATTTTCAATAAAAATGTCAAGGATAGCCCTTACCATGCTTATTTTGCAAGTGTACATGTTGCTGTTTCAAAACAGAAAGTTTATCGTTGTTGCAAAAAGTCCCTAGAAAAGTCAGAATATGATAAAAAGTTGAAGCTTTTTGCATATTGAGCTCTGATAAATTTCTACAGTGTGGTAAATTTTCATAATTTTTGGAGTTAGGTAAGTATTGATACTCTTGCATTCTTTACGGACTTTACTGTTTTGGCAGATTGCTGTCATGTTTGCATTGTTTGCACATATTTGCTTATTTAATGATTCTATTTGAGGATAGGAGTATTAAATATGCAGAGACATTTACTATGAATTGTTGAATAATAATTTTTTTGATTTGCTACAGTAGAGAATGATAAGGTTTTTGCCTTGGTTTATACTAACTTATCTCACGAGTTCTTGTTGAGTTTTATGTGGATGAAGTTTTTTTGAAGATTTAGGGAAACCATGGTATGAGACGAATTATGGAGACACAAAAGCTCAAGCTTGTGGATGCCCAAGGCATCCCAAGATAATATTTCAAGAAGTCTCAAGCATCTAAGCTTGGGGATGCCCCGGTAGGCATCCCACCTTTCTTCAACGGCTATCGGTTAGTATCAGTTGAACCTAAGTTTTTGCTTCTTCACATGATATGTGCTATCCTTGCAATGTCATTTTATTTTATTTTGTTTTGCTTGCTGTTTGGATAATATTGCAAGATCTGAAATTCTTAAATGATAGAGAGTCTTCACATAGTTACATAATTATTCAACTACTCATTGATCTTCACTTATATCTTTCGGAGTAGTTTGTCATTTGCTCTAGTGCTTCACTTATATCTTTTTAGAGCACGACGGTGGTTTTATTTTGAAGAAATATATGAACTCTCATGCTTCACTTATATCATTTTGAGAGTCTCTAAACAGCATGGTAATTTGCTTAGGTTATGAATTTAGTCCTAATATGATGGGCATCCAAGAGGGATATAATAAAAACTTTCATATAGAGTGCATTGAATACTATGAGAAGTTTGATACTTGATGATTGTTTTGAGCTATGAAGATGGTGATATTAGAGCCGTGCTAGTTGAGTAATTGTGAAATTGATAGATACTTGTGTTGAGGTTTGCAATTCCCGTAGCATGCACATATGATAACCGTTGTGTGACAAATTTGAAGCATGAGGTGTTTCTTTGATTGTATTCCTTATGGATGGTGGTCGGGGTCGAGCGATGCTCTTTTCCTACCAATATATCCCCCTAGGAGCATGCGCATAATGCTTGGTTTTGATGACTTGTAGATTTTTGCAATAAGTATGTGGGTTCTTTATGACTAATGTTGAGTCCATGGATTATACACACTCTCACCCTTCCACCATTGCTAGCCTCTCCGGTACCGTGCATTGCCCTTTCTCACCTTGAGAGTCGGTGCAAAATTCGACGGTGCATCCAAACCCCATGATATGATACGCTCTATAACATATAGGCATCCTTATATCTTCCTCAAAACAGCCACCATACCTACCTATTATGGCATTTCCATAGCCATTCTGAGATATATTGCCATGCAACTTTCCACCGTTCCATTAATTATGACACGCTTCATCATTGTCATTTTTCCTTGCATGATCATGTAGTTGACATTGTATATTTGTGGCAAGGCCACCATTCATAATGTTTTATACATGTCACTCTTGATTCATTGCACATCCCAGTACACCGCCAGAGGCACTCATATAGAGTCATATTTTGTTCTAGTATCGAGTTGTATTTGAGTTGTAACTAAATAGAAGTGTGATGATCTTCATTATTAGAGCATTGTCCCATGTGAGGAAATAAAAAAAGAAGAGAAAGGCTAAATAAGCCCAACAAAAAAGAGAAAGGCCAAAAAAGAGAAGGCCCAAAACAAAATATGAGAGAAAAAGAGAGAAGGGACAATGCTACTATCATTTTTTTCCACACTTGTGCTTCAAAGTAGCACCATGATCTTCATGATAGAGTGTAACGCCCCAGACACACCCGTCGGTGGTTGTTACTCCTGGCAGGATGTAGACTGGCCCCACAGATCAATACTAGTCTTTTCTGCGCACTTTGTCCTCACTCGTGCGCACCTGGGAGAAGCTTCCCGGTCGGTCACCCATCCTGAAATTACTCCAAGCTGAGCACGCTTAACTTTGGAGTTCTTTCGGAATGGGCTTCCGGAAAAGAAGGAATTGCTTATTGATATGAGTAGTCTATCATCCCTAATAAGCCAGGATATCACATAGAGAGTCTCTTATTTTGTCAATTTCATATACTAGTGGGAATTTTCGTTATAGAACTTGGCTTGTATATTCCAACAATGGGCTTCCTCAAATGCCCTAGGTTTTCGTGAGCAAGCAAGTTGGATGCACACCCACTTAGTTTCTTTTGTTGAGCTTTCATATATTTATAGCTCTAGTGCATCCGTTGCATGGCAATCCCTACTCACTCACATTGATATCTATTGATGGGTATCTCCATAGCCCATTGATACGCCTAGTTGATGTGAGACCATCTTCCTCCTTTTTGTCTTCTCCACAACCACCGCTCTATTCCACCTATAGTGCTATGTCCATGGCTCGCGCTCATGTATTGCATCATAGTTGAAAAAGTTTGAGAATACTAAAGTATGAAACAATTTCTTGGCTTGTCATCAGGGTTGTGCATGATTTGAATATTTTGTGTGACAAAGATGAAGCATAGCCAAACTATATGATTTTGTAGGGATGAACTTTCTTTGGCCATGTTATTTTAAGAAGACATGATTACTTGGTTAGTATGCTTGAAGTATTATTATTTTTATGTCAATATTAAACTTTTGTCTTGAATCTTTCGGATGTGAACATTCTTGCCATAATAAAGAAGATTACATTGATAAATATGTTAGGTAGCATTCCACATCAAAAAATTCTGTTTTTATCATTTACCTACTCGAGGACGAGCAGGAATTAAGCTTGGGATGCTTGATACGTCTCCAACGTATCTACAATTTTTGAAGTATTCATGCCATCTTTATAATATTTTTACATGATTTTGGTATGATTTGATTGGAACTAACCCGGACTGACGCTGTTTTCAGCAGAACTACCGTGGTGTTGTTTTTGTGCAGAAATAAAAGTTCTCTGAATGCGCTGAAAATCAACGGATATTTTTTCAAGAAAATATAAAAAAAGTACTGGAACGAAGAGTTACCAAAGGGGAGTCCGATGGGCCCCACGAGGGTGGAGGGCACCCCCTAGGGCGAGCCCCCTGCCTCGTGGACTCCCTGTGGGGCCCCCTGACTTGTTCTCGACACCAACCTCTCCTATAAATCCCCAAACTTCCAGAACTTAACCTAGATCGGGAGTTCCGTCGCCGCAAGTCTTTGTAGCCACCAAAAACCAATCGGGACCCTGTTTCGGCACCCTCCGGGAGGGGGGGGGGGGTCCATCACCGGTGGCCATCTTCATCATCCCGGCGCTCTCCATGACGAGAAGGGAGTAGTTCACCCTCGGGGCTGAGGGTATGTACCAGTAGCTATGTGTTTGATCTCTCTCTCTCTCTCTCTCTCTCTCTCTCTCTCTCTCGTTTTCTTGATATGGCATGATCTTGATGTATCGCGAGCTTTGCTACTATAGTTGGATCTTATGATGTTTCTCCCCCTCTATCTCCTTGCGACGGATTGAGTTTTCCCTTTGAAGTTATCTTATCGGATTGAGTCTTTAAGGATTTGAGAACACTTGATGTATTTCTTGCATGTTCTTATCTGTGGTGACAATGGGATATTCATGTGATCTACTTGATGTATGTTTTGGTGATCAACTTGTGGGTTCCATGACCTTGTGAACTTATGCATACGGGTTGGCACACGTTTTCATCTTGACTCTCCGGTAGAAACTTTGGGCACTCTTTGAAGTTCTTTGTGTTGGTTGAATAGATGAATCTGAGATTGTGTGATGCATATCATATAATCATACCCCGCAGATACTTGTGGTGACATTGGAGTATCTAGGAGACATTAGGGTTTTGGTTGATTTGTATCTTAGGGTGTGATTCCAGTACGAACTCTAGGATAGATCGAAGGGAAAGAATAGATTCGTGTTATTTTACTACGAACTCTTGAATAGATCGGTCAAAAAGAATAACTTTCAAGTGGTTTCGTACCCTACAATAATCTCTTCGTTTATTCTCCGCTATTAGTGACTTTGGAGTGACAGTTGCATGTTGAGGGATATTTATATGATCCAATTATGTTATTATTGTTGAGAGAACTTGCACTAGTGAGAGTATGAACCCTAGGCCTTGTTTCAACGCATTGCAATACCATTTGTGCTCACTTTTATCATTAGTTACCTTGCTGTTTTTATATTTTCAGATTACAGAAACATATATCTACCATCCATATTGCGCCTGTATCACCATCTCTTCGCCGAACTAGTGCACCTATACAATTTAGCATTGTATTGGGTGTGTTGGGGACACAAGAGACTCTTTGCTATTTGGTTACAGGGTTGTTTGAAAGAAACCATCTTCATCCTACGCCTCCCACGGATTGATAAACCTTAGGTCATCCACTTAAGGGAAATTTGCTACTATCCTACAAACCTCTACACTTGGAGGCCCAACAACGTCTACAAGAAGAAGGTTGTGTAGTTGAAATCAAGGAGCACGAAACACGGCAGCCCAGTGCCATATGGCAATGAAAAATGATCTAATTTGCTAGTCATCTCATTGTTAGCATTCTTCTATTAATGCCTCGCAGAGAACGTGACACGTGCGGCGAAACACCCGACGCAAAAGAAGAAACACAGGAGTAAAAGAAGAAGGAAGATTATTAACCCAAATAAAGAAGGAAGACGCACACACAAGTCTGGGGCGCTGCTCTCTACTACATGAAGGGTTGCTGGCCGCGGAGTCATAACTGCTTCTTCATCGCCTCCACGACCTCCATCTCCTTGCGCATCTCCTCCGCTATCTTCTTCATTCTGTCCATGATGCGGGATTTCTCGACGCAAGCCTTCATCATCTGTTCCACGGCCGCATTATGTACCTTGACAGCAGCTGGGGGCTCGATGCGGAGCTTCGCCAACTCCTCCTTCAGTTCCATGACGAGGGCCTGCAGCATCTTCATCGAGGAACTACTATTCTCATGCAGCTTCTTCCAGCCAGCGTTCTCCTCCTCATGTGTCACGCCCAATATGCGACCCTATCCAAAAGGAACTCGAAGGTCCCACTAAGGATAGACCCGCATATTGAAACTCTTTTGCAAGGTGGATATCATTACATCAACATTACATAAATAGATGGGGATACATACATAAGGCATATAATGCCACACGAATACAACATCATCTCATACATAACATCAACATCCGACTATGGATGAAACACAAACAGAAACTCAAACGACATCCACCCTGCTAGCATAGGCTGCCGACCTGGAACCTATCCCCTGATCGAAGAAGAAGCAGAAGAAGAACTCCAAAACAAGCAAACATCACTCTCGCGTCATGATCATCGCATAACCTATACCTGCAACTGTTGTTGTAGTAATTTGTGAGCCACGAGGACTCAGCAATCCCATTACCATGGGTATCAAGACTAGCAAAGCTTAATGGGAAAGGAAGGGGTAAAGTGGTGAGGTTGCAGCAGCGACTAAGCATATATGGTGGCTAACATACGCAAATGAGAGCGAGAAGAGAAGCAAAGGAACGGTCGTCAACTAGCAATGATCAAGAAGTGATCCTGAACTCCTACTTACGTCAATCATAACACAGAAACCTTGTTCACTTCCCAGACTCTGCCGAGAAGAGACCATCATGGCTACACACGCGGTTGATGCGTTTTAATTCGGATCTGGTGTCAAGTTATCTACAACCGGACATTAAGAAATTCCCATCTGCCACATAACCGCGGGCACGGCTCTCGAAAGTTTATACCCTGCAGGGGTGTCCCAACTTAGCCCATGATAAGCTCTCGCGATCAACAAAGGATATTCCTTCTCCCAGGAAGACCCGATCAGTCTCGGAATCCCGGTTTACAAGACATTTCGACAATGGTAAAACAAGACCAGCAAAGCCGCCCGATGCGCCGACATCCCGATAGGAGCTGCACATATCTCGTTCTCAGGGCAACACCGGATAAGCGAAGCGTACAGGTACCGACGTAACCCAAGTTGCCAAGGGATGGTCCCGCACGGTGCTCTAGGTTGGACCAACACTTAGACAAGCATTGGCCCGGGGGGGGGGGCTAAAATAAAGATGACCCTTGGGTTAATTACTCCCAAGGGAAAAGTAGGTGGTGGTGAGGCAAATGGTAAAACCAAGGTTGGGCCTTGCTGGAGGAGTTTTATTCAAAGCGAACTGTCAGGGGGGTCCCATAAATCACCCGACCGCGTTAGGAACGCAAAATCCGGGAACATAACACCGGTATAACGAAAACTACGGCGGCAAAAGTGGAACAAAACACCAGGCATAAGGCCGAGCCTTCCACCCTTTACCAAATATATAGATGGATTAATAATATAAGAGATATTGTGATATCCCAACCAAAATCCTGTCCACCATGGAGAAATCTTCAACTTCACCTGCAACTAGAGGGGCTGAGCAAAGCGGTAACATAGCCAAACAACGGTTTGCTAGGAAGGGTGTCAAAGGTTAGAGGTTCATGGCAATTTGGGAGGCTTGAAGAGCAAATGATAGGTAGCGCAGCAAAGCGATAGAACGAAGCAACTAGCATAGCAATGATAGTAGTGAGATCCAGGGTAGCGGTCATCTTGCCTGAAATCCCGCTAGGAAGAAGAACGAGTCCATGAAGAAGATGAAGCCACGAAGACGATCCAAGCGTAGACGAACGAATCCTCACGATCGCAACGAATCAGGAACTATCGAGAAGAAGCACACAACATGGTAAACACACCACACAAAGACAAAACATGATGCACAACAATCATGATGCATGACAAAGCTACATGAAGCTACTCATGGCAAAAGATGATGCAAACAAGAACAACACATCAAGGCAAGTTTAAATGAGGCCGGGAACAACATATAACAATTCCGGTAAGTCCTCATATGCAAATTTCGAAATTGGTCCAGATCTGAATAAACCTTATGTTCAAGTTGTTAAATAGCAAGTTAAAATGCACCAAGATGATCTACACGAGATTCTAGTCAAGTTACATATAAAGTTCATTAGATTCGGAGCTACGGCCTAGAACATATGAGCAAAAACAAGTTAAGCATGGCATTGATGCAAAATGCATACAAACATCAAACAAACACCTCAAAACAAGGATGCAACATTATAATATGAAGCAACATGCAAAATCAAGCAAGTTTCATATAGAGCACACTCAAAACGGAGCAACGGTTCAACACACACTATACAAGTTATGACAACAATCTGTCCATAACAGCAACTAGGCATCTTGCAAGCATCAAAACAATAAGCTACAGCACCCCAACATAATATCAAAAGGCATGGGCATGAAGTACAGGTAAAGCTGGACAAGACATGAACACTGAGCTATCTCCAGAAATCACTAGAACATGCTCAAAACGACATGGGAAGATTGCAAATAATAACAGTTTCATACTTATCAGAAAATAACATCAGGTTGCAATGTTTAGAGCTATCAAACAACATGTTACAGGAACATGTCATGGCAAACAAAGGCATGTCATGATACTACTAAATGCATAGAACAAGAGTCCCTTACTGACCATGAGCCAAAAAGGAACAGAAAATATGATGGCACCCATGTAAACATGGCAAGTTATATGACAGATTCATACATGACAGGAACAACAATAAGTAGGCATGTTGGTGAGCTTGAATCACTCACCACAGAGCAATACATGGCATGGCAAGGCAAACAACAGTAAGAAGCCATGTTTATGAAGCTAATCATGGCAAGAGCAAGTTCATAGGATGCATGGATCACTAACAACAATCATGGAAACATTGAACTTAATGTTAACAGGATGACAGCAACATTATTTAGCAAGTTTGGAGCAAGATAACAACAAGCTACAGCAGGCTATAATTGCGACCAAGGGCATGAATGGATAGAGCATGACATGTATAACAAAACATCATTAGTGAACATCTCCAGAATAATGCACGAAATGACTTGTAGCAGCAGGTTTACATAGCAACAAAATATAACAGAATCTGTCAGGAAAACAGCAACAGCAAGTACCCTACTTAACAAGCTTGATGCACTCAGCACACAACACACAAAAATACATGGATGGCACCCCTGGAAAGATGGCATGGCATAGATCAAAACACATGTAGACATCAACCTCATAGGATGCACACATCAAACATGGCAAAAATGACAAATGAGCATGTTATAACAGTTTCAGCAGAATAACATCACATAGCACTCTTCCAACAGCATTTCGGGCATCAAGATGAGCTCAAATGAAAAAGATGCAATGGAATGAAATGAAGTACTCATTGAGGCGAACAATTTGACATACTACACGCACAAAACGGAGTAGTATGCAGCAAGTTATGATGCGTTGAACATGGCATGATTATGCAAAAATATCAGGGACAGAAAAATTTTCAGAGGGGGGAAGTCAACCTCGTCAGATCTGGAGCGGGACGGCGCGGATCCCGAGGTTGGCTGGCTCGGGCCACCGGAGAGGAGGACGGAGATGCCGGAGGAGGGGACGGAGGGGGCCGACGAGGCCGGGCCGGACCGGATCTGGCCGGACCGCCGAGCCGCACGGGCGACATATGCGCGGCAGAGGCGGCGTGAGGCGCAGGCGAGGCTCATCTGGCGGGGTCGCACGGCCACTGGAGGCAAGCGCGGGGCCACGGCGGCGGCGACTGGCCGGACTGGCACGGCGCGTGCGGGCCTCGGCCACGGCGGGCGGCGAAAGCGCGAGGCGCCGGGCGGCGGACGAGGGGATCGGGCGGCGAGGAGCTCCGCATTGCCGAGGCGCGCGGAGGCGCACGGCGAGGCGGGCATCGGCGGGCGGCGGCATGAGCGGCGGCGGAGACCGGCGGGGATCGGCTCGCTGGCCGGATGGACTCCGCGGCCGCGGGCGGCGGAGGGCGCGGTGCCACGTGGCGAGCTGCGAGTGGCCGAGGGAGGCGGCGGCGACGAAACCGCGGCGCGGACGCGTCCAGCGGCGGGAGGTGGAAGAAGACTAGGGTTCATCCGGGATTAGACCGCGAATTTCGGGGGAGAGGGCATATTTATAGGTAGAGGGAGCTAGGAGAGTCCAAATGAGGTGCGGTTTTCGCCCACACAATCGTGATCGAACGACCGAGAGCATGAAGGGGAGTTTGGGTTTTGAGCCACTTTGGAAGGGGTGTTGGGCTGCAACACAAAGAGGCTTTACTTTTACCCGGTTAACCGTTGGAGTACCAAACGAACTCCAAATGGCACGAAACTTGGCAGGCAGTCTACCGGTGGTGTACCAAGGCCGCTTGACAAACCTCGGGCCATTCCGAGAACGTTTAACACCCACTCACAACAAGAGACAAAAGGGGACGCCGGAGGACACAGGAGTGCCGGATTGCAAAACAGACAACGGGGAAAATGCTCGGATGCATGAGACGAACACGTATGCAAAATGAGATGCACATGATGACATGATATGAAATGCAGATGATGACATGGAAAAATGCAACACGCAAGCACATGACATGGCAAGGAAGGCGAATAACTGGCGGACACCTGGCACATCGAATCCGGGGCGTTACAACACTCCTTCACTAACAAGAGATCTCGTCCCGAGATCTTAGGACCGAGACGGAAGGGAAAAAGGATGAGGTGAAACAAGAACTCAAGAGAAGAATCAAAGAGTCGAGAGGACTCGAGAAGAAGAGAGGAACGATGAGAATGACGAGAATCGAAAGCTCACGGAATCAGATAGACTATGAAACCACTCCGGTAAGAACGAGATAAGAAACGAATAATACTGAAAGGATTTAGGCAGCACTCCGTCTGAAAATGGAAGGATTAAAACACGAGCTTCACAAGATGGGATGACAGTTGATGAAGACATGACACAAAACCTCTGGAAAGAATTGAAAGAGTTGAATGAAAAGAACAGAGAAGAAAATGACAACTTGTTCCACAATTGAAATTGAAAGCATCTTTCGAAGGAAGGTTTGAACGGAGTTGTTGAGAAAATTCAACAACGAAAAGAATAAGCTTGTCGTGGACTTATGTATAACATCTCAAAATTATAAGGTGATAACCAACCACAAGTGGAATAGATTGAATAGCTTAGAAGAACGAAGAAATGCAAAAGTCCACTTCAAAAGAATACGGAGGACTAATTGCACTTCGATACGCGAGAAGAACAAATACTTGAACTCCTCCAACAAGAATCTTGATGAACACTAGAAGAATGAACTAAATCATGAAGAACCACCATGAAGAACTCCGGTAAAATAAACGATGAAGAGATAGAATGAAGGAAGAAAGAATAAGATGAGCCTTGCGATGATTTAGATGAAGGTTTCAACGAGATGGCCGAGGAAATTTGAACTCTGGAAAAGAAAAGATGAAGAACACTTGGAACTAGAATTTATTCATGAAGAACAAACTCCAAAGAAAGGGATTAATCACTTGGATGAAATAGGAATAAGATTTATTGTATGCTTATCCTTCATCAATTTAAATTGATGACAAGCAATGGATTTTGCATACTACTTATTCTTCTTGAAAAAGGATTAAGAAGTGACATAACACAAACTTGAGAAGGTCTTCATGAACCACCGGTAGGATTGAAAAGAACGAATGGATTAATATGATAAACAAGGAAAAGAATCTTGAATGAACCACCGTAAGAATTCAAAATGACTGAAGAAAGAGAATGAATCGCCGGGAAGAATTAGAAGAAACAATAAGCTAGAGGGGATTTAGATGCAAAAGAACAAAGAGATCATGAGCTGATAAAAGAACACTTGAACAAAGCACCGGGATAAATAGAGAACAATAACTGGAATGGTGGCCTCCGGTGAAAAGAAATGGGAAAACAACTTCTGACATACTCCGGATGGGTAAGAAAAGAATATCTGACAATTGGAATAATTCGAGAGCATAACATGAAGCTAGAACCACGAAACTTCGAGAGAACAGACAAGATTTAGAGGAAAAACTCTTCTTCGATCTTGAAATGACGACGAGGAACGTCACGAAAATTACTGAGATACTCCGGTATAATGAAAAGCAAAGAGGTTGAACCAACAATGAAAAGAATTTAAACGAGATCTTGGAGAAGGCATGTGACTGATGAAATCCATTCTTACGTCACACTTGAAAAGAATTGAGAATAACTCCGGGGAAATCAGAAGAGTCAGGTAAGATCCTGGGAAAAGACCTATGGGTTAGGGCCCACTAAAAGAAAACACCGTTGAAAAGGGATGTTGAAGAGATAGATGATACACCGGAACAATTGAAATATTGAATGAGGTGACAACCTCGAATTAATTGGAACACAGACGAATCTCCTGAGATGTCTTGAGCACTCCGGAAGGATAAACTGGCAAGAGGCGAACGAGCAGAGAAAACACTTGAGCCGAGGAAAAGAATATGATCAACCTCGGGCCATTCCAAGAACGTTTAACACCCACTCACAACAAGAAACAAAAGGGGACGCCGGAGGACATAGGAGTGCCGGATTGCAAAATGGACAACAGGGAAAATGCTCGGATGCATGAGACGAACACGTGTGCAAAATGAGATGCACATGATGACATGATATGAAATGCAAATGATTACATGGCAAAATGCAACACGCAAGCACATGACATGGCAAGGAAGGCGAATAACTGGCGGACACCTGGCGCATCGAATCCGGGGCGTTACATCATGGTAGTGTTGGGGAACGTAGTAATTTCAAAATTTTCCTACGCCCACGCAAGATCATGGTGATGCATAGCAACAAGAGGGGAGAGTGTTGTCTACGTACCCTCGTAGACCGAAGCGGAAGCGTTGACGCAACATAGAGAAAGTAGTCGTACGTCCTCCAGGTCCAACCGATCCAAGCACCGTTACTCCGGCACCTCCGAGTTCTTGACACACGTACAGCTCGATGACGCACCCCGATCTCCAATACAGCAGAGGCGCGGGGAGGAGTTCCGTCAGCACGACGGCGTGGTGACGATCTTGATGTTCTCCTGTCGCAGGGCTTCGCCTAAGCACCGCTACAATATGACCGAGGTGTAATATCGTGGAGGGGGGCACCGCACACGGCTAAGGAACGATCAATGATCAACTTGTGTTCTAGGGTGCCCCCCTACCCCCGTATATAAAGGAGGGAGGGAGGAGGTGGCCGACCAAAGGGGGGGGGGGCGCCATAGGAGGAGGAAACCTACTCCAAGTAGGTTTCCCCACTTTTTCCTAATCCAAGTTGGAGGGGAAAGGAAGGAGTACTAGTAGTAAGAAGGAAGAGGGGGAAGGAGAAAGGAAAGGGGGGGCCAGCCCCCCTCCCCAATTCGGATTGGGATTGGGGGGGCACGCCCCCCTCCCTTGCTCCTTCTCCCTTCCCTCCACTTGGGCCCAATAAGGCCCATATACTTACCGGGGGGTTCCGGTAACCTCCCGGAGCTCCGGTATATTCCCAAACTGTCCCGGAACCATTCCGGTGTCCAAATATATCCGTCCAATATATCAATCTTTATGTATCGACCATTTCGAGACTCCTCGTCATGTCCGTGATCACATCCGGGACTCCGAACAACCTTCGGTACATCAAAATACATAAACTCATAATATAAGCATCGCCATCGAAACCTTAAGCGTGCGGACCCTACGGTTCGAGAACAATGTAGACATGACCGAGACACGTCTCTGGTCAATAACCAATAGTGGGACCTGGATGCCCATATTGGTTCCTACATATTCTACGAAGATCTTTATCGGTCAAACCGCATAACAACATACTTTGTTCCCTTTGTCATCGGTATGTTACTTGCCCGAGATTTGATCGTCGGTATCCAATACCTAGTTCAATCTGTTACGGAAAGTCTCTTTACTCGATTACATGTCGTCATCTCATAACTAACTCATTAGTTGCATGCTTGCAAGGCTTAAGTGATGAGTATTACCGAGAGGGCCCAGAGATACCTCTCCGACAATCGGAGTGACAAATCCTAATCTCGAATTATGCCAACTCAACATGAACCTTCGGAAACACCTGTAGAGCACCTTTATAATCACCCGATTACGCTATGACGTTTGGTAGCACACAAAGTGTTCTTCCGGTAAACGGGAGTTGCACAATCTCATAGTTGCAGGAACTTTGTATAAGTCATGAAGAAAGCAATAGCAGTATACTAAACGATCAAGTGCTAGGCTAACAGAATGGGTCATGTCAATCACATCATTCTTCTAATGATGTGATCCCACTAATCAAATGACAACACATGTCTATGGTCGGAAACATAACCATCTTTGATTAATGAGCTAGTCAAGTAGAGGCATACTAGTGACTATAGTTTTGTCTATGTATTCACACATGTATCATGTTTCCGGTTAATACAATTCTAGCATGAATAATAAACATTTATAATGATATGAGGAAATAAATAATAACTTTATTATTGCCTCTAGGGCATATTTCCTTCAGTCTCCCACTTGCACTAGAGTCAATAATCTAGTTCACATCGCCATGTGATTTAACACCAATAATCATATCTGTATATGATTAACACCCATAGTTCACATTGTCATGTGACCAACACCCAAAGGGTTTACTAGAGTCAATAATCTAGCTCACATTGCTATGTGATTAACACCCAAAGAGTACAAAGGTGTGATCATGTTTTGCTCGTGAGAGAAGCTTAGTCAACGGTTCCGTCACATTCAGAGCCGCATGTATTTTGCAAATATTCTATGTCTACAATGCTCTGCACGAAGCTATTCTAGCTAATTGCTCCCACTTCCAATATGTATCCAGATTGAGACTTAGAGTCTTCTGGATCGGTGTAAAAGTTTGCACTGATGTAACTTTTACAACAAACTCTTTTATCACCTCCATAATCGAGAAACATCTCCTTAGTCCTTACTAAGGATATTCTTGACCAATGTCCAGTGATCTACTCCTAGATCACTATCGTACTCCTTGCCGATTCGAGCAAGGTATACAATAGGTGCGGTACATAGCATAGCATACTTTATAGAACCTATGGTGAGGCATAGGGAATGACTTTTCATTCTCTTTCTATTTTCTGCTGTGGTCGGGATTTGAGTCTTACTCAATTTCATACCTTTGCAACACATGCAAGAACTCTTTCTTTGACTGTTCCATTTTGAACTATTTCAAAATCTTGCCAAGGTATGTACTCATTGAAAATCTTATCAAGCGTCTTGATCTATCTCAATAGATCTTGATGCTCAATATGTATGTAGCTTTTACTGAGGTCTTTTCTTTTTAAAGAACTCCTTTAAAACACTCCTTTATGCTTTGCAGAAAAATTCTACATCATTTCTGATCAACAATATGTCACTCACATATACTAATCGGAAAAGGCTGTAGTGCTCCCACTCACTTTATTGTAAATACAGGCTTCATCGTAAGTCCATATAAAACTATATGCTTTGATCAACTTATCAAAGCGTATATTCCAACTCGAGATGCTTGCACCAGTCCATAGATGGATCGCTGAAGCTTGCATATTTTGTTAGCACCTTTAGGATTAACAAAACCTTTCTGGTTGCATCATATACAGATCTTCTTTAATAAATCCATTAAGGAATGCAGTTTTGACATCCATTTGTCAGATTTCATAAAATGTGGCAATTGCTAACATGATTCAGACAGAGTTAAGCATCGATACGAGTGAGAAAATCTCATCGTATTCAACACCTTGAACTTGTTGAAAACCTTTCGTAACAAGTCGAGCTTGGTAGATAGTAATACTACTATCAGTGTCCGTCTTCCTCTTGAAGATCCATTTATTTAACATGGCTTGCTGATCATCAAGCAAGTCAATCAAAGTCCATACTTTGTTCTCATACATGGATCATATCTCAGATTTTATGGCCTCGAGCCATTTCATGAATCTGGGCTCATCATCGCGTCCTCATAGTTCGTAGGTTCATCATGGTCTAGTAACATGACTTCCAGAACATGATTACTACACCACTCTGGTGCGGATCTTACTCTGGAAGTCCTACGAGGTTTTGTAGTAACTTGATCTGAAGTTTCATGATCAATATCATTAGCTTCCTCACTAATTGGTGTATTTGTCACAGGAACTGATTTCTATGATGAACTACTTTCCAACAAGGGAACAGGTACAGTTACCTCATCAAGTTCTACTTTCCTCCCACTCACTTCTTTCGAGAGAAACTCCTTCTCTAGAAATGATCCATTTTTAGCAATGAATATCTTGCCTTCGGATCTGTGATAGAAGGTGTACCCAACAGTTTCCTTTGGGTATTCTATGAATACGCACTTCTCCGATTTGGGTTTGAGCTTATCAGGATGAAACTTTTTCACATAAGCATCGTAGCCCCAAACTTTGAGAAATGACAGCTTAGGTTTACTGCTAAACCATAGTTCATACGGTGTCGTCTCAACGGATTTAGATGGTGCCCTATTTCAAGTGAATGCAGCTGTCTCTAATGCATAACCCCAAAACGATAGTGGTAAACCGGTAAGAGACATCATAGATCGCACCATATCTTATAAAATACGATTACGACGTTCGGACACACCATAATGTTGTAGTGTTCCAGGTGGCGTGAACTGTGAAACTATTCCACATTTGTTTTATATGAAGGCCAAACTCGTAACTCAAATATTCTCCTCCACGATCAGATCGCAGAAACTTTATTTTCTTGTTACAATGATTTTCCACTTCACTCTGAAATTCTTTGAACCTTTCAACTATTTCAGACTTATGTTTCATCAAGTAGATATACCCATATCTGCTTAAATCATCTGTGAAGGTCAGAAAATAACGATACTTGCCACGAGCCTTAATACTCATTGGTCTGCATACATCAGTATGTATTATTTCCAACAAGTTTGTTGCTCGTTCCATTGTTCCGAAGAACGGAGTTTTAGTCATCTTGCCCAAAAGGCACGGTTCGCAAGCATCAAATGATTCATAACCAAGTGATTCCGAAAATCCATCTTTATGGAGTTTCTTCATGCGCTTTACACCAATATGACCCAAACGGCAGTGCCACAAATAAGTTGCACTATCATTATTAACTTTGCATCTTTTGGCATCAATATTATGAATATGTGTATCACTACGATCGAGATCCAACAAACTATTTTCATTGGGTGTATGACCATTGAAGATTTTATTCATGTAAACAGAACAACAATTATTCTCTGACTTTAAATGAATAACCGTCTTGCAATAAACATGAGCAAATCATATTCATGCTCAATGCAAACGCTCAATAACATTTATTTAGGTTTTAACACTAATCCCGAAAGTATAGGGAGTGTGCAATGATGATCATATCAATCTTGGAACTACTTCCAACACTCATCGTCACTTTCCCTTCAACTAGTCTGTTTATTCTGTAACTCCTGTTTCGAGTTACTAATCTTAGCAACCGAACAAGTATCAAATACTCAGGGGCTACTATAAACACTAGTAAAGCACACATCAATAATCTGTATATCAAATATACCCTTGTTCACTTTGCCATCCTTCTTATCCACCAAATATTCAGGGCATTTCCGCTTCCAGTGACCATTTCCTTTGCAGTGTAAACACTCAGTTTCAGGCTATGGTCCAGCTTTGGGCTTCTTCGCAGGAGTGACAACTTGCTTGTCTTTCCATTTGAAGTTCCCTTTCTTTCCCTTTGCCCTTCTCTTGAAACTAGTGGTCTTGTCAATCATCAACACTTGATGGTCTTTTATTGATTTCTACCTTCGTTGATTTCAACATCACGAAGAGCTCGGGAATCATTTTCGTCATCCCTTGCATTATATAGTTCATCACGAACTTCTAGTAACTTAGTGATGGTGACTAGAGAATTCTGTCATTCACTATATTATCTGGAAGATTAACTCCCACTTGATTCAAGCGATTGAAGTACCCAGACAATCTGAGCACATGCTCACTAGTTGAGCGATTCTCCTCCATCTTTTAGCTATAGAACTTGTTGGAAACTTCATATCTCTCAACTCGGGTATTTGCTTGAAATATTAACTTCAACTCCTGGAACATCTTATATGGTCCATGACGTTCAAAACATCTTTGAAGTCCCGATTCTAAGCCGTTAAGCATGGTGCACTAAACAATCAAGTAGTCATCATATTGAGCTAGCCATAGCGTTCATAACGCCCGCATACCGCTTCCTGCAATAGGTGCATCACCTAGCGGTGCATCAAGGACATAATTCTTCTGTGCAGCAATGAGGATAAACCTCAGATCACGGATCAAATCCGCATCATTGCTACTAACATTTTTCAACACAATTTTCTCTAGGAACATATCAAAATAAACATATGAAAGCAACAACACAAGCTATTGATCTTACAACATAATTTGCAAAATACTACTAGGACTAAGTTCATGATAAATTAAAGTTCAATCAATCATATTACTTAAGAACTCCCACTTAGACAGACATCTCTCTAGTCATCTAAGTGATTACGTGATCCAAATCAACTAAACCATGACCGATCATCACGTGAGATGGAGTAGTTTTCAATGGTGAACATCACTATGTTGATCATATCTACTATATGATTCACGCCGACCTTTCGGTCTCCATGTTCCGAGGCCATATCTGCATATGCTAGGCTCGTCAAGTATAACGGAGTATTCGGCGTGTAAAACTGGCTTGCACCCGTTGTAGATGGACGAGAGTTTATCACACCCGATCATCACGTGGTGTCTCGGCACGCATTTAACTTTGGCAACGGTGCATACTTAGGGAGAACACTTCTTGATAATTTTAGTGAGAGATCATCTTAAAATGCTACCGTCAATCAAAGCAAGATAAGATGCATAAAGGATAAACATCACATGCAATCAATATAGTGATATGATATGGCCATCATCATCTTGTGCTTGTGATCTCCATCTTCGAAGCACCGTCATGACCACCATCGTCACCGGCGCGACACCTTGATCTCCATCGTAGTATCATTGTCGTTTACGCCATCTATTGCTTCTACGACTATCGCTACCACTTAGTGATAAATTAAAGCAATTACAGGGCGTTTGCATTTCATACAATAAAGCGACAACCATATGGCTCCAGCCAGTTGCCGATAACTTCGGTTACAAAACATGATCATCTCATACAATAAAATATAGCATCACGTCTTGACCATATCACATCACAACATGCCCTGCAAAAACAAGTTAGACGTCCTCTACTTTGTTGTTGCAAATTTTACGTGGCTGCTACGGGCTTAGCAAGAACCGTTCTTACCTACGCATCAAAACCACAACGATAGTTTGTCAAATAGACTCCGTTTTAACCTTCACAAGGACCGGGCGTATGCACTCAGTTCAACTAAAGTGAGAGAGAGACACCCGCCAGCCACCTTTAAGCACGAGTGCTCGTAACGGTGAAACCAGTCTCGCGTAAGCGTACGCGTAATGTCGGTCCGGGCCGCTTCATCTCACAATACCGCTGAACCAAAGTATGACATGCTGGTAGGCAGTATGACTTATATCGTCCACAACTCACTTGTGTTCTACTCGTGCATATGACATCAACGCATAAAACCAGGCTCGGATGCCCTTTGTTGGGGAGCGTAGTAATTTCAAAATTTTCCTACGCACACGCACGATCATGGTGATGCATAGCAACGAGAGGGGAGAGTGTTGTCTACGTACCCTCGTAGACCGAAGCGGAAGCGTTGACGCAACATAGAGGAAGTAGTCGTACGTCCTCCCGGTCCAACCGATCCAAGCACCGTTACTCTGGCACCTCCGAGTTCTTGACACACGTACAGCTCGATGACGCACCCCGATCTCCGATCCAGCAGAGGCGCGGGGAGGAGTTCCGTCAGCATGACGGTGTGGTGACGATCTTGATGTTCTCCTGTCGCAGGGCTTCGCCTAAGCACCGCTACAATATGTCCGAGGTGTAATATCGTGGAGGGCACCGCTGCGGCTAAGGAACGATCAATGATCAACTTGTGTTCTAGGGTGCCCCCCTACCCCCGTATATAAAGGAGGGAGGGAGGAGGTGGCCGGCCCAAGGGGGGGCGCCATAGGAGGAGGAAACATACTCCAAGTAGGTTTCCCCTCTTTTTCCTAATCCAAGTTGGAGGGGAAAGGAAGGAGTACTAGTAGTAAGAAGGAAGAGGGGGAAGGAGAAAGGAAAGGGGGGGGGGGCGCCCCCCCTCCCCAATTCGGATTGGACTTGGGGGGGCGTGCCCCCCTTCCTTTCTCCTTCTCCCTTCCCTCCACTTGGGCCCAATAAGGCCCATATACTTACCGGGGGGTTCCGGTAACCTCCCGGAGCTCCGGTATATTCCCAAACTCTCCCGGAACCTTTCCGGTGTCCAAATATATCCGTCCAATATATCAATCTTTATGTCTCGACCATTTCGAGACTCCTCGTCATGTCCGTGATCACATCCGGGACTCCGAACAACCTTCGGTACATCAAAATACATAAACTCATAATATAACTGTCATCATAACCTTAAGCGTGCGGACCCTACGGTTCGAGAACAATGTAGACATGACCGAGACACGTCTCTGGTCAATAACCAATAGCGGGACTGGATGCCCATATTGGTTCTTACATATTCTACGAAGATCTTTATCGGTCAAACCGCATAACAACATACTTTGTTCCCTTTGTCATCGGTATGTTACTTGCCCGAGATTTGATCGTCGGTATCCAATACCTAGTTCAATCTCGTTACCGGCAAGTCTCTTTACTCGTTCTGTAATACGTCATCTCATAACTAACTCATTAGTTACATGCTTGCAAGGCTTAAGTGATGAGTATTACCGAGAGGGCCCAGAGATACCTCTCCGACAATCGGAGTGACAAATCCTAATCTCGAATTATGCCAACTCAACATGAACCTTCGGAAACACCTGTAGAGCACCTTTATAATCACCCAGTTACGTTGTGACGTTTGGTAGCACACAAAGTGTTCTTCCGGTAAACGGGAGTTGCACAATCTCATAGTTGCAGGAACTTTGTATAAGTCATGAAGAAAGCAATAGCAGTATACTAAACGATCAAGTGCTAGGCTAACAGAATGGGTCATGACATCATTCTTCTAATGATGTGATCCCACTAATCAAATGATAACACATGTCTATGGTCAGGAAACATAACCATCTTTGATTAATGAGCTAGTCAAGTAGAGGCATACTAGTGACTATAGTTTTGTCTATGTATTCACACATGTACCATGTTTCCGGTTAATACAATTCTAGCATGAATAATAAACATTTATCATGATATGAGGAAATAAATAATAACTTTATTATTGCCTCTAGGGCATATTTCCTTCAGGTAGAGCTTCGCCTTGTCCTCTTGAATTTGCAGGATTTCACCGGCCGCCTTCTTCTCCGAGGCAATGCTCTTCTTCAGCAGCATCACCAAGCCGGCGGTCAACTCCCCCTGCTCATTGAGCTCAGCGGGCATGTCGTCGAGGCTCTCCTTTAGCAGCTCCACCAAGCCATGGATGAACTCCTTCTGCTTATTGAGGTGCTTATTAAGCTGATCGGCCATGCCGTCGAGGGATAACGACTCCAGTGCCACCTGCTCGGCATGTTCGCCTCCGCGGCTAGGGCGCTCCTGGGAGCCATCGCCTGCCCGTGAGAGATCTTTCGAGGTCTCTGCGTGGCGGCGAGCCCTCTCTTTTTTTCCCGCAGCCTTGGTTGTCGCTCCCTTGTTACGAGTAGTTCTCGACCTAGAGCTATGCACACCGGCCATGGCAAGGACGGACGAAGAAGAAGGACTTATGAGGAGGAAGGTAGAGTAATTTTCGGTTAGGTAGTTCCCCTTTTTATAACCTAATAAGTACTAGCACTAGTACTAAAACCTTCATCGTGGGAACACGTTCAGGTTTGGTACGTACTAGTAGGTGTGAGCAGGCTTGCACTTAATTGTAGCACTAGTACTTTGGAATGTGATGGGAACAAGGTAAAGATTAAATTATGGTTTTGGTTTCGAGGCCCGAAACGGCTCCCGATGAGTTTAGTGGAACATAAATTTCATGTACTCCCTCCATCTTAGTTTACAAGGCTTGCACATGTATCTAGGTCGTCAATGTAACTTATATAAAATAAGTTGTTTAAAATAAAAATATATCATTAAAAAATAGAATATTTGAAGTTTGTAATGATATATTTTTCATAATGCATGCCTCTTATTAAGTTGGTCAAATTAACGACCTAGGTACACGTGCAAGACTTGTAAACTGAGATAGAGGGAGTACTACACTGCTCAAATGCGGTCGCACAAGTCAGTGATGTAACTGGTCGTACATGTCAGACCAAGCCGATCTGTGTCCCTTCGATGAGACGCGGGTCCGACCGATAGTCTGTTGGGGCGACCGACCATAAAATATTACGTGATGGAGACTTTTGGTTGTGGCTTCGGTTGATTGTCACGACCAAGCATTCTAAAACTTGTGATAAATCAATTACCATCTTTTTCCAAACGACCAAGTATTTTCACATGAATACAATACATATAGATGGAGTGATGGTCAAGGTTACAAACAGACATGGCGTTGCAAGTTCACTACAGCAGCAACTGACTAGGTCACTTCATCACTGGCAGGGAAGGAGGGCAGCTCACCTCGCCTACGATGCATGCCCAGCGGCGCCGCCGCAACTAGTCCCGGGATTTGGCTACTCCTACCGCCCATTTGAACAGTTGCACCGGCTACTCATGCCATTGCGCAGCCATGCGCGTTCTTTCCTTCGTAGTCGACTATGTGAATATGATCTCTGCCATTAGCCCTAGCTCGAAATCAACGTGACGCTGCCAGATGCTGACATCCCTCAGCATCTCTCCCCTGAGATCGACTTGTGCCTCCACCTTGTGTTGCACCAGGCGCAGCTCCTTGGAACTTCTCTCCAATCGATGCGACGCTTCCTCAATCCAATTTGCCCTTGCTGCCCACCACCTAAAATGCAGCCCTGGCATGTCCTCCGGTGCCAACCATCTGTGATTCCAGAGCAATGGATCCCCTCTAAAACACATGTGGGTTTCGCTCAAAGGCGGCAGTGCTGCGGGCTGCAGCGAGAGGGCAGCCCGCGGGATCCTGGGATCTAAGGGATTATCCGTGGCCGGATCCCGTGGGCGAGGAGGGGAGGTGAGCCTAGGCACTGGGAGAGCCCTACGAGGCTAAAGATAGTAGTAGTACTCCACTCCGTCCATATTTAAATACAAAGGCCACCAACAGTAGCCCTGGCAAAAATTGATCATGTTGCCTGCGTCCTGGTTTATTGGCCCCCTTTTTTGTGCCACTTTTTATGACATGCATGAATATTATGTTACTTACAAATATGGTCAAAAATTGGCACAAAATACAAAGGAGACCAATGGAAGTACTAGCAACCCATGATTTAACTACTCGCATGCGTGCAGTAGTAATGTCTTTCTTCCGCCCTCACGTCCACTCAATTTGCATGCACTGTATTAATTGACCATCAATGAAGTGAAGGACTTTACACGCGTCAAATTATCATGTGGGGTGGATCTTTGTACAAAAATGCGTCCCCCGTGTACCCGCGTGTGCGTGCGAGGGAATGAGTGCATGCGTGGCGTGCGTGCACATCTTCGCTTCATGCATGTACCGCCAGTGTGGTTCAGAGAGGACGAGTACATTCTTCTGGAATAAACAGCACGCCACTGTGATCAATCCACACAAGGAGGTCGCGACAACGCCTCCACATGTGCCATGTGGCTTCATGAACGGTAAGAGAGACACTGTGTAGCGTGCCATTGGAATTCTAATTTACGTGTTTTGCACATACTCAAAGCACTAGTAAGGTACATGTGCATTGCACGCATCAGATTTGGCAACCAAATTATGAATAAATACCACACTATAGCATGTAAGCTCTGAGTCATATATGCCCGATGTAGACCTTCGTTTAATTCTTATAGTTCATCTCATTCAAAATAAATTAGTTTTTATAAAAAAAATCTAGGGCCTCTTTGATTCATAGGATTTCCAAAACTTGGGAATAGGAAAAACATGGGATTAGAGTGGAATGTCGTCTTGAATCCTACAGGATTGTACGAGTGTTTGATTGTGCATAGAAAAAACACAGATTCTTTCAAAGAGGTTTGAGTGGATGGGATGTTTCCTATGAAATCTAGTGCAAATGAATCCTATGGAAAAATTCCTATGGTTTACAATCCTACGAATCAAACAACCAAGATAAGAAAAATTCCTAAGGATTAGAATCCTCAAAAATTCTTTTGAGAATCCTTTGAATCAAAGAAGCCCTTAATCTATTTTATGATTCATGGGATTGTGTGTTGTAAAGCATAAAGTAAAAACAAATAATGGCAATTCAACTAGAAAAAAAGTTTGGGTAGTTATGATACGGAAGATTCTAGAACAAAGGCGAAGCACTTGTGTTTTGAGGTTTGTGCATTATGCTTAAGTTCAACCATGGAGTCTGCTAGATTGTACATGTGGCAAAATCTGGTGGGGACTAGTAGATGGTGCGAGGGGACAAGTGGAGGGAGACTATGAAGGAGTGCACAAGTGCGAGATCGATATTTAAAGAGAGGGGGCGAGAACGTGCGCTGTTGCGTGCAGTGGCAGATCCATGAAAAATAAATGAGCTAGGGGGCCAAGCATTGCTAATCCTTTACGAGGAGGGCCAATTCATCAACTTAAACGATTTTACCAGCAATTGTCTAATGATCACATTCATATTAGCCTCGATATATAGTGATGTTTAGAGGGGGGCAGGGCCCTTGCTGCCCCCTATCTTTGCCACTTTGTGTGCGTTTGAGAGATGAAGCGGAAGGCATGGATGATGAGAGGGGGACGTTGGATATATAATTAATGTGTGTGTACTAGCTATGGAATCCAATATAGAGAGTATAGATTGATCGATGTGACGTGGGAAAGAGTGTGAGACCTCACTAGATATATAGATTGATCAGTTTGTGTGGGAAGCTGTGAAAGACCTAGCTATATACACACACACATAGAGGAACATCGATCGTTGCGCATGCACGTGAGAGATAAAGAATGCCCTATATGATGGAGAGGCGGTGCTGTGTGTGCATGCATGGGAGACCGAAATGAAGAAAAAGATTTCATGTGTGCGATGGATAATGCCGACTGGTACTGTGTGTGCATGCATGCATGAGAGAAAGTTAGTGGTACAATTATAAAAGAGAAGGCATCGTGTGGGTGTAAAAGACTAGGTGAGGTCATAATCAATGTAAAGATGAATTCAAATATTTGAATAAGAGATCATGATGTTTGAAACCCATGCATGCATGAATATAACTGAGATGTGCGCAGTGTGGTTTGGAAACGAGCATGTTGTACTATATACACACTGAACAAGGTCAGACTGACTTGAATTTGAGATATCGATGGCAGACATCGTTTGGCCACATCGCATCCGTGCATAGACACACTATTCTAATTGGAGATGATGGCTGACTTTCGCATCACATATTTATATCTATACCCCCTATATATATTATATCATATATTTTTTATATAGTGTGCAGATAACTTTAACTTTGAAAAACGGTCATTGGATGAGGCCAATCTGATGGTGCAGAGATGGCAAATTTGAGCACTACTGGCCGTTGGATATCATCTAGATTCCACCTGATTTTGCCACATGTACAATCTAGAAGACTCCATGGTTGAACTTCTTCTTTGTTCTAGAATCTTCCGTATCAGAATTGCCCAAATGTTTTTCTACATGATTTGCCATTATTTGTTTTTCCTTTATGCCTTACAACGCACAATTCCATGAACCTTAAAATAGATTAGTTTTCTTATAAAAACTAGATGATTTTGAATGAAATGAACTATAAGAATTAAACGAACATCTACATCATGCATATATGACTCAGAGCTTACATGCTAGAATGTGGTATTTATTCATAATTTGGTTGTCAAATCTCATGCGTGCAATGCACGTGTACTTTACTAGTCTAAATGGTGTTTGTGTGTGTGTTTTGCTTGTTAAGCACATTGTACGTAGTATATCATACATGGTTTGGATTCCGAACATCTAGCTAGAGCATACATGTACTACGATTCGAAGTCAACATAAAATGGATATATATATATATATATATATATATTTGAATTTGAGATTGTATGTACATGTTGTTCGTATTTATATAGGAATTTACTTCTTCTATATTCATGTCATGTGTTGTGAAGATAATAGTTAGATGGTTGTATAACTAACCCAAGTACAATCCCATTCAAACAGAGAAAATGTACTCAAATTTAGTCCATATGCTAGACAGCACACATTGTTTTTTTTATTGTTGAGGGAAGTGCAAATTGTTTTGGTATTGTACACGTTATGTTTGTTATCCCGATTTTTTTAGTTTTTTTTGTTGTATTTGAATGTGTTTCTAGTAATATAGTAAAACGGGACATGGGTCTCTCTAGTGATGAGGTGCGAATTGTCTTTTTTTGGTACACGTTAAGCTTGTTCTCCCGAAATTTCAAGCCGCACCTTGTTATGCTGACATTTCAAGCTAGCGTCTCTGTCTATCGTGCTGTGAAACTCCCGCCTCTTCAACCCGCGCCTTGTTACCCCAAAATATTTAAAATATATATTTGTCTCGTTGTGCTCTAACAACTCCCTCCATCTCAACCCGCGCCTTGCTATTCCAATTACAACGCGCGTGAAAACTCCCACCTCCTGTGAAATCTAACACGCAAAATGCCCTTGATACCCCTGAACCGACATAACCGCCTAGCTCAAATCGGTGGGGGTACTTTCATAACTTACCCCACATTTCAGACAAGCACGTCCCTAAGCCATGGTTCCCCACTCCCATCCCATTTGCCCACCCATTCGTACACCGAGGCCACGAAACCCGCGAAGCCCCACACCCTCCTTTGTCCGCCACCCAGCCGGAGCCTCTTCCCACAACAACATCTCGACGTCCCTCATCCACCGTACCGGATGAGGATTCGTCGATCTCGTCGTCCTGCCGGTACAGCCACCCCGTCCTCCACCTCCAAGGAGCTGCCCCGATGTTACCCTCGTCTTTCGCGCCACCTCCATTCCCACACCGTCGTCTTCACCTGCACCACTGGAAGAGCATCATCATCACCATTTCCTTAGATGAACATGGAGCCTAATCAACGCCACCAAAGAGGTTGTACGCTAATCGCCGCATTTTCTTCTTGATTCGATCTCACGGTGCTGCCGACGCTCGGTCCCAAGCCGACATGGCACGGCTCCATCCACAACGGCGTCGCCGGCCACTTCCTCCATGGCATCGCTCCCTCGGCGATGACGTCCACATCAGTAGGAGTTGATGCTTCTTTAGCTCTCGCTCGCGCTGCTGCTCTGCTCTTGCTCTCGGTCCCCTGCTTGGTCTGCTCTTGCTATTTCTCTTGCTCTTGCTCACGTTGCAGCTCTCGCTCTTGCTGTTGCTTGCGATGCTGCTCCAATTTAGCTACACTTTAGTCGACTGAATCGACTTTTTGGTCAGTCAATTTTTAGGGGGTGGGGGGCTCGCCGGAGTTAAGGAAGAACCAGCCGCGGCAGGGAGGGGGGCTCGCCGGAGAGGTACCCCACTATCTATCTTAGGGTTCAGGATGGGGGTGGTGGTCGCCGGCGGTGGTGGGGCGGTGGCAAGGGGATCGTCGGAGAAAAAGCTCGGCATGGGGAAGGGGGCCTAGAGGGTTGGCCGGGGCAGCGGTGGACTGGCGGTGGGGAGTGGTTTCGGGGTGGCGCACACGCCGCGCCCTTGACATGGGCGGCTGTTTGGCCGGTGGTGGTGGCGGCTCAAGGGTGGAGGTTGAAGATGAACTGCAGGCCCTTGATTTCGTATCCGGTAATTTGGAAAATCGGTGACGAGAGATGAAAAAGTTAATCGACTGACATGTAGCCTCACCCGATGCTGCTACATGACCAGCTGCCCCGGCTCTCGCACGCGTTGCTGTTGTTGCTGCTGCTACTGCTTTTCTGCTACTAGTGCATTCAGTTTCAACAATACAATTCAGTTTCGACAGGAAAATTCAGTTTCGTCAGTTAAGTTCATTTTTGACAGTTAAATTCAGTTTCGACAGTTAAGTTCAGAGATGAGCGGCTGATGTATTTTACATCTAGCACTTTGTGGTTATGTATTTTACGTCATCTATTGGTGATACTATTAGAGTTCCACTCAGGTTAACGTTGTCTCTCTTGTCCTGCTTCAGCCTCGGCATACAACTCACCAGAGCTGCTCCAACAACGAAACCCTCCATCACAGTGGAGCAGTACCCCGGGCTCCATCTCCAGACGCCTAAGATCTTCTTCCCCTCCTCCGACAGCCAAGTCAGCCAGAGCATCCTCACCGACCAACCCAATCACGCTGAGATCGACATGGCGTCGCCAAAGAGGTTGTACACTTGTTGCATATCTTTTTTACTCTACATGTTATATATATTATCCTCTCAGCACACGCAGTAACGTGAAATACGATTAGTTTATCCTACTATATGACAAGCAATGACGTACCAGACAACTTAGCTATCCGTGATGGACTCTTTTGAACACCATCATTATTTATCTCTACGCTTTTGAGCTGTGCATTTGTCGATGGGCCTGGGAGTCGAGCTAGTAGGGCAGTGGCCTGGGTCCAAAGTAATAGAAGTAGCACAAAAACATTTTTTCAGTTTAGGCTTTTCCTTGCTCAAGCCTACCTACTAGAATCGCCAATCCTTGAAAGGAAAAGTGAAGGAAAAACATAGGAATTGGAAAGTTTCCTATGGTACTACTATTCATGAATTTGGTTCAAAGGAATGGAGCAGAGGAAAACTGTAGGATTCGTTCCTTTAGTGTCTCCTTGAAAGAAAAACCGTAGGAATTTTAATTTCCACTGGTCCTCCTTTTCAAATTCCTATTCATGAAGCACAAGACTAAGAGATAGTAGCATAATAGTATTATAACCGTACATTTTCTTGTGGTTTGACTTAATCTCACCACGCTTCTTTGCATCCTGTGATCTTCCAATTCTTGTGAACCAAACACAAAGTTTGGTAGAAATCCTGTGTTTTTAAATTCTCTGTTTTGCACGTGCATTCCTATCCTATTCATGTCTATTTCCTATCCCTGCATTGTTAGAATCCTCAAATTCAAACAAGCCCTTACACAATTACTTCTGTTACAGATATGTGTCAAAGAAAACCTTGTGTGGTTTTTCCTGCCCCTGCTGCACTTTGTTCCATCCCAGCTCAGCTGCTCCAATGACAGAAGGGTTCACCACAGCAGGGACCCGCTCTCCAGACTGTCTTTCGCCACCTCAGATCTTCTTCCCTGCCGCCGGCAGCCACGACAACTGCATTACCATCATCAACTGAGCAGATGACCTTGAGGACTACACGGGTCCACACTAGAGGTCGCACTCTTTCGTGTCTTCTTACGTTATGCATCACTTAATATGATGACATGCTACTTTATTATTGTGTTCACCTGTTAGACTCCGAGTCAGGTCCAAACTAATGCTGAAACTTGAGTTTTTAAATGGTTGTGGTGTACATATTGGGGCAGCACTTAGTACTATATGTCTACTATCTGGTTAATCTCGGGTGTCTACTATGAGTTTCATGTTGGGTGCAAACAAACATTAAAGGAGACATTATTTGTATTTTTTAACTAAAGCTATTATCTTCCTGCTATCATTGGTTTCGGGTCTATCCACAGTTTGCTACCATCACTCTGGATTTTTGCATGCACTCCTTACATAATCTCACTATGTTTTATTCCTATGCATGTCAGTTATTGTACACAATGGAACTAAACATGTAGAGCAAAAGAGATGAGCCTTGCATGGCTGAAAGGATCGAGATGGACCTAGAGGGGGCTGAATAGGTAGTACAACAATTTTTAATTGTTACTTAGCAATTTTAGGCAATAATGCGGAATATGTAAGTAAGCCTATCAATTGCAAGTGTGACACTAAGTGCTAAGCAAGATCAACAAGTGGCACAAATATATGAGTAAGCAAGCACAATATGATAAACGTAAGTGCAAGAGACAAGTAACCACAAGTAGGGAGTCAGGGTTAGGAATAACCGCAACTCCGAGAGACGAGGATGTATGCCGATGTTCACTTCCTTGGAGGGAAGCTACGTCACCGTTTAGAGAGGTGGATGTTACCACGAAGGCACACCAACGCCACGAAGGCTCACCCTATTCTCTCTTTGAGACAACACCACGAAGGCGTTTCTTAACCACTAGTGGTAGACCTTGGGGTGGTCTCCAAACCCTCACAAACTTTCCGGGGATAATCACAATGGTTGATTCCTCACCGAATGACTCCTACCGCCTAGGAGTCTCCAACCTCCAAGAGTAGCAAGATCCAAGGGGGAAAACTCAAGACTTGCTCAAACCACGATTTGCTTTGGTCACAAGAAGGAGAGGGAGAAGATCTTTCTTTTGATTGGAAAAACTCTTTGAAACTCTCAAGAATCAAGCGGGATCTAGGATTTAGTGTATGAGCAAGAGAGGGAGCACCTTGGTGTTCTTGAAGCGTGTTTGTGTGAAGTGTTCAACCTTATCTCGAAGAGGTAAGGGACTATTTATACCACACCCAGAATTGAGCCGTCTGGACAGAAGTTGACCAGCCCGGATGATCTAGGATACCATCCGGATGATGTGGACATTGTCCGGATAATCTGGCTGAAGGCCCAGATGAAGATGGTAGCAGCAGAGCTGCGAGCAGCCCGGACATACCGGAGGCCACCCCGGACGATCCGGACATATCCCGGATGATCCGGATGCCTGGATGGGTGATCCATCTACAACCATCAGGGTTCTGTGAAAATAGGGGCAAGGTTTCCCGGTTGATCCGGGACAGGATCCCGACGATCCGGGGCATAGCCCGGATGAACGTCCGGACGATCCGGCTTCAGTCACCAGTGTATTGTGATGAAGATGCATATTACTCGGATGATCCGGAGTAGGATCCGGTTGATCCAGGTTTAGCCCGGATGATCTGGGGAGCCGTCCGAATGATCCGGCTAGGAGAAGTGGGAGAAAATGAAGAGGAGTGGTAGGATTTGGCTAAGGGGTTTTGCTAGGGATTTTGGTCCTTTGTGAAAAAATTACTTGTGAGACAAAATGTGAGCAAGCCTTGAACCTACACCTTGGATCCCCTCTTAATAGTGTGGGATTCCTATTACTCAAGGAATATAAAAGAGCACGATGCTTCGTCTTTGTTTGCTCCTTTCCTCATTGATAATTTGCTTGAGTAAAATCTCATATGATGTGATCATGATGCACATTAGAAAAATCAGAGGACTGGCGACCTGTTTATATACTTAGCAAACACGGTTAGTCCCCTATATGTAGATTTGTCATCAATATCAAAAATATTCTTTAAGAGCAATATTGCACTTTCAATCTCCCCCTTTTTTGGTAGTTGATGACAAACTACATGTAGCACTCAACAAGTGAAATGTGATGCGAATATTTCTAGGAGAGTAGGCTGGTATGTGTTTTAGGAAGAGCTCCCCCTTAATGTATGCATAGGGATGTGTTTTAGGGAGAGCTCCCCCTCAATGTATGCATGGAATAAAGTGATAAAAATACAAAAACATGCACATATGGAGTGGATGCCCTCATTCAGAATATAACGTTGTAACAGTAGTGTAGACATACACCATTAAAATCAACATAAGCAATGATAAGCAACGAATGAAGACAGCATACTTAAGCACTTGCATGGTAGCATAGACTCATAACTCATAAACTCATACAAGGTATCATAACACATGACCAAAGTACCATTACAATAATAATAATGAGTCCACTTAACTAGAGCTCGATAAGCATAGCAGACACACACTCATACTGCTCCTAAGAATTACATCTCCCCCTTGACAGCAAGTACTGAAAAAGGGAAAGACGGACGAGAAAGTAGGAGGATAACTATGAATCCTCATCATAATCATCACCATCACTCAGATCAGCAGGTGCAAGGAAGAACTCGGGAAAATCAGCGGCAGAAGGAAAGTCGACCTCCGGAAGAGGAAGCCGATCAGGAATAGGCTCATTAGGCTCGACGGGACTGCCAGGACGCGCACGAAGACGAGTCCTAAGAGCATGTGCCTCAGAGATATGGCGAACCTCCTCGGTAGCAATGTGAGTAGCAGTGTAGCGGCAGGTGTCAAAGATAGCCTTATGGGACTTCCCAATAAAGCGAGCAAGGCGGTCAAACGGCTTGACGAAAGGTTTGGTGTGGCGAGAAGAGCTCTCACCACACGAAGGATCAGGAGCCTTGCCCCTAGAAGTCTCATCATGCGGAGTCCACATGGAGTGAATGGTGGTCTTGTTGATGGGGCAAGTGAGACAGAGTCAATGACGGTATGAATGAAAGGAGCATGTGGAAGAGTACGAACCTTCAGACAACTAGCCATGCGAATCTCATGCCACAGGAAATCTTCCATGTCAATGGGACGGGTGGGAGCCTTCTGTGAGTAGTACATCAAATCAATGTTGTAGGCCCGAACCATCCGACGATCCCCTTTCTTGGGAGCAATGGAGTTTAGGATACACTGAAAAAGCCACCAGTGTTTGAGATGGAAGATACTGATATCGTTAACCTCCTTGCTTTGCTGCACTGTGGATAGCTGAGAGGTGGGCATGGCGAGACAAGTACAAGCAATGATGGGCATAGCCTCAAACTTGGGGTTCACTTCATGGATCCGAAAAAGTCCATGCATGCCCAAGGCAGCAGCAAACTCCTCAAAAGAGACGGTGAACTGAGAATGGTGAGTCAGCCAAGTGATAGAACGATCCGGATGAAAGAAACATGTGGCATAGGATTGCCGAATGGCAGCCTCATTCCAATAACAGTGAAGAGACATAGCACGATGCAGTCCCATGCCCTCAATATTCTCTAACGTACCATCAAACATGGTTGGATTTTTTTCGATGTAATCCAAGTTCACATAATGCTGATGAGAGAACCCTAGATGAGCAATGACTGATTGGTTGCATTGTCCGGGGCGACAAATTGGTTGACATCACTGATGGTGTCCTGGACCAGGGGGTACTCACCATGTCATCTCCTGATCAGTTGGATTGGGCCGAGGACCCCCATGGCCGTATACTCATGGGCCAGTTCAGACAGCTGCCGCATACAAGGAAGATTCCACAAGACTTAGTGATCAAGACAAGGAATCCTCCCCCACCGGCGTATTCGGCTAGGACTCTTGTTATCCTAGGCCTCTGGTGCATTATATAAACCAGGGCCATGTTAGTCGATAGATATACACAATCATAATCATAGGTTGTGGTAGATCAACTCTTGTAATACTCATATCATCAAGATCAATCAAGCAGGAAGTAGGGTATTACCTCCATCGAGAGGGCTCGAACCTGGGTAAACATTGTGTCCCCCGCCTCCTATTACCATTAGCCTTAGACGCATAGTTCGAGACCCCCTACCTGAGATCCGCTGGTTTTGACACCGACATTGGTGCTTTCATTGAGAGTTCCGCTGGGTGATCGGCAAAAGGATCAATGGCTCGACTGCAGATCAACTACGACGTCGACTTCTTCATCAATGGCTCAACTGCTCACCTTGGCTTAACCAAGGACTGCGCCCTACCTCCGATCATTATGTTCGGATGAGGGCCTTCATCAACATCAATTTTGATCTCTATCATGATCATGGAGGAATTATCCTCGGAGCTCGGGGGCTCAACGTCAACATTGCCCCCGGGCGACGGTGCTGTTTTTCCGGACAGTGAACTTGTATCCGCCACCGCCACCTCCTCGTGTGTCGTCTTAACGATTACTTCAGTGGTATTGTGCGAAGTTGAGTCTACAACAACCCTGGAAAATTTCATCGAGTTCCGATGGAGGAATCTCTGGCAATCTCAGATATATCGGAGCCCTGTCAAATCTAGACGGGAATCTGGACGAGTTTAGGGCGTGGTCTCCAGAGCCCAGCTCGGAGGTCCTTTGGCAGATCCAACCGTTAATCTACTGGGGAATTCCCATATCTACCACCTCTCAGAATTTCAGCTCGATCCGACCGTCCAAACTCCGGGAACCTTCCGATTAGTGCATCACTTTTCGGATCTGTTTTCTACGCGAGAACGAATCCGACCCGAATTCAGCTTTTTTATGAATGGGATTTCAGACATCCTTTTTGAAGTAAGTTTTGTATGGGGTATTGTTTTTTGTTCCCAAACCATCGCGCTGGTGTCAAACCAGCCCGACAACGTTGCTCTATGGATGCCGACCTGCGCTAGACACGTCGTCACTTTGTTGAGCCGAGCTCAACTTCTTCGGATCATCATCTCGGCAAGCCGAACATGAGTTCGGCATCGCGAAAGATAAATCGTCACGAACATCGCTTCCCCACAGATTACACGGAGCGGGCACACTGGCATCGCCGCACGGTCACTTCATCAAGCCAGCATTGACCACGTCACAAGTTACGACCTGCATCGGCATGGCTGAACCGTTACTTCATCGAGCCGATGTCCATCACGCCAAACTACTTCAACACCTTGGCTGACATGGCAGCTGCAAGATCTCCTCACCGACCTGCTCCGTCTCCTTGTTTGGACCGGGGGCTTCATCATCCCTTCATCGACCTACTCAGGAGACTTTGGCGTCATCAACCGACCAACTTCGTCACGTTAGCTGGACCGGGGGCTTTGCCTCAGCAAGCCAACCTTTGCCTGCATCGCCATGCTGCCGCTCCATCGCTCACCAGGCAATGGGTGTGCGTCTCAAGTCCCAATTTCGGGAGTAACATTTTTTTCAGATTGCTAGAACAGATAAACCAGGTGCTATTAATCCTAGTATTATTTTTTGTGCTTGGGTTTATTTTTTTGAAAAATTATTACTCTGGTTTGTTCCATCATCTATACACAGGTCTGTCAAATGATGGCCACATTAACGATGGTTGCGCGATGGTTCGGTCCGTTTCCCGTCTGTAGTTCGGCGAACGCCGCATCGGGAGCCCGGACCGCCTTGCAAATTCAGGCTTCATCATGCCTTCACTGTGTCATGCCGACACCCTACATCGACATTGGCTTCGGCACCAGGCCACATCTCTTTAAATAAATTATTTTTTCTTAAAGCAATTATGCAAGGATTATATATACATACATATTATTATTTCCTGGACCGCACTGTTTTATGTGTGCAGGTAGTCGATCTTATTTGCTTGATCACTACTCAGAGTGCCGAACTCCTTGCTCGGACACCTCCGGCTTGGGGGCTGGGACCTCGGTCATGCCGAGGACTGCGAACCTTGTCAGATCTATCACATATCAATGGGCGTCTTCGTCCCACCACAAGCCCAAATCGCGTCATCAACACCGAGCACATTAACCAGCTAAGTCACTTTCATGCTCAAAGACTTCCTGTTTTGAATTTTGTTTGGTTCAACCAAAGCGCTATACCTTTTTGGCAAAAAGTTGTTTGTGACAAAATTCCTTGTGAAAACTTTGTTTATGACACACAAATTCAAATACCCCGCTTACTTGGGGGCTTCCTTTATGAAGCCTTTCCTCTTGCATATGATTATACTTGTACGGTTTCGTTCCTTGTTCGTCTATTACGCCACAATATGCACCATATTGACCTAAGTGTTCCGCAAGTTGCGTTGCCTAGCTCCTGTGCTTACCCCTATGTTCCCGATTGTTTGGCTAGCGAGTAAAGCGAGCACCTCTGCAATTGTCACGACCGGGTCATCCGAGCTCGGACCTCAGACTGGGTGAAGCTAAAAGCTAGCGCTCTTATTGTTTTCAATCATGGTCGGCACACAACGGAACTCATGAGTACAAAAGATCTATTGCACAAGTCTCATCATAACAATGAGCAACCGAAGAAAGGTATCGGTGGAGGTACTATTTTCTTCGAAGATGCTTCTTACACTTCGTCAGTAATATAGCATATGTTCCCTGAGCGCGCTTTGTCTGTTATAGTCTTATGGCCTAATTGCCTGGTTATCGGAAACGCCGTCGATATTCTCGACAGGTGGAGTACATAACACTTTTCGGTCCTTGACCGAAGAGGGAGAAGCCGACGGTCGGTTAAGACGCGTTTAAAGTTCGGGTGAACATAGATATGATATAAGTACTTCGGTACATGCAATCATTCTTCTACCCAAGTCACTTGGGGGCTCTTATAATTTCTGAGCTATTTTATAGTAAATGTGTTTTCCTCTTGGTCGTTGCAAAGTATTTTTCTATCGCTCCTTTTTCTATCGTTACAAGTACTTCGGTACACACAATCATTATAACAAAAAAAATTCCCCAAGTCACTTGGGGGCTCTAAAAATTTACATGAGTTGTTTTATAGTAAATGTGCAACGCCGTACACCTTTAGAGATTCGGCAAAAAACATTCTCAGATATTGTTATATATGAATCAGTTTCAAATTGTGTCTTCGGTCAATAGTTGGGTTGCCCGGCTCATGCGCTTGCCTCCTACATTCCGCTTTGTTTGACTAGGTGTGCAAAGGGAGAACCACTGTGATTGTGCTTCCAGCTCGCATGGTTAAGCACCTCAGTGGAGAAAGCCAAAAACTGACTGTCACAATAAGAGTAAACCGGTCAGCGATCCAATGATTATGTTAAATGACGGGTCGTTCATAACATTGGTCGAAGTGTTTACGGCTTGACCTCAGCTGTCGGCGAAAACTAACCAGAGGCTCGTAGCTAGCTTCCCCAGTTTAAAGCTCCTATGACTAAGTAAAAGTTATAAAGTCCAGATATCTGATTGCCTCGTTTCCGCTAACATAACCACCTTTGGGAACCGAGACGTCGGCTAACGGTTGTCTTGTTATTGCGGAAACACCCTGCATAGTATCTACAAAGGGGTAGAAACCGACGATGGGCCACTTTCAACTGATAAACGGTCACAACGGAATCAAAATGAACATATCGTCAGCATTTGTATTTAATATACAAAGGTCGCCTTCCGTAATCATCGTTATAAAGCCATAAATATGCATCAATTTGACTTAAGATTTTGGCCAAGCTGGGTTGCCTGGCTCCTGTGCTTACCCCTACGTTCCCGATTGTTCGGCTAGGCAGTAAAGGGAGCACCTTTGTGATTGTTACTACCAGGTCATTCGAGTTAGTACCTCAGACTGGGTGAAGCTGAAAGCTAGCAATCTCAAAGAATCACATTGGTCAAAACCGAAGAAAATGAAAATTTTGGTTCATTAATACCATAGAGTTCGGAAACTTTCCCCAAACTAAATCCTCAATATTTTGCTCCCATATTGATCGGAGCTGAGGTTTCATGATCATGCTTAGCATGACAACCCAAAGAAAGGAACCGATAGCGGGACTATTTTCTTTGGAAGATGTTTCTTAGGTTAGAAAGTAATATAACATATCTCTCCGCGTAGCTTTGTTTATAAAACTGTATGGCTGGATTGCCTTGTTTGTCGTAAACCTTTGCCCTCCTAAAGGCTTTGTAAAGTAGGACAAACACTCCTCGGCTGCTGGCCGAAGAGGTTGAAGCCGATGGTCGGTCAACAAAGTTTTGTACAATGCGGATCCGAGCATTAATGATGTCGAGTACTTGGATACATAGAATCATTACACATAATTTGTGATTTTACTTTGGAGATTGATCCTTAATTTGGCCACCCGTGCCCACATTAAGGCTCGGGGGCTACTAGGCTTCGTGCTTATCATTTATAATATTAAAGGGGCACATCGATGCCCTGATCTAGTGTTGCCACCAGACTAGTGTCTTGGGGGCTACTGTGTTGCTTATTCAATGCAGAGAATTCAAAGTGCTCAGTATTCGGCATGACCGAACTATGGGCAAATGCGTCTTTAGACAACAATAGGTACCATATGGACCTATCTGGCATCAAGCTAATATATTGTGGCAACTTCTCAAGACCCTCTCTCAAGGGCCCGTTCGCCGATCACTATTATCTCTAATATATTACACTGCGTTTTTATTCCTATGTATGCTGCCGAGCTAGAAGTTGATCCTCAGGCCGATTTCGCGCATCGACCTGAGTCTCAGGGGCCACTAGGAACAGCGGTTTCATGTTTTCCTTCAGGTGCATCTCGGGTTTTAGAATGATACACACCTTGAGGGCTACTGGATATACATATACCTCAGCAAAGAATAAACTGCACCAGTTAAAAATATTCACAAAAAATCAGCCCACGGTCGAGGTGGTGCACCACCTTGAAAGCAGTCCGGCATAAAGCTCGGGCTCCAGTGGCTGGCTCCATAGAGGGCATTTTCGGCATTAAGCATGGCTAAACTCTTTCAACTTTTTAGAACCAAGGTGATCTATGACACCTTGGATACAGTCCGGCGTTGAAGCTTGGATATAGTTCGGCGTTGGAGCTCGGATACTATCCGGCGTTGGAGCTCGGATATAGCCCGGCGTTGGTGCTCGGCTGCAAAAGATACCTCCAATATAGTCCGGCATTGGAGCTCAGACGCAACAGGACACTGCCGCCCGGGAACAACTTCAAACCCGAGGTGTGGCATAAAAATAACAAGGCATTGGTAAAGACGGGAAACTTAAAGGGGCTCCTCGCATACCCGACGTGTAAACTCTTCGAATGCACTTTGGCGATCCTCAAGATCGAAGATGAGAAGATTTGTTGAACCAGTTTTCAAGACCGACGATCAAAGATGAAGAACGGTTCGGAAGAATCGAGGAGCGTCCCCAAATTGAAGACCGGTTCAGGGGGCTACTGATGGTGTCCTGGACCAGGGGTACTCACCACGTCGTCTCCCGATCAGTTGGATTGGGCCGAGGACCCCCATGGCCATATACTCATGGGCCAGTTCGGACAGCTGCCACATACAAGGAAGATTCCACAAGACTTGGTGATCAAGACAAGGACTCCTCCCCCACCGGCGTATTCGGCTAGGAATCTTGTTATCCTAGGCCTCTGGTGCATTATATAAACCAGGGCCAGGCTAGTCGACAGATATACACAATCATAATCATAGGCTAGCTTCTAGGGTCTAGCCTCTGAGATCTTGTGGTAGATCAACTGTTGTAATACTCATATCATCAAGATCAATCAAGCAGGAAGTAGGGTATTACCTCCATCGAGAGGGCCCGAACCTGGGTAAACATTGTGTCCCCCGCCTCCTATTACCATTAGCCTTAGACGCACAGTTTGGACCCCCTACCCGAGATATGCCGGTTTGGACACCGACAATCACTCCTTAAAGTAGCATACTCAGAGGGGTCCATAGACTGATAGTTGATAGTACGACAACCACGATTGGTGGGGTTAGCCATGGACAAGATGAGACCAGTAGGTGCGGCAGACTGCGAGCTTGAGGCAGAAACCGCTTTCTTCTTCTTTGCTTTGTTCGTGGGGCGAACCGGCACGAGCTCTTCCTCATGGAGTTCGGCCTCATAGTCAGGGTCGTCCTGCCCGGCATAGGACGGACGAGCAGGACCCGGCGCTTTCTTGAGTGGATGAGCAACTTCCTCAGAGTCCGTTGATGATTGGCGATGCGGGTCTACGCACACGCATTGGAAAGAGAGGGGGCCAACTAGATGAGTAATAGGGGAAAGAGAGGAAAGAAGCAGATGAGATACCACGAGAGGGGCCCGAGGACGTCGACTTGAAGCTCCGGCCAGTACCACCACGATCGACCACCATGGCGGAGTTGGGGACAAAGGATGAGATTGGAGAAGATCCAATCGGCCCCATGGAAAACGGCGCAAGGAGGGAGCAGATCGAGGTGACGGCGGCACGTGGTGGCGAGATCTGGCCAGTTGGCCGGCCGGACTGGCGAGGCGGCCCGACGAGCAGCCGGCGGCGGCGGGGGCGAGAGGATGGAGTCGTGGAGGCGAAAACAGGGGAATAACCCTCTCTGCCCACACGACCCGATATTTTACTAGGCAGGGCGAAGACCCACCCGGATGTCCGGAAGTAGCCCCGGATGATCCAGATAGGTCCAGATGACCGGGTATGGGCCTGGATATCTGGGTAGACAGGGGAGCACAACCCAGACGTCCGGACGGACATCCGGATGATCCGTCCAGCTAGAGTGCTAAGAGCCAGTACTGATGTTTGAAGAGTGATGAGGTGATGACGTATATATGTGTATATATAGATATATATATATATATATATATATATATATATAAGTAGCCTAAGTCACAAACATATCACAAACCCATATAAACAACTAAAAAGAGTTGTAGGCTAAGTCACCATGTTTGAGTATACATAACTTTGGACACAAAAGATTTGAACTTTGGACCCATAATTACTACTCCATCATTTTAAAGTATGATGGACACAAAATAAGTGTCATAGTGACTTTGAGAGTGTTGGTTCTATTTATGCATTATGTAGGGTGCGAGTACTCATGAATTGAGTGTCTCCCCCTAAGAATATGCCCACATCAAGACAAAACATTATGAAAATGCATGCATGGATACTAGATTTCACATAATGTTGTCAAGCTTCAGGATACCAAGTTCACGCCTAAGTTGACAAAACCTTGCTTCATCCAATGGCTTGGTGAAAATGTCTGCAACTTGCATATCTGTGCCAACATGATCAATATCAATGTCACCTTTTTCCAATTGATCTCTCAAGAAATGATACCTAACATCAATGTGCTTGGTGCGGGTATGATCTTTGGGGTTCTTAGCAATATTGATGGCACTTTCATTATCACATAGAAGAGGCACATGTCTATAGGTGATACCATAATCCTTCAAAGTTTGCCTCATCCATAGTAATTGAGTTGCACAACTGGCGGTTGCAATGTATTCAGCTTTGGCGATGGAGAGAGCAACACAATTTTGTTTCTTCGAGGACCAACTTACCAAAGAGTGACCAAGAAATTGACATGCACCGGAGGTGGACTTATGATCCACTTTGTCTACAGCCCAATCCGCATCGGTGTACCCAATGAGATCAAACTTAGCATCCTTGGGGTACCATAGACCCAACTTTGGAGTGTGAACAAGGTATCTAAGAATATGCTTAACCGCCCTATGATGACTTTCCCTAGGGGAAGCTTGAAATCTAGCACACATGCATACACTAAACATGATGTCTGGTCTAGATGCACAAAGATAAGGCAATGAGCCAATCATAGAGCGGTATTTAGATGAGTCAAAAGGGATACCGTTGGTGTCTTCAGTGAGTACAATTTTGGTTGGCATGGGTGTCTTACATGGACTAGCATCAGTCATGCCGAACTTCTCTAGGATATTCTTGAGGTATTTTTCTCGAGACAAGAAAATTCCTTCTTGAAATTGTTGAATTTGAAATCCGAGAAAGAACTTCAAATCCGCATTGAGTGACATTTCAAAATTCTTGGTCACGGAAGCCGCAAACTTCTTGCACAAATGAATGTTAGGAGAACCAAAAATGAAATCATCTACATAGATTTGGCATAAGATCAAATCACCCTTGTCCCTCTTAGTAAAAAGAGTGGGATTGATCACCCCTCTCACAAAGCCATCATCGAGTAAAAACTTCTTAAGATGATCATACCAAGCAAGAGGTGCTTGTTTGAGAACATTCTGAGCCTTATTAAGTTTATACACATAGTCTTTGTGATCGGGATCAACAAACCCGGGTGGTTGTGACACATATACTTCTTCTTGTAGAGGACCGTTAAGGAAAGCACTCTTCACATCCATTTGATGTAATGTAAATCCATTGAAAGCAGCATAAGCAAGTAAGATGCGAATGTATTCAAGATGGGCAACGGGGCTAAAGGTCTCACCAAAGTCCAAACCTTCAACTTGTGAGTACCCTTGTGCCACTAACCTTGCCTTGTTTTGGATGATTACACCATTCTCATCTTGCTTGTTCTTGAAAATCCATTTTGTTCCAATGACATTGTGTTCCGTAGTTGGCCTCTTGACTAATGACCACACTTGGTTGCGTTCAAAGCTGTTCAACTCTTCTTGCATAGCAACGAGCCAATCTTTGTCCATCAATGCATCTTGTACCTTGAGAGGTTCAACACTAGACACAAACGAGAAGTGAGCACAAAAGTTCGTCAAATGTTTACGAGTGACTCTACCTTCCGATATGCCGGTGAGGATTTTGTCAACATCAACACGACCAGCCACTCGAGGCATGATGGAGGTTAGGGTTTCTCGAGGTTCAACTTCATGTCCATCATCCACTTCCTCAACATATGGGTCATTAATGTGTGGTGGAAGATCTTCTTGTTCATGTTGCATTTGTTGAGGTTCATCATCAATGATTGGACTTTCTTTTTCTTGCCCTTGATGATGATCTTGTTCTTCATGGCCAATACACAGCCCACCGTGCAATCTTCATCTACAGCAGCAATGGTCTCCGGATCGGCAGCCGCGGCAGGAGGCCCGGCGCGCCGGCCGGCTCAAGTTCTCGCCGGTTTATTGGACGATTTGACGGAATTATTGACCACAGCGGTGACTCCAGAGACTCAAGTTCAGCATAATGCGGATGTCACGAAGCTAAGGGATCAGATAACTCAGGCCAAAGCAGACTTGGCAGCTGAGGAGGCCAGGATGGATGAAGAGCGGGCCGCTTTGGATGCCCAATCACAACTGATCTAGGCGCAGAATTACCGGCTTATGTTGGATCAGAACGCGTCAAACGAAGTTATGAGAAAGAAGTACCGGTCTCGGCTGCCGCAAATTTACGAGGGTCTGAATCTCTTCGGTACACAAGGAGCTGGGCCTAGCAATCCAGCAGGAGTAAACCAGACCGAGGCACCTGGGGCGGCGCCGGATCAGCCACGGACAATGGACCCGCCTCGACGAACGGACAATCCGCCGCAGTATGTAGCAACACTGCCATGTCACTTTTCCAGCCCTTTGGATAATATGATTGCGGCAGCATCACGTTTGGCGGTTATTCCAATGGAGGGTGATTCATTAGCAGCAATTGAGACTCGACGAGCCAGGGATCTTATTCAAACCGCCATTGTACAGCAACAGGCTTATTCCTACAGCCGAGACAAAATACATTCAACCCCTTGTCCGAGCAAGAGTTATAGCAGGCACATAGATGAACCGGCCGTGTCAAGCAGTGCGCGGCATCGTGATGCCCCTCGAGGGCCTAATCTGGTGAACGGCGGTTTGAATGCACAGGATGTGGTGGATAATGGCAGAGCGCGAAGGGAGGCCGCATTAGCAGCACAACACGCGGGTCGTCATCAACCCGCCCCGGTTCAGCTAGCGGCGTCAGTAGAGCGAGGGATAGGGCTTGCCTTCAGCTCTTGGGGAGTGCTCTTTCTCATCCCGGCTCTCTGTAATGTGCGGTTGCCCAAGGATTTCAAAGGGCCACGCAAGGTGCCTAATTATACTGCTGATCAGCCCCCTGAGACGTGGGTTGAGAGTTATGAGATGGCAATGGAGATGCTAGATGTGGATGAAGTAGCGTGTGCAAAATACTTCACCATGATGCTAGAAGGTACGGCTTGCACCTGGCTGAAGAGCCTGCCTGCTAACTCGATCAATTCATGGGATGAGTTGAAGGCCAAGTTCATATCAAACTTCAAAGATACATGCAAGCAACCTATGTCCATTGTAGATCTGGCGCCTTGTGTACAAGGAGAGAATGAATCAACAACCCATTGGGTGTGCCGGGTTTCAGAAAATTTGCATTCATCTGGCCACATCAATCCAGATATAGCAATTGTGACGTTGTAGGGCAATTGCCGGTTTAAGTCACTAAAGATGAAGTTGGGACGGCTCAAGCGTCACAGCAATGATATGGGAACACTCATGGCGGCTCTAGTTAAGTATGATGATTCTGATAATACCAAGGACCCTGACTCTGATGAAGAAAAACAGGAGAAGGGAAAGAAGAATGTCGGTTCAAAGGGACAACATAACCAGGCGGGCCACGGAAATAATGGTAAGCGTAAAGCGGACAACTCCGATTTTGTGTCTAACACCAGTATGCAGGGTAATATGCAGCGCCGTAAGGGTAAACCGCCCCAGTGCAATGGAGGAATGAATCTGGAACGCCTGTTAAACCAGCCCTACCCAAAGAACGGGACAAAGGAGGTTCCGGCCACGCACCTTTGGAAGGATTGCCACATCATGAGGGAATTCAAAAACTCTGATCTTTTACGGTATGATCAGGGACCATCTGGTGGTTCCGGTACAAGATTTCATGGGCCAGGTTACGGTGGTGGCGGTTCAAACTCAGGGTTTCAGAATAATCAGGGTAATTAGAATAACCAAGGTGGTAACCATCAACAGGGTAATCAGGGGAATCAGCAGCAGTCGGGTTATCAGAGCAACCCAAAGCAGTTAAACGGTGGACAGTATCATGTCTTCACTACTAGCTTGTGCAAGCGCGATCAAAAACTCCATAAAAGGGCAGTGAACTCTGTTGAACCAGTCGTGCCCCATTATCTACGCTGGTCTGAGCAGCCTATCGTCTGGAGCAGGGAGGATCATCCGCCCCGGGTTGACAATCCGGGTCACCTAGCTTTGGTGGTTGCACCACAGGTGGGAGGTTATAAGTTTACCAAGGTGCTCATGGACGGAGGGAGCAGTATCAATATTTTGTACTATGAAACCTTCCGGCGTATGGGTTTGACAGATAAGAATCTTAGACCGTCAAACACCGTCTTTCACGGAGTGGTGCCTGGTAAATCGGTTTACCTAGTTGGTAAGATAGCTCTGGAGGTAGTTTTTGGAAATGATCAAGATTCAAGGTCCGAGATACTTACCTTTGAAGTGGTCAAAATCAGAAGTCCGTACCACGCTTTATTTGGACGGCCGGTTTACGCTAAATTCATGGCAAGGCCGTGTTATGTTTATCTATAGCTCAAGATGCCAGGTCACAAAGGGACCATTACGGTTCATGGTAGCTGTAAGATTGCTCTGGAATGTGAGGAAGGTGATGCGGCATATGCTGAATCGTTTTGTGCAACGGAGGAGTTGAAATTTTATAAGGACAATGTTGATCCGGCAGACATGACCTCTCTAAAGAAGCCCGCCACAGAGCATGATCCGGCTTTGAAGTTTAAATCGGCTGATGAAACCAAATTGGTTGATTTTGTTCCTGGCGATTCATCCAAGCAGTTCAGCATCAACGTCAACTTGGATCCCAAATAGGAAAGCGCGCTCATTGAGTTCATCCGTCAGAACCGGGACATCTTTGCATGGAAACCTTTTGACATGCCAGGTGTACCGAGGGAACTCGCTGAGCACACTCTTAATATTGATCCGGAGTTCAAACCGGTCAAACAGTTTCTTTGCCGCTTTAATGAGGAACGGCGTAAGGTAATTGGGGAAGAGGTAGCCCGGCTACTGGCAGCAGGGTTTATCGTGGAAGTGTTTCACCCTGAGTGGTTGGCTAATCCGGTGCTGGTACTTAAGAAAAACGGCACTTGGCGTATGTGTGTGGATTACACAGATTTGAACAAAGCTTTCCCAACTGATCCCTTTTCCCTCCCTCGTATTGATCAAATCATTGATGCTACGGCGGGTTGTGAGCGTTTGAGTTTTTTTGGATGCTTATTCTGGTTATCATCAGATCAAGATGGCAGTTAAGGACCAGGAGAAGACAACTTTCATTACTCCCTTTGGAGCCTTCTGTTATGTATCTATGCCCTTTGGGCTCAAGAGTGCACAGGCAACTTATCAACGTTGTGTGTAGAATTATCTTCATACTCAGATTGGGCGCAACGTTCATGCCTATGTGGACGATATTGTGGTCAAGTCCAGGAAGGCAGAGACGCTCATATATGATTTACAAGAAACTTTTGATAATCTGAGAGTTTATAAAATGATGCTCAATCCGGCTAAGTGTGTTTTTGCTGTACCGGCTGGCAAGCTCTTGGGTTTTCTGGTGTCCAACCGGGGTATTGAGGCTAATCCAAAAAAATCAAGGCTATCACATCTCTGGCTAAACCGGCATGTATCAATGATGCTCAACGTCTGGCGGGTCGTATTGCGGCTTTGAGCCGGTTTATCAGCAGGTTGGGAGAAAAGGCAATCCCTCTGTACCAGATGTTGAAGAAGACAGACAATTTTGTCTGGAGCGAGGCTGATGATGCGGCGTTTGAAGACTTGAAGAAGCAGTTGGCCGAGCCGCCGGTTCTTGCCACTCCAGTTGATAAGGAGCCACTGTTGTTATATGTGGCTGCTAATGCCCGAGCTGTTAGTGTCGCTATTGTGGTGGAGCGCAAGGAGGCTGGGAAGGAGTACCCGGTTCAAAGGCCGGTTTACTATGTCAGCAAAGTGCTCATTGAGTCAAAGCAAAGATATCTGCATTGGCAGAAGCTGGTGTATGGGGTTTTTATGGCAAGTCGGAAGCTTAAACAGTACTTTCAAGGTCATCCCATCATGGTGATCAGTTCTGCTCCTTTGGGGGATATAATCCAGAACAGGGAAGCGACTAGCCGGGTTGCTAAGTGGGCTATTGAGCTTGGACCACACGGTTTGAAGTATATGCCTCGAACAACAATCAAATCCCAAGCCCTTGTGGATTTTATCAATGATTGGACAGAGTTGCAGATACCGGAGGACAAACCGGACAGTACATACTAGACTATTCACTTTGACAGGTCCAGGCAATTGGAGGGCTTGGGGGCTGGAGTTGTCCTTACTTCCCCTTGAGGTGATAAAATTCATTATGTTCTTCGCTTAATGTTCCCTTGTACTAACAATGCAGCTGAGTACGAAGCTTTACTCCATGGTCTTTGTGTGGCTAAGGAGATGAACTTATGCCGCGTACGATGCTTTGGAGACTCAGACCTGGTAGCCCAGCAAGTTTCAGGTACTTGGGATTCCAAGGATCCACTCATGGCGGCTTACCGACGCGAGGTGGATATTGTTGCTGGTCACTTTAAAGGTTATCAGGTGGAGCACATTGATCGGTGCAAAAACGAAGCAACTGATGATTTAAGCCGGCTGGGATCCCAGCGTAAACCAGTGCCACCCAATACCTTTCTTGATGTTTTGCACAACCCGTCGGTTCAACTGCCTACAGAGGAGGACCTCGCTATTCCTGATCCGGAGGTGCAGTTGGTGGCCGCTTTACATATCATTCCAGATTGGACGGTTCCATACTTGTCATATATGAACCGGGGCGAGTTACCAGATGATGAAATTTTGGCCAGGCAGATAATCTGGCGGTCCAAGTCCATGGTTGTTCAAAACGGCGAGTTACACCATTGCAGTGTTTCTGGTGCGTTCCAACGCTGTGTTTCTCCTGAAGAAGGCCGTGAGATTCTACGCGAGATCCACGAAGGAGATTGTGGTCATCACGCCGGTTCAAAATCCTTGGTTGCTAAAGCTTTTCGTCATGGCTTCTATTGGCTGACGGCTCACGCTGATGCTGAGGACTTGGTAAGACGGTGCGACGGCTGTCAAAAATTCTCACGACGAGCTCATATTCCGGCTCAGGAGCTACGGATGATCCCTATCACCTGGCCGTTTGCCACTTGGGGGCTTGACATGGTAGGGCCTTTCAAGCGCTTCAAAGATAAGAAGACCCACCTGTTGGTGGCGGTTGACAAGTTCACTAAATGGGTTGAAGCGGAGCCAGTAAGCAAGTGTGACGCAGCCACGGCGGTTCAGTTCATCAAAAAGGTGATCTTCCATTTCCGTTTTCCACATAGCATTATCACAGATAATGGCACAAACCCCTCTAAAGGCGAGCTGGAGGACTTTTGTCAACGAGAGCACATCCGGCTTGATGTGGCGTCCGTGGCTCACCCCCAATCTAATGGTCAAGCTGAACGAGCTAATCAGGAAATTTTGAAGGGTATAAAGCCCCGGCTTATGGTCCCTTTGAAGCGGACGCCGGGTTGCTGGGTGGAAGAACTACCATCTGTATTATGGAGCATAAACACCACCCCAAACCGGTCTACAGGTTATACACCTTTCTTCATGGTTTACGGAGCAGAGGCGGTACTCCCCAGTGATATTCATCATGACTCGCCTCGGGTTGCCAATTATGTTGAAGTGGACAACGAGCAAGCACGTCAAGAAGCACTGGACCTATTAGATGAGAAACGGGACATGGCCTTGGCTCGTTCGGTGGTTTATCAGCAAGACCTGCGGCGTTATCACAGCCGCCGGGTTAGGACAAGAATCTTTCAAAAAGGCGACTTAGTGCTCCACTCATCCAAGATCAGACCGATATGCACAAATTATCCCCACCTTGGGAAGGGCCCTTTGTGGTCAGCAAGAATCTGCACAACGGATCATACTACCTCATCGACGTTCGCGAGCACAAAGACTCAAGCAAATCGGAGGAGGAGACCCGTCGGCCGTGGAATATCGCTCTTCTACGGCCTTACTACACCTGAGCCATAGGCTCTCACTATGTACATATTATGACAATGTATATATTATGATCAATATAATAAACCAGCATCCTTGCTACAAGCAGGGCCTCTACCGTTCTCCAATATTTCTTGGTTACAAGGGGGCTTCTGCTTCCAAAGCAATGACCTGTTCTGTCCATTAAACCGGCTATTATACCATCATACAGCTTGGGAGCTTCACACCCAAGGGGCCAAAGAGATATCTGTTGCTACAAGCACGACTCAAACATAGGCACCCATTGAGCACAGCTCACAAAGTTACTTGGGGGCTCTTTGTGTAAAGTAACAAAGAGTTTGAAAGGACCCTTGTAATTGGGTATCGACCCATGGCTTGGAAGCCTGGTGTATTCACCTAAAACCCCGGGTTAACCTGCCTTCATCAAGTAAGCCACTCCTATCCAGGTAATCCTGGCATGACCCGCCGAACGTTTGACAAGTTACTCTCATTGAGATCCTGAACTTGTCAAAGTTAAAATGACGATTGGTTAGTTGGAGGCCCATCTTAAAAGGCTTTGTCAAATGGTTTAACTCAGCAGCCTGGCAGCCCATGAAAAGCCTCGAATTTGGGCCTGGCAGCCCTCGAAAAGCCTCGACTACAAGTTTTTATTTGCTTTCGTTTTTTGCAAATTTTATCCTTATTTGACAAACTTTTAAGGTAAACCGGCATCTCTTGATCCGACCAGGCTATATGTCTTCATCTCAACCCGGTGTTTCTTAACCCGGTGTGGCTTACAGTTATCATCTATTAAAGCATATAATCAATGGTGAACCGGCATCATTCAATCCGGCCTGGCATCGACTATAAGTCGCCAGAATGATCATCTGGTGTTTACAAATACCCGGTATGGCTTATATGCACCAACATAATGTGGTCACTTCTGTGATGATACGTGTTTGTCACAGTAGGTCACGTTTTTTGTCATGCATGTACATCCATGACAAATTTATAACAGAATCAAGATAGTCATAAATGTGCTGTCGTAGAAGTGTTCCATGACTTCACCAAAATTATCATCACGGAAGTGTCCACTTCCATGACGATAAATCGCGCGTCACAGAAGTGCTTTCGTCAAGGGTGACCGACACGTGGCATCCATCGTAACGGAACACCGTTAAGCTATCGGGTCGGGTTTTGGATCCGATAACCCGTTAACAACCCCGGCTAATGGGGATTTTCCACGTGTAAAATCATCATTGGCTGGAGGAAATATGTGTCGGCTCACCGTTGGGACAGATGTCATCCACTCATTGGACAGAAGGCGCCTATGATACATCGACATGTGGCACGGCCCAACAGAGGCCCATTCCTGTGAAAAGGCCAGCCCGTTTGACTTGGTCAAAAGGTGGCGGGCCGGCCCATGTAAAGCCTGTTAACGGCATGTTCGCATATAGCCCATTTACAGCCCGCTAACCCAAGGCCCGTTACGCCCTATCCGAATTAGGCCCAGTAGCGTCATCTGGGCCACCCAATATGATTCCAAATTTATTTTCACTTCCGCCCATGTATGGCCCATGACGTCTTTCGGCCCATATGAGGCCTTATGTAACTCTTGACCTATTAACGGCCCGTGGTGAAACTGGCTCGTAATGAATAGTGTATCACTTTACACCCATTAACGGTCCGTGGTGAAACTGGCCCGCAATGAACAGTGAATCACTTTATACCCATTAAGGGCCCGTTATTCCGTTGGGCCGTTTCCATCCCATGTTATCTTTTGGCCTTCTCAGAGCCCATATATTCTTGGGCTCATTTCCAGCATCCGTTTACTTACGGCCCGTTACTGTCATTTTCTGCTTATGGGCCAAATTCAGCCCGTGGTTACAGTCGGCCCGTTTGTGGTCCGTTAACACGTTGGGCCGTTTTCATAGCATCATGAAATACGGAATATTAACGATGGCCCGTTATGGTCGGCCCATGAACGGACGATTCCAACTCTAGCCCGTTCTGGCCATAATGCGGCTTTATTATTGGCCCATGTTTGCCAATCGATCATCTTGCCCGTATAAGGCCCATTGATGATACGACCGTAGAAGGCCCATTGTTTCTACGGCCCGTAGAAGGCCCATTGTTTCTACGGCGGTAGAAGGCCCATTGTTCTCTGACCCGTAGAAGGCCCACTTTGTTCTCTGACCCGTAGAAGGCCCATCGTTCTACGGCCCGTAGGAGGCCCGGTGTCACTACAGTAAATATTAGCCCATGGTTATTGTGGCCTAGTTTTAAAAAATAGGTTATTGCAGCCACTAGCAAACCACAGAAAAAGAACTGCAATGACTACAAACAAACAAATAAACAAGACAACAAGGAAATAAATAAGCAAGCAACTTACACTAGGCTATCACGGCTATCACACATATTACATCCACTAGGCATCAAAGTTCGCCACCAGTGCAAATAAACGCGCCAACAAAACAATATACAAAACTGAGAGCACTTCAGAAGGCACTAGGCCTGGCCAGGTCGGGCCCCCCAAACAGCTAAAGAAGCTGAGTAGACCTCAGTTGTGTCAACGATAGATGCATCAACACTAGATTTAAGGCATGATGGTGCGCACGGCAGTCCTCTGACATCTTCATTGCATCTTTGACTTCAAGTCGGAGCTGAGCTGAAGCAAGCTGATTGAGGCAGCGACTGCACAGAGGTTGTCTCACACCTGCTGGTGAGTAGCTTCAACTCATTGTCTTCATCAAGACAGGACCTTGGGGTCATCTTGCTGTCGTCAAGATGGTTTGGCTCACTATCTTCCCTAAAGTTCTATCTGGCGTAAGAGATACGACTCTGAAAGAGAAACAAGGAGACACGTAATAGGTTTCACAATTATATAAGCAAATAAATGGATGCATTACGCATAAGGAACATGTTTTTACAACTACAATTTGAAATCGGTAGTTGTTGCAAACATCCAATCAGATGTAAACAGCAAAGCAAATAGCAGTGGAGGCAATGATGCCTATCCAAATCTATACTAGAACAAAGTTTGAAGGCTTGAGAAGGATGAACTTACATTACATGTTAACATGGGCTGGACAAAACCCTTCTCCATGTTGATGGAAGGATAATTCAATAAATTCCCTAAAGAAAATTCTTTATAAGCGTTGCCATTATTCTACATTTTGCAAAGAGTAAATATAGATCAAATAATATTGGAAGAAACAAAGGATAATGAAGCTTAGGTGCAGACTGATGATACATAATCAAATAGTAATTAATTAAGTACAGCGTTACAAGGCAAAAGGGAGAGAGGTACTGACAAGAGCAATGCAGAGCCCATTATTGTTTTGAGATCGTATGATCCTTTGAGCAAGGAGATTCATCTGAAATTAGTTTTTCATACAAGAGAGAAGGTAAGGCACAAGCAGAAATTTAGGAGTTCAAATTTTGAATTGATATCATAGAAAGTACTGACATTTGGGCTCCCGGCCAGTTCTAATAGGGGTTTGGCAAGCTGGAGTAGGGGTAAAGTGTGAATGCAGTTGGGCCTGTGTTTTTACGTGGCTGGCGATCTATCTGATGTAACAGGTACCACTACCTTTTTGCAAATACCTAGTTTGTACTCCTTGAGGATCTGCACTCACCCTCTTCCTTTTGGACATCTATCACGAAAGAACAACATTTTACTGGAAAAACATAGTGTGACGACACATGGAATAGATACAGAAAATGGATAGTTATGGCATATACTCATATATGATGCTTAAACTAAGCAGATGGTGTAACAAAGTAGAAGAAATGCATGAGGTCAGATGCAAAATATGTGCGACCAATACAACTTTGCAAAGTTAGAGCAAGCACCTTGATGGGTGAATAAGATAGGCCATCCTCCAACATGCCAAGTTTGTTAGCCAGTGGATCGTTCCGCAATATTCCTCTCGTGCGCCCATTCTCATATTCATTTTGATAATGTTCAATATCGACATGCATGAAAACATAAAAACAAGTGAGATTTTCTTTGTAATGCGTAAGTGATTCTAATCCAATACGCCTCCTGTAAACCCCTTTGTGCTATCTCGCAATTCTTTTAAAAGATGCCATGCATGCTATAATTTGTTGTGTGCATTAATATAATGTGGCCTACTACTCAAAATATGAGAGCTCCAAGTGATGACACTTCACTGATGATAGCTTCAACATATAGTAAAGAAGAACAAGTCGACTGACACGATAGATTCAAAATATACTAAGGAGAACAACTCGACACGACCAAATCGACCGCAAGAGAAGAGTATCATCTTAAAGAAGAAGCGGAAGAGCAAGCAGATTGAAGATATTACAAGTGTTTCAATACAATGTCGGTTGGCCACCCATGATGAACCAAAGCGCACATAGAAATACTATTCTTTCCGGTCTCTCCATATGTGGCTCACATGCATTTCGAAACTAAAGTAGGAACATTTAGCTAACCAATTAAACATCTCTCAGTTTTACTAATATCAGCAATACTATCAGATATGAATTTGTGCAGCTAAGCTTGTTTAGCTCGATGGGTGGAGCAATGCTATTACGACATGAACCATGTAGGCTGATTGTGGTCATCATAAAAGGGGGAAAACATAAGCATGATGAGTACAGTGTTGACTGTGGCAGTGGGATGGCAGATCTGAAGCTGCAAACCATGCAAAGGGTAGTTAGCAACCGATGTTTGATTTGAAATAACAACTAAGATTTGGTATGGACAAGAAAGTACGGTCAACTAGTGACAAAGAAATGCAATTATGCTGTCTCTCTATATGTCGCGACATGCATTTGGAAACTCAAGTGGGACCTTTAGCTAACCAATTAAATGTGTCGGTTAACTAATATCAAGATTATCATATCACAATCATATTTGAACAACTAAGCTTTCAAATTCTGAGTGTGGTGTTGTTTAGGTTCAAGGGTGGAGTAATGCTAGTACGACAGAAAGCACCTACGGAGATCATAGTAGAGTAGATAAAAGGGGAAAACCCTAAGCATCAAGAGAAAAATCAGGAAAGTGGAACTAGCTGGACGATGGGTGGCGCACATGCTTTTAGAAGCGAATATAGGAACATTAGGTGACCAATTAAACGTTCTTCGCTTTTAGTGATATGAGCATCATATCAGATTCGTATTTCAACACGTAAGCTTTGGGTTGAGGTCTTGAGGAGCAGTGCTAGCACGACACGAAGCACCTATGATCAAGGTAGTGAATATAAAGGGGGGAAACCATAAGCTTTACGAGTATAGTGCCCGTGCCATGGCGGATCTGAAGGTGCAAACCGGACAAAGCTACTTCGGCACCAATGTTTGCTTTCAACTGCCACTACGATTTGGTACGGACAAGAAAAGTACAGTAAACAAATTATGATCTATTTTCTGGGTGAGATCAATAACTTAAGCACATATGGAAGAGTACCACCTCTCTTGCGACGCCGTGTAGGCCTATCTTGTCGTTGAGGGTGCTGCGGGTGCGATGGCTGTCAATGGCGGGGAAGAAGACTTTAGACGGCAGACGGCCGGGTCGGGGGATATATCCTGTTGCCGTGGACGAGGCGGTCGTAGGAGCGGCAACGACAAGGTGGACGACGACGCCGATGAAGCGAGAGGAGGCGATGAAAGGATCTTGGTCCAGCGCCGTGGATGAGAGACGTCCATCTCTTGCAGTGGACGACGGGGTAGGGGTAGCGGCTCCGGCAAGGTGGAGGATGGGGTGGCGGACGGAGGAGGCTGGCCGCAGTGCGGAGGTTGTCGTGCCGCCGACGGTGTATGAATGGGGAAATGGAGGGGAGGGGCCATCTCAAACTTTGGGACGCGCTTCTCTGAAATGGGGGAAAGTTACGAACTTATCCCCCGTTTAAAATTTCGGACATCGCGTCGGTTGGGGATAGGACGGTAATCTCGCATCTCCCAAATATTTGCCGGTAACTATTTCGGGCGAGGAGAGGGTGTTTTGCCGCCCACGGTTGGCGCCCACGGTGTATGAACGGGGCTGACAGGTAGGGCGGTTGTGTCACGTCTGATGGAAGTTACACATCTGCCCCTATTGAAAATATTAGCCTACATCGATTTCGGACGAGGAGAGTTTGTTTTGCCGCCCATCGTGTATGAATGGGGAAATGGAGGAAGAGACACATGTCTTTCGGACGAGCTTGAATCAAATGTGTTTTTCCACCCACGTTTGGCGCCCACCGTGTCTGAATGGGCTCGGAGGCCGTCGTGTCACGTCTGATTGAAGTTACTAGTCTACCCATATCGATAGGAGTGTAAATCCGGTCGATAAGGATGTCAAGTGCTAGGGGTAGACAGTAATTTCCATCTCGCAAACACTTGCTTCGGGCAGCCCACAAATTATAGTGGGTGTTTAGCCGCTTCGTTCAAAACTTGGGAGAATTAGCATTCACGTTTGCCCTGGGACCTGGCAAACTAAATTCAAATTCAATTTGTATTTGATTACGAATATCCACAGATAATTATATGTTTTGTTATTTATTTCTTCAAAACCACAACAAAGATTTATTCCACCTTTATATATGATTATGATTTAGAAATGTCGTGATCTTCGAATTGATGAGGTTGGATACACTCTGATTCAAATAGTTATTTCATCCAATACAATATGCTCACACGAAAAACAGTTCACCTTATGTCAATCATACAAGTACTGAGGATTACCTCGCCTAAAAAATTCGGATCATTACAACACATGGACAACATGGAATTCGGGACAACATAGGGGGTCTTGCAACATAATCCATTCAAAGACATGACACAACATGCAAGTACAATAATCTAATGAAAATTTAAACTGGTATCTAAAGAAGAACGGGGATTACCTTGGGCTTCAGATAGCAGAAACAGCATGACCTCCTCCGTCTTCAAATGCAACATTCTTATTTCCTCCCATTCTTGGGTTGCTTGCATAATGCGTGCCACTAATTCCGTAATTTCCAGCCTCAAGATAAAGATTACCTCATTCATGGCAGCCACACCATCTCTTTCTGCCTCTAGTAGAGCCTCAAGCACTATATTATCTGTGCTCAGACTGCTCTCCGGCGGTGTTGCCTCTGAACTTCTACCATCTGGTAACATGGATGGCGACCGCTTCCACAAATTGATTACGGGGTTGTACATTGTGTCCTAGTGTGAACGGCATCCCGAAAGGTTTCCACCGGACATAAGTAAGAGATAGTTATCGTATGATCCAGGCAGTAAGCTTACATGGTAAACGACAGGCTAATTATTGCCGAGCATGGCAAACTATATTTAAATGGTTCAAGCAGCATCACCAAAAAGAAATTAAAATGGTAAGATGAAAGTTGAAAGGGAGTGTACAACCGCTATATTTAAGTTGCCAAGGCATCTAAGCAGTTGAAATAATTCGAGAAAGCACTTAGCGGTGTGGCCTCATATAAACTACGAAGACAGTCTTGTGATGAAGTTGAGAGGAAAAGTTAAGGACTCAAATGAAATAGGCATGCATTTCTTTACGATAGTACAGCAGTAATCGCGACATATTGGCCAACTCAGGTATAACGTAACAACAAACAAGCATTCGAATCAAGCAATACAGCAAAGCAGACAACTGAACTATTTGTAATTCGGTAGGATTACACGTTGAGGGCACAAGCCAAGAAAGAAGCCCACTCGCATTACATTTAACATGTACTAAAACACACTGGCTTACCATATGTTGCTGTGAAGCCTAGCTGTTGTTGCAATGTTCTTTGAAGATATCGTCAGCATCCTGTGGTTGCAAATCTAGTTATTGTAGTTTATTCTGCACCATCTATTTAGGTAAAATTAATTTTAATCACATACCTTTGGTCCAATTGATCATCAATGGTTTATCTAAACTAATGAAAGAAGGGTGTGTGCATACACGACAATATATCTGCGTCCCTCTATTTTTATGCTTGTTCGAGGTGCCAACCCCAAAAGAACAAATATTTTGCTTGATGGGGTTGGCAGCTCCATAATTAATAGAACCATCAAATTAGTCATGCAACTTGGGAAAATCAAGAACACACAAACAAGTAATGAACAGAGGCTCGGAGCAGTGATGTAATAGCTAGCATCAAAAAATGTAGGGTAAATCGAACAAAAGCAGCGGAACCACATGCTAGTTTGCTGATGTGTAATTAATCATAGAGAACATTAAGCCTGCGATGGAACCAACAGGTGGCATCGTAACAAAACTAAAGCATATTAACTATATGTGCCTTTGGTATGTAATTTAACACATGAACATGTTCATCGCCGGAAGTATGGCCCTCTTGTGCAAGCAGAATAACGCGTCTCATGAAAAACTGAATGATGCCCTGAAGAAATTCAAAGGTGCGGTGCTTATGCTAGGAAAGTGAACGTAGGCGCCGTCCGTTGGATAATAGTACCTGACTCTCGGCGACGTATGGGTATCATTGTCATACTTGATAGCTAAGGATCGTCGATGGTGCTCGTGTTGCGGTTGAGTTTGGGCCGGTTGTCGCCGTCGCTGAAGCGGCTCCGGTGCTACGGTTGTGGTGCCTGTCGACATACAAGAAAGCTCATCAATGGTAAGTGAACAGTTGCACGATAAAGAGAAAAACCAAAGGATTACAAATCGAAATAACCTGATGAGGCTGCGGAGTCGGTAAAGCAGAGCCGGTGGAGTTGAATATGGCGTCCGTGGAGCGGGTCCGGTGCAGTGGTCGAAGGCTTCGGCGGACGCGTTGTATAGTGCTTCCGCTGAGGCGGATCTGTTGCGTCGGACGATGGCTTGTATGAAGGGCCAGCGAAGGGGCGGACGAGGGAGTCAGTGAAGGGCCTACGTTGTGGTGGAGGGCGCCGGTTAAGCAGATCCGGTGCGGTGGACCATGATGGCGGTCAAGGAGATCCGGAGCAGTTGACAAGCCAGTCACTGAAGCGGCTCCGGTGAAGTGGTGAGTTGGCAGTTGGGGGTTCCAAGGTGCGAAAGGTAGACCCGGCGGGGTGTGAGGTCCACCGCTGCAGCGGAGGACTAGATTCGGCGGCTTGCCGTGGTTGGGGGGTCGGGGAGGGGAAGGGGAGGGGCTCTAGGGAAGAATGTATGGGGCAAAGAGGGGAAAACAATGGAGTTACCAAAGCAGCCCTTTCCGTTCATGTGGCAGGGGTAAAACAGGAATATCACAGTGCTAAACTTTTGGGCGCGTGATATTTCGATGTGAGCGGGAAGTTGAAAGCTTTTGGCGCCTAAAATTATAAGTATTCTGCTCTCGTACGGCCGACTATGATATCATGGCCGACAATTTGTTTGTTTTGCATGCAAAAAAATGTGAAAGTTTTGAAAATCAATGTCTCCAACTCGAAACTTAGATTGTCCATTCAATTCAAATATGGATCATTGAGATACTACAAGCAAATACCATCATACGGTCCAATTCAAATGAAATTCCAAATGTCTTTATCCTAAATATGATGACAAAAGCAAAAATGTGTATGTGTATGAATAAAGTGGATGATTATAAAGTTTGAACATGCCCGTATGTTTATATCTCTAGGTTTGATATATGAATTTGAAATCACGAAATCCGGGCTTAAAAATTGTACCTCTGTTTAAATGAATTACAAAAGCTAATGATGGAGTCGAATTCCAAAATTCCAATCTTAGGTTTGTAATTCTGGTACATCAAGGTATATTACGCATGTTCAAAAGTATCGTTATCTCATAGTACAAACTATGAAACAAATGGATCAACCATGAGTGCACAATATCTCAATTACGCTAAAGTCCCTCAAATATAGACACCTTACTCTTTATCTGAAGTCAACCCCCCCCCCCACCACCACCACATACACACACACACACATAGAGAAGTCGTTCTCTCTCCCAAACACAAACACACGAGCACATTAACACCCCTCTCTCTTGTAAAGTCCGGACCCCAACATAGGTCTCTATCACTTTGTCTCTCGGGCATGCACACATCTCTTCCCTCACTCTCTAGGTCTCCCGCTATCTCTCTTACCCAAGCACACGCACTATGTAGAGTGTATATTTCCCATACACACAAAACGTAGCCCCCAAACGTCTATCTCCCTAGTTATGTGGTTCTCGCGCACTCACCTCACACACCACCCCCACTGCAAACAAGCACACTTTGTCTCCTTGTGCGACTCTATCCTATTTCTATCTCTCCCACATGCGGACCCTTGACTCCTTCCCTACATACATATATGTCGTGACTCTTTGCATAGCTCCCTAATGTATAATCGTTCTCGATTTCGCACATTGTTCTCTACACCATCTATTCTAGATCTCTCATGAAGTCCCTATCACACACACGATGACTCGCTTCCCTTGCGTCTCCGTTCATAGGCCAATTTAGGACAACATCAACATTGTCTCCCTATCTATACGCCATTTATGGACACAAAAGACCCCTCTCGCCCCCTCTCTTCCTCTCTCTCTCTCTCTCTCTCTCTCTCTCTCTCTCTCTCTCTCTGTCGCTAGCTCTCTCCTTCTCTCGCTCTCACACCCCTCTCCCACACACACACTCGATGTCTCTTCCAAATAGTCTGCTCCCCCCGCCCGCACCCGTGCTATCCCGCTACTACACATGTCACACCATTCCCCTTCCCTTATACTAGGTTTACATCATTAGTGGTCTCTCTACTCCACGTACACTCTCTCCCTCTCATGCATAAACGCTGCACAAACACACACAAACACGCACAAACACCCATTTATCTGGATCCTCATCTCTCCCCATGTCCGCATGTGTATCTCACACACTCACTCTCTAATTATGTATATGTGTCTCCACGTTACACAACACAAAGCCCCATGTACATGTATCTCTCTATCCTCCACACACATAGACACAAAGAATCTGTTATCATTGCCTCAGTCTCTAACATATCACACACGCACACTGTCTCTCTCTCTCAAACACGCTCATCAAGGGTTTCCCCGTGAATAACTTACCGTCTATTCATCAATAGTCGTGGCAGTACGGCAAACACGAGACGTGAAAAAGAATGAATCTACACGTGCTTAGACTACCTAGTATGAGTACTAGGACTAGACCAAGCCAAAAAGTGCGCTGCCGTCACCCCCCTCCTTGTCAGCGACGGGAAAATCTTTTTTTACACAGTCGAGAAGTCATTGTGCTAAGGCCCCACATGTCGAGGCGTTGAATAGAATGTAGATGCTAGTTTACAGAAGCAAGTATCAATAATACATTTGTATCTCCATACTTATATTTCTTCTCTTATAAAACCGAGTTGGTGATGATGGTACGTGTGCCATCTTGCAATATAGACCGTCTGATCTATATCTGACGGATGGAAATTAAACTAAAAGATACTGCACCCTCTCCACATTTGCAGACAAGGCCTTCCCTCGTTCATCCCTATCTCCAACAAACCTCATTGTTGAGCAATTAAGAAAGCAAGCCTCTGGAACAAACTGGCACGGTGTCCGCCAAGGCGTCGTCAATCCCCATGCCTCCGCCAACCGACCACCAACCACCACCACACCCCACTCCTCTTCACCTTATCTCATATTTCTCGAGATATCATTAGTTTTTACCCACGGGATTACTCCCGCAAGGTTCAATCACAACAAGTGTTTTATAAACAAATGCATCTTGATGTTCCGTGCAATGCACGGATCTTGCTAGTACTCCTACACAAGACTAAGTTGGTGATGCTGTTGTGTCTGCCATATGTCGTCTGTGACCATTAGATCTACATCTAACGATTGTGAGGTAAGTTGTTGCCTTTTCTCACCAACATCCCACTTGTCTACCAATTTGTAGAAAAACCCATAATTAGTATCTTAAAACCAACCACATCCCTCCCTAACCTCACCAAAACAGCCCAAGGAATATATTCTAATTGAAACATAGTATATCTCTAGTGACATATGTATATCAAAATTAGAGTGTTTTGTACAAAGTTTGTGAATATGTATTATTCTAATTATGATTCATTGCAACGGACATGAACATTGCTAGTATTTCCAACCATGCATTTTTTCCCTAGTATTCCATAGTTTCGAGTTTTCCATCAAGAGATTAGTCACTCATGGTTGATATTTACTTTCAATCATGTACACATATGCAATATGTAACTAGCCTTGCTTATTGGCTTCCAAAGCTTAACTTTCACTCCTACTTACAATATGTAGAGTATTTAACAAAAAACTACCACTTTCAACCAGCCCTAAGAAGAATCTATTGTACAAAAAATAGCAAAAACATACCCAAAATTTCTTAATCCATGCCAAAAACTACTACCTAGTACTCCTACCGATTAGGTTCGTTTAAACCCATTTATGATGTGGTTGGCCCACACGTCTGCAAGTGCATAAGGCAGCTTAAACCAACACATTTTGTTTAACCGTAGACACGAGGTATCCACATCGACCTTCTATCCTGTTATTCCCCTCAAATCATTATTTTTCCTGAACATTACTTCAAACAAGATCTTGATGCATGTTCGCTGCTGGCGCCGGTGATGAGCGAGTTGGCCGCCGCTCCGCCGGACGGGCCGGACGCCACGCTGGCCTCCGCACGGGTTGGCAGGATGGCCCGAGCGTGACTCACGAGAGAGCAAGCCTCCGCGCAGGCCTTCGCTCGAGCAAGATGGCTGGCCTTAGCGCGGCACGTGCGAGCAAGCCGCCGCGCTGCCGTGCCAATCTAGCTAGCAAACCTTGCAGACAAGCAGCTGGACGGAGCTATCTTGGCTAGCTAGCGGCCGCGAGCATCGACGGAGCTGGCATCCGGGCTGCCGCAATATGGGCTCCGCACCGCCGGCAGTTTTGACCTCGCCTTCTACCAGCGGCGGTAGTTGCGTCCCATGGCCGAGGATGACTAGGTGGACGGGCCGGAGGTAGGAGGTCACTTGAGGATTTTTGTTGGTAAGAACATGTACAATGGTTGATAAGGTAGTCTTATCTTAAGTCTGCCACGTATGCAAGTGGTAGTAGTTTCTTGGCATTTTAGTGGTTTCTTGCATTATTAGGGGTTTCTTGTATGAACAATGTACGTACTACTAGCGACAAAAGGCGATTCTAGGTTGCGTTGTACTCCAACGAGTACTACTAGTGGTCGCGGGAGTGTATACCTCGTTTTGTTGGTTCGATCCCGGCCGAACGCAGGGCAACCTTTATTTTTTAAATAGTACTACTACACTTTGCTGCGAGCCAATATTTTACACGGGTAGTTTCAGTTTTGAAGTCGAACGGACGTGCGGCCCCACAATCTGGATGCACTGGACAGCCTAGCCATGTGAACGGGTTTTCCTTCCCAGCATCCCGTGGCTCGCGTGCTCGCCCTAGCCGCACCTCGCTTGCAGCTTCCTCATCAGCTAGTAGCATATTTAAACTAGCGCCTCCCAATTAAGCCTGAGGAGCCGGAAAAGCCTGGCGGGGCATTGGGAACTGTGCAATATGTCTTTGTACGTAAAGTGCTCTACTACTACTCTGTAGCTTGTGGCGTTGCACGCATGGACTTCACTCCATTATCGGCTATACTATAAAAGAAATTCCTCTTGACGTGTTTTTTTAAACGGAGGCAAAAGCTTTGCTTCATCTCATTCATAAAGAAGGAACTACTAACAAAGTTCGACGATATCCATTACACCTCCACAAATGGAAGCGAAAAGCCTAGTCTCACTGTATCTAATAACTCAAATATTCTGCCCCCGCAGTAATCGTCGCTGATAAATAGGCTGCTAGTGTGTGCGTGAGAGGAGCGGCTGAGTAGGCCAGCTACTCCTACATGAGAGGACCGGCTGAATATAGCACTGAGAGTACCCACTAGGCCACTACGCAGGTGTACTTCCCCTGCATTGATAGTACAGCGATGGTTCTAGAGAATAGTAGTACCCTCCACTTCCAACTGTAGCTCCTTGGCCCTGAGATTCAAGAGTTCAAAACTGGTGCACTATACTAGACTAGACTAGAAGTACAGTACATCGCACTACTAGTTGAGAAAAGTAGTACTTGTCTTTGCTTTCTGATGCAATCTGCACTCCTCAAATCACATAATGTAAGACGTTTTTTGACACTAGTTGGCGTGTACAAAAAATGGCAAAAACATACCAAAAATTTCTTAATCCACGCCAAAAACTACTACCTAGTGCCAAAATTTTCTTACTAGTGTTATTATTTACAGTATAATGCAATCCCATAACGTTCCATAATGCTAGTACTAGTAGTAAATAATAGCCTCACCCCTTCGCTGAGGAATGATCTACAATTGGAAGGGACGAGGCCCTGCGGTTACTACGTTCTTATCACCTCCTCGCCAGTTCCCCTCCCCCCGAAGAGAAGGCAGTTTGTTGCTGCTCCCATGGATTCGCCAGGCGGTTCTCCTCCTCATCGGGGCTGGGAGACATTGGACGACGATCCTCTGGGAGAAATCGCACGCCGCTCCGACGTCCTCACCGCCGCAAGACTCGGTGCTTCCTGCACCAACTTTTTCAAGACGCTGCTTAAACAGGCTTGGGAAAAGGCCATGCTTGTTGATCTTCCATGCGTCCTCGAGAGAAGGTTCTTCTATGGGACAGTCCTTGAGCAGTCCACCGCTCCACGCCATGGTTGCACGTTGACTCCGCTAGAGTTGCCGATGTTGAGAGGTAGTCGGATTTTGTCCAATGAGCAGGTCAGTAATGGAGTTTGATCATGTAGTACTTAGTTATTCCATTTCCATCCCGTAATTTCTCCGCTGCCCACCGTCTTATATATAGGTCGTGGTCGTCGGTGCCATCAAAGATTGGCTTGCATACCTCGGCCGGATACCACCATCATTTTGCACAACATCCACAAAGAAGGCGGCTGCATTGGTAGACCCCTTCTCCACCATTGGGATCGGCCTTCCGGACTGGCTGGGCTTGAATATGTATGATGATGCCTACATGAGATTGAAGAAGATAGCAATTGCGGACCCGCCGACAAAGTGACTATCTTAGCAGTCGTTACCCATGGTACCACTGATGTGCAACATGGTCACACAATCTACCACGATCGGACTGTCACCATCTACCCAGGTATCCATTTTTTAATCCTCTCGCCTTCTCTTTCATTGTTGTACTAGTACTAGTATTCTACCTCCGTCCTAGTTTATTGGTCCTCATTGTAATCCGTGTCAAATTTTGACCACAGATTTAACTAACAAAATGTTTACGCATGTTACTTAAAATTATATAACTGAAAACTATGTTCAAATACGAATCCAAAAATATAATTTTGGTTGACATGCATCAACATTTTGTTAGTTAAATCTTTGGTCAAAATTTAGCACAAATTACAAAGGGGACTAATAAACCAGGACGGAGGTAGTACTTAGTAGTACTAGTAGGAGTACTTCTTACCTTGGAGGACGCGTATAGCTAGCTAGGCCCTTGAAGACTTGAACCCACTAGCTGCCACCATTTTTGTTTTCCCATGTCTTACTATCTCATCCATGTAGCCAAGAGTGGCTACATATAATAAGCCGGTTATTTTACTTCCTCTATACCGAGTAGTACTATTTGCTGCACAAGACATCGACCGCCATATTTTAGCACAACATTATTATGCATGGACCTTTACTATTTACGTCACCATGTGTCCAGATCTGGGAAGCCGCGTGTACCAGATGAACGGCACCGAGTTCGACCCCCGTGATGCTACATGGGTGCCGATGAACACTCTTGGAGAGTACTCGCTTTTCATCGGGGACAGCTACCCCATTGTGAAGCGGATGCCACCTTCCGTGCACGACACGGAAGGCCTGTCGTTCATGAAGCATGGTTGTGTCTTCATTGCGCACCGCCGGATGAACGACATGCTGGGACACGCTATCCCTAATTTATGCCGCTTCAGCTTGGATGAATCTCCATCCTGTGGAACCGGACTAGATAGCTGCGACAATGATTCTCGTTGCACACCGCTATGGATCGTGCCATCCATGAAGAACACCTGGGACTGGAACCTAGAGGAGGACATGCATGTAGCCCATCTATAACGTGTAAGTGGAGTACAGTAATTGTGAACGGTAGCATTGTGAATACATGTAGACTAGTCGTGCACAAATTTATCACATGAATTGGAGATGAACTTGTGTGGCATACTGGCATTTGTCCTTTAGAATTTATTAATAGTAAATGTGTTATGTGTACGTGCAACTTGTGTGGTTGTTGCACGGGCTCCAACACGCTCTTTGAGAAAAAAAGGTGGCACAGCTTTGGATATACGTGACGTGGCGGCATCATACAGTAGCATCGTTCGCTATAGTTGTAGTACACTCCTACTAGGACGACAACTCCTATAAAACCTTGTGCTTGGATCTTTGCCTCTTCGGGAGGTTCAACAGTTCGTACTCGTGTGAACCTTGCACTTGGCTCTTTGCCTCTTCGGAAGGTCCAACAATGATGATACTACAGTACAATATGCTTCTGGCAATCTGACACCGATTGAACTGCTGCACGTCCACCGCGAGGGCGAGGGCGAGGGCGAGGGAGAGGGAGGGAGAGGGAGAGGGCGCTGTAGTCAAAACCCTCTCCTCGTCCTGCGAACCACCGCGCGCGTGGGCGAGGGAGAGGCGTAGTAAGCAAGCTTCTCCTCGTTCGGCGAGTTGATGGGACACATCAAAGGAGTACTAGTACTAGTAGTAGTCCATACTGCGTCCTTTCCGATTAATATGGCTTAATTTGAAACGAGAAAAATACACTGGCGGTCAACGTATGTAACAATACGCTCTTTACGGTCACTATATATAGTTTTGCAGGGATTATATGATCACTAGCTCATCGTAGAGAACTGTATTGCACCCTACTGACCGGGCACATAGTCGACGTGGCACTTTGTTGACTGGTTAAATTGTCACCTGGTTTCTGGGTCCCACCTCTCAGTTGGCAGAGCAAAGAAATCAGTTAAACAAAACTTTACGCAGGCACGGCACGAGTCCAACCCTTGCGCGCGAACCGCCCTGGCTGTGTATGTGAGTGCATGCACGTGTCCTCCCTCGGTTTTCCAACAAAGAGTGTACATCGGCTACAAAACAAAGAGTGTGGTACATAATGTACATCTACACTTCCAATGCATTTAGCCTTTAATCTAAATCGATGTTGATTGACTAATGCACCAACTTGTGTTGTAGGTATAGGCTACATGTCTATCCTTAATTACAGCATGCAACGGCCTTCATTTAATCTTCTTATCTCAATGGTCGCATGCACACATAAGTCTGCTACTTTTGGGCGTTAATTATGCCCTGGTCAATGTGTAAATCTCTAAATGTACAGTCTTTCACGGACGTAGGGAGTGGGTTGAGCACTTGAGCGTGAGCGTGTGTGTTGCATCATGTGCTATGTGCTGCATGGGTGCGTGAGTGTTGCGTGCGTCCATGTGTACGTGTGAGTGTTGCATGTTGCATGCATGCATGCATGCATGGGGCTTACTCCCTGCCATTGACATGTTCATATTTCAAGCTTCCGATGTTCCCTCCATATGGTGATACTCACTGCTTCCCAAATAGTACGGAGTAAAAACCTCCATCTGCTCCCAAATACGTAGTATTTGTCTTTCTCTGATTTCAACAAGTGACTAGATGCGGAGCAAAATGAGTGAAGTGAGCGAGAGGCATAGGGATACTGTAGAAAGGAAGTCCTCGCGATCCATTATTCCCCATCTCGGTCAGAGAGAACTATTCAACTAGTCTTCGCAGTGAAGTGAAAATACACGCTGCAGCAGATGGGACACGTAATTAATAAGCTGACCCAGCGTGTTGTTGTTACTAAATCAGCCTTACCCAGTACTGCCATCATGTTTGCCAGTACAGCACTGATACGTCTCCAATGTATCTATAATTTTTGATTGCTCCATGCTATATTATCTACTTTTTTAGGCAATATTGGGCTTTATTATCCACTTTTATATTATTTTTGGGACTAACCTATTAACCGAAGGCCCAGCCCAGATTTGTTGTTTATGCCTATTTCAGTGTTTCGAGGAAAAGGAATATCAGACGGAGTCAAACGGAACGAAATCAAGCTGGAGAAGTTATTTTTGGAAGGAAACCCACCTGATGGACTTGGACTCCACATCAGAAGATACGGGAGGTGCTCACGAGGGTGGGGGCGGGCCCACCCCCTAGGGCGCGCCCCCTGCCTCGTGGGGCCCCCATAGCTCCACCGACGTACTCCCTGCACCCATATATACCCACGTATCCTAAAACTTCCAGAACAGAAAAATAGATCGGGAGTTCCGCTGCCGCATGCCTCTGTAGCCACCAAAAACCTCTCGCGAGCACTTTTCGGCGCCCTGCCGGAGGGGGAACCCATCACCGGTGGCCATCTTCATCATCCCGGTGCTATCCATGATGAGGAGGGAGTAGTTCACCCTCGGGGCTGAGGGTATGTACCAGTAGCTATGTGTTTGATCTCTCTCTCGTGTTCTCTCTCGTGTTCCTCTATGGCACGATCTTGATGTATCCCGAGCTTTGCTATTGTAGTTGGATCTTATGATGTTTCTCCCCCTCTACTCTCTTGTGATGAATTGAGTTTCCCCTTTGAAGTTATCTTATCGGATTGAGTCTCTTATGAGAACACTTGATGTATGTCTTGCCGTGATTATCTATGGTGACAATGGGATATCATGTGCCACTTGATGTATGTTTTGGTGATCAACTTGCGAGTTTCGTGACATTGGGAACCTATGCATAGGGGTTGGCACACGTTCTTGACTCTCCGATAGAAACTTTGGGGCACTCTTTGAAGTACTTTGTGTTGGTTGGGTGAATCTGAGATTGTGTGATGCATATCATATAATCATGCCCACGGATACTTGAGGTGACAATGGAGTATCTAGGTGACATTAGGGTTTTGGTTGATTTGTGTCTTAAGGTGTTATTCTAGTACGAACTCTTTTATAGATTGATCCGAAAGAATAACTTTGAGGTGGTTTCGTACCCTACCATAATCTCTACATTTGTTCTCCGCTATTAGTGGCTTTGGAGTGGCTTTGGAGTGACTCTTTGTTGCATGTTGAGGGATTGTTATATGATCTATCTATGTTATTATTGTTAAGAGAACTTGCACTAGTGAAAGTATGAACCCTAGGCCTTGTTTCCTATCATTGCAATACTGTTTAAGCTCACTTTTATCATTAGTTACCTTGTTGTTTTTATATTTTCAGATTACAAAAACCTATATCTACCATCCATATTGCACTTGTATCACCATCTCTTCGCCGAACTAGTGCACCTATACAATCTACCATTGTATTGGGTGTGTTGGGGACACAAGAGACTCTTTGTTATTTGGTTGCAGGGTTGTTTGAGAGAGACCATCTTCATCCTACGCCTCCTACGGATTGATAAACCTTAGGTCATCCACTTGAGGGAAATTTGCTACTGTCCTACAAACCTGTGCAGACTTGCAGGCCCAACAACGTCTACAAGAAGAAGGTTGTGTAGTAGACATCAAGCTCTTTTTCTGGCGCCGTTGCCGGGAGGCTAGGTAAGTGAAGGTATATCTTTAGATCTTGCAATCAAATCTTTTTGTTTCTTGTTTTAGCACTAGTCTAGTTTATAAAAGAAAACTACAAAAAAAATGGAATTAAGGATGCCTCATATGCTTCATCTTTTTAATGTCTTTCGTGAGTATGATGGAAAGGAAAATTATGCTCAAGTACTAGAAGAAGAATTACATAGAATGCTTGGCATAAAATATGTGAATGATGAGCATGATTGCAATGTTGTTAGTATGAATTCCTTGAATATCCATGATGCTAATGATATACAAAGCCACAAGCTTGGGGAAGCTATGTTTGATGAAGATGATATTTTTTGTCCCCCAAGCTTTGATGAGCAAATTTACTATGATGAAAGCATGCCTCCTATCTATGATGATTATTGTGATGACACGTATGCTTTAAAGAATAATGATAACCATGAAACTTGTCATCTTGATCCTAATTTTAAATCATATGATAGTTATTTTGTTGAGTTTGCTCCCACTACTATTCATGAGAAGAATTTTGCTTATGAGGAGAGTAGTAAATTTTCTATGCTTGTAGATCATGAAAAGAATGCTTTAGGTGTTGGTTACATTGTTGAATTCATTCATGATGCTATTGAAAAGTATTATGAGGGAGGAATATATGCTTGTAGGAATTGCAATAATGCCAAGTTTCCTCCCTATGCGCTTAAATTTTTGAAGTTATGCTTCTTTAGCCTTCCTATGCTTGTTGATTATTGTTCCCATAAGTTGTTTGCTCACAAAATCCCTATGCATAGGAAGTGGGTTAGACTTAAAAGTGCTAGTCATATTCTTCATCATGCTCCCGTTATGTTTCAATTCTTATCTTTTATGTGAGCATCATTGTCATCATCATGCCTAGCTAGAAAGGCATTAAAGAAAAGCGCTTGTTGGCAGACAACCTAATACTTATCCTTACTGTTTTTGTATGTTCACATGATTATGCTACTGTAGTAATCATGTTTTATAGCTTTTGTTTCAATAAAGTGCCAAGTAAGACCTTTAGGATGGCTTACGGTGATAGTTGTGTTGATCCTGCTGAAAATCAGAAACTTTTGCACCCAGTAAATTAGTTTTGTTAATTCACATAAACGTGCTTCTGATCTGATTCGTTTTGCTGCGGATTGGTAAACGAATTGCTTAGCGCTTCCTAATTTGGTAGGATTGTTGGAGTTCCAGAAGTATACGTTTGATACAGATTACTACAGACTGTTCTATTTTTGACAGATTCTGTTTTCTATGTGTTGTTTGCTTATTTTGATGAATCTATGAGTAGTATCGGAGGGTAAGAACCATAGATAAGTTGGAGTACAGTAGATATTACACCAATGTGAATTTAGAATGATTTAATTACAGTACCAATGTGGTGGTTTTGTTTTCTTTCACTAACGGAGCTTATAAGATTTCCTATTGAGTTTTGTGTTGTGAAGTTTTCAAGTTTTGGGTAAAGATTCGATGGACTATGGAATAAGGAGTGGCAAGAGCCTAAGCTTGGGGATGCCCAAGACACCCCAAGGTAATATTCAAGGACAACCAAGAGCCTAAGCTTGGGGATGCCGGAAGGCATCCCTCTTTAAATCTTCGTTCATTGGTAACTTTACTTGGAGCTATATTTTTATTCACCACATGATATGTGTTTTGCTTGGAGCATCATTTTATTTTGTTAGTATTAGCTTGCTGTTATTTAGAATAATGTTTTGCATCTTTAGTTTCAATAAAGAAGTCAAGGATAGCCTTTGCCATGCTTATTTTGCTAGTATACATGTTGCTGTTTGAAAAACAGAAAGTTTATCGCTGTTGCAAAAATTCCCTAGAAAAGTCAGAGAGTGGTATAATGTTGAATCTTTTTGCATATTGAGATCTAATAAATTTTTACAGTGGGAATTTTAGATCATAATTTTTGGAGTCAGGGAAGTACTGATACTCTTGCATTCTTTATAGACTATACTGTTTTGGCAGATTGCTGTTATGGTTGCATTGTTTGCATATGTTTGCTTGATTAATGATTCTATTTGAGGATAGGAGTATTAAATATGCAGAGTCATTTGGTATGCAATGTTGAATAATTATTTAAGTGATTTGTTACAGTATAAAATGATAAGGTTTTGCATTGGTTTATACTAACCTATCTCACGAGTTCTTGTTGAGTTTGTTGTGAATGAAGCTTTTGATAAAAAGAGAAACCATGATATGAGAGGAATTAAGGAGACACAAAAGCTCAAGCTTGGGGATGCCCAAGGCACCCCAAGATAATATTTCAAGAAGTCACAAGCATCTAAGCTTGGGGATGCCCCGGTAGGCATCCCATCTTTCTTCTTCAACAACTATCGGTTAGTATCGGTTGAGCCTAAGTTTTTGCTTCTTCACATGAGTTGTGCTATCCTTGCAATGTAGTTTTCTTTAGCTTTGCTTGCTGTTTGAATACAATACCAAGATCTGAAATTATTAAATGAGAGAGAGTCTTCGCATAATTGCATAATTATTTAGCTACTAATTGACCTTCACTTATATCTTTCGGAGTAGTTTGTCATTTGCTCTAGTGCATCACTTATACCTTTTAGAGCATGGTGGTAGTTTTATTTTGAAGAAATAGATGAACTCTCATACTTCACTTAGATTATTTTGAGATTCGTTAATAGCATGGTAATTTGCTTAATATTAATATACTTGGTATTCAAGATATGTGAAATTTTCTTATGAGTGTGTTGAATACTAAGAAAAGTTCGATACTTGATAATTGTTTTGAGATATGGAGGTGATAATATCAAAGTCGTGCTAGTTGACTGATTATGAATTCAAAGAATTCTTGTGTTGAAGCTAGCAAGTCCCGTGGCATGCACGTCTGGTTAAAGTTGTGTAACAAATTTGAAACATGAAGTGTACCTGGCTTGTGCATCCTTATGAGTGGCGGTCAGGGACGAGCGATGGTCTTTTCCTACCAATCTATCCTCCTAGGAGCATGCGCGTAGTACTTGGGTTTTGATGACTTCTAAATTTTTGCAATAAGTATCTGAGTTCTTTTGACTAATGTTGAGTCCATGGATTATATGCACTTTTACCTTTCCGCCATTGCTAGCCTCTTCGGTTCCGTGCATTGCCCTTTCTCACCTTGAGAGTTAGTGCAAACTTCGCCGGTGCATCCAAACCCCGTGATACAATACGCTCTATCACACATAAACCTCCTTATATCTTCCTCAAAAGAGCCACTATACATACCTATCATGGCATTTCCATAGCCATTCCGAGATATATTGCCATGCAACTTCCATCACCATATTCATGACATACATTACTTTTGTCATATTGCCATTGCATGATCATGTAGTTGACATCGTATTTGTGGCAAAGCCACCATGCATTATTTTTTCATACATGTCACTCTTGATTCATTGCACCATCCTGCACATCACGGGAGGCATTCATATGGAGTCATATCTTGTTCTAAGTTTCGAGTTGTAATCCTTATGTTGTAATCAATAGAAGTGTGATGATCATCATTATTAGAGCATTGCCTAAAAAGAAAAAAAAGAAAGGCCCAAAAAATAAAAAAAATAAAAAAATAAAAAGGGCAATGCTACTATCTCTTTTTCCACACTTGTGCTTCAAAGTAGCACCTTGTTCTTCATGTAGTGAGTCTCATATATTGTGCTTCAAAGTAGCACCTTGTTCTTCATGTAGTGAGTCTCATAAGTTGTCTTTTTATATTAGTGGGAATTTTTCATTATAGAACTTGGTTTGTATATTCCTACGATGGGCTTCCTCAAATGCCCTAGGTCTTCATGAGCAAGCGAGTTGGATGCACACCCACTAGTTTTCTTTTTTTGAGCATTCATAGCTCTAGTGCATCCGTTGCATGGCAATCCCTACTCCTCATGTTGACATCAATTGATGGGCATCTCCATAGCCCGTTGATTATCCTCATCCATGTGAGACTTTCTCCTTTTTGTCTTCTCCACACAATCCCCATCATCATATTCTATTCCACCCATAGTGTTATATCCATGGCTCACGCTCATGTATTGCGTGAAGGTTGAAAAAGTTTGCGATTATTTAAGTATGAAACAATTGCTTGGCTTGTCATCGGGGTATAGAAGTTGGTAACATCTTTGTGTGACGAAAATGAAGCATAGCCTAACTATATGATTTTGTAGGGATGAACTTTCTTTTGCCATGTTATTTTGAGAAGACATGATTACTTTGATAAGTATGCTTGAAGTCTTACTATTTCTTTTGTCAATATGAACTTTTGTCTTGAATCTTTCGGATCTGAATATTCATACCACAATTAAGAAGAATTACATTGAAATTATGCCAAGTAGCACACCGCATCAAAAATTCTCTTTTTATCATTTACCTACTCGAGGACGAGCAGGAATTAAGCTTGGGGATGCTTGATACGTCTCCAACGTATCTATAATTTTTGATTGCTCCATGTTATATTATCTACTGTTTTAGGCAATATTGGGCTTTATTATCCACTTATATATTATTTTTGGGACTAACCTATTAACCGGAGGCCCAGCCTGCATTTGCTGCTTTTATGCCTATTTCAAAGGTTTTGAGGAAAAGAAATATCAGACGGAGTCAAAACGGAACGAAATCAACTGGAGAAGTTATTTATGGAAGGAAACCCACCTGATGGACTTGGGCTCCACGTCAGAAGATACGGGAGGTGCTCACGAGGGTGGGGGCGGGCCCACCCCCTAGGGCGCGCCCCCTGCATCGTGGGCCCCCCGTAGCTCCACCGACGTACTCCCTGCACCCATATATACCCACGTATCCTAAAACTTCCAGAACAGAAATATAGATTGGGAGTTCCGCCACGCAAGCCTCCTCAGAGCCACCAAAACCTCTCGAGCCCTTTTCCGGCGCCTCACGGAGGGGAACCCATCACCAGTGGCCATCTTCATCATCCGCGCTATCCATGACGAGGAGGGAGTAGTTCACCCTCGGGGCTGAGGGTATGTACCAGTAGCTATGTGTTTGATCTCTCTCTCTCGTGTTCTCTCTCGTGTTCCCTCTATGGCACGATCTTGATGTATCCCGAGCATTGCTATTGTAGTTGGATCTTATGATGTTTCTCCCCCTCTACTCTCTTGTGATGAATTGAGTTTCTCCTTTGAAGTTATCTTATCGGATTGAGTATCTTATGAGAACAGTTGATGGATGTCTTGCCGTGATTATCTGTGGTGACAATGGGATATCATGTGCCACTTGATGTATGTTTTGGTGATCAACTTGCGGGTTTTGTGACATTGGGAACCTATGCATAGGGGTTGGCACACGTTCTTGACTCTCCGATAGAAACTTTGGGGCACTCTTTGAAGTACTTTGTGTTGGTTGGATGAATCTGAGATTGTGTGATGCATATCGTATAATCATGCCCACGGATACTTGAGGTGACAATGGAGTATCTAGGTGACATTAGGGTTTTGGTTGATTTGTGTCTTAAGGTGTTATTCTAGTACGAACTCTTTTATAGATTGATCTGAAAGAATAACTTTGAGGTGGTTTCGTACCCTACCATAATCTCTATGTTTGTTCTCCGCTATTAGTGGCTTTGCATTGACTCTTTGTTGCATGTTGAGGGATTGTTATATGACCTATCTTTGTTATTATTGTTGAGAGAACTTGCACTAGTGAAAGTATGAACCCTAGGCCTTGTTTCCTATCATTGCAATACTGTTTACGCTCACTTTTATCATTAGTTACCTTGCTGTTTTTATATTTTCAGATTACAAAAACCTATATCTACCATCCATATTGCACTTGTATCACCATCTCTTCTCCGAACTAGTGCACCTATACAATCTACCATTGTATTGGGTGTGTTGGGGACACAAGGGACTCTTTGTTATTTGGTTGCAGGGTTGTTTGAGAGAGACCATCTGCATCCTACGCCTCCTACGGATTGATAAACCTTAGGTCATCCACTTGAGGGAAAATTGCTACTGTCCTACAAACCTGTGCACTTGCAGGCCCAACAACGTCTACAAGAAGAAGGTTGTGTAGTAGACATCAAGCACGCTTCCGCAAATACGCCTACGCACCTCTGTCCTCCATTAACTGACATATGGTCCCTCTTGTGGTAGACCCACATGTCATCGGTGTAACTATTTACACTCGAAGGACGGTATATCCTGGTAGTAGTACTAGTAGAATTGAGATTTAATGCACTTTCTTCCCGTCTTCCACTCTTCTTCCTCCTCTCTTCTTCTTCCTCCTGTCTTCCCCATCGTCGGCCGCACACCATTTACCCCCGCCACCGCTTTCGCTCGCTTGCGCCATCTTCCTTGGTAGCTCGCGCGTACCATATCCCCGCTCCTTTGCTTTCGGCCACACGAGGAGAAGCTTCTTCGCGACGCCTAAATCCACTTCCCGCTGGCTCATGGGCACCAAAACCCCAATGGCAGAACCGACTGACACGCAAAGACGAGATTGGAATTCACTCCCCGATGTTCTCTTGGAGCAGATATATAGTCATATGTACCTACTCAAAGACCGGCTCCGTCTGGCTGCATGCTCGGTGTCTTTGTACCATCTACTCGTCGCAACCGCCGGCTCTTTTCAAGACACCACCATCGATGCCCGATCCTCGCAGGTGGCCCAGACACCGACTTGACGATCTCACGGAGGTTTCCGTGGTGCCCTCGACATGCTAGCACTACCTGCAGACACTGCCCTTCATGCGCGGCCACTCTTTGGGCGGGCATGAAGGCCAACCGATCGTCCTCATCCACCACACCGGTAGTCTGTGGCGTCTCGTGGATATATACACCCAGCGAGAGATCACCCTTCCATCGTTGGATACCGTCGACATCGAGCCTCGCAGCCCGCCGGACACTCCTGCCTACTACGCACGAGACGCGTCAAGCTTTTGGCTTGACCCGCTTGCGTAAAGTAGTAATGTCGCTGAAGTGCCCACACCATCGAAGACTACATGGATTACAAGCTCATTGCCTTGTTCAACATGGGATTAGTCTATTCGGAATCCGGTCGCCATACATGGTTATGGCTCATCATCAATCCTATTGAGGCAACATTTACATTTGATGCTATAGTGCACGATGGCATCGTTTACGCTCGATCGCATTGATTGGCTGCCTATCCGGTGGAATCTATCGTCGTGTAATTGTTCTATCTCCTCTCATCTTTACCTTATGAATACGACTGTCTGCTCATTTGTTACAAATTTAGAATGCATAGCATGTCTATAACCACATCATTGCTATGTGTTCCTCTCATTTCCTAGATTTTTATGACCACACATGTTATTGTTAGAGTTGATATGAGAACAATTGGCATCTAATGATTGTTAGAATACATATTATGAGCATAACATCATGATTGCTATATGTTACTCTCGTTTACAAGATTTTTATAACAACGCATGTTATTGCTTAGAGTTGATATGAGAACAGTAGTAGTAAGTGCTATGGTAGAATATGAGTAGGCTTTGTCATAACTGCTTTTCCTCTCATTGTTACATGATGTTTGAACCATGACATATTGCTAGAATATGAAAGCCATTGGCTTATTTTTTTTTTAACTTGGGGTATGATTATGACCACGGCATTGCAATTCTCTGTCTATGATATGTGTCACTGTTATAATAATCTTAATTCCTCACATACTCTAAACATGATTGTTTATTTTTGTCCTTTTGGTCTCCAGTTTGAATTGTTGCAAAGAGACGCAGATGCTGGCCTTCATGATTCCAGGGACTGGAATCATACCGGCTGATGGGTGGTGGTTTATCGCTCGCTCAAATTGACGGCGATCATTTGATGCTCATTCGCATATACCAAATTGACCAAACCATTACATCACACCACATGCAAAGACAATGCGTATGCTCGTGACATTGATGGCTATGGCTGCTTCATGTTCGAGAAAGATCCCAGCTCCGTTGGGCAGGCGCATTCAAATGGAGGCGGGTTTACAGCCTCGGCAACCACTCCTTGTTCCTCGGGCTAAATTATCCGATCATCCAACCAATCATCGATCATATCACCGGCGATGATTACTGTGCTATGGAACTTCCATTCGCGAGGGGGGGCTGTGTTTACACATCCTACCATGGGTTTCATGAATCACCATATCCAGAGATTCGTCGACACAGCTTGTTGCCGTGTAATCTTCGGTGTGAAAGGCATCAAGCTTCCATGCGATGGATGGCTTTTGCAAACCCGACATGCGGTGATGTGGTTCATGCCAACAGCAAATATGCACAACTTGATTCGTGCTAATATCTAGACTGAGCCATGTATTCTGTTGTTGTAGCACGACCCTCTTTTGTTGGATATTATGTATTGTTGTTAGTTTGAAGCACTCCTCTAGTTTGAAGGATAGATACCTTCCTGGGATCAAGTGCATCCTAACTCACCTGCGTAGGATGTACTGATAATGATGATGGAGATGTTGTGCAAAAGCCATATATATATCAGTTAGGCTTCAAGTGCGTACTTGTTAGTTAAACCTATATATAAATTGTGACACTAAATACGACTAGTAAGTAGTACAGTAGTCGTACTAGTATACGTCGGTCAAATTATTCATCATGTCCACACATTGAATTGACGTGACAACACGCTGCGCGTGAGGTGACACAAGAATCGGCGGCGTGTTACGGTATTACGGACTTTAGATTTGGAGTATCACTTATCTGTCAAAATCTTTCATCATTCACTTAAAACAGTCGATTGATCATACATTGAGTACCATATAACTAGAATTACCGATGCAAGTCGAAGAAGGATTGGCAGGTGCTGCCGGCTGGCGTCAAGTTCGATCACACTGATCAGGAGCTGATCGAGCACCTTGAGGCCAAAGTGAGTGCTGACAGCGCGAGATTTCGGTCTCTCATCGATTTGTTCATACCAACCATCGACAGCAAGCACGGCATATGCTACACCCAACCTGAGAAACTTCCAGATAAGACACCAATCGGCCATCTACTTGCACAAACATATTCCTTTGTTTATAGCTCTATTTTTTGTTTTTAGACGCAAACCTGGTGAAGCAATTACAATTTGACAGTTAATGAAAAGTGAAACAAGTGACTGCATCATGCCAAAGATGTTATGAAAATGCCAACTAGGTACACTAAAACCTGTATTCCACAATACTGCAGGTATCACACTGAGTGGCCTAAGGAAGCATTTCTTCCAGCGCAATTCCAGGGCGTTCAAAAGGGGCACGTGGACGTGTCGCAAGATACAGTCGGAGTGCGGCATGCACGCGATGTGGCACAAGACCGGCAATACCTTGCCGGTGATGGTCAACAGCCGGCAGACGGGCAACAAAAAAGGTTCTGGTGCTGCACACCAACAAAAACTTCGACCAACAGAGGACCAACTGGGTGATGCACCAGTACCACATCGGGGACCTGGAGCAAGAGAAGGAGCGGAACCGGTCCTCTTCAAGATTTTCTACCGCATTTAACACTAGGGCCAGGAGTAAAAAGATTATAAGTTAGTTAGGTATTGGTAGTTGTACTACCTTGTCGTCCGCAAGTTGGTATTGTTGTTAACGATCTTTTGGTACGAACTTGCATTTGCTTCCAACCATCATGCCGAGGGTTGGCATGGATATAAAGCTGAATCATTTGTTTTGAAACGAATTTTCAGGCACCTGATTTTTATTTGATGGGTAGCATAAGCACCCGCCGTTCGAATTCCCAGTTCTCCAATTTTTTCGAAACAAGTGCATGCACTTATTATCAGGATAAAAAAACAATATCCGTGCTGCATCCCGATTATCGATGCACTTGCAGAATTCTCTCATTTATTGAGCACGTATATTGTTTTTTCAGGTCGAGCAAGTTTCAACTGGGTTGCAGACTGCCCAAGGTTGGTTTTGTTTTTAACAGGCCCTGTCCATGACGACAACGGGGCACAAAGATCCAGCAGGTATCTCATCGCCTCGCCCGCCAAAGGTTAGTTATATTTTGTCTTACAACATCCGCAGGCAATTTTTTTTTACTGAATCAAACACACAATCCAGTTCTATTTTCCTCTTGAAACGCATGTCCTACATCCGTTTTCTAATCTCTACCTATAGTTTTACTAGTTCATATACACGTATCATTATATTGAAAACACATGAAATTACCTTTTCATATTTACATCCTTATTTTTGTTGTTTTTTCCCACCCAGCGCAGATTTTTTTACCACTGGTTTTCCCTTAAACCAACTCAATTGTCCCACGTCTTATTTGCTTACAAAAACTAAATGATTTTTTTGGCAAATCAATAAATTCTTTAAAAAAATGTGTATCATTTCGGGATTACAACAGTTTGGACTCCACCGAAATATGCAAAATAAGGTTGAACTTTTTGACCGTGGTCCTGGGCAGAAAATGGGCTGTAATAAATTACTTAAGAATTAGCAAATGGGCTGCAAATTATAAAAAATAGCAAATGGGCTTTATGTTGTTCCGCCACAGATTTGGAGGCTGACTTGTGGGCCTACTAAGTTCATGCGCATACAAGGTATCTCAAAAAGAAACTTAGTCAACAATCGACTCTACTAGTTTCGCATCGTTAGATGTCAATCTAACGGCAATCGTGCTTCTTCAGTCTCTGATCTTCCTGCCCCAGCCGCCCAAACCAGCGCCGTCGGAACCGCCTGCTCCCGTCTCCCGTGGCCGGCATTGCTGCCGGGCAAGCCTCACCGGCCCATCATACTCGCATCCCTGGCCTGTCTATCCCTCTACTCACCCACACTCCTGTTATTTTCCGGCGACGGCAGCCGAACCAGTCAACCCTCGTACTCTCCACCATGTGGGCAGCCACTGTCGTGCCTTCCCCGGCTCCGTGTCATTCCGTTTGTAGGCCTCGCCGTCGTCCACCGCCCTGGTGCTCTCAGTGCGGCGTGGTCAACGATGTCCATCCAACGGCCGTAGTGCTTCTTCAACCTCTGGTCTTCTTGCCCCAACCTCACCGTCCCCATACTACTCCCACCGCTGGCCAGGCCATCCCTCCACTCACCCACTCCCCCTGTTATTCTACGGTGACGGCAGCCTCACACCGCAGCCGAACAAGTGAACCCGCGTACTCCTCTCCGCATGGGCATCCACTGCCGCGTCTTCCCCGGCTCCGCGTCGTCCCCTTCCTAGGCCTCGTCGTCGCCCACCGCCGTGGTTCTCTCGGCGTGGCGTGGTCAATGTGGTCAACGACCGACTTCCACCGGAAGAGTACTGTACGTGGAGAGGCTGACAGCTGGGTCCGCGGCATCCGCAAGGAAGTGCCTCCTTATTACGCGCAAAATAATATTCCTCCACCTGACAGCAGGGACCCACTGGACGGGCCACCAGTATTTCGCAGAAAAATGACTGCTGGGACCCATCGGACGGGCCAACTTATTTCACGAAAAAAATGTTTGCCCTCGACTGGGACCCAATCAGACGGACCACCAGATTTCGTGAAAAACGTTCCTCATTGTCAGCTCGGACCCACCGGAAGTGCCTCCTTATTACGCACAGAAAAATGAATACTCCCCCTGCTAGCTGGGACCCACCATGGTGGGAGGCTGACTTGTGGGCATACTAAGTTGACGGGGACGGAGGGCTTTGTCAACTTAGTCAATATGAACGATTCTAGCTCCAAAGGACCGTGACGATGTCCATCCAACGGCCGTCGTGCTTCTTCAATCTCGCTCTTCCTGCTCGGCCGCTCAAACAAGCGCCAAGGGACTGCTCGCTCCTCCTTCCTCAAGCCGGTCTTTGCCGCGCAGCCCTCACCGCCCCACCATACTCCCATCGCTGGCCTAGCCATCCGTCTACTCACCCACACCTGCTGTTATTCTCCGGCGATGGCAGACGAACCAAGAACCTCAGACAACAGATTCTCTCTGCGTGGGAAACAATCGCTGAGTCTTCCCCGCCTCCGTGTCGTTCCTTCCTAGGCCTCGCCGTCCCACCGCCTCGGTGCTCTCGGCGCGCCTGGTCAACATGGTCAACAATCGACATGCATCTGAAGTGCATCAGACGTGGAGAGGCCGATACCGGGTCCACGGCCGCACGCAAGGAAATGCCTCCTTATTACGCCGCAAAATAATGATTCCTCCACCTAACATCGGGGACCCACCGAAGGGCCTCTCAGATTTTGGCGAAGAAAACGTTACCGCCACTGATAGCTCGGACCCACCAGCTATATCTTCGCACACAAGGAAGTGCCTCCTTATTACGCACAAAAAATGAATACTCCCCCTGTTAGCTGGGACCCAGTATAGTGGCAGTCTGACTTGTGGGCCTACTAAGTTGATGGGGATGGAGGGCTTTGTCAACTTAGTCAATATGCATGATTCTAGCTACAAAGGACCGTGACGATGTCCATCCAACGGCCGTAGTGCTTCTTCAACCTCTGGTCTTCTTGCTCCAGCCGCCCAAACCAGCGCCGGTCATGCCTCGTGCTCCTGCCTCTCATGGTCGTCTGCGATGCGGCGGAGGCGTCACTGCCCCCTACTACTCCCACTGCTGGCCAGGCCATCCCTCTACTCACCCACACCCCCTGTTATTCTGCGGCGACGGTAGCCTCACACCGCAGCGAACCAGTGAACCCTCATACTCCTCTATGCGTGGGCATACACTGTTGCGTCTTCCCCGACTCCACGTCGTCCCCTTCCTAGGCCTCGTTGTTGTCCACCGCCCTGGTGCTCTCGACGTGGCGTGGTCAACGTGGTCAAGGAACGGCTTCCATCGGACGTGGACTGTACATGGAGAGGCTGACAGCTGGGTCCACGGCCGCAGCAAGGAAGTGCCTCCTTATTACATGCAAAATAATTATTCCTCCACCTGACAGCGGGGACCCACCAGATGGGCCACCATATTTCGCAAAAAAATCATTTCCCCCTGACTGCTGGGACCCAGCTACATCTTCGCACGCAAGGAAGTGCGTCCGGGCAAAAAAAAATGATTCGCTTCGCGGATCGCTAGGGACCCACCAACTACATCTTCGCACGCAAGGAAGTGCCTGACAGTCGGGACCCACCTGGTCGAAGCGTACGTAGCGTTGTCATTCTGGTCGCAAACGTGTACGTACATATATATTGGTGGATGTAGAGGCGCGCACGTGTCTTAGTAGAGGCACGCACGTAGCATGTACACGTACGTACAGCGGCCAGGGTGTAAGAAAGAAAATACGACCACGTATGTGTACATACCGGCGGGGTCTCGAATGCCTACTCGTTCATATGTACTACGGCGAGGGCTCGTGTACATGGCTGGGTCGAAACAGAGAAACATCATCGTCATCGTGTTCATGGGGAGGCAACGGAATGCGTCGTGTTCATGGGGAGGCAACGGAATGCGTCGTGTTCATTGGGAGGCAACAGAATGCGTGGGAGCCAACCGGCTTGGACGGAATAGGTGATGGAAACGAGGACTGACATACCGCAGAACAGAGGAAACGGCCTTGTGCTCGACCGGCCACGTTCGGAACGGGGTCCTGTTGATCGGGAGGGGTGTGGCGTACCGCAAAACGGAGGAAACGGACCTCCTACGGTCAAAACAGGGGTCCTGTTGATCGGGAGGGGTGTGTCGTACCGCAAAACGGACGAAACGGACCTCCTACGGTCGAAACGGGGGTCATGTTGATCGGGAGGTGTGGCATCGCAAAATGCATTTAAACGGACTTGTGATCGAGCGCTACGGTCGAAATGGGGGTCCTGTTCATCGGGAGGGGTGTGGCGAACTGCAAAACGGGACTCCACGGGATACTGTTCATCTCCACCGTCGACCTCCTCCAGCCTCCACGGGCTCCTGTTCATCCAGCCTACACCGCGCGCTACTCCACCGCCATCGCTCAACCACCCTCCACGGGCACCCCTCCAGTGTCTACTGTTCATCCAGCCCTCCACACCACGGGGTCCTGTTCAACCACCCCTCCACGGCCACCCCTCCACCATCTACTATTCATCCAGCCCTGCACACCATGGGGTCCTGTTCATCCAGAGGCAACGCCACCGCTCACTGTTCATCCAACCCCCCCCCCCCCCAACGCTCATTGTTCATCCAATCGATCGGCTTCAGTTAGCAGCAGTAGCGAAGGAATTGCTAGATCGGGTTCAGTTAACAGCCATCGATCAATCGCTCGGGTACGATGAACGCGTAGCTGCGGCAATCGCTTCGGGTTGATTAGAGCCCAATGCCTCGCTCGGGTTGATTAGAGCCAACGCCGCACACATCGCCAAGATACGCAGTACGAGAGAAACGCAGCATCTCTCGCCCCGACCTCCCACCATAACCGCAACTCCCGAAATTTTCCTACCCTCGCTTCTACCACGGGTTTTTTTCGTCATGGACGGCCCAAAGAATGTCATGCGCTTGCGTCTCCGCCCACCCAGTGACGAAAAGCCCATTTTCTGTCATGATTTTTTGTCACGTAAGTAGGAGCCCACCACATCTATGATGATACCGGGTTCACACAATTATCGTCATAGAAGTGTCATATGTATGACAGAAAAAAATTTCGTTCGGCCCAAAATGTCACGGATGTGTCTTTTTTTGTAGTGTGGGTACCTTCCAACACCCAAAGTTTGGGTTTTCACCCCTACTAAACAAGTTGGCGGACCAACAAAAGTGATTTAAAATCATAGGTATGATATGATTCATATTTTATTACTTAATAGCCTTGGTGATAAGGATTTTATTTCTATATTGGGTATCATAACCCGTCCGGCGGTAAACCGCCAGGACATGTTTAAGTATTTTACATGCAGAAAAATGGACTTATATGGAATACCAAGGCAAATAAAGCAAAGCATAGCAACGTCATGACGGATTACAATATCAAGTAGCATTGCACGATGGCACACAGAGTATTTCATCTAGCCTATTACAAGGTGCTTTGATGCCTAAAAGAATAATTGTTTGTTGCTCCCAACACATGACAATCAAACCGGCCGACGGATTATGATTCAGCACCAGGCTGCCATGATGTTGAAGGGTCATCTCGCGCCGGTTCACCCTCCTCCTCCCCATCTAGTGGCTGGAAGTCAACGGTGGTCCAGTCAATCCGAGTTAAAGCTTGAAAGACAGCCTCTTCACTTATAAGTTCGGATGGTTCAACGTTAGGGGCGTAAGTGTGCTTACGGATTGGCGGGATAAGATTTTGCACTTCCTTCACAGCAGTGTCAATCCGTTGGTTGTTTGCATCATAGAAGGACCGATGAACAGTCAAGTTAGCCTCTTCCGCCAATTAGCTGGCCAGCGGGCGCATCTCCTTTCTCAAGACTTTTAGGGCTTCATTGTCAAATTCTGACCCATTTTCTTGTTCACCCGGAAAGCCCTTGGCGATGTCAACTGGATCCAGGTCAGCTATCCACGCTTTGGCCTGGGTCAGTGCTAACAAAGCGCCAGCTCTGGCAGCAGATCGTTTCATTTCTTCTATCTGTGATGGCGTCATCAACAATTTGGCTAGTGTCTCCTTGATCAACATTGGTGCTGGTTTGTTGTATGAGACTGCGCAGATAACCCGTTGGGCACTGGTATACAGTTTCTCTATCAATGTATATGCTGCCTTCAGTTTCATCTACATGTCAGAGCCTAGATGAGCAACACGGCTACCTGAAACGGTTTAAAGATTTCATTGTAAAACCGGATATTGTAGAGATGGTTAATCAAGATCTTTTCACAAGGTACTTACCAAATATTGCAGAGGTCATAGCATTTACTTGATGCTTCAAACCGGTTAGCTCTTCTGTCACCGGTTTAAGAGCTGCCTCGGCATCTTCAGCCCGCTTCAACAAAGCAGCCTTTTCAGTTTCCCAGTTGGCACGTTCAGTTTTGAAACCGTCCTTCAGTTGTTCCATGGCTGTTAAAGCTCCTTTCAGCTCCTCTTTAGCCTTGGAAGTCTCTGCTTTCTAGGACTTGATATTCTCTTGAAGATCAAAAATTTGAGAACCTTGGTTGTTTATATCAGCCTGCAACAGTTAGATGATGAAGAGGTTAATATTTTTCTCAAAAAGTCCCAAGCATATAACAAGTTATACACTTGGCACTTGGGGGCTAATGTGGATTGCTACTTTCCTGCTGATTATTTGAAGTCCCAAGGATCAAAACAAGTATTGATCTTGGCCCTTGGGGGCTAATGTATATTTGATCACAAAATACACAGACAAGGGAATTGACAAAATGTAATATGGAACATAAAGTCCCGGTTTGTCTTCAAGAGACAAACCGGCCCTTGGGGGCTACTCAAGTTGAAGTGTTCTTTATCCTAAAAGTCCCGGTTTGTCTTCAAAAGACAACTCGGCCCTTGGGGGCTACAATGAAGTGGATATACAGAACTAGAAAGATTAAAGTATTGGGAAGGTTACCTCATAGCGCTCCTTCATCATGTTCACTAAGCCGGCTTCATAATCTCGGCTTGTGTACAGGCAGTTTAGGAATCCAGCATGAAGCTCCTGGGCAGTAAGGTCAACATAGCTGGATAAATCTGTCTTCCCTTTCCCCTTGCCCATCGCAACAAATTCTTCCTTGGCAGTATGTTTTGATAAGGCAACCGGATTGCCTGGGACGGTGTGAGCAGTACCGGTGATAATCACATCCATCACCACGTTTTAACGGGCTTGGTGTCACAGCCCCAGATCAACCCTAGAGCTTGCTTGTAACTAGTAGCATTGCATCCATGCATCATGTTTAATTTCCATGAAATTTGAAATGGGGATGATCAAGCCCTAGCACTAAAACAATTCAAATAGGTTCAACTTCAAAAATATCTTCAAGAACCCAAAGTGGTTTGCAAAATGTTCATGATTAATGGAAAAAGGTGAAAACCATATCCAGAGATGATGGATATTTTTCCAAGACATTTTTGGATTTTTGAGTAAACCATATTGTATTTGAATTGGGGCATTTAAATACTATTAATATTTTAAATGCTCCAACAATTCTGAAAAATAGTTAAGGGCCTCTGTAATAGTTCAGTTAATGCCCACAATTATTTTCAGGATTTATTTAAATGGTTTAGTATTTTACTAAACTAAAACAAATGTAAAATAGAAACAGAAATAAAAGAGAGAGAGAGAAGGACTACTGGCGCCACTGCAGCCCACCTAGTGCCCCATCTGCCCAAAGATCGTGGCCGAGGCCCAGCCCAACTTCCCCCCCCCCACCGTCTTCAACCTCTGCCAGTAGGCAGAGGCGTGTCGTCGCCGCGCGCAGGCCACCTCCACCCTGCCTGCTTCACTCCACCGACGCTCTGGACGAGTCCCCCGAACGCCACGCGCCTCCCGATCCCCCCTTCACTCACCGGGTCCTCTCTCCCTCGCCTCCCTCTCGCCCTCTCCACCATGGCCACGACGCCTTGAAGCTCGCTACCACCATAGCCGCTGCCACCGTCCATCCGGTGCCTCCCCGATGGGTCCAGGAGGACCGCCATGGCCTTCTGCGTCATCTACACCCACCAATTGGACCGCGGGAGCCCTGCATCGCCGCCCCTCGCTGCCCTCGCCCTCCTCACCGAGCCTCCCGACGCCGGAGCGCCCCGAGGCGCCGCCCCACCGTTTTCCCCTCTTCGGACTCCGTCGCTGCCGCCCGATTCGGCTCTGGGCCGCCCCGACCTCGCTGAAGCGTTCCATCGTCATCGCCAGGAGCCCCAGACCAACCTCCCTCTCTCCTCGATGCCGATTCCTTCCTCTAACCACGGGCTCCGGCCGAGCCCGAGAGCTCATCGCCGCTGCCACGAGGTCGCCATGCTAGAGGCCCCGCAGACGTCGGGCCCGCACGCTGTCGCCTCGGCTGCGTTCCTGGAACCTAGAGCACCTACCCACTCCTCCTCCGTGCCCCAAAACGCCAGGTCCGAAGCGTGCCCGAGCTCCGGCCAAGATAGCTCGTCGCGGCACCATTTCCGCCACCCGACCCCGGCCAACCCCACCAAGAGCTTCGCCCTCCTCCCTACTCCTAGATGTCCTCCGCGATCCATTTGGTCGCCGGAATGGCAAAAATCACTCGCCATTGCCGGGCTCGGGCGATTATTAAACGCCGCAGCCGACTTGACTTTGACCATGTGGGCCATGTTTGACCTGTTGAACCTATGGCGGTGGGGCCGATACATTGACTATTTAGATTTAGCTTAATTAATTTTAGTTAAGCCAATCACACTGACATGTGGGACCCGCAGGTCAGGTTTGACCCTGGCCGCCTGTTGACCCGCTGACGTCACACTGACGTCAGGCTGACGCAGTAATACCCCTTTTCTGGATTTAATATAATTCAGGAAATTTCAGAAAATGCCCTAAACTTTAATAAATCATAGAAATTCAACCGTAACTCGGATGGAAATAATTTATATATGAAAAATGATCAGAAAAATATGAAGAATCTGTTTATGCCATGATCATGCATGTTTGAACAAGTTAACCTTACTGAATAGGATGAATCATGATTAGGGTAACTTATCAACTAGCATTTGGAGTTGGAGTTCAACCTTGTTTGAATTCCATTTCAACTAACTTGGATTATTATTGCATTAGGTGAATTCAGTACCTTAATATGACATGTCATTCATGTGACTGTGCATTGCATTGATTGTGTTCTCTCTTGTTTGCGAATCGCCCCTCCCTAGAGCGACGCATCGACGATGAATTCGATGACACCGATGAAGAACTATATTATCTTCGAAGTGCTGTGCAAGCAAAACCCCTTGTTCATTCCGATACAATCCCACTCTCTCGCTCCTGCTCTATTTTACTGCATTAGGACAACAACGACTCATGTGTTACTTGTCATGTAGCTGAACCCCTTGATCCTTGCATGACCTGTCATTCCACAAGAATTAGATGAAACCCACTAGCATGAGTAGGAATTGTTTGAGCCATGTTGTGCCTACTCATTTATGCTTGTTTGTCATGCCTGCTACTGCTTAGAGTTGAGTCGGGTCTGATTCATCGGAAATGAATTGGAATTGTTATGAACATGTCCTATTGTGTGTGAGCTAAGTGTGTGAACACGATTTGGTAAGCAGAAGGTGAGAGGCCATGTAGGAGTACATGGTGGGTTGTCTCATTGCAGCCGCCCTCGTGAACTGAGTTCTGTGTTTGTGATCCATGATCTGATTACTACCACGCATTGGGCCCGAAACCAATGGACCCTCTCGCTTCTTAACCACCCTTGTCCTCATCCGGAGTTGCAAGTAGTTTCGTGTTTGTAGCATCTTTGGGGGCCGCACGCAACGCTGACCTTAGGGGTGGGTTGTGTTGCGGTAGGCACCGTGGGTCTGTGTACCGAAAGTGCCCGCTTGGTATCTCGGAACCCCGCACACATCGTTCGGGCTGTATGGGAAACCTCGGCCGGACTCCCTCATGGATGGAACCCGAATAGGCGATAAACCCGGACTAGGGACTTGAGTGTTTAGGTAGGCCGTGGCCGACACCCACGTTGGGCTTCCGCTTGAAGGTTGCCGAGTACATGTCGTGGTAAACGGCGGTAAGTGGTGAGAGCGTGTGTGAAGAAGTACACCCTGCAGGGTTTAATATGATCTATTCGAATAGCCGTGTCCACGGAGAAGGACTTCTGGGTTGCCTATATCGGTTCATAGACAAGTGAAAGTGGATACTCTAAAATGCGCAAGATAAGCGTGAGTGCTATGGATGGCGTTCTCGTAGGGAGACGGAGCGGGTCCATAGTGGTGTATTGCCATGGTGAATATGTGGACTCGTGTGCGCCACCTCAAAAGAGTTACTTGCAACAGAGTTCGTGGATAGCCACCGAGTCAAAGCTGGCTTGCTGCACCAAACTCCACCACCCCTTTTGATAATGATGCATATGTAGTTAGATCTGATGTAAGTCTTGCTGAGTACAATTGTACTCACGCTTTGCTTATTTTATGTTTTGCGAGAGACGTCGGTCTCGCTTAGTAGTTCCGCTTGGACTTCGACGTTTAGCTTGTTACCTCGGCTACGATCTTGTGCCCTCGGCAGATTTGGTAGATAGTCGGGCTTCTCACCGTTTTCATTTATAGTTATGCGTACTCGAGACATGTTTAGCTTCCGCTTGTGCTTTGACTTGTATGCTCTGAGTGTTGGGTCATGAGACCCATGTTTGTAATATCTCGCTCTTCGGAGCCTAATGAATAATATCTGAGTCATAGAGTTATGTTGTGATGCCACGTCAGATTTACACATATTGAGCATATTGTGTGTATGTTTGAAATGCTTGGTATGTGTGGGATCCGACAAACTAGTTGTTTATCCTTGGCAGCCTCTCATATGGGGAAATGTAGTCTCGTGCCTCCGAGCGATAGTAGTCCGCTACAGCCCGGTTCACCGGAGTCTCGCTAGCCCAAAGACTACTGCTTGGACACTTGATCGGCGGCATGTGTTTCACTTCGTTCCTTATGTCCGTCCCCTTCGGGGAAATGTCACGCGATGTTATTCGGAGTCCTGCCTAGCCTGCTACAGCCCGGGATACCAGAGTCCTGTTAGCCCAGTGCTACAGCCCGAATACATACGTTGATGACCGACATGCTCGATGTGATTCATGTATGCCTGTCCCCATGGGTTAGCGCCGCTTTGTGTTCACGATTAGCCATGTCGGCCCGGGTTCTTCGTCATATGGATGCTAGCGACACTATCATATACGTGAGCCAAAAGACGCAAACGGTCCCGGGCCATGGTAAGGCGACACCCGTGGGAATACCGTGCGTGAGGCCGCAAAGTGATATGATGTGTTACATGCTAGATCGGTGTGACTTAGGATCGGGTCCCGACAGCGTTGGTATCGAGCCTGATCGTCAGAGGATTACCAAGCCAAACTGGTCAAGTTGTGTCTAGAAATGCTTTAGTTATGTAAGGGAATTGATTGTGGAAGGAACGTAAGGCTCTTTTTACTCCTTATACCTCATGGCCTTCTCGATCCGAGTCATTCTCTTCTCTTCTACGGGTTTAAGAACTAGGCTTCTCATCTATCTATTAGGATGACGTGTTACTAATCCATAGACCTTTAAGATTGTTGGTTTTAAGCCTCGGTTCAGTTCCTACTATTCTGAATGATAACTGTTGATCTCGTAATCTTGTTATGATGTTGTTGAGTGGTTATGCCACCATTTTTTCGGGATGTCTCAAATCATTTTGAGCATTTACCGCCGTTATGTTGTCCGAGTCATCCTGTGTCTCTAAATAGTCGATGCATTTGCAAATTCTTTCCTTCCGTTCGATGACCTTTTGGTCGTAATAAGCACACTAATCGGTAAGTTGAGGTACTTTGTTGCCTCGACATATATGTTGGAACTATTATTATGACCCTAGGTGTTTAGGAGGTCACCTAGCAATTTAGCAATGCTTTTGTATCCCTAGTGTGATGATTCCGGCCATCATTTTCGAAAGCATCCCGTGATGCCATTTAGTAGTAAGCATTCTACTCACGGGTTTCAAACCGAGATTCATCCTACTTCATGTTGTTAGTATTTGCTAGTGCCTTTAGGATATTAGTAACCTTGCGATAGTCCTCGAAGTCCGTGGTATTCTCCTTCTTCCAAATACCATGAACTAATTATGGCGGAAGTTCTTTTGAACCAAAAGATCACAACTAGAGTGCTCTTGAGGAGTTCTCCATTCATAATTGTGAATCTGCCAATTCTACCTTTCTCGCATGGGTTATCCGGAAGAAATGTTGAGCTTGCTCGACATACTAATCTGTGCATCCACAACTCGAGAAAATTATATGTTCCTTTGAGTTGTCCTCTTAAATGCCTTCCGACCTTCATCTATCAATTGATAGCCAAGGGTATGTGTGCATTTGTGTTCATCAATGCATTTTATCCTTGTGGTCCGTCAAGCCATTCTATTCGAATGACTAGGAGAAACAAACTCCAAAGACCTCATCCACATCCGTGATTGGGTCAAAGTAGTTGTATCCCGCAGATCAAAATGCCAATTCAGCTTTTGATTCTGCTCCACCTCAAGTATTGCCATCTTATGTCATTTATGTAATGGGTATTGCACTACCTCTTAGGAATTCTTGACGCAGTGGTACTTCTCGCCATCATTATTCATTCCTCTGTTCCGTGTTGATTACACCGGTAGCCGACAAGTGACTTGTGATGTGCGACATCAATACTCGAGCAACTCATTGCTTGGTAGTGAATGGACAATATTCTCATTCTTAGCGTGTTGGTTATTGAATCATCGTCCTAAGATTGATCGTGCTAACTAGTCCTTATTTTCGGTGCACTCTTCGATTGATGAGTTAGGATCTTGTCAAGTCCTCACTCATTTGATAATATCGTCTTGCCCTCAAAAGCAATATTGCTCTCGAGCTTAGTAACATACGGTGGTTCGTGACTTTCCAAATATCTTCTTGGAAGTGTTACCGGGTTGTTCCACATTTGTTATGTTGGGCTCGTGATCAAGTTGGTTTCTTGTGAACCAACCTTCTCCAAGAATCTGTGTTGGGTATCCTCGAGCTAGTTGGTTAAGCTAGACCATAACTTGGAGAGTTGGAAGATCAAAGCTTGCCTAACCTAGTTCGATCCAAAGGGATATTCTTGTGTAGTGTGTGTTGAAGAAAGATGATATCTTCATCGATTGGTCCTCGTGATCGATTCTTTGGATCTATTGTCATATCAACCCTTTGACTTGAGTGTGGGCAATCGTCAAGTCAAATCAGAGCCAACGATATGCGTGATGCAGTCTTACTCATGGTTGATCCCGCGAGCATACACCATTACATCTTTGGTCCGACCAATGCTATCAACGCTGCTCACATGATGGTGGAAGTCCGTGATATGGAAATTCCGATGAGTTGTCAGAGAGCCCATCAAGAGCATTTTGTCTCCCCCATGAGTCATGTTGAACATCAACCTAGTGTTGGAAACTTGTGTAAGCATTTCTTCGTGTTTCGTTCATGAAGCATATGTTTGGATGAAAGTAGTGACTTCCTCTAGCTCATGTGCATCTGATGTAAGTTGCCGCCATGAACTTGAGAAAGGTTTGTTTTGCCTCCTGTGGAATCATCCCAAGTCAGGTCATGCACGCATGAAGTATTCTATGGCATGATAGACTGATCATCTTCATCTCATATGAATTCCATAGCACACCAAGCCACCGATTGATTTGTTCAAGGAAAAGGAATTGTTGTGTAAATCCTAGGTCATGCACAATACTTGATATCCTCGATGATGGTTCCCCGCCCGAACTTCGGTAGTGTTTTATTATAAGACTACCATGTGGTCATGCTTGTCTAGGACAACGTGTTCACATGTTTGTAGCAAAACCAGCTCATGTTTTGGAGCTTGCTATCGTAGTTCATATCCCGAGAATCTCGCAACGCCATCTCGTCGAATTGTGTTGCAACCCTTCCTTTTCAGACATGATGAGTCTGAAATATCCTAACACCAACCAGATCTGAATCTCAGGCAGATATGATGGTTGGAACAGTCAAACAGTTGCATTTCGTTCCCAGCTTGTACCCCATTATGCCAAATTCTATGGGCTGCCTTCTTAGTAATTTCTGTTCAAGATCATCCTTAAAAGTGGACTTACCATGGGTCCCCTCCACCTCCGATGATAAGCAAAATCATCCATTGCGTTGTCTTCAACAAGGTAGTCCACATCATCCATTCTAGTCCGGTGTACCACTCCTTTGCATTCCACCACATGATCGCTTGTGATTGCCTTTGGCTGGTATAAAGAGTTCCAATGATCTATGGATCAAAAGTAATTCTTTTTGCCACTTAAGGGAATAGTTCTTGCGTCACCTTTCTCGAGGTGTCCTGTTACGGGATCATGATAAATATTCCCTCGCCACCTTGACACCATCCACCATTTTTCTAAGCGTGGAATTGTGGCCACTAATCAAACCTCGTTGTTGTTCTTCCATCCCTCTCGATATGTTTTGTGTCTCAAATCGAGATGTGTCACCGTCTCAGTCCGTGAGTCGATCATGTTTACTTGATCTTCGTGGAAGATCAAATCACGTAAGGTTTCCCCTTCCTTCTGTTGTCGTGTCGGGTGAAGACCTCGAAAGCAAAGACGTCAAGACTAAGATGATGGAGTAAATCAACATTTTCGAGAAGGGCAATGGATCATGAAGATTGTGATAGTTTGTGACTTCCCTTTTCCTTCTACCTCACGTCTTGAATCTCGGGGCGAGATTCTTGTTTAGTGGGGGTGAGCTGTCACAGCCCCAGATCAACCCTAGAGCTTGCTTGTAACTAGTAGCATTGCATCCAAGCATCATGTTTAATTTCCATGAAATTTGAAATGGGGATGATCAAGCCCTAGCACTAAAACAATTCAAATAGGTTCAACTTCAAAAATATCTTCAAGAACCCAAAGTGGTTTGCAAAAATGTTCATGATTAATGGAAAAAGGTGAAAACCATATCCAGAGATGATGGATATTTTTCCAAGACATTTTTGGATTTTTGAGTAAACCATATTGTATTTGAATTGGGGCATTTAAATACTATTAATATTTTAAATGCTCCAACAATTCTGAAAAATAGTTAAGGGCCTCTGTAATAGTTCAGTTAATGCCCACAATTATTTTCAGGATTTATTTAAATGGTTTAGTATTTTACTAAACTAAAACAAACAGAAAATAGAAATGAAATAAAAGAGAGAGAGAGAAGGACTACTGGCGCCACTGCAGCCCACCTAGTGCCCCATCTGCCCAAAGATCGTGGCCGAGGCCCAGCCAACTTCCCCCACCGTCTTCAACCTCTGCCAGTAGGCAGAGGCGTGTCGTCGCCGCACGCAGGCCACCTCCACCCTGCCTGCTTCACTCCACCGACGCTCTGGACGAGTCCCCCGAACGCCACGCGCCTCCCCGATCCCCCCCCCCCCTTCACTCACTGGTCCTCTCTCCCCCTCGCCTCCCTCTCGCCCTCTCCACCATGGCCACGACGCCGCGAGCTCGCTACCACCATAGCCGCGGCCACCGTCCATCCGGTGCCTCCCCGATGGGTCCAGGAGGACCGCCATGGCCTTCTGCGTCATCTACACCCACCAATTGGACCGCGGGAGCCCTGCATCGCCGCCCCTCGCTGCCCTCGCGGCCACCGCCCCCCTCTCTCCTCCCCGACATGCCCCCAAGCCCCGCCCCTCCATCCTCGCCCTCCTCACCGAGCCTCCCGACGCCGGAGCGCCCCGAGGCGCCGCCCCACCGCTTTTCCCTCTTCGACCCGCGGCCGCTGCCGCCCGATTCGCCGGCTCCGGCCGCCCCCGACCTCGCTGAGCTGCTCCATCACATCGCTGTGAGCCCCAGACCGAACCTCCCTCTCCACGATGCCGATTCCTTCCTTCTAACCACGGGCTCCGCCGAGCCCGAGAGCTCATCGCCGCCCACGAGGTCGCCGGCTAGAGGCCCCAAGACGTCGCGTCCGACGCACGCTGTCGTCTCGGCGCGTTCAGTGAACCTAGAGCACCTACCCACTCCTCCTCCGTGCCCCCAAAACGCCGTGGTCCGAAGCGTTCGAGCTCCGGCCGCCGCATAGCTCGTCGCCGGCACCATTTCCGGCCACCCCGACCCCGGCCAACCCCACCAAGAGCTTCGGCTCCTCCCCAGCTACTCCTAGATGTCCTCCGCGATCCATTTGGCTGCCGGAATGGCAAAAATCACTCTCGCCGCCGCGTCGGGCTCGCCGGCGATTAAACGCCGGCAGCCGACTTGACTTTGACCATGTGGGCCATGTTTGACCCTGTTGAACCTATGGCAGGTGGGGCCAGCCCTGTTGACTATTTAGATTTAGCTTAATTAATTTTAGTTAAGCCAATCACACTGACATGTGGGACCCGCAGGTCAGGTTTGACCCTGGCCGCCTGTTGACCCGCTGACGTCACACTGACGTCAGGCTGACGCAGTAATACCCCTTTTCTGGATTTAATATAATTCAGGAAATTTTAAAATGCCCTAAACTTTAATAAATCATAGAAATTCAACCGTAACTCGGATGGAAATAATTTATATATGAAAAATGATCAGAAAAATATGAAGAATCTGTTTATGCCATGATCATTCATGTTTGAACAAGTTAACCTTACTGAATAGGATGAATCATGATTAGGGTAACTTATCAACTAGCATTTGGAGTTGGAGTTCAACCTTGTTTGAATTCCACTTCAACTAACTTGGATTATTATTGCATTAGGTGAATTCAGTACCTTAATATGACATGTCATTCATGTGACTGTGCATTGCATTGATTGTGTTCTCTCTTGTTTGCCGGTAATCGCCCCTCCGTAGAGCGACGCATCGACGATGAATTCGATGACACCGATGAAGAACTATATTATCTTGAAGTGCTGTGCAAGCAAAACCCCTTGTTCATTCCGATACAATCCCACTCTCTCGCTCCTGCTCTATTTTACTGCATTAGGACAACAACGACTCATGTGTTACTTGCTGCGGTAGCTGAACCCCTTGATCCTTGCATGACTGTCATTCCACAAAGAATTAGATGAAACCCACTAGCATGAGTAGGAATTGTTTGAGCCATGTTGTGCCTACTCATTTATGCTTGTTTGTCATGCCTGCCATCGCTTAGAGTTGAGTCGGGTCTGATTCATCGGAAATGAATTGGAATTGTTATGAACATGTCCTATTGTGTGTGAGCTAAGTGTGTGAACACGATTTGGTAAGGAAGCGGTGAGAGGCCATGTAGGAGTACATGGTGGGTTGTCTCATTGCAGCCGCCCTCAGAACTGAGTTCTGTGTTTGTGATCCATGATCTGATTACTACCACGCATTGGGCCCGAAACCAATGGACCCTCTCGGCTTCTTAACCACCCTTGTCCTCAGTCCGGGAGTTGCAAGTAGTTTCGTGTTTGTAGCATCTTTGGGGGCCGACGCAACGCTGACCTTAGGGGTGGGTTGTGTTGCGGTAGGCACCGTGGGTCTGTACCGAAAGTGCCCGCTTGGTATCTCGAACCCCGCACACATCGCTCGGGCTGTATGGGAAACCTCGGCCGACTCATGGATGGAACCGAATAGGCGATAAACCCGGACTAGGGACTTGAGTGTTTAGGTAGGCCGTGGCCGACACCCACGCTGGGCTTCCGCTTGAAGGTTGCCGAGTACATGTCGTGGTAAACGGCGGTAAGTGGTGAGAGCGTGTGTGAAGAAGTACACCCTGCAGGGTTTAATATGATCTATTCGAATAGCCGTGTCCACGGAGAAGGACTTCTGGGTTGCCTATATCAGTTCATAGACAAGTGAAAGTGGATACTCTAAAATGCGCAAGATAAGCGTGAGTGCTATGGATGGCGTTCTCGTAGGGAGACGGGAGCGGGTCCATAGTGGTGTATTGCCATGGTGAATATGTGGACTCGTGTGCGCCACCTCAAAAGAGTTACTTGCAGTCGTAGTTCAGGATAGCCACCGAGTCAAAGCTGGCTTGCTGCAGTCAAACTCCACCACCCCCTTTTGATAATGATGCATATGTAGTTAGATCTGATGTAAGTCTTGCTGAGTACAATTGTACTCACGTTTGCTTATTTTATGTTTTGCAGAGAGACGTCGGTCTCGCTAGTAGTTCCGCTTGGACTTCGACGTTTAGCTTGTTACCTCAGCTACGATCTTGTGCCCTCGGCAGGATTTGGTAGATAGTCAGGCTTCTCAGCCGTTTTCATTTATAGTTATGCGTACTCGGACATGATTAGCTTCCGCTTGTGCTTTGACTTGTATGTTTCGAGTGTTGGGTCATGAGACCCATGTTTGTAATATCTCGCTCTTCGGAGCCTAATGAATAATATCTCGAGTCGTAGAGTTATGTTGTGATGCCATCGTCAGATTTACACATATTGAGCATATTGTGTGTATGTTTGAAATGCTTGGTATGTGTGGGATCCGACAAACTAGTTGTTTATCCTTGGCAGCCTCTCATATGGGGAAATGTAGTCTCGTGCCTCCGAGCGATAGTAGTCCGCTTCTGCCCGGTTCACCGGAGTCCCGCTAGCCCAAAGCACTACTGCTTGGACACTTGATCGGCCGGCATGTGTTTCACTTCGTTCCTATGTACGTCCTTCGGGAAATGTCACGCGATGTTATTCGAGTCTCGCTTAGCCTGCTACAGCCCGGGATACGAGTCCTGTTAGCCGGTGCTACAGCCCGAATACATACGTTGATGACCGACATGCTCGATGTGATTCATGTATGCCTGTCCCCATGGGTTAAGCGCCGCTTTGTGTTCACGATTAGCCATGTCGGCCCGGTTCTTCGTCATATATGGATGCTAGCGACACTATCATATACGTGAGCCAAAAGACGCAAAACGGTCCCGGGCCATGGTAAGGCGACACCCGTGGGAATACCGTGCGTGAGGCCGCAAAGTGATATGATGTGTTACATGCTAGATCGGTGTGACTTAGGATCGGGTCCCGACAGCGTTGGTATCGAGCCCCGATCGCTCAGAGGATTACCAAGCCAAACCGGTCGAAGTTGTGTCTAGAAATGCTTTAGTTATGTAAGGGAATTGATTGTGGAAGGGAACGTAAGGCTCTTTTTACTCCTTATACCTCATGGCCTTCTGATCTGAGTCATTCTCTTCTCTTCTACGGGGTTTAAGAACTAGGCTTCTCATCTATCTATTAGGATGACGTGTTACTAATCCATAGACCTTTAAGATTGTTGGTTTTAAGCCTCAGTTCAGTTCCTACTATTCCTGAATGATAACTGTTGATCTCAGAATCTTGTTATGATGTTGTTGAGTGGTTATGCCACCATTTTTTCGGGATGTCTCAAATCATTTTGAGCATTTACCGCCGTTATGCTGTCCGAGTCATCCCAGGTCTCTAAATAGTCTGATGCATTTGCAAATTCTTTCCTTCCGTTCCCGATGACCTTTTGGTCAGAATAAGCACACTAATCGGTAAGTTGAGGTACTTTGTTGCCTCGACATATATGTTGGAACTATTATTATGACCCTAGGTGTTTAGGAGGTCACCTAGCAATTTAGCAATGCTTTTGTATCCCTAGTGTGATGATTCCGGCCATCATTTTCGAAAGCATCCCGTGATGCCATTTAGTAGTAAGCATTCTACTCCTGGGTTTCTGAACCCGAGATTCATCCTACTTCATGTTGTTAGTATTTGCTAGTGCCTTTAGGATATTAGTAACCTTGCGATAGTCCTCGAAGTCCGTGGTATTCTCCTTCTTCCAAATACCATGAACTAATTATGGCAGAAGTTCTTTTGAACCAAAAGATCACAACTAGAGTGCTCTTGAGGAGTTCTCCATTCATAATTGTGAATCTGCCAATTCTACCTTTCTGCATGGATTATCCGGAAGAAATGTTGAGCTTGCTCGACATACTAATCTGTGCATCCACAACTCAGAAAATTATATGTTCCTTTGAGTTGTCCTCTTAAATGCCTTCCGACCTTCATCTATCAATTGATAGCCAAGGGTATGTGTGCATTTGTGTTCATCAATGCATTTTATCCTTGTGGTCCGTCAAGCCATTCTATTCCGGAATGACTAGGAGAAACAAACTCCAGTACCTCATCCACATCCAGGATTGGGTCAAAGTAGTTGTATCCCGCAGATCAAAATGCCAATTCAGCTTTTGATTCTGTTCCACCCTGAAGTATTGCCATCTTATGTCAAGAATGTCATGGGAATTGCACAACCTCTTAGGAATTCTTGACGCAGTGGTACTTCTCGCCATCATTATTCATTCCTCGGTTCCGTGTTGATGCCACCGGAAGCCGACAAGTGACTTGTGATGTGCGACATCAATACTCCGAGCAACTCATTGCTTGGTAGTGAATGGACAATATTCTCATTCTTAGCGTGTTGGTTATTGAATCATCGTCCTAAGATTGATCGTGCTACCTAGTCCTTATTTTCGGTGCACTCTTCGATTGATGAGTTAGGATCTTGTCAAGTCCTCACTCATTTGATAATATCGTCTTGCCCTCAAAAGCAATATTGCTCTCGAGCTTAGTAACATACGGTGGTTCGTGACTTTCCAAATATCTTCTTGGAAGTGTTACCGGGTTGTTCCCTGACTGTTATGTTGGGCTCGTGATCAAGTTGGTTTCTTGTGAACCAACCTTCTCCAAGAATCTGTGTTGGGTATCCCTGAGCTAGTTGGTTAAGCTAGACCATAACTTGGAGAGTTGGAAGATCAAAGCTTGCCTAACCTAGTTCGATCCAAAGGGATATTCTTGTGTAGTGTGTGTTGAAGAAAGATGATATCTTCATCGATTGGTCCCTGTGATCAGTTGCTGGATCTATTGTCATATCAACCCTTTGACTTGAGTGTGGGCAATCGTCAAGTCAAATCAGAGCCAACGATATGCGTGATGCTGTCTTACTCATGGTTGATCCCGCGAGCATACACCATTACATCTTTGGTCTGACCAATGCTATCAACGCGTTCACATGATGGTGGAAGTCCAGTGATATGGAAATTCCGATGAGTTGCTGTAGAGCCCATCAAGAGCATTTTGTCTCCCCCATGAGTCATGTTGAACATCAACCTAGTGTTGGAAACTTGTGTAAGCATTTCTTCGTGTTTCGTTCATGAAGCATATGTTTGGATGAAAGTAGTGACTTCCTCTAGCTCATGTGCATCTGATGTAAGTTGCCGCCATGAACTTGAGAAAGGTTTGTTTTGCCTCCTGTGGAATCATCCCAAGTCAGTCATGCACGTGCGAAGTATTCTATGGCATGATAGACTGATCATCTTCATCTCATATGAATTCCATAGCACACCAAGCCACTGATTGATTTGTTCAAGGAAAAGGAATTGTTGTGTAAATCCTAGGTCATGCACAATACTTCGATATCCTCGATGATGGTTCCCCGCCCGAACTCGGTAGTGTTTTATTATAAGACTACCATGTGGTCATGATTGTCTAGGACAACGTGTTCACATGTTTGTAGCAAAACCAGCTCATGTTTTGGAGCTTGCTATCGTAGTTCATATCCCGAGAATCTCAACGCCATCTCGTCAATTGTGTTGCAACCCTTCCTTTTCAGACATGATGAGTCTGAAATATCCTAACACCAACCAGATCTGAATCTCAAAGATATGATGGTTGGAACAGTCAAACAGTTGCATTTCGCTCCCAAATTTGTACCCCATTATGCCAAATTCTATGGGCTGCCTTCTTAGTAATTTCTGTTCAAGATCATCCTTAAAAGTGGACTTACCATGGGTCCCCTCCACCTCCGATGATAAGCAAAATCATCCATTGCGTTGTCTTCAACAAGGTAGTCCACATCATCCATTCTAGTCCGGGTGTACCACTCCTTTGCATTCCACCACATGATCGCTTGTGATTGCCTTTGGCTGGTATAAAGAGTTCCAATGATCTATGGATCAAAAGTAATTCTTTTTGCCACTTAAGGGAATAGTTCTTGCGTCACCTTTCTCGAGGTGTCCTGTTACGGGATCATGATAAATATTCCCTCGCCACCTTGACACCATCCACCATTTTTCTAAGCGTGGAATTGTGGCCACTAATCAAACCTCGTTGTTGTTCTTCCATCCCTCTCGATATGTTTTGTGTCTCAAATCGAGATGTGTCACCGTCTCAGTCCGTGAGTCGATCATGTTTACTTGATCTTCGTGAAGATCAAATCACGTAAGGTTTCCCCCTTCCTTCTGTTGTCGTGTCGGGTGAAGACCTCGAAAGCAAAGACGTCAAGACTAAGATGATGGAGTAAATCAACATTTTCGAGAAGGGCAATGGATCATGAAGATTGTGATAGTTTGTGACTTCCCTTTCCTTCTACCTCACGCCTTGAATCTCGGCGAGATTCTTGTTTAGTGGGGGTGAGTTGTCACAGCCCTGCATCAACCCTAGAGCTTGCTTGTAACTAGTAGCATTGCATCCAAGCATCATGTTTAATTTCCATGAAATTTGAAATGGGGATGATCAAGCCCTAGCACTAAAACAATTCAAATAGGTTCAACTTCAAAAATATCTTCAAGAACCCAAAGTGGTTTGCAAAAATGTTCATGATTAATGGAAAAAGGTGAAAACCATATCCAGAGATGATGGATATTTTTCCAAGACATTTTTGGATTTTTGAGTAAACCATATTGTATTTGAATTGGGGCATTTAAATACTATTAATATTTTAAATGCTCCAACAATTCTGAAAAATAGTTAAGGGCCTCTGTAATAGTTCGGTTAATGCCCACAATTATTTTCAGGATTTATTTAAATGGTTTAGTATTTTACTAAACTAAAACAAATGTAAAATAGAAACAGAAATAAGAGAGAGAGAGAGAAGGACTACACGGCGCCACTGCAGCCCACCTAGTGCCCCATCTGCCCAAAGATCGTGGCCGAGGCCCACCCAACTTCCCCACCGTCTTCAACCTCTGCCAGTAGGCAGAGGCGTGTCGTCGCCGCACGCAGGCCACCTCCACCCTGCCTGCTTCACTCCACCGACGCTCTGGACGAGTCCCCCGAACGCCGCGCGCCGCCCCGGTCCCCCCCTTCCCTCACGGGTCCGCTCGCCCCCTCGCCTCCCTCTCGCCCTCTCCACCATGGCCACGACGCCTTGAGCTCGCTACCACCATAGCCATGCCACCGCCCATCCGGTGCCTCCCCGATGGGTCCAGGAGGACCGCCATGGCCTTCTGCGTCATCTACACCCACCAATTGGACCGCGGGAGCCCTGCATCGCCGCCCCTCGCTGCCCTCGCGGCCACCGCCACCCCCTCTCCTCCCCAACATGCCCCCATGCCCCGCCACTCCATCCTCGCCCTCCTCACCGAGCCTCCCGACGCCGGAGCGCCCCGAGGCGCCGCCCCACCGTTTTCCCCTCTTCGGACCCGCCGGTCGCCGTCGCCCGATTCGGCTCCGGCCGCCCCTCGCCTGAGCGTTCCATCGTCATCGCTGTGAGCCCGACCAACCTCCCTCTCCACGATGCCGATTCCTTCCTCTAACCACGGGCTCCGCCGAGCCCGAGAGCTCATCGCCGCCACGAGGTCGCCAAGCGGCTAGAGGCCCCAGACGTCGCGTCCGGCACGCTGCTGCCCCTGCGCGTTCCCAGGAACCTAGAGCACCTACCCACTCCTCCTCCCGTGCCCCAAAACGCCGTGTCCGAGCGTGCCCGAGCTCCGGCCGCCGCATAGCTCGTCGCCGGCACCATTTCCGGCCACCCCGACCCCGGCCAACCCCACCAAGAGCTTCGGCTCCTCCCCAGCTACTCCTAGATGTCCTCCGCGATCCATTTGGCTGCCGGAATGGCAAAAATCACTCGCCACAGCCGGGCTCGCCGGCGATTAAACGCCGGCAGCCGACTTGACTTTGACCATGTGGGCCCGGTTTGACCCTGTTGAACCAATGGCAGGTGGGGCCAGCCCTGTTGACTATTTAGATTTAGCTTAATTAATTTTAGTTAAGCCAATCACACCGACATGTGGGACCCGCAGTCAGGTTTGACCCTGGCCGCCTATTGACCCGCTGACGTCACACTGACGTCAGGCTGACGCAGTAATACCCCTTTTCTGGATTTAATATAATTCAGGAAATTTCAGAAAATGCCCTAAACTTTAATAAATCATAGAAATTCAACCGTAACTCGGATGGAAATAATTTATATATGAAAAATGATCAGAAAAATATGAAGAATCTGTTTATGCCATGATCATTCATGTTTGAACAAGTTAACCTTACTGAATAGGATGAATCATGATTAGGGTAACTTATCAACTAGCATTTGGAGTTGGAGTTCAACCTTGTTTGAATTCCACTTCAACTAACTTGGATTATTATTGCATTAGGTGAATTCAGTACCTTAATATGACATGTCATTCATGTGACTGTGCATTGCATTGATTGTGTTCTTCTCTTGTTTGCAGAATCGCCCCTCCCGGTGAGACGACGCATCGACGATGAATTCGATGACACCGATGAAGAACTATATTATCTTCAAGTGCCGTGCAAGCAAAACCCCTTGTTCATTCCGATACAATCCCACTCTCTCGCTCCTGCTCTATTTTACTGCATTAGGACAACAACGACTCATGTGTTACTTGTCATGCGTAGCTGAACCCCTTGATCCTTGCATGACTGTCATTCCACAAGAATTAGATGAAACCCACTAGCATGAGTAGGAAATTGTTTGAGCCATGTTGTGCCTACTCATTTATGCTTGTTTGTCATGCCTGCTACTGCTTAGAGTTGAGTCGGGTCTGATTCATCGGAAATGAATTGGAATTGTTATGAACATGTCCTATTGTGTGTGAGCTAAGTGTGTGAACACGATTTGGTAAGGTAGCGGTGAGAGGCCATGTAGGAGTACATGGTGGGTTGTCTCATTGCAGCCGTCCTCAGGAACTGAGATCTGTGTTTGTGATCCATGATACAGTTACTACCACGCATTGGGCCCGAAACCAATGGACCCTCTCGGCTTCTTAACCACCCTTGTCCTCAGTCCGGGAGTTGCAAGTAGTTTCTGGTGTTTGTAGTATGCTGGGGGCCGCACGCAACGCTGACCTCAGGGGTGGGTTGTGTTGCGGTAGGCACCGTGGCCCGGTGTACCGAGTGCCCGTTTGGTATCTCGGGAACCCTGCACACATCGCTCGGGGCTGTATGGGAAACCTCGGCCGGACTCCTCATGGATGGAACCGAATAGGCGATAAACCTGGACTAGGGACTTGAGTGTTTAGGTAGGCCGTGGCCGACACCCACGTTGGGCTTCCGCTTGAAGGTTGCCGAGTACATGTCGTGTAAACGCGGTAAGTGGTGAGAGCGTGTGAAGAAGTACACCCTGCAGGGTTTAATATGATCTATTCGAATAGCCGTGTCCACGGAGAAGGACTTCTGGGTTGCCTATATCGGTTCATAGACAAGTGAAAGTGGATACTCTAAAATGCGCAAGATAAGCGTGAGTGCTATGGATGGCTGCTCGTAGGGAGACGGGAGCGGGTCCATAGTGGTGTATTGCCATGGTGAATATGTGGACTCGTAGCGCCACCTCAAAAGAGTTACTTGCAATCGTAGTTCAGGATAGCCACCGAGTCAAAGCTGGCTTTGCTGCAGTCAAACTCCACCACCCCTTTTGATAATGATGCATATGTAGTTAGATCTGATGTAAGTCTTGCTGAGTACAATTGTACTCACGTTTGCTTATTTTATGTTTTGCGAGAGACGCCGGTCTCGCTTAGTAGTTCCGCTTGGACTTGACGCTTAGCTTGTTACCTCAGCTACGATCTTGTGCCCTCGGCAGATTTGGCAGATAGTCGGGGCTTCTCGGCCTTTTTCATTTATAGTTATGCGTACTCAGGACATGATTAGCTTCCGCTTGTGCTTTGACTTGTATGTTTCGAGTGTTGGGTCATGAGACCCATGTTTGTAATATCTCGCTCTTGAGCCTAATGAATAATATCTGAGTCGAGAGTTATGTTGTGATGCCACGTCAGATTTACACATATTGAGCATATTGTGTGTATGTTTGAAATGCTTGGTATGTGTGGGATCCGACAAACTAGTTGTTTATCCTTGGCAGCCTCTCATATGGGGAAATGTAGTCTCGTGCCTCCGAGCGATAGTAGTCCGCCAGCCCGGTTCACCGGAGTCCCGCTAGCCCAAAGACTACCGCTTGGACACTTGACTGGCCGGGCATGTGTTTCACTTCGTTCCTATATGTCCGTCTTCGGGAAATGTCACGCGATGTTATTCGAGTCCTGCCTAGCTCTGCTACAGCCCGGGATACCGAGTCCTCATAGCCCAGTGCTACAGCCCGAATACATACGTTGATGACCGACATGCTCGATGTTATTCTTGTATGCCTGTCCCCTTGGGTTAGCGCCGCTTTGTGTTCACGATTAGCCATGTCGGCCCGGTTTCTTCGTCATATGGATGCTAGATACACTATCATATACGTGAGCCAAAAGACGCAAACGGTCCCGGGCCATGGTAAGGCGACACCCGTGGGAATACCGTGCGTGAGGCCGCAAAGTGATATGATGTGTTACATGCTAGATCGGTGTGACTTAGGATCGGGGTCCTGACACTTGGCGGATTGACAGTAACCCTGGCTGGGCTTGGCGGATTAGCAGCTGGACTTGGAGGAGTAGCATGCGGGCTAGATGGATCAACATGAGTAGCCGGGTCAGCTTCCGGTGGATTAGCATTAGTGGCTGGATCTTGTGGGGCAGAGTCATCCATGACAACATCAGTGTCTCTACCAACATCTTCTGGGGTTTTCTCCGGTTCAACTTCATCAGTGGGGGCACTGGTTTTGGCTTTCTTGCTCAGTCGAGCTTTGGCACTATAATATCAAACAAAGGTTAGTATGGTAAACAGGCGCATGAAGGAAAAGCTGAAGAGCAGTATACTTACCCAGCGACGGTCTTAAGGGGAGGCAGTTGCGTGGTTGATGAGTCGCCAGATGAAGAGTTAGACGTCACCTGATAATTTGAATCAGACGGATTAAGTGGGCATCGGAAGCAACCCGCCAAGGGATAAGGTTTATTAAAAGAGAAAGAGACCTCTGGACGACGTTTCCGGGGTGGAGTGTCTGGTAAACCGGAGGAAGTGACTTGTTGGCCACTGTGCCGGCTTGTATGATGACCTTCATGTTGATGTGTCTTCAAAGAAAATTGTGGATCCAAATGAGCAAGAGGGTGAGAGTATTTTACTTTTCGAACTGCACGGCGAAGTTTTTGAACTGGCACATAATCTAAATCGGAGGAAAGGGAGATTACCTCTACATGATCAGCATGACTGGCTTCCGCATCATCCTGATAATAATTGTTGTCAATAAGGTGTACGAAAAAAAGCCAAGGGAGTCAAGTTCTACCTCTTGGTCCGATTCCTCAATATCTTCGAGCGGATCAGCGGACTCGTCGGTTTTCTTCTTGGCTAGTTTCTTTATGACTTTGCTTTTGGCACGAGGAGCCCTCACAGGTTTATCTTGAGTTTTCTTCTTCCAGAAGGTATCTTTGGCCTGTGGAATTAAACAAAGGATTATTATAGCAGTGTTAAAGTGGAGACGGATCAAAAAACACAAGGTTAAATTTTTTTACTGCTGGCGGTTTGTTGGAGGTGTAAAAAGGGGGCAACCCAGTTTTGCTGCATGCAGCGATCAGTTCGTCCAGCATCTTCTTCACAGATTCAGTGACTTCATCATCAGTCATTTCTATTTCATTAAACCGTTGAGGATCCTTGGCGTTGCCGGTATACTCATGCATTAATCTGAAGCGGCGGCTTAAAGGTAGGATACTCCACAAAACCTAGCAGCGAACAAGGTCAACACCAGTCAAGCCGTTGGCTAGGAGAGCCCGGAGCTTGGCGAGTTGAGGTGCATAAGCTTGTCGTTCTTTGGCAGTTAGTCATTGAGGTAATGGGTGGCCGTTGCTAAGCTAGTGAGCACGGTAACCCGGCAAAGGATTTTCTCCAGCAGGGGCAGTGTTCTGACAATAAAACCATATGTGGTTCCAGTCTTTGGGATGGCTGTGGTGTTTTGCATGAGGGAAATCAACTTCTTTTCTCTTCTGGATTGACACCCCACCAAGCTCAATGTTGGGACCATCAGAGAACTCAGTTCGGCGGTTTAGATGGAAAAAATCCTGGAAGAGCTCAACAGATGGTTCTTCTTGAAGGTAAACTTCACAGACTACTTGAAAATTGCATATGTTGGACACAGAATTTGGTCCAATATCTTGTGGATGGAGTTGAAAGCTAGCAAGGACATCCCAGAAAAACTTTGATCCGGGAGCGTTGAATCCCCGGTCTAGATGCTGCATGAACATAATCTCTTCTCGATCTTGAGGCTCAGGAGGGCATTCAGGACCAGGGACTCGCCAATGAAGGACATTTTTTTAGGCTAAAGCGCCAGTCAGAACATATCCATTGATTTGCGTTTCCACGATCCGGGAAGGAACCCAGTTGCAAGCGGCGAATTGCTTGGTCATCTTGGAAAACAAACTGTAAAAGAAAAGTGAAGGCCGGTTTATGATTGAAGGTTGATGTGCACTAATCGGTGTTAAACCGGGGAATTTGATCAAGGCATATATGTGAGTTAAATCCGGAAACTACTATTCAAGTCAAGATGGCGGTTTAAGTGAGGGCTAATGATATCTGGCAGATTATCAACTATTATAGGTTAAACCGCCGAACAAACGGAAGAAGCAGATCTGAAATCTACTAAGTATTGCAGAAACAAGTTTCGCAAAATGGTGATATAATTTTGGATCTACCGTGGTTCAGTAAAGAAATTTTCCTGAGCCCTACAATGGCGCTAAGCATAACAGAGAAGGTCCAGATGGGATTTATCCAGGAACAGCAAGATGCTGTAGTACGGCAGATTAAAGCTATGGATCTACCACAAAAGGAAACAGTCAGGCCTAACTAAGATTCAGTAAGATGCCAAGGGAAAAGCGGATAAGCATTGACGAACATCGATGAACAGGAAAGAACATGAAGCACTAATGGAGATCTAGGGTTACAGGAAGAAAGCTTACTGGGTTCTCAGGAGCAGAGGAGGAGCATTGCGGATCTCTGGAAACGTTCAGGTTGATGCAGCGGCCTAAGATGAGGCAGAGCTTTGAGGTCAACGGCGGTGGTGATACTTGAGTTTTTTGGGTCGCAAGGAAGAAGAAGATGAGAGGAGGCGAGGGGAAAAATGGAAGGACCCCCGGTCCTATTTATAAAGGAAAGAGGATAAAACAGCATGCGCAAAAATCGAGGGGCCTGGAGCGGCAAAAGAGGGTGCAGTTGTCGCCTCGATCTTCAGGAATTAATTAAGTGAAGGGAATCTACATAAAATCTTTTTATGCAGAGATGACATCATGATGATTTATTGCAGTGTTAGGAGATGACGTCACGGCGGTTTACCAAAGTTTACAGGGAGATGAAAATATGGCGGCTTACAAAAATCATTAGAAGAAGCTCACGGATTTTTTCTAAGTATTGAAGATTGACATGAACAGGTTCAAATCAATGTGGGGCCTAATGTTGAGGATATAACTACTGAGTGTAAACCGCCCAGGAGGGGCCGGTTCACACTCAACTATACTAAAGCCCATGAAGACAAGAAGATGGCGCTTTACTGATAAAGCTTAGAGGCCCAAAGCCCAGAGGCGGATTAGGGCCCATAGTGGTAAACCGCCATAGTTGTATGACTTGTATTGTACGTTAGGGAAAGGGAGAGACCGAGCCGGACACTTGTATGAGCCGGCCTCGGGACTTCAGAACTGGCCAAGGCCAACTTTGTGTATATAAAGGGACGACGTGCGGCGGTTCAGGGACAACAGACAACAACTCGAGACCCAGGCAAAGCGTATTTGCTCCCTGGTCATCGAAACCCCAATAATCCCATCACAACTAGACATAGGCTTTTACCTTCATCATAAGGGGCCGAACTAGTATAAAACTCTCATGTCCCTTGTCTGGTTTAACCCCTTCAGGCTAATCTCGTTGCGATGGCTCCATGATTAAGTCCTTCTGCTAGGACATCTGACGTGATATTTCCACGACAGTTGCCATCCAACTCTCCAACAAAGGCCACTTCAAGAGTATCTCTCTTAAAGACTTACACATCCGTTAGTCCAAAGAGTGTATCATAACCAACAGAAGCCAATTGACGAACAGAAAGCAAATGGTATTTAAGGGATTGGACAAGCATGACATTTGCAAGAGACATGTCATTTGTGATAGCCACCTTGCCCAACCCGAGTACATCCCTTTTTGAACCTCCACCAAACATAATGCTCATGAATGTTTGAATAGCTTCCATGAAATCGTAGAGCAATTTGCTATCTCCGGTCATATGATTGGTACATCCACTATCAATCACCCATTTTACTCCACCAGAGAAGGCAACCTACACACAACTATGACTTGGTTAGAGGCACCCATTTTTGCAATGGGACCTCTCAAGTTAGTCATAAGGGTCTTAGGGACCCAAATCGCATAGAATCGGAATGCATTTCGAGGACTAACAAATTTTGCATAAACTTATCCATCCTTAGTCTTAGAAGTACATAGGATTGAGGCATGAACTCTTTTGGCTTGTTGAGAGTGGGCACGCCCCTTGTGTCCTTCCCACTAACAACCTTACCTTTCTCCTTGTGCCCTTCTTGTAGAAATGTTCCCTTTAGAGGGGTTGTGCACCCTTGAGAGGACGTCTTCTTCTTGCTTGTGCTTGGGTCAAACCCGAGTCCCTCTTTGGCAAACACCTCATTGTGTTGGCTCATTACCTCATTAAGGTTCTTTCACCTTTCTCCATACAAAAGTTTTGCAATTGCCCCTTGGCAATTTCATATTGAGCACTCCGGAGGGTGGAGGTACCGGTCTTGGATCTTATAATACTTTCCCATAGTTCCTTGGCACTTGTGATGTGTATGAACGGTCTCCTTTGCTTTTCAACCATACCTCTCCTTATACACATGGTTGCAGTGTCATTGAGATTCTTGTCATAAATTTCTCTTGGTGTAGGATTCTTTGGATCAACTACATGGTAAGCATACTCCAAGATCTCCAGCATCTCATCATTTCCATATCAAAGATGATCATGCATAGCAACTCTCCACAAGGCAAAATTGGAAGTGGCATCAAGTAAAGGAGGTTTGTCTTGAGGATTATATTTTGGTTTCTCAACCTGGGGTCTTGCATAAAGCCAAGGAACACTGGAGTGATCATTGCTAGGAGGTTGTTGACCAAGTGACGGAGTAGGCACAGTTGGCCTCGAAGCCGCACCACCCGAAAGTGGTGCAAGCACCATGGACAACGTGGCTAATCTCATTTGGACCAAGGCCTCAAGAGAAGCATCATGCTCCTCTTTTTTCTTACCAAGGGCCCGTTCCAAATCCTCAGAAGTAAAGGACTTGACTTCAGAAGAAGCCTCGCCTTTATCCTTTGGATCTACAACAAGGGGAGTCCCATCGGGGTTCATCTCGCTCTAGGGCGGTTAAGCCACAAGAATAGAGCATGAGGTTCTGATACCAATTGAAAGGATCAAGATGGACCTAGAGGGGGGGTGAATAGGTACAACAACAAATTTCAATTGTTACTTAGCAATTTTAGGCAATAATGCGGAATATGTAAGTAAGCCTAACAATTGCAAGTGTGACACTGAGTGCTAAGCAAGATAAACAAATGGCACAAATATGTGAGTAAGCAAGCACAATATGATAAACGTAAGTGCAAGAGACAAGTAACCACAAGTAGGGAGTTAGGGTTGGGAATAACCGCAACTCCGAGAGACGAGGATGTATGCCGATGTTCACTTCCTTGGAGGGAAGCTACATCACCGTTTAGAGAGGTGGATGTTACCACAAAGGCACACCAACACCACGAAGGCTCACCCTATTCTCTCTTTGAGACAACACCACGAAGGCGTTTCTCAACCACTAGTGGTAGACCTTGGGGTGGTCTCCAAACCCTCACAAACTTTCCGGGGGTAATCACAATGGTTGATTCCTCACCGAATGACTCCTACCGCCTAGGAGTCTCCAACCTCCAAGAGTAGCAAGATCCAAGGGGGAAAACTCAAGACTTGCTCAAACCACGATTTGCTTTGGTCACAAGAAGGAGAGGGAGAAGATCTTTCTTTTGATTGGAAAAACTCTTTGAAACTCTCAAGAATCAAGCCGGGATCTAGGATTTAGTGTATGAGCAAGAGAGGGAGCACTGGTGTTCTTGAAGCGTGTTTGTGTGAAGTGTTCAACCTTATCTCGAAGAGGTAAGGGACTATTTATACCACACCCAGAATTGAGCCGTCTGGACAGAAGTTGACCAGCCCGGATGATCTAGGATACCATCCGGATGATGTGGACATTGTCCGGATAATCTGGCTGAAGGCCCGGATGCAGATGGTAGCAGCAGAGCTGCGAGCAGCCCAGACAAACCGGAGGCCACCTCGGACGATCCGGACATATCCCGGATGATCCGGATTCCTGGCCGGATGATCCGCCTACAACCATTAGTGTTCTGTGAAAATAGGGGCAAGGTTTCTCGGATGATCCGGGACAGGATCCGGACGATCCGGGGCACAGCCCGGATGATCCGGATGAACGTCCGGACGATCCGGCTTCAGCCACCAGCGTATTGTGATGAAGACGCATATTACCCAGATGATCCGGAGCAGGGTCCGGTTGATCCGGGTTTAGCCTGGATGATCTGGGGAGCCGTACGGATGATCCAGCTAGGAGAAGTGGGAGAAAATGAAGAGGAGTGGTAGGATTTGGCTAAGGGGTTTTGCTAGGGATTTTGGTCTTTTGTGAAAAAATTTCTTGTGAGACAAAATGTGAGCAAGCCTTGAACCTACACCTCGGATCCCCTCTTAATAGTCCAGGATTCCTATTACTCAAGAAATATAAAAGAGCACGATAATTCGTCTTTGTTTGCTCCTTTCCTCATTGATAATTTGCTTGAGGAAAATCTCATATGATGTGATCATGATGCACATTAGAAAAACCAGAGGGCTGACGGCCTGTGTATATACTTAGCAAACACAGTTAGTCCCCTATATGTAGATTTGTCATCAATATCAAAAATATTATTTAAGAGTAAGATTGCACTTTTAGTGGCAATAAAATTTCATGCAGACGTCACTCCATGGTGGGCGCAAAGGCCGCCCCCCCCCCCCCCACCCATTTTGGATCGTAATCAAGAGGAAGACAACTGTTCCGAGGGGGATTCAGAAGGAGAAGACCACTCCTATTTACCCCCTGAGGTCTTTGCTCTAACTTGGCATGCTGATGTTAGTAATATCCTACATATGGTGCCTTGCATTGCTTACTGTATACATCAAATATGTCATCTGCTTAGTTTAGACATGCTTTGTGTCAATGCCATCTGTTTAGTTTCTTTATTGTATATGTGAATCATGCAATGCCATCTTTTTTAGCCAGGCATCATATATGTAAATTTTGCAATGCCACCCTGGTTCGCCAGTCATCTTATATGTGAATTATATCATGCCATCATTTTTTTTATTACGTGCTAAATTTGTCAACAATTTTAGTACATTTAATTACTCTTCATGTGCATCAGCCATTCAGCATGGTCATGGAAAAATCTGAAGTGGAAACGAGGTCTTCAGAGCAGACAATGCTATCTGACGAAGCGCATGTCTTGCTGGTTACGGATAGCTCCTCAGAGGAGGATTTAGAGACAGATGACCAGTCCTATCCCCGAGGTGCATGCTCTAACTTGGCAGGGTTATGTTGCTCATATCGTGCGTATGGTATCTTGCATTGATGTGTCATTTGCTTAGTTTAGTCATACTTTGTGTGAATGCCACCTATTTAGTGTCTAATTACCATATATGTGAATTATGTGATGCCATCTTGTTGCAAGGCATTATATCTGTGAATTGTGCAATGCTATCTTGTTGCAAGGCATTATATATGTGAATTATGCAATGCCATGCTATTTAGCCAAGTGTCATATATGTGAATTATATCATGCCATCCCTTTTTTTGTATTTCTTGTTGCATTTGTCGACAATGTTTGTATATTCAACTGCTCTTCATGTGCATCAGCCGTTTGAATTGGTGATGGAGAAATCTGGAGTGAAAACAAGGTCTTCAGAGCAAACAATGCTACCTGCTAAAGAAGATATCTTGCTGGTTACAGATAGCTCTTCGGAGGAGGATTCTGAGGCACATGACCAGTCCTATTATCCCCTTGAGGTGTATGCTCAAACTTGGCAGGGTTATATTACTCATATCATGCATATGTTGTATTGCAATGCTTAGTTTTTACATCATATAAACAATATTGAATGCCATCTCCTTAGCTGACACATCATATATGCGATTGCCTTCTTCTCACTTGCTTAGTAAATAAATCATATATTTAAATTATATCATGCCAAGATGTTTACATAGATAGCATGTATCTGAATTATGGCATGCCAGCCCATTTTCTAAACACATAATATAGTTATATCATCTCATCCTGTTTACATAGTCATCATATTTTGAATTATGTCATTCTATCCGTGAATTATATCATGCCATCATGTTTCCATCGACGGCATGTTTGTGATTTATGGCATGCCGGCCACTTTAATAGACACATCGTATAGTTATATCATGTCATCTTGTTTACATAGTCATCATATTTTGAAGTATGTCATTCTATCCTGTTTAGTTAGCCATCATACATGTGAAATTGTGTCATGCTATCATGTTTAATTAGCCATCATATATGTGAAATTATGTCCTGCTATTCTGTTTGGTTAGACAACATAAATGTGAATTATTTCATGCCCTGTTTTCTTCCCTCCTATCCATTGCACCTGTCTTTACAATGTATGTACATTCAACTACTTTTCTTGTTTATCAGCCATTTCAATAGGACGGGGTGATGGCAGTATCTGTGGGAGTAAAAACACGGTCTTCAGAAAAGATCATGCTACCTGTCAATGTAGATAGAACCACGGTCGTACTTGCCCAAGAACCAGCCCCACCACACATAACCCGGACTCACGCAGATTGTACCCCTACCTAGTTGGACAGAGAACCAGCTACACCCCTTCTAACCCCAACCCCAGCAGATAGTAACCCAGTTCCAGTTGACACAGCACCGTCTCCACCACAGAGCACCCGAACACGAGCAGCTAGTAAGGCAACTACATTGCCCAAAGCATGAGGACCACCACTCCGAACCCCAAGTCAACGCTTAAAGCTGAAGTAGAATTGTTCTCAGGTCAGGTTCCGTAGCTATGGTTCATACTACTTTGCTCTTGCATCGCTGTATTTACTCATACCAACTAATTTCAAATTTGAAGGATGCAACTGAAACTACAATGGCGCAACAGGTATGTTTTAAACCTGTTTCTTTGATGTGTTTGCTGTTGTAACTTGTATGTTGATTTCAGTTTCAATTGAATGAACAGTTATGTTCTCATGCCATGCACATTACAAGTGTTGTTATTGCTGCATAGTTTCCCACACTTATATTATGTCTGCTGCTTTGTCTTAAATAGATATGATTCAAACTGTATCTATCTTAATTTGGCAACATAAACTAGAATGACCATACAGCGACCATACTACATAGATATATGTTTGTTTCATGTTGTTATCCTGTCCACCTTACTACTGAACTGGTTTACCAGAATGAGTTTCATATACTACATTGTAAACATGTGATGTGTTTGTTTTTTCTCTTTTAGACCATGGATAAAATATTGGAGAAGAGTACCCCGTTATGCAATGGTAAAGGAAGAAATGCAGATAAGGTTCAAGATAGTGAGACATCCCTGTTGGTCTCCAAGAAAGCTGATAAAAACGATATTGAAGACACTGAGACAACCCCAAAGTCATGTCTTGATGTAGTGTTTGAGTTACTGGCTACTACTGCTGGCACCAGCTCTTCGAACTCGCTGCCTGAATTAGTTCGGCTTCTTGAGTCTCAACTTCAAGTTGAAAGACATCGATCAGATGTTATGCGACAGGAAGCCGAAGGACTGAGGAAGTCCCTGCAGAATTCAGATGCATACTTTCTAGTGCAACAGCAAGTGCTGGAGGATTTAAGCGCCAAACAAGAGAAAGTTAATAAGCTTGCTAAGCATCTTGCCAGCATTATGGGTACCCAGGATATTGTTTCTTGAGCTCTTCTGAAGTGGTTTCAATTCTGGACTTGTTTTGTTGCGGCGTTTATTTGCACTAGTCGCCAACTTTGGCAACCAGTGTATATGATATGCTACTTTGTTCCCTATATTTGCACTGGTGGCAAACTTTGATGCCCAGTGGATGTAATATGTGTAATAGCCGTGATAGCCTAGCATAAGTTGCTTGCTTATTTATTTCCTTGTTGTCTTGTTTATTTGTTTGGTTGTAGTTAGTGCAGTTCTTTATCCGTGGTTTGCTAGTAGCCGCAATAACCTATTTTTTAAAACTAGGCCACAATAACCATAGGCTACATATTTACTGTAGTTACCATTTGCCTCCTCTGGGCCATAGAAACAATGGGCCTCTACGGGCCATAGAAAAAATGGGCCTTCAACGGGCTGTAGCATCAATGGGCCTTCTACGTGCCGTATGATCGATAGGCCAAACATGGGCCAATAACAGAGCGCATTATGGGCCATAAACATGCTAGATTTGGAATCGTCCGTTCATGGGATGACATTAACGGGCCGTTGTTAATCGACCATATTTGATGACGCTATGAAAGCGGCCCAACCGATTAACGGGCCGCAAACGGGCCGATTGTATCCCGCGCTGAATTTGGCCCACAAGCAGAAAAGGCCAATAACGGGTCGTAAGTAACCGAATGCTGGAAAGGAGCCCAAGAATAAATGGGCCCTCAAAAGGCCGAAAGATAACACGGGTTGGAAACGGCCTAATGTAATTATGGTCCGTTAATGGGTATAAAGGGGTACACTGTTCATTGCGGGCCAGATTCACCACGGGCCGTTCAATGGCCTCGTATGGGCTGAAAGACATCATGGGCCATACATGGGCCGAAAGTTACAATGGGTTGGTATCATATTGGACGGCCCAGGTGAAGCTACTGGGCTTAATTCCGACAGGCCGTAACGGGCCGTGAGTTAGCGGGCCGTAAATGGGCTATATACAAACAAGCCATTAACAGGCTTTTTGTGGGCCGGCCCGTTACCTTTTGACCAAGTCAAACGGGCTGGCCTTTTCACCAGAATGGGCCTCTGTTGGGTCGTGCCATGGGTCGACGTATCATAGGTGCCTCCTGTCCAATGAATGGATGACATCTGTCCCAACGGTGAGCCAACACGTGTTTCCTCCGGCCAATGAGAATTTTACACGTGGAAAATCCTCATTGGTCCGGGCTGTTAGCGGGTTATCGGATCCAAAACCGGACCCAATAGCATAACAACGACCCGTTACGGTGGATGCCACGTGTCGGTCGCCCTTGACGAAAGCACTTCCATGACGCGCGATTTATCGTCATGGAAGTGGACACTTCCGTGACGATAATTTTGGTAATGTCATGGAACACTTCTACGACAGCACAGGTATGACTATCTTGATTTTGTCATAAAATTGTCATGGATGTACATGCATGATAGAAAATGTGACCTACTGTGACAAACACGTATCGTCACGGAAGTGTACTTTTTTGTAGTGTCTACAACTATCGCTAAGGCATAGTGATAAAGCAAAGCAATTAAATGGTGTTTGTATTTCATACAATAAAGCAACAACCATAAGGCTCCTACCAGTTGCCGATAACTTTTACAAAACATGATCATCTCATACAAAATATCACATCATGTCTTGACCATATCACATCACAACATGCCCTGCAAAAACAAGTTAGACGTCCTCTACTTTGTTGTTACAAGTTTTACGTGGCTGCTACGGGCTTCTAGCAAGAACCGTTCTTACCTATGCATCAAAACCACAATGGTGATTTATCAAGTTTGCTGTTTTAACCTTCAATAAGGATCGGCCATGTAGCGACCAAACCTCAAACAGTCTAGTCTCTGTGCATCAGTGTCATCCCTGGATCGGTAATGCTGACACGCACAGTATTAGAGGATTTATAACAGAGTTTCAATCACACACTTATTACCTCAAATGTCTCAAAAGAGAACTTATTACAATAATATGGCTTAAGGCCATCTATATAAGATACCAGCGGAAGGCTTGGAAGATAAAGTGAGTCCATCAGCTCCAACGGCATAGCTGAGTGAACGACAACAACCTATGGCACCTTAATCGTCATCTGAAAAGTCTACAACATGATATGTTGCAGCCCGAAACGGGTCAGCACATGGAATATGCTGGCAATGTAACACAAAGAGTAATGAACAGAATAAATGCTATCACTACATGCATATATGGCTGGTGGAAAGCTCTATGGCTAAAGTTTTGCATAAAGCCAATTTTTTCCTACAACAAAGGAATATATTTTATTTAACTATCATGGAGGTTGTTAAACATTAAGAAGGTTCCTCCAACTCAGTCCCAATTAAACATCATCAATTAAAACCCAATCAAATTAAATTTAGAGTGATGAGATCAACATGATAATCCAAGAACCAGATACTCAAGATGTCCATAACCGGGGACATGGCTAACCATTATTAGTTTGTACACTCTGCAGGGTTTGCGCACTTTTCCCCACAAGACTCGATGTCCTCCGTTGAATTTCTCGCACTACAGGGTGTTTGAGAAACGGATGACTGAGACACGCGATCTTCGTAAACATTAACTCTTTACTCTGGGTGGACAGTTACACCTACTTTCCCCTACATCTGCTGGCCCACCACTGAAAGAGGTCATGCAACATACTAAACTATGCTACAGCCCATATTAGCTTGTGGCTGCACACGAAAGTTTCTAGCATGAATGATCTTATGATCCCTTTGAGCCTGGGTGGCGAACCGTCGGATGATCACACGGGTACTCCGAAATATCCTAGGACAACACTGGATTCAACAGGTGCCCTGACAACCACTGGGTACTCCCAGGGTGCCTCAACCAATCCAGCCAGATGTGTATTTAAGTAGACACCTTAAGTTATCCATTAATTAACAATGGTCAAATCTGTCATGGATACACTCACCCAATCCACGTCTACGAGCATAGCATAGCAATCCTGAGCATAACGTAGAAGTAACTCTCAAAGGTTTAATAATAAAAAGGGCAATAGGTTCTACCTCATCATCTACTCACCAAACCCACATGTTATTCAGATCCTAACCATGCTATGTTTGAGGATTGAACTAATGCAAAAAAACTGGGTAATAAAGGGATATGATCAAAGTGTTACTTGCCTTGCTGATGATCCGCAAAACCTAGAGACTCGTAGTAGCACGCTTTGCACTCTGGGTATTCTATCGCAAAAAAACAATAACATACATAAGCACTCAAGCTATAAGCACGAGTAAAACTCAAATAAGAAGATCTAACCAGAGTGTTCAACTGAAGAACTCCTGTTTGCAAAAAGAATCAAATCAAACGGAGCAACGAAACTCAAACTACGAAAGAAACAAGATTCATTTACTAATCTGGACTAAATTCAAATTTTACAATACCAAAATCTTGTTCAAGTTGGTTAAACAGAAAGAGGGCTTTGAGACGAAGATTTAGGCGCTTGTTTCATCTAATTCGGATAAACGAGCGAAAAGATAAACTAGATCGAAGATCAGGGCAGAAATCGCGATCGAAAATAATCGCAGAAAAAACTGGGAAAATAAAAGAGACGAACAGGCTAACGAACGAACGTTCGCTATCTCCGACTAACCGACGAACAATCTTCGTTAAAACGAACGTACGGACGAACTTCCGCTAACTAACTAACCCGAAAAAAAACCGAACCGATCTAATTAAAAAAACTAGATCTAGGGTTTCTAAACAAACCGAACGGTTAACCAAAAAACGACGAACAGCCGGCGGCGGCGGTGGCTACCTCCGGCGAGGTCCGGCAGGACGGCGGGTTCGGTGGCGCTGCAGCTCGGGCGGGGCAGCGAGGGACGATGGCGGCAAGGCTGACGACGGCGGGCGAGGTCAAAGGGCGGCGGCGGTGGTCGGCAGCGGGCGGCGTGGTTGGCGGCGGCGGCGGCGGTGGTTGGCGGCGGCGGCGGCGGTGGTGGGTGGCAGAGAAGGGGCGGCGGCGTATATATAGGGGGTCAGGAGGGTGTCCGGCTTGGGGAGGGGGCAACCCAAGGCGGCGGCAGCGCGGCGGCAGCCCAGACTCCGGTGGAGTCCGGCTCGGGCACGGAACGGCGAGGCGGCGAGGCGCTAGGCGGGCCGGCCTGCTCAGCTTGGCTTCGGCCCAGTCGGGCGGGAACTTTTTTTTAAAATAATTCCGCCGAACAGAAAAAAATCCTAAAAAATAAAAAAATCTAAAAATGCCAAAACAAATTTTCACCGTCTAAATGAAATATTTAGAAGAAAGTGAACTTTTTTTGGCCTAAAATGCAATTTTGAAAACGTGCAATTTTCTAATTCAAATAAAAATAGTGATAAAATCCAAATAAAATAAGTATTCGATTTTAACATTTTTCCTCCAATATTTCTTTTATTTTGGAGAAGTCATTTTATCACCTCTCTTTTATTTTGACATTGGAAATATTTGGAGAGAAAATGATTAAAACCAAAATGATCCTCTTTTCAATATTTGAGAAAACTCATGAAAATTGTTGAAATCCCCAACTCTCTCCGTGGGTCCTTGAGTTGCTTAGAATTTCTAGGATCAACCAAAATGCAATAAAATATGATATGCAATGATGACCTATGTATAACATTCCAAACTGAAAATTTGGGATGCTACAAACCTACCCCCCTAAAGATGAATCTCACCCTCGAGATTCGGGTTGGCTAGAAAATAGGTGCGGGTGGTCCTTCCGTAGGTCTTCCCCTCGTTCCCAGGTGGCTTCCTCCTCGGTATGGTGGCTCCACTGTACTTTGCAAAACTTCATAACCTTGTTGCGGGTGACTCGGCTGGCAAACTCGAGAATCTTCACTGGTTTCTCCTTGTAAGTCAGATCACTATCCAGCTGAATTGCTTCAAGTGGCACTGTATCTCTCAGAGGAATACCGGCCATCTCTGTGTGGCACTTATTCAACTGGGAAACATGAAACACATCTTGAAATCCTGACAATCCTTCTGGCAATTCCAGCTTGTAAGCAACTTCTGCCATAAGCTCCAAAACTTTGTATGGTCCCACAAAACATGGTGCTAACTTTCCCTTAACTCCAAAACGCTTAACTCCTCGAAGTGGGGACACACGAAGATATACTCTGTCTTCGACTTTGTAAACTGTCTCCTTGCGTCTAGAATCCGCATAACTCTTCTGCCTGGACTGGGCTACCTTGAGTCTGTCTCGAATCAGTTTAACCTTCTATTCAGACTCCTTAATCAAATCTGGTCCAAACAACTGACGGTCTCCAACTTCATCCCATAGCAACGGTGTCCTGCACCTCCTTCCGTACAAGGCTTCGAAAGGGGCCATCTTCAAACTGGCTTGATAACTGTTGTTATAAGAGAACTCTGCATATGGCAAATTTTCATCCCAACTAGATCCATAATCTAGCGCACAAGCTCTCAACATGTCCTCCAGAATCTGATTGACTCTCTCGGTGTCCCATCCATCTGCGTGGATGAAAGGTTTACTGAACTCTAGCCTGGTACCCAAAGTCTCAGGCAACTGATTCCAGAACTTTGAGATAAATTGGGTTCCTCTATCTGATACAATGGTCCTCGGAACTCCATGCAGACATACAATCCTGGTCATATATATCTTTGCCAACTTAGCACTCGTATAAGTGGTCTTCACAGGGATGAAATGAGCTACTTTCGTCAATCGATCAACTACAACCCATATCGAGTCATAGCCTGAATGAGTCCTGGGCAATCCCGTGATAAAATCTATGCCAAGCTTGTCCTACTTCCATTCGGGTATCGGCAATGGCTGTAGCAATCCTGCTGGCTTCTGATGCTCTGCCTTTACTCACTGACATACATCACATACTGCTACGTACTCGGGAATATCCTTCTTCATTCCTGTCCACCAAAAACTTTCCTTCAAATCCAGATACATCTTAGTGATTCCTGGGTGAATCGAATACGGTGAATCATGGGCCTCCTGCAGAATCAACTTCCTGATCTCGGGCTCATCAGACACATATACGCGATCCTCAAACCATAAAGTATCATGCTCATCCTCACGAAATCTTTTAGCCTTTCCTTTGCTCATCCTTTCCTTTATCTCAGCAATCTCCTTGTTGGTCTTCTGTGCTTCTCTGATCTTATCCATCAAAATGGAATGGATTTTCAATGCTGCGACATAACCTCTCGGAACTGTTTCCAAACATAGATCACAAAGATCCTCTGCTAACTCCTTGGGTAAATCTCTGATCATGAGCGTATTGACATAACTCTTGTGACTCAACGCATCGGCTGATACATTAGCCTTTCCGGGATGATAGTGCAACTTCATATCATAATCCTTAATGAGCTCCAACCACCTCCTTTGCCTGAGCTTCGAGTCCTTCTGCGTGAAGATATATTTCAAACCCTTGTGATCCATGTACACCTCACAATGGTTTCCGTTGAGAAAATGTCTCCATCTCTTCAACGCATGCACTACGGCTGCTAACTCCAAATCATGTGTAGCATAGTTTTGCTCATGAGGTTTAAGCTATCGTGAGGCATATGAAACAACTCTTCCCTCCTGCATAAGCACTGCTCCAAGTCCTCGACGTGAAGCGGTGCAGTATAATTGATAATCCTTTCGTTGATCTGGAAGAATCAACACTAGGGCTGTAACCAAACATTTCTTCAACTCTTGAAAACTGGCTTCACACTCCTCAGTCCATTTAAACTTGGTGTCCTTCTTCAACAATTCTGTCATGGGCTCTGCAATCCTGGAGAAATTCTCAATGAACCTCCAATAATATCCTGCGAGTCCAAGAAAACTCCGGATCTCTCCAACTGATGTGGGTGCCACCCATTTAGTCACAGAAACAACCTTGGTGGGGTCTATAGCTATTCCTTCTCCGGATATAACATGTCTGAGGAATCCAACTTCCTTCAACCAAAACTCACACTTGATGAACTTGGCATATAACTGATGTTCCCTGAGCTTCTCGAGAACCAAACGCAAATGCTCCTTATGCTCATCTTCACTCTTCGAGTAGACCAATATATCATCAATGAACACCACGACGAATTTATCCAAAAACTCCATAAACACCTTGTTCATCATGTTCATGAAATAGGCAAGTGCGTTAGTCAGACGAAATGACATAACGGTATACTCATATAGCCCGTACCTTGTGGTAAAAGTTGTCTTAGGTATATCCTGCTCTCGAATCTTTAGCTGATGGTATCCTGATCGCAGATCGATCTTGGAAAATACTTTAGCTCCTTGCAACTGGCCAAACAAATCGTTGATCATCGGTAGTGGGTACTTGTTCTTGATCGTCACTTCATTCAACGCACGATAATCAACAACCATCCTTAATGATCCATCCTTCTTCTCCACAAGAAGTACTAGGGCTCCCCAAGGTGACGAACTTGGTCGAATGTAACCTTTATCCAGTAGCTCCTTAATCTGCTTCTTAATTTCCTCCAAATCTTGTGCGGGCATCCGATAAATTCTCTTTGATATTGGCCCGGTGCCTGGCAAAATCTCAATCAAAAACTCAATGTCTCTATCCGGTGGCATGCCTGGCAACTCCACTAGAAATACGTCAGGGAAATCCTTCACCACTGGTACTTCCTCCTGTACAACTCATGATAAGGAATTCACTTGAATCCTCTTCGGCACATGCCGGGATACATACTTGATCCTTCTTCCTTCTGGGGTGGTGAGAATAATCGACTTACTGGCGCAATCAATGTTTCCTCCATACATCGATAGCCAATCCATACCCAAAATCACATCCAATCCTTGCGACTCCAGAATTATCAGATCCGAGGGGAAAACATGCCTACCTATGGTTAATGGCATCTGAAAACATCCTTGTCTTGACATATGCTCCGCTCCTGGCGAGCTTACTAACATAGGTGTCCTAAGAACTTTGGTGGGAAACTTATACTTATCCACAAATCCCCTTCATATGTATGAATGCGATGCACCAGTATCAAAAAGAACGATTGCAGTAAATGACTTAACCAAAAACTTACCTATAACTGCGTCTGGCTACTCTTCAACTTCCTCCACGCTGACGTGGTTCACTTGTCCCCTGTTGAAAGGGTTGGGCTTCTTCCCAGAGCTTCCATTGCCATTTCCATTCTTTGCTTCACAAACTCGATGGCGTAATGTCCATTCTTCTCGCACTTGAAACAAGTAATGTGACTTATATCCTTCTTGGTGGGTGTTGCTGGGTTGGAACGGTTCTGGCCATTGCTTCCTCCATTCCCATTCCCATTCTTGGGGCCACTTTGGTTATGCGAACTTCCTCCATTGGAATTATGGCCTCCATGGTTATGGTTAATGTGTCCTCCCGAGTTCGGGGTAAAACGAGGTCTTTGCTGAGCTCCTGAATTGCACTTCCCTTGTCCATACTTCCTCTTGCGGTTGTCTATCTACTGCTACTTACCTTCAATCATAAGAGCTCTATCTACCAACTTCTGGTAGTTGTTGAATGTTGCCACCATCAACTGCATGCTCAGCTCATCATTCAGTCCTTCCAGAAACTTCTCCTGCTTAGTAGCATCTATAGCGACGTCATCAGGGGCATAACGTGCTTACTTACTAAACTCATCCACATACTGGCCCACTGTGTGTCCTCCTTGGCGCAAGTTGCGAAACTCATGCTTCTTCATGTTCATAGCTCCTGCTGAAACATGGGCAGTGCGGAAAGCCTGCTGAAACTGGTCCCATGTAACAGTGTCAATGGGGTAAGTGGTTGTGAAATTCTCCCACCATGATGCTACGGGTCCATCAAGCTAATGTGCGGCAAAATGCACTCCCTCCACATCTGTGCATCTTGCAGTGGTCAGCTTCCTTCCAATCTTGCGAAGCCAATCATCTGCAACAATCAGCTCGGTGCTACTAGAGAACACCGGCGGATTCAACCTTAGGAAACGGGCTAAGTGATCAACAGGTGGTGGTGGTGGGTTGTTGTTGTTGTTGCCTTGGTTCTGATTCTGAACTAGCAGCTGCATCAAGGTATTCTGCTGATGGATCAACTGAGTGAGCTCCGGTGGGAAAGCAAATCCATTGTCACGTCTCGGAGGCATCTGATGGGTTTAGAAAAGGTGATAGAACAGAATAGAATGAGATCTAGAGGGAAAACACTACCCATATGCACATGAGACAAACACAATCATATCACTTCAATCAATTCACACAAGGGCTTACAATCGGTCTAACTATCGTTACAAAAGTGCTCAGGCGATACTATATACATGGGGAAATACAACTACTCATATGGTGGTCGACTAGAAGTTTTAAACAGTGGAAGACTCCATGATATCTGCTCCAGCTTCATCAACATAGTCATCATCGCTATCGTCGGGTTCAGAATCGGTGTCGTCGATGATGATGTAATCCTCTGAACGAATGTCCTTGGAATCGTCGTCATCTCCTCCTGGCGCAGGGTCTCCCATGAATACTCCTAGCTTCCTTGTCAAGTCGTCATTCTTCTCCACTAGTATCATCATTTCCTCCTCATATCCATCGCGTGCAGACTTGATTTCTTCCTCCAGCTCCGAAATCCTGGTCATTGCCTTCTTCAAATCTATCATGCCTGCGCACATCTGGTTCTCCTAGCGACGAATGTGCTGGTTTAACTCCTGGATGAAAGCTGCAATGGACCTGTCCCTCCTGGTGCTGATCATCTCCCATTGCTCATCTCAGCGCCCACATATCTGGTAGATAGTGTCCTTAAGATCCTTGTGATAAACTTCTCCAATGCGTCCCATGGCGATGTGGGCTGCCATGCTCTTTTCTAGACTCCAGGTTGGTGCATCAAAGGAAAACTCTATGGGCTCAGTGACTAGCATGAACGTCCTTCCTGGAACTTGAACTCGAATCATCCAACGCTCCTATTCTGGTAAAGTGGCAATGTAGGTCTCGGTGAAGCTTGGTGTTCCGATGTTCAGGTACCTGGTGACTTCCTTCTAGTGTCGTCCAAAAGGTGTATCTTCATCCGGTTGTGTAAACTTATTCCTTGAGTCCGCCATCATATAGAGTAGAAAAGGGAGAGGAGTCAGAAATGAGTAGAGAAGAGTGACCTATGGTTTTAGCTTAGTGGTCATGTTCTACAGTCAGCGTGTGCTCTGATACCATCTTGTAGCGACCAGACCTCAGATAGTCTAGTCTCTGTGCATCAGTGTCATCCCTGGATCAGTAATTCTGACCCGCACAATAGTCGAGGATTTATAACAGAGTTTCAATCACACACTTATTACATCGAATGTCTCAAAAGAGAACTTATTACAATAATATGGCTTAAGGCCATCTATATAAGATAACAGCGGAAGGCTTGGAAGATAAAGTGAGTCCATCAACTCCAACGGCATAGCTGAGTGAACGACAACAACCTCTGACACCTTACCATTGTCGAAAAGTGCGCAACATGATATGTTGCAGCTGAAACGGTCAAAGACATGGAATATGCTGGCAATGTAACACAAAGAGTAATGAACAGAATAAATGATATCACTACATGCATATATGACTGGTGGAAAGCTCTATGGTTAAAGTTTTGCATAAAGCCAATTTTCCCTAAAACAAAGGAATATATTTTATTTAACTATCATGGTGGTTGTTAAACATTGAGAAGGTTCCTCCAACTCAATCCCAATTAAACATCATCATTTAAAACCCAATCAAATTAAATTTAGAGTGATGAGATCAACATGATAATCCAAGAACCAGATACTCAAGATGTTCATAACCGGGGACACGGCTAACCATGATTAGTTTGTACACTCTACAGAGGTTTGTGCACTTTTCCCCACTAGACTCGATCTCCTCCGTTGAATTTCTCGCACTACAGGGTGTTTGAGAAATGGATGGCCGACACACAGTCTTTCAGAAACAATAACTCTTTACTCTGGGTGGAGAGTTACACCTACTTTCCCCTACATCTGCTAGCCCACCACTAAAAGAGGTCATGCAACATACTAAACTATGCTATAGCCCATATTAGCTTGTGGCTGCACACGGAAGTTTCTAGCATGAATAATCTTATGATCCCTTTGAGCCTGGGTGGCGAACCGTAGGATGATCACACGGGTACTCCGGGATATACTAGGACAGCACTGGATTCTCCAGGTGCCCTGACAACCACTGGGTACTCCAGGATGCCTCAACCAATCCACCCAGATGTGTATTTACGTAGCCACCTTAAGTTATCCATTAATTAACAATACGCACATCTGTCATGGATACACTCACCCAATCCATGTCTACGAGCATAGCATAGCAATCCTGAGCATAACATAGAAGTAACTCCCAAAGGTTTAATAATAAAAAGGGTAATAGGTTCTACCTCATCATCTACTCCCCAATCCCACATGTTATTTAGATCCCAACCATGCAATGTTTGAGGATTGAACTAATGCATAAAAACTGGGTAATAAAGGAATATGATCAAAGTGTTATTTGCCTTGCTGATGATCCGCAAAACCTAGAGACTCGTAGTAGCACGCTTCGCACTCCGGGTATTCTATCGCAAACAAACAATAACGTGCATAAGCACTCAATCTAGAAGCACGGGTAAAACTCAAATAAGAAGATCTAACCAGACAGTTCAACTGAAGAACTCCGGTTTGCAAAAAGAATCAAATCAAATGGAGCAACGAAACTCAAACTACGAAAGAAACAAGATTTGTTTACTAATCTGGAATAAAGTCAAATTTTACAATACCAAAATCTTGTTCAAGTTGGTTAAACAGAAAGAGGGCTTCGAGACGAAGATTTAGGCGCTTGTTTCATCTAATTCAGATAAACGAGCGAAAAGATAAACTAGATCGAAGATCAAGGCAAAAATCGCGATTGAAAATAACCGCAGAAAAACCCTGGAAAATAAAACAAGAAGAAAAGGCTAACGAACGAACGTTCGCTATCTGCGACTAACCAACGAACAACATTCGTTGAAACAAACGTATGGACGAACGTACGCTAACTAACTAAACCGAAAAAAGTCGAACCGATCTAATTAAAAAACTAGATCTAGGGTTTCTAAAAAAACGAACGGTTAACCGAAAAAACGATGAACGGCCAGCGGCAGCGGTGGCTACCTCCAGCGAGGTCCGGCGGGGCGGCGGGGCTCCGGGTGGCGCACGGCTCGGTGGCGGGGCGGTGAGGGACGACGGTGGTGGCGCTGGCGACAGCGAGGTCAATGGCGGCGCAAGGGCGGCGTCGGCATGTGGTTGGCGGCATCGGCGGCGGTGGTGGGTGGCGGAGAGGGGCGGCGGCGGCGGTGGTGGGTGGCGGAGAGGGGCGGCGACGGCGGCATATATATAGGGGGTCGGGAGGGTGTCCGGCTTGGGGAGGGGCAACCCATTGCGGCGGCGGCGCGGCGTCAGCCCGGACTCCGGTGGAGTCCGGCTCGGGCACGGGAGGTCGAGGCGGCACGGCGCTAGGCGGGCTGGCCTGCTCAGCTGGGCTTCGGCCCAGTCGGGCGAGAACTTTAAAAAAAAATCCGCCAGACTAAAAAAAATCCTACAAATATAAAAAAAATCTAAAAATGCTAATACAAATTTTCACCGTCTAAATGAAATATTAAGAACAAAGTAGACATTTTTTGGCGTAAAATGCATTTTTTTAAAACGTGCAATTTTTCTAATTCAAATAAAAATAGCGATAAAATCTAAATAAAATAAGTATTTGATTTTAACATTTTTCCTCCAATATTTCCTCTATTTTGGAGAAGTCATTTTATCCCCTCTCTTTTATTTTTACATTGGAAATATTTGGAGAGAAAATGATTAAAACCAAAATGATCCTCTTTTCAATATCTCAGAAAACTCAAATATGAAAATAGTTGAAATCCCCAACTCTCTCCGTGGGTCCTTGAGTTGTTAGAATTTCTAGGATCAACCAAAATGCAATAAAATATGATATGCAAATGGTGACCTATGTATAACATTCCAAATTGAACATTAGGGATGTTACAGGCCACAATCAAATTCAATTCAACTAAAGTTGAAGAAACAGACACCCACCAGCCACCTTTATGCAAAACTAGTTGCATGTCTGTCGGTGGAACCGGTCTCATGAACGTGGTCTTGTAAGGTTGGTCCAGGTCGCTTCATCCAACAATACCGCCGAATCAAAATAAGACATTGGTGGTAAGAAGTATGACGATCGTCGCCCACAACACTTTGTGTTCTACTCATGCATATCATCTACGCATAGACCTGGCTCGGATGCCACTGTTGGGGAACATAGCATGCAATTTCAAAAAAATTCTTACGCCCACGCAAGATCTATCTAGGAGATGCATAGCACGAGAGGGGAGAGTGTGTCTACGTACCCTCGTAGATCGAAAGCGGAATCGTTTGACAACGCGGTTGATGTAGTCGAACTTCTTCTCGTTCCGATCGATCAAGCACCAAACATACGGCACCTCCGAGTTCTGCACACATTCAGCTTCCCTCGTACTCTTGATTCAGCAAAGTGTCGAGAGAGAGTTTCGTCAGCATGACGGCGTGGTGACGTGATGGTGAAGTGATCCGCGCAGGGCTTCGCCAAAGCACTATGTGAATATGACCGGAGGCGTAAACTATGGAGGGGGTGCCGCATACGGCTAATAACTGTTGATGTGTGTTCTAGGGATGCCCCCATATATATATATATATATATATATATATATATATATATATATATATATATATATATATATATATATATATATATAGGAAAATCCATCCTACCACCGGTGGTAGTTACCCCACATATCTCATATACTATCATACGGTCCTATATATATACTATTTTATTATTTTAAATATGTTCATATACTATATCTAAGATATTTGAAAGCAAGTTACATGAAAAAATTGCATATGAGCCCATAGTTTTTGTTATATTTGTGAAATACGTACATATTTATGCGTAAAAAGAGCATACTAAAAACATGGTACATACTACCTAAAAATTAGTATATATACTACCTAATCATTGTTATATACTACATACTACACGTGCATACTCTCGGTTTCGATAGATATTACATACAACATACAAAACGCAATTGTTGGTAACTACCACTGCTTGTAGGATAGGCAGCCAAGGAGGCGCCCAAGTAGGAGGAATCTTAATCCTACTTGGGCGCCTCCCAATTCTGCCTCCTCCCTTACATATTCATCCTAGGCGGGGGGAGGAAGGACGAGGGAGGAGGGAAGGAAGGGGGAGGCCAAATCCCTCCCCTTCCTTCTTACTTCCCCCTCTTTCCTTCTCCTCCTATTTGACCTATATGGGGGTGCACCAGCCCCTTAGGGGCTGGTCTGTCCCCTTCTTGGCCAATTAGGCCCATATAGTTGCCGAGGGGGTGCCCGGAACCCCTTCTGGTGATCCGATATGTACCTGGTACCCTCAGAACACTTCCGGCGTCCGAATATCATCGTCCTATATATGAATCTCTACCTGTCGACCATTTCGAGACTCCACATCATGTCCATGATCTCATCCGGGACTCCGAACAACATTCGGTCACCAAATCACATAACTCATATAATACAAAATCATCATCAAACGTTAAGCGTGCGGACCCTACGGGTTCGAGAACTATGTAGACATGACCGAGACACCTCTCCGATCAATAACCAATAGCGGAACCTGGATGCTCATATTGGCTCCTACATATCTACGAAGATCTTTATCGGTCGAACCGTTATGACAACATACGTTATTCCCTTTGTCATTGGTATGTTACTTGCCCGAGATTCGATCGTTGGTATCCGCATACCTAGTTCAATCTCATTATCGGCAAGTCTCTTTATTCGTTCCGTAATACATTATCCTACAACTAACTCATTAATCACTTTGCTTGCAAGGCTTCTTGTGATGTGTATTACCGAGAGGGCCCAGAGATACCCCTCTGATACTCGGAGTGACAAATCCTAATCTCGATCTATGCCAACCCAACAAACACCTTGGGAGATACCTTTAGAGCATCTTTATAATCATCCAGTTACGTTGTGACGTTTGATAGCACACAAGGCATTCCTCCGGTATCCGGGAGTTCATAATCTCATAGCCGAAGAAATATGTATTTGACATGAAGAAAGCAATAGTAATAAAAATGAATGATCAATATGCTAAGCTAACGGGTGGGTCTTGTCCATCACATCATTCTCCTAATAATGTGATCCCATTTATCAAATGATAATACATGTCTATAGTTAGGAAACTTAACCATCTTTGATTAACAAGCTAGTCTAGTCGAGGCTTACTAGGGACCCGGTGTTTTGTCTATGTATTCACACATGTATCAAGAGTCCGGTTAATACAATTCTAGAATGAATAATAAACATTTATCATGATATAAGTAAATATAAAATAACAGCTTTATTATTGCCTCTAGGGCATATTTCCTTCATATGAGACATGTGGGGTAACTACCCCTGGGTAGGATGGATTGGCTAGGATTTGATCCCGAGACATTGTGGCTCCGATACCATGTAGAAATTGTAGGATGACTAAAATATTTGTGTTGTATTGATCTGACCCTCGTGAGGGATTATATAGAATACATGGTGTGGTAGAGACTTGGAGTACAAGACAAGACATTACTAGTTTTATATCTAACTCAAATGCATTATACTTCTAGCCGTGCGCGTCTGAATCGAGCGACTGGGGACCGACCGGCCGAAATTTCGGCCTGCGCGCCACCGTCTAGCAGCCGCACTAAAATTTACGGTCACCGCGTAAAAGTTGTTTTACATGAAGCTTTTTAGGGGATCTCTTGAAGGTTTTCTTTAACACAATACAGACGCAAGCGCTCATATATACGTGCATGCACTCACCCCTATGAACGCACATATGCACACCGTATCCCTATAAGCACCTCTGGGAGACTGAGCTGACATATCATCTTAAGATTTTACAAAGTCATCGTAGATGCCTCGTAGTCGATGGGAACATCTTCCTTCCACTGAATGTGCATCGCAGGAAATCTTGAAATAAATTTAGGATAAATACGAGCACAAGGACTTTTTTCGAGGATACACCAAAGGCGTACCATAGCTTTATAGAAGGAAAAAATATTTATAAATCAGTAGCCACACGTCGACCAAGGCCGCAGGCTGTTGGGGCCCGCGGCGCTCCACACTTGTCCTTTGGCTTCGCCGCTAAGCCAAGTCCGAGCGTGCCTTGGTACCGGGGGCTACTGTCGGTGTTCTGGGAACGGGGGTCCCCAGACTTGCCTACCTGCGGCCCGCGCGTGACTCCACCAATGGCCCAGTACGGCCCGTCTTCGTCAACCAACACTCAAGACCCTCGCGGGGGCCAAGCCTCGCGGGGCGAACGACACAAGGCCTCCTCAGGAGCGGCCTCACCAGGCAGGCTCGCGAGGGAGGCGGAGAGATCAAGGCAAGGGGTACCTCGTGAGGTTCCTGTGACGCAAGCCATGACGACCAAGGCCAGGCAGGCGCCAGCGCGTGCAGTGTCCTCCACTACTAGGAAAAGGGCTATAGATAGGACTGATTCTAATGGCGCACCAGGTAAACAGTGCGCCACTACTATATACTAATGGCGCACTGGTTGCAGGTGCGCCATTAGTGTGGAAGACACTAATGGCGCACCAGACTCACGGTGCGCCACTACTATTGATTTTTTTCCCCGTTTTTCCATACAAACTAATGGCGCATGATGACAAAGTGCGCCATTACTAGTTAGAACTAGTAATGGCGCACGGCCAAGACAGTGCGCCATTAGTATATATATATATATTTTTACTTTTTTGCAAACCTACTAATGGCGCACCGTATCGAAGTGCGCCATTACTAGTTTAAACTACTAATGGCGCACTTTTCCACAGTGCGTCATTACTATACATATGTTTTTTTACTTTTCTGCAAAAAGTACTAATGGCGCACCACCTGCAGTGCGCCATTAGTAATTCAGGAATTACTAATGGCGCATTATGTGGCGGTGCGCCATTAGTAACTCCGGGACCAACAAGATATTTTGGACAGCCCACCTACCCACTCACTTTCCCCACTTCATTCTCTCCACCTCCTCCTCCAAGCTTGTCTCGGCTGCCTCCTCCTCCTCACCACATTTCCACCATAGATTCATCAAAATTAAGTGGTGAAATTACCTTTTTTGATAGGTACGTAAGGGAAAGCTATCTTCATGATGTAGATCTACTTTTTCTCCCTAGCTCGCTCCAACAACGTGCACATGCACTTTTTGTGGCCTAGCAAGATCTATGTATGTTTGTGGTGTTGCATGTGTTTGTGGTGTTGCATATATGTTTATGTTTGAAGGTACCGGTATTTGAAATGCGATAGTTGCCAATATTTTGCCGGAATGTTTTGATTCATTTCCGTTTCGGCGAGAATTTTGGCACTATGCATTCTTTTTGGTCCTATTTTGTAACGCCCTTGATGCGACTATATCTCCTACGTGTCGAAGCACGACTTAGAGGCATAAGCGCATCGAAGACTTTGTCGCAAGTGAGGTAATCTTCACACAATCCCATGTAATAAATGGAGTGGACAAGATACATAGTCGGCTTACAATCGCCACTTCACACAAGTACATAAATAACAATCATCATACATGGTTCACACAAAGGTCCGACTACGGAACCAAATGAAAAGGAAGAAAACCCCACATGCTAACAGGATCCCGAATCACCCGACTGAAACTCCACTACTGATCATCTGGGAAGGAAACATAGTATCGGCCACGCTCTTCATCGAACTCCCACGTGAGCTCGGTAGCACCATCTGGACTGACATCGTTGGCACCTGAAACTGTGGTGAAGTATCTGTGAGTCACGGGGACTCAGCAATCTCACACCCGCGAGATCAAGACTATTTAAGCTTTAGGTAGGATGTGGTAAAGTAAAGGTGGAGCTGCAGCAAGCGAATTAGCATGAATGGTGGCTAACATCGTAAGGAGAGCGAGAAGAGAAGGCAAAGCACGTTCGAGATCTAGAATGATCAAGAAGTGATCCTAACTACTTACGTCAAGCATAACTCCAACACCGTGTTCACTTCCCGGACTCCTGCCGAGAAGAGACCATCACGGTAACACACGCGGTTGGTGTATTTTAATTAAGATCATCTTTGGGTTTTCTACAACCAGACATTAACAAATTCCCATCTGCCCATAAATCATGGGCACGGCTTTGAAAGATAATACCCTGCAGGGTGTCCCAACTTAGCCCATGATAAGCTCTCACGGTCAACGAAGGATATTCCTTCTACCGGAAGACCCGATCAATCTCGGAATCCCGGACTACAAGACATTTCGACGGCAATAAAACAAGTCCAAGAAGCCGCCCGATTGTGCCGACAAATCGATAGGAGCTGCACATATCTCGGTCTCGAGGCACATCCGGATGAGTCAGCCTCTGAGTAAAACCAAGCCTCGAGTTGCCCGAGGGGCCCCTTGATCTGCTTTCGTTTGGCCAGCACTCAGAGAAGCACTGGTCCGGGGGGGCTAAAATAAAGATGACCCCTGGGCTCGCGAAAACCCAAGGGAAAAAGGTGGTAGGTGGTGGCGAATGGTAAAACCAATGTTGGGCCTTCTTTGGAAAAGTCTTATTCAAAGCGAACCGTCAAGGGGTCCCATAAATCACCCAACCGTAAGGATCGCAAACTCCGGGAACATAACACCGGTATGACGGAAACTAGGGTGGCAAGAGTGGAACAAATCACCAGGCAAAAGGCCGAGCCTTCCACCCTTTACCAAGTATATAGATGCATTAAGTAAAACAAGATATATTGTGATATCCCAAAGTAAAACATGTTCCAACAAGGAACAACATCTCCATGTTCCAATAAGGAACAAACTTCTTCTTCACCTGCAACTAACAACGCTATAAGAAGGGCTGAGCAAAGCGGTAACATAGCCAAACAACGGTTTGCTAGGACATGGGTGGTTAGAGGCTGACATGGGAATATGGGTGGCATGATATAGCAAGTGGTAGGTAACGCAGCATAGGCATAGCAAAAGAGCGAGCATCTAGCAAGCAAAGATAGAAGTGATTTCGAGGGTATGGTCATCTTGCCTGCAAGGTTATCAGAGTTGACGAAAGCTTGATCCTCGTACTCGTTCTCAACAAGATCCTCGTTCACGAACTCGTCTCCCGGCTCTACCCAAGACAAGCACAACAAGCAACGGGGACAAACATCAATCACGATGCAATGCTCAAACGCTATGATGCAAGATATGACATGCTATGCGAGATGCGGTATGCAATGCATATGCGTGCTCCGGAGGAGAAGATGAACCAGGCATAATCTTGTCAAACCAAGTATGCCACTGGATAGATAATATGATTTCGGTTGAAATCGATATAAAGATCACCGGAATCGGATGCACGGTTTGCAAAAGACACGCAAAACAAGAATGACTAGAATCTGCCATAAACAGCATGATGCAACTTAGCAAACAACAAATAATTAAGCTACTGCACCCAAACATGACAACAAAGCATATGACAACGAACTACTCATGATGCTCGATAAAAGTTGAACACTGAGCTACGGCTAATTCACATCACAACAGGTTCAAACAAGCATGGCAAAAGTGCAACTTATAACAGATTCTCAGACTTAAGAGAAATAACAAGTCAGGAAAACAACTTCAGGTTGACATGTTCAGAGCAAGATAATAACATGATACAGGTTCAGAACATGGCATATAATAGCATGGCATGAAACTACTCAGAGCACTCGATAAAAGTCTCTTACTGATCTTAGGCCAGAAAGGACTAGAAAATATCATAACAAGCTAGTCAAAACAGCAAGTGATGATACAGATTTCAGACTTAGCAGAAATCAGGACATGGCAGAAAACAGATAACGGGTAGGCATGTTCGAGAGCTCGATGCACTCGCTACAAAGCCTTTCATGAAAAACTAAGCATGCACCCATCCAGAAGACATAGCATAGTAACTAATCATGGCAAGAACAACAATAATACATGCAAGGATCAATAACAATAAGATTAGCAAAATTGAATAACAAGTATAAAATCTGCCAGGAAACGATATCAAGCAAAAGTAGAGCTCGATTGACTCAAGCTAATGCACTCCAAAATTACCAACAAAGACATGAATGGATAGAGGACTAACACTAGCCCAAATCATCCTTACTGATCATGTCCAAAATATGCATGGATCTCTCGGAATCATCAAGAACATATGACATGATAATAACAAAAGTCAGGGACTTAGTGAAATCACTAAGTCTCTGAAAACAGCAATATCATCTTGACCACTTTGCATGCAATTTCTAGCCAACACAAGCATCACAAAAATACATAGTAAAATCCTATGTAAAGGTACCATGGCACATTACAAAACATCTATAGAGCTCAACCTCATAGGAAGCACACATCAATCATGGCAAAAATGACAAAAGTGCAACATATGACAATAATCAGGAGATAACATCAACTAGCACTTTTGAAATGGCATTTAGGGCAACCAGATGAGCTCAAATGAATTTGATGCAATGGAATGAAATGAACTAGATGACGAGAAGAACATTTTGGCATATCATACGCCCAAAACGGGGCTCTGGACGCAAAGATACGGAGGCTTGAACATGGCATGATGAAATTACAGATCCAGGGACTTGGTCAAAACGTGGGAGGTCAACCTGCGCGGCGCGGATGCCGAGGTTCGCCGGGGTCTCGACCGGAGACGGAGGGGGAGGTGGATCCGGGCCGGGGAGGTCGGGGCCCCGCCGGATCTGGCCGGATCCCATGGCAGAAGTGAGGAGGAGGATCGCGACGGGAGGCTTCAGTGCAATGGCCCAAGGCGTTGGAGGAGAAGACGGCGGCGGCTCGCGAGTGGCACCGGCGACGGGCGGCGAGAGGCGAGGCGCAGCGGGCGAGGCGGCGGCGGCGGCGTGAACCATGGGCGGGCGTACAAGGCTGGCCTGGCGGCTCAGCTGGCCTGCCACATGGCTCCATGGAGAGGAGGCGGGGCAGTGGCGCCAATGAGTGGCTGCGGCGGCAGGCGGCTGCCCAATAGTGGCGTGCCACGTGGCGCGGGGGGAGCGGCTGGTGGCGGCGCGCGGCCCGCGAGGTGGGAGGAGACGGCGGCGGCGCGGAATCTGAGGAGGAGAGGGTTGTCTGCTGCCAAAAATGGACGAAGGGGGGGTCTATTTATAGTAAGTTTTAGGGTTTGGAGGGGTTTTCGTCCCTCGGATTTCGATCGGACGGTTTCGGGCATAGGGAGAGTTAGGAAACTCCGAACGGAGTGCCGTTTGCGCCTACGCGTTCGTGTTAGAGAGACCGACAACATGAAAGGAGTTCGGACGGGTTTAGGGCCACTTGGAGAGGGAGGTTTGACTGCGCCAAACGAGGCCTCTACGGTTACCCGGTTAACCGATGGAGTACCAAACGACCTCCGAATGACCCGAAACTTGACAGGCGGTCTAGTGGCGTTAACCCAAGGCCGTATGACAAATCTCGGTCCACTCCGAGACGGTTTAATACCCGCACACGGAAAAAGGTAAAAGAGGACTCCGGGGGACATAGGAGCGCCGGATTGCAAAACGGACAACGGAGAAAATGCTCGGATGCATGAGACAAACATGTATGCGAATGCAATGCACATGATGACATAATATAAAAAATGCATGACACGAACAAAACGACAAGAGGGAGAACCCAACCACGGAGGGAATAATATATCACAATGCCGAAAAATGGCAAGAGTTGGAGTTACAAATATGGAATGTTACATCGGGGGTGTTACAACTCTCCACCACTACGAGAGGATCTCGTCCCGAGATCTAGGACTGAAAGAACTCCGGATATTCGGAACGGAGGTGGTCCTCGCGTTCCCAGGTGGCTTCTTGGTCAGAGTGATGCGACCACTTCACTTTCAGGAATTTGATTGACTTGTTGCGAGTCTTGCGCTCGGTTTCTTCGAGAATAGCAACTGGGTGCTCATGATAAGACAAGTCTTCTTGAAGATCAATCTCTTCGAAGTCGACAGTGCGCTCAGGTGTCTTGAAGCACTTGCGGAGTTGCGAAACATGAAACACATCGTGCACATTTGCAAAGTTGGATGGAAGCTCAAGTTGATAGGCGAGATCGCCTCTTTTGCCAATTATCTTGAAAGGACCCACGTATCGAGGAGCAAGTTTTCCTTTGATACCGAAGCGACGAGTACCTTTCATTGGAGAGACGCGGAGATAAACATGATCTCCGATTTCGAAAGCCAAATCACGATGCCTACTGTCATAGTAACTCTTCTGGCGCGATTGCGCAGCCTTCAGATTCTCACGAATGACTTTGCACATTTCTTCAGCCTCAGAGATCAAGTCGTTACCAAGGAGTTGACGTTCAGGCTTCAGACCAATTGAGAGAATGCGGCACTTCCTGCCATAGAGAATCTCGAATGGGGCTTTGCCCGAGCTGGCTTGAAAGCTGTTGTTGTAAGAGAACTCAGCATATGGAAGACAATCTTCCCATTTCATGCCAAAGGAAATGACACAAGCCCTGAGCATATCTTCAAGAATCTGGTTGACACGCTCGACTTGTCCACTTGTTTGAGGATGGAAAGCTGTGCTGAAGCGGATGTTGGTGCCCATGGCCTTCTGAAAAGACTCCCAGAACTTGGAGGTGAAAATGCTGCCACGGTCTGAAGAAATCACTTTAGGAATACCGTGCAACGAGACAATTCTGGAGGTATAGAGCTCTGCCAGCTGAGCTGCTGTGATAGACTCTTTGATAGGAAGAAAATGAGCCACTTTAGTGAGCTTGTCAATGACAACAAAGATAGCATCATTTCCACGCTTGGACTTAGGAAATCCAGTCACGAAGTCCATTTCGATATGGTCGAACTTCCATTCAGGAATAGCAAGAGGTTGGAGTAGACCAGCTGGTCATTGGTGTTCTGCCTTCACTCTTCTGCAGACATCACACTCATTCACGAATTGAGCAATTTCTCGCTTCATTCGAGTCCACCAATATGACTGCTTGAGATCATGGTACATCTTCGTGCTTCCAGGATGAATCGATAGAAGAGAGTTGTGTGCCTCATTCATGATAACTTTGCGAAGATCACCCTTAGGAACCACAATCCGATCCTCAAAGAAAAGAGTATCTCTGTCATCAACTCTGTAGCACTTGTACTTGGAAATGCCCTTATCAATACCACGTTTCACTTTCTTCACCATGGTATCCAAGAGCTGAGCTTCACGAATCTGATCTTCCAAGGTAGGAGAGACAACGAGGTTTGCAAGAAAACCTTGAGGAACAATTTGAAGATTCAACTTGCGGAATGCTTCACACAGATCTGGTTGGAAAGGTTTGATGATCAGGCTGTTGCAATAGGCCTTTCTGCTCAAAGCGTCTGCAATGACGTTGGCCTTGCCTGGAGTGTACTCAATACTCGGGTTATACTCTTGAATCATCTCGACCCATCGAGTCTGCCTGAGATTGAGGTTTGGTTGAGTGAAGATGTACTTGAGACTCTTGTGATCGGTGAAAATGTCAACCTTCCTTCCCAACAAGAGATGTCTCCACGTGATCAATGCATGCACAACTGCCGCCAACTCAAGATCGTGAGTGGGGTAGTTCTTCTCGTTGGGCTTCAATTGCCGAGAGGTATAAGCCACAACCTTCTTTTCTTGCATTAGAACCGCACCGAGACCTTGAAGGGAAGCATCACAGAAAACTTCATAAGGCTTGGAATCATCGGGAGGAGTCAGAACTGGAGCAGTGACGAGTTTCTCTTTGATAGTGTTGAAAGCCACGTCACATTCAGGAGTCCAGACGTATTTCACATGCTTCTGGAGGAGGTTGGAAAGAGGCTTGGCAATCTTTGAGAAATTCTCAACAAATCTTCTGCAATAGCTTGCAAGCCCAAGGAAACTTCGGAGCTGCTTGACATTCTGAGGAGGCTCCCAATTCACAACCGCAGCAACTCTCTCAGGGTTAACAGCGATGCCCTTGGCAGAGATGATGTGCCCAAGGTACAGAACTTCATCAAGCCAGAATTCACACTTGGAAAACTTCGCATAGAACTTATGTTCTCTGAGTTTGTCGAGCACCAATCTCAAATGCTTGGCATGATCCTCTTTATTTTTGGAGAAGACCAATATATCATCGAGGTACACCAAGACAAATTCATTGGTATAAGGATTGAAGATGAAGTTCATCATGCGAGAGAATGTTGGAGGAGCATTCACAAGACCAAAGGACATGACAGTGTATTCATATGAACCGTAGCTAGTTCTGAATGCTGTCTTGGGGATATCTTCTTCACGAATGCGTATCTGATGGTATCCCATTCGAAGATCAAGTTTGGAGAAAACTTTGGCACCTTTGAGTTGCTCGAAAAGCTCGTTGATGTTGGGAAGTGGGTACTTGTTCTTGATTGTCTTCTTATTCAATGGCCGGTAGTCAACACAAAGTCGGTCCGTGCCATCTTTCTTCTGGACAAATAGAACACCACAACCCCATGGAGAAGAACTCGGTCTGATCAAACCCAGACGCTCTTGTTCATCGAGCTGCTTCTTCAATTCTTTCAGCTCTTTGGGCCCAAGCTTGTAAGGACGCTTGCACACGGGTTCCGTGCCAGGCTCGAGATCAATCACAAATTCCACTTGCCGGTGAGGAGGCATTCCAGGAAGTTCTTCAGGAAATACATCTTGGTACTCGTTAACCACCGGGATCTGCTCAATCGCATGCAATTCACCCTTCTCATTAAGAGAGAATAACCGAATGGTATCATCACGAGAAGCATAGATGATCACGTCTTCATCAGAATGAGTCAATTTAATTTCCCTGGCCGCACAGTCAATTTGAGCTTGATGCTTATAGAGCCAATCCATACCAAGGATAAGATCGATATCGGATTCACCAAGGACCACTGGAGAAGACATGAATTTATAATCGCCCATCTTGAGAGAAACATCCGGAACAACCAAATTAGAACTCATGTGCTTGCCCGGAGAAACAATTGCTAGAGGTTTACCCAAATGTTCCGAAGTGAATTCATGCTTGGTAAAGAACGGTTTCGACATGAAACAATGCGATGCACCAGTATCAAATAACACTTTTGCAGGAATATCATTAACAAAGAGATTACCCATGATCACTTCAGAAGAATCCTCCGCTTGAGCTGCATTCAACATATTCACCTTGGCATGCTTGGAATTATGCTGGACCATTGCATTGCTGGAAGATCTCACAGGAGGAGGAGGCGGAAGGCGCCTTTGGTTGAAGCACTTGTTTGCATAGTGACCCTTCTCCTGACACTTTCTACAAGTCACTTCAGACAGAGGACGATGGTAAGGAGCACTTGACTTCTGAGCTTGATTCTGCAGCTTGTTCTGATAGCCAGGGTTGGGAGGGTGGGAAGAACCACTGGCACCCTTGTTCTTGTGCTGATAAGGCTGACGGAACGGAGGAGGAGGAGGTAGCCAAAACTTCTGCTGCTTTGCTGCCACAAGTGAAGAAGAAGAAGACTGGACTGCGTCTCTGACTCTCTTCTTAGAAGCATCACACTTGAGCTAAGCAGCTTCCTGTTTAAGTGCCATGTTGTAGAATTCATCATACTTCGTTGGTTCAAAGAGCACAAGAGCTAGCTGCAATTCCTCTTTGAGACCACGCCTGAACTGGTAGATCATACTCTTCTCATCAGGGATGTCCTGCCTGGCAAAGCGAGAGAGTTTCTGAAACTGGGTGTTGTACTGGTAGACAGACATGTTGCCTTGCTTGAGATTGCGGAACTCCTCACGCTTGCTCTCAACAACACTGTCTGGAATGTGATGAGCTTTGAAGTCACGGCGGAAATCATCCCAGGTAATCAGACGACCACCTCTGGAATCTTTGTATTCCTGGAACCATTCAGCAGCTTGATCTTTGAGTTGAAAGGAGGCAAACTTGACAAAGTCTTCAGGTCTCACATTGCTACACTCGAAATGCTTGCCAATATCCACGAGCCAATCATCTGCATCTGTGGCCTCGACACAGTAGCTGAATGTCTTAGGCTGGTTAGCAAGGAACTGATTGAGAGTAGCGAAATGCTGATGGTTGTTGCCTTGGCCTTGATATCCTTGATTGCCTTGCCCTTGGTTGCGTTCTTGCAAGAGCTGAATCAGAACCTGAGCATTGGCATTTGTGGTAGTCAACAAGGCCTGCCATGCCTCCGGAGGTGGAGGTGGTGGCGGAGGGTTAGCCTGATCTCCAACATTGCGATCTGGATTCTGGCGAGTTGGTGGAGCCATCTTGAAGAAAGGGTGACATCCATTAACATCTTGTTAAAGATATATAAGCTGAATCAACGGATCGAAAATTTGCAACATGTAGTCTTCAATAACCATTCGATGAACGAATGCCTTCCAAGGTAAATGGTCACATATCCATAGGTTGAAAAGCCACTTAGAACAAGGTATGAAATAAATCAACAAGGTACGGATATGAACAAATACTTGGTAAGGATCACCCAATCACGAACCAAATATCTGCGGAAGAAATACTAGAGCTACAGGAATTCCCACTTATAAACTCCCGAAACTTTCTGGTTATGCAATCAGGTGTTGGGGATACAGGGGACACAAATATATATCACCCAAACTAACAATGCCTAGATCCAGGCTGTATCCATCCTTCAACACATAACCAAGAAATCCTCGGAAATCATCTACCTCAACCTTCGAAAAGCATCCGTTATACTAGTCATGGCGATACTCCCGCACTCGCCACAGTACTGGGCTATCAGGGTTATCTCACCAACAACTGTACAAAAGAGTTTTCCGATGTCGGACGTTCTGAACTCAGGTACCCCAGAATAGCAACGATAAGATTATGACGACAACACCTCGGAGCTCAACTCCCCGGGACACCTCCATAAAACACCCCTGCTGACGGGAGGCAACCAAGACAATGTTGTCATCATAAAACCATCGGAACGATTCTAATATACCCGCGTGATCCTAAAAAAAATTTTAGTGAAATTTGAGGAGAGAAGAGTCAAAACTCTACGTCAGGATACCTCACCAGAAGGTCGAAGGGACTGGGAAGCAAAAAGAATTCCTATCTCTCCGATATATAATTCCTAAATGACTCAAAACATTTTTCTAGACACAACTCGGCCACTAAAGACGATCAATCAGTGGGGGCTCCTAAGTCGGGGAAGGCTCTGATTACCAACTTGTAACGCCCTCGATGCGACTATATCTCCTACGTGTCGAAGCACGACTTAGAGGCATAAGCGCATTGAAGACTTTGTCGCAAGTGAGGTAATCTTCACACAATCCCATGTAATAAATGGAGTGGACAAGATACATAGTCGGCTTACAATCGCCACTTCACACAAGTACATAAATAACAATCATCATACATGGTTCACACAAAGGTCCGACTACGGAACCAAATGAAAAGGAAGAAAACCCCACATCCTAACAGGATCCCGAATCACCCGACTGAAACTCCACTACTGATCATCTGGGAAGGAAACATAGTATCGGCCACGCTCTTCATCGAACTCCCACGTGAGCTCGGTAGCACCATCTGGACTGACATCGTTGGCACACAAACTGGTGAAGTATCTGTGAGTCACGGGGACTCAGCAATCTCACACCCGCGAGATCAAGACTATTTAAGCTTTAGGTAGGATGTGGTAAAGTGAAGGTGGAGCTGCAGCAAGCGACTAGCATGAATGGTGGCTAACATCGTAAAGGAGAGCGAGAAGAGAAGGCAAAGCACGTTCGAGATCTAGAATGATCAAGAAGTGATCCTAACTACTTACGTCAAGCATAACTCCAACACCGTGTTCACTTCCCGGACTCCTGCCGAGAAGAGACCATCACGGTAACACCTTGATTGGTGTATTTTAATTAAGATCATCTTTGGGTTTTCTACAACCAGACATTAACAAATTCCCATCTGCCCATAACCGCGGGCACGGCTTTCGAAAGATAATACCCTGCAGGGGTGTCCCAACTTAGCCCATGATAAGCTCTCACGGTCAACGAAGGATATTCCTTCTACCGGGAAGACCCGATCAATCTCGGAATCCCGGACTACAAGACATTTCGACAGCAATAAAACAAGTCCAGCAAAGCCGCCCGATTGTGCCGACAAATCCTGATAGGAGCTGCACATATCTCGGTCTCAGGGCACATCCGGATGAGTCAGCCTACGAGTAAAACCAAGCCTCGAGTTGCCCCGAGGGGGCCCTTGATCTGCTTTCGTTTGGGCCAGCACTTTCGAGAAGCACTTTGGTCCGGGGGCTAAAATAAAGATGACCCACAGGCTCGCGAAAACCCAAGGGAAAAAGGTGGTAGGTGGTGGCGAATGGTAAAACCAATGTTGGGCCTCTTTGGAAAAGTCTTATTCAAAGCGAAGCTGTCAAGGGGGTCCCATAAATCACCCAACCGTAAGGAGCATAAACTCCGGGAACATAACACCGGTATGACGGAAACTAGGGTGGCAAGAGTGGAACAAATCACTGTGCAAAAGGCCGAGCCTTCCACCCTTTACCAAGTATATAGATGCATTAAGTAAAACAAGATATATTGTGATATCCCAAAGTAAAACATGTTCCAACAAGGAACAACATCTCCATGTTCCAATAAGGAACAAACTTCTTCTTCACCTGCAACTAACAACGCTATAAGAAGGGCTGAGCAAAGCGGTAACATAGCCAAACAACGGTTTGCTAGGACATGGGTGGTTAGAGGCTGACATGGCAATATGGGTGGCATGATATAGCAAGTGGTAGGTAACGCAGCATAGGCATAGCAAAAGAGCGAGCATCTAGCAAGCAAAGATAGAAGTGATTTCGAGGGTATGGTCATCTTGCCTGCAAGGTTATCAGAGTTGACGAAAGCTTGATCCTCGTACTCGTTCTCAACAAGATCCTCGTTCACGAACTCTTCTCCCGGCTCTACCCAAGACAAGCACAACAAGCAACGGGGACAAACATCAATCACGATGCAATGCTCAAACGCTATGATGCAAGATATGACATGCTATGCGAGATGCGGTATGCAATGCATATGCGTGCTCCGGAGAAGAAGATGAACCAGGCATAATCTTGTCAAACCAAGTATGCCGCTGGATAGATGAGATGATTTCGGTTGAAATCGATATAAAGATCACCGGAATCGGATGCACGGTTTGCAAAAGACACGCAAAACAAGAATGACTAGAATCTGCCATAAACAGCATGATGCAACTTAGCAAACAACAAATAATTAAGCTACTGCACCCAAACATGACAACAAAGCATATGACAACGAACTACTCATGATGCTCGATAAAAGTTGAACACTGAGCTACGGCTAATTCACATCACAACAGGTTCAAACAAGCATGGCAAAATTGCAACTTATAACAGATTCTCAGACTTAGAGAAATAACAAGTCAGGAAAACAACTTCAGGTTGACATGTTCAGAGCAACATAATAACATGATACAGGTTCAGAACATGGCATATAATAGCATGGCATGAAACTACTCAGAGCACTCGATAAAAGTCTCTTACTGATCTTAGGCCAGAAAGGACTAGAAAATATCATAACAAGCTAGTCAAAACAGCAAGTGATGATACAGATTTCAGACTTAGCAGAAATCAGGACATGGCAGAAAACAGATAACGGGTAGGCATGTTCGAGAACTCGATGCACTCGCTACAAAGCCTTTCATGAAAAACTAAGCATGCACCCATCAAGAATACATAGCATAGTAACTAATCATGGCAAGAACAACAATAATACATGCAAGGATCAATAACAATAAGATTGGCAAAATTGAATAACAAGTATAAAATCTGCCAGGAAACGATATCAAGCAAAAGTAGAGCTCGATTGACTCAAGCTAATGCACTCCAAAATTACCAACAAAGACATGAATGGATAGAGGACTAACACTAGCCCAAATCATCCTTACTGATCATGTCCAAAATATGCATGGATCTCTCGGAATCATCAAGAACTTATGACATGATAATAACAAAAGTCAGGGACTTAGTGAAATCACTAAGTCTCTGAAAACAGCAATATCATCTTGACCACTTTGCATGCAATTTCTAGCCAACACAAGCATCACAAAAATACATAGTAAAATCCTATGAAAAGTTACCATGGCACATTACAAAACATCTATAGAGCTCAACCTCATAGGAAGCACACATCAATTATGGCAAAAATGACAAAAGTGCAACATATGACAATAATCAGGAGATAACATCAACTAGCACTTTTGCAATGGCATTTAGGGCAACCAGATGAGCTCAAATGAATTTGATGCAATGGAATGAAATGAACTAGATGATGAGACGAACATTTTGACATATCATACGCCCAAAACGGGGCTCTGGACGCAAAGATACGGAGGCTTGAACATGGCATGATGAAATTACAGATCCAGGGACTTAGTCAAAACGTGGGAGGTCAACCTGCGCGGCGCGGATGCCGAGGTTCGCCGGGGTCTCGACCGGAGAAGGAGGGGGAGGTGGATCCGGGCCGGGGAGGTCGGGGCCCCGCCGGATCTGGCCGGATCCGGCGCGGGACGGCGGCGGAGGAGGAGGACCGGCGACGGGGAGCTCGGCCAGTGCGGCGGCCTCGTTGGAGGAGAAGACGGCTGGCACGGAGTGGCACCGGCGACGGCGGGCGGGCGAGGAGGCGCAGCGGCGGAGCGGGCGCTGGGCGGCGTGAACCAGCTGGGCGTGGCGTGGCTGGCAGCCTGGCTCGCCTGGCTTCGGGTTCATGGCGAGAGGAGGCGGGGCAGTGGCGCCCAATGAGTGGCTGGGCGAGGCGGCGGCCGCCTAATAGTGGCGTGCCACGTGGCGCGTGGGAGTGGTGGTGGCGGCCCGCGAGGTGGGAGGAGACGGCGGCGGCGCGGAATCTGAGGAGGAGAGGGTTGTCTACTGCCAAAAATGGACGAAGGGGGGTCTATTTATAGTAAGTTTTAGGGTTTGGAGGGGTTTTCGTCCCTCGGATTTCGATCGGACGGTTTCGGGCATAGGGAGAGTTAGGAAACTCCGAACGGAGTGCCGTTTGCGCCTACGCGTTCGTGTTAGAGAGACCGACAACATGAAAGGAGTTCGGACGGGTTTAGGGCCACTTGGAGAGGGAGGTTTGACTGCGCCAACGAGGCCTCTACGGTTACCGGTTAACCGATGGAGTACCAAACGACCTCCGAATGACCCGAAACTTGACAGCGGTCTAGTGGCGTTAACCCAAGGCCGTATGACAAATCTCGGTCCACTCCGAGACGGTTTAATACCCGCTTTACGGAAAAAAGGTAAAAAGAGGACTCCGGGGGACATAGGAGCGCCGGATTGCAAAACGGACAACGGAGAAAATGCTCGGATGCATGAGACGAACATGTATGCGAATGCAATGCACGTGATGACATAATATAAAAAATGCATGACACGAACAAAACGACAAGAGGGAGAACCCAACCACGGAGGGAATAATATATCACAATGCCGAAAAATGGCAAGAGTTGGAGTTACAAATATGGAATGTTACATCGGGGGTGTTACATATTTTTAGGGAAGGTCATGCCAAATTTTTTCTTGGTTCTAAAATATTGTTTTGCTCTACCCCGCAGGCGACCATGGTCCGCACGATGACTGAAGGCATCGTGAATAGGTGTTTGAACTCCGCGAAGGCCGAGATGCTTCAAAAGAATGAGACGGAGATAAGATGTCCGTGTCGAAGATGCAAGCTGAAGAGCCTTATTGCGGACCCGGATTCCGGGCAGGTGCGGGACCACCTGCTCTTGCGTGGTTTCATGGATGGCTATCGGTGGCAAGGTGATGTAGATGACTATGAAGTCGTCCATGGGGGCCGGGCAAGAAATGAGGAAGGGCAACAAGACAAGTACCACCGTGGCGAGGGCGGGCGAGAAGACGAAGAATCTCCAGGACATGATCACTATGGTGATGTTGTACACAGTCATCATGTAGAAGATGTCGTAAATGATGATGGGGAAGGTCAAGACGAAGGGCATGATCATGAAGATGAAGATGCCGGAGCAGACGACGATGGAGGCTGGGTGCAGGACCCTCATATTCAAGAGCTGCTTCTCAAGCAGACGGATAACGCAAGAGCTGCCGCCGAGAGAAAGCCAAGCTGGATCAACTGGAGATAGACGCGGTTACTCCATTATATGAAGGATGCAGGCCCGAGGATACCCGCCTGAAAGTAACGCTCATGGCTTTGGAGATGAAGGTAAAACACAAAATGACCGACGCATGGTTCGACGAGAACATGTCATTCTGGCACGAACGTCTTCCCAAGGGGAACAAGTGCCCGACCAGTTTCGAGGAGGCGAAGAAAATCATGTGTCCTCTGGATTTACCGCACGTGAAATACCATGTGTGCATGAACAATTGTATCATTTATCGGGACGAGCACGCGGAGTCTACCATATGTCCGGTGTCTTGGCGTCACTCGATACAAGAAGAGGAAGAAAGCTCCTCGAAAATCGGTGTGGTACTTTCCGATCCTCCTCATCTGCAGCGGTATTTCGCGGACCCTAAGGTAGCAAAGCTCCTGCGTTGGCACGCCGGATAGGGAGAAGAAAGCGGGAAGATAGCGGAAATGATCCGGAGATAAATAAAAAGACAAGATCTGAGTCACCCTAAGGATACGAGCCGGTGGCAAGCGTTGAACTTAGAATACCCAGAATTTGGGAAGGATCCAAGGAACATCGTCTTTGGTAGCGAGCACCGATGGAGTCAATCCGTTTGGCAGCCAGAGAAGCACACATAGCACCTGGCCTGTGTTTGTGTGGATGTACAACCTTCTGTTGGGGAACGTAGTAATTTCAAAAAAATTCCTACGCACACGCAAGATCATGGTGATGATATAGCAACGAGAGGGGAGAGTGTTGTCTACGTACCCTCGTAGACCGAAGCGGAAGCGTTGACGCAACGTAGAGGAAGTAGTCGTACGTCCTCCCGGTCCAACCGATCCAAGCACCATTACTCCGGCACCTCCGAGTTCTTGACACAGGTACAGCTCGATGACGCACCCTCGATCTCCGATCTAGCAGAGGCGCCGAGGGGGAGTTCCGTCAGCACGACGGCGTGGTGACGATCTTGATGTTCTCCTGTCGCAGGGCTTCGCCTAAGCACCGCTACAATATGACCGAGGTGTAATATCGTGGAGTGGGGCACCGCACACGGCTAAGGAACGATCAATGATCAACTTGTGTGTTCTAGGGTGCCCCCCTACCCCCGTATATAAAGGAGGGAGGGAGGAGGTGGCCGGCCCAAGGGGGGCGCGCCATAGGAGGAGGAAACCTACTCCAAGTAGGTTTCCCCTCTTTTTCCTAATCCAAGTTGGAGGGGGAAGGAAGGAGTACTAGTAGTAAGAAGGAAGAGGGGGAAGGAGAAAGGAAAGGGGGGGCCAGCCCCCCTCCCCAATTCGGATTGGGATTGGGGGGGCACGCCCCCCTCCCTTGCTCCTTCTCCCTTCCCTCCACTTGGGCCCAATAAGGCCCATATACTTACCGGGGGGTTCCGGTAACCTCCCGGAGCTCCGGTATATTCCCAAACTCTCCCGGAACCTTTCCGGTGTCCAAATATATCCGTCCAATATATCAATCTTTATGTCTCGACCATTTCGAGACTCCTCGTCATGTCCGTGATCACATCCGGGACTCCGAACAACCTTCGGTACATCAAAATACATAAACTCATAATATAAGCATCATCGAAACCTTAAGCGTGCGGACCCTACGGTTCGAGAACAATGTAGACATGACCGAGACATCGTCTACTGTCAATAACCTATAGAGGGACATGTATGCCCATATTGGTTCCTACATATTCTACGAAGATCTTTATCGGTCAAACCGCATAACAACATACTTTGTTCCCTTTGTCATCGGTATGTTACTTGCCCGAGATTTGATCGTCGGTATCCAATACCTAGTTCAATCTCGTTACCGGCAAGTCTCTTTACTCGATTACATGTCGTCATCTCATAACTAACTCATTAGTTACATGCTTGCAAGGCTTAAGTGATGAGTATTACCGAGAGGGCCCAGAGATACCTCTCCAGACAATCGGAGTGACAAATCCTAATCTCGAATTATGCCAACTCAACATGAACCTTCGGAAACACCTGAGAGCACCTTTATAATCACCCGATTACGTTGTGACGTTTGGTAGCACACAAAGTGTTCTTCCGTAAACGGAGTTGCACAATCTCATAGTTGCAGGAACTTTGTATAAGTCATGAAGAAAGCAATAGCAGATACTAAGCGATCAAGTGCTAGGCTAACAAAATGGGTCATGTCAATCACATCATTCTTCTAATGATGTGATCCCACTAATCAAATGACAACACATGTCTATGGTCGGAAACATAACCATCTTTGATTAATGAGCTAGTCAAGTAGAGGCATACTAGTGACACTATGTTTGTCTATGTATTCACACATGTATTATGTTTCCGGTTAATACAATTCTAGCATGAATAATAAACATTTATCATGAAATAAGGAAATAAATAATAACTTTATTATTGCCTCTAGGGCATATTTCCTTGATCTCCCACTTGCACTAGAGTCAATAATCTAGTTCACATCGTCATGTGATTTAACACCAATATTCATATCTGTATATGATTAACACCCATAGTTCACATCATCATGTGACCAACATCCAAAGGGTTTACTAGAGTCAAAAATCTAGTTCACATTGCTATGTGATTAACACCCAAAGAGTACTAAGGTGTGATCATGTTTTGCTCGTGAGAGAAGCTTAGTCAACGGGTCTCATCACATTCGAGCCGTATGTATTTTGCAAATATTTTATGTCCACAATGCTCTTGCACGGAGCTACTCTAGCTAATTTCTCCCACTTTCAATATGTATCCAGGTTGAGACTTAGAGTCATACGGATCGGTGTAAAAGTTTGCACCGATGTAACTTTTACAACGAACTCTTTTATCACCTCCATAATCGAGAAACATCTCCTTAGTCCTTACTAAGGATATTCTTGACCGCTGTCCAGTGATCTACTATTAGATCAAAATTGTATTCCTTAGCCAAACTCAGAGCAAGGTATACAATATGTCTGGTCCACAGCATAGCATACTTTATAGAACCTATGACTGAGGCATAGGGAATGACTTTTCATTCTCTTTCTATTTTCTGCTGTGGTCGGGATTTGAGTCTTACTCAATTTCATACCTTTGCAACATAGGCAAGAACTCTTTCTTTGACTGTTCCATTTTGAACTATTTCAAAATCTTGCCAAGGTATGTACTCATTGAAAATCTTATCAAGCGTCTTGATCTATCTCAATAGATCTTGATGCTCAATATGTAAGTAGCTTTTACTGAGGTCTTTTCCTTTTAAAGAACTCCTTTAAAACACTCCTTTATGCTTTGCAGAAAAATTCAACATCATTTCTGATCAACAATATGTCATTCACATATACTAATCAGAAAGGCTGTAGTGCTCCCACTCACTTTATTGTAAATACAGGCTTCATCGTAAGTCCATATAAAACTATATGCTTTGATCAACTTATCAAAGCGTATATTCCAACTCCGAGATGCTTGCACCAGTCCATAGATGGATCGCTGGAGCTTGCACATTTTTTTAGCACCTTTAGGATTGACAAAACCTTCTAGTTGCATCATATACAACTCTTCTTTAATAAATCCATTAAGGAATGAAGTTTTGACATCCATTTGCCAGATTTCATAAAATGTGGCAATTGCTAACATGATTCAGACAAACTTAAGCATCGATACGAGTGAGAAAACCTCATCATATTCAACACCTTGAACTTGTTGAAAACCTTTCGCAACAAGTCGAGCTTGGTAGATAGTAATACTACTATCAGTGTCCGTCTTCCTTTTGAAGATTCATTTATTTAACATGGCTTGCTGATCATCGAGCAAGTCAATCAAAGTCCATACTTTGTTCTCATACATGGATCATATCTCAGATTTTATGGCCTCGAGCCATTTCGCGGAATCTGGGCTCATCATTGCTTCCTCATAGTTCGTAGGTTCATCATGGTCTAGTAACATGACTTCCAGAACATGATTACTACACCACTCTGGTGCGGATCTTACTCTGGAAGACCTACGAGGTTCTGTAGTAACTTGATCTGAAGTTTCATGATCAACATCATTAGCTTCCTCACTAATTGGTGTATTTGTCACAGGAACTGATTTCTGTGATGAACTACTTTCCAATAGGGGAACAGGTATAGTTACCTCATCAAGTTCTACTTTCCTCCCACTCACTTCTTTCGAGAGAACCTCCTTCTCTGGAAAGGATCCATTCTCAGCAACGAATATCTTGCCTTCGGATCTGTGATAGAAGGTGTACCCAACAATTTCCTTTGGGTATTCTATGAAGACGCACTTCTCCGATTTGGGTTCGAGCTTATCAGGATGAAACTTTTCATATAAGCATCGCAGCCCCAAACTTTAAGAAACGACAACTTGGGTTTCTTGCTAAACCACAGTTCATTTGATGTCGTCTCAACGGATTTAGATGGTGCCCTTTTAACGTGAATGCAGATGTCTCTAATGCATAACCCCAAAACAATAGTGGTAAATCAGTAAGAGACATCATAGATCGCACCATATCCAATAAAGTGCGGTTACGACATTCGGACACACCATAACGTTGTGGTGTTCCAGGTGGCGTGAGCTGTGAAACTATTCCACATTGTTTTAATTGAAGACCAAACTCGTAACTCAAATATTTGTCTCCGCGATCAGATCGTAGAAACTTTATTTTTCTTGTTGCGATGATTTTTCCACTTCACTCTAAAATTCTTTGAACCTTTCAACTATTTCAGACTTATGTTTCATCAAGTAGATATACCCATATCTGCTCAAATCATCTTGTGAAGGTCAGAAAATAACGATACTTGCCACGAGCATCAACACTCATTGGATCGTATACATCAGTATGTATTATTTCCAATAAGTCGGTAGCTCGTTTCATTGTTCCGAAGAATGGAGTTTTAGTCATCTTGCCCAAAAGGCACGGTTCGCAAGCATCAACTGATTCATAACCAAGTGATTCCGAAAATCCATCTTTATGGAGTTTCTTCATGTGCTTTACACCGATATGACCTAAACGGCAGTGCCACAAATAAGTTGCACTATCATTGTTAACTTTGCATCTTTTGGCTTCAATATTACGAATATGTGTATCACACGATCGAGATCCAACAAACCATTTTCATTGGGTGTATGACCATAGAAGGTTTTATTCATGTAAACAGAACAACAATTATTCTCTAACTTACATGAATAACCGTATTGCAATAAACATGATCAAATCATATTCATGCTCAACGCAAACACCAAATAACACTTATTTAGGTTTAACACTAATCCCGAAATTATAGGGAGTGTGCGATGATGATCATATCAATCTTGGAACTACTTCCAACACTCATCGTTACTTCCCCTTCAACTAGTCTCTGTTTATTCTGTAACTCCTGTTTCGAGTTACTAATCTTAGCAACCGAACAAGTATCAAATACTCAGGGCTACTATGAACACTAGTAAGGCACACATCAATAATCTGTATATCAAATATACCCTTGTTCACTTTGCCATCCTTCTTATCCACCAAATATTCAGGGCATTTCCGCTTCCAGTGACCATTTCCTTTGCAGTGTAAACACTCAGTTTCAGGCTATGGTCCAGCTTTGGGCTTCTTCGCAGGAGTGACAACTTGCTTGTCTTTCCACTTGAAGTCCCCTTTCTTTCCCTTTGCCCTTCTCTTGAAACTAGTGGTCTTGCCAATCATCAACACTTGATGCTCTTTCTTGATTGCTACCTTCGTCGATTTCAATATCACGAAGAGCTCGGGAATCGTTTTTATCATCCCTTGCATACTATAGTTCATCATGAAGTTCTAGTAACTTAGTGATGGTGACTAGAGAATTCTGTCAATCACTATCTTATCTGGAAGATTAACTCCCACTTGATTCAAGCGATTGAAGTACCCAGACAGTCTGAGCACTTGCTCACTAGTTGAGCGATTCTCCTCCATCTTTTAGCTATAGAACTTGTTGGAGACTTCATATCTCTCAACTCGGGTATTTGCTGAAAATATTAACTTCAACTCCTGGAACATCTCATATGGTCCATAACGTTCAAAACATTTTTTGAAGTCCCGATTCTAAGCCATTAAGCATGGTGCACTAAACTATCAAGTAGTCATCATTTTGAGCTAGCCAGACGTTCATAACTTCTGCATCTGCTCCTGCAATAGGTCTGTCACCTAGCGGTGCATTAAGGACATAATTCTTCTGTGCAGCAATGAGGATAAACCTCAGATCACGGATCGAATCCGCATCATTGCTACTAACATTTTTCAACACAATTTTCTCTAGGAACATATCAAAATAAACATATGAAAGCCACAACGCAAGCTATTGATCTACAACATACTTTGCAAAATACTATCAGGACTAAGTTCATGATAAATTTAAGTTCAATTAATCATATTACTTAAGAACTCCCACTTAGACAGACATCTCTCTAGTCATCTAAGTGATCACGTGATCCAAATCAACTAAACCATAACCGATCATCACGTGAGATGGAGTAGTTTTCAATGGTGAACATCACTATGTTGATCATATCTACTATATGATTCACGCTCGACCTTTCGGTCTACGTGCTCAGAGGCCATATCTGCATATGCTAGGCTCGTCAAGTTTAACCTGAGTATTCTGCGTGTGCAAAACTGGCTTGCACCCGTTGTAGATGGACGTAGAGCTTATCACACCCGATCATCACGTGGTGTCTGGGCACGACGAACTTTGGCAACGGTGCATACTCAGGGAGAGCACTTCTTGATAATTATAGTGAGAGATCATCTTAAAATGCTACCGTCAATCAAAGCAAGATAAGATGCATAAAGGATAAACATCACATGCAATCAATATAAGTGATATGATATGGCCATCATCAACTTGTGCTTGTGATCTCCATCTTCGAAGCACCGTCATGATCACCATCGTCACCGGTAGCGACACCTTGATCTCCATCGTAGCATCGTTGTCGTTACGCCATCTATTGCTTCTCGACTATCGCTACCGCTTAGTGATAAAGTAAAGCAATTACAGATGCGTTGCATTTCATACAATAAGCGACAACCATATGGCTCCTGCCAGGTTGTCGATAACTTCGGTTACAAAACATGATCATCTCATACAATAAAATATAGCATCACGTCTTGACCATATCACATCACAACATGCCCTGCAAAAACAAGTTAGACGTCCTCTACTTTGTTGTTGCAAATTTTACGTGGCTGCTACGGGCTGAGCAAGAACCGTTCTTACCTACGCATTAAAACCACAACGATAGTTTGTCAAATAGACTCCATTTTAACCTTCACAAGGACCGGGCGTAGCCATACTCGGTTCAACTAAAGTTGGATAAACAGACACCCGCTAGTCACCTGTGTGCAAAGCACGGCGGTAAAACCAGTCTCGCGTAAGCGTACGCGTAATGTCGGTCCGGGCCGCTTCATCCAACAATACCGCTGAACCAAAGTATGACATCTTTGGTAGGCAAGATGACTTATATCGTCCACAACTCACTTGTGTTCTACTCGTGCATATAACATCAACGCATAAAACCTAGGCTCGGATGCCACTGTTGGGGAACGTAGTAATTTCAAAAAAATTCCTACGCACACGCAAGATCATGGTGATGATATAGCAACGAGAGGGGAGAGTGTTGTCTACGTACCCTCATAGACCGAAGCGGAAGCGTTGACGCAACATAGAGGAAGTAGTCATACGTCCTCCCGGTCCAACCGATCCAAGCACCGTTACTCCGGCACCTCCGAGTTCTTGACACACGTACAGCTCGATGACGCACCCTCGATCTCCGATCCAGCAGAGGCGCCGAGGGGGAGTTCCGTCAGCACGACGGCGTGGTGACGATCTTGATGTTCTCCTGTCGCAGGGCTTCGCCTAAGCACCGCTACAATATGACCGAGGTGTAATATCGTGGAGGGGGAACCGCACACGGCTAAGGAACGATCAATGATCAACTTGTGTGTTCTAGGGTGCCCCCCTACCCCCGTATATAAAGGAGGGAGGGAGGAGGTGGCCGGCCCAAGGGGGGGAGCGCCATAGGAGGAGGAAACCTACTCCAAGTAGGTTTCCCCTCTTTTTCCTAATCCAAGTTGGAGGGGGAAGGAAGGAGTACTAGTAGTAAGAAGGAAGAGGGGGAAGGAGAAAGGAAAGGGGGGCCGGCCCCCTTCCCCAATTCGGATTGGGCTTGGGGGGGCGCGCCCCCTCCCTTGCTCCTTCTCCCTTCCCTCCACTTGGGCCCAATAAGGCCCATATACTTACCGGGGGGTTCCGGTAACCTCCCGGAGCTCCGGTATATTCCCAAACTCTCCCGGAACCTTTCCGGTGTCCAAATATATCCGTCCAATATATCAATCTTTATGTCTCGACCATTTCGAGACTCCTCGTCATGTCCTGGATCACATCCGGGACTCTGAACAACCTTCGGTACATCAAAATACATAAACTCATAATATAACTGTCATCGAAACCTTAAGCGTGCGGACCCTACGGTTCGAGAACAATGTAGACATGACCGAGACACGTCTCTGGTCAATAACCAATAGCGGGACCTGGATGCCCATATTGGTTCCTACATATTCTACGAAGATCTTTATCGGTCAAACCGCATAACAACATACTTTGTTCCCTTTGTCATCGGTATGTTACTTGCCGAGATTTGATCGTCGGTATCCAATACCTAGTTCAATCTCGTTACCGGCAAGTCTCTTTACTCGATTACATGTCGTCATCTCATAACTAACTCATTAGTTACATGCTTGCAAGGCTTAAGTGATGAGTATTACCGAGAGGGCCCAGAGATACCTCTCCGACAATCGGAGTGACAAATCCTAATCTCAATTATGCCAACTCAACATGAACCTTCGGAAACACCTGAGAGCACCTTTATAATCACCCGATTACGTTTTGACGTTTGGTAGCACACAAAGTGTTCTTCCGGTAAACGGGAGTTGCACAATCTCATAGTTGCAGGAACTTTGTATAAGTCATGAAGAAAGCAATAGCAGTATACTAAACGATCAAGTGCTAGGCTAACAAAATGGGTCATGTCAATCACATCATTCTTCTAATGATGTGATCCCACTAATCAAATGACAACACATGTCTATGGTCAGGAAACATAACCATCTTTGATTAATGAGCTAGTCAAGTAGAGGCATACTAGTGACACTATGTTTGTCTATGTATTCACACATGTATTATGTTTCCAGTTAATACAATTCTAGCATGAATAATAAACATTTATCATGAAATAAGGAAATAAATAATAACTTTATTATTGCCTCTAGGGCATATTTCCTTCACCTTCCCCCTGGTTGTGCATGAAGAGGAAGTACATTCACATGAGTATGCTAATTGAAGGGCCGAAACAACCAGGGAACAACATCAATCTGTATCTGGGGCTGCTGAAGGAGGAGCTAGACACGCTGTGGAAAACGCCATCCAATACATGGGATGCCGCAGAGAAAGAATATTTCCATGTGAGAGCCGCACTGCTCATGACGGTGCACGACTATCTCGGTTACGGATATCTCGCGGGGCAGGTAGTCCACGGATTTCTGGATGCGTAAGGTGCATGGATGACACAACGACGCCCGACTAGATAGAGATCCGGGTCTTTGAAAATCATGTTCATGGGACATCGAAGGTGGCTTCGCGACGATGACCCGTGGAGGAAACGCAAGGATCTGTTCGATGGTGAAACCGAACCCGAAAACGCCTGTACGAGGAGCGGCGAGGAAATAGACGAGCTGTTGAAAAATTGGAAAGACCGCCCACCGGAAAAGAAGCAAAAGGCGCCAGAGCCGGAAAGAAGCGAAAGGCGCCAGAGCTGCTTTGAAGGTATGGAAAACGAGGTCTGTTTACGGGACTTGCCGTACTGGAAGATCCACCGTGTGCCTCACAGCCTTGATGTCATGCATATCACGAAGAACGTGTGCGAGAGTCTGCTTGATACCCTGCTCAACATGCCAGAGAGGACCAAAGATGGGCCGAAAGCAAGGGCAGACTTGAAATCAATGGGCATCGTGCGGGAGCTTCACGCTAATGATGATGATGATGATGATGATGATGATGATGATGATGATGAGGCGAAGCAGACACAAAAAGTCGCCGCAAAGGCAAAAAGGCCAAGAAGACCGGAAATGACTACCCTCCCGCGTGCTTCACTCTAAGTCGGGGAGGAGATCGAGCAGTTTTCACCTGCCTCCTAGGAGTAAAACTTCCTTCACGGTTACGCTGGGAAGATAAGCGGATACCTAGACCCACGAAGCGAAGTTCAGCGGGATGAAGTCTCACGACCGTATCACGTCTTGATGACGCAGATACTTCCGGTTGCAATCCGTGGGATCATGGACGCCGCACGTCCGTGAAACGCTATTTGGCCTATGCAACTTTTTCGACGTCATCTCTCGGAAGTCGATTGGCGTGAGGCAACTCAGAAGGCTACAGGAAGAGATCGTGGTGATACTATGCGAGCTTGAGATGTACTTCCTGCCCGCATTCTTCGATGTTATGCTGCATCTGCCGGTCCATATTGTGGAGGATATCATCCAACTCGGGCCGACGTTCCTGCACAGCATGATGCCGTTCGAAAGGATGAATGGTGTCATCAAAGGATACGATCGCAACATGTCACATCCAGAGGGAAGTATAGCCAGGGGCTTCAATCAAGAGTGCATCTCCTACTGCATGAATTATCTAGGCATCGAGAACCCCGTTGGTCTGCCCGTCAACAGGCACCTCGGCAGGCTCGCTGGATGGGTTCACCGTGAGGGTCTCCGCGAAATGCATGTCGACTTAGAGGGTCGACTCGTCGACTTTGAAAGAGCAAACCTAGTCGCGCTACAACACATAGACTTGGTCGATCCTTGGGTGGTAGAGCACAAAACCTTTATTGAGAAGACGTACAATGACCGAGGCCAACAGAGGGGCGGACGGAGATATACTCAAAGAGCACAACTCATGTTTCATGCGTTGGTTCAAGCGAAGCTTCTGTCGTACCCTTTACATGAAGATTCTTCCGCGGAAGAACAACTCATATTCGCCTTGTCACGAGCGCCGAGTACAACCCGATGACCTATGAGGCGTGACGATATCAACGACTACACATTGTACACGAGGACAAGGACATGAAGAGCGATGGTTATAAGAACTCCGGGTAACGATGGAATCCTACACGGTAAGGACAAGGACAGATACTATGGATGGATCGAGGAGATCTGGAGCTGAGCTACTGTTGGAGAGAAGGTGCCGATGTTCCGTGTCAGATGGGCCAAGAGCGTCCTAAAATAAGACCGATATTTCACCACCATGGTTATACCCGAAGCCAAACCCAAGACCGCGGGCGCAAACGTCACCGCGATAAATGAGCCATGGGTACTGGCTTCCCAAGTGGACCAATGCTTCTTCATTACCGACCCGTCAAAGCCCAGTCGTGTTGTCGTGAGGAGAGGCAAAAGGAAGATCATCGGAATGGATGGAGTAGCCAATGAGCAAGACTTCTGAAAGATCGTGGATGTCGCCTAGAGGGGGGGGGGTGAATAGGCGTTTTAAAATAATTACGGTTTAGGCTTGAACAAACGCGGAATAAACCTAACGGTTAATTTGTCAAGCACAAAACCTAAAGCAACTAGGCTCACCTATGTGCACCAACAACTTATGCTAAGCAAGATAAGATCCTATGTGATAGCAAGATATATGACAAAGAACAATATGGCTATCACAAAGTAAAGTGCATAAGTAAAGGGCTCGGGTAAGAGATAACCGAGGCAAGCGGAGACGACGATGTATCCCGAAGTTCACACCCTTGCGGATGCTAATCTCCGTTTGGAGCGGTGTGGAGGCACAATGCTCCCCAAGAAGCCACTAGGGCCGCCGTAATCTCCTCACGCCCTCGCACAATGCAAGATGCCGTGATTCCACTAAGGGACCCTTGAGGGCGGTCACGAACCCGTACAAATGGCGACCCTTGGGGCGGTCACCGAACTCCGTACACTTTGGCAACCCTTGGGCGGTCACGGTACCCGTCAAAATGCTCGGGCGATCTCCACAACCTAATTGGAGACCCGGCGCTTGCGGAGCTTTACACCACAATGATTGAGCTCCGAACACCACCAACCGACTAGGGCGCCCAAACACCCAAGATGAACAAGCTCAAGGGCACCAAGCACCCAAGAGTAATAAGCTTCTCAACTTGTAACTTCCACGTATCACGTGGAGAACTCAAACCGATGCACCAAATGCAATGGCAAGGGCACACGGAGTGCCCAATTCCTTCTCTCTCAAATCCCACTGAAGCAACTAATGCTAGGGAGGAAAATGAGAGGAAGAACAACAAGGAGAACACCAAGAACTCCAAGAACTAGATCCAAGAGGTTCCCCTCACATAGAGGAGAAAGTGATTGGTGGAAATGTGGATCTAGATCTCCTCTCTCTTTTCCCTCAAAAACTAGCAAGAATCCATGGAGGGATTGAGAGTTAGCAAGCTCGAAGAAGGTCAACAATGGGGGAAGAACACGAGCTCAAAGGATAAGGTTCAATGGGGAAGAAGACCCCCTTTTATAGGTGGGGAAAAAACCAACCGTTATGCTCACAGCCCGCACCGAGCGGTAGTACCGCTTGACATCACGGTACTACCGCTAGGGGTAGCGGTACTACTGCTAAGGGTAGCGGTACTACTGCTTGCGAGCGGTACTAAAAAATTACATCCGTGCCTACCACCGCTGGACTTGTGACGAGATTTTGGTCCCGAGCGGAAGTAGCATGTAGTACTGCTCAAGCGGTAGTACCGCTCCCAAAGCGGTAGTACCGCTCCCAAGGGCGGTAGTAAAAATTACTTCCGCTCCTACCCGCGGTAGTACCGCTGCAGCCTTTTCGAACACCAAAACTACCACAACTTCTTCATTCGGACTCGAATTAATGAAACCAAGTTTGTTGGAAAGCTAGAGACAAGGGCTAACACAATCTTGATAGAAATACCAATAATAAGCAAATGATAAAAGGCCAAAAAGAAAATGGTGAGAACCCTTCCTCGGATAAGACCGGTAAAACCTCCAACACCGAAAACATCATAGAAGACGCATGCAAACTCCGTTTTCGATGAACTCAAGCTTGTCATCAAGATGACCATAAGCTCTAAGACTCACAAAGAGAACCAAACAAGAACCAAGAAACATGATGCAAGGATGCAATGGTTTGAGCTCTCGAAGAACGATACGATCAAGTTACTCACTTGAGAGCCCCCCTTGATAGTACGGCTATCGATCCTATAACCCGGTCTCCCAACTACCACCATGAGACCGGTAAAATAGAAAACCTATCAAGGGCAAACCTTTGCCTTGCACATGATCCACTTGAGCTAGATGATGACGATCTTGACTCCCTCAAGTTGGACCTCCTTTCTTGATTGCGTTGGCTCGATGAAGACTAGATGATTGCTCCCCCATAGTCCACTATGGGTGAGCCACTCTTCGGCACATCTTCACAAGTCCATTGACACCACAATGGATGGCAAGATCCAAGCACTTGATCTCTTCGTGATGCTCCACTTGAACTTGCACACGGCAAATTTGATGATGATCACCACTTGATGCCTTTCCATGGGTTGTATGATATCTTCCTCTTGACGCAAGCCCATGGACATGTACCTAACCCCACATAGAACTCTCACATAGACCATGGGTTAGTACACAAAGTGCAATGGACAATGCTTACCGTACCATGGGATCACTTGATCCCCCTCGGTACATCTTTTACGCTTTGTGAGTTGATCAACTTGATTCACTCTTGACTTAGTCTTGATCAACCTTGAATCTTTCCAACTCTCTTAGTTTGGATGATGTCTTGAAGGTAGACATGAATGATCACACAATCTTTTTCTTCAAGACATGCTTGCAATAAGCTCAACACTCACATGACCAATCTTGGGATAATTCCTTAATAGCACGGTGGTCATCACAAACTCTCCTTGAAACCAACAAATGGACTCCAAGAAAAGCCTATGGACAAACCCTTCAAATGTAACTCAAGGCAACCATTAGTCCATAGAGATTGTCATCAATTACCAAAACCACACATGGGGGCACCGCATGTTCTTTCAACTTCGACAAGTACGGTGACCCCAAGATCGAACATGACGACGACGATGAAGTAGCAGCACACACCACAAGAAGAAGCAGGACCACCCTACCTAAAGGACGTCCGTTCCACAGAAGAACTCCATTTATGTAAAAAGAAGGGCAAGAAGATTGTGAACAGAGAGCTAGATAAGATCGATTGTATTTAAATCGTAGTCTTCAATTCTCGATTGTATATCAATTGCACTATTTGATATCATGAATATTTTTAAATTTCATGGGCACTTTTTGAATTCATGAGGACACTTGATCTCGATCCCCCTCCATCTCGATCTCGGTTCCCCCTCCATCTCGATCTCGATCCCCGCACCCTCCCCCGCTCCACCGCCGCCGCCGATGATATTTTCAAGTAACAAATTTGAACATATTTTTTAAAAATTATTACTGTTTTTATAAAAAAAATAGTACTGTTATGATTTAAACAAGTTTGAACATATTTAAACACAAATAAATATAAAAAATAGCATTTAAAATGCATAAAAAAAATATTGGGGAGCCTGGGAATCAAACCCAGGACCTCTGGTGTGTGTGCAGCGTCTTGACCCGGTCGGGCTAGTGGGTGGGTTCTGTCGTAGATAAGGTTAGGTTGTAGATATGGTTAGTGGGCTAGATTAAAACAAAATTCTAATGGCGCACTGAGGGGAGGTGCACCATTAGAATAGTCATACTTATGGCGCACGACTGGACGGTGCGCCATTAGAACCCTCCCCCTAGCTATCCTCCCTCTCTCTTGCCAGATCCCCTTCGACCCTCTCTCCCAAGCCACCAGATCCACCCGCGCGCTGCCCCGACCCACGCCGCCGCCGCCCCGACCCTCACCGGACTCCACCCCCGCCGCCCCGACCCTCGCCGGACTCCTCCTCGCCGTCTGCGCCTTCTTCCACATCCTCCAGGCCTCCGCCGCCGCCGGCCGCCAAGGCACCAACCACCTCCTCGGACGGGGCGCTCTTCCTCACGCTCTCCTCACCAACCACGACGCCGGCCACCTGCTCCTCACCAACCACGACGTCGGCCACCTGCTCCGGCTGCCTCCGGCAGAGGTTACTCCACCTAGGCTGCAGCACTCGTGCGCTTGGCGGCTAGGGTTTGCCTCGACCTCTCCCTCCCCCATCAACGAGAGGAGCATCTGGTTCCCCCGCCTCGAAGTTCGTCAATGGCGCCGATCCTCCGGCCGCAGACCGCTTGCAGTCTGAGCCCCCGATTCCATCTTCCCCCTCGCCCCCATTTTTTTCCTCGATGCAACTATGTGATCTCCATCTTTCAGATGTTATAGTGTACAGGAGCAACTTTGCACCAATGCATGATTCTAGTTAAAGTGCCAAACATTCTTAAACAAATGATTTTTTTTGCAATTTGACATGATAGAACTAGTTAAAGTGTACATGAGCAACTTTGCACCAATTTGACATGATAGGCAGCAACAATCGTTCTTATCGATATATGGCCCGTTGATAAAACTGCATTCATATAGATTAGCCCGTTGGGTCGAGAGAGAAGAGTGGGTTTCAGTTTGCTCTGGGCAGTGATGTGCACTGGAGTAGCCCTGTTGACATAGCTCATAGCAGTAGGTATTTCAAAATATATGGAGTAATGCATAAATTTGTACTCCAACAAGTTCACTCCAGTACTCAGTTTAAAATTCAGTTTACTGTTAAATGACAGTAATTCAGTTTACTGTTAAATTTCAGTTTCACAGGCTAGTTTCCAACAAACAAAGCCTATGCTTATGAAGAATAAATCAGCTGAAATGAGATCTTGATCCTTTTTTACTTTGTTTGTTCAGATTGTTGGAAATTTTAAGCTCTCAATCCTTTGAAGGCCACTTTGTAGTTCTTTGAATTCAACCATTTAGGTGAGCTACAACTAGGAGGATTTTGGAGTAGTACTCTAAAACTGTTGATGTTAGAACATCTTTGTTACTTGCCGTCGATTAATCGAATCAAGACAAAACTCTTCTATGGAGTTAACCTAAGATTAGCAGGCAATTCAAAATCTGCAACACATTTTCTTTAGTCCCTAACTAACAACACAATGTCTTCAGTCTATTGATGCAGCAATTTCTTCAGTCTAGTGTAAATGTAACTGACTACTGGTCAAATACTCTAGTGTATTTAGTGTAAATCTAGTCTGAAACTAGTAGAGCTCTTGGTGATTTGCAAATTCAGTCTAAATAAAAATTTGGTACATGACTACTGATCATGTATGAAAGATGTTGCTACTGGATGAGCACAAGAACTACTCCACAGATAATTGATTTTGTAGAACAAGTCTTGTTGCCAGTCTTGAACCAATAGATAATCTTAATTGAAATTTGACCATGTCTTGTTGCCAGCCCTAATGAAAAAAGCAACTGAATTTCCAACAACCTGCTAGGTAGAACAATCCATTTCCAACAACCTGCTAGGTAGAACAATCCATTACTACATGATTGCAACTAAATTGTCAACTCTATGTACTATGTATGCTGTGGCATGTGGTGTGGTCCGAGTGATCAGGTTTCAAGTGATTTCGAATTTTTATGATTTTTATGCACATATATATATGTGTGTATGATGATCCTCCTTTCCTGCAGTAGTATAACTAGGATATATACCAAAAAATATTGTTATATTCCTCCCTAGTACAATAAATAATAAACTAAAATAGTTCCTGGTACAAAAAGAATAAACTATACATAGTTAATTTCTTCATCTTTGAATTGTTTCAGAAATTGGTATGACCAAAGATGCTATTGTATATAAATGGGCTGTTGTAGAACTGTTCTTCATCTTTACAAAGGTTGTTGTATAGAAATATGCTGAATTTTCTGCTCGATTGTTGCTCAAAGAAATTTAGCAAAAAAAGGGGTCCTGGGAGATGCCGCTGCTACTTGAGGCCCTTGAGAGGCCCTTCGTGTCGTGATGATTTTGCAGGTACCCCGAGAGGCCCTTGAGTTTGCCGGAATGTCGATTAACTTCCGTTCCAGCAAATTCGTGTACTCCATATGTCCTATTTTCAGCAAAGGTCATGCTGAAATTTTCCGTGAATTTTAGCATGACTTTGCTAAAAATCGGACATATGAGGTACTTGCTACTAATGCATGGGCCGGGGTATCTTAGTACTTAATTAAGTAGGATCAACTACCCCTTTATTCTTATTAAACCATAGGTGGCAATAGAGCCAAGTGATTAGTGTCAAGTGATTAGGCCCAACCTAGGGTGCCTCGGCATCGATAAACCCTAAATGATGAAAACTTAACTTGGCTGCCCCGGATGCCTCGGTGTCGATGAGAACCTAAATGATGTACGCTTAGGCTTTTAGGGTGCCTCGGCGTCGACAAACCCTAAATGATGAAAGCTTAGGCTTTTAGGGTGCATGTGTGTCGACAAACCCTAAATGATGAGACCATGATCTTGTTCCTTGACAATAACCAACTTTTTGACCAAACTTTTTTCCTATTTAGAGCGAAACATGGCCCACAACGATGAGGCCGGTGGTTCGGGCGGCAAGCAATTCTGGGAGCTGTCCCAGGAGATGGAGGAATAACCTCACCGCTATGAGGACGCCGCGGAAGACACTGATCCTGATTACACAACCCCTAGTGGCGTCGGGGATGACACCACTGATGGTGCCGCCGAGGATGCTACCACTGATGATGGCGGCGCACACACAGATGACAGCCAATCGAAGAAGCAAAGAAAGGACCGGCATCCGTATGCGCTCCGCACCGTCAAGGAGGAATTCACTCAAGTGGACTCCGACGGGAATCCAACGGAGCCCAAACATATAGTCAAGGGGTACTCGGTTTAGCTCGGGTGCATTCTCCGGAGCACCGTCTCGATCAACACCGAGAACCTTAGGCATAAGGACCGAGGGAATTTGCGTAACCTCCTATTCACGAAGCTGCACGAACGATACAAGTTCCCCGCCGAATTTGAAAACACACGCCTCTCAGGGAATAAAGTGAACAGTGCCGCCCTCACGAAGATGAGCACGGCCCTGTCTACTTGGAGAAGCGTGGTGAAGAAAATGATTGATAAAGGTGATAGTTATGAGAAGATCAAGGTGAAATATCCTTTGATGAGCGAAGATGAGTACAAGGAGTTCGAGATCAAGTGGTTGAGCAGTGCAACCTCCGAATCAAGTCAGTGGGGGAAAGAAATGCGGGAGTTGAACTTAGGGGAACACAAACTCGGTCCCGGCGGTTACAGAGTAGCGGAGCCTATATGGGACAAGGAGGACGCGGAGCGTGCCGAGCAAGGCCTAGCGCCCCGCTTCGAGAAATACAGCGGTAACAAGCGGAACTATGTCAGGGCCCGGTACAAGGAGGACCCGATAACAAAGGAGCTTACCACGGATCCGAAGACCAGGGCACTTGAGCTTGTTCTGGTAAGGAATACACCCCCGCGTAATTAGCTCCATATGGTTGCACTCTAATTAATCCCTAATATTTCTAAATGGTTCACGTTCCTTTCGCAGGACACTGAAAGCGATGGCTGGGTCGTCTCGAGCTCCCCTTCGACACCCCTTTAAATAGGGCATTGAACATAATGAAAAACAAGAATAAGCTCACTAAGCCGACGTCGGCTGGTCGTGTGGCCGGCAAAGGCTTGTCCACAAAATGGGGTCATACTATACCGCTGGTGTGCGGAAGGAGAAAAGGCCATTTCGGAAAGCCAGACGCGCGAGGCTGAAGCACTCAAGGCACAAGTGGCGCGGATTCTAGAGCTTGTCCAAGAGCAAGTGGAACAACAACTGGGAAGGAAGCTCAACGGCATGGTGCCTACGTTGATTCATGGGCTAACGACATGGATTGCGGGCGGCCAACAGGGGCCTCCCCCGATTCCCAGCTTCACGGCCAAGAATCAGACAAATACAGCGGCGCCATTGGTGTCTCCGGCGCCATTGGTGTCTCGGCGGTGGCGCCATTGGTGTCTCCGGCGAGGCGGTATTCGTGTCTCCGGCGCCCGGCACAGGCATTGGAGCTTAATGCACCAGCGTGTCGTCGGCGGCACCTCGCCAAAGAAGCGCCCCTCCGTCGATTTACCGCCCGCCGTTGGCGGTGCCTCGACATTAGCCAAGCTCGACGGCATCACGGTAACTAAGCCTCTCGGTCGATGACTTCATCTCCTTGCCTTTGACTGGGCATCCCTGACGCCATGTACATGTTTTCGCAGGGCACCGCCGACGTTCCTTGCACTCTTCTGCACCGTGGGCGCCGAAGTTGGTCGATGTCGCCAAGGGCAGAATCGTTCAACCGGGCAAACCCATGTTCCACGGTAATCCGATGCCACCCACAATGTATTGGGTTGAAGTGGTTCGGGTGCTGCCAGGCTGCGACGAGCTGTTACCTCCGGTTCGACCCACTGGGGCCGACGAAGAAGATGAGATGACCCTCAGCGCCTGCGTAAACTGGCCCCTGCTTTGGCCGAAGAGCCAAATTCGTTTGGGGGCGGGGGACACCACCCCACAGATAAGACCGCCAGTCGTGTCGGCGCCAAGCCATGGCAAGAACGCCGCAACGCTACCGGACCTGCCGAAAATCCCTATGTCGGACATCCCTATGGCACAGGATCCGGACAGCCCTATGGCACAGGATCCGGACGACGACGACAACGACGACGGTACATTTACCAAAGTCGGTAAGTACTTTGCCGAACATGGGTACGCTGACGAGTTTTGCGGGCCTCTTTCTCAAGAACCCAACCAAGAGGACCACAATCTAGCTGGTACGGCGGAGAAATCCAATTGCAATAGGCGTCGTCTGGCGTTCAGTTCTCAGGAGACGCCTCCAGCTCCCGCCTTCACTGAGCCTCAGATAGCTGAGGTGCGAAATGTTATCAGCCCCAACACGCTCAAGAAGGCGGTCTGTGAGCAGAACTCAGTCCCATTACAGGAGATCAAGAGGAAGGGATGGAAACGAAAGACTAACAAGGGTGCCGGTGCGAGCCAGCCGGCACCGAGTTTGATCCGTGTTCAGGACGGGCCACCTTCACCTAAGGATATCTCGAGGAGGGTGCATGTGGCGGGTAGGGCAATGCTACCGCCAAATATGCTGAATGCTGCAACCGGTGCTATGCGGAGTCTGCACGACAGTGTTCTTTCTTTGGAGAAGCGGCATCTCAGAGAGAAGGATGTGGCATACCTGGTTTTCGTGGCCAAGGTGCGGAGGGCAAGGGCTTTGTGGATGGCGACATCGGGGTACGATCGTCCTGCGGTTTGATGACATCTTTGCTATGTTTAACCTTCATCCGCTGCACTACACCTTCGTTCGGCTGTTTTATTTGAGTATGGAGATGCGGATCATTAGAGACAAGACCGGACATCGTGATAGTCGACCCCTTCTACATGTGTGCCAAGCACTTGAGCAGCGTTAGGGGACCGCCAAGTTGCGAGTTCACACCTCGAAGGCGTCATTCTGGCAAACCCAGATAAGGATAACTTCCTTGTGGCTTACTTTCCCGAGTAAGTCATCCCTTAGCCGCCCCGTAACATATGATTTCTTAGATTTCGATCGTTCTTTTTTTTCTAACATTCCGTGTTCTATGCAGTGACACACATTGCACACTCATCCTCTTAAGCCCAAAATATTCCATGGCCACATATTTCGACCCGAACCGTAACTCCAAGATAGACTACACAAATGTCAAGAAAGTTCTTGATGATGTTCTCCCAGCTCGCCAAATCTGGAGGCACCTTCACCAGACTGTTAAGTAAGCACGACAAGCACATGTTCTCACACAATCTGAAGTTCTGCTGCGTCAAGCGGCCGCTGTGTCGAAGGATGCCTACTATGCCCTCCATCACATGCGGGCGATCGTAAGGGACCATCATCAACTTCTGCTACCAGATAATCTCAAAGATTGGGCCGCGAACTTGTCGGCAATCTAGGACGCGGACCTCAGACAAGAGTTCTTTCGCATCGATCCGGACTTTGCGGACATCATCCATCAAGATGTCCTTCATACGTCAGGGGCAGTTCTTCCTCGTGATATCAACCGTCCAACAATGAGATAGATGGAATGCTACAAATGCAGGGTGACAACGACCGCGATTTCATGACCATCACGACAGACGACGGCTTCATCCACGCTCCTGTCCGATGAGTCGAGTCCAAAGTAGTGATGTGTAGTTCTGAAACATTGATTAGCTCATGTTGAAATTAAACTTTAATGAATTTGTATGTCTCTTTGGTTTGGACAGTCGCCAACTTACATGTAATCGATGCTATTTATTAGTAGGACCATGAATCATGCTATTAATGTCTTGCTTTTCTCTTCCGATCCTTTTGTTGCATACTTACATATTGCTTATGTATTGTCTGTTGTTTGGCTTGTGCATAGAGATGCCGTCGTATGTCATGTACAAGGGTCAGGTTCCTGAGTCTACTTATTAATCGGGAGGAGTGTCGGAGATAGGTTCACCGTTTCAGTGATATGATTACAAAGGGTACACCACTAGGGCGGAGGCCGAATCTAGATATGCCCGCTATCTAGCGGGAGAGAGGAGGAGCGTTGGAGGAACCGGATGAAGACCAGTTTGATCGCGATGATGCTCATCATGATGACCACAACTCTCTTTTATGTGATGGTAGTTTAGATGATCGATATCGACTTGTAATGTGAAGACAAACTCGATACTCGCGGTCTTGAGACTTGTAATGTTTTATCTTTGTTCGGTCTTTTGAATTCGGAGACTAATATGATGAATTGTATTCGGAGACTAATCTTCTATTGTATTCGATGAATCATTGCTTGTGTGTGTCTTTGTCTATATTCTGTCCAATAATATATTTTGTAATCTGTGCAAAAATCAGAAAAGCAAAAAAAAAAAACAAATATTCATACTAATGGCGCATCAAGGCAGAGTGCGCCATTAGTATGCCAAAGGATACTAATGGCGCATCAAGGTGGAGTGCGCCATTAGTGTGACAAAGCACATGGTTACATATGGCCCCCCGAGAGGCATACTAATGGCGCATGGAGTTACATTCTAATGGCGCACTGCTAGGTGCGCCATTAGAATACCAGATACTAATGGCGCACCAGTGGTGCGCCATTAGTAAATAATTCTAATGGCGTGCTACTAATGGCGCACCGGTAGTGCGCCATTAGTAGGCAAAACCGGTGCGCAATTAGTAGGCCTTTTCCTAGTAGTGCTCGTTTCCCCTTTACTGCTAAGGGGGCAAGTGCAGGCACGAAGTACCGAGACATCAGGCAAAGGTTTTCATATCGATGCAACAAGACCAAGACCAGCAGGACGGCAGGACGGAGGTCATCGTGGAGCCTAAGACGGCGTCACCACCAACGCCTTTGACAGACGAGGACCACCTTTAGTCAGGATAGCTTGTACTAGTTGTCCCCTTTCAAATTGGCCGTTGTTGGATCCCTTCCTGCTCAATATTTGGGGAGAGAACCAGGGCCTTTATAAATAGGACTAGCCACCACAGTAGAAGGGGACGGATCATTCAAACCATCCTCATCCACACCAGCCCAAGATCACCTCTCCTCGGGAGGCTGTTCTTCCCTTATACTGTTCATCATCAGCCCAAGAGGCAATCCACCACCACCACACAGGAGTAGGGTATTACGCCACAACGGTGGCCCGAACCTGTATAAATCTTGTGTCTCTTGTGTTGTGAGTTCATCTAGCTAAGCTTAGGGATCGCGACGAGACCGAGAGCGAGATTTGGTAGGGGAAAATCTTCATGCGCACCCCAGTGTTTGAACCTCAAGGGTTTTGCCGGAACCCGAAATCCGACACGCGCATCGCAGGAAATCCTGAAATAAATTCAGGATAAATACGAGCACAAAGACTTTTTTTTCGAGGATACACAAAAGGCGTAGCATAGCTTTATAGAAGGAAAAAATATTTACAAGAGATTATAATGAGCTAGATAGGCATCACACGTCGATCCTATCTCAGCCTCCACTCCCACAAATTCTAGTCAACCACTCGATCAAATGCAAAACTCCTGCAGCTCCTGCCTTAGCTCACATCCTGAGATCTTGGAAGATAAGATCTATGGTGCCCCATTCGTTGAGTATGTCACTCCTTCCAAAAACCATGTCGTTCATTTGCTTCCAAAGGCACCAGCATGTAAGCAACAAGAAAGTGTCGAAGCCCTTTCGGCTTGCTTTGGTGATTTGCTTTCTTGCCGCCGTCCACCAATCAACGAGTGTGTCCTGAGTGGACGGACATAGCACAAGCTCCAGCCTCATTTTAGATAGGCAAGCAGTCATATATTCATCGTCGCAATGCAAGCTTTGGTCTTGTAGCTTATAACGTGCCCTTCTATCCGATGAGCACCCGGACTTGACCCTGGTGGGCTGGGTGTCCACCTAATAACCATCTAACCAAAGGTTTGATTTAGCCTTAAAAAAAACAAAGGTTTGGTTCACCGGGTTCACCCATCTCTTGGAGTAGCTCTAATCTCCTCCTCGTGTTGACTGTTTGGTCTTGGTTGGATCGACCCAGGTGAGAAAGCTGGCCGACACCTTGGCCCCAATCTTGGCGGCGGCTCCCGCTGCTCCCCGCTGCAGCTCGGAGGCGCCGCGGCTCTCTCTGCATCTCGGCGGCCCGGTAGCTCCCGCTTCAGCTCGGAGCTGCGGAATCGGCGGATGGCGCCGTCGTTACTCGTTTCGGCGAGCCAAATCCTCGCCGTTGCCGCTGCCGCTCCCTGCCATAGGTGGCGTCTGGTCCTGCTGTGCCGACCCTCCCTGATGCTGGTGACTTTCCTCGGCAAGGGAGGCTCCAAAGTAAACCTGTCTTTGGTGTTTGAGGGATCTGTAGATATTTTTCTGTGAGCTCGTTCTAATAGCCAAGTCTGGACGACAGTGTTGACAGTATTGGCAGCTGGGCGTGCTCCAATCAGCAAGCTGGGTATGCTGATTGTCCAGCCAGAGCAAGCAACTACTTCATTGGTACGACAAGCACAGACCCCTGTGATCTATACCATCAATTCATAATCATGGCAAAATGTTCTGACCCATGGGAATCTAATTACGTTGCAGATATATTGAAGACACCAGCAGGCCCTAAAATCACAGGTGTTAGACTTGACATGTCTGCGGGCGAAGGTTGTTACTCTTTGTCACTAATCATGGGTTGTGCCTGTCCATGTGTTCTGAACATCTCATAGATTTTTTATCTTTGTGCAGATGATAGTTCTACAAGCAACGTGACTGCCCAATAGCCACAAACCATCAGCCAAACAAAGATAATACAACGAAATTCCGAGATTGACAATGGTTATCTCTCAAATTACTAAGTTTGCGAAGGAGATGCTCCACGCGATTGGTGAGATGTGTATAGATCTACTAGGCGACAGTAGTTGGTCAGCCTACAGACCAACTTCCTGGCCGGACGAGGCTGCGGAGCGGTCACAACTGATTGGACAGAATAGCACTTTCGCTCGAATTTAAAGAAACTATTTGGTCAATTCAGATTTGAGATGAAAGTCACATTTAAGGCCCAAGCAGATTCCAACATGTTGCACAGCATGCCCGTGTCTGATGAATTGCCGATGGATGGCAGGATAGCACACTTGAGCAACAGATATATGAATAGGAAAAATAAGAAAGTGAAAAACCTCCCAAGGTCTTCAGCTAGGCATGAGAAACTGTTTCTTATGAGGAAATTGAGGATGCTACAAAAATTGTTTGCTCCTACTGGGAAAGGAAGTGCTATCCACCCTACCTCCACAGCGGGCTGCCTAAGGCCTGAAACAGCAACATGGTCGAAACCAGACCAGCTGAAACAATCGAAGACTCAAGTTACCAAAGCTACCAGTAGCACGAGACTCGGTACTACAGACAGAATAGCAATAAAAGAGAACTAATGCAGAGGGTGAGGAACTCCTTGTAGCAGCGGTACGAGAGGAAGTCATTGATTCACCTTGGAGAGTTGCATGTTGCAATTACTTTGGATGTCTTGCAGTGTACAGACTGGAATTATCTGAGCAGCTTCAGTAGCAGGTTCTGAGACTAGCACTTGCTTCACGGAAAGAACCACATGGGTGGCGAGCAGTTGGACAGCGCAAGGTCCATGCGTAGTGGCATACATCCTCCTGGCCTGACCTTGCCATTGTCATGGCAACGGTACCGTCGGGCATCAGCCTCGGCAGTGATGATACCGAGGTTACCTGCGTCACTGTCGTCCATGTAGTACATTGCTGCTTTGATGTTGAGGCCGGAAGGGAGGTCCTTGATCTCCACCACCTTGGAGCAACCTCTGGCAAGGTACACGACCCTGTCAGGCAGAATGTTGTCAGGTATCTGAAGCCACCTCAAGGCAGGACCATGTGCATCGGGGTCAGCTTCCTCCACTTCACAGTAGAGGCTGAACCGAAAGGAACGGCCGCGAGCGTGCACAACACGGCGGCGGAGCACCATCAGCAGCTCCCCGCGGGATACCAGAAGGTACCTCGACACCTCCTCATCATCATCATCAAAGTAACGCTGTTTCAGAACTTGAGCCTCCTGTTCCCTGGTGTGTTGGATTAGTTCCTGCCGAGGTAGCAGCCGCTCTCCATCCTTCTCAACTCGCACCACCAGCACATCCTCGTTGCTGGTGAGGAAATGAAATGCTCCATCGGTGTAGCTGACATCTTCTAGAACGACTCCGCCCTCCATTGCGGGGAGATTGACCCGGAAACCTTGGGCCACGGGGCGCTGGTGGCGCGCTGCCTCGTCCAGCACCCAGAGAGCGAACACAGCCGTGTTCCCGGAGCCGAAGGAGCTGCATCCGTCCACGTGAACGATCGCCGCAGCGAAGCAGTCGCCATCAGCAGAGAGAGGTCCCGCTGACAGCGTCGCCGCAAGCATGACGATGGGGCGAGGCTCCCTGCTGGTGCTGGCGTCGGAGTCGAAGACGATGGAATCAGGGAGGAGGAGACGCGTCCTCGTGTAGAGGTTGACGATGGCGTGCCCTGACGCCTGCCCGCAGGCCATCATCATCCAGCCCCCGTACGCGCCGAACATGCGGCCGTGGGAGGCATCGGCCCTCACGCGGGGATGGTGCTCGCGCCCTTGGCGCCCTCCGCAGCAGAAGCAGACGAAAGTGGCATCGCGGGGAGCACTCAGAGCAGCGCCTGGCACGGACCTGTCGGGGAGTACGAGGAGGGGGGGCTGCGTGGCTCGATGACGCCTGGGCGGGAGGAAGTTCAGCCCCAATGCCTCTGGCGGCGAGGTCGCCGCTGCAGCGGACGTACTGCGCGATCTCCATGCTGAGTTCCCGAGGGAGACCCCATACCGGAGGCGGGTCCATCGGGAGGGGGGGCGAGGGCGGCAGAAGAGGCGGAGAGGCCATGGGGAGGGGCGAGGGCGCCGGAGACGGCGGAGGGGGATGGATGGTCGAATTGAGGAAGCGGGCGGGGCGGAGGTGGAGGTGGAGGATTTGGTTGTTGGGTGAATGCGGGAGATCACGCCTACAAGTAGCCTGAGAGCGGAGGTGGAATTGGGCGACGGAGGATTGTGTTTGTGTTGGGTGAAAGCCGGAGAGCGCACGCCGGAGCGGGAGCTCGTGCACCAATTCTTCTGTTGGTTGGGTTTTTTTTTCCCTGTTGGTTGCGTGAAGGACAGAGGCGGGATTTGTCAAAATCTGCTGGGCCGGTCCACCTGAAAGCCCTTCGAGGCCCTAAACCACTTGCAGAGTTTTCAGTCTGTTTTTCTCAACGATATTCATTAACTCTTGAGTGATTTTTTTTCTCTCAAAAAAAAATTGAGTGGTTTTTTTTCGAGGTAACTCTTGAGTGATTTAGTAGTACTGGTGTTTATTGTTTTTGACATTGCTAATTAATCGTGCCAAGTGGTTATTACTCCCTCTGTCCTATTAATATAATAAGAGCATTTTTGACACTACACTAGTGTACAAAACGCTTTTATATTATGGGATGGAGGGAGCAGATGTCTTCCTCGAATGAAGCGTACTCGCGGCAAATGGATATATGGCCATAGAGCTTCAATTGCAAAACTCACATCCACATCAAGAGGCACTCTTCATTATCAATGGAGAACGAAACATGCATTTTGGTAAATAAAGAGAGCAGACCACTATATTCCCCTACAACCATCAACCATACGATGAGAAAACAAGTACCCAAGATATGTAATACTATTACCAAATGATGTTTTGTTACTTGACGCTGACCATGCACTTCGAACCTACACATGCATAAAACAAAGCAAAGAATGGTACCCGATCTTCATGAATTGGAGGTGGGTTTGCAGGATGAACACCGGACGAAATCCACAAGAATCACTCTATTGGACAAAATCCGCACCAAGCATCCCACGAATCACAAGCAATACAAAAGGTGCATCAAGATCCACAAACGACAAGGAAAATAACGAGACTAGGGTAGTTTTTTTTTTTTGCAAAAGGGGAAATAAAGATGCAAGGGTAGTTCATCCCCAAGGATGTGGAGGGCTTGATGCTTATATGAACTCTTCTTCTCCACTTGATTTTCCTAGTGGAATATTCTCCTTAAGAGATTCTCCACTAGAAGATGTAGATGCAAAATCAACTAATTTTTGCATCTCCGAGGCCCCAAAACCCTTCTCCAACAGATAATCTAGATGTAGACCAAATTTCACGCTTTGTTTCCAGTGGGCGGCGCGGGTTGGGGCACCAGCCCGGCGTGGCTGCTGCTCCGGCTGTGGGCGACAATGAGGTGGATCGGCCCTCTGGATATGGCGGCCTCCATTCGTTGCATCGACATCACGGCAGCTCGGCAGGCCGGCTGGTTTTCTAGGGTCGGCTCGTTTGTAGGCGGTCTGTTTCGACCTTCGATCCCTCTTCCTCATCGTACGGGCGTTGCCTTCGTCGAAGGGCAGGCCCTCCCCCAGCTGCAATCCATCCCTTGTCTCGCGCTCGGCAGCAAGACCAGGCTCGTCTCGCGCCCGACAACAAGACCGATTCCGTCTTGCGCCTGACAGCAGGACCGACCTCGTCTCGCGCTCGGTGCCGTTGGACGGGTCGATAGAGGCCAGTTTTGGCCGGCCTATTGGGTCTCGCCGTTGGGGGCCGCCCAGGGGTGTGAAAGGCGTGTCCTTTCCGCTCGTTTCTTTGGTTGGGGTAGCGACGGGTCTCGGGTGAGGTGGTACCAAGGTCTTGGTGGCCGCTGCGGGGCTCGTGGTTCGCTCGCGGTGCTCATGGGCAGAGCCCGTGGCTCGGTGCTGCCTGGTGGCCATGGCCGTGTGGGTGGAGGTGAGTGTTGGTCGGGGTGAAAACCTGCTCTATCCTCGGATGGACCGGCGGCGGCGTAGCTCGTTCCCTTCTTGAAGGCATCATCGTGGCTCTCATCGGATATCGTGTCGCTCCATGGGAAACTCTGATCCTCGGGTCAGGCAATGGCGGCACGTTGGTGTCATAACCTTCTTGAAGGCGCCGCCTTGGAGTACACGGTTCGTCATATGCGGCTTCATCTCTTTGCGGTGGCGTGTTCACGATGGAGGACCCCGATTACTCTTGTAGTGCTCGGGGTGATGTTGCTGCGCTCAGCTCCTATGTATCCCGACTTGGGTGTGTGCATGTGCTGTGGTGGGTGTGTTTGTACTTGGGTTGTGGTTAATCATTGCTTTATAGTATGTAAAAAAATCTTTTTCGATAAAATGCATCTATATACATCCAATTCAGAAAAAAGTTAGAACATCTTATAATAGTGAACAGAGGGAGGGAATATGAACGTTAAATTAAGAAAAAACTAGGATTTGTGAATATTAAACCTAGGTGTCCAATCTACTTCCGTGTGATGTTTCGTGAAAAAGATGCCATCCATTGTACTCTTAGTAAAAAGACAAAAAATTCCAATGTATAGAAAAAAATTGTTTTGATGGATAGTAGGCCGGATTGTATTTTCTTAAATCACGAATACATTTCTTGATAATTTTTCACAAAACTTCAAACGGGAGTAGATTAGGCACCCAAATTTGATATCCCGAGATTTCAGGTTTTTAAATTTTTCCTGATATTTTTTGAACTTAATATTCATGGGTGGAGTTTTTGAACTTAATATTCATATAGGGGGTGGAGCTCCTGTGTATTTTCCACGGAGGGAGTAAGGGTGATAGGGCACAAAAACAAGGTATAGGCTTCGAATTCTCTAACGTTAATGAAAAACAAATTTTGTTTTAGAATGCTCTGAAACTATGTGAACATCAAAATGGCAAAACACAGTTGGAGCTGCAAGATAAACAAATCAGCAACAATGGTGTCAAGAACCAAGATGAAGAGGTCGTTTGCCATCACATGTGATGCATAAGCAGAAAAAAAAGGAATGCTAAGAAAATACAGCATTAGGCCATATACAGATCAAGACAGCAGGATTAGAGTGAGCAGAACTGAACAAGTGCAAGCTACAGTACATCACTTAACGCCAGATCTGCTGATCCTACAACATATTTTTGACTAAATCCTATAGACTTCTGCTGATCCTACAATAGCAGAGAGTTATTTAAAAGTTACTCGCTCCAATCTAAATTAAGTATCGCGGCTTTGAACCATGGTTAGTTCAACCTTAGTTCAAAACTGTAACATTATTTTGGATCGGAGGGAGTAGTATTCAATCGAGAATATACACCTGTTTATGAATAAAAGAGAGCTCGTGCTCAACTCTATCTCGCAAACAGTCCATGAAACTTCGACCTGTATCTTTGGGCTTTGATTGGTAGCCACTTGTCTTAGTAATCCACCATGGTATCTTGTTCATCCATGAGTGCCTTGCATTAATAAATTTCTTGAGACCAGCTCTGACTTCACATTTTCCTGAAGCTTGACCGGCAGATCTGAAATCATCTTTTGACTGCACCAACATATACAAATTTAGTGCAAGGATATTCTCAAAATTTTGTTGCACCATCAATAATGCATTGTGTTTTAGCATACAAGTATTTAAAAATCGTTATTATCTGCTAATAATAGCGCTTTTATGAACACCATTAATTAGTTTTTTTGCGAAAGGGGAAATAAAGATGCAAGGGTAGTTCATCCCCAAGGATGTGGAGGGCTTGATGCTTATATGAACTCTTCTTCTCCACTTGATATTCCTAGTTGTCGGCGTTCTGGGATCGCTGGTACCCAGATCTGCTTGCCTGCGGCCCAGCGTGCAGACCCATCAACGGCCCGGTATGGCCCAAGCTGCAAAACCCTCGGGGCAAGACCCTTGTCAGGGCCCCCCGACCTCGCGAGGAGAACGACGCCAAACCTTAGACGAACGACTCCCAGGCCGCCTCCTGAGGGGCGGAGAACTCTATGCAAGACTCCCGCCTCGTGAGGTTATGATGGCGTGAGCCATGACGACCAAGCCAGGCGGGCCCCAGCGGGCGCAGAGGGGAAAGTTTCCTCTTCGGTGCTAAGGGAGCAAGGCCAGGCGCAGGTTCCCTAGAAAGGTCGAAAAGTTTTCCATTCCGATGCAACGAGACCACGAGCTCGGGTCTCTTTTCTATTATATTGCATCTCTTTTTCATTATATCGCATCTCGTTTACTATTTTGCAATCTTTACTTTCCAATCTATACAACAAAAATACGTAAGATATTTATTTTACTATCTCTATCAGATCTCACTTTTGCGAGTGACCGTGAAGGGATTGACAACCCCTTTATCGCGTTGGTTGCAAGGTTCTTGATTGTTTGTTCAGGTACTAGGTGACTTGTCCGTCGTCTCCTACTGGATTGATACTTTAGTTCTCAAAACTGATGGAAATACTTATGCTACTTTGCTACATCACCCTTTTCTCTTCAAGAGAAAAACCAACGCATGCTCAAGAGGTAGCAAGAAGGATTTCTGGCGCCGTTGCCTGGGAGATCTACGCCAAGTCAAGACATACCAAGTACCCATCATAAACTCTTGTCCCTCGCATTACATTATTTGCCATTCGCCTCTCGTTTTCCTCTCCCCCACTTCTAAAACAATTTTCGGAAACCTTTGCCTTTTCTTCACCCCTCTTCCGTTCGTCTGTTTTCTCTTACTTCTTGTGTGCTTGTGTGTTGGATTGATTGTTTGTCACGATGGCTCAAGATAATACTAAATTGTGTGACTTTTCCAATACCAATAACAATGATTTTATTAGCACTCCAATTGCTCTACTACCGATGCTGAATCTTGTGAAATTAATACTGCTTTGTTGAATCTTGTTATGAAAGATCAATTTTCTGGCCTTCCTAGTGAAGATGCCACAACCCATCTAAACAACTTCATTGATTTGTGTGATATGCAAAAGAAGAAAAATGTGGATTGAAGCTATTTCCATTTCCGCTTAGAGATCGCGCTAAAACTTGTTCTCTTCTTTACCTAAAAATAGTATTGATTCATGGAATAAGTGCAAAGATGCTTTTATCTCTAAGTATTTTCCTCACACTAAGATCATCTCTCTTAGGAACGATATTATAAATTTTAAGCAAGTTGATCATGAGCATGTTGCACAAGCTTGGGAGAGGATGAAATTAATTGTAACGACCAGACCTCAAACAGTCTGATCTCTGTGCTTTAGTGTCATCCCTGGATCAGTAATGCTGACACGCACAGTACTTGAAGGATTATAATAGAGTAGCAATCACACACTTATTACATCGAATGTCTCAAAAGAAAACTTATTGCAATAAATATGGCTTAAGGCCATCTAATAACGATAACAGCGAAAGGCTTGGAAGATAAGCGAGTCCATCAACTCCAATGGCATCACTGAGTATAAGACCACGACCTAAGGCACCTTAATCGTCGTCTGAAAAGTCTGCAACATGAATGTTGCAGCCCGAAAACGGGTCAGCACATGGAATATGATGGCAATGTAACACATAGAGAGGAATGAAAGAATAATGCTATACTACATGCATATATGGCTGGTGGAAAGCTCTATGGTTACAGTTTTGCATAAAGCCAATTTTCCCTCTTGCAAAAGAATAAATTTTATTTAACTATCATGGTGGTTGTTAATCATTGAGAAGGTTCACCCAACTCAATCCCAATTAAGCATCATCATTAAACCCAACAAAATTAATTAAAGTAACATGATGAGATTCACATGATAATCCAGGTACTAGATACTCAAAACGTCCATAACCGGGGACACGGCTAACCATGATTAGTTTATACGCTCTGCAGAGGTTTGCACACTTTTCCCCGCAAGACTCGATCTCCTCCGTTGGGATTCTCGCACTACATGATGTTTGAGAAATAGATGACCGAGACATAGTCTTTCAGAAGCGTTTACTCCTTATGATGGGTAGACCGTTACGCCTGCTTTCCCCTACATCTGCTAGTCTACCATTGTAAGAGTTCACACGACTTAATCAACTATGCTAGAGCCCATAGTAGCTTGCGGCTGCACACGGAAGTTTCTAGCATGAATAATCTCATGATCGCTTTGAGCCTAGGTGGCGGTCCATAAAGAAAAATAACAGGCTATCACTGGAATCCCAGGTGCCTCAATCCACCCAGATGTGTATTAAAGTTGCCACCTCAAATAAACCATTAAATTAACAATCTCACATCTGTCATGGAGACACTCACCCCAATCCATGTCTACTGGCATAGCATAGCAATATGGCAAACGTAGAAGTAACTCCCAAAGGTTTGATAATAAAACAGGTAATAGGTTCTACCTCAACTACTTCCCAAACCCACATGTTAAATCAGATCCTAATCATGCAATTGTTTGAGGATTGATCTAATGCAATAAAACTGGGTAGTAAAGAGGTATGATCAAAGTGTTACTTGCCTTGCTGATGATCCATGAAAGCTAGAGATTCGAAGTAGCAAGCGGCGCACTCCGGGTACTCTATCGCAAACAAACAAGCATACAATAAGCACTCATCTAATGCACAAGTAAAATACAAATAAGAGATCTAACCAGAAAGTTCAACTTAAGAACTCCGGTTTGCAAAAAGAATCAAATCAAACGAAGCAACGAAACTCAAACGGCGAAAGAAAACAAGTTTGTTTACTAACCTGGACCTAAGTCAAATTTTACAGTAGCAAAAGCTTGTTTGAGTTGGTTAAACGGAAAGAGGGTTTCGAGACGAAACTCTAGGCGCTTGAATCGCCTAATTCTGATAAACGAGCGAAAAGTTATACTAGAACGAAAATCGTATCAGAAATCACGATCAAAAATAATCACGGAAAATCCGATAAAAAGAAAAATGACGAACAGACTAACGAACGAATGTTCGCTGTCTGCGGCTAAACGACGAAAACCGTTCGTTAAAACGAACGTATGGACGAACGTCCGCTAAATAGACTAAACCGAAAAAAATAAACCGATGTATATAAAAAAATAAACTGGGTTCATAAAAAACCGACGGTTTTCTAAAATCTTGGCAATGACGGGTCTACCTCCGGCGGTCAGCAGCGGCGGGTCAATGGGCGATGGTGAGGTCCCATGTGGCACGGATCGCGGGCGGCATGACGCTTAGGGTTTCGGCGGGCTGGGCTGGGCGGCGGTGGGCTTGGTGGGGCTCAAGGCTTATAAAGCCCCCCGGGCGGTGTCCCGCTCGGGTACGGCCCGGAGTAGGTTTCCTCTTTTTTTTAAACATTACGCGCAAAAAAACAATTTTAAAAAATACTAAACAGACTCCAAAAATCCCGAAATAAATTTTCCCCAGCTTCTAAAATCAAGCCGGACAAGATGAACATTTATTTGGGGCCTAAATGCAATTTTGAAAAACGCGTATTTTTCCTAAATTCTAATAAAATAGCAATAAACTCCAAAATGAATCTTATTTGATTTTATTATCAAATCCTCAATATTTCTTTATTTTGGGAAAGTCATTTTATTCCCTCTCTCATATTTTTATAATAGAAATAGTTGAAGATAAAATGAATAAAATCAAATGATCCTATTTTCAAAATTTGAGCAAACTCAAATATGAAAATAACGAAATCCCCAACTCTCTCCGCGGGTCCTTGAGTTGCGTAGAATTTCTAGAGCAAAAATGCAATAAATATGATATGCAATGATGATCTATGTATAACATTCCAAATTGAAATTTGGCATGTTACAAACCTACCCCCCTTAAGATGAATCTCGCCCTCGAGATTTGGGTTGGCTAGAAAATAGGTGAGGGTGGTCCTTCCATAGATCTTCCTCTCGCTCCCAGGTGGCTTCATCCTCGGTATGGTGGCTCCGCTGAACTTTGCAAAACTTGATAACCTTCTTTGCGGGTGACTCATTGGCATATTCAAGAATCTTGACCGGTTTCTCCTCGTAGGTCAAATCACTATCAAGCAGATAAACTTCGGTGTAGCCTTGTATCTCTCAGAGGTATATCAACCATCTCTACGTGGCACTTCTTCAACTGGGAAACGTGGAACACATCGTGCACTCCTGACAATCCTTCGGGCAATTCCAACTTGTAAGCAACTTCTCCCATACGCTCCAAAACTTTGTATGGTCCCACAAAACGTGGCGCTAACTTTCCCTTAACTCCAAAACGCTAAACTCCTCGAAGTGGAGATACATGAAGATAAACTCTGTCTCCGACTTTGTAGACTGTCTCCTTGCGTTTAGAATCTGCGTAGCTCTTCTGCCTGGATTGGGCTACCTTGAGCCTATCACGAATCAACTTCACCTCCTATTCCGACTCCTTAATTAAATCTGGTCCAAACAACTGGCGGTCTCCAACTTCGTCCCACAACAACGGTGTCCTGCACATCCTCCCGCATGAGCTTGAAGGGGCCATCTTCAAACTGGATTGATAACTGTTGTTGTAAGAAAACTCCGCACATGGCAAATTGTCGTCCCAACTAGATCCATAATCTAGCGCACAAGCTCTCAGCATGTCTTCTAGAATCTGATTGACTCTCTCGGTCTGTCCATCTATCTGCGGATGAAAAGTTGTACTGAACTCTAGCATGGTACCCAAAGTTTCTTGCAACTGATTCCAAAACTTTGAGGTAAATTGGGTTCCTCTATCTGATACAATGCTCCTCGGAACTCCATGCAGACATACGATCCTGGTCATGTATATCCTTGCCAACTTAGAACTGGTGTAAGTGGTTTTCATTGGGATGAAATGAGCTACCTTCGTCAAACGATCGACTACAACCCATATCGAGTCATAGCCTGAATGAGTCCTGGGCAATCCGGTGATAAAATCCATGCCTAGTTTATCCCACTTACATTCGGATATATGGCTGTAGCAATCCTGCTGGCTTCTGATGCTCTGCCTTCACTCTCTGACATACATCACATACTGCTACATACTCTGCAATATCCTTCTTCATTCCGGTCCACCAGAAAGTGTCTTTCAAATCCAAATACATCTTGGTATTTCCTGGGTGGATCGAATATGGTGAATCATGGGCCTCTTGCAGAATCAACTTCCTGATCTCCGGGTCATTAGGCACATAAACACGATCCTCAAACGATAAGGTATCGTGCTCATCCTCACGAAATACCTTAGCTTTTCCTTTGCTCATCTTCTCCTTTATTACGGCAATCTCCTTGTCAGTCTTCTGAGCTTCTCTGATCTTATCCATCAAATTAAACTGAATCTCCAACACTGCTACATAGCCTCTCGGAACTATCTCCAAACATAGTTCACGAAGATCCTCGGCTAACTCCTTTGGTAACTCTCCGGTCATGGGCGTGTTGACATGGCTCTTGCGGCTCAATGCATCGGCTACTACGTTATCCTTTCAGGGGTGATAATGCAATCTCATATCATAATCCTTGATGAGCTCCAACCATCTCCTTTGCCTGAGATTCAACTCCTTCTGCATGAAGATGTATTTCAAACTCTTGTGATCCGTGTACACCTCACAATGGTTTCCGATGAGAAAATGTCTCCATGTCTTCAAAGCATGCACTACGGCTGCTAACTCCAAATCATGCGAAGCATAATTTAACTCATGAGGTTTAAGCTGTTGTGAGGCATACGAAACAACTCTTCCCTCCTGCATAAGCACTGCTCCTAGTCCTCGACGAGAAACGTCGCAATAAACTTCATAATACTTGCGCTGATCGGGCAGAATCAACACTGGTAAGGTAACAAACGTTTCTTCAACTCCTGGAAACTAGCCTCACATTCCTTAGTCCATGTGAACTTGGTGTCCTTCTTCAGCAACTCCATCATGGGTTTCACAATCTTCGAGAAATTCTCAATGAACCTTCGGTAGTATCCTGCAAGTCCAAGAAAACTCCGGATTTCTCCAACTGTTGTTGGGGCCTCCCAGTTTGTCATAGTGACAACTTTGGTGGGGTCTACTGCTATTGCTTCTCCGGATATGACATGTCCAAGAAATCCAACTTCCTTCAACCAAAACTCACATTTGCTAAACTTGGCATATAACTGATGTTCTCTGAGTTTCTCCAGTACCAAACGCAAATGTACCTTATGCTCCTCTTTATTCTTTGAGTAGAAAAAAATATCATCAATGAACACCACGACGAACTTATCCAGAAACTCCATAAACACCTTGTTCATCATGTTCATGAAATAGGCAGGTGCGTTAGTCAGACCAAATGACATAACGGTATACTCGTACAGCCCGTACCTGGTGGTAAAAGTCGTCTTAGGTATATCCTGCTCCCGAATCTTCAACTGGTGGTATCCCAATCGTAAATCGATCTTGGAAAATACCTTAGCTCCTTGCAATCGGTCAAACAAATCATTGATCATTGGCAGTGGGTACTTGTTCTTGATTGTCACCTCATTTAGTCCTCGATAATCAACAACCATCCTTAATGATCCATCCTTCTTCTCCACTAGAAGTACTGGCGATCCCCAAGGTGAAGAACTTGGGCGAATATAACCTTTATCCAGTAACTCCTTAATCTGCTTCTTAATTTCCTCCAAATATTTTGCGGGCATTCTATACGGTCTCTTAGATATCGGCCCTGTGCCTGGCAAAAGCTCGATCAAAAATTCAATGTCTCTATCTGGTGGCATGCCTGGCAACTCCTCTGGAAATACGTCAGGGAAATCCTTCACCACTAGTACTTCCTCCTATACAACTCCTGATAAGGAATTTACTTGAGTCCTCTTCGGCTCATGCCGTGACACATACTTAATCCTTCTTCCTTTTGGGGTGGTAAGCAGAATCGTCTTACTGGCGCAATCGATGTTTCCTCCTGATACGTCTCCGTCGTATCTACTTTTCCAAACGCTTTTGCCCTTGTTTTGGACTCTAACTTGTATGATTTGAATGGAACTAACCCGGACTGACGATGTTTTCAGCCGAATTGCCATGGTGTTATTTTATGCGCAGAAAACAAAAATTCTTGGAATGACTTGAAACTCCACAGAATATCTTAGAATAAATAATAAAAAATCCTCGCCAAAGACGAAGACCAGGGGGCCCACACCCTGTCCACGAGGGTGGGGGGCGCGCCGCCCCACCTCGTGGGCCCCCTGGTGGCCCTCCGACGCCAACTCCAACTCCATATATTGGCTTTCGGGGAGAAAAAATCGGAGAGAAAGTTTCATAGCGTTTTACGATACGGAGCCGCCGCCAAGCCCTAATCTCTCTCGGGAGGGCTGATCTGGAGTCCGTTCGGGGCTCAGGAGGGGTTTAAATGCCGTCGTCATCATCAACCATCCTCCATCACCAATTTCATGATGCTCACCGCCGTGCGTGAGTAATTGCATCGTAGGCTTGCTGGACGGTGATGGGTTGGATGAGATTTATCATGTAATCGAGTTAGTTTTGTTAGGGTTGATCGCTAGTATCCATTATGTTCTGAGATTGATGTTGCTATGACTTTGCTATGCTTAATGCTTGTCACTAGGGCCCGAGTGCCATGATTTCAGATCTGAACCTATCATGTTTTCATGAATATATGTGTGTTCTAGATCCTATCTTGCAAGTTTATAGTCACCTACTATGTGTTATGATCCGGCAACCCCGAAGTGACAAAAATCGGGACCACTCCCGGTGATGACCGTAGTTTGAGGAGTTCATGTATTCACTATGTGATAATGCTTTGTTCCGGTTCTCTATTAAAAGGAGGCGTTAATATCCCTTAGTTTCCAATAGGACCCCGCTGCCACGAGAGGGTAGGACAAAAGATGCCATGCAAGTTCTTTTCCATAAGCACGTATGACTATATACGGAATACATGCCTACATTACATTGATGAACTGGAGCTAGTTCTGTGTCACCCTATGTTATGACTGTTACATGACGAACCACATCCGGCATAATTATCCATCACTAATCCGGTGCCTACGAGTTTTCCATATACTGGTTCTCGCTTATTTACTTTTCCGTTGCTCTTTGTACAATCACTACAAAAATACCAAAAACATTACTTTTCTTTGTCTTTACTTTTGTTACCGTTACCACCACTATCATATTACTTTGCTACTAAACACTTTGCTGCAGATACTAAGTTTCCGGTGTGGTTGAATTGACAACTCAGCTGCTAATACTTGAGAATATTCTTTGGCTCCCCTTGTGTCGAATCAATAAATGGGTTGAATACTCTACCCTCAAAAACTGTTGCGATCCCTATACTTGTGGGTTATCAAAACCTTTTTCCGCACTGCTGTCGGGAGCATAGCTCTATTCTTTGAGTCACTTGGGATTTATAACTGCTGGACATATGAAGAACTTGAAAGATGATCGAACTACTATTCTGCCCTCAACTACGAGGGGGGGTAAGGGATGGCCATCTAGCCTTGCACTAGATTCTCCTTCTGTTATGAGTAAGTTTGCGACACCTAAACCTACTACTGCTATTGATTCTGATATGTCGCATGTTATTGATGATGCCATACGCTATGCATGATACTTATGATGAAACTACTTCTATGCTTGATACTCTTGTGCCACTTGGTGAATATCTTGATGAGCAAATTGCTAGGTCTAGAGAAAGAGAAATTATTGAACCTGAACACGATGATGTTAGTGATGATGAACCTATGCCTTCTATTCCTGAGGGTTATCTTTTTAATGCTGAATCTATTGAAGATGTTCTTGCTTGCCAGGATAGTCTTGAACGTAAGAGGTTACTAGTTAAGTGGAGTAAAGAATCTTTTAGAGATAGGATGAGACCCGACCACCTTTTGCTACTTCACCTATCTCGTGTTCTGATCAGGATTATTATGATTTTTCTGTTGATCCAGATATAATTACTTTGGTTGAATCTGATCCTTTTTATGGCTATGAATCTGAAACTGTTGTGGCACATCTTCGTAAGTTAGATGATATAGCTGCCCTGTTTACTAATAATGAGAGATCATGCTACCTTTATTTACTCAAAATATTTCCGTTCTCATTAAAGGGTGATGCTAAGAAATGGTTTAATACTCTTGATCCTGGTTGTGTGCAAAGCCCCCAGGATATGATTTATTACTTCTCTGCTAAATATTTCCCTGCTCATAAGAAACAAGCTGCTTTGAGGGATATATATAATTTTGTGCAAATTGAAGAAGAAAGTCTCCCACAAGCTTGGGGGAGGCTTCTCAAGCTACTTAATGCTTTGCCTGATCATCCTCTTAAGAAACCTGAAATACTTGATATCTTTTATAATGGACTAACCGATGCTTCCAGAGATTACACGGATAGTTGTGCTGGTTCTCTTTTCAGGAAAGAACACGGATGACGCTGAAATTCTATTGAATAATATGTTGGCAAATGAAAATAATTGGGCACCTCCCAAGCCAGCTCTGAGCCAATTATCGAGCCTATTCCTAAACCCACTCCGAAGAAGAGGTGTTCTATTTCTCGATCCCAAGATATGTAAGAGGCAAAGAAATCTATGAAAGAAAAAGGTATTAAAGTGAAGATGTTAAGAATTTACCTCCTATTGAAGAAATACATGGTCTTAATTATCACTTTGTTGAAGAAGTATATGATCTCAATTACTTATTTACTGAAGAACCTCCCGATATCCCGACACAGGTAGTAAAGGTAAATTCTCTCTATAGGTATGATAAAGCTGAAGTCCCTCCTACTAAAATTGCTAGTCATTGCTTGGATGAGTTTGATGACTTTATGTTTAAGAAAGATGACTTTAATGCTTATTTTGGTAGACAATTAAAATAGAATACCTTTATGATTAAACGCTTGAGTGATTATATGGCTGATATTAGAGGTGAACTTAAACTTGTTTGCAAACATGCTTCTATGGTTACCAGTCAAGTAGAACAAGTACTTAAAGCTCGGAAAGAAGTGCTTGCTGAAATGAATAGTAAGAAAAATGAATATGTTGTTAGAGTGGCTACTAGAACTGGTAGAATGACTCAGGAACCTTTGTATCCTGAAGGCCACCCTAAGAGAGTCGAGCAAGATTCTCAAAGAAATAATATAGATGTACCTAGTTCTTCTAAGAGGAAGAAAAAGAAAAATGATAGGACTTTGCAAACTTCTAGTGAACCTATTGCTGAACCACCTGAGAATCCAAATGACATCTCTATTTCTGATGTTGAAACACAATCAGGTGATGAACATGAACCTAGTGATAATGTTAATGATAATGTTCATGTTGATGCTCAACCTAGTAATGATAATGATGTAGAAGTTGAACCTCATTGTTGATCTTGATAACCCACAATCAAAGAATCAACGTTATGATAAAAGAGATTTTGTTGCTAGGAAACATGGCAAAGAAAGGGAACCATGGGTTCAGAAACCCATGCCTTTTCCTCCGAAACCATCCAAGAAAAAGGATGATGAGGATTTTGAGCGCTTTGCTCGGCCCATCTTTTGCGTGTCACGATTAAGCGATGTGCTCAAAACAAATCCTTATGCTAAGTATATGAAGGATATTATTACTAATAAAAGAAAGATACCAAGCTGAAATTTCCACCATGCTTGCTAATTATAATTTTAAGGGTGGAATACCAAAGAAACTTGGAGATCCCGGAGTACCTACTATACCATGCTCCATTAAGAGAAATTATGTTAAAACTGCTTTATGTGATCTTGGAGCCGGTGTCAGTGTTATGCCTCTCTCTTTATATCGTAGACTTGACTTGAATAAGTTGACACCTACTGAGATATCTTTGCAAATGGCTAATAAATCAACTGCTATACCTGTCGGTATTTGTGAGGATGTGCCCGTTGTGGTTGCAAATGTTACTATTTTAACGGACTTTGTTATTCTTGATATTCCCGAGGATGATAGTATGTCTATTATTCTTGGAAGACCTTTCCTTAATACTACAGGGGCTGTTATTGATTGCACCAAAGGCAATGCCACTTTTCATGTTAATGGCAATGAGCACACGGTACATTTTCCGAGGAAACAACATCAAGTTTATAGTATCAACTCTATTGGAAAAGTTCTAGCGATTATATTTGGAGGTTTTGAATTTCCTCTCCCTACTGTCAAGAAAAAGTATGATATTATTATTGTTGGGGATTCTCATATCCCCGTTGAGGTAACTTAGTGTCATTCGAAATTTCTCCGGTTCCGTGATTATTCGGAATGAGTTTGTTAACAAGACTTCATCAACCTTGTTAGTGGGTTCATTTTGATGATCACGAGATGGATGAAACTAGAAGCACAACCTTCTGTACCCTCTTTATATTTTCTCTCGTTATTTAGTAGAAATAAAGTAAAATAATATTTTTCCGTCTGCCTCGACTTATCCGTGCAATATAAAAATATCCGAAAATAAAAGTCCTCGTAATGCCATGCCAATTTAATATGATTTTTCGGGAATATTTGAGGATTCTTGTGCAAAAATTATTGTGGGGAGCTGCCACTGCCACGAGGGTGGAGGGCGCGCCTACCCCTCGGCCGCGCCTCGCCTCATGGGCCCACGGTGGCCCTCCTCCACTTATTCCCTGCACCCATCTTCTTCCTCTGCCTCACACAAACATGAAAAACCAACTCAAGCACGAGTTCCGGCCCGTTCTTGTGATTTTCGATCTCCTTGCTCAAAGCACCTCTCGCAAAACTGCTTGGGAGATTGTTCCTTGGTATGTGACTCCTCCATTGGTCCAATTAGTTTTTGTTCTAGTGCTTTATTCATTGCAAATTTGTGCTGCATAGGTGACCATGTTCTTGAGCTTGCATGTCAAATTTATATGGTTCCAAGTAGTTCTAATGCTTGATATATGCCCTAGGCACTTGTGGGAGTTGTTGCTATCAATTTTATTGAAGTTGGTTCACTTTTATTTGAAGTTACTAAAAATTTCAAAATTATGTTCAGAGAAAACAATATGCTTAGGAAGATGTTCCAAGGTGGTTCCTCAAGGAAGAAAGGCCCCAGGCTTGCAATGCGTGATGGTGACGAGGAACCACCAAGAGACGCACTCGTGAGTCCCTGTGAATGGCCTTCGGAAAATTTTATGAATCAAGTGGGAATTAAAGAAGAATTCTACGCATATTTGCATAGTGCCGGTCTTGAGGACTTTGAAGCTGATAAATGCCCACAGTATCGTGACCTCACAAGTTCATTTGTGGGGAGGTTTGATTTTTCATCTTCGCGTAATTCTCCTTCAGTCATGTTTGATCTTTATAACAAATCTTATACCATGGACTTAGAGGATTTCACTCTTGCATGCAAACTTCCATCTTGGGGTAGTATCAGGGATCCCCCTAAATCTGAATATAGAGACTTTCTTGCTAGAATAACTGTGGGGGAATCTAGAGATATAGTGCACGCCACTATAGGGAGCATTCACTTTCCTGCTATACATTATTTTGCTCTCTTCGTTGGTAGATGTATAACTGCTAAGGATGAAGCATGTCACATGTGTGCCCCTGATCTCAGCATTCTCAGAAGTGCTGTGTTAGGAGACCAATCTTATCATATGGGCGCCATTGTAGCTCGTAGGTTGCATCACAATAGGCATAACGGAGATTTCTTTGGAGGAATTTATGCAACCCGCTTAGCTAATTTTCTTGATGTAGACATTCATGATGGTGATACGGAGTTACCCACTTCTTATTTAGATCTTGATTCTATGTTTTCCCACCAGTTCATTGAGAGGACTGGCCCACCTTTCCAGTATCGACTAATCTTTAGCAAACGGCATGTGGTCCGTGTTGCTCTTCCTGCTCCTACCTTCTTTGATTTTTAGGCGAGAGGAAAATATATTATTACCAGGGAGGAGGCAGATGAGTACGAGAGAAGAGCGGAGGCAGCTTGATGCCACGCTGCAGCTTAGGAGGCGGTAGCCGCTGCATCGCAAAGACGACCCAGCTACACCTTACGGGTATCACCGGGCTATCCTCGGCAATAGACCAACTTAGGCCAAAAGCCTAAGCTTGGGGAATACGTATTTCTCACCGACATTACATTCATGTTCACACACACTCATTGCTAGATGTCGGTGCTCATACTTTTTCACTGTAATATCCATGCTAGTTTATCTTCTTTTTCCTACTTTCTTCTTGTGTGTTTGATAAACCTTAAGAAAAGCCAAAAAATTAGTAGTAGCTTATTTCTTTGCTGTAGTCATTAAAAAGAAAACCCAAAAATATTTCCCGTTCTTCTGTTGTTTGTTGGGAGCTTTCCAGTGTAAATAGTTTTTATTTCTTTTCTTTTCTTTGGGGGTTGAGAAGACTATATTGAAAATGCTTAGTGGCTCTTATATGCATGATCGTTTATTTAACTTAGAGCCCATATTACTTGTCTTCTCTCTTGAGTTGAATGCTTGCAGATTCCAGCTTAGTCCAATGCACGTGCACTCTTATTATTATACACATCGTTCGGTCGTGCAAGTGAAAGGCAATAGTGATGATATATGATGGACTTATTGGGAAGAGAAAAGCTGGTATGAACTAGACCTCTCTTGTTTTTGTAAATATGATGATTCATCATTCCTGATTCAGCTATTATGAAGTAAACATATTTGCAATGACATTTAGAGATTATAGTTGCTTGTGCCATGCTTGATTAGCTATGAGTTATAATGGTTTACCTTGCGTGCCAACATGCTATTGAGATGATTATGATGTGGTATGATAGGATGGTATCCTCCTTTAAATGAATTGAGTGACTCGACTTGGCACATGTTCACGCATGTAGTTGAATCAAATCAACATAGCCTTCATAATATTTATGTTCATGGTGGATTATATCCTACTCATGCTTGTACTCGGTGTGAATTAATTTTAATGCATGTTTACATTGTTGTCGCTCTCTCGATTGGTCGCTTGGGTCTTTTGCTAGCCTTCACCGTACTAAGCGGGAATACTGCTTGTGCATACAAACTCCTTAAACCCCAAAGTTGTTCCATATGAGTCCACTATACCTTCCTATATGCGGTATTTACCATTGCTGTTCCAAGTAAATTTGTATGTGCCAAACTCTAAACCTTCAAATGAACATTACATTTGCATGCTCGAATAGCTCATATGTCAACTAGAGCTGCCCTTATCTTCCATGTTAGGCGGGTTATTCTCAAGAGGAGTGGACTCCGCTCCTCATTCACGAGAAAATGGCTGGTATCCGGGATGCCCACTCCCATGCTTCGTGCAAACTAAGTCAAAATAACTGCAAACAAAACTCCCCTTGGGACCCGTTGAATGTTGGAGGCACTCGTTGTTTCGAGCAAGCCATGGATTGATGCTTGTGGAGGAAGGGGAGTATAAACTTTACCATTCTGTTTGGGAACCGCCTATAATCTGTTTAGCATGGAAGATATCGTCTTTTAGTTGTTATGTTGACAATGAAAGTATGCCGCTCAAAATATAATTTATCTCTATTTCAAAATCGAGCTCGGCACCTCTACAAATCCTGCTTCCCTCTGCGAAGGGCCTATCTATTTACTTTTATGTTGAGTCATCACCCTTCTTATTAAAAAGCACCCATTGGAGAGCACACTATCGTTTGCATTCATTATGATTGGTTTATATTGGGTATGACTTGACTGGATCTCTTTTACCATGAATTACAATGTTCAGTCAGTCCTTGATCTTTAAAGGTGCTCTGCATTTATGTTTTGCGGTCTCAGAAAGGGCTAGCGAGACACCATTTTGTTATAGCATGTTATGATTATTTTGAGAAAGTGTTGTTATCCAAGTTTTATTATTATGGCTCGCTAGCTGATTATGCTATTGATATGAGTAATTGTGAGACCTACGTGTTATTGTGAGTATGGTTAGTTCATAATAATTTTTGAAACTTGAATGCCGGCTTATCATGTTTACAACAACAAGAGCAAACAGAGTTTGTAAAACTTTTTCTTTTTCTCTTTCAGTTTGTCAACTGAATTGATTGAGGACAAGCAAGGGTTTAAGCTTGGGGGAGTTGATACGTCTCCGTCGTATCTACTTTTCCAAACGCTTTTGCCCTTGTTTTGGACTCTAACTTGTATGATTTGAATGGAACTAACCCGGACTGACGTTGTTTTCAGCCGAATTGCCATGGTGTTATTTTATGCGCAGAAAACAAAAGTTCTCGGAATGACCTGAAACTAAACGGAATATCTTAGAATAAATAATAAAAAATCCTCACCAAAGATGAAGACCGGGGCCCACACCTGTCCACGAGGGTGGGCGCGCCTCCCACAGGCGCGCCGCCCTACCTCGTGGGCCCTGGTGGCCCTCCGACGCCAACTCCAACTCCATATATTGGCTTTCGGGAGAGAAAATCGGAGAGAAAGTTTCATAGCGTTTCACGACACGGAGCCGCCGCCAAGCCCTAATCTCTCTCGGGAGGCTGATCTGGAGTCCGTTCGGGGCTCCGGAGAGGGGGATTCGTCGCCGTCGTCATCATCAACCATCCTCCATCACCAATTTCATGATGCTCACCACCATGCGTGAGTAATTGCATCGTAGGCTTGCTGGATGGTGATGGGTTGGATGAGATTTATCATGTAATCGAGTTAGTTTTGTTAGGATTTGATCCCTAGTATCCATTATGTTCTGAAATTGATGTTGCTGTGACTTTGCTATGCTTAATGCTTGTCACTAGGGCCCGAGTGCCATGATTTCAGATCTGAACCTATCATGTTTTCATGAATATATGTGTGTTCTAGATCCTATCTTGCAAGTCTATAGTCACCTACTATGTGTTATGATCCGGCAACCCCGAAGTGACAAAAATCGGGACCATTCCCGATGATGACCGTAGTTTGAGGAGTTCATGTATTCACTATGTGCTAATGCTTTGTTCCGGTTTCTATTAAAAGGAGGCCTTAATATCCCTTAGTTTCCAATAGGACTCCGCTGCCACGGGAGGGTAGGACAAAAGATGTCATGCAAGTTCTTTTCCATAAGCACGTATGACTATATACGGAATACATGCCTACATTACATTGATGAACTGGAGCTAGTTACATGTCACCCTATGTTATGATTTGTTACATGACGAACCACATCCGCATAATTATCCATCACTAATCCGGTGCCTACGAGTTTTCCATATCTTGGTTCTCGCTTATTTACTTTTCCGTTACTCTTGTTACAATCACTACAAAAATACCAAAAACATTACTTTTCTGTCTTTACTTTTGTTACCATTACCACCACTATCATATTACTTTGCTACTAAACACTTTGCTGCAGATACTAAGTTTCGGTGTGGTTGAATTGACAACTCAGCTGCTAATACTTGAGAATATTCTTTGGCTCCCCTTGTGTCGAATCAATAAATTTGGGTTGAATACTCTACCCTCGAAAACTGTTGCGATCCCCTATACTTGTGGGTTATCACCTCCATACATCGATAGCCAATCCATACCCAGAATCACATCCAAACCTTGCGATTCCAAAATGATTAAATCCGAGGGGAAAACATGCCTACCTATACTCAATGGCACTTGAAAACATCCTCGACTGGCCATACACTCCGCTCCTGGTGAGCTTACTAGCATAGGTGTTCTAAGAACCTTGGTGGGCAGTTTATACTTATCCATAAATCCCCTTGATATGTATGAATGCGATGCCCCAGTATCAAAAAGAACGAGTGCAGTAAACGACTTAGCCAAAAACTTACCTATTACTACATCTGGCTGGGCTTCAACCTCCTCCACGTTAACGTGGTTCACTTGTCCACTGCTGAAAGGGTTTGACTTCTTCCCAGAGCTTCCATTGCCATTTTGTCGGTGTTCTGGGAACGGGGGTCCCCAGACTTGCCTGCCTGCGGCCTGCGGCGTGGCTCAAGGGAGGCCCAGTGCAGCCCATCTTCATCAACACAAACTCAAGACCCTCGCGAGGGGCCAAGCCTCGCGGGGCGGACAACAAGGAGCTTCCTCAGACACGGCCTCGTCAGGACAGCTCACGAGGAGGCGGAGAGTTCAAGGCGGGGTACCTCGCGAGGTGCCCATGAGGCAAGCCATGACGACCAAGGGCGCTAGTCGGGCGCCAGCCCGCGCAGTGTCCTCCTTTCCTCTTTGGTGCAAAGGGAGCAAGCGCAGGCGAGAGCATCAAGCAAAGGCATCCATTTCGGTGCAACAAGACCAAGACCACCCCAACGGCAGGGAAGAAGTCATTGTGGAGCCCAAGCAAAGGCCACCACGAGCCTTTGACAAAGCGAGGACCAACTTTAGTCAGGATAAGTGTACCCGTTGTTCCCCTTCAAAATGGCCAATTGTTGGCGCCCTTCCCACTCAATATTTGGGAAGAGGCCCAGGGCCTTTGCCTATAAATAGGACTAGCCACCCCCAGGGTAGAGGCATCCAGCAGTGAGACCAGAGCTAGAAGCCTGATCTAGAGATAGAGGCATCTCGATCCTTACCAAGAAACCAGTAGATAGGGCGACTGAACTCCTCATAGCAGTTCATCGCACCAGCAAAGAATAGACCCTCGCGAGGCTGTTCTTCCTTGTATTGTTCATCATCAGCCCAAGAGGCAATCCACCACACCACACACTAGAATAGGGTATTACACCACAATGATGGCCTGAACCAGTATAAATCTTGTGTCTCTTGTGTTGTTCCGTTTGGTAGTTTAGATCCTAGCGACTCGGCGAGGAGCGAGCCGGTAGAGGGTTGAATCTCCGCGCGCACCCCAGTGCTCGAACCTCAAGGGTCTACCGAAACCCGAAATCCGACATTTGGCGCGCCAAGTAGGGGTGCGCCGGAATTTGCCTTCCGTCGTCTCGTTCTTCTCCGACCATCGCATCCATGTCTGACGCTCGTCGGGCTCGCGCCGAGCGCCGAGCCGCCCTCGCTTCCCATGTCGCCCAGACGGCTCCCGTCGGCGGGCGCCCTCGTCGTTCCCCGTCACCTGCCGTCAACGCCGCCACCGGCCCGGCGGGGAACAAACAGCAAGTGTCATCCCAGCATCCATCCATGAGGCGGGACGGCCGCACTGCCACACCCTCGCTCACCCCCGCCGGTTCTTCATCACGCGTGCCCCGTGCGGCCATGGAAGCCCGAGCTGTGCTCATCGCGGCAAACGAGCTCCTACGCTACCGCCCCATCAACGACGTCTACGAAGAGTGGCTCGAACGAGTCGCCGAGCTCGTCCGCGCCGCCGGAGACGCCCCCGCGCCGTCCTTCTCGCTGCACCGCGCGCCGCCCTACGCGGGCAATGAAGCTCCTGGGGCGCCTCAGCCGCCTCCTCCTCAAGAAGGCGCCCTGGCCCCAAGGCGCGCGGCCCCTGGGCGGAACCCGCTCCGTCAGGCGCCAGCGCGGCAAGAGAAGAGCTGCCAAGAAGTCCCTCACCCTCGAGAAGCTGCCCGAGCGCTCCCTGCTCCAGCACGTCAAGACCCACAGGACCAAGCTCTCTGTTGCCCAAGGCCTCCTGTGGCCACAGCGGGCTGCGGCGCCTTCACCTCCGAGCTGCGCAGCGTCGCGTGGCCCGTCAAGTTCAAGCCAGACCTGCCTCCTCGCTACGACGGCATGGCTGACCCTGCAGAGTTCCTCCAGCTATACGAGTTGGGCATCGAGGCTGCCAACGGAGACGAAAAGGTCATGGCGAACTGGTTTTCCATGGCGCTCAAGGACGGAGGCCGCACCTGGCTCCTAAATCTGGCCCCAGGCACGATCTCCTCCTGGGACGAGATGCGCACCCGCTTCATCGCCAACTTCCAGGTACATGACCGGCCACCCGCCGTGAGCGACATGCGCCGTATCAAGCAGCAACTAGGGAAACCACAGCAGAAGTACATCCGGTAGCTTCAACAACGCGCGCCTCAAGATCCCCAGGGTGACGGAGGAGGCCATCATCTCAGCCTTCTCCGATGGTGTACGCGACGTCAAGATGAAGGAGGAGTTGGCGATGCATGAAGACCTGTGCACCTCCTTGGAGCTATTCAACTTGGCGACCAAGTGCGCTAGGGCTGAGGAGGGACGCCTCTTCCTCCTCGAGCTGCCTGCTGCGGACCCAGAAGAGAAGAAGCCCAAGGCCAAGGACGTGAAGCGCAAGGGGGCTGCCGTACTCGCGGCAGAGCCAGACACCAAGCGGGGCAGAGATCAGCCTGAATCCTCCAAGGGCAGTCGGTACTGCGTGTACCACGACCTCCACACCCACAACACCAATGAATGCCAAGAGCTCCGGGTCGTGCGTGAAGGAAGGGTCGGCAGACGTCCCGACCGCAGCGACCGGGGCTACGGCCGAGGAGGAGGAAGGAACGCAGGCCGTTGGGAAGACCGCGGCCCACGCCAAAGGTGGCACGACCAACCTCGCGAGGATCGTTGGCAGGACCCGCCTCGCGAGGGAGGCTGGAGGGATCAGCCTCGCGAGGATCGCCCGCAAGGGAACGCAGGCCTCCCTCCGCTGCCGCTGCAGCCAAGGAGAAATCAAGACCGTCATCAGGAGGAGGGGGCTGGGGGCTTCCAAGAACCGCGCGCGATCGCCTGCATCCTGGGCGGAGCTCAAGCCCCAGCCTCTCAACGCATCTTCAAGCAGTTCGCCCGCGAAGTGAATGCAGTCCTCCCCAAGCTAGAGGCCACGCGCCCCCTCAGGTGGTCAGCATGCGCCATCACGTTCAGCTCAGCGGATCAGCTCAAGTGCGCGGCCACAGCCGGGGTCCTCCCGATGCTTTGTTCCCCAATCATCGGCAATGTGCTGGTCACCAGGACCCTCATCGACGGCGGAGCAGGGCTCAACGTCCTGTCCGTGGAAATGTTCAACAATCTCCAAGTGCCCTACAGCCAGCTTCAGCCAACCAAGCCTTTCTCCAGAGTCACCGACGGCTCCACAGCCCTGATTGAGCAGGTCCGCCTTCCTGTCACCTTCGGGGCACGCGACAACTACCGCACCGAGCTCATCGACTTCGACGTTGCCCACATTCGCCTGCCGTACAACGCCATCCTTGGGTACCCAGCGCTGGCCAAGTCCATGGCCGTAACCCACCACGACTACAACGTTCTCAAGATGACAGGAAGTGGCGGGGTCATCACGGTGCCCTGCGAAGAGAGAGATGCAGTGTGCTCCCTGGAGCGGGCCTTTCAGGCCGCATCACTGGAAGACCCGGACCGCGGAGGCAGGAGGCTTCCCGAGGCCGCCCCCAAGAAGAAGAAGACATCGACCAGCCCGGCCCCTCAGGAGGCAGGCCCCTCAGGGCCCGCGCCTCCTCAAGGGGAACCTCCTTCCATCGCATAGGGAAGCGCGCCCGGCGCCCTCCTCAGGCAGGGCTCGGGGGCTCTCCCCTGGAGGGTCGCCGACCTCGCCAAGGTCACGAGGGAGGCGCTTGGGCACCACGTGGAGGCGTGTTTCGAAGCACGCTTCCCTCAAGAAGGAGCAATGCAAGGAGGGCCCAACCCTCAGGAGTTCGTCAGCAAGGCCATTCAGGAGCTACAGGTGTCAAGAGTCATGAGAGGCAGCCGCCGCTTACCCGCTGTGGCCCCCCATCTAGGCGAGGATGGTGGGCTGCGTCTGCATCGACATACCAGGGCTCAACCGAGCCGCGTCTCAGGAGTGCCTCTGGCCCTCGTGAGTGGGACGTTGCGAGGGTCCACCCCACAGCTACGTTCGCATGCCTTATGGCCTGCCGAACGTGGCTGCTGCGCACCAGCGCCTCATGAGAGCTATCCTGGAGGCTCAAGAGGTCAGGCGTTCCGCAGCCCTGGTGGAGATGGAGATGGCCCGCGAGGAGCCGCCGGCGCCTCCGGAGCCTCCTGAGGCCCCTAGGCCTGGGGGCTCGTGAGGATCGGCTCCCGCAGCCCACCGAGTCTGCTACACCAACACACCTTCGTCCCCAACATTATCAGGTGACATCTTTCAAGTTTCATTTCCAGCTGGGAGCGCCCACAGGGCCGCATTATTCCCATGCCGCATGGGTCCGTCCCTGCGGCATGTATCCCTTTTGTTTCATGTTCTTAGCTTACCTTATTGGGGGCGCCCCTCGGGCTGCATCATCCCCAAGCCGCTCGGGCCTGACCCAGCGGCATGTACCCTTCTTGCATTTATCTTAGGGTTGTGCTTTCAACCCACCTCGCTTGTTATTTGGTGCCTTTTTCCTTGGGTGTCGGAATCTTGGGTGTTAAAGGGGGGGGTGCCTGAGCATCGCGACTCAGGGCTCCTACCGGCTCTCCGGCCCTCACCCTCTGGTCTTGTCCACGGCATCGCGACCTGGCATGCCAGGCTGAGACCAGCCCGAGAGCCGGGACCCGAGGACGTAGAGTTTTGACATCTAACCCAGCTTGCGCGTTAAAGGGGGGGGCCTGAGCATCACGACTCAGGGCTCCTACCGGCTCTCCGGCCCTCACCCTCTGGTCTTGTCCACGGCATCGCGACACAGCATGCCATGACGATCGAGACCAGCCCGAGCCGGGACCCGAGGACGTAGAGTTTCAACATCTAACCCAGCTTGCGCGTTAAAGGGGGGGTGCCTGAGCATCGCGACTCAGGGCTCCTACCGGCTCTCTGGCCCTCACCCTCTGGTCTTGTCCACGGCATCGCGACCTGGCATGCCAGCGACGGCTGAGACCAGCCCAAGAGCCGGGACCCGAATACGTAGAGCACCGGCATCTGGCCAAATTTGCAGGAACACACTCCAAGGTAAGGCCCAGAGCCAGGCGCAACCCGCCTTGAGGTAGGGCCCTGTGAGTACCGAGCAGGCTCACGGGAGCCCCAATACGCCTCGCCAGGCCTTTTGTGCCTCGTCGCCTCTCCAAAGCAACTAACGGCTAACTGTTGATTGCCATGACGAACTCTCGTTCCTTTCGTGATGAACCTGCAGGGTCCCTCCAAAGAGCATCACCAGGCGAGGCCCTCACGGTACTTTCTTCGCTCTCGTTCACGCGACTCGCTTGCACGTTAAAGGGGGTGCCTGAGCATCATGACTCAGGGCTCCTACCGGCTCTCCGGCCCTCACCCTCTGGTCTTGTCCACGGCATCGCGACCTGGCATGCCAGCGACGGCTGAGACTAGCTCGAGAGCCGGGACCCGAGGACGTAGAGCGGAAAGGGGAGCGAAGGCGAGAGGGGAGGAACACGCGAGGACCTCGCCAAGCAACCCCTCGTCAGCCAAGGCGCGAATCTAGCGCCACACCAGGGAGCGTTTTCTGACCCTCAAGATAAGTCACTCCCCGGAAACACTGGTTACCACAACACCATCCCCGCACCAAGTGCAATCCCGTGTTGGCAATGTCGCTCTCCTTTCTCACCGAATGACGGCTGCTTGAGCGCCAAGGGGGACTCCTGAGCATCTCGACTCAGGGGCTCTTACCGAACCCCGGGCCGCTCACCTCCTGGCCTTGACCACGGCATCGCGACACAGCATACCAGACGGCATCGAAGCCGCTTTGGGACTGGGACACAGACAGAGCATCAAGCCCTCACGAGGTCCGAAAGGAGGGAACTAAGCTAAAACGGAATAAGCATCTCGCGCTGCTTCGCAATAAGGATCATATTAGCAAACGGAGCTACAAACATCTTACAAGCCCCCGTGGGGTACATTCTTGGCTCCTCGCAGGAACAAAAGGCGCAAATTCAAAGGAGTTCTAGCTACAGAGGCCAGCGTGCCAGACGCCATCAGCAACAGTGGGCCGCCCAGCACCGACGCCAACCCCATCCAGATCAGGGGCGGCGACGGCCTGACGAGCCCGCCCTGCTCCGGGAGTGGCGTAGGCTCGGGGGCTCGTAGCTGTCGTCGCTCGTCTCCGGAGTCGAGAAGAGCTCGGCGGAGTCACTGGATCCTCCGGCGCCCCCATCGCCTGAGGAGCAGCCAAGGGAGCGGTTGGCCGGCCTCTATCTCACCGCGGCAGGGTCCCGACCGCCTCTCCCGGGGCAGCACTCTAGCCGGACCCTCCGCATCGAAGACCTTGAAGGACATCACCGAAGCGCCATCGTACTCCAGATGGATCGCGAGGGCGCCCCTTGCTCTGCAAACCCGGGCGACCTCGCCCCAGCCTTGAGTCATGAAGACCTCGCCCGGGGCAACGACCGCGACCTCTGCCCCGGTCGCGAGGGTGCTGCAGCCGGCATGCTTCAGCCAAAGCCCCAGGGGTTCCCCCTGCCGGATGACGGAGGCGAAGAATGGGGGGAGACGAATCCAAGACTTAGGAGGCATGGCGGCGTGAAGCACAAACTCTCGGGAGGAGCCTTCGGCGTGGACTCGGGGGAAAGACGCACACCTTCGTAACCCGCCGACGTCAGCGTCGGCGTCGCTCGTAGCGCTCGGCGTCGACTCCTTCAGAGCCTTCGATGTGGGCGTACAAGGGAAGAGGGAACCCTGGTGGTGGCCGCTCACTCCAGGGTCTTGACGCTTCCTGGCGAGTGCCTTCGCCCTCACACCAGAGAGCAAGCCGCTTCTTCGGGGGAAGCGGGTCAGGATCCTCTTGGGGAGCTTTTCCCTTCTCTTCCGCAGAGAACCGGCGGATCGGAGCCATTGCAGTAAGACGAAGCAAGGCCTAGGAAGGAGGAGAAGCAGAGGGATAGACTGGAAGGGCGCGCGCCGTTCCGTACTTATAGCCGACGAGGGCCAACCATCGACCACCATGATCACAGGTAATCATGACCCGCTTTGCATGCAGGGACTTGTCGAATCCGTGCGGTTACCAAGGCGTCGTGGGGAAGCAGAGGCGCCCACGTCCAATCAACCGCCACGCGGCGCCCAAGGCTGCAGGCTGTTAGGGCCCGCGACGCTTCGCACTTGCCATTTCGCCTCTCTGCTCAGCCAAGTTCGGGCGCGCCATGGGCCCGGGGGCTACTGTCGGCGTTCTGGGAATGGGGGTCCCCAGACTTGCCTGCCTGCGGCCTGCGGCGTGGCTCAAGGGAGGCCCAGTGCAGCCCATCTTCATCAACACAAACTCAAGACCCTCGCGAGGGGCCAAGCCTCATGAGGCGGGGCGACAAGGAGCTTCCTCGAGCACGGCCTCGTCAGCCGGCTCACGAGGAGGCGGAGAGTTCAAGGCAGGTACCTCGTGAGGTGCCCATGACGCAAGCCATGACGACCAAGGGCGCCCGGTCGAGGCGCCAGCCATGATGTCCTCCTTTCCTCTTTGGTGCAAAGGAAGCAAGCGCAGGCGAGAGCATCAAGCAAAGGCATCCATTTCGGTGCAACAAGACCAAGACCACCCCAACGGCAGGGAAGAAGTCATTGTGGAGCCCAAGCAGGCGTCACCACCAGAGCCTTTGACAGGCGAGGACCAACTTTAGTCAGGATAAGTGTACCCGTTGTTCCCCTTCAAAATGGCCAATTGTTGGCGCCCATCCCGCTCAATATTTGGGAAGAGGCCCAGGGCCTTTGCCTATAAATAGGACTAGCCACCCCCAGGGTAGAGGCGTCCAACAGTGAGACCAGAGCTAGAAGCCTGATCTAGAGATAGAGGCATCTCGATCCTTACCAAGAAACCATTAGATAGGGCGACTGAACTCCTCATAGCAGTTCAACGCACCAGCCAAGAATAGACCCTTGCGAGGTTGTTCTTCCTTGTATTGTTCATCATCAGCCCAAGAGGCAATCCACCACACCACACACTGGAGTAGGGTATTACACCACAATGGTGGCCTGAACCAGTATAAATCTTGTGTCTCTTGTGTTGTTCCGTTTGGTAGTTTAGATCCTAGCGACTCGGCGAGGAGCGAGCCGGTAGAGGGTTAAATCTCCGCGCGCACCCCAGTGCTCGAACCTCAAGGGTCTGCCGGAACCCGAAATCCGACACATTTCCATTCTTAGCTTCAGGACATTCATTGGCATAATGTCCAGTCTTCTGACACTTGTAGCAAGTGACTTGGCTCAGATCCCTCTTGGCTGGGGTTGATGGGTTGGTGCGGTTCTGGCCGTTGCTTCCTCCATTCCCATTACCATTCTTGGGACCACTATGGTTGTGCGAGATCCCTCCTCCATGAGTATGCTGAAAAGGTCCTCCCGAATTTGGGGTAAAACGGGGCTTCTGTTGAGCTCTGGAATTGTGCTTCCCTTGTCCATACTTCCTCTTGCGGTTGTCAATCTGCTGTTGCTTCCCTTCAATCATGAGAGCTCTATCTACCAACTCCTGGTAGTTGTTGAAGATTGCTACCATCAACTGCATGCTCAGCTCATCATTCAGTCCTTCTAGAAACTTCTCATGCTTAGCTGCATCCGTAGCAACGTCATATGGGGCATAACGTGCTAGTTTACTAAAGCCATCCACATACTGGCCAACTGTACGTCCTCCTTGGCGCAATTTGCGAAACTCACGCTTCTTCAGGGCCATAGCTCCTGCTGAAAGAAAAAAGTCCATTTTACTACCCTGAACAAAGTTGGTGGTTCACATTACCCCCTGATCTTTATTTCGGTTCCCTTTACCCCCTAAACATTCCCAAACCGGACAAAAGACCCCCTTGGGTGGTTTGTCTCAACATGCAGCTGATGTGGCGCTGGTCAATGGTGGTTTTGACCTGCGGGTGGGGCCACGAGGATTAACTTAACTGAAACAGGAAATTAGCCCATGGTTAATTAGGAAATGGGACCCGCTTGGCAGTGACTCAGGGGGCGCTCGGTGAGGAAATTAGCCCTAGAGGCGGCGCTTGATGTCGAGCAGGCCGCGGCCGAGGTTGTCGTCGGTGGGAACCGCGTGTCGATGGCCAGCAACTCGTGGGCCGCGGTGGCGGCGGCCGCGAGGTCGTTGGCTGCCGGTGGTGCGGTGGCGTCAAGGCCTTGACCTCAGCGCGGGCGGCGGACTAGGCGAAAAGTGCGCCGTGTCAAGGTGGCGTACGTGAGAGGAGAGCGCCTCGGCGAGCGCAGCGGTGGAGGAGGATGACGCCCTGAGCGTGGTGGTGGAGGAGGATGACGCCCTAAGCGCGGTGGCGTCAGAGGCGACGAGCGAGAGGAGCGGCGGGGCTGAGTGGAGAAGGGAGGCGGACGCCGAGTCGAGCGGGCGGGCGAGGAGCGTCCGAGGCGGGCGTCGAGGGCGCGGTAGGCGACACACTCGTGGAAGCGGGGTGGTGGCGCCCGGCGTCGGTGTGAGGCCGCGGAGGGCGGCGAGGGAGGCCGGGTCAAGTCCGGTGTGGCGGTGTCACAGACGTCTGGCCGGCCACGGATGAGTCCGGGCGAGGGGAGCGCGGGGTGGGCGCGGCAGACGACACAGCCATGGATGCCGGGGGGCAAGGTGGATCTCAGTGAGTTCAGATGTGCGGGAAGGGAGAGGAAAGAGAAGGAAGAAAGGAGAAGCAGGGCGCCAGGGCAGCGGCTTGGAACTCCGGCGGTCACCGGCGTCATCCAGAGGCAGCGGGGTCGCGCGCGGTGCTCGGGAGGGAGGCAGCTGCGAGGGGAGGCTCGGGAGGAGCTCCTCTGTCTCAACCCAGCGTGACGAGGGAGACTCACCCGCAGGTCAAAACCGCCCATTGACCATTGCCACGTCAGCAATCAGTCAAGTCAAACCACCCAGGGACTAATTTTGTCCGGTATGAGATTGTTCAGGGGGTAAAAGGAACCGAAATAAAGATCAAGGGTTTATGTAAACCAGCAACTTTATTCAGGGTAGTAAAATGGACTTTTTTCCTGCTGAAACATGGGCAGTACGGAAAGCCTGCTGGAACTGATCCCATGTGACAGTGTCGATAGGATAAGTGGCTATGAAATTCTCCCAACATGATGCTGCGGGTCCATCAAGCTGATGTGCGGCAAAATGCACGTTCTCCGCATCTGTGCATCTTGCAGTGGTCAACTCCCTCCCCATCTTGAGGAGCTAATCATCTGCAACTATCGGCTCGGTGCTACTGGAGAACACCGGCGGATTCAACCTCAAGAAACAGGCTAAGTGATCAACAGGTGGTGGTGGTGGGTTGTTGTTGTTGTTGTTGTTGTTGTTGTTGTTGTTGTTGTTGTTGTTGTTGTTCCCCTGATTCTGATTCTGGACTAGCGTTTGCATCAATGCATTCTGCTGCTGGATCAACTGAGTGAGCTCCGGTGGGAAAGCAAATCCATTGTCACGTCTCGGAGGTATCTAAGGGTTTAGAAAAGATGAGAATATAGAATAGAATGAGGTCTATAGAGAAAACACTACCGATATGCACATGAGACAAATGCAAACAATATCACTTCAATTAATTCAAACAAGGGCATACAATGGTCTAACTATCGTTACAAAAGTGCTCGGACTATACTATATTCATGGGGGAATATTACTACTGTTATGGTGGTCGACTAGAAAAATTGAACGGCCGAAGACTCCATGATATCTGCTCCAGCTTCATCAACAAAGTCATCATCGCTATCGTCTGGGTCCGAGTCGGTGTCGTCGATGATGATGTAGTTCTCCGGGCAAGTGCAATCATCGTCTTCTCCTCCAGTCGCGGGAAATCCCAAGAATACTTTTAGCTTCTTCAGATCATCATTCTTCTCCACAAGCGTTGCTATTTACTCCTCATATCCATCGCGTGTAGACTTAAGTTCTTCTTCCAGCTCCGTGATCTTGGTCATAGCCTTCTTCAGATCTATCATGCCTACGCACATTTGGTTCTCCTGGCGACGAATGTGCTGGTTTAGCTCCTGGATGAAAGCTGCAATTGATCTATCCTTCCTGGTGCTGATCATCTCCCATTGCTCATCTCGGCGCCCACAAATCTGGTAAATGGTATCCTTGAGATCCTTGTGGTAGACTTCTCCAATGCGTCCCATGGTGATGTGGGCTGCCATGCTCTTTCCTAGACTCCAGGCTGGTGCATCAAAGGAAAACTCTATGGGCTCAGTGACGGGCATGAACGTCCTTCCTGGAACTTGAACTTGAATCATCCCAGTGAAGTGGCGATGTAGGTCCCGGTGAAGCTCGGTACTCCGATGTTCAGGTATCTAGTGACTTCCTTCAAGTGGCGTCCAAAGGGTGTATCTTCATCCGGTTGCGTGAACTTGTTCCTGGCATCCGCCATCCTAAAAGAGTAGAAAAGATGAGGAGTCAGAACTGAGAAGAGAGTAGTGATCTAGGGCTTTAGCTTAGTGGTCGTTTCCTATAGTCAGCGTGTGCTCTGATACCATCTTGTAGCGCCCAGACCTCAAACAGTCTAATCTCTGTGCTTTAGTGTCATCCATGGATCAGTAATGCTGACATGCACAATACTTGAAGGATTTATAACAGAGTAGCAATCACACACTTATTACATCAAATGTCTCAAAAGAGAACTTATTACAATAAATATGGCTTAAGGCCATCTAATAACGATAACAGCGGAAGGCTTGGAAGATAAGCGAGTCCATCAACTCCAACGACATCACTGAGTATAAGACCACGACCTAAGGCACCTTAATCGTCATCTGAAAAGTCTGCAACATGAATGTTGCAGCCCGAAAATGGGTCAGCACATGGAATATGCTGGCAATGTAACACATAGAGAGTAATGAAAGAATAATGCTATACTACATGCATATATGGCTGGTGGAAAGCTCTATGGTTACAGTTTTGCATAAAGCCAATTTTTCCCTACTGCAAAAGAATAAATTTTATTTAACTATCATGGTGGTTGTTAAACATTGAGAAGGTTCACCAAACTCAATCCCAATTAAGCATCATCATTAAACCCAACAAAATTAATTAAAGTAACATGATGAGATTCATATGATAACCCAGGTACTAGATACTCAAAACGTCCATAACCAGGGACACGGCTAACCATGATTAGTTTATACACTCTGCAGAGGTTTGCGCACTTTTCCCCGCAAGACTCGATCTCCTCCGTTGGGATTCTCGCACTACATGGTGTTTCAGAAACGGATGACCGAGACATAGTCTTTCAGAAGCGTTTACTCCTTACGAAGGGTAGACCATTACACCTAGTTTCCCCTACATCTGCTAGTCTACCACTGTAAGATTTCACACGACTTAATCAACTATGCTAGAGCCCATAGTAGCTTGCGGCTACACACGGAAGTTTCTAGCATGAATAATCTCATGATCCCTTTCAGCCTGGGTGGCAGTCCATAAAGAAAAATAACAGGCAATCAGTGGAATCCTAGGTGCCTCAATCCACCCAGATGTGTATTAAAGTTGCCACCTTAAATAAACCATTAAATTAACAATCTCACATCTGTCATGGAAACACTCACCCCAATCCACCCAGATGTGTATTAAAGTTGCCACCTTAAATAAACCATTAAATTAACAATCTCACATCTGTCATGGAAACACTCACCCCAATCCACGTCTACTGCCATAGCAAAGCAATATAGCAAACGTAGAAGTAACTCCCAAAGGTTTGATAATAAAACAGGTAATAGGTTCTACCTCAACTACTTCCCAAACCCACATGTTAAATCAGATCCTAATCATGCAATTGTTTGAGGATTGATCTAATGCAATAAAACTGGGTAGTAAAGAGGTATGATCAAAGCGTTACTTGCCTTGCTGATGATCCATGAAACCTAGAGATTTGAAGTAGCAAGCGGCGCACTCCGGGTACTCTATCGCAAACAAACAAGCATAAATAAGCACTTATATAATGCACAGGTAAAACACAAATAAGAGATCTAACTAGAAAGTTCAACTTAAGAACTCCGGTTTGCAAAAAGAATCAAATCAAACGAAGCAACGAAACTCAAACGACGAAAGAAAACAGCTTCGTTTACTAATCTGGACCTAAGTCAAATTTTACAGTATCAAAAGCTTGTTTGAGTTGGTTAAATGGGAAGAGGGTTTCGAGACGAAACTCTAGGCGCTTGAATCGCCTGATTCCGATAAACGAGCGAAAAGTTATACTAGAACAAAAATCGGATCAGAAATCGCGATCAAAAATAATCACGGAAAATCTGAGAAAAAGAAAAACGACGAACAGACTAACGAACGAACGTTCGCTGTCTGCAGCTAAACGACGAAAACTGTTCGTTAAAACGAACGTACGGACGAATGTCCGCTAAATAGATTAAACCGAAAAAAATAAACCGATCTATATAAAAAATAAACCGGGTTCCTAAAAAACTGACGGTTTTCTCTCGAAAACCGCGGCGGCGACGGGTTCTACCTCCGGCGGTTCAACGACGGCGGTGACGGGTCAACGGGCGGCGGGGCGGGTGGCTCCGGCGGCAGCGGATCCTGGCGGCGGCGCTTAGGGTTCGGGCAGCTGGGCTGGGCTGGCGCGGTGGGCTTGAGGCGGGGGGGCTTATAAAGCCTCCCCGGGCGGTGTCGCGCTCGGGTATGGCCCTGAGTCGGTTTCCTGTTTTTTTTAAAACATTACGCACAGAAAAACAATTAAAAGAAATACTAAACAGACTCCAAAATTCCCAAAATAAATTTTCCCCGGCTTCTAAAATCAAGCCGAACATTTATTTGGGGCCTAAATGCAATTTTCAAAAACACGTATTTTTCATAAATACAAATAAAATAGCAATAAACTCCAAAATAAAATCTTATTTGATTTTATTATCAAATCCACAATATTTCTTTATTTTGGGATAGTCATTTTATTCCCTCTCTCATATTTTTATAATAGAAATAATTGAAGATAAAATGAATAAAATCAAATGATCCTATTTTCAAAATTTGAGTAAACTCAAATATGAAAATAACAAAATCCCCAACTCTCTCCGCGGGTCCTTGAGTTGCGTAGAATTTCTAGGATTGAGACAAAATGCAATAAATATGATATGCAATGATGATCTGTGTATAACATTCCAAATTGAAAATTTGGGATGTTACATTAATGATACGTAATTCCCTACACATGGTTTGAATTTGTGGATGATTATACAAAAAATTTATGCCGGATTGAATTTTGCTTCTAGAAATTTTTTAGATTCGACCGCGGGAGGCACTTCTATGGAAATCACTTTAGGATAAGCTACTAAGCTCCTAGATAATATTATGGTTAACTGTTCTCAATGGCACACCGAAAGATCCACTAGTAAAAAAGTTCATGCGATTAAAGAAATTAATGTTTTGAGTGGAAACATGGATGAACTTATGAAATTACTTGCTAATAAAAGTGTTTCTTTTGATCCTAATGATATGCCTTTGTCCACTTTGATTGAGAATAATAATGAATCTATGGATGTCAATTTTGTTGGTAGGAACAATTTTGGTAACAACGTGTGTAGAGGAAATTTTAATCCTAGGCCATTTCCAAGAAATTTCTCTAATAATTATGGTAATTCCTACAACAACTCTTATGGTAATTCTAATAAGATGCCCTCTGATTTTGAGAATAGTGTTATAGAATTTATGAGTTCGTAAAAGAATTTCAATGCTTTAATTGAAGAAAAATTGCTTAAGATTGATGAGTTTGCTAGGGACGTGGATAAAATTTCTCTTGATGTTAATTATTTGAAACTTAGATCTACTCCGCCTAAGCATGATATCAGTGAGTCTCTCAAAGCCATCAGAATTTCCATTGATGAGTGCAAAGAAAGAACCGCTAGGATGCGTGCTAAAAAAGATTGCTTTGTGAAAGCGTGTTCTTCTAGTTTTCATGATAATAATGATGAATATCTAAAAGCGATTGATGTGAATCCTATTAAATCTTTGTTTTCCAATATGAATCTTGATAAAGATGGGACTCGAGATGAGTCAACTTTAGTTAAAAGGCGTCCCAATGATTCAGAGTTTTTAGATCTTGATGCAAAAATTGATAAAAGTGGGATTGAAGAGGTCAAAACTTTAAGTAGCAATGAACCCATTATTTTGGATTTAAAGGAGTTTAATTATTATAATTGTTCTTTAATAGATTGTATTTTCTTGTTGCAATCCGTGCTAAATTCTCCTCATGCTTATGATCAAAATAAAGCTTTTAGTAAACATATCGTTGATGCCTTGATGCAATCTTATGAAGAAAAGATTGAACTAGAAGTTTCTATCCTTAGAAAACTTTATGATGAGTGGGAACCTACTATTAAAATTAAGATTAAAGATTATGAATGCTATGTTTTGTGTGATTTGGGTGCTAGTGTTTCCACGATTCCAAAAACTTTGTGTGATGTGCTAGGTTTCTGTGAATTTGATGATTGTTCTTTAAATTTGCATATTGCGGATTCCACCGTTAATAAACCTATGGAAAGGATTAATGACGTTCTTATTATTGCAAATAGGAATTACGTGCCCATATATTTTATTGTTCTTGATATAGATTGCAATCCTACATGTCCTTTTACTCTTGGTAGACCTTTCCTTAGAACGATTGGTGCAATTATTGATATGAAAGAAGGAAATATTATATTCCAATTTCCGTTAAGGAAAGGCATGGAACACTTTCCTAGGAAGAAAATTAAATTGCCTTACGAATCTATTAAGATAGCCACTTATGGATTGGATACCAAAGATAGCAATACCTAGATCTATTCGTGTTTTTATGCCTAGCTAGGGGCGTTAAACGATAGCACCTATTGGGAGGCAAACCAATTTTATTTTTGTTCTTTGATTTTTGCTCCTGTTTAGTAATAAGTAATTCATCTATCCTCTGTTAGGATGTGGTTTTATGTTTTAATTAGTGTTTGTGCCAAGTAGAAAATTTGGGAAGACTTGGATGAAGTCTTTGCGATCTTGCTGTAAAAAACAGAAACTTTTGCGCTCACGAGAATAGCTGTCATTTTTTACAAGAGAGTGCTTTTAGGTTGATGCTTTTTGAAAATGATTAATAGACAAATTCCTCACGTACAACAGTTTATTTCAGAATTTTTAGAGTAACAGAAGTATTCGAAAGTTACAGATTGCTACAGACTGTTCTGTTTTTTGACAAATTCTGTTTTTCGTGTGTTGTTTGCTTATTTTAATGAATCTATGGGTAGTATCGGGGGGTATGAACCATAGAGAAGTTGGAATACAGTAGGTTTAACACCAATATAAATAAATAATGAGTTCATTACAGTACCTTAAAGTGGCGGTTTATTTTCTTATACTAACGGAGCTCATGAGATTTTCGCTTGAAGTTTTGTGTTGTGAAGTTTTCAAGTTTTTGGGTAAAGATTTGATGGATTTTGGAATAAGGAGTGGCAAGGGTCAAGCTTGGGGATGCCCAAGGCACTCCAAGGTAAAATTCAAGTACAACCAAAGTTTAAGCTTGGGGATGCCGGAAGGCATCCCCTCTTTCGCCTTCGCTTCATCGGTAACTTTACTTGAGGCTATATTTTTATTCACCACTTGATATGTGTTTTGCTTGAAGCGTCTTGTATGATTTGAGTCTTTGCTTTTTAGTTTACCAAAATCATCCTTGCTGTACACACCTTTTGTGAGAGACACGCATGAATCGGAATTGATTAGAATACTCTATGTGCTTCATTTATATCTTTTGAGCTAGATGATATTGCTCTAGTGCTTCACTTATATCTTTTTAGAGCATGACGGTGGTTTTATTATATAGAAATTGTTGAACTCTCATGCTTAACTTATATTGTTTTGAGAGTCTTTTAGAACAGCATGGTAATTTTCTTTGGTTACAAAATTAGTCCTAATATGATGGGCATCCAAGATTGGTATAATAAAAACTATCATATAAAGTGCATTGGAAACTACGAAAAGTTTGATTCTTTATGATTGTTTTGAGATATGAAGATGGTGATATTAGAGTCATGCTAGTAGAGTAGTTGTGAATTTGAGAGATACTTGTGTTAAAGTTTGTGATTCCCGTAACATGCACGTATGGTGAACCGTTATGTGATGAAGTTGGAGCATGATTTATTTATTGATTGTCTTCCTTATGAGTGGCGGTCGGGGACGAGCGATGGTTTTTTCCTACCAGTCTATCCCCTAGGAGCATGCGCGTAGTACTTCGTTTCGTTAACTAAATTTTTTTTTGCAATAAGTATGTGAGTACTTTATGACTAATGTTGAGTCCATGGATTATACGCACTCTCACACTTCCACCATTGCTAGCCTCTCTAGTACCACGCAACTTTCGCCGGTACCATACACCCACCTTATACCTTTCTCAAAACCGCCACCATACCTACCTATTATGGCATTTCCATAGCCATTCCGAGATATATTGCCATGCAACTTTCCACCGTTTAGTTTATTATGACACGCTCCATCATTGTCATATTGCCTTGCATGATCATGTAGTTGACATCGTATTTGTGGCAAAGCTACCGTTCATAATTTTTCATACATGTCACTCTTGAATCATTGCACATCCCGGTACACTGCTGGAGGCATTCAAATAGAGTCATATTTTGTTCTAAGTATTGAGTTGTAATTCTTGAGTTGTAACTAAATAAAAGTGTGATGATCTTCATTATTAGAGCATTGTCTTAGTGAGGAAAGGATGATGGAGACTATGATTCCCCCACAAGTCGGGATGAGACTCTGAATGAAAAATGAAAAAAGAAAGAAAAAAGAGGCGATAAGAAAAAAGAGAAAAGGCCCAAATAAAAAAATGAGAGAAAAAGAGAGAAGGGGCAATGCTACTATCCTTTTACCACACTTGTGCTTCAAAGTAGCACCATGATCTTCATGATAGAGAGTCTCCTATGTTGTCACTTTCATATACTAGTGGGAATTTTTCATTATAGAACTTGGCTTGTATATTTCAATGATGGGCTTCCTCAAAAACTGCCCTAGGTCTTCGTGAGCAAGCAAGTTGGATGCACACCCACTTAGTTCCTTTCGTTGAGCTTTCATACACTTATAGCTCTAGTGCTTCCGTTGCATGGCAATCCCTACTCACTCACATTGATATCTATTGATGGGCATCTCCGCAGCCCATTGATACGCCTAGTTGATGTGAGACTATCTTCCTCCTTTTTGTCTTCTCCACAACCACCATTATATTCCACCTATAGTGCTATGTCCATGGCTCACGCTCATGTATTGCGTGAAGATTGAAAAAGTTTGAGAACATCAAAAGTATGAAACAATTGCTTGGCTTGTCATCGGGGTTGTGCATGATTAAATACTTTGTGTGATGAAGATAGAGCATAACCAGACTATATTATTTTTTAGGGATAGCTTTCTTTGGCCATGTTATTTTGAGAAGACATGATTGCTTTGTTAGTATGCTTGAAGTATTATTATTTTTATGTCAATATTAAAATTTTGTCTTGAATCTTTCGGATCTGAAATTCATGCCACAATAAAAAAAATTACATTGACAAATATGCTAGGTAGCCTTCCACATCAAAAATTCGGTTTTTATCATTTACCTACTCGAGGACGAGCAGGAATTAAGCTTGCGGATGCTTGATACGTCTCCAACGTATCTATAATTTTTTATTGTTCCATGCTATTATATTATCTGTTTTGGATGTTTATTTGGCTTTAAAATGTTCTTTTATATTATTTTTGGGACTAACCTATTAACCGGAGGCCCAGTGCCAGTTTTTGTTTTTTAGCCTATTTTCGATTTTTGCAGAAAAGTAATGCCAAACGGAGTCCAAACGGAATGAAACCTTCGTGATGATCTTTCTTGGACCGAAAGCAATCCAGAAGACTTGGAGTTGAAGTCAGAAACGCCACGAGGCGTCCACGAGGCAGGAGGGTGCGCCCAGGGGGGTAGGCGCGCCCCCACCCTCGTGGCCCCCTCGTAGCTCCACCGACATACTTCTTTCGCCTATATATACTCTTATACCCTATGTCGTGGAATTGACACGGCAGATGTCCTTAGTGTGAGGACTTAGTCGCGAGGCCAATGCATCTATGCGGTAGCTTGAGAGGGGTTGGGCAGAATCGAGAGACGCAGTCACACAAGACAAGGATTTAGATAGCTTCGGGCCCCGGGAAACATCATCCGGTAATAACCCCACATGCTGTTTGTGGCTAGGTCTCATTATGATCATGAGGAAGTCGCCGGTAAGCGGCTCTCTGTGTCTAGCCCCAGAGATTGTTTCTTGTACCTCTTGGGACGCCCTGCCCCTCCTTATATAAGTTGAAGGGGCGGGTTACATGTAGAGTCCATCTCAGACTAAGACTTAAACTATTCCGATTTCTCATCACGGGCCTCTCTCCATGGGCTTCTTAACGTCTTGGGCTTCTTACAATCTGGCTTACGGTCTGGCTTACCATCTGGCTTACCATCTGGCTTACGATCTGACTTACTGCCTGGCTTACCGTTTTGTAACGCCCTCGATGCGGCTATATCTCCCATGTGTCGAAGCACGAATTAGAGGCATAACCGCATTGAAAGCAATGTCGCAAGTGAGGTAATCTTCACACAACCCATGTAATACATAAGGGAAAGAGATACATAGTTGGCTTACAATCGCCACTTCACACATTTACATGAATAAAGCATTACATCATCCAGATACAATCAAGGTCCGACTACGGAACCAAAATAAAAGAAGAACCCCAAATGCGACAAAGGTCCCCGATCGACCCCAATTGGGCTCCACTGCTGATCAACTAGAACTAAACAACACAAAGGGCAAGATCTTCATCGAGCTCCTCCTTGAGCTTGGTTGCGTCACCTGCTCGGTAACATAGGCGCCTGCAAACTGGTTTTGGAAGTATCTGGTGAGCCACGAGGACTCAGCAATCTCATTACCATGGGTATCAAGACTAGCAAAGCTAAATGGGAAAGGAAGGGGTAAAGTGGTGAGGTTGCAGCAGCGGCTAAGCATGATATGGTGGCTAACATACGCAAATGAGAGCGAGAAGAGAAACAAGTGGAACGGTCGTGAAGCTAGCAATGATCAAGAGGTGATCCTGAACATCTACTTACGTCAAACATAACCCAGAAACCATGTTCACTTCCTGACTCACGAGAAGAGACCATCACTACCACACACTCGGTTGATGTGTTTTAATTCGGATCCGGTGTCAAGTTGTCTACAACCGGACATTAACAAATTCCCATCGCCACATAAGCTGCGGCACGGCTCTCGAAAGTTTAAACCTGCGCAGGGTGTCCCAACTTAGCCCATGACAAGCTCTCGCGATCATCGAAGGAATAGACCTTCACCCGAGACACTCCGATCGGGCCTTTAATCCCAGACATCAAGACATTTCGACAATGGTAAAACAAGACCAAAGAAACCTCCGGCGTACGACATCCCCGATAGTAGCCGCAAGATATCTCGCCTCGTGCCACGGCCGGATGAGCTAAGCGTCTGAATGCAAGCGTAACCCAAGTTGCCAAGGGATGGTCCCGCACGGTGCTCTAGTTTGGACCAACGCTTAGACAAACACTGGCCCGGGGGGGCTATAATAAAGATGACCCTTGGGTTAATTACTCCCAAGGGAAAAGTAGGTGGTGGTGAGGCAAATGGTAAAAGTCAATGTTTGGCATTGCTGGACAAGTTTTATTCAAAGCGAATCGTCAGGGGTCCCATAAATCACCCGATCAGCGTAAGGAACGCAAAATCCGGAACATAACACCCAGATGACGGAAACTAGGGTAAGAGTGGAACAAAACACTGTGCATAAGGCCGAGCCTTCCACCCTTTACCAAATATACAGTGCATTAATAATATAAGAGGTATTGTGATATCCCAACATAACCCCGCCCACCATGGAGAAATCTTCAACTTCACCGCAACTAGCAATGCTATAAGAGGGCCGAAAAGAAGTAACATAGCCAAACAACGGTTTGCATAGGAAAGGTGTCAAAGGTTAGAGGTTCATGGCAATATGGGATGGCTTGATAAACAGGTAATAGGTAGCGCAACATAGCGATAGAACGAAGCAACTAGCATAGCAATGATAGTAGTGAGATCCAGGGTAGCGGTCATCTTGCCTAAAATCCCGCTAGGAAGAAGAACGAGTCCATGAAGAAGACAAACGGACGCAGTCGAACGAATCCTCACAACTCCGGAACGAAACCGAAGATAACGAGAGAACCAAACCTGAAAGAAGCAAACAACATAGTAAACACACAAGCATAAGCATGTCATGATGCACAAACAAGTATGATGCATGTCCGGTTTAATGAGGCATGGCATGGCAAAGTGCGGCAAACAATACTACAAGTTAAGTGGAGCTCAATATGCAACGAGTTGCATATTGACAAAACACCACATGCAATTATTTAGTTTGATCTCGTTTAAGCTAGCAAACAATATTAAATGTTGTTAAACATGGAAAGAGGTGAAGCATAATTAAACTACCTAGCTAGGCAATTTTAAATGAGGCCGGAAACAACAAACAACAATTCCGGAAAGAACCTCATATGCAATTTATGAATTTGCTACTGTTCTGCCCTAAAACATATTTTAATGTTGTTAAACAAGAAAATAAAGTGGACCATGTTAAACTAGGCATTTTTCCACCCCAAATACATATAAAGTTTATTAAATTCGGAGTTACGGTTAATTAGTTATGAAATAAATCATTTTAGCATGGCATTTGAGCAAATTTAAACAAACAACATTTTAAACATATTAACATGGGATGAAAGTGGCATATTATGAAACTAGGCAAAATTCTAAGCAGTTTACATGTTAAAATCATTTTAATCCGATGCACGGTTTGTGAGTTATTAAATGCATGATGCTTAGGGGGGTTTTTCTGTAAAACAGTTAAATTACTGGATAAAGCGAAATTCGCAGAACTGGAAAAAAACGAGACATGGGCCAGATCTGCTGGGCACTGGGCTGGGGTCTCACCATGGGCTATGGCCCGGCGGATCTGGTGGGCTGGAGGGCTGAAGTGGCGCGGCTGGGCCTGATCTGGAGACGCGCTGCAAGGGCACGCCTTGCGGTCCACGAGATGGAGCGGGGGAGGTCGAAGCGGTCAACGAGCGGGCGAGCGGGAAGCAGAGGAGGCCGAGGCGCCATGGCAGGGGAACGGCAGCGACGGCGGGACTTGCGGCGGGGCCGGCAGGCGCGGGAAGCTGCAGGTCGGCGAGGTGGCGAGCGGATCCCGGCGGTGCCGCGCCGAACAGAGGCCGATGGAGGCGGATCCGGCGACGGCTTGCGGTTGGTGCGGCCATGGCAGCAGAGGGCGAGCTTCGTCCGTTTCCTGACAGAGAAGAAAACGAACAGGAAAGGGAGGGAGATTAGAGGAGGAAGGAGGGAGCAGCAGAAGCGAAGAAAGAGCAAGGGGAAGGGCAACACTCATCTGCTGGCTCCGGCGAGCTGCAGCTTGCTCGGGTGGAGCAGGGCGCTTGCGCGACTGCGGTTGGAGGGAGACAGAGAAGCCGGGCCTCGGCGGCACGGCGGACAGACGAGGACGGTGGGGTTCGGACCAGAACTCGCTGGTGTGCTCGGGAGCCCTCGAGCGGGAGAGGCTGTGGGCGCGACAGAGTCGGCCTGGCGTCGGGTGGAGCCCCATGGCCTAGGCGGCCTTGCTGTAACAGAGAGGGAGATGTGAGACGAGAGAGGAATAGAGGAAAACGGAGGAGCAGCAGCAGGGCATCTCACCGGCGGCAGAGGAGGTCCTGCGCTCCGGCTAGGTGGAACTCCGGCGTGGCACACGAAGACGACGGGATTCAGGGGAGGCACTAGTTGGCGAGGAGAGATCGAGGGGGGAGTTTGGATCGGGGGCGCGGGCAACTAGATCGAGGAGGAGCAGTGGGGAGAGCTGGTTGGTGGCTGGAGGAAAACGAGGAGAAGGGATCCCGAGGGGATTTGGTGGAGTGGCGGCGGCGATGAGATGGATGGGACAGCCAGCCTAAAAACTAGGGTTAGAATGATATATATAGTAAGGGATTAGTTTAGGGGCTATCGGATCCCTCCGATCATAATCGGACGGTTCGAAATAAATATGCTAGGGAGTCCAAATAAAAAAACGGAGATGTTCTGTAGACGTTAGGGGATGATCCGGACCCATCGGTAATGACAGCATCGTTCGGGTTCGGCAGTTTTGACGACGCTGGAGGCGTATCATGAAATGGCAAGAGAGGTTAGGTGTTCACGGTCAAGAGGGAAGCAAAACCCGGTTGGTCTGGAACGGTCAGCGCGGGCAAGGCGATCCGAGGGAAGGTGATGAAGGCAAAAGGGAGAAACGACAACGACGAACGAATGCAAGTTTTAAGAAAAACGATGCCGATGCAATGCGAATGATGCGATGATGAAATGCATGACATGAACAAAATGCAAAACGAAAGACAAAACCCAACCACGGAGAAAATAATATATCGCATCTCCGGAAAAGGCAAGATTTGGAGTTACGAATATGGAAAGTTGTATCCGGGGCATTACAACACTCCACCACTATGAGAGGATCTCGTCCCGAGATCTAGGATGGCACCGGAGGGAAAATGGAAGAGGAAGAGAAGAGGTAAAACTAAGTTGCTTCTTTGACGAACGAGTGAAACCACGAACCTTGAGAGGTTGAGCAATTTAAAAGAAAGAGTACAACAGAGGTGAACGAGATTGCAAACAATCCGTTAGAAAAGAGGAACAAGGAACATTACGAGGACTTGAAGGTTGCAAAGACATGAATCAAGAGTTTAATGGACAAGATAGAATTCGAAACCACTCCGGTTAAACAAGATAGAGAAGGGATAAGATTGATATAATTTGGGCAGCACTCCGACTGAAAGAAAAAGGAAAACTTGATAAGATGAAAAGAACTTGAAGAGATGACACACCACTCTGGATAAATGGATAAGCACGAAAAGATCATGATCCTCACAATTCGATATGATGAGTGAAGAGAGCAACATCACCATGCCTCCGGAAGAAAGAATAGAAGATAGATCATTGGAATAAGAGAACGGACAAGGAAATGCCAACTTCTGCCACGAATGAGCTTGGAAAGCACCCTTTCAAGAAGATTAGAACGGAGTTGTTGGAAAAACCAGCAACGAAAAGAATAAGCTTGATATGGTCTTAAGGAATGCATCCCAAATTATGAGGTGACAACCTGGCAAGCACGGGAAAAGACTTTCATTGATACGAACAAGGAGACGAGAAAGCTATAACACCGGGAGGATAAAGAAGAACTTGGGTCATTTATAAGCAGCATAAATGGCAACAATCCTTAGGGAAGGCTTTAGGTGAAATCTTTACCAAGATAACTCCAATGAAGAGACTGATGGATTTAAAATACCTCATTCTTGACAACAATATGAATCATGAAACATGAAGGAAATTGTCAAGAGTGACATAACACCATCTCAAAAGATAAGATAGAAGGAATTGCACTTTGGAATGCACGATAAAGAAAGCTTGAACTCCTCAAAACAAAACATGTGTTGAGCACCATGTTTATTTTGAAGTATGGCTTGACGGATCTTAACTTCGAGAGAAATCTTGATGAACAATAGAAGAATGAAAAGAATCCTTGACGAACCACCATGTAGAGCCTCCATGAAGAACTCCGGTAATAAAAGGATGATAGAAAGAAAGAGAAGTTGAAAACACAAGGTGAAACCTTGCAATGATTTAGATGGAGCTTTGGAATGATATAACCGAGAAAACTTGGAACTCTAGAAAGAAAGATGAACAAATGAAATCAAGAATTTTGATGAATCTCCGGAATAAGGAATTAATCACTTGGTTGAAACAAGAATAAGAATTACATTATGCTTATCCTTCACCAATTAAATTGATGACAAGCAATGGATTTGGCATACTACTTATTCTCGTTGAAAAAGGATTAAGAGAGATATAGCGCAAACTTGAGGAAGTCTTCATGAACCATCGGTAGGATAGGAAAGAACGAATGAATTGATATGATGAACAAGGAAGAGAGATCTTGAAAGAACCACCATAAGAATTGAAAATGAAAGTAGCAAAGGTACAATTCACCGGGAAGAATTGGAAAACGAATGAAGATACTTGAGGGGATTTAGATACATGAGAACGAAGAGATCGTGAACTGATTAGAGGGTATTTGAACGATGCACCGGTAAGATTGGAGAACGATAGCTACATGCTGAGAATGAAGAATTATGACATGATGGCCCTTGGAGGAAAAAAATGGAAACAACTCAAGAAATACTCCGGATGGTAAGAAAAGAATTCTCACAATCGAAAACAGTTATGAGAGGATGGCATCAAGCTAGAACCATGAATATTCAAGAGAATGGACCAAGATTTAAGAGAAATCCTTCTTCGGTCTTCAAATGATGAGAATGATAACGAGAAACACCACCAAGAATTATTGAGGCACACCGGAAGAATCAAAAGCGAAGAGGTTGAACCAACTATGAAAAGAATTTGAAAGATCTTGGAGAAAAACATTTGACTGATGCTAACTCATTCTTACGTCAAGCTTGGAAAAGAATCTGGGATAGCTCCGGAATAATTAGAAGAGTCAGGTAAGATCCTGGGAAAAGACCTGTGGGTTAGGGCCCACTCAAAAGAAAACACCGTTGGAAATGATTTTAAAGAGAAATTGCACCGGTTGAATTAAATGGCTTGAATGAGATAACAACCTCGAAATATCTTGAAGTGATTGAGAATGGAAACGCAAGTCTTGTGAGATATCTTCAGCACTCCAGAACAAATGAATAGGAAGAAGTGAATGATTAAGAGGTGCATCGGTATGAGAAAGCATTAGAAACGAGGAAAGGAATATGATGAATATTGAAAGCTTGAATAGGATCCACCGGAGAAGAAACAACAATGAAGGATGATGAACTTGAAGCTGTTGAGCATCTTCATGGGAAATCACCGAATAAGAACATTGATTGAAAAGAATGAAGAGACTTCACATGAATAAATGGATACTTGATTAAAATAAATGAGTCCTTGAAGAAAAAGGGTGGGAGGGTGAGGAAAAACAAAGACAACTTGGGATGAACGAAACAAACACCGTTGCGAAAACTTAGAATTGATCTTGCGGATGGGAAAAAATGATGGGATCCACTTGAAGAGAAGCACACCGGTTGGAAAAGAGTTGACATGACAAAATCAATGATCAAAAGGATTAGTATTCACATAGCAATATGAGAACACCGTTTAGGAAAGGTATGGATTCAACATTTGACTTCGAAGCAACTCAAATACCACGAATAAAACAAAACAAAGGATTTGGCTTGCAGAATAAGCCGGAACAAATACATATGATAGAGATTTACCCAATCTCATATCATGCATCTGTCGAAAAGATATTCTAGGAGCTACTTGAATTCCCACCTATGAAACTCCCGAAACTTTCTGGTTATGCAATCTGGTGTTGGGGATACAGGGGAAGCAATATATCTCACCCCAAACTAACAATACCTACATCCAAGCTGTATCCATCCGTCAACACATAACCAAGAAACCTTCGGAAATCGTCTACCTCAACCTTCGAAAAGCATCCGTTATACAAGTCATGGCAATACTCCCGTACTCACCTCAAGATCTTGGGTTAGCGGGGTTATCTCACCAACAACTGCATAAAAGAGATTTTCGATGTCGGCGTACTAAACTCAGGTATTCTAGAACTGCAACGATAAAATTATGACGACAACACCTCAGAGCTCAACTCCCCGGGACACCTCCACTAAAAAAAAACCCCTGCTGACGGGAGGCACCAAGACAATGTTGTCATCATAAAACCATCGGAACGATTCTAAGATACCCGCGTGATCCTAAAAAAAATTTAGTGAAATTTGAGAAGAGAAGAGTCAAAACTCTACGTCAGGATACCTCACCAAAGCGACGAAGGGACTGAGGAGTAAAAAGAATTCCTAACTCTCCGATATATATAATCCTAAATGACTCAAAACATTTTCTAGACACAACTCGGCCGCTAAAAACGATCAAGCAGTGGGGCTCCTAAGGTCGGGGAAGGCTCTGATTACCAACTTGTAACGCCCTCGATGTGGCTATATCTCCCACGTGTTGAAGCACAACTTAGAGGCATAACCGCATTGAAAGCAATGTCGCAAGTGAGGTAATCTTCACACAACCCATGTAATACATAAGGGAAAGAGATACATAGTTGGCTTACAATCGCCACTTCACACATTTGCATGAATAAAGCATTACATCATCCAGATACAATCAAGGTCCGACTACGGAACCAAAATAAAAGAAGAACCCCAAATGCGACAAAGGTCCCCGATCGACCCCAACTGGGCTCCACTACTGATCAACTAGAACGAAACAACACAAAGGGCAAGATCTTCATCGAGCTCCTCCTTGAGCTTGGTTGCGCCACACCTTTCGGTAACATAGGCGCCGCAAACTGGTTTTGAAGTATCCGGTGAGCCACGAGGACTCAAAGAATCTCATTACCATGGGTATCAAGACTAGCAAAGCTAAATGGGAAAGGAAGGGGTAAAGTGGTGAGGTTGCAGCAGCGGCTAAGCATGATATGGTGGCTAACATACGCAAATGAGAGCGAGAAGAGAAACAAGCGGAACGGTCGTGAAGCTAGCAATGATCAAGAGGTGATCCTGAACACCTACTTACGTCAAACATAACCCAGAAACCGTGTTCACTTCCCGGACTCCGCCGAGAAGAGACCATCACGGCTACACACTCGGTTGATGTGTTTTAATTCGGATCTGGTGTCAAGTTGTCTACAACCGGACATTAACAAATTCCCATCTGCCACATAACCGCGGGCACAGCTCTCGAAAGTTTAAACCCTGCAGGGGTGTCCCAACTTAGCCCATGACAAGCTCTCGCGATCATCGAAGGAATAGACCTTCACCCGAGACACTCCGATCAGTCTCGGAATCCCGGTACATCAAGACATTTCGACAATGGTAAAACAAGACCAGCAAAACCTCCCGGCGTGCCGACATCCTGATAGTAGCCGCGCGTATCTCGTCTCAGGCCACGACCGGATGAGCTAAGCGTACAGGTACCGACGTAACCCAAGTTGCCAAGGGATGGTCCCGCACGGTGCTCTAGTTTGGACCAACGCTTAGACAAGCACTGGCCCGGGGGGGCTATAATAAAGATGACCCTTGGGTTAATTACTCCCAAGGGAAAAGTAGGTGGTGGTGAGGCAAATGCTAAAAGTCAATGTTGGGCCTTGCTGGACAAGTTTTATTCAAAGCAAACTGTCAGGGGGGGTCCCATAAATCACCCGACCGCGTAAGGAACGCAAAATCCGGGAACATAACACCGGTATGACGGAAACTAGGGCGGCAAGAGTGGAACAAAACACCAGGCATAAGGCCGAGCCTTCCACCCTTTACCAAATATATAGGTGCATTAATAATATAAGAGGTATTGTGATATCCCAACATAACCCTGTCCACCATGGAGAAATCTTCAACTTCACCTGCAACTAGCAATGCTATAAGAGGGGCTGAGCAAAGAAGTAACATAGCCAAACAACGGTTTGCATAGGAAAGGTGTCAAAGGTTAGAGGTTCATGGCAATATGGGATGGCTTGATAAACAGGTAATAGGTAGCGCAGCATAGTGATAGAACGAAGCAACTAGCACAGCAATGATAGTAGTGAGATCCAGGGTAGCGGTCATCTTGCCTGAAATCCCGCTAGGAAGAAGAACGAGTCCATGAAGAAGACAAACGGACGCAGTCGAACGAATCCTCACAACTCCGGAACGAAACCGAAGCTATCGAGAGAAGCAAACCGGAAAGAAGCAAACAACATAGTAAACACACAAGCATAAGCATGTCATGATGCACAAACAAGTATGATGCATGTCCGGTTTAATGAGGCATGGCATGGCAAAGTGCGGCAAACAATACTACAAGTTAAGTGGAGCTCAATATGCAACGAGTTGCATATTGACAAAACACCACATGCAATTATTTAGTTTGATCTCATTTAAGCTAGCAAACAATATTAAATGTTGTTAAACATGGAAAGAGGTGAAGCATAATTAAACTACCTAGCTAGGCAATTTTAAATGAGGCCGGAAACAACAAACAACAATTCCGGAAAGAACCTCATATGCAATTTATGAATTTGCTACTGTTCTGCCCTAAAACATATTTTAATGTTGTTAAACAAGAAAATAAAGTGGACCATGTTAAACTAGGCATTTTTCCACCCCAAATACATATAAAGTTTATTAAATTCGGAGTTACGGTTAATTAGTTATGAAATAAATCATTTTAGCATGGCATTTGAGCAAATTTAAACAAACAACATTTTAAACATATTAACATGGGATGAAAGTGGCATATTATGAAACTAGGCAAAATTCTAAGCAGTTTACATGTTAAAATCATTTTAATCCGATGCACGGTTTGTGAGTTATTAAATGCATGATGCTTAGGGGGGTTTTTCAGAAACAGTTAAATTATCGGATAAAGCGAAATTCGCAGAATCGGAAAAAACGAGACATGGGCTGACCGCTGGCGCTGGGCTGGGTCTCACCATGGGCTATGGCCCATGGATCTCGTGGGCCGGAGGGTCAAGTGGCGCGGGCCGGGCTCGATCTGAGACGCTGCAGCAAGGGCACGCTTGCGGTCCACGAGATGGAGCGGGAGGTCAAGCGGTCAACGAAGCGGGCGAAGGGAAGTGAGGAGGCCGAGGCGCCATGGCGGGGGAACGGCAGCGACGGCGGGACTTGCGGCGGGGCGGGCAGCGCGGGAAGCTGCAGTCGGCGAGGTGGGCGAAGCGGATCTCGGCGGTGCCGCCAACAGAGGCCGATGGAGGCGGATCTGGCGACGGCTTGCGGTTGGTGCGCCCATGGCAGCAGAGGGCGAAGCCGTCTGCTTCTCGACAGAGAAGAAAACGAACAGAAAGGGAGGGAGATTAGAGGAGGAAGGAGGGAGCAAAGCAGGTTAAGAAAGAGCAAGGGGAAGGGCAACACTCATCTGCTGGCTCCGCGAGCTGCAGCTTGTTTCGGGTGGAGCAGAGCCAGCGATCAGTTGGAGGGAGACAGAGAAGCCGGGCCTCGCGGCACGGTGATGACGAGGACGGTGGGGTTCGGACCAGAACTTCATTTGGTGTGCTCGGGAGCCCTCGAGCGGGAGAGGTTGTGGGCGCGACGGAGTCGCCCCAAGGCGTCGGGTGGAGCCCCATGGCCTAGGCGGCCTTGGCTGTAACAGAGAGGGAGATGTGAGACGAGAGAGGAACAGAGGAAAACGGAGGAGCAAAGAAGAGGGCATCTCACCGTGGCAGAGGAGGTCCTCAAGGCCCGGCTAGGTGGAACTCCGGCGTGGCACACGAAGACGACGGGATTGTGGGAGGCACTAGTTGGCGAGGAGAGATCGAGGGGGAGTTTGGATCGGGGCGCGGGCAACTAGATCGAGGAGGAGCAAGTGGGGAGAGCTGGTTGGTGGCTGGAGGAAAACGAGGAGAAGGGATCCCGAGGGGATTTGGTGGAGTGGCGGCGACGATGAGATGGATGGGACATCCAGCCTAAAAACTAGGGTTAGAATGATATATATAGTAAGGGATTAGTTTAGGGGCTATCGGATCCCTCCGATCGTAATCGGACGGTTCGAAATAAATATGCTAGGGAGTCCAAATAAAAAAACGGAGATGTTCTGTAGACGTTAGGGGATGATCCGGACCCATCGGTAATGACAGACCGGTTCGGGTTCGGGGCAGTTTTCGGACGCACGCGCGAGGGGGCTGCGAGCTGGCAAGAGAGGTTAGGTGTTCACGGTCAAGAGGGAAGCAAAACCCGGTTGGTCTGGAACGGTCAGCGCGGGCAAGGCGATCCGAGGGAAGGTGATGAAGGCAAAAGGGAGAAACGACAACGCATTTAACGAATGCAAGTTTTAAGAAAAACGATGCCGATGCAATGCGTAATGATGCGATGATGAAATGCATGACATGAACAAAATGCAAAACGAAAGACAAAACCCAACCACGGAGAAAATAATATATCGCATCTCCTAAAAGGCAAGAGTTGAGATTCTGAATATGGAAAGTTGTATCCGGCATTACACGTTTGGCTTAACATCCGCCGACTTAATCGTCCGCTTATATGACTGTGGTTCCGCTGGTTACATGACTGCGGTTCGCCAAAGTTACATGACTGTGTCTGTCGGGTTACAATGCTTAACTATTCCCGCCAGCTTAACCTGCTTAACTATTGCTGCCGGCTTATAGCATGCCGGGTCACCTATGAAACATCCAATCCCAGCCGGGTCATATCTCCGGCCGGGTCATACCGCGGGGTATATCCCCGACATTAGCCCCCAGTTTAATTTGAATTCATCCATGTTAAAATGATCCTGTAAAACAAACACAAGAATAATTTTGACAGACTATGCTCCGGGTTAAAGCTCTTGTAAGCCGGCACCTGATCATCCTTAATTCCTTGGAATTTCCTTCTTCTAGAAAATCCGGGTCAATAGACCAGCTTCATAATCAAAAACATTGGTCATGAAATACTCATCTGATTTTTAGCCAGCTTGAAGATGTAGAACTCCATTATATTCATATCACTTGTAGCCCCCAAGTGTCGGGTCATTATGAAATAATGAGCAGGGACTTTGTAGATATAACCATGTAAATTTGAACAGCAACGTGTAGCCCCCAAGGGCCGGCTCAGTAAGATAATACTGAGTTGGGACTTTGTATATAATTCATTGATGATAAAATCATACGATGTAATCTCCACCATGGGGCTTGAACCCACGTCCATAAGGTTAAGAGCTTTGTACTCTTCCAACTGAGTAGTGGATCCTTCAATGTAATCGGCTGAAGCTTGTGTACCTTGAATTTTTGACAGGAGCAATTGGTAGTCCCCAAGGGCCGGCTCATTACAATGGTATGAGTCGGGTCTTCAATAAGGCCAATAAAATGACTTTGTATTAGCCCCCAAGTGTCATGGTGCATGCTTGCAGCGACATGAGACTTGCATACTTGATGTAATCTCAACTTGAATAATGTAGCCCCCAAGTGCCGGGTCGTAAGCGTGCAACAACTCGGGACTATTCCCTCCATTGTAAAATAAATCATGTCCATTGATAAAATAATAGTCATTGCGCTGAAGCGACTTTGAAGACCTCCATCATAATATTGGCTATTGATAACCATAATAAAAATCCAGCCATGTTGGCTATTAAAGATTTGAATAATATAATCCGGTCTGGAAAACCAGTTCCTGTGATATTGAATCGTACTGTCGGTTTAGGATACCTGTGCAGTAAGGGTGATAACCCAATCTTTAGAAGCCAAAACTTCCAAATGTTTATGATTGTTATATGATGGCGACTTATCATCCAAAGTCAAGCTGGGTTAATTGAAACCACATATATAGGCAAAAAAGTCTCAAGACAAGCTCAAAAGATTGCTTTCAAAAACTTAAGCCAAATAGAAAGAAAAATCGAGGCTTCTGATTCGAATACGATCAGTAAACCGTTCCAAAGGGGTTAAGCTAGGATTCGAATACGATCATGTAGCCCCCAGTGGCTTTGGCATTGCGCCGATCAAGAGGGTACCGACAGCTATGTTCTCTTTGGTTCGAATACAACCTATGTTTGAACAGGAAGCCCCCTAATGACCTTGAGATTTTCTAACGACTCTGATTCGAATACGATCAAAGTTGGTTCCCAAGAGGGTTAAGCTATGATTCGAATACGATCAAGAAGCCCCCTAGTGAGCTTGGCAGTGTGCCGATCAAGAGGGTACCGACAGCTATGTTCTCTTTGGTTCGAATACGACCTATGTTTGAATAGGAAGCCCCCAAATGACCTTGAAACAGGGTACGTATGTTTGAATTGTGCTTTGCAACCTACGCTCTTTGGTCCCTTTAATTTTTCCTGAGACCTCAAGCTTTGCGAGAGATACATTCTTCTTGAGCTGGAATTGTTTCTGACGGCTTTTAAACTCGCAACATTTACTGAGCCATGTCTATGTAGCCCCCGAGTCTTAAGACGACTCAAAGAGTTGGCTTAAAATTCTTCATACTTAGCCTTGATATAAACCGACATTATAATTTAAACAGCGGAACGCTGTCCCTTTGACAGTAGACTACTTGCCCTGCATTTAGAGAACTTGCAAACCAGGGTAATTGCTCTTTTAAATAAAGCAATATGTAATATAAAAATATACCAGATGGATTTCACCTGATAAGCCGGAAATTAACCGCCATGGAGTTGATAATTACTATGGTGACGCTGAAGTTTAATTACGGGTGAGTCGGCCGCGGGAGCAAATAGATGAGCCGTCCACGGCGTTGTAAGCCGGTGCGGACGGGCGAGTCAACCGCATCGTTGGAAACGGCACAGACACAGGCAAGTCGGCCATGGGCACGGACAATAAGTCAATCGCGTGTGTTGATGTAGCGGGGATGGCAACTTGCACAAGACGAGCGCTAGTGCAAAAATAATATTTGCTCACGCCCTTTTGGCAACACCTGTTTTAAGGAATAATGGTCCTGCGGAAAAAATATCATATACCAAAGTGATTGTTCTTTGATAAAAACAATATGCACTAAAATAGAAAGACAAAATAGCATCTGGTATTTATTTGTCGGATGAACGTGGATACTGGGATCAAAACATATCAAATGTCTGATGTCTCCACATAATCTTCTCCTCTTGTCTTAATCCTGATTGAAGTGCCAGCGTGTGCACGCACTACTTTTTAACAACAGCTTACAAACTCCGGCCTCGTGTGTGGAAGGACAAAATTACTGTTCTGACCCTTAAGACAAAGTTAATCCCGATTTGACCTCGTTTTGAAAAAAAAATCGTTTCTGACCTTTTTTGGTGACGCCAAGGTCCCTGACGTCTGGGTTCTGAAAGCGACGCCAGGTCCTGGCGTCTGCCTCGGCCCAGACCGCCTTTGCCCGCCTGGCTGACTTCTTGGCGTGGCAAAGGGGTCAGACGCCAGGGACCCTGGCGTCTGGCCCTGGTAACAGAATAACCCTTGGGGAAAGTGTGTGGGACCCACCCCACACACTTTCCCCAATCCACAACCCGAGCTTGAAGAAGACTTGGAGCTCCCACACTCTCTCCTACCCCTCAAGCTCCCCCTCAAATCCTCTCCAAAAGGTACATCCCTTAGGTGGATCTTTCCATCACTTTGTTGCTCTTGTTAATCTCCCCCAAATCATCCAATTATTTTTTGTTAAATCTTGTTATTTTGGTTGCATTTTATACATGTTGGTGGAACCCTAGTTTTCATGTTTTCTCCCTTATGTTAGTGTGAATGGCTTGGTTAACTTTGATAATATGGTGCTATGCATGTTGTGTAGTAGGAATATATGCTTGTTGAGTAGAAAGATTAGTGGTTAGGGTTAGTTAGTGATTAGGGTTAACTTTTCTTAGTGTGTGTTAATTAGTGATGCTTTTGTGGACATCACCAATGATTTAGTCTTGATATGATTTGCATATAATTAGATGTATTTGGATAAACACACCAATTCTCATTAAAGTCTTAAATGCATTCATGTTATTTTTAGATGGAGAGACTTGTTAATGTTCATTACATGGACAAGGAGGCATTCTTGAGTAACAATGCCGACACGGGTGAGGAACCATTGGTTTTTCATACAAGCCCTAGCTATGAAGATGTTGTTGCAAAAGTGAGACAAGTCTTAGAGTGGATGGACACCAATGTTGATGTTAAGTTAATAGGAAGGTATGATGTTGGAGTTGGAGCCAAATCTCGCTTGAAAAGTATGCCTATCACCTCGGATTTGCATTGGGATGTATACAAGGAAAAAGTATCCCAATCGGAAGACAAGTCACTTGAATTGTTTGCCACCAAGGTTGAATCTCCTCGGTTTACCTTTGATTTGAACCGGCTTGTCTCTTCCCCAATGGATGACATGAGCGAGAGGACAATGGTGCCACTTGTTGAGCATAGGGTTGTGGTTGATGCCCCCAATGTTTATCCCCCACCACGTCCCCGTGTACCATCTATCAAAGCAAATGAGGTTGAGTTGTATGCCCCCAATGCTTCTAGCCAACCACCAACTAGCCAAGCAAATGAAGTTGAGATGATTGCTAGTGACGAAGTAATTCAAGAGGATGAAGATGCTTATGATGACGATTTAAGAGCAAGAGGAAGGGTTTCATGGCAATGATGTTGGTGACTTGGATGTGTACATAGCGCAAAGGACATGGATCGTGACTTGCCTTTTAGGCGCCAATATGCGTATGACTCGGATGATGAGGGTCCAGTTGAACAGTTGGACGAGGATGGATTCACAAAGGAGGAGAACCAAATCCACTTTGAGCTGACGGGCTTACAAAAAAGAACTCACTTGTTTAAAGATCTCAGCCTTGCCCATAAAGCTGTTGTTGACGGTGGAATGAGAATGACGGCGATTGAGCCAACACCATGCCCGGATCCAGGAGAACCAAGGATGGAGAATGAGGACGAGAATGCTTATTTGAAGAAAGGATTGAAGTTTTTGAGCTTGCCTATGCTGAAGTTTTGGTTGGCTGACTATGCCATTCGAAACCATAGGCCAATTTATGTTGAGCACTCCGACATGAAGTTGCGTTACACCGTGGTGTGTGAGCAAAAGGAATGCACATGGAAGGTTCGTGCAAGAAAGCTTAAAGAAACCGAAGAATGGGTGATAAAAAGTTGTGATACCACTCATAGATGCAAACCGCCATCGAAACGACTTAGAAAGACTCACCGTCAACTCACATCTGAGTATCTTAAAGAAACCGAAGAAGGAGAAGGATGTGCCCACACCACCATGTTGGTATGGTGATGTTTGCAAGCTGAAGGTGTCCACTGACCGCAACAAGTCATGGACAGAAGGTAGAAGGTTTTTCGTGTGTCCCAACTATGCACATGATCGTCGAAGGCCAACTAACGCATATGACATACCACCGGTATGTTAGGTGTACATACAAAAAACATCAACAAGTTGTCACTCATATGTCTAACAAAATCATGGTTTATATGTAGTCCCCCCCCCCTCCACTTTGCAAGTACTTTACTTGGATAGATCACGAGGTACCAAAAGATGTCCAAGAGGACCAACGTCGAGATTGGTTACGGAGGCAGCGCCTATTCGAGGAGTCCTATGCACGGGGATTGGAGCGGGAGCGTCGTGAGAAGGAGGCTCGTGAGCGCAAGAAGCGTGAGCAAGAGAGGGCACGCAAAGAGAAGGAGGCTCGTCAAGAAGAGAGGGCAAGAAAACTTGCAAGGGCTCGCGATGCACGAGAGGAGGACGAGGCACGTGACAAGAAGGGAAAGTGGCCCCGTACTACTCAGTAGACGAATGGAAAGGCACCGGCGTCGATGATGAAGTTTCGAAACTTTGTTTAATGTATGAAATTGTTATTCGAGACCTTGTGTGGTCATGAACTATTCATGTCATTCGAGACATCGTGTGTGAACTTGTTATTCGAGACCTTGTGTGGTCATGAACTACTTATGTGCAACCTATTTGAAATTATGTGCAAACTATGCTTTGTTTGATTTTCAATGTTTAAAAATTTGTGCAACAAGTTTAAAAGAGAGACTAATTTGCTCTCTGGATAGAGACCCAGACGCCAGGGACCCTGGCGTCTGGGTGCCTAACCAGAGAGCAAACTGAAATGCTCTCTGGATAGAGACCCAGACGCCAGGGACCCTGGCGTCTGGCTGCCTAACCTTCTGGATAGAGACTCAGACGCCAGGGGACCTGGCGTGCTGTTTTATTCAGAGAAACCGAAATGCTCTTCGATAGAAGCAGACGCCAGTGACCGGGCGTCGGCTTCCTATCCGCAGAGCATTTCGCCGTTTCTGGTTAGCACCCAGACGCCAGGTCCTCGCTGCTCGGTTCTATCCGCAGAGCATTTCATTGTTTCGTTAAGATTCAGACGTTAGGTCCCCTGCGCTCGTCTCTATCCGCAGAGCATTTCGCTTGTTTCGGTTAGGCACCCAGACGCCAGGTCTCGGCGTTCGCCCCTTTGCCACGCCGCCAGGTCAATCTGGCAATGGGCAAAGGCGGGTTGGGGCCGACGCCAGCGACCCCCTCGCCAGAACCTGCACGCCAGGGACCTTGGCGTCACCAAAAAAGGTCAGAAACGAAATTTTTTTCGAAACGAGGTCAAATCGGGATTTAGTTTGTCTTAAGGGTCAGAACAGTAATTTTGTCCTGTGTGGAACGGCCAAAACGCCTGCAGACTCTGCGTGCCACGCTGAATTTTTTTAATCTTCCAAGCAACCTACCCTTGACTTGTCCTTTTTGCCTAGCCCTATACTACTGCCGAAGCAGAGACAAGACGGCTCATACGACAGCGAAGGAGGTTGATTCCGGGTAGAGCAGCGCGGGGGATGGCGGCTCGGGGAAGCCACCGGTGATTTGGGCACGCCGGCGTGGGCGACTTGAAACGGGCGGGGGGCTGATGCGAGGACGCGCGCGGAGGGCGGCTCAGAGGCAGAAGTGTAACCCGGCGGGGTGGAACCGTGCAGGACGGCGCTGGCGAGCAGCGGTGCAGGAGGCGCAGCGACGGGCGGCTCATGGCACGGGGCGGCTTAACGGGGCATCTCAGGTAGTGGTGAGCAGAGGCAAGAACGGCCCGGAGTCAGCAACGAAAGCGAGGCCGGTTGAAACCGCGACGGCGGCATGCCCGCAGCGAGGCGGCTCGGTGAGGAGTGACCGGAGGTGCGGGGCGGCTTTCAGGCGGCGGTTCGACATGGTGCGGCCTGGTGCGGCTTGGTGCTCACTCCGGCAGTGAGGCGGAGGAGGCCATAGAGGCGACTCTGACAGAGGCTCAATAGTGAGGCGGACTGATGGGGGCGGATCTGATGGCGGCGACCTTTGCTGGGCGGCTGGATGCGAGGCGAAGCAGGAGCGAGCCGGTATGGTGACGGCGACTTAGCAGCCCGGCAGAATCTCGGACGGCGACTTGTGACACGAATAAGGCGGCTCGCCGACGGAGTGAAACACAGTGACGGGTGCGGCAGGGCCATTGGGCGGCTCGGGAGGCCTGGGCGGCCTGCGGGCGCAAAGACCCGGCGGGGCAGAGCCGGTGGGTGAACAAGACGGACCGGACGAAGACGCGGCGGCAGCAGGGCAGAGCCGGCGTGACACTGATTCAGACTCGGTCAATTGAATAATAACTTCCCAAGTGCCCAGTAATCAATTTCCTTATTAATCTTCTCAAACGGTGTCCAATCCGTCCAATCCATAGTGTGATTATAGCTTGAGTGGGACTTGGCTTTGTGCGTATCCGGTGATCTGCACCCACCTGACTTGATGAACAAAACGAAGACTCCAACCACGCGAGTTTACTGATCAAGATTTAACTCGCCGGCAAATCAGGCCATAGCTGAAGACAATGGCGTTGGTGACTTGTGCTCCTGGTCAAGTTTCAACGACAGAAACTTGCAAAATTGGTGTTTGCATATTTTTGATCCTGATTAGTTTCCCTTGACCACCTGGTTATTCCTTCCGCATACCTCCCTTGGTCTGACCAAAGGTGCACTTTTTTGCAATCACAGTAGCCATGGCAAACCCGGCATTGGATCTTCACACCATTCCTCAAAAAACACCTTTTATTGACGCAGCTATTGCATCACGCGGTGGGACCACGGCAGCACGCGCGCGCAAAAGGAGGCGTCTCTACAGGCGACAAGGGCAACTCGAGGCGCAACTCAAAATGAACCTGCGATGGTGGTGGTGGCTCGACGCAGCGAAAGTGGCCCGGCGCGGTGACTCAGTATAGGTGGAGGCCGAGGTGCAAGGAGGCACGGGCGGCCTGAAGTGGAAACTGTGGCGACAACGGTTTGAAGCCGCAATTGCAGAGGCGGGTTACGGCGGCGAGGTAAGCCAGTGGAGGTACGCCGCGACGGCGATTCGGAGATGGAAGCTGGGTGGTTAACGCGGAGGCAACGGCGACTTGGAGCCGTGACCGGGGTGGTTCTCGGCAAAGGACGGATTGGAGGAGATGCCGATGAGGCCGGTGGCGTCTCATAGGTGCTCAATGCGGCGGCTCGCGCAGCATGTATCTGTCAGAATCTGTGTCAAACAGTAGCAGCCAAATTTAAAATTCTCGGGTGACTCCAACATTAACTGAAAATACTCTCCATCGCTGTTTGATGATTACTCAATGAACCAACATTAACTGAAAATACTCTCCATCGCTGTTTGATGATTACTCAATGAACCAACATTAACTGAAACGGCGACTCCGATCATGCCAATTTCGGCAGTTCTTGGCAGAGGTAGAGGCGGCCTCAGCGCGGGACGGGCGCGCGGCATCGATGCTGCAGCAGTGTAGGCCACTTTGAGTCGATGGCGGCTCGGCAGGATAGATCCTAGCAAGGCAAATCAGTGCAGCGGCTCGGTGGCGTTTGGCAGGCGGCGCAGTCGAGCGGAGGCAGGAGGAGCACAGCCGACGAGCTGAGGCAGGCGGGGCACAGCCGACGAGCGCGGCAGGGGAGGCCCCGTCGCTGCTTACTTGGGATACAGCTTGGCGGGTCAACGGAGCGGGTCAACAGAGGAGCCCGAACCCGTGAGGAATCTGCTTCCGACTCGTGGGTGGTCCAGCGAGTCCGTTTTTTTCAGCACCTTGCGTGAACTTTGTTGTAAGCCAGGCTTAATCTGACCTAGAGTCCTACTCAGTAGAATTACCTGACCGGCCGATGGCAGAACTTTGAAGAGTCTTGGCGACTCATGATCCTCATCATCCCATAACGCAAGAAAAATAAGCTTGAGTGCCAAGGCATCGTGGATCTTGTTTTCACCATGCGCGCCACCTCAAATTTTCCATCGTAGTCGTCCCTGTTGGGCGATCCTTCGCTCTTTTGCACAGTGGACGGGCGTGTGTGCCATCGCTGTCGAAGTTGCCTTTCAACTTTGATCACTCGACTCCTGAGGAATTCCCTCCAATAACTCAACACCACCGTGCGCGAGCCCCACGATGAGTGCCAACTGTCATGGAATTGTCACGGCAGTTGTCCTTAGTTTGAGGACTTAGTCACGAGGCCAACGCATCTAGGCGGTAGCTTGAGAGGGGTTGGGCAGAATCGAGAGACGCAATCACACAAGACAAGGATTTAGACAGCTTCGGGCCCCGGGAAACATGATCCAGTAATAACCCTACATGCTGTTTGTGGCTAGGTCTCATTATGATCATGAGGGAGTCGCCGGTAAGCCGGCTCTGTGTGTCTAGCCCTAGAGATTGTTTCTTGTCCTCTTAGCGCCCGCCTCCTTATATAAGTTGAAGGGGCGGGTTACATGTAGAGTCCATCTCAGACTAAGACTTAAACTATTCTGATTTCTCATCACGGGCCTCTCTCCATGGGCTTCTTAACGTCTTGGGCTTCTTACAATCTGGCTTACGGTCTGGTTTACAATCTGACTTACCATTTGGCTTACCATCTGGCTTACCGTCAGGCTTACGATCTGACTTATCATCTGGCTTACCGTCTGGCTTACGGTCTGGCTTAACATCTGCCGGCTTAACTGTCTGGCTTACATGATTGTGTCCGCCGGGTTACATGACTGTGTCTGCCGGGTTACAATGCTTAACTGTTCCCGCCAGCTTAACTTGCTTAACTGTTCCTGCCGGCTTATAGCATGCCGGGTCACCTATGAAACATCCAATCCTAGCCGGGTCATATCTCCGGCCGGGTCATACCGCGGGGTATATCCCCGACACCCTAGAAACATCAGGGAGAGCCATGAAACCACTTTTCCACCGCCGCGACCTTCTGTACCCGTGAGATCCCATTTTGGGGCCTTTTCCGGCGATCTACCGGAGGGGGAATCGATCATGGAGGGCTACTACATCAACACAATTGCCTCTCCGATGAAGTGTGAGTAGTTTACCACAGACCTTCGGGTCCATAGTTATTAGCTAGATGGCTTCTTCTCTCTCTTTGATTCTCGATACAAAGTTCTCCTTGATGTTCTTGGAGATCTATTCGATGTAATACTTTTTTGCGGTGTCTTTGCCGAGATCCGATGAATTGTGGATTTATGAACAAGATTATCTATGAATATTATTTGGTTCTTCTCTGAATTCTTATATGCATGATTTAATATCTTTGCAAGTCTCTTCGAATTATCGGTTTAGTTTGGCCTACTAGATTGATCTTTCTTGCAATGGGACAAGTGCTTAGCGTTGGGTTCAATCTTGCGGTGTCCTTTCCCAGTGACAGTAGGGGCAGCAAGGCACGTATTGTATTATTGCCATCGAGGATAAAAGATGGGGTTTATATCATATTGCTTGAGTTTATCCCTCTACATCATGTAATCTTGCTTAATGCGTTACTCTGTTCTTATGAACTTAATACTCTAGATGCATGCTGGATAGTGGTCGATGTGTAGAGTAATAGTAGTAGATGCAGAATCATTTCGGTCTACTTCACACAGACGTGATGCCTATGTTCATGATCATTGCCTTAGATATCTTCATAATTATGCGCTTTTCTATCAATTGCTCGGCAGTAATTTGTTCACCCACCGTAATGCATGCTATCTCGAGAGAAGCCACTAGTGAAACCTACGGCCCCCAGGTCTCTTTTCTATTATATTGCATCTATTTTTCATTATATCGCATCTCATTTACTATTTTGCAATCTTTACTTTCCAATCTGTACAACAAAAATACCAAAAATATTTACTTTACTATCTCTATCAGATCTCACTTTTGCGAGTGATCGTGAAGGGATTGACAGCCCCTTTATCACGTTGGTTGCAAGGTTCTTGATTGTTTGTGCAGGTACTAGGTGACTTGTGTGTCGTCTCCTACTGGATTGATACCTTGGTTCTCAAAACTGAGGGAAACACTTACACTACTTTGTTGCATCACCCTTTCTTCTTCAAGAGAAAAACCAACACATGCTCAAGAGGTAGCATGATGCTAGAACTACTTTGCAAGAATAAAACTAGAAGTACTTTGCAAGATAACAAAAGTTAGGTGTTTAGTAAAAGGGTTTGTGTCAACAAGAAAGTTATTTGTCCCTAGGCAATCGATAACAAGTACTGGTAATCATTCTTGTAATTTTATATGAGGGAGAGGCATGAGCTAACATACTTTCTCTACTTGGATCATATGCACTTATGATTGGAACTCTAGGAAGCATCCGCAACTACTAAAGATCATTAAGGTCGTGAAACCCAACCATGGCATTAAGTATCAAGTCCTCTTTACTCCCATACGTCATACCCCACTTACTCGGGTTTAAGCTTCTATCACTCGCAACCCACCATAAGCGAACCATGAACATATTGCAACACCCTACAGCAGGGGCCCCTCACGTTTGCGCGAGAACGCAGGGCACTGTAGGACAACACCATAAATAAAATATAAAATAATACCAACCAAGATCACGATTAATCCATAGGACAAAATGGATCTACTCAAACATCATAGGATAACCATAGATCATTGGGAAATAATATATGGAGTTGAGCACCATGTTTAAGTAGAGATTACAGCGGGGAGAAGAGGTGTTACACCGCTGCATAGATGGGGAGAGAGTTTGATGCGGAGCATCCTACCGTCATCCCCATGGACACCACTTCGACTACTCAAGCTCCAAGTGGGCCCATGAAAAGAGCTCGAGCACGTGCTATTCAATCCGAGGTTAACTCTCTCCTTGTTGAACTTCCCTTTGACCCACTTGAGACATGGCTAACACCTCGAACGGAGATGCTTTGTGTGCTTAGATACCAAGAAAGCAACCAAGGAGAAGTTACGATGCAATATGAACATCAAGAGCATGGAGGGGGATTTTCCCAGCGCAGAGATAGAGGTACTACTGGTCAACTACCGGTCCACCGGTACTACCGGTCAACTACCGGTCAACCTTCTATAATCAAAATGGTACAAGGCCGGTATCGCCCCGGTTTATACCAGTAACTGCCAAAAGACCCGTACTACTGGCCCAACCACCGGTACTACTGCTAATCCCCTCTGAGAACACCTCCAGGAAGCAACACCTGAGCTCCTAGCGGTACAACCACCCACAAGACCGGTACTGCCGGCCTGCCTGCGCGCAGTGAGAGGGATTTCACCCCATGTACCTCCCACTTACCCCTTGGACTATATATACTTGTCTCCTAGCTTCGTTTTAGGGTTAGCATTGATTTAGCTCATTTGTGAGACAGAGCCTCGCTCATCCATCCGGATCTACTCCATCGCGAGGGACCGACACCTCTTCGGAGAAGATTCTTGTTGGATTCAAGACCTCCTTTTGGAGAAGACCATCTTCAAGACCTCCTCACGGGGAAGAACCGGTTACCCTTTGTATCGTCCCCTATTGGATTTGGATCTTGTATCCCCTTGTGCCTCGATGATCTAGCGCATGTGTGACTTTGTTCTTGTTGGTTGAGTGTTTTCTCATGTTTTTATCTCGTTCCCTTCCTCGTGTTCTTCATGTTCCGCATAGGGATCCGCTCCAAACGTGAAAGATCGGCCTATAGGGTTCCACCCTACATCATCTTGGTATCATGAGCCATGTTGATCACGTTTTTGGAGCCCCTACCCTTTGTTTTCTAGCTTGATTTTGTTGTTTTAGTCCTAAATCCGAAAATCCCCACCAAAAATAGCCCCAATTTTTTTGTGATTTGTTGGTGTGATGAAGTTTTGTTGGATTTTATCCATGTATTTCATGTGTAGCAGGTAGATTTAGCTTCCCCACAAGTTTCCCCAACTTCCATCCACTAAATCCATTCAATTTTGCCCCCGAAATCATCCATTTCGCCCCGATCCCGATCTACGAATTTTCCCAATGCCAGCGGTACTTCCGGCCTCCTAAACTGGTATTACCGCTGAGCTTTCAGACCGGTACTACCGCCCCTCCAAGCGGTACTACCGCCCTTCCTAGTTTCAGCTACGGCTGCTTGACAGTTTTCCCCATAGCTTCCACATCCGAAGTCTGATTTTCGCGTTCTTTAGCTTGTTGAGAAGCTATTGACATCCCCCATCCACCTAGATAGGTTCAAACATCAGTAGACACCATCAATTTTCCAAAATTTGGCATCTTTGCCTAGGGCTTTCACCACATCATCCGTTATACCACCACCGCTTTCCGCTACCACCATTTGCTTTTGGTCTTTGAGAATTTGAGTTGTGGTTCCCGTGTCCTATTGTGTTTTGGCTATATAGGTTCGGTTCGACGTCAACATAACCACCGTTCATCTTCGCAAAGGACTCATAATCGCCAAGGATGGTAACCTCGACGACATCTTGGTCATTTCCATGCCATTTGCATTGATAACCACATAGCCTTACTTTTGCGTAGCTTACCCATCGAAACTAGCCTTTGAGTATTGTCGGCAACATTACTTGTGCGCATTAGTGATCATACTTCCCTTAGCATACATACCATATCATATTGGTGCATATCTTGGTATCATCTTTTGTGTCACAAAGTTGTCATCGCATACACAATTGCTATCTTGGTTCGTGAAGTTTTGCATGAGAAAAGAGCTCAAAAGAGAAAGAGCCAAACTAGCTTTTAAGAAAAAGAGAAAGATAAGCAAAGAGCTTATAAGCAAGAACCATAGAATCATACTACATTAAGATTGTCATATCCGATCATCTTGGATCATATCACTGAAATACTATACATATAGCAAACTTGGGTTAGAGGTTGTTGCATTTTTGCCTAGTAGACTGTGCACAAGTTACGTATCCGCCTATTGTGCAATCGTGCTAGCGTCTCTCTAGTATTGTGCAATGCTACGTCTTGAGCTTGCGTTGGTTTTCCTTGAAGAGGAAAGGGTGATGCAGCAATAGTAGCGTAAATATTTCCCTTAGTTTTTGAGAACCAAGGTATCAATCCAGTAGGAGGCTCCTCAAAAGTCCCACGCACCTACACAAACAAACAAAGAACTCGCAACCAACGCAATAAAGGGGTTGTCAATCCCTTCACGGCCACTTCATGAAAGTGAGATCTAATAGAGATAGTATGATAAGATAAATATATTTTTGGTATTTTATAATATAGATGCAAAAAGTAAAGATGCAAATAAAAATAGATTGGAAGAAAATATGATAAGAGATAGACCCAGGGGCCATAGGTTTCACTAGTGGCTTCTCTCAGGATAGCATAAGTATTACGGTGGGTGGACAAATTACTGTCGAGCAATTGATAGAAAAGCGAATAATTATGAGATTATCTAGGCATGATCATGTATATAGGCATCACGTCCGCAACAAGTAGACCGACTCCTACCTGCATCTACTACTATTACTCCACACATCGACCGACTCCTGCCTGCATCTAGAGTATTAAGTTCATAAAGAACAGAGTAACGCATTAAGCAAGATGACATGATGTAGAGGGATAAACTCATGCAATATGATATAAACCCCATCTTTTTATCCTCGATGGCAACAATACAATACGTGCCTTGCAACCCTTTCTGTCACTGGGTAAGGACACCGCAAGATTGAACCCAAAGCTAAGCAATTCTCCCATGGCAAGAAAGATCAATCTAGTAGGCCAAACCAAATTGATAATTCAAAGAGACTTGCAAAGATATCTCAATCATACATAAAAGAATTCAAAGGAGATTCAAATATTTCTCATAGATAAACTTGATCATAAACCACAATTCATTGGACCTCGACAAACACACTGCAAAAAGAGTTTACATCGAATAGATCTCCACAAGAGAGGGGGGGAACATTGTATTGAGATCCAAAAAGAGAGAACAAGCCATCTAGCTAATAACTATGGACCCATAGGTCTGTGGTAAACTACTCACAACTCATCGGAGGGGCTATGGTGTTGATGTAGAAGCCCTCCATGGTCGATTCCCCCTCTGGCGGAGCGCCGTGAAGGCTCCAAGATGGGATCTCGTGGATCTGAAGGTTACGGCGGTGGAAATTGTGTTTCGTTGGCTCCTGGATGTTTTCTGTGAGGCTTATATAGGAGGAAGAAGTACGTCGGTGGCCGCCCGAGGGGCCCATGAGATAGGGGGCACGCCCTATAGGGGGGCCCTACCCTCTCGTGGCTGCCTCGGCTGCTTCTTGACTTGCACTCCAAGTCCTCTGGATCACGTTCGTTCCAAAAATCACGCTCCCGAAGGTTTCATTCCATTTGGACTCTGTTTGATATTCCTTTTCTTGAAATCTTTGAAATAGGCAAAAAAAAAGAATACGGGCTGGGCCTCCAGTTAGTAGGTTAGTCCCAAAAATGATATAAATGTGTAAAATAAAGCCCATAAACATCCAAAAGGGGTAATATAATAGCATGGAACAATCAGAAATTATAGATATGTTGGAGACGTATCAAGCATCCCCAAGCTTAATTCATGCTCGTCCTTGAGTAGGTAAATGATAAAAACAGAATTTTTGATGTGGAATGCTACCTAGCATAATTCTCAATGTAATTTTCTTTATTGTGGCATGAATGTTCAGATCCAAATGATTCAAAATAAAAGTTCATATTGATAAAAGAAATAGTAACACTTCAAGCATACTAATCAAAGTAATCATGTCTTCTCAAAATAACATGGCAAAAGAAAGTTCATCCCTACAAAATCATATAGTTAGGCTATGCTTCATTTTCTTCACACAAAGATGTTCCCAACTTCTATACCCCCGATGACAAGCCAAGCAATTGTTTCATACTTAAATAATCTCAAACTCTTTCAACCTTCTCACAATACATGAGCGTGAGCCATGGATATAGCACTATGGGTGGAATAGAATATGATGATGGAGATCGTGTGGAGAAGACAAAAAAGGAGAAAGTCTCACATTGACGAGGATAATCAACGGGCTATGGAGATGCCCATCAATTGATGTCAACATGAGGAGTAGGGATTGCCATGCAACGGATGCACTAGAGCTATAAATGAATGCTCAACAAAAGAAAAACTAGTGGGTGTGCATCCAACTCGCTTGCTCACGAAGACCTAGGGCATTTGAGGAAGCCCATTGTAGGAATATACAAGCCAAGTTCTATAATGAAAAATTCCCACTAGTATGAAAAAAGACAACTTATGAGACTCACTATATGAAAAACATGGTGCTACTTTGAAGCACAATATATGAGACTCACTACATGAAGAACAAGGTGCTACTTTGAAGCACAAGTGTGGAAAAAGAGATAGTAACATTGCCTTTTATTTTTTTTTATTTTTTCTTTTTATTTTTTATTTTTTTTCTTTGGCCTTCTTTTTTTGGCCTTTCTTCTTTTTTCTTTCTTTTTTGGGCAATGCTCTAATAATGATGATCATCACACTTTTATTGATTACAACATATGAATTACAACTCGAAACTAGAACAAGATATGACTCTATATGAATGCCTCCGGCGGTGTACCTGGATGGTGCAATGAATCAAGAGTGACATGTATGAAAATTTATGCATGGTGGCTTTGCCACAATTACGATGTCAACTACATGATCATGCAATGGCAATATGATAAAAGTAAAGTATGTCATGATGATGATGAATGGAACGGTGGAAAGTTGCATGGCAATATATCTCGGAATGGCTATGGAAATGCCATAATAGGTAGGTATGGTGGCTGTTTTGAGGAAGATATAGGGAGGTTTATGTGTGATAGAGCGTATCATATCACGGGGTTTGGATGCACCAGCAAAGTTTGCACCAACTCTCAAGGTGAGAAAGGGCAATGCACGGTACCGAAGAGGCTAGTAATGGTGGAAAGGTAAAAGTGCGTATAATCCATGGACTCAACATTAGTCAAAAGAACTCATATACTTATTGCAAAAATTTAGAAGTCATCAAAAATCAAGTACTACGCGCATGCTCCTAGGGGGATAGATTGGTAGGAAAAGATCATCGCTCATCCCCGACCGCCACTCATAAGGATGCACAGGCCAGGTACACTTCATGTTTCAAATTTGTTACACAACTTTAACCATACGTGCATGCTACGGGATTTGATAACTTCAACACAAGAATTCTTCAAATTCATAATCACCCAACTAGCATGACTTTAATATCACTACCTCCATATCTCAAAACAATTATCAAGTATCAAATTGATCATAGCATCCAATTCACTTCCTATGATAGTTTTTATTATACCCAACTTGGATGCCTACCATTCTAGGACCAATTTTGTAACCATAGCGAATACCATGCTGTTCTAAAAGACTCTCAAAATAATATAAGTGAATCATGAGAGACTAGCAATTTCTTCAAAAATAAGCCACCGCCGTGCTATAAAAGATATAAGTGAAGCACTAGAGCAAAAACTATCAAGCTCAAAAGATATAAGTGAAGCACATAGCATATTCTAATAAATTCAATCAAGTAGACTTCTCCCAAAAGGTGTGTACAGCAAGGATGATTGTGGTAAACTAAAAAGCAAAGACTAATATAATACACGACGCTCCAAGCAAAACACATATCATGTGGCGAATAAAAATATAGCTCCAAGTAAAGTTACCAATGAACGAAGACGAAAGAGGGGATGCCTTCCCGGGGCATCCCCAAGCTTAGGATTTTGGCTATTCTTGAATATATTGGGGTGCCATGGGCATCCCCAAGCTTAGGATTTTGCCACTCCTTATTCCATAGTCCATCAAAGCTTTACCCAAAACTTGAAAACTTCACAACACAACACTCAACAGGAAATCTTATAAGCTCCGTTAGTGAAAGAAAACAAAACCACCACATAAGGTACTGTAATGAACTCATTCTTTATTTGTTTTGGTGTTAAACCTGATGTATCCCAACTTCTCTATGGTTTATAAACTATTTTAGTAGCCATAGATTTATCAAAATAAGCAAACAACACACGAAAAACAAAATCTGTCAAAAACAGAACAGTCTGTAGCAATCTGTAACTAACGCAAACTTTTGGAACTCGAAAAATCCTACCAAAATAGGAAGTCCTGGACAATTTGTCTATTGATCAGAAGCAAAAAGAATCAACGCAAAAGTACGTTTCTGTGATTTAACAAAACTAAATTCGTGCGTGCAAAGTTTCTGTTTTTCAGCAGAATCAAATTAACTATCATCACAGGTTATCCTATAGGTTCTACTTGGCACAAACACTAATTAAAACATAAAAACAGATCTAAACAGAAGGTAGAAGCAAAATTTATTACTAAACAGAAACAAAAACAAAAAACACAAATAAAATTGGGTTGCCTCCCGACTAGCGCTATCGTTTAACACCCCTAGCTAGGCATAAAAGCGAAGATAGATCTAAGTAGTGCCATCTTTGGCACTAAATTCATAAGTACCCCGCATGATAGATTCATAAGGTAATTTGACTTTCTTTCTTGGAAAGTGCTCCATGACTTTCTCTAATGGAAATTGGAATCTAATATTCCCTTCCTTCATATCAATAATTGCGCCAATCGTTCTAAGGAAAGGTCTACCAAGAATAATAGGGCAAGAAAGATTGCAATCAATATCAAGAACGATAAAATCTACGGGCACCAAATTTCTATTTGCAACAATGAGAACATCATTGATCCTTCCCATTGGCTTTTTAATGGTGGAATCCGCAAGGTGTAAATTTAAAGAGCAATCGTCAAGATCATGGAAACCTAGAATATCACATAAAGTTTTCGGAATCATGGAAACACTAGCACCCAAATCACACAAAGCAAAACACTCATGATCTTTAATTGTAATCTTTATAGTAGGTTCCCACTCATCATTAAGTTGTCTAGGTATAGAAACTTCCAAATTAAGTTTTTCATCCTAAGATTGCATCAAGGCATTAACGATATGTTTGGTAAAAGCTTCATTTTGACTATAAGCATGAGGAGAATTCACGAGGGATTGCAAGAAGGAAATACAACCTTCTAAAGAACAATTATCATAATCAAATTCCTTGAAATCCGAGATAGTGGGTTTAATACTATTTAAAGTCGTGACCTCTCCAATCTCACTTTTACCAAATTTAGCATCAAGATCTAAAAACTCCGAATTCTTGGGACGCCTTCTAGGTAAAGTTGACTCATCATCAGTCCCATAATTATCAAGATTCATATTGCAAAACAAAGATCTAATAGGAGGCGCATCAATAACTTTCACATGCCTTTATAAAGCAATCTTTCTTAGCACGCAATCTAGCGGTTCTTTCCTTGCACTCATCAATGGAAATTCTCATTGCCTTGAGAGACTCATTGATATCATGCTTAGGAGGAGAAGATCTAAGTTTAAGGGAATCAACATCAAGCGAAAGTCTATCAACGTTCCTAGCCAAACCATCAACTTTGAGCAATTTTTCTTCAAGCAAAGCATTAAAATTCTTTTGAGAGATCATAAATTCTTTCACACTATTCTCAAAATCAGAGGGCATCTTATTAAAATTACCATAAGAATTATTGTAGGAATTTCCATAATTATTAGAGGAATTACTAGGAACAGTCTAGCATTAAAGTTTCCTCTATAAGCATTGTTTCCGAAACTATTCCTACCAACAAAATTCACATCCATAGATTCATTATTATTCTCAATCAAAGTAGACAAAGGCATATCATTAGGATCAAGAGGAGTATTTTTAGTAGCAAACAACAAGTTCATCCATCTTTCCACTCAAAACATTGATTTCTTCTATAGCATGCACTTTTTTACTAGAAGATCTTTCGGTGTGCCATTGAGAATAATTAGCCATAATATTATCAAGAAGTTTTGTAGCATCTCCTAACGTGATTTCCATAAGCGTGCCTCCATGGCTGAATCTAAGAGATTTCTAGAAGCAAAGTTCAAAGCGGCATAAAATTTTTGTATGATCATCCATAAATTCAAACCATGAGTAGGGAAATTGCGAATCATCAATTTCATTCTTTCCCAAGATTGGGCAACATGCTCATGATCAAGTTGTTTAAAATTCATAATATCGTTTCTAAGAGTGATAATCTTAGCGGGAGGAAAATACTTAGAGATAAAAGCATCTTTGCACTTGTTCCAAGAATCAATACTATTTTTAGGCAAAGACGAAAACCAAACTTTAGCACGATCTCTAAGTGAAAACGGAAATAAATTCAATATGACAATATTATTATCTGTATCTTTCTTCTTTTGCATATCACACAAATCAACAAAGTTGTTTAGATGAGTAGCAGCATCTTCACTAGGAAGGCCGGCGCATTGATCTTTCATAGCAGGATTCAACAAAGCAGTATTGATTTCACAAGACTCAACATCATTAAGAGGAGCAATCGGAGTACTAAGGAAATCATTATTATTGGTATTCGAGAAATCGCACAATTTGGTATTATCCTGTGCTATGGCAACAAGTAATCCAACACACAAGCAAACAGAAAAAGGCAAGCGAAAGAGAGAGGAGGAGATTGGGAAAGAGAGGGCGAATAAAACGGCAAGGGTTAAGTGGTGGAGAGGAAAACGAGAGGCAAATGGCAAATAATGTAAATGCGAGGGAGATGAGTTTGTGATGGGTACTTGGTATTTCTTGACTTGAGCGAAGACCTCCCTAAGAACGGCGCCGTAAATCCTTCTTGCTACGCCTTGAGCTTGCGTTGGTTTTCCTTGAAGAGGAAAGGGTGATGCAACAATAGTAGCGTAAGTATTTCCCTCGGTTTTGAGAACCAAGGTATCAATCCAAAGAGGAGGCTCCTCAAAAGTCCCACGCACCTACACAAACAAACAAAGAACTCGCAACCAACGCAATAAAGGGGTTGTCAATCCCTTCACGGCCACTTCATGAAAGTGAGATCTAATAGAGATAGTATGATAAGATAAATATATTTTTGGTATTTTATAATATAGATGCAAAAAGTAAAGATGCAAATAAAAGTAGATTGGAAGCAAATATGATAAGAGATAGACCGGGGCCATAGGTTTCACTAGTGGCTTCTCTCAAGATAGCATAAGTATTACGGTGGGTGAACAAATTCTTTGTCGAGCAATTGATAGAAAAGCGAATAATTATGAGATTATCTAGGAATGATCATGTATATAGGCATCACGTCCGCAACAAGTAGACCGACTCCTGCTGGCATCTACTACTATTACTGCAAACATCGACCGACTCTTGCCTGCATCTAGAGTATTAAGTTCATAAAGAACAGAGTAACGCATTAAGCAAGATGACATGATGTAGAGGGATAAACTCAAGCAATATGATATAAACCCCATCTTTTATCCTCGATGGCAACAATACAATACGTGCCTTGCAACCCTTTACGCCATCGGGTAAGGACACCGCAAGATTGAACCCAAAGCTAAGCACTTTTCCCATGGCAAGAAAGATCAATCTAGTAGGCCAAACCAAATTGATAATTCGAAGAGACTTGCAAAGATAACTCAATCATACATAAAAGAATTCAGAGGAGATTCAAATATTTCTCATAGATAAACTTGATCATAAACCCACAATTCATCGGATCTCGAAAAACACACCGCAAAAAGAGTTTACATCGAATAGATCTCTAGAAGAGATGGGGAGAACATTGTATTGAGAACCAAAAAGAGAGAAGAAGCCATCTAGCTAATAACTATGGACCCGTAGGTCTGTGGTAAACTACTCACAACTCATCGGAGGGGCTATGGTGTTGATGTAGAAGCCCTCCATGGTCGATTCCCCCTCCGTGAGCTTGACGAAGGCTCCAAGATGGGATCTCATGGATCTGAGAAGGATTCTGGCGGTGGAAATTGTGTTTCGTTGGCTCCCTGGATGTTTTCGAGGTACGTAGGCTTATATAGGAGGAAGAAGTACGTCGGTGGCCGCCCGAGGGGCCCACGAGATAGGGGGCGCGCCCTATAGGGGGGGCTACCCTCTCGTGGCCGCCTCGGCTGCCTCTTGACTTGCACTCAAAGTCCTCTAGATGTTCGTTCCAAAAATCACGCTCCTGAAGGTTTCATTCCGTTTGGACTACTTTTCTTCGAAATACTGAAATAGGCAAAAAAACAGCAATACGGGCTGGGTCTCCGGTTAGTAGGTTAGTCCAAAAAATGATATAAATGTGTAAAATAAAGCCCATAAACATCCAAAAGGGGTAATATAATAGCATGGAACAATCAAAAATTATAGATACGTTGGAGATGTATCATGCAACAAGAGCATTTTCGTGGACTCCACATTTTGGCTCATTTTGGTTTGCACAATCCCACTTATCTATTTGCGTGTGTGTTTCCGTGTGCCACTACTTGCTTGGTCTTGTTGCATATGCAAATTTGTGAATCTTTTCCAACATTATTGAAGCTCACTTACAATTGCATCAAATTTTGTGCCACCATCCTAACCAAGCTCCACCATAAGCTTTTACTTGTGTAGGTGTGAGAACCGACAAGAATTGGTACCAATTGTGCTATTTCATTGTCCGCATTTGAGTGATCTTGATCCATCTTCAACATCGGTCAAGGTACATTTGGTATAAGTTCTTCTCTTTCTCCCACTCACATTTTACTTGGAATGATGGATAGGCCAAGTACTTCTACCAGCCCACTCTTCATCGAGCAAGACGACAACATGTCATCATTCGCCACCAAGAGCCACCTCTTTGGTGCACAACGAGCATTGCATCAAGAGCAACAAGCAATGACCGACCGCATCGACAATCTCGCCACCGACTTGCGACTCTCCGAGCAACATACAAGATACTACTTCGACAACAAGCTCGACGCTCACAAGCAAGAGAACGATGAAAGAATGGACGAGATCCGTGCCTTGTTGGTGAACCGCCCTCTTCAACTTCTTCATACTCAAGACGGAGCCGCTCAAGTCGACACTCCGAGGACACCTTCTCTGGCTCAAGTACTCCGACATGGAACACTCTTCGATGAGCCGCGCGTCAAGACCGTCATGCATCTCGCAATCCTCTACATGGCAATCATCCACAAGAGTAAGTCGATGAGCAAGTACATCGTCCTCAACCAAACCAAGACCCTTTTGCACAAGCTCAAGAACGAGAACGTCAACTTCGCCAAGAGGAAGAACGAGCGCGTCAACATCAAGAGGAGCAAGACGCCGAGGCTTAACTTCTTCAACAACAACAACGTGAAGCACAAGCTCTTGAGGCGCAATGTGCCCTTCAAGAATCAAGCCGAGCCATTGCCAAGCGCAACCGCGATAGGTGCAATCAAGAGGAAGCACTTTGAGAAGAGATCCAAGTGCGTAACTACCAACCAAGAGTGCAACGTCAAGTTCCCCCACCTCCTTCCCAAGCTCGACAAGCTCCTCCTCAACCTCAAGTTCAACAAGAGCAAGATGATCATGGACTTCCTCCACGCCAAGAGCAACACGAGGTTGATTATTCTCCATGTCAAGGGCGTCATCATCACCATCGACAACAACACAATGAAGAGCAACACCACGGCAAGCTAAAGTTCACCATGCCCAAGTTCAGTGGAAGCAATGATCTGGAAGAGTACCTCTCATGGGCATTGAAGGTCGACAAAAACTTTTGTTTGCACAACTATGAGGAAGAGAAGAAGATTGGTATGGCATCACTTGAGTGTCCAAGATTATGTGTTCATATGGTGGGAACAAGTCCTTGAGCGTCGAGAAGCAAGAGGTGAACCACCAATCATCACTTGGGCTCAAATGAAAGATGTCATGCGAGCACGTTTTGTGCCCACCTACTACAACCTGGGTAAAACATCGTATCCCCTGCCTCCTGTTACCATTAGCCTTAGACGCACAGTTCGGGACCCCCTACCCGAGATCCGCCGGTTTTGACACCGACATTGGTGCTTTCATTGAGAGTTCCACTGTGTCGTCGCGGTAAGGCTTGATGGCTCCTTTGATCATCTTCAACGATGCGGTCCAGGGGGAGGTTTTCCTTCCCAGACAGATCTTAGTATTCGGCGGCTTCGTACTGCGGGCCAACTCGCTTGGCCATCTGGAGCATATCGATAGCTACGCCCCTGGCCATCAGGTCAGGTTTGGAAGCTTGAACTATACTACCGACATCCGCGGAGACTTGATCTTCAACGGATTCGAGCCCATGTCAGGCGCGCCGGACGGTCACGACGGGCATGACTTTGATCTGCCATCAGACACTATTCGGGAGATCACGCCTACGGCGGCGCCGGAAATCAATCCGGAGCAGATCGCGCCCTCCGAAGACGGGTGGATGGACCTCGTCACGAAGGCCGCGCACTCATCGGCGTTGGAGCCGAACACTGATCCCACCCTCTGTAGGGTGGTGTCATCAGACCCTCGGACTCGTCTCCGGCTAGAGGATCCGAACCACGTGCGTCTGTGCCTATCGAATCTGGTTGGGCACCGGTCATGGAGTTCACCGCCGCGGATATTTTTCAGCACTCGCCCTTGGGTGACGTGCTGAACTCATTAAGGTCTCTTTCCTTGTCGAGAGATTCTTGGCCGAACTATGTCCGGCTCGAGTGGGAAGCGGACGACGAAGAAATTCGTTCCCTACCCACCACCCACGTAATAGCCACTATCGATGACTTAATCGACGTGCTTGACTTCAACTCCGAAGAGGAACAGGAATCACCGCCTATAGGGCGCTGGACAGCCACCTCATCATACGATATATATATGGTGGACACCCCCAAAGAAACCAATGGCAATGAGGCAATAGACGATAACCTCTTGGAGAAGCAATCTAAGCACCGGCGTCATAGGCGCCGCTCAAAGCTCCGCCATAGCAGAAATAGCGATACCGGCACAAGAGATAACAACCCGGATGTTGCCGAAGACGAAAACAATCCTTCCCAGCCAGGCTTCAAGCAGGCCGAGCAAGAGGATGGGCAAGCTAGCCCTAAAGAACAGGCAACAGATGGAGAATCAGAGGACGATAATTACATGCCTCTCTCCGAAGACGAAGTAAGCCTTGGCGACGAAGAATTCATCGTGCCTGAGGATCCCGTCGAGCAGGAGCGCTTCAAACGCCGGCTTATAGCCACTGCAAAAAGCCTGAAGAAAAACAGCAACAACTTCAAGCTGATCAAGTTATGCTAACTGACAGATGGACCGAGGTCCTGGCTGCCGAGGAATACAGACTCGAGCGCCCTACCAAAAGTTACCCAAAGCGCATGTTGCTACCTCCTCGAGGAGGAGGCGTTAAAAGCCCACACTACCAGCGCATGATGCGGCTGACCGGCCACCCCGTGGCCGAGACAAAGCAGCATATCATCCCAAAGTCCAGACCGCACCCCGTCGCCAATCAAACGATAATACTAAGGCCCGGGGCTACATGAAGGACCTGCGAGATGTATTGGAAAACAAAGCAGTATAGTCAAGATTGATCTACGGATCACGGGGGCACGCCCCAATGCGTGACAAGGATCGTCACGCCGGATACACTAACAAATCCGGCCAGGTCGAATAACAATGAAGCCCGGCACAGAGGCGCCGCACATCCCCTATGCTTCACTGATGAAGTAATGGATCATGCATTCCCGGAAGGGTTTAAACCCGTGAACATTGGAAGTGCGTTATGTCGACTAGAGGGGGGGGGGGGTGAATAGGCGATTTTTATGAATTCTTCACTGAGGAATTTGCTGGTGAGGAAATTCCTTAGCGAAGAACTACTTGCAGCGCAATAAGTACTCAGAAGTAAATATAACAGGATACAAACATAGTCATCATGTTGAAATGAGGACTATCACAGAGTACAGAAAGCGTAAACACAGGATAACAAGATGAAGGCAAACAGACTGAAGAAATTGAACTGAGGAATTTGTGAAAGTCTTCAGTCAAAGTCTTCAAGCACAGATATGAACAACATTCAACACAGTAATGAGGAAATGAATGAGTTGAGGAAATAGAACCAGTCAGTTGGTGAATACAATGATTTGGTAGACCAGTTCCAACTGCTGTCTCAGTTGTACGTCTGGTTGGAGCGGCTGAGTATTTAAACTCGAGGACACAGTCCGGACACCCGATCTCTCGAGCCGCAACTCAGGACACCCGATCCTCACCGTATTCTCCTTGAACTAAGACCACGCAAGCCTCGTCCAATCACTCGTGGTAAGTCTTCAGGTGACTGCCAAACCTTCACAGACTTGGTCACTCGGCGATCCACAATTCCTCTTGGATGCTCTAGACCTTGACGCCTAACCGTCAGGAAGAAGCACAGTCTTCAAAGGTAACAAGCGTCGGATCCACGCAGGATCAATTTCTTGATGATGCTCAATCACTTTGGGTTTGTGGGGTTTGGTTTTGGGATTTTCCTCACTTGATGATTTTCGCTCAAAGTCCTCGGAGGATGGGTTGCTCTCAGATGACAAGTGTCAAGTTCTCTCGGAGCAGCCAACCAACTAGTGGTTGTAGGGGGCGGCTATTTATAGCCTAGGGAGCAGCCCGACATGATAAGACATAAATGCCCTTCAATGATATGACCGTTAGGTGGATAAGATATTTTGGATAGCCGGCGCGCAGCACAGCAATGGTCGGAAATTTGACTCTCAAATTCCTCAGGGATATCATGTTCCTCACTGTGTAGGCAATTCGCACTGGAGAATTCCTAACTCCTCAGTCAGAGCAAAGTCCTCAGTGACCAGAAGAACTGCGTCTCTCACATCAAGAAATTGACTGAATCGTATGAGATTTCCAATGGCTTCACTCGAAGGATTGGTAGGTGTAGGATTTTGAGTTGAGCATCACATGGAAATTTTTCCTTAGTATTTCCTCGACCCCCTTTAATAGTACGGTGTTTCCTATGACTCAAGAAAGAGAAAATGAAACTACGAAAACAAAAGTCTTCACGCTTCATGTTCCTCAAGTAAATACCAAGTCTTCAAGGTCACACCATTTTCTTCACTTTCAAAGTCTTCAGAATATCAAAGTCTTCAGTCGAAGAACTTCATTTTTAGGGGTCGACTTTCTCTGTAAATATCAAACTCCTCATAGACTTATAGACCTGTGTACACTCACAAACGCATCAGTTACTTAACCTATAAGTCTTCAATACACCAAAATCACTAAGGGGCACTAGATGCACTTACAATCTCCCCCTTTTTGGTGATTGATGACAACATAGGTTAGGTTTTCAACGGGGATAAACATATGAAGTGTAAATCGACATCGAGGAATTTGATTGCAAGATATAGAAGAACTCCCCCTGAATATGTGCATAGTGAGGAATTTGATTTTGAGGCAATGCACATTTGAAGAATCGAATCATGGAGATCTCCCCCTATATCTTGTAATTCATACATGCATTTGATATATAATATGAAGAATTTGAAATGCATGATGAAGTATGGTGCCTGATGAGATTTAGCATGCATGCAATAATATTACCAAGGAATAAGCATGCAGAATAGCACATCAAAAGTTTCAGAGCTCAGTGCATCAAAAGCATCAGAGCACGACCAAAAGTATCAAGGCACCATCGGATTTAAGATTACAACTCGATCCAATAAAAGTTTCGGAAGAACGAGAGTTGTAACTTAACAAAACGCCCATAATATAAACCCGCTTGAAGACTAACTCAGATTTCTCCCCCTTTGTCATCAAATGACCAAAAGGATCGAAACTGAGGACTAACGGCCCTGAAGAATTTCAAGTTGATGGAGGAGCGCCCGGCGTTGTCGGGGTTGTTTGTTGAAGTAGGGCCCGCCATGATGTCGTCCAAATCTTCATGTTCATCAGTTTCACGCGATGAAGAATAAGAACTGGCCACCAGATCAGGAACTTTGACTCTCTTGAATTTCTTCGGAGGTGGTGCAGACCAGTCAAATGCTTCCTGGAGACCCATAGTCTTCAGTTCTTCCGCGGAATATACATGAGTGAGAACAGCCTAGGTGCGGTTGAGGGTTTCATGAAGGTGATACTGATTTTTCTTCACTGCATTATGTGTTGAGGTCATGTTGTGAAGAATTGCAGCAAATTGACGCTTCACCCATTTGTGATTGCGATCAACCTTCTGATGAAGACTGAGGAGTAACTCACGGTCAGTCATCACCCTGGGTGCTGTGGCTTGAGGATTTTGCTTAGCTGAGGTATTTGCGGCAGTGTCATGTGTTGCAGAATCGTCATTGGTGGAGTAAGAAGTAGCTAGACGGAATTGACCATCCAATGGACGAGTGCCTTCATCGATCACAGCAGCTGCCTTGCCCTTATCATCATATGATGAAACTGGTCGCTTGAGGACTTCAATGGGCGGCAAGTAGCTACCATGGTTCAGAGTGTCAGCCTTGTACTTCAGTGAAGATCTTGCCCTTATGAATCTCATAATCCAAGGCGCATATGGCTTCAGCTCAAAAGGTGACATTGCAACATTCGCCAGAGTCCTCATGAAGAAATCATGGAAGTTGACAGGAACGCCATGAATGATGTTGAAAAGCATGTTCTTCATGATGCCAACGACATCTTCATCATTTGAGTCGTGGCCTTTGATAGGACTCATTGTCTTCGTCAGGATTCGATAGACAGTCCGAGGCACATACAACAATTCCTTGACGAGGAATTTGGTTCGAGGGGCCTGCCCTGGCTTCAAAGGCTTCATGAGCACTTGCATATAATGATCAGTCAGTTCGCGGTCATTGTAGATGCAACATGCACTGTCATGGGGAGGATCAAGAGGAAGGACACGAAGCAATTCAGTTGCTGGTGCCTTGTAGTGAGTGTTTTCAGTCATCCAATCCAGCACCCATGAATTGACATCTTCAGCATCTCCGGTGATATGCAAAGTGGCATAGAACTGAAGAATGAGTTCTTCATTCCAATCGCAGATATCAATGCATAAGTTCAGTAGTCCTGCATCGTGAATAACTCTGAGGACTGGCTCGAAGCACGACAGAGATTCCATATCCACATGAGGAATATGCTCATGATCGAAGATTTTGTCCTTGTCAAAGAGCACTGAGGAATAGAAGTTGGCTTGAGTAGCAGTCCAGAAACGTCTTTTCCGTATGCGAGCAGAGTCATATGGATTGTAGTCAGTGAAGAACACATGCTCAGAAAAGAAGTCTTCAGCCTTGAATTTTTGCTTGCTCGAGAACGGATTCTTCGGTTTGGGCAGAGGAGTGTCAGTTATTTGCAGCACAACCTCAGGAATCGCGATCTCAGGTGCTTCAGGCTGAGGAATTTCTGGTTCCTCTTCTTGTGCAGTTTGGGGATCAGCGTATCAGGTTCTTCAGCACTAGCGGCTGGAATTTCTTCATGAACAGACGATGTGGGATGAGTTTCTTCAGAGCCCATTTGAACAGTTGTAGCCGGGGACTGAGGAATTTGTTGAATGAGGGTGAAGAGAGGAGTATTTGGATGCTGACTTTCCCAAAAGTCATCGTTCATCACTGGTGTAGTGCATCCAATATTCACGTCTTCATCTTCCTTTTCAATTTCCTCAACACCAGCCTCTTCAGCTGTGAACTGAGGCATGGGTGAGGAAACGACTGGCGTTGAAGGGAATGCTTCCACTTTAATTTCTTCATCAAACTGTTCTGAGGTAGCAACAGAATGATTTTCTTCATCAGATCCGCTTGGGATCTTGTAGTCTTCTCCATAAGGAACAATTTCCTTAGACAACATGGAGGAAATGGGAACGGCATCAATAGGATTTTCAAGCGAGCTGGTCATTGGCTTCATTTTCTTCACGGCCGAAGAATTTGACGCAGCTGATGCCTTCCTTTTCTTCACTGCAGCTCGCTCTGCAGCCTTGGTCTTCTTCACTTCATAAGCAGAAGGAAGAATTGGAGTTGGTGTTGGCGCAGGAGGAGCTGAGGACTGTGGTTCATTTTCTTCAGGCGCAACTGGTGCAGTTGCCCTGATCTCTCCAGTTTCTTCAGGCGCAACACTAGTGGATGCCCTGGGAATTTCTTCAGCGGCTGGAATGGAGTCATCAGCCCTGGAACTTGTATTCTCATCAGCATGCTGAAAGTCATCAGCAGTGCTGGCATGTTCTTCAGCAGGCTGAGCAGAGTCTGCAGCCTGAGGATTTTCTTGTTGCGATGGGGCTGCAACAGTTGTCATTTTCTTCGTCAAATTGACGAATCTCACTTTGGCTCCTTGCCAATCAGCATTGTATGCATCGAAATCTTTGCTGAGGACTTGAATCTCAGATTGAGCCTTGAGAAGTTCTTCAGGTGACAGTCTGACAATGTTCTTCTATAGAAGCTTCTCCTTTCTGGCTTGTGCTCTCTTTATCTCATGAGCCTTTTTAAATTTCCATTTCTCTTCAGAGATGAAATGGGTCAGCATATGACTTTGACCAGGAGTCAGAGGCAGGTCAGGCATTGGAGTATTTGGATCCTGATGCCATAAGTCGATGAAGTCAAGGATCTTCTTCGGATCCAAAAGCAGAGGCACAGTTGTTCCTTTGGCTCTAGCGGCCTTTGCTAGTCTGTCTCTAATGATTTCTGCAAGTTCTTCATCAGAAACCTTATCATCAGAGGGTACTTGGAAAGCAACCTGTTTCTTTCTTGGACTTGGCCGAGGACCGCGTCCAGCTGTTGCTTTTGTCTTCAGCAGAGTGGGGCCTGATGAGGACATTGGTGCAGCTGAGGAACTTGCTGAGACACCAGAGGCAATCGAGAAACCCTGAGTCCTTTGACATGTAGCCAGATGCACAGGAGTTGAGGACTTGGAGGGAGCTGCTGAGGACTTTAGTGGAGCAGCAGTGGTCTGAGGAATTTGCCGTGAGGGCGCGGCTGAGGAACTTGTCCGTGAGGGCACTGATGGTGAAGCACTTGGCTTGCGAGCAGGCTTCTTCGGCATTGATTTGCTCGGCTTGACCGAGGTCTCAGCGGCAGCAGCAGCAGCAGAATCCTCATTGAATTTCCTCACTGCCTCCTTTGCTTGTCTTGCCAGTTTTGCTTGACGCCTAGACCATTCTTCAGGAAATTCCTCACCACGCTTGATGCTGGTGGGATCAGCGATTTGGCCAGGTGCCAATGGAGCTCTTGGGCATGGAGGTTTAAGGCGAATTTCTTCATGTACTTTGGAGTAACATAGCGATATTCCCTCCATTCTCGTGCCCATCTTCGTTCTATCCTCTGAATGCGCACTTTGCGCTGATTTTTGTTTTCTTTGCCAAACTTGGCTTCATCAGGTGTGCAATAATCCTTGTATATTTCACCAGGGATCTCAAAAGCAGTCATGACCTCCGATTTCTTTCCTCCTTTCTGCGGTCTCTTGCCTTCTGCCATTTTCTTCAGGTGAGGAATTTGAACAATAGAACACTCTGAAGAAGTATGCAGTTTTTCTTCGAGGAACGCTGCAAATGAGTTAAGTTTATGAGAACCTAGTGATTCAGCAACGGACATGAGTACCTGTGAACAGAGTGTAGGTGCGAGGAATTTGGAGAGGTCATATGCGTTCTCAGAAGATTTTTCGAAAAAGACAAGTTTTGAGGAATTTGACCAGTTGAGCCTTGAGGAATTTCACTAAGCGTTCTTGTCTTAGGTTCCAGAGTTGTACAGATCTAAAATCCGCACAATTGAGGAATCTTGAAGAAATGAGTGCTTAGAGAGATGGATCAAGAGCATACAGTGTGTGAGGTGTTCATATGTGAAGATTTGAAGAATAAAACACCTTTGAAGATTTTCAGAAAAGCTTGAGAATCAAAGCGAGTAATAAAAGTGACTTTTAATTACCCGAACTGAAGAACACGATGAACAGAGATGAACCGTGGTGAAGTTCGTCACGTTAGATCTCCCACGCCCTAACTTGGCAGATTGAGACAGCTACGGCGGCGGCGGAGTGAAGATTTCCGCAGCCGGCGCGAGTACGACGGCGACGAGGTCGAGGCAGCGAAGCTCTTCCTCACCGGCGACGATGGAGTAGCGGCGGCGCTAGGGTTTGAGGAGAGCTTGAGCGAGAGACAGCGACCGAGCGGAGTAAATGAAGTAAGGAAGGGAGAGGGGTATTTATAGCCACGGTAAAAACTGTTCGCCCGAAGATTTTGGGACGAACATGCCCCTGCCCTTTCTTCTTCATGCGACATGTGTCACCCACGTACTATGCAGATGAGATCCTGTAAGATCGTGGGTGAATAAACTAATGCATCGTGGGATGCGGAACGGTTTGAGCGGTAAAACCGAAAATCCGGATAAGATTTGTTAAAAAAAAATTGTTCGCAATTTCTTCAGCTGTCAAGGACACAATGAAGACTTTGAACGAGTTTCAATCAGAACGCACATGAAGAATTTTTGAATAGATTGGGTTGAGTATAGCATAGAGGGGGAAGGGTCCGATCACATTCACTTAGCAGAAATCACAACTTGAAGAAATAGCAATAAGTGAATGCTGTAGAGGACATAAACTCACATATATATATATATAGCCAATGAAGAAAAACGACGGAAACAGTGAAGATTTTGCAAAGTTGAAGAATTTGAAAGACTGAGGAATTTCAAAAATGAGGAAAAACTCAAATTGAAGATTTTCAACTTTTGTGGTGGAGTGACCCACCGTATAAGAATGATGATTTCAGACACCGCGTACAATTGTCGTAGGGTTCTGAGAATCAAATTCTTCATTAATTTCTTCACACTTAGAGTGTTATTCTTCATTGATTGAAGAAAAACGTTTCTTCATGTGTTGCACATCTAAGTCATCAATTCTGCATAAGGGTTAGGATGTGTGTCCTTTTCAAAGAACATTCGAAGATTCTAAGATATTTAGCTCACACCGCAACTTGCTAAATCTCTTCTCATCCAAGGGCTTAGTGAAGATATCAGCTAGCTATTCTTCAGTCTTCACATGCTCGATGGAGATGTCGCCCTTCAACACATGATCACGAAGAAAATGATGACGAATCTGGATGTGCTTAGTCTTCAAGTGCTGAACTGGGTTGTGAGCAATCTTGATGGCACTCTCATTGCCGCAGAGGAGAGGCACATTCTTCACGTTGACGCCATAGTCCTTGAGGGTTTGCTTCATCCAAAGCAGTTGAGCACAGCATGAGCCAGCAGCAATGTATACGCAGTTCTGTTTCTTCGAGGACCAACAGACCAAAGATCGTCCGAGGAAATGACAAGTGCCAGATGTTGACTTGCGGTCCACACGATCACCAGCATAGTCAGAGCCAGAATATCCAATGAGATCAAAAGCAGAGCCCTTGGGGTACCATAATCCTAGTGTTGGTGTGTGAGCTAGATATCGAAAAATATGCTTCATGGCCTTATGGTGTGATTCCTTCGGTGCAGCTTGAAATCGGGCACACATGCAAACACTAAGCATTATATCCGCCTAGATGCACATAAGTACAATAAACAACCAATCATGGAGCGGTATACCTTGTGATCAAAGTCAATACCATTTTCATGAGTGCATAGATGGCCATTTGTGGGCATAGGAATTTTGACGCCTTTGCAATCTTGCATGCCGAATTTCCTCAGTACATCTTTGAGGTATTTCTCACGAGATATGAATATGCCATTCTTTTGGCGAATTTGAAGACCTAAGAAGAATTTCAACTCTCCCATCATAGACATTTGATATTCTTCACTCATCATATAGGCAAATTCATCACTATATCGTTGATTAGTACAGCCAAAGATAATATCATCAACATATATTTGGCACACAAATAGTTCACCATCATATGATTTAGTAAAGAGAGTAGGGTCGAGTGAACCGGGTGTGAAGCCATTCTTCACGAAGAATTCCTTCAATGTATCATACCATGCCCGAGGGGCTTGCTTGAGGCCATAGAGAGCCTTATTAAGTCTGAAGACTTTGTCAGGATTCTTGGGATCTTCAAAACCTGGGGGTTGAGCAACATATACTTCTTCCTCAAGCTTACCATTGAGGAATGCACTTTTCACATCCATTTGATATAAGATGATATCATGATGGTTAGCATAGGCAAGTAAAATGCGAATAGCCTCAAGTCTAGCAACAGGTGCAAAAGTTTCATCAAAATCAATTCCTTCAACCTGTGTGTAGCCTTGAGCTACTAGTCGTGCCTTATTCCTCACCACAAGGCCATTTTCATCTTGCTTGTTGCGGTAGATCCACTTTGTGCCAATGATATTATGCTTGCGAGGATCTGGGCGATTGACCAATTCCTAGACATTGTTTAGCTCGAACTGATGTAATTCTTCTGGCATAGCCTGAATCCACTCAGGCTCCAGAAATGCTTCATCTACCTTAGTGGGCTCTGTGATAGAGACAAAAGCACAGTGCCCACAAAAGTTAGATAAATGTGATGCTTTTGAGCGGGTGAGAGGACCTGGTGCGCTAATGTCATCGATGATCTTCTCCACTTGCACTTCTTTTGCAACGCGTGGATGAGTTGGTTGTCGCTGAGGATTTTGATCAGCATTTTCTTCAGCACCATTTTCCTCATCTTGTTCTTCAGGTACATCAGCTCGACGTTCTTCACGAACAGGAATGAATTCTTCAGCAGATTCTTCAGTAGGAATGACATCCTCAGTTGCCTTGAGCTTGATAGCATCCTCAGGTGCTGGTTCATCTAACACAGAAGGTAGGTGCTCTCTTTGCGAGCCATTAGTTTCATCGAACCGCACATCTACAGTGTCAACAATCTTGTGAAGAACAATGTTGAAGACTACAGAGGTGTGCGAAGTCCTTTCCGTAACCAAGCATAAAACCTTCATGTGCTTTCGGTGCAAATTTAGAGTTGTGATGAGGATCTCTAATCCAACATTTAGCAATCAAGACTTTGAAATAACTCACATTGGGTTTCTTGTCAGTGAGGAGTTCATAAGCAGTCTTCTTGAAGAATTTGTGAAGATATACTCTGTTGATGATGTGGCAAGCAGTATCAATTGCATCAATCCAAAAACGCTGAGGCGTTTTGTATTCATCCAGCATAGTGCGACCATCTCAACAAGAGTTATGTTCTTGCGCTCCACGACGCCATTCTGCTGAGGAGTATAGGAAGCAGATAACTCATGAGTAATACCAAGTTCATCAAGATAGGCATCAAGACCAGAATTCTTGAACTCAGTTCCATTGTCACTTCTGATATGCTTGATCTTCACACCAAAGTTGGTTGGAGCCCTTGAGGAAAATCATTTGAAGACTTCCTGCACTTCATGTTTGTAAGTAACAATGTGTACCCATGTATATCGAGAATAATCATCAACAATGACAAAACCATATAGAGATGCATCATTAGTGTCTGCTGAATAATGATTAGGTCCGAAGAGGTCCATGTGAAGCAATTCGAATGGACGGGTAGTGGTCATGATAGTCTTCGCTGGATGCTTGGCCTTGGTCATTTTTCCGGCTTCACATGCTCCGCATAAGTGATCCTTTAGGAATTTGACATTCTCAATGCCAATGACATGCTTCTTCTTCGCAAGCGTGTTCAAATTCCTCATGCCTGCATGACCAAGTAAATCGATGCCATAGCCAGCCTCTTGAAGCTTTTGCAAGTAGACACACGGCTGGTTGTGGTCCCGTAGAGAAATCAACAATATACTGATCTCCTCTCCTAAAGCCTTGAAGACTTTGGAATTGTCAGCTTCCATTATCACAACACAGCGATATTTGCCAAAGACAACAACCATATCAAGATCACAAAGCATTGAGACTGACATGAGATTGTATCCTAAGGACTCAACAAGCATGACTTTGTCCATGTGCTTATCCTTAGAGATAGCAACCTTACCAAGACCCAATACGACTTTTGCCTTTGTCGGCCAAAGATGATATGCTTCAGAGGTGATGGTGATAAGGGAGCATCCATCAATAGATTCTTGTCACCAGTCATGTGATTTGTACATCCACTATCGAGGACCCATTCAGTGGTTTTGGGTTGATCATCCTGCAGATGAATTAGTGTAGCTTACAATCTCATATGCTTCATCAGTGAAGAATATAATTTCAAGTTCATCAGATGAATTTCATCAAGCGATAGCAGATATAGCGGTATGAGGACGTGTGAAATGAAAGTTCATTTCATCATGATTCGCCTGCGTCCCTTGAGCATTTTTGTCAGTCCCCAAAGAAATTCTTCAGACGTTAGAGCACGTCTGGAGACCTGACCCTGCAGAAGAGATTAGTTCTTTTTCTTCACCACCCACATCTGGAGGGGTGGCAAAGAGTTCATCATCCTGCGAGCACCATGTGAAAAAGGTGGCAAAGATGCCAAACCATTTCGCTTCACATAAGAGGGGTTAGGGTACGCATATGAATAAGTAGAGTAATTCTTCGAGGACTTATGAACATAATGGTTTGAAGAATAATGCACATATTCATAGCCCTTAGCTCTACCCTGCGAGACAGAGTTGTTAGCACGATGATAATCATATGAGAACTTTGATCCATATGAAGAGTTTGGTCCATATGAAGAATTTGATCTGGGGTTCCTATTCTTCACAGGTGGTGTCATGAGGACATTCACCTGAAGACTTTCAACACAACTTTAGGGAACCCAGATTTTCTTCATAGGGGAACCATTCCTGCAGTTAGTGCCAACATATCTAGCAAATACTTCACCATTCTGATTTTTGAACAGTTTATAGTTGGAGTCAAAAGACTCATCAGAAGAATGAGGAGATTCACATGTAAAGCCAGATAAGTTAGATGGATCAATTGGAGGTCCCTTTGCAGCAACCCATGAGGTTTTGGGGTACTGCTTAGGCTTCCAATATGTTCCATCAGCATTGAGTTTCCTCTCAAAGGCAATACCCTCTTTCCTAGGGTTTACATTGAGGATCTGCTTTTGAGCACATCACAAAGTGTCGATGCCCTTTGAGGCTTTTGTACATGCTGTCATGTACAATTCCTTCAGCCCTGCATTGTCGGTGATACTAGCAATGTCCTCGGATGAGGAATTAGTGATAGCAGAGGCAGATGAAGAATTTGTAACATTTGAAGCATTTGAACATTCGGTGAAGAATTAAGCGATTCACGTTCAATGCACTTTAAGCATGGAGGAACAAATTCTTCCTGAGAAGCGCTGATTTGTTGAGCTAGTAATGAATCACGCTCCTTCTGAAGATCTTCATAACACACTCTTAGCTTTTCAAGATCTTCCTTTCTTTGAAGAGATTCAAGAGAAAGCTTCTCGTGATCTTGCTTTTCTTGAAGAAATTCATAAGAAAGTTTCTCATGATCAGACAAGAGAGAGTTATGATGACCTTGAAGGTTATCATACCTAGACTGAAGTCTCTGAAGATTTTCAGTCAAGGCTTTAGTGCGATCCATTTCTTCACCCAACATATCATCACTTTTATCTAGCATGTTTTGAACCTTTTCAAGAGCCCGTTGTTGTTTCACAGCAATTTTAGCAAGTTTAGAGTAGCTGGGCTTGAGATCCTCATCAGATTCATTTTCACTAGAGTCAGAGGAGTTGTATTTGAGTACCTTAGCACCTTTCGCCATGAAGCAATAGGTGGGAGCGTAGCCATCATTATCTTCATCAGGCTTGTCGGTGGAGTCAGTTTCTTCAGTGTTGAAGATGGACTTCTTGGCGAAAGCGAGTAACGCCGGACTCGCAACACCAGACTCAGATTCTTCAGATTCCTCCTCTTCATCATTTTCCTCAGATTCAGCTTCAGAGTCCATCTCCTTGCCAATGAATGCCTGAGCCTTCTTGGAGCTGCTCTTCTTGTGAGATGAGGACTTTGAGGATTTTGATGACGAAGATTTTGACGATTTCTTCTTCTTCTTCGCATCATCAGAACTGTAATCCTTGTATTTCTTCTTCTTCATTTCCTTTTCCCACTGAGGACAATCTTGAATATAGTGACCAGGCTTCTTGCATTTGTGGCAAAGTCTTCTCTTATAGTCACTGGATGAGGAATCATTTCCTCTTGAGGATTTTCCAAAGCGACCACGTCTTGTGAATTTCTGGAATTTCTTCACAAGCAGTGCTAGATCCTGGCTCAGTTCTTCAGGATCACCAAGGCTACTACCAGAATCCTCACATTCAGAGTCAGACACAACCTTAGCCTTCAGGGCATGTGGTTTGCCATAGTTTGAGCCATAGAGATCTCTCTTTTCAGCAAGCTGGAACTCGTGAGTGTTTAGCCTTTCGAGGATATAAGCAGGATCAAGCGACTTGTAGTCAGCACGTTCTTGTATCATCAGTCCCAGAGTATCAAATGAGGAATCAAGCGATCTCAGCAGTTTCTTCACAACTTCATGATCAGTGATGTCAGTGGCACCGAGGGCTTGAAGCTCATTTGAGATGTCAGTGAGGCGATCAAAGGTTTGTTGGACATTCTCATTGTCGAGTCTTTTGAAGCGGTTGAAGAGATTCCGAAGAACATCGACTCGAGAGTCACGCTGAGTTGAAACTCCTTCATTTACTTTGGACAGCCTATCCTAGATAAGCTTAGCAGTTTCCAAAGCACTCACTCTTCCATACTGTCCTTTGCTCAGATGACCACATATGATATTCTTCGCTTGAGAATCGAGTTGTTTGAATCTCTTCACATCGGTAGCGTTCAGTGAGGGAGTGACAGTGGGGACACCATTTTCCACAAAATACCAGAGATCATTATCAATTGCCTCAAGATGCATTCGCATCTTGTTCTTCCAGTAGGGGTAGTCCGTTCCATCAAAGGTAGGACACCCAGCCGAGACCTTGATCATACCTGCGGTCGACATAACTAAAACTCCAGGCGGTTAAACCAAAATCACACAGAACAAGGGAGTACCTTGCTCTGATACCAATTGAAAGTGCGTTATATCGACTAGAGAGGGGGTGAATAGGCGATTTTTATGAAATTCTTCACCGAGGAATTTGCTGGTGAGGAAATTCCTTAGTGAAGAACTACTTGCAGCGGAATAAGTACTCAGAAGTAAATATAACAGGATACAAACATCGTCATCAAGTTGAAATGAGGACTAGCACAGAGTACAGAAAGCGTAAACACAGGATAACAAGATGAAGACAAACAGACTGAAGAAATTGAACTGAGGAATTTGTGAAAGTCTTCAGTCAAAGTCTTCAAGCACAGATATGAACAACATTCAACACAAAGAATGAGGAAATGAATGAGTTGAGGAAATAGAACCGGTCGGTTGGTGAATAGAATGATTTGGTAGACCAGTTCAAGCTGCTGTCTCGGTTATGCGTCTGGTTGGAGCGGTGAGTATTTAAACTCGAGGACACACAGTCCGGACACCCAGTCTCTGAGCCGCAACTCAGGACACCCAGTCCTCACCGTATTCTCCTTGAACTAAGACCACACAGGCCTCGTCCAATCACTCGTGGTAAGTCTTCAGGTGACTGCCAAACCTTCACAGACTTGGTCACTCAGCGATCCACAATTCCTCTTGGATGCTCTAGACCTTGACGCCTAACCGTCTGGAAGAAGCACAGTCTTCAAAGGTAACAAGCGTCGGATCCACGCAGGATCAATTTCTTCAGTGATGCTCAATCACTTTGGGTTTGTGGGGGTTTGGTTTTGGGATTTTCCTCACTTGATGATTTTCGCTCAAAGTCCTCGGAGGATGGGTTGCTCTCAGATGACAAGTGTCAAGTTCTCTCGGAGCAGCCAACCAACTAGTGGTTGTAGGGGCGGCTATTTATAGCCTAGGGAGCAGCCCGACATGATAAGACATAAATGCCCTTCAATGATATGACCGTTAGGTGGATAAGATATTTTGGACAGCCAAGAAAGACAACAACGGTCGGAAATTTGACTCTCAAATTCCTCGGGCTATCATGTTCCTCATCAGGTAGGCAATTCAGACTGGCGAATTCCTAACTCCTCGATCGAGCAAAGTCCTCAGTGACGGAAGAACTGCGTCTCACATCAAGAAATTGACTGAACTGTATGAGATTTCCAAAGGCTTCACTCGAAGGGATTGGTAGGGGTAGGATTTTGAGTTGAGCATCACATGGAAATTTTTCCTTAGTATTTCCTCGACCCCTTTAATAGTATGGTGTTTCCTATGACTCAAGAAAGAGAAAATGAAACTACGAAAACAAAAGTCTTCACGCTTCATGTTCCTCAAGTAAATGCCAAGTCTTCAAGGTCACACCATTTTCTTCACTTTCAAAGTCTTCAGAAAGTCTTCAGAATATCAAAGTCTTCAGTCGAAGAACTTCATTTTTAGGGGTCGACTTTCTCTGTAAATATCAAACTCCTCATAGACTTATAGACCTATGTACACTCACAAACGCATCAGTTACTTAACCTATAAGTCTTCAATACACCAAAATCACTAAGGGGCACTAGATGCACTTACAACATTGAATCATACGGTGGTACCACAGACCCCGCGGTATGGATAGAAGATTTTTTTTCTCCACATTCACATGGCCCGCGGAGATGATCTACACGCCATCAAGTACCTCCCACTAAAACTAAAGGGACCAGCTCGGCATTGGCTGAATAGCTTGCCGACAAACTCCATCGGGAGTTGGGAGAACCTGGCAGACGCATTCCTTGACAACTTCCAGGGCACTTATGTGCGACCACCGGATGCTGATGATCTAAGTCACATAACCCAGCAGCCCAGAGAGTCAGCAAGGAAATTTTGGACCAGGTTCCTAACCAATAAGAACCAAATTGTCGACTGTCTGGATGCCGAAGCCCTAGCGGCCTTTAAGCATAACATCCGTGATGAGTGGCTTGCCCGACATCTCAGCAAAGAAAAGCCAAAGTCCATGGCAGCCCTCACAACACTCATGACCCACTTTTGCACGGGCGAGGATAGCTGGTTGGCTCGTAGTAACAACACAGCAAGCAATCCTGGCACATTGAAAGCTAAGGATAGCAATGACAAACCACGGCGCAACAAACACAAGAGCCGCAAAAACAATGATAGTAACGAAGACACGTCAGTCAATGACGAATTCAGTGGCTCCAAGTCCGGTCAGCGGAAAAAGCCATTCAACAAAAACAATTCAGGCCCGTCCAGTTTGGACCGCATACTCGATCGTCCATGGCAAATTCATGGCACCCAGGAACACTAGCCAACCACACCAATAGAGAATGCTGGGTCTTCAGACAAGTCGGCAGGTCAGATGCCAAAAACAAGGGGCAGGGGTCTCAAAGCGACGATGACGACGAAGAGCCCCGATCACCGAATACAGGAGGACAGAAGAAATTCCCTCCCCAGGTGAAAACGGTGAATATGATATGCGCAAGCCACATTCGCAAGTGGAAACGTGCACTAAGGGAGGTCTATACAATCGACCCAAAGTTTAACCCATGGTCCTCTTGCCCAATCACTTTCGATCGCAAGGACCATCCTACCAGTATCCGTCATAGCTGGTACGGCCGCACTGGTCCTCGACCCTATCATTGATGGATTCCACCTCACACGAGTCCTTATGGACGAAGGTAGCAGCCTGAACCTGCTATACTAGGATACAGTGCGCAAAATGGGCATCAACCCCTCATGGATCAAGCTCACAAAAACCACCTTTAAAGGTGTCATATCAGGTGTAGAGGCCTGTTGCACGGGCTCAATCACACTGGAAGTGGTCTTCGGATCTCCGGACAATCATCGTACCGAAGACTTAGTCTTCGACATCGTCCCCTTTCGCAGTGACCATCAGGCACTGCTCGGACGAACCGCATTCGCTCGGTTCAATGGAGTGCCACATTATGCCTACCATAAATTAAAGATGCCCGGTCCACGTGGCGTCATCACGGTTAATGGCAGGTCCAAACTCCCCCTCACTGCTGAAGAGTCTACTACCGCTTTAACAGCAAGAAGAACGGATGGCACCTTCCAGCCAAACCTCGAGTCAAAGACCAAGCTCCCGGACACCATCAAAGGAGTCCGAACTACTGCGCGGCAGGATAGCCCGGTTCGCCTGAAGCTTAATTAAAAACACTCCAGAAAAAGATAATACAAGCCACATACTACGGCTCAACCGCCAGGTGGCGCAAAACCATTTCTTGCATTTTCTTTGCAGGTTCACCTTCACGTAGGCCAGGATGGATGGCGTGGAAACAGTTCGAGCGCGTAAGGGAATCTCTAGATATTCCCCTCTATGATCATCCGACTACGCCCCGGATCCAAACACAATTTCCTCACGCCTGGTATCAGCAGGTTCCGCAATCATATTTACTTTTATCACATCATTTTGTACTTATACGCACTGATGTATCATTCAAATACAACATGTGGATTTATGTGATGCTCATCTACTGCTATTTCTTATTTAAAACTCTTTCGTTAAAAGGCGGCTGCTTATCGCGATATGCCTTAATATGCCAGGGGCTTCATCATGCCCATACTACGGCAAAAAAGTCCGAACACCTTCACGGTAGTTCGGCACCCCAAACTTATAGCATTATATGCATCAGCTCCGAATCATGTCTTGGGTCAATAGTTGGGTTTGCCCGGCTCCTATGTTTTGGTACCTTACGTTCCGCTATATCAGCTAAGGTAGCATTGGGAGAACTACTGCGATTGTGTCCCGGTTCTTCCGGACGAGCACCTCAGTACAGAAAGCTGAAAATTGACTGTCATGATGTAGCAGAGCTGGTTAGCTGTTCGAGAGGTTCTAAAATCTTTAAGAATTTCTTCCGCATAATGCCATAACCAATGCAATGTGCGACGGATCGGCCTTTTCCGATCAGGCGCTTATAGAGCCCCTCGTGCAGTCTTCCGAACACCAGGGGCCGTGCCTACCTTCCTCGAAAAAACTCCTATGGCTAAGTGAGAATGATAAAGCCCTATAGTCCGATTGCCTAGTTCGTTGTGTTGAACACCTCCTTTAGGGACCCAAAACTAGGATAAAGAGTGCTCAGGTTTATCCCGAACACCCCCATACTCACTACGTGGGGGCGGAAGCCGACGATTGGCCGACTCTCAGGATTATTATATAAAACGGTCGCACAGGAGGAAAAACTTTCATACGAAAAGCAATAAATAATGACCTTGTTCAAATATTACAAAGGAAAAACATGACCGTATTCACAGAAATATAATGTTCTTGGTGCACTACTCTGCCGCAGGGCGGGCCCCTTTCAAGACACCTTCATAATACAGTTCGGGCTTGCGGTGCTCTTTCCCCTCCGGCGGTCCCACGGTCATTAGCTTTTCTGCATCCATCTTTCCCCAGTGCACCTTTGCGCGGGCGAAGGCCATTCACGCACCTTCTATGTAGACCGACCGCTTGATGACTTCAAGTCGAGGGCAGGCACTCGCAATCCGCTTCACGAGCCCGAAGTAACTTCTTGGAATCGGCTCGGCAGGCCACAGCCTGATAATCAAATCCTTCATGGCTAGCTTGGCCGCCTTGTGTAGTTCGACCAGCTATTTCATCTGATCGGAAAACAGCACCGGATAATTTGCCGCCAGATATTGCATCTAGAAGAGTTTATCCGCAGTATTCCTCTCTTCGGCTCGGTAGAACTGGGCGGTGTCAGATATGCTGCATGGCAGCTCCGCAAATACCCCTGGAGAAATCAGAATTTAAACTCTCGACTTGACTTTCTCCTTTCAAATATTCGCTTTGTACAGAAAAAGCCTTACCAGCCGCAATCTTCCTCGCCTCCTGGATTTCCTTCAGGGCACCTTAGGCCTCCCCCCGAGCATCACTTACGGCTTGGCGAGCCTGGGAGAGTTCGGATTCTTTCCCTGCTAAACTCTGCTCCAAGGTCTCGCATTTTTACACGGCCTCTTGAAGCTCTAGCTCAGCCTCAATAACTCTAGCCTCGTGTTTCTCACGAAGAGCCTGCTCTGCGGCTGCCCTCTTCTCGGCTTCGGCCACAGCCTTCCTGAGAGCCTCAATATCGGCCGTCGCTCCTAGAGCACATTATAAAAATATTTTCGTCATGTACACTTATTCATTTGTGCTACATAAACAAGGTTTCTACATACCTTGATTATCCTCCAGTTGTCCCTTTACTTGGCCAAGTTCTCCTTCGGCCCGCTCCAGACTATGCCTCAGTCTGGATACTTCTGCAGCATGAGATGCGGCAGTCACTACAGATGCCTGCTGATTAAAAAGAGTGATAGATGTCATCAAGTGAGTCTCCTGCGAGCATGAATGTGATCCTCTGTTCGGTTCTTTCTTTCACCGAACAGTGTATCAGGGGCTGCTATCTATACCATGACACTCTCCCACAAACTCATAAAACATACCTCAAAGCCTCTTATGAGGCTGATACAGGATTCATTCAGTCCACTCTCAGCGGACCGAATCTTCTCAATCACCGCACCCATGAGGGCACGGTGTTCATCAACGATGGAGGCACCCTTCAGCGCGGCCAATAAAGTATCCGGCACCTTTGGTTGGACAGAGGCGGCCGGTGGAGCAGGCATACCTCCTCCAGTTGGCAGAGGCCATCTGTCTGACTCGGGGACCTTATGGGTCTCTAGAATCATGTCCGGCTGGGGTCCGGAATGACCCCCGTCGTCGACGCCCACGGGAGCTTTCTCTCCCGTGTGTCCGGCCCCTGAAGTATGGCCTCCTGGCGCCGCCTTTGCGACCTTTTCCCCTCCTGCCTGGGTCCTTATGGGACGAAACCTCAGTTTCATTCATATGTTTGGAGGAGGAGGCCTTCGGGGGTGTTCTGCTCTCCATAGCGTCCAAACCCAGCAGATCTTCTGACGAGGATTGTTCGACGTGGGGCTTCGCCGGACTGAAAAAATCACGGCTCAGATTAGAATGTGATGCCATGACAAGTCCGGATGCATGAGTGTGTTCGGATTTTATACTCACGAGTTCACCAGGGTCTCAGCCCTGGGATCCCACTCCGGGCTGCTATCGGTGGCGCCAGTGGACTCCTCTTGTAGAGGAGTTTTTCCCCTCTTAGGTGGCTCGGCCTCCAAGGATGTGGAGGCCATCCTTTTCTTTCTTCCCACTGCGGGGGATTTGTCTCCTTCCCCCTCCTCATCCTCTTTAGAGGAGGAATGGGCATTGGACTCTTCGGATCTTGCGTCCAAAGTGCCACGACGACGGAGGCCGCCCCTGGTCTTCTTGGCCTCATTTCCGACCTTCTTCTTCGGTGCGTTGTAAGGTGTCGGGACCAGCATCTTTGTCAGAAGTGGGTCGGCCGGTACTTCTGGTAGCGGGGCCGAACAGTAGATCCGCCCCGCCTTGTTCGCCCAGCCCTAGGAAATTTGGGGGAAACACTTCAGGCATTTTCTTAAAGAATATGCGAATGAAACATACGAACTGTCAACAAGCGATCACTTACCGAACTTGCCGGCCAGGACAGTTGGTATCCGCGGTCCTCGGCGGAGTCTGGCCATGGTTTTCCGGACTTGAAAAGCACCTTCCAGATGTCCTTATGCGAAGAGCCAAAGAGCTTTGACAAGGTCTGGTGCTTGGCCGGGTCGAACTCCCATAGATTGCAAGCCCGGTGTTGACAAGGTAGAATCCGGCGAACTAACATCACCTGGACTACATTGACGAGCTTGATGTCCTTTTCTTCCATATCTTGGACGCACGTCTGGAGCTCCGATAGCTCGTCAGACCAAGCCCAGTTCAGGCCCTTCTTTGGCCAGGACATAAGCCACAGGGGGGCGCTGGATCTGAACTCTGGGGCGGTGGCCCATTCCTTGCCACGCGGCTCTATGATGTAGAACCACTGCTGCTGCCACTCCTTGACGGAATCATTGAAAGCACCCGTTGGCCATGTAACATTGGGCATCTTGCTCACCATGGCACCTCCGCATTCGGCATGCTCGCCGCTCACTACCTTGGGCTTCACATTAAAAACCTTCAGCCATAAGCCAAAGTGCGGCGGGACGCGGAGAAAGGCCTCGCACACGACGATGAATGTCGAGATATTGAGGAAAGAATTGGGAGATAGATCATGAAAATCAATCCCATAATAGTACATGATGCCGCGAACAAATGGGTGGAGGGAAACCCTAGCCTGCGGACAAAATGAGGGAGAAATACCACCCTCTCGTGGGGTTTCGGGGTGGGGATGATTTGTCCCGCCGTCGGAAGACGATGGTTGATTCTCTTGGAAAAATACCCTGCCCCCCCCTCGAAGCTTTTTGATGTCCTTCTCCCGGACGGTAGAGGCCGTCCACTTGCCTCCTGCTCCGGATCTGGACATTTTTGGGAAACCTTTTTGATGGAGAAGGCGGACGCTTGAGCGCTAGGGCTTGAGCAAGAAGGGACGGATGCGCAGAGGAAGAAGGCGTGGGTGAAAGAGGGAGTTCTTATCCCCTTATAAAGGAAACAGGGATCCTGCGCCTCCCCACTTGCCCGTTAAAATCGCTTATTATCCCAAGCACCACGTTTGATGGCATGGTTGGGTTACCCATGTCCGTATTGATGAGGATCCCATGATAAGGGGACATGATCTCTGCTTCTACAAGACGTGCCGATAAAACCGCCTTGCGATATGTGTGGTGGCTGGTTGTGAAAAACGGTTCGAATAATGACTAGACCGTGGCGTGATGTCACGCTATGAAAAGTTGTCAGCAGATTAGATTTGTGGAATATTGTGCTCTCTACGGTGGTATGTGGAAATTATTTTGCAGAGCTGGACATGATCCTCATATTCAAAGATATTCAATGGAGTATTCGGAGAAGGAACCCGCCATGCAATGCCGAAGAAAATCTGCACGCCGGACTCATCGTCATTGAAGCCTGGTTCAGGGGCTACCGAGGGAGTCCTGGATTAAGGGGTCCTCGGACAGCCGGACTATTGGACTATGAAGATACAAGATTGAAGACTTTGTCCCGTGTCCGGATGGGACTCTCCTTTGCGTGGATGGCAAGCTTGGCAATTCGGATATGTAGATCTCCTTCTATGTAACCGACTCTGTGTAACCCTAGCCCCCTCCGGTGTCTATATAAACTAGAGGGTTTAGTCTGTAGGACAACAACAATCATAATCATAGGCTAGCTTCTAGGGTTTAGCCTCTACAATCTCGTGGTAGATCAACTCTTGTAATACTCATATCATCGAGATCAATCAAGCAGGAAGTAGGGTATTACCTCCATCGAGAGGGCCCGAACCTTGGTAAAACATCGTGTCCCCTGCCTCCTGTTACCATTAGCCTTAGACGCACAGTTCGGGACCCCCTACCCAAGATCCGCCGGTTTTGAAATCGACAGCGACCGAGGCCACAAGTCCTTGCAATGCACAAACAAGCGCACCATGGTCCTCAACGACGACAGGACCTATGACTACATGAGTGAAGAGGAGATGGAAGCCCTTGAGCAAGTGGCCATGCACCGACACGTGAACGAAGATGAAGATGATCAAGTCTTTTGTGATGAGGATTCGAGCCCCACTCTCGTTGTCTCCAAAGTCTTGACTCTTCAACATCAACTAGATGAAGACCAAAGATGCCATATCTTCCACACAAAAGCCGGCATCAATGGAAGGACCGTCAAGGTCATCATCGATGGAGGTAGTTGTCACAACTTGGCAAGTGAAGAACTATGCTCCAAGCTACAATTGGTCAAGATGAAGCACCCGCACCCCTACAAAGTCCAATGGCTAAGTGATTCCGGCACTACACGAGTTGAGCATACGGTCCAAGTCTCCTTCAAAATTGGCACATATGAGGACACTTTGGAGTGTGATGTTGTCTCGATGTCCATTTGCCACCTCCTTCTTGGTCGCCATGGCAATTTGACCACGGCGTCATCCACAATGGGCGTACCAATCACTATAGCTTCAAGATGAAAGGGAAGGAGTATGTGCTACGACCTATGTCTCCTAGTCAAGTGATAGCCGACAAGCAAGCCACCCATCATGGAGAGAAGAGTGAGAAAGTGATCCACCCAAAAGAGAGTGAGAGCCACAAGCCAAAACCGAGTGCCTCCATGATGAGCGACAAGAAAAACTTTGTCCTATTCGCCACCAAAAGAGAGATGAGAGAAGTGTGTGACAACCCATCGAGTGTTATGCACTTTGTCCTTGTGTGCAAGGACGAGGCACCAAAAACTAACACCTCTCATGATCTACCTTTAGTGTTCTCTTCTCTTTTGCAGGAACTCCAAGATGTTTTCCCCGATGAGCTACCTCCGGGAGTACCTCCACTACGAGGCATTGAGCACCGAATCGACCTCATCCCCAGAGCACCTCTACCTAACAAAGCTCCATACCGCGTCAACCCCGAAGAAACTAAGGAGATCCAATGGGAAGTACAACAACTCATCGACAATGGACATGTACGTGAAAGCTTAAGCCCTTGTGCCATTCCAGTTATACTTGTGCCCAAGCAAGATGGTAGTTTTCGCATGTGCTCGGATTGTAGACCCATCAATGCAATTATCGTTCATTATAGGCATCTCATTCCTTGCCTAGATGATGTGCTTGATGAACTTAGCGATGCCACCATTTTCTCAAAAATTGATCTTAAAAGTGGCTATTATCAAATCCGCATACAAGAAGGTGATGAATGGAAAACCGCTTTCAAAACCAAATTTGGCTTGTACGAGTGGTTGGTTATGCCTATGGGTTTATCGGAAGCTCCCGGTACTTTCATGTGTCTTATGCATTTTGTGCTTCGTCCTTACATTGGAGTGTTTGTTGTGGTTTACTTCAATGACATTCTTGTTTTTAGCAAATCCATGAAAGAGCATCTAAATCATGTTAGGGCTGTTTTGCAAACCCTTCGCAACGAATGTCTTTATGCCAACATGAAAAAGTGCACATTGGGTGTTGACACGCTTGTTTTCTTGGGTTTCGTTGTTTCTTCCAAGGGTGTCCATGTTGATGAATCTAAAATTGAGCCAATTAAAACTTGGCCCCAACCAACCAATTTGCAACAAGTGCGTAGCTTTCTTGGCCTTGCGGGTTTTTATCGTTGCTTTGTGAAAGACTTTAGCACCATCGCCGCACCTTTACATGCCTTGAGTAAGAAAAATGCTCCTTCTGTTTGGGGACCCTTGCAATCTACCGCTTTTGATGAGCTCAAATCTTTGCTTACTCATGCTCCGATTCTCGCTTTGCCCAACTTTGACAAAACTTTTGAGGTTCATTATGATGCAAGTGGTACCGGAATTGGCGGAGTTTTGATGCAAGAAACACAAGCCGTTGCATATTTTAGTGAAAAACTCTCCGGTGCTCAACTTAACTATCCCATCTATGACAAAGAATTGTATGCTTTAGTGCGTGTGCTACATGTTTGGGAACATTACCTTAGACCTCATGAGTTTGTCATACATACCGATCACTTAAGTACTTGAAAGGCCAAACTAGGTTGAACAAGCGTCATGCCAAATGGAGTGAATTTATTGAATCTTTTCCCTATGTGATCAAGTACATTAAGGGTAAGGAAAATGTTGTGGCAGATGCCCTTTCCCGCATATGCACGCTTGTCACTAAACTTGAGTTGAATGTTGTTGGCTTTGAGCACATAAAAGACTTATATGCGAATGATCCTACCTTTGCTACTCCTTATGCTAATTGTTTGACGCACACACCTTGGGAACGATATTACGTCAAGGATGATTATCTTATGAGAGCTAACAAACTTTGCATTCCCGAGTCTTCTCTTCGTTTTCTCCTTTTGCAAGAGGCTCATGAGGCGGACTGAGACACTTTGGACGCGACAAGACATTCGCCATGCTCTCTAAGAACTACTTTGGCCCAAGATGTTCTGCGACGTCTCGCGCTTCACCAACCGATGCTCTACATGTCACAAAGCTAAGTCTAAAGCTCAATCACATGGTCTTTACATGCCTCTTCCAATTCCTTACGGACCTTGGGAAGACATTATCATGGATTTTGTACTTGGTTTGCCTAGAACTCAAAATGGAAAGGATTCCGTGTTTGTTGTTGTGGACCGCTTTTCTAAGATGGCACATTTCATTCCATGCAACAAGATAGACGATGCTTCACATGTTGCCAATCTCTTTTGTAGGGAAATATTGACACTTCATGGAGTACCAAAGACATTCTTCTCGGACCGCGACGTCAAGTTCTTGAGTTACTTTTGGAAGACGCTATGTGCCAAGCTCGGAATCAAGCTCTTGTTCTCGTCGGCATACCATCCTCAAACCGGTGGCCAAATGGAGGTGATGAACCGTACACTCTCCACTCTACTCCGCGTGTTGATCAAGAGGAACATCAAGGAGTGGTAGGAGTACCTACCCATCACCAAGTGTGCCTACAACCGCGCAAGACACTCGACTACCGGCAAGTCCCCCTTCGAGGTCGTCTACGGCTTCAACCCGTTGTCCCCATTGGACATTCTACCTCTTCCACTATAAGAGCGCACCAACCTCGACGCGAGTGCATGATCAAGCTACCTCAAGAAGATGCATGAAGATACACGGCACACCATCGAGCGCCAAGTACAACGACTCGCGACCAAGCTCAACGTCAACAAGCAACCCATGATATTCAACATTGGAGATCTCGTGTGGCTACACCTTCGCAAGGACCGCTTCCCCAATGAACGCAAGTCCAAACTCCTACCTCGAGCCGATGGACCCTTCAAGGTGCTAGCACGCTACAACAACAACGCCTACAAGATCGACCTCCCACGAGACAAGTACAACGTGAGTGACATCTTCAACGTCAACGATCTCTCCCCGTACCATGGTGATAAGGATTTCGATCCAAGGTCGGATCTTTCCCAAGGGAGGGGAGATGATGCGGAGCATCCTACGGTCATCCCCATGGACACTACTTCGACTACTCTAGCTCCAAGTGGACCCATGACAAGAGCTCGAGCACGTGCTATTCAATCCAAGGTTAACTCTCTCCTTGTTGAACTTCCCTTTGACCCACTTGAGACATGGCTACTACCTCAAACGGAGATGCTTTGTGTGCTTAGGTACCAAGAAAGCAACCAAGGAGAAGTTACGATGCAAGATGAACATCAAGAGCATGGAGAGGGATTTTCCAAGCGCAGAGATAGAGGTACTACCGGTCAACTACCGGTCCACCGGTACTACCGGTCAACTACCGCTCAACTACCGGTCAACCTTCTATAATCAAAATGGTACAAGGCAGGTATCACCCCGGTTTATACCGGTAACTGCCAAAAGACCAGTACTACCGGACCAACCACCGGTACTACCGCTAATCCCCTCCGAGAACACCTCCAGAAAGCAGCACCTGAGCTCCTAGCGGTACAACTGCCCACAAGACCGGTACTATCGGCCTGCCTGCATGCAGTGAGAGGGATTAAACCCCATGTACCTCCCATTTACCCCTTGGACCATATATACTTGTCTCCAAGCTTCATATTAGGGTTAGTGTTGATTTATCTCATTTGTGAGATAGAGCCTCGCTCATCCATCCAGATCTACTCCATCGCGAGGGACCGACACCTCTTCGGAGAAGATCCTTGTTGGATTCAAGACCTCCTTTTGGAGAAGACCATCTTCAAGACCTCCTCAAGGAGAAGAACTGGTTACCCTTTGTATCGTCCCTTGTTGGATTTGGACCTTGTATCCCCTTGTGCCTCGATGATCTAGCGCATGTGTGACTTTGTTCTTATTGGTTGAGTGTTTTCTTGTGTTTTTCTCTCGTTCCCCTCCTCGTGTTCTTCGTGTTCGCCGTAAGGATCCACTGCAAACATGAAAGATCGGCCTCTAGGGTTCCACCCTACATTAGAGTTTGTGTTGACGGTAGCAAGATTATTGATGAAGATCGTTGTCCCGATCGTTGCCCCGGCGGCACTCTGGCACCATCGGAAGCGAGGGGGAGAGAGCCCCCCTCCTTTTTCTTCTTCCTTGGCCTCCCCCCTAGATGGGAGGAGAGTTCCCCCTCTGGTCCTTGGTCTCCATGGTGGCGGAGGGGCGGCAGCCCCTCCGAGATTGGATCTCCCTCTCTGTTCTCTTCTGTTTCGTGCTCTCCTGATCTGGCCGAAAACCGTTTCTTATATTGCCAGAGATCCGTAACTCCAAATGCGCTGATCTTTTTACACGATTTTTTTCCTGATATAAGCTTCCTTGCGTGCGAAGTACTACTCCAACCAACATTCAAGGTGAGCACAACCCACCACCACGCGCCAGGGGCCAGGGGCGCGCCCTGGTGTATCGTGGTCCGCGTGGGCCTCCGTTTGCAGTGATTCCAACTCCCCAAAATCACAAATATTCCAAAATCATTCTCCGTGGAGTTGCATCACATTTGGAATTCGTTTGATATGGATTTTCCGCGATACAAAAATAGGCAACAAACATGAGCTGGCATTGGGCACAGATAAGTAAGTTAGTCCAAATAAATCATATAAAAAGTTGCCAAAAGTATGTAAAACTTGTATAATATTGGCATGAAACAATAAAAAATTATAGATACGACGGAGACGTATCATTGGGGAGACTATCATTTGAAGCACAAGAGCAAGGAGTTCCTAATCAACACACCATCTATTACCTTTTGGAGAGTGGTGTCTCCTAGATTGGTTAGGTGTCACTTGGGAGCCTTCGTCAAGATTGTGGAGTTGAACCAAGGAGTTTGTAAGGGCAAGAAGATCGCATACTTCGTGAAGGTCTACCCTAGTGAGGCAAGTCCGTCGTGGGCGATGGCCATGGTGGGATAGACTAGGTCACTTCTTCATGGACCCTTCATGGGTGGAGCCCTTCGTGGACTCGCGCAACTGTTACCCTTCGTGGGTTGAAGTCTCCATCGACGTGGATGCACGATAGCACCACCTATCGGGACCACACCAAAAATCTCTGTGTCAACATAGCGTTTGCTCCCTCCAATCTCCTCCCATTTACTTTCTTGCAAATTGCATGCTTTACTTTCCACTGCCCATGTACTCTTTGCATGGGTGCTTGAATTGTATTGAGATTGCTTGACTTGTGCTAAGTTGCTAAAATCTGCCAAGAACTAAAATTGGGAAAAGGTTAAGTTTTTATTTGGTCAAGTAGTCTAATCACCCCCCTCTAGACATACTATCGATCTTACATGTGGTATCAGAGCTTTGGTCTCCATTTGCCTTGATTTCCATAGCTTTGGTGATCATAGCCTTGGTTTCACAACCTAGGAGAGTATGGCATCTAGCAAGGGAAATTACCACCGTAGAGGTCCTTACTTTGATGGTACTAATTTTGCTAGTTGGAAACATAAGATGAAAATGCATATTCTTGGACATAACCCCACCGTTTGGGCTATTGCATGTATTGGTTTGCAAGGTGAATTCTTTGATGGGAGAGAACCAAATCGTGAAGCTACCGTGGAAGAATTGAAGATGTTGCAATACAAGTCTCAAGCTTGCGATATCCTCTTCAACGGATTGTGCCCCAAAGAATTCAACAAAATCAGCTGTCTTGAGAATGCAAAGGAAATTTGGGATACTTCGATTCATATGCACGAAGGTATCGACTCTGTCAAGGAATCCAAGTTGGATGTGCTTCAAAATCAACTTGACAAGTTCAAAATGAAGGATGGTGAAGGTGTCGCTGAAATGTACTCTAGGCTTGCTCTCATCGCAAATGAGATTGCTGGCTTAGGAAGTGAAGAGATGACCGACAAATTCATCATCAAGAAGATCTTGAGAGCCTTGGATGGAAAATATGATACCGTGTGCACTTTGATCCAAATGATGCCAAACCACAAAGATCTCAAGCCAACCGAAGTCATTGGAAGAATGGTTGCTCATGATATGTCACTCAAGGACAAAGAAGAGCTTCACAACAAATCTAGTGGTGCTTACAAAGCCTCATGTGATGCTCCTACATCATCAAATGAGAAACAATCCTTCAATGAATAATTGAGCTTAATGGTGAAGAACTTCAATAAATTCTACAAGAGTAGAAGCAAGGAAAGAAGTTCCAAGTCAAGGTCCTACAATGACAAAAGATCCTCTAGTCGTGAGCGAAATTGCTACAATTGTGGAAGACCCGGACACTACTCCAATGAGTGTACGACTCCCTACAAAAGAAGAGAAGACTCACCTAAAAGGAGAAGCAAAAGGGAAGAATCACCTCCAAAAGAGAGAAGGTGTAGAGATGATCGTTATAAATGAAGAACCTCTCGAAGAAGCAAGGATTCGGAAAGGAAGGACAAGTCATCAAGGAGCTACACAAAACAAAGACATCAATCTCATGTTGGTGAATGGGTATCCGGCTCCGACTCCGACCATCACTCCGACTCCAAATATACTCAAGATGAAGGTGTTGCCGGTCTAGCACTTCTGTCAACCATGACATATTTGATTCACTAAATGAAGGGATTGGGAGATGCTTCATGGCTAAAGGACCCAAGGGAGTTATAGAGAAAGGTGTTTACAAGAGCCTTGCCGGAAGTAAGCAATTTGAGGAAATTGTACGCAAGCAAGGAAGGCACCGGAAGAATCAAGGTGTTGGTTTTGAGCGAAAGTTCAATGCCAATGGATTTGAGTGGGAAGAAGATCAATACCCCAAGACAAAGTTTGTTCCTCAACAAGAGAAGTATGACCCTACTTCCTTCAAAGGGACACAAGCTCAAGATGATCTTCCACCACAAGGCCTCAAGCTAAAAGGCAAGGACAAGCTTCAAGAAGAGGTTGATGCATTTGAAGATGCTCCAAAGGCCTTGGTCAAGTGGGTTCCCAATACTACATAAAGTTCTACTTCATCAAGTACGTCTACAATCCCAAGGATTCCCATCAAGATGATGTGGATCCCGAAGAAGAAGAACTAGAGAGTTCTTGAGGGTGACTCCGCCAACATACTTCACTCATATTCATTTTGGCAAGGACAAGTGCAAACAACTTCCACATCTTGCACTAGTTCAAGGAGTCACAAACCCTCTTGTTGGTAAGACAAGGGACAAGCTAACCAAATGCTTTCATGGACATCAACATATGTGTGCTTCACTCTATGTCTATGGATATCCTTGTTTGTTCCTTGTGGGACTAACCCATGTAGGTATTGAAAGTGCAACTCACTCCAATGGATTGCTTCAAATGATCTACATCAACAATGAGCATCCACTTCTTCAATATCTACATGAAGTCATCATCGACAAAACCCAAGGTTAGTTCATCCCTCTTAGGGAGGATATCACATCTAGGGGGAGCTTTACTCCAAGAATTGAGCTAAAGCAACTCTAATGGTGTGAACACAACAATGCTTTATGTAAAAATGGTAACCCCATTTGTGCTTAAACGATGAGTATGACCTATGATCAAATGTTCTCATTTGACACCTAAGTCAATATACTCATATATAGATGACCTAGTCATCGCCAATTGCTTGATAGATGCTAGAGTGATTGTGCATGCTTTGCCACATATTTCATTTGCCATTTTATTGTGTGAGCATGTTGGTTGCATATTTTTCTCATTCGAGGACATCCATTTGTTGCTTTGATTGCTTGTGTTTTCTTCTTTTGCCAAATGGATGGACAAGAAGGCCTAAGAACTCCCTCTAGCTATCTATGCTTTTCTCTTCTCAAACTCTATTCATGCTACATCACAAAGTTTGATCTAAGTCATATTCAAACCCTCTGTGTGAGGAGCACTCAGAGTCCCGATTTGTCATAGACTTAAAACTTCGAAAACCTCTCTGTGTATTTCGGTTTGACCGACTCATCCATTTTGGTCACACCGAGTTCACTGGGTTGATCAAGTTTTCAATATCAGTGCAACCGATTAGAACTTTTCGGTCTCACCGTGTTGCAGTAACCACTTGCGATTCTGCATCTCGGTGCCACCGAGTTGTTTCACTCGGTCACACCGACAGTGCTAGGATATATATACCAAAGGGTCAAATTTTGGAAATCTCTCCAAAACCTATTTGCATGCGCATGTCCTACTTTGCCACCTTGGGCCTCCGGATCGTCTCCTCGTCGCCAGTGACCTCCCGCCACTGGTCTTCGCCGCCGTCAACGGAAATCCTCCCCTCCATTGCCGCCATAGCGAGGTCATCGCCAAGCTAGGGTATGAGCTCAACTCTTTGGGCTTTCTTTTAACTTCGATTCCTAGCACAAAGGCAATGCCATGTTTCTTTCCAAGTATGAGATTGATCCATCCACAGAAATCATCCTCTATATTAGATTTGATTTGAAAATTTAGGGTTAGGTTTCCGCCGGACTCATCTCGGACCGACCGAATTGTAGGAATCGGTCCCACCGATTTGGCTTAGGCCAGTGCACAAGTGATTTTCGGTCTAACCGAAAGTTTCAAATCGGTGTGACCGATACCAGGACTTTGTGAAACCCTAGCAAACTCGGAGCCACCGAACTGTGTCTCGGTCTGACCGATTCCACATGTTTAGACTCCAAAGTTGCTTCAGTGTCACTGAGTTTTACAAATCGGTAGCTCCGAAATGCTTCCTGTAGAAAACTAAAACTAAGTTTTTAACTCTTTATTTTTTCAAAAACTCTGCACTTTGTGATGTTCATCTACTCTATCTCATCTACAACTATTCACAGGGTCAACTCTCAGGTTGCTGTGCAGAATGTCTGATCAAAGTGATAGTCAGAACAAGTCAAAGGAGCAGATGGACTTGAGTGAGGGCACTAGTCCCTCTGGAAGCTATGATGAAGGTAGCAGGAGCACACCACGTAATCTGCCTAAGGCTCAGACTAGGCGGAGAAAGAAGAAAACATCAGACTCTGAGGATGAAGACTTTGAGATTGAGGAAGTCAGCTCCAAGAAGAAAGTGCTAAAGAAAGAATATGGTGATGCTGCTTCCACCAACCCAGGACAAAACAAAAAGGCACCTGCCAGGAGAGTGCCTATGTCTAAGGCCAGGGGAACAACACAAGAGACCATGACATTCACTGTTGAGCAAAAATCAGGTGAGGAAGGCAAGAAGAGAGTCAAGAAAACCACTGTTGAGAAATCCTTCCATGAGGAGAGACTCTGCTAGTGAGGAGGAAGAAGAGGAAGAGGTTGCTGCTCAAGCACCTCCTGCTAAGTCACAGAAGCTGATGGGGGATGCCATCAAGTCTGGGGCAACTCCTTCAAAGCCCAAGACAGCCCCCAAAGCTCCAGCTCAAGCCTCCAAGACACCTCCAAAGAGAAGCACCAGGAACATACCAGCTGCAGAAAAGAACAAGGCCCTAGTGCCTGAAATCGAGGAAGAAGATGCTGAAGCCCAAGTGCTTAGGAAGCTCAAACCAAAGAATCTAGTGGCTAAGAACATGAAGGAAAAGAAAGATGCAGGTCTCAGACTGTGGAGACAAGCTGATCCATATGCAGTGAGAAGAAGGATAGTTGTGGATTACAGATTCCACACCAAAGAACAACAAGATTTTTATGAAACAGTTATGCTTGACAAGAAACCCATTGTCAGTGACATGAAGTGGGTTTACTGGAAGTACATTGATGCTAATGAAGACCACTTTCAAGGAGTGCATGAGAGTTTCAAGCTCAATGGAGTTGACAATTTTTGGGTCAGAAGTTGACCAAGTGGAATGATGAGCTCATAATGCAATTCTACTCAACAGATCATTTTTATCCAGATGGGAAGATTGTGTGGATGACTGAGGGAACAAGATACCAGTAAACAGTGGATGAGTGGGCAAAGCTCATCAAGGCACCCAAAGAGCATGAGAAGGACATTGATGTCTATGCTGAAAAGAAGAAAGACCACAACTATATGGCAAACATGTACAAGGAAATACCTGACAAAGCTTTGGAGATTCACAAGCTTGGGTCAGTGTACTACTTGATGTCTGGTCTGGCCACTATAAACACTATATTGAGGCACACTTTGTTGCCCAAATCAGGAGATCACAGGATGATCAGAGGCCGTTCCATCAATCTTCTTCAAATGTTTTGACTTGCCATAGAAGTTTAAGGTCATGAGCCTGATTGTAGAGACAATCAAGAGGACAGTTGCTGACCAGAAGAGGTCATGTGGGTATGCACCACATATTCAAATGCTGATCAATTCCAAGATGCTCAAGGGAGTGTACCTGTTGGACAAAGAGCATCTGCCTTTGCAGCCAGACTTTGAGGACAACACTATTGTCATCACAGCCGAGGATCCAACTTCCCTAGAGGCACAAGAAAAGAGACAGAAAGGCAAAGCAGAGAAAGCAGCAAAGATGCCCAGTGCTGCAAAAGCTTCAGAAGTATTCCTCAAGTCAAAGCAAGACTATCTTGGATATATGATTCAAGCAACCTTGAGGATTGAGAAAGGAATGGCCACCCTGACTCAGAACTAGGAGAGCTTGGAGAGTGAGGGAGTCCTGGACTAGGGGGTGTCCGGACAGCCGGACTATCATCGTCCGCCGGACTCCAAGACTACGAAGATACAAGATTGAAGACTCTGTCCCGTGTCCGGATGGGACTTTCCTTGGCGTGGAAGGCAATCTTGGCGATACGGATATGTCGATCTCCTACCATTGTAACCGACTCTGTGTAACCCTAGCCTCCTCCGGTGTCTATATAAACCGGAGGGCTTTAGTCCGTAGGACAACATACATTACAACAATCATACCATAGGCTAGCTTTAGGGTTTAGCCTCCTTGATCTCGTGGTAGATCTACTCTTGTACTACCCATATCATCAATATTAATCAAGCAGGACGTAGGGTTTTACCTCCATCGAGAGGGCGAACACAGGTAAAACATCGTGTCCCTCGTCTCCTGTTACCATCCGCCTAGACGCACAGTTCGGGACCCCTACCCGAGATCCGCCGGTTTTGACAATCGACATTGGTGCTTTCATTGAGAGTTCCTCCGCGGTCGCCACCGATAGGCTTGATGGCATCTGCAACCAACGACGCTGTCTGTGGTGAGACTTTTCTCCCGGACAAATCTTAAGATTCGGTTTCCGCCTGCGGGCTAATTCGCTTGGCCATCTGGAGCAGATCAAAAGCTACGCCCCTGGACGTCAGGTCAGATTCGGAAGCCTAAACTTCACGGCCGATGTCCGCGGAGATTTGATCTTCGACGGACTCGAGCCTGACCAAAAGCGCGCCGCCTTTATTGCGATGGGCATGATCTAGCTCTGCCGCCGAACAGTGCCTTGGTGGCCGCACACGAATCCGCTCCGGCCATTAGTCCGGAGCCGATTGCCCAGATAGAGGATCGGTGGATGGACACCGCCTCGGGGGCTTCAACTTCCACGGCGATGGAGCCGAACACTGATCTTGTCCCTCGCAAAACTCGTGATTCTGAGGTGTCGGACTCCTTGCCGGACTCCGAACCTCCCACGCCCCTACCAATCGATTCGGATTGGGCGCCGGTCATGGAATTCACCGCCGCGGACATCTTCCAACACTCGCCCTTTGGCGACATTCTAAATTCACTAAAGCATCTCTTGTTATCAGGAGAGCCCTGGCCAGACTATGGCCAGGATGGTTGGGATATGGACGACGAAGAAATTCAGAGCCCACCCACCACCCACTTTGTAGCCACTGTCGGCGATCTAACCGACATGCTAGACTACGGCTCCGAAGACATCGACGGTATAGACGACGACGCCGGAGACGAACAAGAAACGGCGCCTATAGGGCACGCGAGGACCACCTCGTCATACGACATATACATGGTGGATACCCCAAAAGAGAGCGATAACGAGGACCAACGGGCCGCGGCAGAGGATAACCTCGCCGATAAACAACCAAAACGGCGGCGCAGACGCCGCCCTAAGCCCCGCCTCGACAACAACAACGCTCCTAAGGACCCCGCATTACAGCAGGGCACAAAAGTGGACGACGAGCATGCAGATAAGCAACCATCCAAACAGGACAAGTCAGATAATCAGTCCAGGCCCGGCGAAAATGACGGTTCGAACGATCTCACGCCGGACACGCCGCCGGAAGGTAAAAACCTTTGGAAAAGACTCGTCAACACTGCAAGAAGCTTGAAGAAGGAAAAACGGAAGCTCAAAACAGCGGAAGACACACTCAGAATGAGGTGGAGCAAAGTACTCAAAACCGCGGATAAATACGGCAATGGCCACCAATCAAAGAGCTACCCGAAGCGCAAGCTGCTACCAGAATTCGACGACGAGGCCATAGAGCCCCCATAGTCAAAAAATAAAGAGGCTGCCTGGTTGGATAGACGGCCGAATGACAGGCCAAATTCTGAAAGCGGCGCCACACATAAACCAACCAATGAACTTGGAAGGACAGATGGCCCAGCCAGGTCCATCTACGGGCCAAAGAAGAAGGCCCCAGGAAGCAAGGCAACACGTCAAGTGTCCGAAGATAGCGGCACACCCAAATACAGGGGCGCCGCACACCCACTATGTTTCACCAATGAGGTGCTGGACCATGAATTCCCAGCAGGATTTAAACCAATAAACATAGAGGCCTACGATGGAACAATAGACCCTGGAGTCTGGATCGAAGATTATATACTACATATACACATGGCCAGAGGAGATGATCTCCACGCCATAAAATACCTACCCCTCAAGCTCAAAGGGCCAGCCCGTCATTGGCTTAAAGGCCTCCCAGAAAACACCGTGGGAAGTTGGGTAGAGCTCGAGGACGCGTTTAGAGCAAATTTTCAAGGGACTTATGTCCGCCCTCCGGATGCAGATGATCTAAGTCATATAACTCAACAGCCCGGAGAGTCAGCGCGCAAATTCTGGAACAGGTTCCTCACTAAAAAGAACCAAATAGTCGACTGTCCGGACGCCGAAGCCTTAGCAGCTTTTAAACACAACATCCGAGACAAATGGCTCGCCAGACACCTCGGCCAAGAGAAACCGAGGACAATGCCCGCGCTAACAAGCCTCATGACCCGCTTCTGCGCGGGAGAGGGTAGCTGGCTAGCAAGATGCAGCACCAGCAACCCAAGTACATCCGAGATAAGAGATGGAAACAGAAAATCATGGCGCAGAAAAGAGCAGCACCGGAATCAAGAGAAAAGCCCAAAGAGCACGGCAGTCAACGCCGGATTCAAAAGCTCACGGCCAAACAACAAAACACCGCCTCTTAAGGATGACGGCGATGAGCTGTCCAACTTAAACAAGATTTTGGGTCGGATATGTCAAATCCACAGTACCCCCGGAAGGCCTGCAAACCATACCCATCGAGACTGTTGGGTTTTCAAACAGTCCGGCCGACTAAACGCCAAACACAAGGGGCTCGACGCGTCAAGCGAAGACGATAAACCCCACCAGCAGAGCACCGGAAAACAAAAGACTTCCCCACAAGAGGTCAAAGCAGTAAACTCACTTCATGTGATAATACGGAAAAATAGTGCGGCACTTCCTAAAAAGAGCCTCGCACGGTCCAACCCAGCAGACCATAGAGATTGGATATCAAAACCAATCACTTTCGACCACCTGGACTATTCCAGAAGCGTTCGAAACGCGGGACGGACTGCCCTGATATTGAATCCCATAATCGACGGATTACAATTTACTAAAGTCCTAATGGACGGAGGCAGCGACTTAAACCTGCTGTATTCAAACACAATCCGCAAGATGGGGATAGACCCTACCAAAATTCGACACAGCCGCACTTCCTTCAAAGGGGTGACGTCGGGCCCTTATGCCAAGTGCACAGGCTCCCTATTACTAGAAGTCGTGTTCGGATCACCGAACAACTTTCGGCGCGAAAAACTAATTTTTCATATCGTCCCATTTAAAAGTGGATATCAAGCACTCTTGGGACGAAAGGCTTTTGTCCGTTTCAATGCCATACCACATTACGTGTCTCTTACACTCAAGATGCCCGGTCCGCGTGGCATCATCTCAGTGCGAGGGTCACCCAAAGACCCCGGACTCGGATAGACGAGTCCGGCATCAGTAGGCTAGGGGCTCCCTCGCCGCACACCCCTTCACAAGGGGCTGCGCGCACAAACAACCGCGTGTTCATTCAAATCCCGCCTTGCTTATTCATATTTTTTCTTTCACACATACCTTTTTTCGCATGAATTGTTTTCCAACTAAGCGTTCCTCTCTTTTTACAGATGAACAACGTGCATACCCGTCCAGGATAACGGCACAACGGAGACACAGGCGCAGACGTGCAGTAGGGACCCTATGCAAGGATTCTTTTCAGATTAAGACCCTGCGTAAACCTTTTTTACTGTCTCTTGTTGTTATTCTCCCTTGGTTTCTTCCTATAACCAAAGCGGAGCCTGACGTTTTGGCATCGGCCGCGTCAGAGGACCATGCCCGTACCTGGACACTAGGGGCTTAGGGCATTATTCTGCCCATTATCATAAAGACCGAACACCTTAGGGAGTGTTCGGCGTCTCGAGTTAGGCATTATATGCATCAGCTCCGAATCATGTCTTTGGTCAAATGTTGGGTTTGCCCGGCTCCTGTGTTTTGCTGCCTTACGTTCCGTATCATCGGCTAACGCGGCACCAGGAGAACTATCGCGATTGTGCCCCAGCCTGGGCGTGCACCTCGAGAGAAAGCCGAAAACTGACTGTCATGATATAGCGAGAGACTGGTCAACCACTCGATCGACTACCGGAATGTTTAGAATTCCCCGCTTTGACGAAGGACCGTTTCCCGGTCAGGCACACACGCGCCCCAAAATCGGAAAAGTGCGGTGCCCCCAGGGGCTATATCGTAGCCCCACACTCGAACTCCACTGGCTAAGTGAAAGTGATAAAGCATTATAGTCCGGATTGCCTCGTTTGCTACGCTACCACCTCCTAAACAGGACCGAGACGTCGGATTAAGTGTGAACACGCGCTATTTTTGCGAACACCCCTGCACCTTGTGCGTGGGGGCTGAAGCCGAAGACTGCAATCTTTTAGGTTATACAAATGTATACGTAAACGGCCGCGTAGGAGAAGTTTTACTACTTGGGACGCACAAGTATAAAAAGCAGTTATAGCATAATCATCGTTTTACAAGCTAAAAACATTCATTTGAACGTGACATTTTTTGAGCACTGCGACTCTATTACACGAGCACCACGCATAACTTCCCCGAAATAGTGCTCGGCGGGGAGCCGGCTTTCATCCGAATCCTGGGCAGCAACAACGGTGGCATCCATCTCTGTCCAATGCGCCTTCACGCGGGCAAGAGCCATCCGCGCGCCTTCGATGCAGGCCGACCGCTTCATCCCCTTGATATGCGGCACCGCCCCAAGGAATTGCTGTAGTAAGCCGAAATAGCTCGTCGCCTTGGGCCTCTCTGGCCAGACATGAGCCACGATGTCAGTCATGGCAAGTCCGGATAATCTATTTAGCTCGGTCCATTCGGCCAACCGGTCGGTCAACGGAAGTGAGCGATCCGGACTATGGAATTGAGACCAAAATAGCTCTTCCGTCTTGTGATCCTTCTGGCTCCAGAAGTGCTCAACAGCATCAGCCGCACTTGCTGCTAAGTCCATATACGGATCCGCCGGACTCCACAGCCGATCAAATTGAGCATACTTTTGATCCATAAACCGGCGACGCAGCAGAAAAGGCTTGCCAGCCACGATATCTCTGGCCTGGCGCAGCTCCTCCTTCATGGCCCGCATTGTAGAGCGGGCATCCTCGGCCTCGGCGGTGGCCTTCCTCAGGTCTTCCCGCTCCGATAAGCGCTCCTTTTCAAGAGCCTCATTGCGGTCAGCAACATCTTTTACTTTCACGGCCAATTCAGACACCTCTTCCCTGCTTAGGCAGTGTGCAGCCCTTTCGGCTTTCAACTCCTCGGCCGCCCTCGAGGCAGCCGCGTCACTCCTTCGGGCTTGCTCCTTAGCTTGAGCAAGTTCGGCCCGAAGGCCCTCCATAGCAGCAGCACCATCTGTATAACAACATTTAATTTATCAAAGGAGGGCTTTGACCCCCTTAATAAAGCGACTGTGGAAAACTCATTTACCTTGCGACTCGTCAAGTCGCCGGTTCACAAGTGCGATGTCTGCATCCGCCACGTCAAGTTGCCGCATTAACTCGGCAACCCCACTAGTCCGGCTAGCCCTCGGACTATCCGCCACCTGCATAGGAACAGCGACATTCATTACTTGCGATTTCGATCCTCGGCACGCTGTCGCTTTCGACAACCTACCGAGTCTCAGGGGCTACTACCTATACAGGGCGCACTTTTATGTGCAAAACGGCAAAAAAAAACGGGTGCGCCATTTTCACGCACCTCAAATCCCGCCAGCAAACTCGTAGCGGCATCACGCAATCCGCTCTCGGCGGACGAAATCCTTCCAATCACCATACGCATCAACGCACGGTGATCTTCTGAGATGGACGCCCTCTCCAGCAGATTCTTCAGTTCTCCCGGCCGGACACTAGCGGGCGCCGAACTCCCCGGCCCCTCCGGACTCGGGGACACCCTCCGTGACGATACTTCAGGCTCGTTTGCCCTATCTAACGGCGCAGCAGACGGGGGCGTTTCGCTCTCCATCATCTCCGGAAGAAGGTCCCCCGAAGACGAACTCATCTGCGAAGGCCGCAAATCCGAACTGCAAGATAAAAATTTCGGTAACCCACAGAAGCACAAATGGAGGTATTTTCTTACTAATGAACTCCCCTTTTCATACCCACGGCTCGTTGGAGGGCTGATCCTTTGGTGATGATTGTACGTCCGGATTCTCCCCGGATGCCGGACCCCCCGGTGAAGATCTCTTCCCCCGTTTAGGGGCTTTGGCCTCCGGATCTTCGGAGGCGGTCCTCTTCTCCCCCTGGAAGGAGGAGTTTTTGGTTCCCCCCTCTTCAGACGCCCCTTTGGGCGAAGTAATAGCTCCTTTATCTTTCCCATCGCCCCCTTTTACGGGCGCGACCTCCAACATTCTGACCAGCACGAGCTCCAGTGCGGTCTCTGGGAGGGGAGCCGGACACCTTATCAGCTTCGATCGCGCTACCCACTCCTGTGAAAAGCTATGGGTCAGGAGGCGAACCCTAGAAAAGCAGATAAATAAAACGTCCGGACTCTAAGCTATTTACCTGAGTATCCGGGCAATTGCGGCTTAGGCGTGCGTCCTCGGTCAATTCCGGACACGCCACCTGCGGTCCAAAGAACAACCTGTACATCTCCACGGGTGTTGCACCCATGAAGTGTTGGAGAATTCGAGGTCTCTCCGGGTTGAACTCCCATAGACAGAGAGGACGGCGTTTGCAGGGCAGGAGACGCCTGGTTAGCATTACCTGCATCACCACGACCGGATTGATCTCCCTCGCTTCGAGGTCTCTAATCCGGCCCTACAGTGAGGCCACGTCTTCGGACGGCCCCCAATTGAGCCCTTGGTTGACCCACGACATCAGTCGGCGTGGAGGTCCCGGGCGGAATGAAGGCGGCGGCTTTTGCTTGCTGCCCTTCGGAGCGGTGATATAGAACCACTCCTGTTTCCACAGTCCGAGTTCCTCTTGGAAGGAACCCTCAGGCCACGGGGCATCGGCCCTTATGCTTATGGCCGCCCCGCCGCACTCCGCTTGACGCCCCCCGATCATCTTCGGCTCCACTTTGAAGGTTTTTAGCCACAGGCCGAAGTGGGGGGTGACACGGAGGAAGGCCTCGCAGACGATAATGAATGCGGAGACATGGAGGATGGACTCCGGAGCCAAATCGTGAAAATCCAGCCCGTAGTAGAACATGAGCCCTCTCACGAAGGGGTCCGTCGGGAAGCCTAAACCCCGACGGAGGTGGGGTACGAAGACGACGTACTCGCCGGGCTCGAGGGCGGGCACGGCCTGCCCTTGGGCAGGCAACCTGTGCGAAATCTCGTAGGACAGGTACTTGGCCTCCCGCAGCTTTGACACGTCCTCCTCCGTGACGGAGGAGGGCATCCACCGGCCATGGAGGTCGGAGCCGGACATGGCTGAGAATCCGAAGCGCTCGAATCTGGGGCTCTGGATGTTGGAACTAGGAGCGAGAAGGAGATTCGATGCGAGATTGAAGAAAAGGAACAGTCCTTGGTCCTCTTATAAAGGGGAAAAATACCAAGGGTCGTCTCCATGACCGTTCGGGATTCACCTTCGATGGAGGAGGCGTGGCGACGGGCGCGGTTGGGTTACCCACGCACGTATTGATGAGAATCCCGGAATAAGGGGAACATGATCTCTGCTTCGACAAGACGTGCCAAGGAAACCGCTTCGCTAAACGTGTTGAGGTGGTATAGTAAAAAACGATTCAAACAAAGGCTTGGTAGCGGTGTGATGTCACGCCGCATAATACGTCAGCAGATTGGACTGGTGTACATTTTATTCTCTCTACGGTGGAATGTGGAATTTATTTTGCAGAGCCGGACACTATCCTGGTGTTCATGATCTTCTCTGGATTATTCAAGCGAGGAACCCGCCTTGCAATGCCGAACATTATGCGCGCCGGACTTATCGTCATTGAAGCCTGGTTCAGGGGCTACTGAGGGAGTCCTGGACTAGGGGGTGTCCGGACAGCCGGACTATCATCGTCCGCCGGACTCCAAGACTACGAAGATACAAGATTGAAGACTCCGTCCCGTGTCCGGATGGGACTTTCCTTGGCGTGGAAGGCAAGCTTGGCGATACGGATATGTCGATCTCCTACCATTGTAACCGACTCTATGTAACCCTAGCCTCCTCCGATGTCTATATAAACCGGAGGGCTTTAGTCCGTAGGACAACATACATTACAACAATCATACCATAGGCTAGCTTTAGGGTTTAGCCTCCTTGATCTCGTGGTAGATCTACTCTTGTACTACCCATATCATCAATATTAATCAAGCAGGACGTAGGGTCTTACCTCCATCGAGAGGGCCCGAACCTGGGTAAAACATCGTGTCCCTCGTCTCCTGTTACCATCCGCCTAGACACACAGTTCGGGACCCCCTACCCGAGATCCGCCGGTTTTGATACCGACAGAGAGGATCATTGAAACCAAATTATATGATCTTGACTTGAAGGTAACTAAGATTCAGACAGCAGTTGAAGAGCTCCAGGAAGAAGCAGAGGAGAGGAAGGGCAAAGCAACTACACAGGTGTTCCACAGAGTGCCTAGAGGATGAGGTCTGCAGAAGGTTGCTGCGGACACAAGAGCAACAATTTTCAAAGACTGCAGCCATAGCTCCCACAGCTCCAGTTGCTCTCTAGTGCAACTCCACAAGCTCCAACATATTCCACTGATGCTTTTGTCCTTGGATTCATCTCAACACCTCCTTCCTAAGATCAAGCCTAGAGAGACACATAGCACTATGCATTTTCAAGCTTTTTGGTAACTTGTTGCCAAAGGGGGAGAAAGTGTATAGATCATAGGCTTCGGAGAGAGAGATTTGCTTCTTTTCGCTACTCGTTTGCTTGTGAGATACTTTTGTCTATGTGTGGGAGATACTTTATATGATCATGTGTTTGATCATACTATGCTTAATGCTTGTGTTTGAATGATGACATTATCTATCTCTTGTATGATCATTCACTTTGCCTTGGTGATGAGTGCTTGTTCTTAATTCTTATCATTTTGAGCACTCCACCAAGATGTATGTGACATGGAAGAGTAACCCGTGATCCTATTTATTTGTGCATTTGCATTCAAAAGAAAATCTCAAATAATGCACAAATTTAGGGGGAGCTCTTACTTATCACATACTTCTCAAAGCGACGATGTATTTCATTCTTACTATCATTTGTCGAAGCTTCGGTCTATATGTTGTCATCAATTACCAAAAAGGGGGAGATTGAAAGTGCAACTAATCCCTAGGTGGTTTTGGTAATTCTTAACAACATATACTTCATTGAACTAATGCTCTTTCAATATGATCATTTCAGAAAGTTCATTGATTGGCATGGCATAGACTAGCACTACTACAGAATGTTGCTAACGCGACACTACGATCAGCGACCCTTCGAGAAACTGTGTGCGATGGAAAAATCGTAAACGATGGTGTTAGAGAACCGTCAAAAATGTCCAAAACATTTGCGATGACGGATGCATCAAATACGGTTCAGATTTTAGTTGCGTGTGCGATGCAGGGCATACGGTTCAGTTCAATTAACTATTTGCGATGAGGTGGAACAAATGAAATGGGCAGCTAGATGAAGGCGTGTGCTATACACATCATACGATTCACTAGGATGAACTATTTATGATTAGGCAACACAAAAGAAATGGTCAGCCAGATGAAGGTGTGTGCGATATACGGCATGCGGTTCACTCGGATGAACTGTTTGCGTTGAGGCAAGAGAACAGAAACGGTTCAATATAACAAGATGTGTGTGATACGTAGCAAACAGGTCTGTAATCAGAAATGTGTGCGAAGACCAATAATAACACATGCGATGCTTCTAATAAGATGTATGTGATATGCTCTGTCTACACAACATGTATTGGCCATTGGGGGGCGGGCGGTCATCCGGATACGCCATAAGGATGCGAAGAGGCATCCTATATCAGCAAGGACTAGCTGTTCCACCAGTAGCTCATCTAAGAGAACTCTCAAGTTAAGTGTGCTCAGGCTGGATCAGCCATGGAATGGGTGACTGGATGGGAAGTTGTGTTGATGTTAAATTAACTGATAGGATGGGTCATATTGGTCAAATGACCAAAATGACCCATTCCCTCAGCTAATTTAACCTCGAGGTCCTTGTTTTTTATTTTTATTTTATTTTTTAACATATGTTAAAGAAGGTCTACCGCATTAGTTTTTGACAATGTGTATACGTGGCATACAGTTGATCCATTTGACCTGTTGATGAATTCATCACCGACGGGTTCCCTAGTGTGGTATGTGTTCATCTCATCATTATCTACTTCTTGTGCTAGCTCGATGTTCCTTTATATTGTAAGTTTCCATTAATTGATGGCGTTCTATGAACACACCACCGTTTCCCGCCATTTCCTCACCTGTTTCCCACCACCCAGCGATATTGCACATAAACCTAGGCGCGGCATGACGCACGGAGGCAACAAGCACAGCGTATAGCACATTCACCTTTCCAGGCATGCCAACACACCAAAGCGCCACCTCTGCCATCAACCTCGTCGACGAGGAAAACCAGAAGGCGCCACGGCCTGTCGAGGCCATGTCGTTCCCCGACAACGCGATGTACGACGCCTTGATGCGCATCATCAGCAGGGTTGAGTAGACCTTTAGCGCATGGCGCTTGAGAGCTGTGGATCAAGATAGGCATGTCAGCGCCGAGAGGCTGTAGCTCACCGCACAACATGATCGATGGCGCGCCGCAGAGCAAGCTAGGTGTGTCCACACCGATAGGCTGCGGCTCGCCGCACGACGAGAGCGTTGGAGCGCTGCAGAGCGAGAGGCGTGGTGCGCCACACAACAAGAGCGGATCCATTAGCGCTTGCCTGCTATCAACAGGGCGTCGCAGCTGGGTACACGTCTCGTCAGTACCCCCATTCCTCGCCAGGAGTGGGCACAGGCCCTCTGCGTCGTACTTGCACCAGAGGTTGGCCGCGCCGTACTTGCAGCGGACGCCCGTCGTGCCGTTCGCATGGGTCACGCCGTTCGCCTTATCCGTGGCCTGCTCGATGCCAATGGGTTGGTCGGTAGGCTCGACTGCCTCCTTGGCCCAGGTGTCCACCTGGGCGCAGTAGAGGAACATGGCTGTCGCGTCCTCGAGGTGGTGATCTCCGATGAAATAGCCAACTTGGAGCTCGAGATCGCGCTCCAGATGTACCGCGAGCGTGTCGACCGCTTGGACGAACGCCTGCACGAGTTCAGGCAGAGCCAAGAGCTACCGTAGGAAAGGGCTGCTGGTCATGGTCTCATGGACGTGTTTTATTTTGTTGGGTCGTTTCGACGTGGATAGCCATGTATACACAGCAATCATACTATTGCTCTGTTTCAATGTGTGTACTCTGTTTTCCGTTCTTATATGTTCTTTTTCAATGTGTGTTTATACGCTTTTCATTCTGTATATGTGGATGATAACAGATAGATTCAAATTAGTATGCACAAACAGATAGAAAATGGAATTCGTAATATATATAATATTAATTGTTCATTAGTTCATCATAGAATATATATATAATATCATCACATATACATGATGATACTTAACTACTAGGTACAATGCATACAATTGAAAACGAACAATACTAAAACTACTAAACCCTCCTGGGGCCAGTATTCCGGCAGCCCCTCACCAGCATCTCCCTGGTGTGCGGTGTCTTCCGAGAGTGGAGGTAGTACTCTGCCTCCTCCACCTCGCAGCGCTTGACGTGCCGATCTGCCTCTTACAGGCGGACGCGCGCGAATGATCTTGCCATTTTGTTGGGCGCCCACCGGAGCTCCTTGTCGGTGGCACGCTGGAGCTTATCGGCCCGGCTCGACGCAGCGACAAGGCGCATAGCGCCTGTGGCCTTCCTCATGAAGTACCTGTCTTCATACACCTCCTCCGCACGATGACACGCCCGCCCCCAAAGCTCTGCCGCCTCCTTTTTCCGTGCGGCATCACGGGCTTCACAGGCCGCCTGGTACCTGGCATCCTCCTCCACCATCTCCTTCTTGAAAGCCACTTGTCTGGCATTCTCAGCCGGCGGCAGCGACTTCCAAAGAAAAGGATCATACTGGCCCCAAAACCAATCCAAAGTTGGGGGGTCCAGCGCAACCTCGTGCGGCGACGCGTAGGTGTCCTCGTCGCTGCTCTTCGAGTGAGCCTCCTCGGGGGTGGCGACTCCTCGTCGGTGCATGGGCAGACCGACGGCGCCATGGCAAAGATTTGAGATAGAGAGAGAGAGGGCGAGCAAGGGGTGGATCTAGATGAGAATACATGCGGGACGACGTGAGCAAGGTAGTATTTGTTGGCGGCCGGAATCTAGATTGTCGGGAACAGTACACGCGCCAGTCGCCGAAATCTACGAGTACTGTAGTGTGAATTACACATGATTGCCATAGCAAAATCTGTGTGTGAACATAATAGCTGACGGTTCCCAATGCAGAACCGTGTCTGATTAATAAAGCCTGCCACCCACCTCACCCACCTTCCAAAACCCGAGGCGCGAAATAGAGTGCTAATCGTGTGGGGCCGGTTGTCTTGCCAGATTTTAGATTTTCTTTTTTGAACACCAAATATTTACATTGTCTGATGATTTTTGAACTCGCACACAAGTACACAAATATGATTTTCAAACCGTTATGGTTAGCCGTTGCATGTAGATGTAGTTCAAATTTGAATTACGGTCATTAAATGGCTAATAAATCCCTTAAATATCTTCAAAAGGTCAAATGACCCCTGAAATTTCCAAATTTTCACATGACAGTTAGTATCAGTGCACATTACACGTAGAAAATTTTGAAGGCCGTAAGAGGAAGCTATTTGCCGTTCGTCATCAAACATGCATTGTTCCCTCTCGGAACCACGAGCCTTCTAGTGAGTTGCTCTGGTTTGTGAGGGGTGTGTGTCCAAACTTTCGTCAAGCAAGCCAATTTTTGTACCACATCATCTTGGTGGCATGACATTACATCAAGCAAGGTTACATGTTTTTCTGATCATTTTTTAATTTTTTGGAATAACAATGCCATGGCACTCCATGCATGTGTCCATACCGTGAGACCAATATGTTTGTAAATTCCTTCTAATTTACTGCACATGAAATTAAATGGCACACAAGTACACAAATATGATTTTTCAAACCGTTATGGTTAGCCGTTGCATGTACATCTAGTTCAAATTTGAATTACGTACGGTCATTAAACGGCTAGAAAATCACTTAAATCTCTTTAAAAGGTCAAATGACAACTGAAATTTTCAAAATTTTCACCTGACAGTTAGTATCAGTGCACATTACACGTAGCAAAATTTTGAAGGCCATAAGAGGAAGCTATCCGCCGTTCGTCATCAAACATGCATTGTTCCCTCTCAGAACCACGAGCCTTCTAGTGAGTTGCTCCAGTTTGTGAGGGGCTTGTGTCCAAACTTTCATCAAGCAAGACATTTTTTGTACCACATCATCTTGGTGGCATGACATTACATCAAGCAAGGTTTCATGTTTTTCTGATCATTTTTAAATTTTTTTGGAATTACAATGCCATGGCACTCCATGCATGTACATGCATGTGTCCATGCCGTGCGACCAATATGTTTGAAAATTCAATCTAATTTACTGCACATGGAATTAACTCGCACACAATTACACAAATATGATTTTCCAAACTGTTATGGTTAGTCGTTGCATGTACATCTACTTCAAATTTAAATTACATACAGTCATTAAATGGCTAGGAAATCACTTAAATCTCTTTAAAAGGTCAAATGACCCCTGAAATTTTCCAAATTTTCACATGACAGTTAGTATCAGTGCACATTACACGTAGAAAAAATTTGAAGGCCGTAAGAGGAAGCTATCTGCCGTTCGTCAGCAAACATGCATTGCTCCCTCTCGGAACCACGAGCCTTCTAGTGAGTTGCTACGGTTTGTGAGGGGTGTGTGTCCAAACTTTCGTTAAATAGGCAAATTTTTGTACCACATCATCTTGGTGGTATGACATTACCTCAAGCAAGGTTTCATGTTTTTAATTTTTTGGAATTTAAATGCCATGGCACTCCATGCTTAATTGTGTCATAGCCGTTAGACCAATATGTCTGAAAAATCCTTCCAATTACCGCACATGGAATTAAATCGCACACAAGTCCACAAAGTATGAATTTTCAAACCGTTTTGGTTAACTGCTGCATGTACATGCAGTTCAAATTTTAAATTACGGTCATTAAATGGCTAGAAAATCACTTAAATGTCCTAAAAGGTCAAATGACCGCTGAAATTTTCCAAAATTTGACATGACAGTTGTATTAGTACTACAAATTTTCTCGTACATTTAAAACACCATCCATTGCCACTTCACTCCAAATTCGTCTTTCACAGCTAATAAAAAATATCTACAACATCACACAGTTGTTTTGTCGGAATCGTTTGCGATGAAAACATCTGGGTCTATTTAAGTCTTCCTCCTTAAGCTTCGTCGGCTCGTCTGTTCCAGTGCCGGCAACCCCCGAATCCACAAATCCCGATCCCCATTCCCGCACCCCCTTCTTGCAAAGATGACGCCATTGAAACACTTCGTGAAGGGTCGTACGATGGCCGCACCCCCCCGAGCGCCTCCGCCTGCTCGGAGAGCGTGGTCGCCTATGCCGAGAGTGTCGTCGCATCCGCATTGAGCGCGGCCACTTCCGCCGAGAGGGCGTCTGCGGCAGCCGACCCGGCTGCAGCTGCTACTGCGATGGTGGCTGCAAACGCCGAGAGCGCTCGAGCTTCCGTCTGTGTCGCCGATGTCGCCCTGGCCCGGGTCGAGGCCATCCACGCCAAGATATTCTGTGCCACCTCGAATCCAAAGATGCAACCCACGTCCGAAAAGGCGGCGGTGGCCATGGAGCACCTGCTTCCTCATGAGGTCGTCGAGCGGGAGCTGGAGATGCAGGAGGCGACGGAGATCGAGGAGCGCCGGGAGGAGGAGTTGCGCGTGTCCCAGGTCGAGGTAGGGAAGAGTCTGTCCATCGAGGAATCAGCGGTGGAGTACCAACGCGAGCTCTGGTGCAGCCACTACTACGAGTACCACAACCTTGAGGGCAGCGCCGAGGGCGAGGATGAGGACGAGGACGAGGACACGGTCGACTTCAGAAGGGGGGCGTGGAGTCCACCAACGGTGGCATGTCGCCAGGACAAGTCATCGACATCTCATCTCACACTGGCGATGCATAGGCCGGCGCAGCGGCGGATTTGTTAAAATTATTCGTATTTAGGCTTTGTTTTTAATGTTGTTCTTTTGTTAGAGCAATGTTTAGGTGAACTATCTTTGTTTAATTACTAAAATTGCTCGATTCAGTATGTCTGGTCTATGTGTTGTACGCTCTTTTGTGTGCCCAAATTAGCAGGCGATGTTAAATTATGCAATGACGTACGCGAGGAAATTTCCACCAAAATTTCAATTTTCAAACTCATCCCATGCGCGTGAAGCAGACGAATCATTTGTGATGCACACTATCGTTCAAAGTGAATGGTGTCCGGCGGCACCGTGCACAAAGTTTCCCTTCACATTTCGAAATTTTTGGCCTATCACCGAAATATCTACCCTCCCCCCTCCCCATCCCCTTTTCTCCCCGACCACAAGTCACATTTCCCCTGTTTCCCCCTTCCTTCCTTCCTTCCTAAGCTATAGCCGCTTCCTCACTTGCTTCCTCGCTCTCGACGTCTCGCATCCTACCGCCGGGGTCGCCATGGTCATCTTCAAAGACCTCTCCAGCGGTTCCTCCTCCGATGACGACTCCACCACCTGGGTATGCCTCTCTTCTGTCTCTCGGGCTATGACTTTGAATGAAATATTTTTACCTGGCGGTCGATTTGAGTCATTTGTTCCTCTTGTAGTTCCCTAGGACCTTCAGTTGCAACGAATGGAGCGGGGTGGCTGAAGATCTATCTGCTCGTGTTGTCACCATCAGTCTCCATGCGTGAAGCTAGTTGTGTTTGAATCTATGGACAGTGGGAGGAAGTTTCTGGCATGTGTAGAGAAGGTTAGATCCTCTTTTGTTGTTACAAATCATTTGTTAGATGTGATTCAGACACTGTCATGGTCCCAACCCATTCATACCACACCTTCAACCAAAACGCATCCTGAGACAGTGTCATAGTTTGTACCTAGTATCTAAAAATGTTGCCATCTCATCAGAGGTGCCATTAGAAAATTAATTGGCACCACTTCAGCAGCTTGTGGAGCCAACTTGTCCACATATCCGAGCAACCAAGCAGCAAAATACTAAATCTTTATGCCATGATGGAATTGGGCGTCGGAGCAACTAGGTGCTTCGGAGTTTGGGTCCTTGATTTTTTCGCTGCATCGGCTTGCCAGTGCAGGGCACCGGTGTGAGATGCAGCAACAGTTGTCTTTACACAGGTTTTGGCATACATAATGGACGCCTTAGTGCTATTAGTTCTATGTTACTAGTTTTGTGCATGTAGACACATGTTAGTATCAATTTGCTGTCATCCAAACACTATCACTATGTTGTTGCAGTTATATTTACCTTCCTCATAAAATGTTCAATTTGTTATTTATAGTACATGCGTAAGAACTTGTAGCGTTGTTGTAGTTAATTATAGCTTCTGATGTTTAACAATTTGGTTGTTGTCTCAGTAGCAATTAATTCATTTGCACATTGATATTTTTGAGAAGATATGTCATAATTAACTTGTTTCTTCAGTTTTTCAAAATAAGTATTTGGTGATTTTCTATGTTGCTATAAACCCATTTCCCCTACAATTGTTACTGATCTAGTTTGAAATATTATAGGATGAACGGAAGTGTTCTTACTTGGAGTGGGTTGATCAAGAGTGGCCACAGTCTTTGAAGATGTGCCTTGCAAAGCTCTGGAGCATGTATGAGGAAGAGAACGGAGGTAGGCTTAGAGAAAGTGTTGTCAACGCTGAAGAATATTTGAATATGCGGGATAAAAAGAGGAAGGTGGAGAATGAGCTCAGATTTTTTAAATCAAACTTTGCTAAGATGGTGTTGGCGAAGGAGGAGGCACTTTCCCAGTTGGCCAGTGCAAAACAGTTTCTTACTGAACTCAAAGCAGAGGTGGATAAGATGAGCCTAGATGATCTCGATTAGGGAAATGAATATATTTTTCTAATATTGTTCTTATGAAGCTGAACTAGCTATATGTTGTATTGTGCAGTTTTCAGGTAGCTATTGTATTGTGATGTTAAAATATATTTATGTGCCTGATATGAAATTGGCAAACAACTGTTCGATATGAAATGTGAATTTGCTAATACTGGAATTATTAATTGTAAACTAATAAACCTACTAAATGGGTCATGGAACTTTGCAAATGGTTCTAGCAGTAAAAACGCTTGTGATTGATAGCCCAATGCCACATAGTTTTCTTCATCAAATCATGTGTGATGTAGTCGATAAAAGCAAACGGTTAACCAAGGCAGAGCGTGTGTGATAGTTACACGTATCACACACGAGCCTATACATAAACCTGTGTGGGATGTACATACGAACGGAAACGTTTTTCCTGGATTGACTGTGTGGGATGTACATAAGAACGGAAACGTATTCCTTGGATTGAATGTGTGTGATATACATACCTACGGAAATGTTTTTCTGGGATTCACCGTGTCGGATGTACATACCTATGGAAATCTTTTCTGGGATTCACCGTGTGGGATGTACATACTTACGGAAATGATTGGGTTTCCGTGGGTCACCCGACCGCACACGAACTCATTTGGTGTCCCAGGACGGCCTATCCCTGACGGTTTGTGGGTCATGTCGGAAGGACCCCCTAATCACCCACACTCACTAGGTGACGGTTCCAAATGCCGTCGTGGAAAGGGGGTTTAAACCGTTTGTATAGCACTGACGCATACCAGTGTAGAGATGTGGACCCCTCAAAATGCTAAGGACACATATTGGCAACAAGCTCAAGACTCTACATTTTAATTTTAGTGACCCAAGATCACATTGAGTCCATAGGAAAGCCAATGCTATTAAAAGGGGATGAGGTGTTGCTTAATGGCTTACTTTCTCAAAATGCTTAGTGATATGCTCCAAAACCCTCAACCACTTTCTCATTTCCACATATGTCCTAAACCTAAAAGTCAAATTCGGCCCCACCGACTTGATCTATCCGGCGCCACCGAGTTTCATTTGACATAGCCACTGCCACAAACCCTAGTTACTTAGGTCTCACCAATAGGGATCTCGGTCTCACCGAGATGGGATTGCAAACTCACTATTTCCTGTTTGTAACATTTCGGTCCCACCGAAATGAGCAAATCGGTTCCACCGAGTCTGCAATGCAAATTCACTGTTTCCCTTTCGTAACACTTTGGTCCCACCGAAGTGAGCGAAACAGTCCCATCGAGTTTGCTTGACCAATCCTCTATGTGAATATTGCTGAAATCGGTCCCACCGAGGTTATGCGATCGGTCACACCGTGATTACATTATGCCCTAACCCTAGCATATCGGTCTCACCGAGATGACTAAGTCGGTCCCACCGAAAAGCCTAACGTTCATATTTTGAGCTGAATCGGTCTGACCGAGTTTTACCATTTGGTCCCACCGAGTTTGGGAATCTGTGTGCTTTTATGTGGAGGCTATATATACCCCTCCACCCACTCTTCATTCGTGAGGAGAGCCATTAGAACGTGCCTACACTTCCAACATTCATTTTCTAAGAACCACCTACTCATGTGTTGAGACCAAGATATTCCAATCCAACCACAAGAATCTTGATCTCTAGCCTTCTCCAAGTTGCTTTCCACTCAAATCATCTTTCCACCATAGCCAAATTTGTGTGAGAGAATTGAGTGTTGGGGAGACTATTCTTTGAAGCACAAGAGCAAGGAGTTCATCGTCAACACACCATCTATTACCTTTTGGAGAGTGGTGTCTCCTAGATTGGTTAGGTGTCACTTGGGAGCCTCCGTCAAGATTGTGGAGTTGAACCAAGGAGTTTGTAAGGGCAAGGAGATCTCCTACTTCGTGAAGATGTACCCTAGTGAGGCAAGTCCTTCGTGGGCGATGGCCACGGTGGGATAGACAAGGTTGCTTCTTCGTGGACCCTTCGTGGGTGGAGCCCTCCATGGACTCCCGCAATTGTTACCCTTCCTGGGTTGAAGTCTCCATCAACGTGGATGTACGATAGCACCACCTATCGGAATCACGCCAAAAATCTTCGTGTCAACATTGCGTTTGCTCCCTCCAAACTCCTCCCATTTACTTTCTTGCAAGTTGCATGCTTTACTTACCGCAGCCCACATACTCTTTGCATGCTTGCTTGAATTGTATTGAGATTGCTTAACTTGTGCTAAGTTGCTAAAATCTACCAAAACTAAAATTGGGAAAAGGTTAAGTTTTTATTTGGTCAAGTAGTCTAATCACCCCCCCCTCTAGACATACTTTCGATCCTCCAACATGTTATCCTGACGAAAGGTGGTCTTCACCTGCAAAGCTTCTGGTCGTGACGCTGCGGTGGGCTCGGCGATGACATCCGTCCTGCTGTCCTGGTGGTCTTGGTCTTGTTGCACCAAATGGAAACCTTTGCCAGATTCCTCGGGAACCCATGGTTGTGCTTGCCTCCTTAGCACCAAAGAGGAAACTGCCTCTCTGCGCCCGCTGGTGCCCGCCTGACCTTGGTCGTCATGGCTTGCGTCATCGCAACCTCATGAAGTCAGGTACCTGCATAGAAATCTCCGCTCCTCGGGAGGTCGCATGGGGAGGTGCTCTCTCGGGAGGTCCTCGGGAGGTCCTCGGGAGGTCGCATGGCGAGGGTCTTGTCTTGGAGGTCTTGTAGATGGGCCATACTAGGCCGTCGAAGGAGCCACGCCGTGGGCCGCAGGCAGGCAAGTCTGGGTACCTTAGTTCCTAGAACACCGACCGTTGAGCTCCTCCTTTGACTTCTGTTGACCCCGACATCCACATTGATGGTGAAGCCGCCTGCCACGCCTACGACGTGTTCGACGAAATAGCCGGGAGTTATTTTTTATTCTTTTGCTTGGTTTGCTCCGGTCATCTATGTTTTGGCCATTCGGAACACTTGCTTGAGCTTTGGTCATCGATTTTTGTAGCCAAAATGTGCCCTTCACATATACGGAGATGTTGTCCAAGAGCACCGTGAATTTGAGTGCCACACTTAGCGATTTTGATGCATCATACGTTGAGGTCGATGCAAAGGTGCATGATGAGACTGAAGATGATGATGACGTGCAAGGGAACGAGGTGGCCGACTATGATGCTGGGTTGGGGAGGACCGACAACTACACGGAGACGAAGGATGTGTGCTTAGTTAAAGCATGGGAAATCATCTCTCTTGACTCCATTGTCAGCAAGGACCAAACCTATGGCAACTATTGGAAAATGTTCAAAGTCGAATTTCATTAAATGATGCCATTCCCATCTGACCGGAGCTTGAAGGGCCTCCAAGGCTGTTGGGACACCATCAACAAAGCTTGTGGCTGTTGGGCCTGATGCTTGGAGGAAGTGTGGAATGCACCACCAAGTGGTGTCATTATCGATGATTATGTGAGCATTTCTTCATCTTCATGTCCCTAGTCGTGTTCATAGGAAGATTATGAGCTCATACTTGTCTCAATGTTGTTTGTAGGATCACATCACCAATAAGTACTACAAGCAAACCCTGGCCTCCAATGGCCGGTCATTCAATCTTCAACATTATTGTTGGAAATGGCTCCAAGATAGTGAGAAGTGGAGCGTGAGGGACAACGAATCCCCTCCAAAGAGAGGCATCAAAGTGGAGGTTGAGGATGATGACGATAGTGATGATGCACCAAGAGGAGGAAGAAACAAGGGCAAACCGGATGGAAACAAGAAGGAGAAAGGAAGAGTCAAGAGGACGTATGAGGCAATCACTTTGAGGGATCAAATTGGTTAAATGGCGAAGATGAAGGAGGTTATGTTGGGAAACGTAGCATGCAATTTCAAAAAAATTCCTATGCTCACGCAAGATCTATCTAGGAGATGCATAGCAACGAGAGGGGGAGAGTGTGTCCATGTACCCTCGTAGACCGAAAGCGGAAGCGTTAGCTTAATGCGGTTGATGTAGTTGAACGTCTTCTCGATTCAACTGATCAAGCACCGAACGTACGGCACCTCCGAGTTATGCACACGTTCAGCTCGATGATGTCCCTCGAACTCTTGATCTGGTAGGGGTACGAAGGAGTAGATGAGTTCCGTCATCACGATGGCATGGTGACGATGATGGTGATGTGATCTGTGCAGAGCTCCGCTTAAGCACTACGACAATATGACCAGAGGAGTAAACGGTGAAGGGGGGCACCGCACACGGCTAATAAACAATTGTTGTGCCTAGAGGTGCCCCCTGCCCTCGTATATAAAGGAGGAGAGGGAGGAGGCCAGCCCTAGGGCGCGCCATGGGGGGATTCCTACTAGGACTCCAAGCCCTAGTCGCCCCCTCCCCTAGTCCAATTCGGACTCCCCACGGGGGGGGGGGGGGGGCGCCACCACCTCGTGGCCTGCCTCTCCTCTCCCCTATGGCCCATATGGCCCATTAACTTTCCCGGGGGGGGGGGGGGGGGGGCCGGTAACCCCTCGGTACTCCAAAAAATACCCGAACCACTCCGGAACCATTCCGGTGTCCGATATAACATTCGAATTAGAATATATCAATCTTTACCTCTCGACTTCGTCATGTTCGTGATCTCATCCGGGACTCCGAACAACCATCGGTCACCAAAACACATAACTCATATAATACATATCGTCAGCGAACGTTAAGCGTGCGGACCCTACGGGTTCAAGCACTATGTAGAAATGACCGAGACACCTGTCCGATCAATAACCAATAGCAGAACCTGGATGCTCATATTGGTTCCCACATATTCTATGAATATCTTTATCGGTCGAACCACAATGTCAACATATGTTATTCCCTTTGTCATCATGTTACTTGCCCGAGATTCGATTGTCGGTATCTTTATACCTAGTCCAATCTTGTTACCGATAAGTCTCTTTACTCGTTCCGTAGTGCATCATCCCGTAACTAACTCATTAGTCACATTGTTTGCAAGGCTTCATATGATGTGCATTACCGAGAGGGCCCAGAGATGCCTCTCCGATACTCGGAGTGACAAATCCTAATCTTGATCTATGCCAACCCAACAAATTAGACCTTCGGAGATACCTGTAGAGCATCTTTATAATTACCCAGTTACGTTGTGACGTCTGATAGCACATAAGGCATTCCTTCGGTGTCTGGGAGTTGCATAATCTCATAGTCAGAGGAATATATATAGGGTGGGTCTGTTATGATAACACCCTTAAGACTCTTATTCTGCTAACATCAGGCTTATTCTGCTAACACCGTACCCGCTAGCCACCCCGACCCGCGCTGACCTAGCTAATAGAAAAAAGATTGTTTCAAAAAAGGGTCGCGCTAACTGCCACACGTGTGGCAGGAAGGGAGACGCACCACACGTCTCTAATGTAAACAGATTGCCATGTCATCGCATGCATGCATGCAGTAATCTTTTTGGATTTTCAGTTTTTAAAATGTTTTATCTATTAAACGAAAAATCCGATTGAAAATCCGTTTTCACCATTAAATCCCTCGCGATGAGATCTTCGAAACAAGATCCCATGTTGATATATTTTGATGAATTTTTTTTTGGATTAAAAGTTGCCATGTCTATTGCATATGAATTGCCATGATGTTTATATTGAAGTTGCCATGATATGTTTCAGCTATTTTCTTCTATATTTAAAAGTAAGTTTTGACATTTATAAAACGGGGAATTAAGAAACTAGACTTGCCATGAACCATAAACTAAAATTGCCATGATACATGCACGTAAAATTGCCATGGTTCATACAAAAAATAATTTTCATGGTCAAAGTACTGGAGTTGCCATCATCAAAATACTAAAATTGCCATGATCTACAAACTAAAATTGCCACATGGCAACTTTAGTTTAAGCCCTATGGCAACTTTTTTTTTGCGGGAAAAAGCCCTATGGCAACTGCAGTGTAAACATCGTGGCAACTTCTGGCAAAAAAAAATTCGTCGAAACATATCAGCATGGGGTCTAGTTTTGAAGATCTCGTCGAGACAAATTTAATGGTGAAAACGGATTTTTAGTTCGCTTTTTTATTTGGAGATACTACATTTTTAAGCTGAAAACCAAAAAAAATTCTGCTGATGTCATCTATTCATACGTGGCAAAATGAGTGATGATGGAGGCGTGTGGGGATGTGCAAACGCCCACACGTGTGGGCCTTAACGTTTCCGAAAAAAGCTAATAGAAAAAACCAACCCCTCCTCCCACGGCCGCTCACCACTCTCCTCTATTAGCTGGCCAAACGGGCCGGGCCAAACAGGCCAGCCCACGAGCATCGCAAGACGCGACGCTATGGGTCGTGCACGACACACGGGCTAACGGGTCAGTGCAAGACGCTGACGCCTTTGGGCCGTGCACAGGCTCGAGTTCGGGCACGCCACAAGACGCAAGACTACCTGCTTAATTTTTTATATAATTTTTAGATTTTTTATATATTTATATCTAAAATACAGCCCAATAGGCCTAAAAACAGCCCAACAGTGAATATGTGCAACCAGGTTAACGGGCCATCGGCCACTGCTTACTTAATCGGTAGTTCGTTAAGGAGCAATACCATGGGTTTAAGACAAAGATGGTCTTGGCTTATTAAACGTGCCATGTATAGTGGCCAACGGGTTTACCAAGACGCAAGACGGCCCATCCTAATCGGTTCGGCACTACCATTAGGCACGATCATTATATCGTTGCCGTCAGTACCGACAGGTTGCAAATTGCAGCCTGTGCACTACCAGATGTTAATTCCAAGTTTACCATCAAGACGCCAGCCCACTAATCTACCTCATATTTTATGACCGGGCGTTTTTAGCCTATTTTTACTGTTGGCCCATATTAGGATACATAAAAAATATAGAAAAGTTAATCGGCCGTCTTGCGTCTTGGCGCGTGCTTCTTCGTGCCTGTGCACGCGCCTATGGCGTTGGCGTGCGCCCGGCCCGTTTAGCACGTGCCGTGCCGTGCCGGGCGTGCTACCGGGCCGGCCCAACTATCCCGGCCCGTTTGGCCAGCTATAGTGCCATGGAGGGCCGTGCCGGGCCAGGCACGATTAGCACAGGCTGGGCCGTGCCGTGCCGGGCCGGCCCGTTTGGCCAGGTATGCTCTCCTCCACCAACCTCCCTCCCCCTGTGTGCGGCCACGGTACCCCACCCTACCACCACCTGCCACCAGCACCGCCGCCGTCCACCACCTGCCTGGCAGCCGACGACCACGGGGATGGTCCCGACCACCGCGGCGCCCCACCCCACCGCCTCCTCTCACTCCCGGCCGGCGCGCCTCCCTCCCCCAACCCACAGCGCCACGCCGCCACACCTCCATCCAAACCCGACGTCCGCCGGCCTCCTCTCCTTGACCCTCCTCGAAGTTGGTAGCCCCGGCTCGCGGCGCTGGCTACCCTTCCTCCTACAACGCCGGCGACATCCAGGGGCGCGGCCACCCCCAGCCACCACGCCACCGCCCCCCCGGCGCGGCTTCAACCGTCGAATCCGGCCGCCATCGGCCCCTGGCGCGGCCTAATCTCTGCTTCCTCCTCCCGCGCTGGCACTAGGCCGGCCCCTCCTCCTCTACTCCAACACGCACAAGGTCCCCCCATCCTTTGCAAAAATTGGTTGCGCGCCGCCAGCCCTCCAGATCCACTGCCTCCAGCTTCACCGCTGGCCGCCGGCGCCCCGCGGGATGTATGGCATGCAGTTCGGCCCGCGAGGGCGAGCAGTGCACTTGGAGGAGGAAGTGCACTATAACCGCGACCTTGACGAGCGGGATCCGCGAGCCGGCGAGCTACATACCCGTCCCAACCTCCATCACCCCACCCGCAGCGGCGAGCAGAGGGGGAGGGCCCCCACCACACGCGTAGTTGCTCCACCCCCATCGGCAAAGATGGGTGGCACATGCGGGCGTGCAGCACGGCCGACAGCGGCGTGCAGTACAGCCAACGACGGCGTGCAGTACGGCCAACGACGGTGACTATTCATGAGCACCACACCCCGCTGACATCCATTGCTTGTTTCCCTGTGCAGCTCGCGGCGCCGCGCCTCGTGCAGTCCTCTGCGTGTGGTTAATCCGAGCGCGAGCTCCACTTCCACTGATTTGTAGCACATGCATTCAGTTCAGTAAGTAGATGGCCTCTGATTCCCTTCTGGACATCCACCTCAGTTGTCTTCTATGCATTTTCAGTTTAGTACTAAGCCGATACACATTCAGGCTAGCCAGTGTTCAGTTCCGTACAAAGTGATTAGTGTAGAGTTTTGGCACATTCAGGCTAGCAAATGTACAGAGTTTTTGCACGTTCAGTTGGTTCTTTGTTCCTATAAATTTGGTATTTGTAGTTTACCTGACAACAAAAATAGAAATTTTCAAGTTGGTCAAGTTGCACATGATTTCTAAAATCCAATTTCATCATCCGTTGGATAAGACTTTCCTTGTTGTTGTTTGGTTTAGTTACTCAATATAATTTGGCTCTATTTTGTCGAATTATTTGATGTAAATTCTGATTGGTCAAGCTCATGCCAGCTTAACTATTTATATTGAAACAAATGCCGCCACTCTCTACCATGTCAATTGTAGGTACTGTTTTTAGTAGCTTTCTTCGTGTCTAGTTTTGTTTTTCAGTGTAGTTCGCCGGGCGCGTGGTCTGACTATGCGCATGTTGCAGTGCTAGGTACACATGTTCCGGTGATGGAGTTCGCCCGTGTACTCCCACTATCAAGCAGCGAGCAGCAGTTTGTTTTGCGGCGCTGTCGTCTAGTTCGTCGATGTAGCGAGCAACTCAGTGGCAGCGTGCTTGCAGTTTGGTCCGCATTGCTGCGTGTGCGGTGCGCCATCGTTGTTGTTGCAGCTCAGCAGCTCGCCCTGGTGCAGTTTGGCCCATGAGGTCGACTGCAACTCTGCACACGGGCGTGTAGTTTTGCCCACGGGGGATTGCAGCTCGACCAACAGGAGCATGCAGTTCGCCCCATGGAGTCCACGGCTTTCCGGCGAACTCGCGTGTGCCCCTGGACTCTCCACACGTACTTGTTTTTTATGACGCATTCACTGTGTATGTTGGAGAGGTTCTCCTCCGTGCGGGTCCTTTTTTTAGGTAGTTCACTTCTCTTGCAACACTTATTTATTTTTGTTTATATCTGGTCCAGTGTTGTTCGTTTGGTATGTTGGAGAGGTTCATTTTTCATGAAAAAAGGTTGATGCAGCCTATTTCGAGGGGTACTGTGGTCCACCTGAGTCAAATGTAATTATTTTTTTGTAAAGAGGTAATAGCACCCCAGGTACTCTAACTTGCACAACATGTGACATTTTAGTCTCAAACTTGCAAAACTTAACCCCACCATACCTCAACTTGCACCTCATGTGATGTTTTAGTCCCAGGCCAATCAGAGAACGACAATTGGCAGCCAGGTGGCTGGCCCGGTCAGCGCACACACTTTTGCAAACCCCCCCTTGCTGTTAAGCCTAATCAACCCGCAGCTCAGCTCACCTGAATTCAGACAGATTTGCATGCAGAACACATGCATATGTGCGTGGTTCTTCATGAACTGTAAGTGCTTTTGATCATTTCTTGTGCTCCGGTGAGCATTCCTTCGAAAGAGCTGTGCTGATGTACCTTCTTTTAGGCAATAATAAATAAATAAAATGTCGAGGCTACGCACCCTACGTTCCATATTAATTACCTCGCACATTGGTTTTATTTTAAGTCAAACTTTGTGAGACCAAATTAATAGAAAAATAATCATCATCTAATAAAATACTTATACGCTGATCAACTTCACAAAATTTGAAGGCATTTGTAGTCTTGCACAAAACTAGGTCGATCCAATATAAATGTTTTGTCTGTTTTTTACTGTTTGTTTATCTGCATATGTCTGGAGTAAATTTTTTGACTCTTTCATTAATTAAGCATAAGATAGTTGCGTAGTTAATTAATCAAAAATCGGACGAAAACCATCACAAACCTGCTGAGCGGCATACACTATATACCCATACACACCTCAACAACGAGGGCCTCATCTAGACAGCACGCAGGCGTCACCGTCATCACTCGTCCGGCGCGTCGGCTGCGGCGACATCGGCACCGTCTACCGCTGCCGCTCCGGCACCGTCGTGCATGTACACGATGAAGGTGGTGGACCGGCGCGCCGTGGCCAAGAAGCACAAGTTGGAGCGCGCGGCCGCCGAGAAGCGCATCCTGTGGCTGCTCAACCACCCGTTCCTCCCCATGCTCTTCGCCTGCTTCGACGCCGCCCCGTGCTTCTCCTGCGTCGTCATGGAGTTCTGCCCCTGCGGCGACCTCCACTCCCTCCGCCACCGCATTACCCTCCCGCCGCTTCCCGCTCTCCTCCGCCCGGTTTTACGCGGCCGAGGTGCTCCTGGCGCTCGAGTACCTGCACATGATGGGCATCGTCTACCGCGACCTCAAGCCAGCCGTCGCCGAGGAGGAGGAACAGGAGGAGCCGCGCAGCGCGTCCTGCTTCCCGATACGTTTCAAGCGGCGGTGGCATCGTCGCCGGTGCGCGCTTCTCCCCCGCGGTTCGTGGCGGAGCCGGTGTCTGCGCGGTCGGGCTCGTTCGTCGGCACGCACGAGGACGTGGCCCCGGAGGTGGCAGGCGGCGGCGCGCACGGCGCCGCCGTGGACTGGTGGGCCTACGGCGTGTTCCTCTACGAGCTCCTCCACGGCCGCACCCCGTTCGCCGGCGCCACCAACGGGACACGCTCCGCAACATCGTCCGCGCGCCGCTCACCTTCCCCTCCTCCTCCGTTACCGGCTACCACGCCGACACCACCGCGGCGCGGGACCTCATCACGCGCCTGCTCACCAAGGACCCCGCCGCCCGCCTCGCGTCCCGCCACGGCGGCGCTGACGTGAAGGCCCATCCCTTCTTCAAGAACCTCAACTTCGCGCTCCTCCGGTCATCGCGTTCGCCCTCGTCCCCAGTGCCCCGCTGCACCGATCGCAGTCGTGCAAGACGCCGGTGTCGCGCAAGGCTGACACGAAGCGCTTCGACCTCTTCTGACCGGCCGGCCGACGTGTAGCCTCCCTGAGTCAACACCGGCGGCTGGATACAAACTCTCCTCCGGCCATCTCGTGGCGCCGGGCGCAACGTTAACCCCTTGATAATTACTACTACTCCTAGCTAGCGCATGCATGCATTGACCTAGCCTACTACTACTAGTAGTATTAGCTGCCAGTGCACCGTTGTACAATCAACTGTTAGTTACGCTTCTTAGTGCTGTTAATCTTCCATGTGCCAGTGCTTGTCTTGTGCTCTGACAGTTATCGAGGTTATACTTGTCAGCAACAGCTAAACCCTCGGCTTAATCACTCCATTTTTCTACTTAAGGACGTGTGTGTGGTGCAGTGAATCATGTCGTGGCTTTGACACTAATTATTGATCAAGGAGTACACTGATTAGTTTTGTAGGTGGGTTAATGATGTGGTAGTGCTATCGAGAAAAGCATCACATGGGTGTTGGAGCTGTCTGGTTACAGGGTTGTGGTTTCAGGTGTGCTATACTGCGGGTTGATTAGGCTTAACAGCAGGGGGGTTTGTGCAAAACTGCGTGAGACGACCGGGCCAGCCACATGGCTGCTACTTGTCATTCTGTCATTGGCCTGGGACTAAAACGTCACATGCAGTGCAAGTTGGGGTATGGTGGGGTTGATTTTTGCAAGTTTGATACTAAAATGTCACATGTTGTGCAAGTTAGGGTACCTGAGGTGCTATTACCTCTTTTGTAAAAGTAGATACAATCCATTTGGGCACCGCTTGAGGTTTGCACGGCTCGTGTGTGAAGTTCTTTTTTATATTTTAATTTTTTTTAGGGTTGTTTAGTGGACCATGGGTGCAGTTCGCTTGCAATTTTAGAATGCATTTTTTAATGTATCCCTAATTCTATGTGTATGCAATGCAAAGAGAAGAAAAATGTAGTTCGATTGCCCAGCCTTATGTCTCACTATGAAAAAGTGCGCTGTGCTTGTGTGTTTCAAAACTCAGTCGATTGCCGTTCACTTCGACTTATGTCACGGTTCACTTGCCCTCGTCTCAGCGGTCTGCCCTGGTTTATAAAAAAAGTAGAAAAAAAACGACAAAAACTCGGCAGAGAAAATTTACGTCCGACAAAAAAAATTATGCAGCTCGCTTGCCCGTCCTATGCAGTGCGGTTTTCATTCTGAAGTAGTGCAGCGTATGATGTTGTTCATCCCGTAAGTGCAAAAAAAATGTTACAGAAGCGAAAAAAATGTAATGCGGTTCACTTCTTAATAGTGTTGTGGTTCATTTACACCCGATGTAAAGTGCACTCTACTTTCCCGTCCTTGAAAAAATTACGTTTGAATAAAAGAAACCATGCAGTTCTCTTATCCGTCTGATGCAGTGCGGTTTTCGTTCGATGCAGTGCGGTTTTCAGTCGGATGAAGTACTCACGTCGATTTGGGTGTCGCGAAAAACAGTGTCCGCATTTTGATAAATTCAAAATTCCTCTTAAACCATAAAGAATTAAAGAGAGTGTTCTACATGAAAAAGTTGCTCCTCGTCGATATCTTTCCAACGGCGTATCGTTTGAATAATTCTGACAAGCGGTTTGTAAAAATTTCGCAAAAAACGACCGCTGTCACTCGTCGTCCGCCGCACGATTTTCAAAATTAACTTAAAACCGTAAGGAAACTCAAAAACATTTCAACATATGAAAGTTGCGCCTCGTCCATAGCTTTTCAATGATATATTACACGCCTCGTTTCGACAAACGGCTAAAAAACTAGAGCAAAAACAGTACCGAAAATTTGAAAAAAAATGAAAAATAGAATTTCGCGATTTAGTAAATTTGAAACTGCTCTTATACCGTAACAAATTAGAGAAAAAAATATATATGAAAAAGATGCGCCTCGACGATATCTATCCAACGGTGTATCATTTGCTTCACTCCGACGAGCGGTTTTGAAAAAAACGCTCACTGCCACTCGTTGTGGGACGAACCATTTTCAAAACTGCTCTTAAACCGTGAGGAATCTCAAAAAATGTTCAACATGGCGAAGTTGCGCCTAATTCATAGCTTTTGAACGGTATATTACACGCCTTGTTCCGATAAACGGTTAAAAAATTATACCAAAAGTGGTACCGAAAAAACACAGCGTGCAGTTTTTTGCGACGGGAAGTTCGCTCGCGTGAGTACTGCAGCACACTTGGTTCAAACAATGACGTGCACTTGCGTTGAGTGTGCAGAGCAGAAGTGTTATTAGAATAGTTATTCTGCTAATATTAGCAGAATAGACCGACTATATATATGATAAAAACATGGGCTCACATGCAATTTTTTCACATAACTCGCTTTGGAGTATCTTAGATATAGTATATGAACATACTAAAAATGATAAAGTAGTATATATACTACCACATAGTAGTATATGAGAAATTGGTGTAGCTACACCCGGTAGTAGAATGCATTTTCCCTATATATATATTTAGGGTTTAGGGTTTGTTTGTAGTCGAAGTTTTTTTTTGTTAGAAGACTATATTTAGTACATGTTAAATCACTATTACCACGTTGAAAAAGTAATTTTCTATTATGACATTCATGGTGCTTCTCTTAGATACCGCATCTACACTTATTAATCAAGTTATTATGTGCTCTATCACGAAACAATAACTAATTTGTTTGGTTGGTCCTTATTGGTACAAGGCCATATAAGATGGTGATGAGAAGCATATATTTGATTTATTTTCTATTTTAATTGACAGAAAGAACAAATATTTTTGTATTTTTGACAAATTATTTTTATTTTGTATTTTTAAACACGCTGACTTTTTCTTGTGACACTGCACATAAAATTTAAATTATTATTTTTGGAAGCCTTCTTACGTATTTTCTTTAGCTTGGTATATGATGTTATTTTTCTTTAAATTAAATTTATGTGTTACCTTAGATGTTTCATCAATTTATTTCTTATTATACATTATAAAACTACATCGTCCTGATCCTTCTAATTTATAAGAAATTATGTATAAATGGACCCAATTATGTAGGAAATGAATTATAAAGTCACATCTAATTTTTTACCCCTTTCAATTCAGGCAACCTAATGTACCAATTGCTTCAAAAAAGAAAGTGCCTTTTTTAGAGGAGGAAATGTGTACGCCTCTCCTTTCTTTTGAAGGGATGTCATGCTTTTTTTTGCTTAGAAGAATAAATGTGTACGCCTCTCCTCTTTTTTCTGAATGGATGTACGCCTCTACTTATGTCTAATATAGGGGAAAACACAGTTACCTTTCTTCCTTCGTCATTAAGGGAAAAATAAATGGAGGCCGCTCCACCAAATCTGAGTGCCTTGCCCGTCCATGGGGAGATGATGTACCAAATCGCAAGCGAAGATGGTGTATCAGATTGATTTGATTGCACATCCATGGCCAAAGCTTGTAGGAGATCGTGTTGCTGGCCATTTTTTGCCGAGGCCGGTACATGCGTTGCGGATTAGGTGTCGCCAACAGTGAAGTCTCACTGTCGCTTATGTTCAAGTCTATTGGCGCTGGGACATATATCTTTGTCTTTGTGTTCGGGTCATCTTCTGTGTGTTGCTCCTGTTGTCTTAGGCTACGCATCTGCTGACATCTATGATCCCTTTGTACTCTTCCATTTGCCTTTTGTTTTACATAATTTGCTCCATAATTTCATTTAGATTTATTTTGTGTTAAAGGTAAATTCAGGTATTTGGCTATACTTTTTCTTTGAAAATTGTGTTTACATTGTACCACTGGTAGTATTTTGAGGAATACTAAAAGTTGTTTATTTCCCAGCATGAATTTTGGCATGTAATTTTTAAAGATTTTCCAATGATTAAAAAGTGTTTGTTGATTCTTACTAACCTTGCTGATTATCTACAGGTGAAAATTCTAAAGGGTTAGATTGTATGATCCTTTGACGAATGATGTATAACTTTTCATCTATTTTTAATTTTTTTACGGGAAGTATAAGTTCCATCTTTTTAAGTGTATTTTTTCACAGGCAAAAAAAGACATTTTTTAATGGTTTTTGATGTTTGCTAGGATCTTTGTATTTGATACGGAGAAGTAAAAAAAACCATACCCAATCTTTCACAGCCGGATGTATCATGTGTCATGCCCAACGTACTTTTGTGCAAGCCCCTTACAGTGAAGATGATTACCACTTCGTACAAAAAAATCTAAGTAAAACAGCCCGTAGTCCCCAGTCCCAGTCATCTACATAGAACTCTCTCCTTTCCAGATTCTCAAAAAAAAACTCTCATCATTTCCCCCGTAGGATCCCCACCAGGCTCCTCCTGCACATCCGCCATTTCTTCTGATTTGCCACCGGCGCAGGACGACGTTGCTGTGGGCAGAAATCACATATTTGACCTGAGGCCGAAATTAAATCATAAACGGACCTGCTTTTCAAAAAAATCCGCTCTGCTGACCCTTTAGTGTGGCGCCCGACAGCTAGGCGCCGCACCCCACAGTGCAGCACCCTTTCCTTAGGCGTCGCAGATCCAGCCAACGTGGCAGCCCTGGTCCAGTTGCGGCCCCACAGACAGCAGTGCAGCGCCTAAGGCTAGGGCGCCGCACTGTGTATAGTGCAGCGCCCGTGTCTTAGGCGCTGCACGCTGACTTAGGCCGCATCGGGCCAGCCCCTCCCAGGCAGTTCTTCCACCTCTGAGAAGTTGCTCTCTGTACAGAGAGCGGCGGCGGCACCCTCTTCGGATCCCCCCCACACCCCCTTTCATATCTGAAGTTTTGAGGCCTGGATTCGATCTCCAATCCCTCCTAGTATGTAAACTCCTCCGTTCCCTTTCTTTTCCTCCGTAAAATCGTTGCAATTTTAGGGATTTGCCTAAGATTAGGTGGAACCTTAGATTTGCTTGGTTTGGATCTTTGTTTGTCCAAGATTGTGTGTTGTGATGGAGGATGTGTAGTCATATCCGGTAGTTTGTTTATTTTTTTTAGATATATATGAGATGCCTAGTTTTGTAGATAATTATGAGATGTTGAGTTTTGTAGCTATATGTGATATGTTGAGTTTTTTTAGATATATATTAGATGTTGAGTTTATTTCAAATATGAGATGTTGATTTATTTGAACACATATGTCATACGAGATATATATGAGAATTTACAATCATTTATTCATTGTGTGAGAAGGAGATGTTGAGATTCTTGTAGATGAATACATCTGAGATGTTTAGATGAACACATATGAAATGTTGAGTGTTTATCGATATTTGAGATGAACTAATATATGTTTATTGTTTGAAATTTGTAAGGATGGTTTGGCTTCGGATTTATGTTCACGACGTGCAACACCGGGCCTACATGATGCGCGAGAAGGAGAAGGTAATAACTAGTAATCTAAATATTTTGCAAATTTGCCTTTAGTTAAAATTTACATGCCCTAAGATTTGTCATTACTTGTTTTTTTGCAGAAGCTTGAACCTTTGAAGATTCGGTATCATGGGGTCTCTGGTCCTGCCATGCCTTACGATGAGCGGTACACACCGTACATCAAGGTGCAGGACTACTCCCGTGGATTCTGTTGGTCACCGGTCCACGCCGAATCTGAACGCTCCACTGGTGTCCGCTCTTGTTGATCGGTGGAGGCCGGAGACGCACAGTTTCCATCTTCGGACTGGGGAGATGACCGTGACGCTCGAGGATGTCTCGTTGATCACCTGTCTTGCTATCGACGGGAGGCCTCTCTATATGAGCACCGATTCTGATGGGTGACGCGAGCAGATGATTGCTCTTATCAGTATGGCTCCTACCGAGGCTGAGGCTGATGTAGAGGAGGGAGAAGAGAAGAAGAAGAGGGAAAGGAAAGCAGCCGGAGCTTCTTTCACGTGGACTCAAAATAACTTTGCGACATGCCCTCCGGATGCCACTGATGATGTGATCCAGACACATGCTCGTGTGTATATGTGGTACATTGTGTCGAGGACTTTGTTTCCTGACTCCACTGGCAAGAACGCTCCATGGATGTGGCTGAAGGCGTTGACCGTCTTCGATAGCAAATGGATCTGGGGTTCAGCGACTCTTGCCTACTTGTACCGACAGGTAGTTGGTCTATTTTGTGATCAACTCATTTCTTCATTAGAAATGCAAGCTTGCTGTCAAGTTAACATTGTTTTTCTTTCATATGTAGCTGGACGATGCGTGTTGCAGGATCACAGATAGTGCGAGCATTGGTGGTAATCTGCTTCTACTTTCTCGTATGAAGTCGGGAGCGTCGCCTATTGGACGCCTCAAGAGCGCCAGGTTTGATCCTTGGTATGCAGATGAACATGATTTAATTACGGCGCCCACGTGGGCTTACAAATGGGATATCGTTTCCGAGATGATTTAACGATGTCAATCTCATGTACCAAAAGTACATTGCCGAGTTGGACATGATTACGCTCGAAAGGTGTAAGGAGGTCATTACTTCAGTCCTTTCTCATGCTTGCTTGAAAAATAGTCATCAAATTTGCATTGTTGCCCTGTTTCATAGGTGGTATGGCAGCCATATGGCGCGGGTGAGAGCTTGGGGTACACCGCGGCGTTCCGCCTCAACCCGATGTGCTTAAGGGATAAGGATCTCTGGCTTATGCGGTGCCCACTGATATGCAACTGGGCGGTTGAGTTTCATTTGCCGCATCGCGTGTATCGTCAGTTTGATCTGTTCCAGCCTCACCCCCCGGATTGGGTGGACACGGACAAAGCACTTCATAGGTAAGAGAGCATGTCTGCGTATTGTCTAAGAATCGGGACTCCTTTTGATTGTGCTAATGTTTGGTTTTATACCACGCAGGTTGGACAGGAGAAGGCAGCGGAAGATAAAGGACTGGGACAAGCATCATGCTCCGTATGTTACCCGCTTCAAGCTTTCTGTGGAGCAAGCTCGTAGCACTGCACGCGCCCCGCTTCGTGAGCACAATCCACTTGCTTTTGATAACTACGTACGATGGTTTATTGGAACTACTCGAGTTGAGATATGCCCGCTGGCATATAATGAGGATATTCTTGAAGAACCTGTAAACTTTGAGGGTCTAGCAAAGGGGAAGTACAACAGAGATGTCAGGCAAGGGCAAGGAGTCCCTGCTGTTCCGGTGATTAACTATGTGGTAAAGTGTTCCCTTCTTTACTTTCCCGTTGACCGTATTACACATTCTTTCTCATCCGCAGCGCATCGAGATTAAGAAAGCAGCTGATGAGAGCCAGTCTATTCTTGAGAAGACACCGGTTGGAAACGGCAATGATGATGGTTCACTACGAGCATTCCTCAAGATACATATCGCATTCACTATGAGAGCCAGTCTATGTTGCGAAGTTTGATATCTTACACACTTGTTCATGTTACTGTCGGGCCAAGAAGTTAAGGCGGTTATCAAACCTTCTCGGTTGTCGTGATCCTGAATATGATGAACCATCTGCCTCTAGGTCTGGTACACCATCAGACCCCGCATCGCACCAACAGGAGGACGATGTGAGTTCCTCATATGCTTATATGGATGATGAGGGTGCGATCACCCAAGAGGTATGATTAATCCTTTAGATGTGATTGTCAATTGATTACGACACCGGCCTTCACCATATTGTTTCATTGTGTGATAGGGCCATGAGCTTGATGATGACATGATTTTGGCGGACACTCAAGCTCGGTCCGCATATGTGTTCAAGCCTAGGCAGCCTAGACGCCGGTACACGCCCAACGACTATGACAACAGAGGCAACCCAAAGGTGGTCGTAGGGACCTCGCGGATGGCTAGCTTGGATGATGAGGCGGAGGCGGAGGCAGAGGCGGAGGAGGAAGTGCACGAAGAGGAGGCTCGTCCTTCCAGGAAGAAGAAGATTGCTGTGCGTGGCACTGTGAACACGCGGAAGGCATTAGTGCATGTTCATGTTACTTGTAGCCGTTTCATTAGGTTGATGAACTTGTGAGGTTATGTTATATGTTGGTGAACTCTTACTAGTGTGGTATTTGTGTTTGCGAACTTGAAGTAATGTTGAATTGTCTTAAATGATATGATGTTCAAGTTATTAGTTCTCTTTGTTTAGTATGTGCAATTTATGATTACTTTTAGTGATGTTCAAGTTATGTGAGTGTCACTGCAGGAGGCCAAAATGGCATCTGCTTCTCATAGCTTTAGCTTATAGCAAGATCAGCAGCCAATAGCTTAGGCGCCAGATCTGGCAAATACCGCGCCTTAGGCGCTGCTTAACTGCCATTGCTATCCGGAGAGCCACAAATTTTATGCCGACGAGTTCATAACTTAAGACAATTCAAACATTACTACGACATGGTTCACGACACGTTCATTACAAATGACAAATGGCAGCTTGCCCTAGAAGATAGTTCACCAACATGTCACATGCCCTCACAAGTTCACGACACATTCATTAGAAGATAGTTGACGACGAGTGCACCGAAGCGAAGTCCCTACTGAGTAGAGCGAGGCCATTTCCCCTTCTTGTCACGTGTCGAGTCCTCCTCTTGCGCCTCGCGAGCCTTTGCAAGCTTTCTTGCCCTCTCCTCCTCACGAGCAAGTTTCGCTTGGCATGCCCTCTCCTCCTCTCGTTTCTTCCGCTCCATCCTCTCCTTCTGACGACGCTCGTCCTCCAAGCCTCTTCGAAACGATTCTTCAAACCGCCATTGCCGCCTAAGACAATCTTGGTATTGGTCCTTTTTGACATCTTCTGGCACTTCAAGATCTATCCACGTGAAGTACTTGCATAGAGGAGGTGGTGACTGCATAAAAATTTGTTGTTAGTGTTGACACACATTTGAGAGTAACATTTTACTTCTCGAGCTTACCGATGGTTGGTCATAGGCGTTAGTTGGAAGTGCACGATCATAAGCATAGTTCGGGCATACAAAATATCTCCGCCTTCCGTCCATGCTTTCTTTCGGTCGGTGGACACCTTCACCTTGCAAACATCTCCACACCAACATGGCGGGATGTTGACATCTTTCTCCTTCACCTTGTCCAAAGATGCGTCCTCCCACTTGTTCGGCATGTCTTCTTGGTTAGCACACGGTGGCCTTGTCATGGAACCGGATGAAGACATGCCTACAAAACCGAGAATTATTGGTTGACCCTAACCCCCACTTAACAATAACCACAACCCTAAGACCAACATAACCCTAACACCAACATCAAACACACATAACCCTAACCCTAGCATACTATGAAAGCCTAACCATACCAAATTAGCAAAGAAACACAAATTTCCAAATCCAAGCAAAAACTAGGGTTTCCCCAAACTAGCAAGATTTGAGCAAATGTGACAATTCCTATGGATGAAAATGAGGGGATCGGAGGAGATTACCTTAAGGGAGGGGTTGGCTTGAAATCCACGGTCAAATACTCCGGATCCGAGAAGGATTTGAGAGGGGAGAGAGGAGGGCAGAGGGAGGCACCGAGCTTTGGGTTTGTGTGGAGGGTGGGGGTGTGTGGGGTGGGGATGGAGTGGGAGGAGTTGGTGCAGCCTAATAAATGTCCAGTGTGCAGCGCCCTAAGGGCAAGGCGCCACACTACACAAAGGCAGCTTGCCCTTAGGCGCTGCACACTGACATGCCACCCAGAGCACCGAAGCGTTGCCCAAAGAGCTTTTCCACCCCAAAATTTGCTAAGTCAGTGTGCAGCGCCCAAGGGCAAGGCGCTGCATTCTACTATGCAGCGCCCAACAGCTCGGCGCTGCACTGTATAGTGTGGCGCCTTGCCCTTAGGCGCTGCACACTGACTTAGCAAATTTTCAGGTGCAAAACCCTCTTTGGAATGCTCTCTGGATATCTTGATGTGATGCCTAAGGGCAAGGCGCTGCACTGTGTAGTGTGGCGCCTTGCCCTTAGGCGTTGCACACCTGGACATGCCAGTCCAGAGAGCAACAGAAGCATTCTAGTAGGTTTTGCATAGTGCAGCGCCTTGCCCTTGGGCGCCACACTACACAGTGCAGCGCCTTGCCCTTGGGCGTTGCACTAACTGCTGTTTTCAAATACCTACTGCTTTTTTTGTTTTGTGATTCATATAGATGCCACATAATCATATCCAAATTACATGTAGTAGTCCAAAACACAGAAATAGTAGTCCACTCACATAGTCATACACACATACACTACTAGGGAAAACCTTATACACAGAAATTTAGCAACAACGCGGGTCAAAAAAGGGCGCTAGTGCTAGATAGCAGTAGCGATTGTAGGAAAACCGTGCTACAGATATAACCTTAGCAGTAGCGCGTGTAGTGGCAAAAGTGCTACTACTAATATTCCCATTGCTAGAATGATAGGCTACGCATAGCAGTAGCGGGCTTGGAGGAAACGCGCTACCGCTACGTCATAAGTAGCAGCTGCTTCTGAGAAGAGCGCTACTACTAATGTAAATAAAATAAGATGAAAAACAAATAGAAAAGTAAATGAAAATGAAAGAAATAGAAAAGGAGAAAGGAAAAATTAAATGTAAAGCAAAATAAATGAAAAGCTTAAAAAGCGGAGGAAGGCATAGCAAAGAAGTGTGTTTGTAAGAGGCGCTATAGCTAACGTAGCTGCAACGCATGTCCTAGACCCCCGTTATAGAAACAGAAAAGGAAATTAAAATGGAAGAAAATTACATAGCTATAGCAGCAACGCGTTTTGCAAAAACCGCTATTGCTATCTTAGCTATAGCACATTTTACCAAACGCGCTACCGTTAAGTTTGACTTAACCAAAAAACTGTTTCCCCCCGGCCACCACTTCTCCCCCGAATCCCTCAACCCACCCCGCGCGCCGCTGTCTCCCCGATTCGCCATCTCCCCACTTTGCCGCATTGCCTCCTCCCGACGCCGACGCTTACCAGAGTTGCGGCGCTGCCGACGCCGGAGCAAGACTCAACGCCACGGAGCCGCTGTTCGCTTAACGCCACCGAGCCGCTGCCGACGCCACCGGATCCTTCCTTGCCACAATCGCCTCCCTCGCCGTCACCGGAGACGCCCTGCCTCTCTCGCCATCACCGGAGAAGCCTCGCCTGTCGCCACCATCGCCTCCGTCGCCACCATCGAGCCATCCTCTGTAAGCCCCGCCTCCTCTCTCTCTCTAATGCATAGGTTAGCTAGTTTAATTAGGTTGATTATCTAGGTTAGGGCAAAAATTTAGTTAGGGCTTTGACAGAGAAGTAGTTAGGTTAACTAGTTTAATTAGGTTAATTATCTAGGTTAGTGCAAAAATTTAGTTAGGGATTTGACAGAGAACTAGTCAGGTTAACTAGTTTAATTAGGTTAATTATCTAGGTTTATTAGTGCAAAAATTTATTTTGGGCTTTGACAGAGAACTAGGTGCGTTAACTAGTTTAATTAGGGTTAATTATCTAGGTAAACTAGATTAACTAACTAGGTTAAGTAGGTTTGTTGGATTAACAAGCTAGGTTAAGTAGGTTGGCTAGGTTAGAGGAAAATTTTATTTTAGAGCATTAGGTCAGAAGGGTTAGAGAAATGGAGTACCTTTGCAATTTAATTGGATTCTGTCCTAGGCAGAGAAGGGTTAGAGATAATAATGTGTGTTTGTGTGAGAGAGAGGAATAGCTAGATCAACATAATTTGGGTTTTGTCCTAGGCAGAGAAGTTTTTAGTGAGGTCATTTTGCAAAGGTTTTTGATTTTTGAAAAGACCACTATTTTTCAAGGAAAAGAATTTAGGCCCAAGTGGCTTTTCATTGAAGTTGTTCGATTGTGCCCAAGTGGCTTTTGTTTCCAGGGAATTATGCTGAGTGACCTATGTTTTGCCGGAATGTTGATTCATTTCTGTTCCGGCAAATTTTAGGTTCTCGATTTGTCCACTTTTTAGCAAAGGTCATGCCAAAATTTTCCGTGAATTTCAGCATGACTTGTGCTACAAACTAGGACATATCGAGTGCCCGGATTTGCCGCACTGTGAAGGAGTCAACATTCCTGCAAAACAATAGTCCTTTTTCATGTCATTATTCATTTTATTAGGTCTAGAATTAATTGACTAGATTTAATCATAGGAAACATGGCTAGCAACGATGAGCAGCATGTGGTTCTCGGTGATTGCGATGACGCTTCACCGGCGGCGTATTTAATTTTTAGCCGTATCGACGATCAACCGATGTTGTTGCTGGGCCCACCGGTGGCATCTGGGACTGAGACCGACACGCAGACCGGTGCTGAGACTGAGACCGGCGCTGAGATTCAAACCGGCATCGAGACTGGCGCTGAGACCGGTGCTGCCTCGGGGAGCGGAGCCGGTGTAGAACCGAAAGCAAAGACGCAACGGGTTCCTAACAAACTCAGGACTACTAGACTGGTGTTCACGGAGGTGGACGACGACAATTTTGAGCCAAAGACGCCCGAGGAAGCGCGCGCGTGCTACGACAATCAAATAGGCTGCATCGTACGGACAACCGCCACCATCAACGATGAGAAACTAAAGAAGATAGAAAATATGAGGAGCTCCCTCCTAAAGAAGTTTCATCAGATATTCTTGTTCCGGGCCGTAATGATAAGGATTTTTAAGATCCAGTCGAGGACCCGTAAATGAATAAGATAAACAAACACGCCATGACCAAGTTTAGCGACGCGTTGGCCGCCTGGAAAAATCGAGTGAAAGCAAAAATCAACGACGGGGAACCCTACTCCGAGATTGTAAAGGATAATCCGACAATAACGGAAGAGCAGTTTCAAATATTCAAGGAGGCTTGTGAGGCCGAAGCTGCCAAAAAAAAGTCTAAGTACATGAAGGGGCTTCAAAAGAGGAACATTGGGAGCCACCACCTCGGAAGCCGTGGTTATGGCGGAAAGAGGTCCAAATGGGCCAAGGAGGACGCAGAAGCCGCAAGTCTGGGCATCCTGCACTTTTGGCGGATTTCACCGCCCCACGTGAGCGTGACGCCCCGAGGGCCCGACACCGTTGGGACCCAAAGTGAAGAAGGTTTACGAGACAACACCGGTCATTACGGAGTTCATGAGACTACTGGTAATTTTAGTTTACGATCAATTCGATCGCACACGTTAGTCATATTTGTAAACGATCCTTGTACCTTTTGCAGAGAGCAGCACCGGATTGCGGCCGAAAGCAACTTCGCCGTTCGAGGCATTGGCGAGGCCCAAGTGGGACACTCCATTCAACCGGCGTTGAACATATTGAAACAACAACCGGTGGATACTCGACCGTCGTATGGACGCTGCGTGCGGTGTCGGAGACGGCGCCACGTGGTAGAAGTACTACCATGAGACCACGGAGGAGAGAAAGGAAAGACGGAGGTTAATCAAGAAAACATCGACAAGAAGGTTGAGATTGCGGTTGAGAAGAAATCATCTCGCATAACAAGAATAGCGGTAGCTGCCGCAAAAACAAAGCGATTGCAGATATATCTACTTCCTTGGTGACGGGCGTTTACACTTGGACAAGGCAAAATCCAGAAAAAAAGGCAGAGGACTTTCCCTTGTCGACTTCTTGGGAGCACTGCTCCAAGATCGCTCCCAAGACTGCTCCTCAGACCGACGTGCTCGGTGGTGCCTCCTCTTTGGCTGAGCTCGACACCCTCACAGTATCTGTCACACCGGCTCCCTTCAATATAAATGTATAATCTCCCGTTTTCATTGCCTTTCGGATGTCTCACGTCACAGACTTTTCTTTGCAGGCCGACGAAACCCTCGCACCATATTGTACACCATCGGTAATGTAAGGTGGACGTGGGGAAGGCGACGATAATGGAGCCGAAGGAACCATTGTTCCACAGCGGCCGATCCCCCAAACGCGTCTTCAAGGTTTCCATGGCCGATGTCAAACCGGGCCACGAGAATTTGCCTCCTCTAATACTAGTGGGGATGACGACGAGACCCCACGCGGCTTGGTGATTGTTGCAATGGGTGGGTCTGTTGTGGCTAAAGAGTCTCGCTGCCCGAGGCGGCCGGGAGCACACCCACGAGCACGCAGCCTCAAAGATGGTATGAACATCAACACCCACCTACCCAATTAGCGCCGGGTGTCGGGTTGGGTGATAGCGACGGGTAAGAAGGTGGCTCCATTAGTCGCCGATGATGTCGCCATGGATGAGGATGAGGATGACGATGGTTGAACAAAGATGTCTATACTGGCGCCTCCTCAGGGTTTGAGCGTCATGAGTCGGTGCCTGAATTACCGTCTCAACGTATTATTGACGACCTTCCGGTAGTAAAGAAGTCTAGGAAGAGAGCGAGGAAAGGCAAAAAAGCTGATTCTATGATCCAGCCGCCTCAGCAGCCTCGGCTTCAGGACCGTATAGATATCCCCGATGCGGATAAATGGCATATCCCCGGTCAACCAATCCTACGAAACAGCGCCACGGGCCAGATTCGGCGATCTAAGGAGACTTCATGACGATGTGTCATGGGTAGAGAAAGGCCTCATCGCCTCGAAAGATCCAGGATACCCACTCTACGTGGTTAACGTTCCGCGGCAAATGTCGTACATCGACAGCTTCCTCGCGGATAAGTTCTTCCTCCGATTCGATTACATATTTGACATGTTTCACGTGAAGAAGCTGGATTTACATTTGTCCGCCTTTATGCCTTGCACATGAACTACATCATTGGGATTGAGCAGATACGTCATATCTATGTCGCTGACCCGTACTACATGCATGAGGGCTTCTTGGGAGTCTGTGCAGAGCACCGTGAATACGCGAGGGATTACATCGTCAGTTTCATGCTCGCCAATAAGGACAAGGAGGCGATTCTCGTGCCTTATCATCCCGTGTAAGTCATCCGCGCTGCTATCCTTCTTCCTTCGATTTCAATAATTCATTTGCACAGTGGAGGCTAATTAATTTGAGGTGTACTTATTTTGCGCAGCGGCGGATGCGCCGTCCTCATCATCCTCTACCCCCGATTCTCCCACGCTCTTTACTTGGACTCGTCGAAGAACATTCACAAAAAGGATTACACTTACATCAAAGATGTTCTCGACAGTGCTATGTTTTACTACCAAGAAAGGGGTGGAGCGGTTAGGGACAAGAAGAGAAGGGGCGGCAGGGCCGCCTTCGGCCATAAGACCGGCTTCTGCTGCATCCAGCAACCGAACGATTCTCTTAATGATGGATTCTATGTCCTACACCACATCTTTGGAGTACAGACGGGATCACCAGAACCTTACATGTCACCTAGATCTGGCGATGCCCATATTCTGCAATGGGCAAAGGACATAGGAGATATCGAGGATCATCGACTTCGAGCTGAGTTCTATAACATCCAGCAGTACAGACTGACTTCTGCTGCATCCAAATCGGACAAAGGAATGAGGTCGTCGGAAAAACAGGGATGTTCTACGTAGAAGGACAAATGTCGCGGGAAGACGTCCGAACATGGATAGCCTCTCAGCGTCTCGACATGAAGCCTTTCACTAAGCTCGAGGACTATCTCCCTGACATGGATGGATGGCACGACATGATGGAGTGATTGTCGATATATGACAATGTGTCCGTTTAGTCCATACTTTCTTTTATGACAAAACTTTGAGTTATGCATGGTTAAGCTTTATTTGTGATGTAATTAAACCGTCCTCCTCCTCGACTAGCGAAAATTACTCTAGTTAGGGCATTTTGGGTACGATGAACTTTGTTATTTATGCTTATGATATGTTGTTTCTATTTTTGCCAAGTCTGTCTCTTCTCGTTGCTCAACTATATATGTTGCATATCATCGACTCATGTGACGATGCAGGTGCATAGATCATAGATGGTGAAGAAGTGCTACGCCAGGAGTATATATACGACAAGTGGCCGGAGTGTCAGGCCCAGGTGTACCGGTTTTCGATTTCCGAGCGACAGGCAGTAGTTAGTTTAGGTTCACGCTAATGCAAGAGAGGGATACGAACTCATGTACTCAAAGTGATAGCTATTCTCGCATATATCATTGTTTAGATGGATGACGATGTATTTGCAAGTAATCGAGACTTGTATCGCTATTTTCGAGATTGATGACGAGAGACCACTTTGTGTTGGATGATGATTATGATGATGACATGATTTGATGAGACTAATTGTATGTATATGCTATGATTACATTTGTATGTGGATGATATGCTAAAGATTATTGTATAAAGCCTATTCAAATACAAAACAAATAAAAAACAAATATGCAAGAAAAAAATTAATAAAACTAGTAGTAGCGAGGGGAATTTAGCAAAGAGCTACTTACCAAAGAGCCTTCCTCAGAACAGCTTGCAGCTAATATCCGTAGCGCCCTTTTCTAAAGAGCACTACATCTATTCATGTGTAGCAGTAGCGTTGGTCAACGGGCGCTACTGCTATACGTTAATCAGAAGGCTTATTAGTAGCGCTGTACCAGCCATCGAGAGGGCCAAAACCCGCGCTGTTGCTAGGCTTTTCCCTAGTAGTGATAGCACATATACTTGTCCAAATCACATAGTCATACACACATAGCAATAGAGTAGTCCAATCACAGCCATACACAAACATTGAGCCAAAACACATAGTGGCACAAATTTTGATTCATAAGAAGGTCACGTTCCTTGTAGTTTCTTCTTCTTCCTCTCTTCTTCTTCTTATTCTTCTCCCTCCTCCCACCACCAAGGGATCTCACCTTCCCCCTCTGTGTCCTCCACCCCCTTCATTGTTTCCATACCTATGAAAATGGCAATATAATAGTTAGTCACACAATACAAAATGACAACACAAGCATTGAGCCAAAAGAACAAGATCATAGTAAGTCACATACGGCAATGGTCCATTGAGCCAAGAGAACATTCCTCCACTAAGGCCGCCGCCAAGGCCAAGATCACCACCACGGCCTCCACCAGCACCACGGCCTACACCACCACCACGGCCTCTACCGCCACCGCCACAGCCTCTACCACCACCACGGCCTCTACCAGCACCACGGCCAAGACCATCACCACGACCTCTACCACCACCACGGCCAAGACCATCACCATGGCCTAGGCCTTCACCACGGCCAAGACCATCACCAAGGCCAAGACCTTCTCCACGACCAAGACCATCACCACGGCCTCTACCTGTGACGGTCTTGGCGGCAATAGTACCCGTGAACTATTGTACGGCCTTCAGACTTGTCAAAAGTTTGTACGACCTTCAGATTTCTTCTCATTTGACCGTACCTCCGGCCATCTTCATCGAAAGCACGTGCCCACATATCCCTTTTGGCAATGTTCCTATTGAGAAACTCCTGACCACCGGGGTCAAGTTTCTTGTGTTTGAGCAATGCATTGAACAATGTGGCAAACCGCTTGTTGGTGGCGAGACAACAATCCTGAAGATCATCGGCCAACTCCTTGATACCACATGCCCTATAGAAGTTTGCACAAAAGTGCCTCATGCACCATCGATGATGCAACTTTGTATGTCCGGGAATGTCAACCACCACCGCATTTAGAATTCCAGGATGGCAATCCGATATGATACAAATTTCCCTTTCAGCCGGTAATACCCTTGTTCTCAGTTGACGTAAGAACCACTCCCAGTTATCATTATTCTCCACCTCAACCAAAGCGAAAGCCAAAGGCAACACCCGGTTATTGGCATCACTTGCTATTGCAACCAATAAAGTGCCCTTGTATTGTCCGGTCAAGAACGTGCCATCAATGGCGATGACGGGCCGACAATGCTCAAAAGCCCTCATGCATTGCTCATAGGCCCAAAATGCACGGCCAAATACTCGGACGGTCCTCCTGTTATGAATCAATGTTTGGTGCCCATGAGGCTCAACCACGTGAACCATGCCTGGGTTTGTGGCGGCCATAGCTAACAACAACCTAGGGAGTCGGTTCTATGCTTCCTCCCAATTGCCATACAACATCTTGAATGCGGCTTGCTTCGCCTTCCATGCCTTGCCGTACTTCACCTTGTAATGAAAGATGGCTTTCACAAGGTCAATGACACTCTTGATGCTCATTATTGGAAGTGTGGATATTTGGTTGGACAGCCTGTAAGCAATGAACTCGGACGTGAGTTGTCTGTGTTGTTGGTACACAAGCTTGCCATCCGCATTCTTGTGCCGGCACATGTGAGTTGGTAGACAACTCACTATGCGCCAAGTGGGACCTCCTTTCCATGGCCTTGCACGCACAATCCATGGACATGTTGGCACTTCACATTTGACCAGTAACGCACATTCACGTCCCGAGTTGGCCACTTTATGTGGACGATAATGTGTAACCGAGTAGTTGTCGAGCCACATCTTCAATTCCAAGAAGGATTGAAACTCACAACCGGATATATCCCGTTCTTGCCGCCTTCCAAATCACGGTGAGAACTTGGCCTAGCTCCAAGAGATATGCATTTGCCACCATCCACAATGGCTTCATCCATGAGACTAAGATCCTTGAACAATGGTGTCTTGTGATCCCGCCCGAATACCTTCTTGAATGCTTGGGCCTCCTTCGGCGTGAACCCCTCCTCATCAACTTCTTCACCGGGACCATCGTCATCCGAGTCCGATGCATATGCACGGGAAAAAGGGTTGGATTGGTCCATTGTCTCTTGCACATGATATTGGTCGAGATCACCCGCATTGTTGTCATGGAGATCAACTTCGTTGTCATCCTCCTCGTACTCATCATTCTCCTCTTCAAAACCTTCATTTTGGTTGTTTGGAGTCGGGCTCAATGTTGGCCAATCTTGTTGCGTGAAATGAGGTTCACTCATTTGATCTTGGTTCATGGGTGGGGAGTGCTAGCAACCAACAGGGAGGGTTCCGGTTCAAGTCTACATTCAAAGTAGACTCAACCTTCTCGGAGGCAAATAACTCAAGAGCCTTGTCTAGAGATTCAGCAACCGTCTCCTGTATGCAACCCAACATTGCTCGGAGTTCACACGCGTTGTCTTCCAACGGATGTGCATTCCAAAACCAACATTATGCCTTCCCTCGAACTCAACAACGTCACTTGGGTCCATCCAATTCAAATCTTTCCTCACTTGTTCCAAAAGCTCTGCATAGCTAGGACTACTCTCAAACACCATGTCAAGCTCTTCCGGGTCCGTCTCAACATTGCCTTTCAAAAAGGCCTCTTTATCCACATGATGAACATAAACACATGTTCTCCCCATCCCTACAATAATCAAAAACACACATATATCAATTAAGTACTGAACAAAAATATTTGCACACATATGCCCTAACATATATATGAATTAATAACCCTAACCCCCACATAACAATTACCACAACCCTAACCATAGCATAACCCTAACACCAACATCAAACACACATAACCCTAACACCAACATCAAACACACATAACCCTAACCCTAGCATACTATGGAAGCCTAACCAACCCAAATTATCAAAGAAACATAACATCATTCAACACAAATTTGCAAATCCAAGCCAAAACTAGGGTTTCCCCAAAGTAGCAAGATTTGAGCAAATGTGACAATTCCTATGGATGAAAACGAGGGGATCGGAGGAGATTACCTTAAGGGAGGGGTTGGCTTCGAAATCCACGGTCAAATACTCTGGATTTGCAAGACTTGAGAAGGATTTGAGAGGGGGGAGAGGGGAAGAGAGGAGGGACACAAGTCTAAGGGTTTGGGTGGGGTGGGGGTGTGTGGGGTGGGGTGGGAGGGAGAGAGGGTGGGCCAGCCCAAGTGGAACATGCATGCTGCATCACCCAAGAGCTAGGCGTTGCACATTACAGGTGTGGCGCCTAAGCCTTAGGCGCTGCAGTGTTGTCTGTGGGGCCGCAACTGGACCAGGGCTGCCACACTGGCAGGAGGTGCGACGCCTAAGGCAGAGGCGCTGCATAGTAGCGTGCGGCGCCCAGTTGTCGGGCGCCACACGAAAGGGTCAGCAGAGCGAATTTTTTTCGAAAGCAGGTTAGTTTGTGATTTGATTTCGGCCTCAGGTCAAATATGTGATTTCTGCCGTTGTTGTGCCTCATGAGGAAACTAGTCCTCATGCTATCCCAGATCAAGATGTCGCTTCTTTTCTCCTGATTTTTCTTCCTTGGTGGTGGCACATGTGGCTGGGTGTGTGTGCATGGATCTCGGCGACCTCGTCGAGTCTGGCAACGCGGTCACGGACATGTCTAGGGAGAATATGGGCTGCGCTGCTCAAACTTGCCGTAGCCGGAGGCTCTGGATGTTGGGGCTGCGGAGGCATTGAGGAAGCTCGCGGAGGAAAAAATATTAGCAAGATGTGAGTATTTTCTGCGAGTGGCTTTTAGTTATTTCCCTCTTGCTGTCCGGACTTCTACCAAATGTCAGTGTTATTGCAACCATATAAGTTTTTGTGAAGTTGAATGATCTAGAAATCAGAATAAGATTTTATCTTTTCATTGGTAAACAACTTTTCGTGTGAAATCAGAATTCATACCACAACTTTCTGTGTTTAGAAGTGCACCTATGCTTGTTGTCTGAATTCTGCAGTAGAGAACATTGTAAAGCAAACACGTGGATCTTCTTGAATTAAGTCTAACTGAACCTAGCAAGAGACCCTTGCATCTAATTATTGATTGTCAGTAAAAGAAGTTGGTTTACATGGCACTTTTACTGAGCTATGTAGCAAAAGCATCAGCAGCAGTTTTGATAGAGAGATAAATTCCAAACTCAAGTTTACATACCCCACGTATGAATCCCATTCAGGCCCAGCAGTTTTGATGCATGCCATGTCAGTTTTTTTAATCAAGCCCATGTTAGTCATTTAAAAAATGACAAGCCCGTATAAACAACCCGTACATGTCATCATCTAGTATAAAATAAAAAAATCTCAGCTCAGTCGTTCCCCTCCAGCATCCTTATCCATCCGCATGCACCACCTCTTCCATGAGCAGGCTGATGAAGATCTCGGCGCTTCCCATTGCCAAACTGATTCCTAAAGCATCACGACTGCACTTCTCGATTCATTCCTTCCTATTTCTCTTCGTCTAGGTACTGGAGCTTTTTTCTGTTGAGCAGAGTGCACGGACGCTTTCATCGCGTTCTCGAGGATGTGGATCCTCGACGACCTCGTGGAGTCCGACGGAGCATTTTCAAGGGTTTCGGCCTAGATGATGACCCCTACATGGCTGACGTCTAGAGGTCCATGGCAGGGGTGTTGTAGTTTGGCCCAGTGGGGGAGGTTGTGAGGTAACTCACTGAGTCACCTGCTGAGTGAGTTATTAGATCTAACATCCGAGGAATACAAATAGCAGCCGATGACCGTGAGATCCTGGCCTCCTCATTGTTCTTGCTATCAGGCTACTACTAACTGTAAGTGCTAATACCCAAGCCTCTATTTCTGGGAACGTTTTTGCCCCAAGATTCACCCACTTGGCTGAAAATGACCGATGAAGAAGTTTGGATGGAACACGCGTATTATTTTGGTACCTGGCTGTGTGCAAATGTGTTGTGTATTCAGGCTTTCATTTGAAATTTTTTGAACGTGCATGACGGTTGTGTTGGTTGGTTTGGCATTTTTTGTTGCCTGTGCGGCAGGTTGTACTGTCGAGTCTGTCCCCTGGTGTGGTTGGTCTGCTTCTATGCTTCCCATGGTTTCTAATTCGGCACTTGGCTGTGCTTCTGTCGCTGTCGGTCGTTCTGGTCGTGCCGCTGTTGGCCCAGTTGTCGCATCGCTTTCCGTTGTCCATCGGGTCTCAGTGAGTGCTCCTGTTGGCCGGCTGTTCTGGTACGCGGTGGCGTCGTTCTTTCTGGCAGAGCGGTGCCGCCTTACATCTCTCGGTCTCTCCATGGCGCTGACGCTGCCGTCTTCGACGTTGCTTCGGGAGCCTGCCATCCCTTCTGATCGGTGCCGTTTTTCTCGCGTCTTCCCACCGCCCGCCGCTTATGCCGTCGCCTGCCGCTCTACCAACGCCCCAGCACCTCTATAAGAAGGCCCCTGGCTTCACTTATCCACAAGTGCAGCTGGGCGCTGCCGCGGTGGGGCGGCTCTGCCGAGCTGCCAACGGGGGGCGTACTGGGGAGGGGCTATCTCTCGCCGCCGCGTCCACCTCGCCGCCCTACGCTTCCTCTTCTCCGGCCGCCCACATCCCCTCGCCATCTGCAGGTCTAGCCCAACCCTGACACGGTCGACGTCAAGCGCACCCCGACGCAGCGTCCTCCGTACTGCCGCTGCCTAGGCCGACCGGCGTGCGCTGCCCACACCCCTCGTGGGACGGCTGGGCGCTCAGCCGCTCACAGCAGGGCACGCGCCCCGGCCTGGCTCCATGGTTCTTTGCCGATGTCCATCCCATCTCCACGGCGTTGCCCCTGGCATCCTGCGCGCGGCCACTACCTGCTGGTTCGGCCGCCTCTCATCGGCGTCAAGAGCTCGCCGTGCCGCCGCCACCTGCTGGGTCGACCGCCTCTCATCGGCGTCCAGATCTCGCCGTGCCGCCGCACTCTGTAGCAGCCAACAGTGGCAGGGCAACAGCAGAGGGGCGGCGCTGTCCTCCCGGGCCAAACTCGCTCAACTCAAGCTCGGCCGTCGTGAGATCCGATGCGGCCCGTCGAGGTTTGGCTGGGCCTCCTCCAATGGTGCCTCGACCCGTCCGTCTCCATGCCGTTTCGGGATCTCCACCGGCCTCCTCCGATCGCCTCGGTCTGAACTTCTTTGATGATTAATAGAGCAGTAGTACAGGCGATGTCCTTCTCCAATTCTCATGCTGCACAAGATCGTACAACGAGACGATGTTGGTACTGGATCCCGTCTCCTCACTCTCTCCTATTGATATTCCTTTAATTTTCCCCATTACTAATCAGCCTGTTTATGCTTCGTACGCTTCAGGCCTCTGTTCTTCTTTTAACTGTTGCTGCTGCTGCAGGCACGAGCTCAGGAATTTGGACCCATTCCTCATGTTCTTAGGTATTTCTTCATTCTGAATCAATGTTCAAGCTATATGGTGCCATTCTTGTTCTTCATCTACAGGTAGATTACTTCTCTTTGCTTTGGTATTTCTGTCTAAGATTACTATGTAGTATATTGTTGCATGGTCTTGCATAGCACATATGTCTGTTCTATAAGATCAATCCTTGCTTTCTTAGTTACGCAATCGTTTGGAAGATCATACTTGGATATTTTAATAGTTTGAATTTCCAGTGTGACATCCTCCGGTTCGTCCTCCGTGCACGACGATCTGTTGATCATGTAGATGATCTCTCTTTTGCCTTCCTTCTTCCTATAGAAGAAAGCAATGTTCAGTAGTAATTTTTCAGCAGTACTTCGCTGGCTACTACTTGGTCTGTATTGTAGTTCTTGATACTTCTCCTATAGATGAAAGCAATGTCAGTAGTAATTTTCCGGTAGTATTTCGCTGGCTACTGCTTAGTCTGCACTGTAGTGCTTGCTACGCCTTGTTTTGCAATATTTTCTTAGCTTGCTACTGCCTGTTCTGTAGTAATTTTTCAGCTTGCTACTACCTCTTCTTCTATTACCTGTTCACTTGGTACTACATGTTCTGTTTCTGAACTTTTTTTCTTGTAGTGAAGGCAGAGAGTATGCATCCTTTTAAGTCTCCGACTGTGCTATCTTCTCTCAGATCTATCTCCCTGTCCTGTTTGGCGTCAAATTCTTTGTATTTCTCTTGGGATCTTGATGGACCTAATAATCTTCTCTGAATTTAATCGTGCTGCAGGACCGACGGAAGATGATTAGAGCGCGGCTCTGGACACTGCAGGAATTCGTATGGACCGCCACCAATTTTAATTGAAGATAACCGTGAAATGCATACAGAAGGAACTAAACACATAGTACACAGAGATCATTGATTCTCATAGTCACTTACCCACCAAGAAAGCTACACGATAGTTTCTTTAGTAATAGGTATATATTTTTGGTGATAGGTACTTCCTCTGTGAAGTAATATGAGTGTGTTTAGATCGCTAAGTAGTGATCTAAACACTCTCATATATTAGTTTGCGGAGGGAGTACATGATAGTATCCTCTTTCTGTACAGGCCCAGTAAATTTTATAGGTTCAATTACTAATTGTTGCACATAGTTGGATTTGTTTCTAAGTTCTAATTTGTTCTATAACAGTAAGAATGTAGTTCTCCAGAGTTTAGTGCTACGATTAAGTAATTCATGTAGTGAGTAAATGGGTGACACTCAGATTGTCAGAATGTGCTTAGTGTAGTACATAAATAATCCTACAGATGAGTTACTTGTATAGCACTTTCTAGGTCTGGACAGCACGTTGAATCTTGCAAAAAGAGATAATTCTGAAATTATTTCGTATTTGCCGTGTACATGCAGTTTTTGTTTTTGTTTCATGTGGTCCATCAAGAATCAACGAAATAATGTTCAGAGTTGTTAGAACAAGACTCACCACAGGACTGAGACTAGCATGTTCAAGGCTTCAGGAACTGAGTAGAGAGAGCTCAGTCACAATTTATATGACAAAAGGAGCATGTTTATTTGTGCGTGGGAGTAAAGAGGTCCATATTTCCAGAGCATAGTGATACCTTTAAAGGTACAAGTACAGTAGTTCAACATAGGCCAGGGACTTTCCCTGCTGCTCTAATCCGCTTGACGGTCGATGAGAATTTACTGGAGACCATACAGCAGGTCTTGTATTTGGGACTGTCCCTATGATATGTACTGAAGGTAGGTTTTGAGGACTGAAACTAAATTGGGTGACTGGGTGATCGCTCATGCTTCTGTATATAAATGTGCATTCGAGTTGTGGTTGTTTATCTCAGCATACAGCTTGCTCTCCTTCATCAGTTAGATAGGAGTAGCGCCAGAGGTTGCGAAGATGGCGGCTTTGGTCTTACTGTTGTATGACTTTGTAAGGTTTTGTGCTAATAATTAATAAAGTGGCCGTATGCATCGATCAGATGCAGAGGCCGGGGGTATTCCTCCTTTCCGAAAAAAAAACAGCTTGCTCTCTTTCTTTCTTTTTTGGCAAAGTACAGATCACCCTTTTTAGACATTTGTGTTTGTGATGATTTGGTGTGACAGGAAGCATGATACCATCGCTACCCCATTGGCAATGGATGTCCCACGAGCACAAGGAGAGGCGTAAATGTGCACATACACCTTCCGAGGAAGCCTGGCTCCGATGGAAAGAAAGTGCCAGGCAAGATGGCACGCCAATAAGGCCTCGCCCTCCACAAAGAAAGTAGAAGATCTGGCTTCAGTGTTCAGACCCTCTTTGCACTCCCACTTTGTCCTCGAACTGGAAGCATATGTCACACTAGAATGACATAAGCTATGAATGACAGTAACACAAGTCTTAGTACGAGAGTAGCAATGTGTACTTCATGTGATGAATGAATCCATGCTTTGCAATTCACCTTTATACATTGCTTGCCTTATTGTAACCCCCAAATTGCACATATATTTTTTTTCTAAAATCTAAATTGTTCAAATAGAAGAAATTAGCAAACTGGCATTACTATGCCGTAACGTATTTCGTCATGTTGCATCAACGGGGCGCGGCGTGCCGCCGCGCGGGCATCGCTAGTTGAAGATTATTTCTGGTGGTTTATCCGTAGCAGTATTGTACTTTATTTCTGGTGCCTTATGAACCGGATGTTAGTTCACATGTGTCAATTATTTTCTTAAACTGCAAAGGCCTTACCTTTTGTGTGTTAATATGTCACCTTGGTTATTAATGTTGTTATAGGTGGGGTGAGCAAAAGATCACTTGTGCTAGAAAGACACCATTGATTTGCTTATCCAATCCTGCTATTAAGTTATGAAGCAAGGTATGTTCCTCTTTATTGTGGTGGTGTCATATAGATTTGCCAAAGTATTGTTTCTTCAAATTGTGAAGTAAGTCCTAATGTGTGTGTAACTCTGGTCCTGTAGTATGTTCCTGTGTATTGTGCAGACCTACAAATTTGCCTAAAATATCATGTGCATAAAGGAAACTACATGAAGAAAGTTATCAGTGTGCGTGCGTGCGTGCGTGCGTGCGTGAAGATGAATTCAATCACCTTTCTATCTAGCATGTTTTGCTTCTTCATTAACACGGTGTCCACCTCATCATCCATCAATTCTTGTGAAACATATGTAAGATGAATTAGTTAAGGAATTCTGAATATGGTAAAAAGTTAATGCAGCTTTATCTCCTCGGCTTTATTGCCCAAATAGAGCATCTAGAGCCTATCATCAGGCACAAATGTTCTTTTTACTGCATAGTTTTGTGTGCCAAATGTGAGATATTATCATTGAGCCTGAATCTAAATATAAGTCTTTTTCCACATAATTGTTGAATAATCTTTGATGTTTCTTCTGATTTCCCATCCTGTGTGTCCAACAACTTAGATTTTAGTACTATAATAAATATGCTTACCGAGGTGTGAACTTTTCTGGATATATACCACAACTCTTGCAATAATAATTGTCGATTTCCTTTGTAGCCAATTTGTGACACTTATCACATGACATGTACCACCATTGAATATTTTCTTGCAAACGGTCTAGCTATTGTTGTGAACACAAAATCCTAAAAAGTTAATCAACGTTAGCATTTGGGTGGGATTGAGGGATTAAGAAACATATATAAGGAATGGTTTCATTGTAACTAATATTGAATGAATTGTCGATGCAGCTGTTAACTCGTATCACAGAGATTGATGATATCATTTATTGGAGTTTTGATGTATTACCTGGTCGGACTGGTTTTCATGTCTCATTGTAGTAAGTTCTTGTAATGTTCTCCTCCTATAGAACATCTGTTCTTCTAGTGTTCCTTCATTACTTCTGTCTATACTGATCATTTTTGGTAAGATTTCTTCTGTTTAGTCCCTGCACATGTATGAAGTAAATAAGAATCTACAATCTTGAATCAAACAGAGTCGCTATTTATGAGTGGAAAATATAAATTGGTGGTGTTTCATACCTATCCGTTAGAATTTCTAAATGATAAGAATAACATGTAATTTATGCACTTACCATTGAATTTCTGCACCATCGTTGATGTAATAATAAGGACAGTTTGGCTGCAGATTACATCCTCGGTCAAAAAATAAGCAAATTTTCCCCACAATGTGATTCTGATTTTATTACCCCCAAATATTTAATCCGAGAAGTTAGTGCTGACCACATGGGGGAGGTTTAGTTTAATTTGAGACATGCATATGCATATGCACTTACTCTGGCATTAGGATTTCAATCTCGAGAATATATGAAGGTTGTGGGTTCTTTTTTGTTATTCTTGTCTCCATTGACTTCATTTGAGTTAGTAGTCCAATGACATCTGTATATTTGGAGATTAGTGATATAACAGTTAGAACTATAAATTATTTGGAGGTAGTAATTACAACTATAAACTTACCTGAGCATTGTGTATCTTTTTCTGCCCTTTCTTCTAGTGTATCCATGGTAGCAAACTCTGAAGCAATAGTCAGGGAAAACTTCCGAAGATCCTTTTATTTTAATTTCATTGCTCACTGGCCTATATTTTGTGGATTCCACGACCTTAAAATTGCTGAATGCATAAATAGATTTTTCATTGATCTTTGATCTAAAAGTGTCTATAAGATTCTTCCACATAGTAGCATGGATTGTTTCACCCTGTCAAAAGAATCAAATATGGTTAGTAACTTGCTTCATTTGACAGAAAAATTCGAAGTTAATATATTAGAAAACAGACCTGCTCATCCATCAGTATCATATCTAGGCTAATAAGCTCATCGGTCGTAGGATTCACTGAATCCCACATTCTCATTACTTTCACTTGAATGTTCCAGCTTTGTCCCCTTGTAGTTAAGTCGCTCAACTTCTTATATGCCATATTCTTATGTCTTCAAAGTTAACAGGGAACAATTTATCAATTGATATAGTATTTATGAAGATTCTATCCAGAAAAAGTAAAGCTTGCAAAATAACAATTACCAAATCTGATGATTCAGGCTAGAAGTGCTTTGGCGTAAATTCTTCCAACGTTGATTGGAGTAGTTGGGCATCGCTTTGTCGGGCGTCAAGCGTGTCTTTGTCGGACGTCGTCGAGTGAAGCAGCTAGGGGTGGCTTTTCGTCTGGACCTCGAGTCGCGTATGGCATATTCAAGTCATCGTGGTTGCCGGCTTGTAATTGTTTGGTGTGTACTTGTGCGGCTGTATGTACGTGTTTATATATTGGTTGAGGTGTCTTGGGTTTAGATGGCCGAGACCATATGGAAATCAGGCCAGCCGACACCGTGTGCAACTCAGATTTGTTTTATTTGCGTGTATTCGTTCCTGATCTGGAATTTTCCTCACGTGAGGTGAGGTTTGGTGGTTGTCCTATTATAGGTTTCTTATTTGTTTACTAGCAAAAGAGCCCGTGCGTTGCAACGGGAGAGAAAACATAACACACGTTCTTAACCCAACAACCATCACTGAAGACCACAATACGTCCATCCCCTTTATTGTAACGAGGCATCATATTTGTGTTGCCGGTTATCCTTCTTCTCACCCTCGCCGGCGATGGCCTCGATGTTCACACAAACAAAATAAAACGTGTTCGATGGTTAATCCTAAGGCGTCTCTCTCTTCCTCTCTCTCTCGCATTCTCTCACCCTCGCGATGAGAAATCTGTTGTTTCCCCTGCGACGTTTTTTAGAGGTATGCATGTGTAGTTATTGATGTTTTCTTTTCCCTATATGGTTATAGTGGGTTGTTTATTTGCAATTTGGATCACCGCCGGTACGAAAGAAAAAGGATCGTGCGCTATAAATTATAAGTTTGCTTCTAAAACAATATTTTAATAATATTTAACAGGTAGAATTAACATCATATTCATATTCCACAGATTTTTCTAATCAAATTTCATATATAACATGTTAAAATCGGAGTTACGGTTTAAAAGATACGTACTCCCTCTATAAAGAAATATAAGAGCATTTAGATAACTAAAGTAGTGTTCTAAATGCTTTTATGTTTCTTTACGGAGGGAGTATAATTTAGAAACTCATTTGTTTGACTTAACTATCTTCCAAAATAATATTTAAAAATACTTAACAGGTAAAAATAATCTCATATTCATATTCTACGTATTTTTCTAATCAAATTTCATATGTAATATGTTCAAATCGGAGTTACGGTTTAAGAGATATGAATGATTTAGAAGAGAATTTGTTTGACTTAAATATGATCCGAAGATGAATTACCTAAAAGATAAGGGAGGTTTTTAAAAAATGTAAAATAACGGTTCGGGTGTGACTTAAAACAGGAGTGCAGGTTGAATTATCTGAAATGGAGGGACTTTTCTAAAAAATGCCATGACGGACGAGAATAAACCCAATTTGCTTTATCATAGCAAATGTGCCCGTGTGTTGCAACGGGAGATTATGTAGGTGTGCTAGATATAAAAAAAGTCTAAATCAAATGTCAGGATGAGATAAGAACTTTTAAAATATCATTTCACAAACTATGTCTAAGTGATGTCATGATGAAATAAGGGACTTCTAAAAATTCATTTAATAAACTAAACATGTGATGGTTTGATCACGATTTAATTTTCTAAGGCGCCACAATGAAAAAAATTGGCTGAGCAAACTGCATTGATAGACCCTGCTTGAGCTAGAGTGATGAATGATGTGCCTCGTCTTGACCTAGCGTAGGGGTGTTTACCATACCAGTACCATGGTACCAGAATAAACATAGCTGTGTATGTAGGCAAAATAGACATTTATCATTTTTGCATAGCTTACAAGAACTAACCAATAGGAAGCTATGTCTATTTTTTTTAGTCTCAGCGTTGTATGAAACACGAAGACCATTTTTAAACCCGACGTAAAGGGACTAAATAAAATCATAAAACGACCTCCATAGATCCCCTAATAAAACTTCTATGCAAGCGACGATTTGTTTTGTTAATTATTTATAGATATGTTTCAATTTTTGGGAACATTTTCTACAATTCATGTACATGTTTTTCTATTTCGAGAATATGTTTTAAATATTGGATTGTTTTTAAAAAATTATAAATATTTTTTTATTTCATGAACATCTATTTGTGATTTGTGAATATTTTTATAATATGCGACCAATTATATGATTTTATTTTTTGAATTCATAAACAGTTTATGATTATTAGTATATTTTTAAAGTTCACAAGTTTTTGAAATTTGGTTCTTTTGAAAATCCCGAATTAACTTAAAGAAGAAAAGTGAAAAATAAAAATGAAAAGGTAAAAAGCCAAAAACAAAACAGGGCGCGCCACCATCCGCACATGGGCCGGCCCGTTAGGGCGTGCGAGAGGAGGAGGCATGTACAGAGAAAAAAGGGCCGGCCCGTTAGGGCGTGCGAGAGGAGGAGGCACGTACAGAGAAAAAAGGGGAGAAAAAGGGGTGGGAAACGGGGATCGAACCTGGGTCGCCTGCGTGGTAGACCATTGCCTTAGCCATCGGGCTGTTCGAGTTCTTGTGTAACATGAGTGTATTATACTTTAAGAAGCAAACCCAGCTTCGATGTTGAAATAAAACGAATCGTTTTACTTACGGATGGCACAGTGGGTAATTTTCTACCAACTTTAGGGGCAATTTAAATGACGTACGACAGAAACCCAATTCTCTTTATTATTAGGTAAAGATTAGGTTTGACTACTATTTTTTTTCTAGCTTATCTCTAACCCAACGATGGGAAGTTTTTTTTGTTTGTGCGTGATAGTTATGGACTTTGGAACCTATTTGCACAATTTTCACGCACAACTTTTATGTGGCATGTTCTACTACTTGTACGTGTATATATTCTTACGTAACGCTTGCATCTTTTAATCTCAGCCGTTAATAGATAAAATTAACGATCAAGATAATTTAATCTATGTGGACGCAGGTGCTGGCTTGTTTGCCTATTGTTTAATTAAATAATAATAGATAATAGATTCATAAGAAAGGTTCTCATGATTGGCTAAGAGAGTGTTATGATGACTTTGAAGGTTATCAAACTTAGTCTGTAGTTGCTGAAGATTATCACTTTTGTCTAGTATATTTTGAACCTTTTCAAAAGCCTTTTGTTGTTTGACAGCAATCTTAGCAAGTTTGGAATAGCTAGGTTTGAGGCTTTCATCATATTCGTCCTCACTTGATTCAGAGGAGGGATATTTGAGTACCTTGGCACCCTTTGCCATGAAGCAATAGGTGGGAGTGTAGTCATCATCACCGTCGTCAGCAGTGTTGGGGAAGTCATTTTCCTCAGTGTTGAAGATGGACTTGTTGACGAAAGCAGTAGCAAGGGCTAAGCTCACCACACTAGAGTCTGACCCCTTAGACTCCTCCTCTTCCTCATTTTCCTCAGACTCGGCCTCAGAGTCCATTTCCTTGCCAATGCATGACCGAGCCTTTTTGGAACTACTTTTCTTGTGAGATGAAGACTTTGAAGATTTTGACGATGAGGTCTTTGAAGATTCCTTCTTCTTCTTTGAGTCATCTGAACTGTCATCCTTGTACTTCTTCTTCCTTGATCCCTTCGCCCACTGAGGACAATCAGTAATGTAGTGGCCAGGTTTCTTGCATTTGTGGCACGTCCTCTTCTTGTAATCGCGGGATGAGGAATCTGATCTCTTGTCATCATTTCTTGAAGATTTTCCAAAGCGACCACATCTTGAGAACTTCTGGAATTTCCTCACGAGCATTGCTAGCTCCTAGCTTAGTTCTTCAGGATCACTAAGGGTGCTATCAAAACCTTCTCCTTCAGATTCAGAAAAACTGCCTTGGCCTTCAGTGCGCGTGATCTTCCATAGCTTGGTCCGCAGAGATCTCTCTTCTCAGCAGGTTGGAACTCATGAGTATTTAGCTTCTCGAGGATATCAGCAGGATCTAATGAATTGTAGTCTCCACGTTCTTGAATCATCAGTGCAAGTGTATCAAATGAGGTATCAATTGATCTCAGCAATTTCTTCACCACCTCATGGTCGGTGATGTCAGTGGCACCAAATGCTTGAAGCTCATTTGAGATGTTAGTGAGGCGATCGAAGGTTTGCTAAACATTTCCATTGTCGAGTCTTTTAAAGCGGTTGAAGAGATTGCGAAGAACGTCAACTCGGGAGTCACGTTGAGTTGAGACTCCTTCGTTGACCTTGGACAGCCTGTCCCAGATAAGCTTTGTAGTCTCCAAGGCACTCACTCTGTCGTACTGTCCTTTGCTTACATGGCCACATATGATATTCTTCGCTTGAGAGTCGAGTTGCTTGAATCTCTTCACATCAGCAGCGTTCACGAAAGGAGTGACGGAGGGAACGCCATTTTCCACAACGTATCAGAGATCATTGTCAATTGCCTCAAGATGCATGCGCATCTTATTCTTCCAGTAGGGGTAGTCCATCCCATCAAGGGTAGGACACCCAGCCGAGACCTTGATCATGTCTATAGTCGACATAACTAAAACTCCAGGTTGTTAAACCAAAATCACACAGAACAAGGGAGAACCCTGCTCTGATACCAATTGAAAGTGCGTTATATCGACTAGAGGGGGTGAATAGGCGATTTTTACAAATTCGTCACTGAGTAAATTCAACTTGAGGAATTTCCCAAGTCACAAACTACAAGCAGCGGAATAAGAATTCAGGTGCATGCATAACAAAGCAGTAGCATAGTCATCATGATCAAATGAAACATACACATAGCACAAGTAACGTGTAAACAGGATAAGCAGGCTGAAGACAAAGTGACTGAAAAATTAGGATTGAGGAAATTGAGAAAGTCTTTAGTCAAAGTCTTCAAACAGTAACGATCAATTTCATCAACACATGAATGAGGAAATGAAAGGGTTGAGGAAATAGAACCAGTAGCTTGGTGAAGACGATGATTTGGTAGACCAGCCCAACTGCTAGACAGTTGTACGTCTGGTTGAAGCAGCAAGGTATTTAAACCTGAGGACACACAGTCCCGGACACACAGTCCTCACTGTATTCTCCTTGAGCTAAGGTCACACATACCTTGCCCAATCACTCATGATAAGTCTTCAAGTGACTTCCAAACCTTCACAGACTCGGTCACTCGATGATAAACAATTCCTCTTGGATGCTCTAGACCATGATGCCGAACTGTCTGGAGAATGCACAGTCCTCAAAGGTAACAAGCGTCGGTTCCATACAGGAACAATCTCTTCAGTGTTGCTCAATCACTTTGGGTTTGTAGGTGTTTGCGTTTGGGTTTTCCTCATTGATGATTTTCGCTCAAAGTCCTCAGAGGATGGGATGCTCTCAATGACAAGTGTCAGTTTTTCTCAGAGCAGACAACCAACTAGTGGTTGTAAGGGCGGCTATTTATAGCCTAGGAGTAGCCCGACATGATAAGACATAAATGCCCTTCAATGATATGACCGTTAGGTTGGTAGGATATTTTGGGACAGCTGGCACATAGCACAACAATGGTCAGAAATTTGAGCTCTCAAATTCCTCAGGGCTATCATGTTCCTCACCTGTAGGCAATCCGCACTAGCGAATCCCTAACTCCTTAGTCAGAACAAATTCCTCAGAGACCATAAGATCTTCATCTCTATCAATGAAGAATTTGATTGAACTGTATGAGATTTCCAATGGCTTCACTCGAAAGGATTGGGTAGGTGTAGGAATTTGAGATGAGCATCACTTGGAAAGTGTTTCCTTAGTTTCACCTTGACCCCCTTTAACAGTACGGTGTTTCCTATGACTCAAGAAAGAGAAAATGAAACTACGAAAACAAAACTCTTCACGCTTCATAATCCTTGCATGAATATCAAAGTCTTCAAGGTCACACCAATTTCATCACTTTCAAAGTCTTCTAGAAAACCAAAGTCTTCAACTAAAGACATTCATTTTTAGGGGCCGACTTTCATCGTAATTATCAAACTCCTCATAGACTTATAGAACATGTGTACACTCACAAACACATTAGTCCCTTAACCTATGTGAGGGAGTTAATGTGGTGATATCCTTAATGTTTTGATGATTATATTGCCAATGCTTTTACTCTCGTTGAGAGTTATTTTAGTGGGGTTGCAAATCCCAGTTTCTTGGATCAAGGACCTGATCTATTTTATGTGACTTGTCTAGATGGCGTTGATTGTATTAAACTGTTAATTTGGATTGACTTGGGTCAAGCTCAGGAAGTTTGTGCTCGCAATAGTTGCTTGTTTCCATTGTGTGCAGGTTCTAGTGAGTGCGGTGGTAGTCGATAACGAGGATGGTTGGCATAAGGCTTGAAGAGCTAAGATGTGACCATGGACGTTGTGCGGGATCGTGCGGCTCAAAGCAACACACAAGTTTTGGACAAGGACTATATGGAGGCAAACGAGAAGACCATGTCAAGTGAATGTTATTTTGGCATGTTTACGAAAATACACTAAGAAGCAAACCAAAAGAGTGATTGCGGTGTTGCTTAAGAGTGGAAAATGTTATTTACAAGTGACTAAGTAAAAATGGCTATTTGTCTTAGTGTTTTGGGCTTGGCCCATTCGGTGGGATCCATGGCCCATTCAATGGCGGTGGAAGGCTGATCCAGCCTTATATGTGAGCTGCTAGGTTTTCCCGTTGGGACGAATAGACGAGTCGCCGCTACGAGAAAAACAGAGCAGCTGCCGCACATTTGAGATAGAGCTTCCTGTGTGGGATTTAGCCTATGTGAGAGAGGCTTGTAACTCCAGAAATCTGAGAAATAGATCCTCAAATTGTTCCCAGCCTTACTATTGTCGAGGTCTGCTGTTTTTTTAGAACGAAGACACCGGGGGCGTCCGGCTTTAAATTAATAAAGCCCACATAAGGCAGAATCCAACAAGTTCAATGCGTAATGTAAAAGTAAAAAGGCCGCAGCCAAAGTGCGATACATGCAACCGCCAAAGCTCGCGAGAGAATGAGAAATGAAAGCAGCGTGCAAGTAGTCGGTCCAAAAGATCAAGACACCACGGCAAAGCTAATGGAGGGCGCCAATCTGAATCAACCGAATCCGCTCCAAAGCCTCCGTCATCCGATCCAGACACGCTGTTTCCCCAACGGCGTCCATGTCTGAACGAACAAGTGGCATTTGAAGATAATGTCAGCCGGATGGGAAGGAAATTTGTGTTCAATAATCATCTTATTGCGAGTAGACCAAATGGCCCAGAACAAACCTCCCACACATCTCCATAAAACACGTCCGAAACCACCCCTATGAGCGACAAGGATAGCGCGAAGGTCCAAAGCAGATCGGGGGTTCCAGTTTTGGTCGAACGCCTCCCTAACCGCACTCCAGGCAAAGCGAGCAAGGTAGCAGTTAAAAAAGATGTGGTTGGCATCTTCATGTTGGCCACAGAGAACGCAAGAGCCATCGGAAGGCCCGTTCCTACGCCGATATATTATTGGAGGAGGAGGCGATCACGAACATCTCGCCACAAGAAAATTTTTATCTTCAAGGGGATAGATGCTTTCCATAGCCCCCTAGCTATATCCAGGGTCGGCCCCTCGGTCAGTTTGTTGTACAGGGAGTGGACGGAAAAGTTCCCCGAGCGCGCAAGAGCCCAAGAGACCGAGTCGGCCTCAGGGCGGAGAACCACTCCCGCAAGATCAGCAACGAGCCAGTCCCAATAGGCACGTTCGATGTCGAGGAGGGGTCTTTTGAAGGAAATCGCTGGCGGGTTGGTGCGCAGCGCATCGGCCACTAGGATATCAACATTAGTGGCTAACCGATAGGCAATGGAGTGGCTTTTCCACAAGTGTTCCGTGCCAAACCAATGATCCAGCCAAAATCGCGTTGAGGACCCATTGTTGACGCAAAACTTGGCTCCTAAAGTGAAGGCAGGCATAACTTTCTAGATCCCATTCCAAAAAGTGGAGCCCTTAGCTTTGGATGTGAGAAACTTCCCATCTGGGAAGTATTTGGCGCGCAGAATATCCGCCTAGATCCCTTGCTCGTTTTGGGAGAGTTTCCAAATCCACTTGGTTAGAAGGGCGACATTCATGAGTTTGGAGTTAAGAATCCCAAGACCACCGAATTTCTTAGGCCGGCAGAGCACTGCCCATTTGATCAGGTGGTACTTCTTTTTGATCCCAGTTCCTTCCCAAAAGAACTTGGATCGAGGCGTATCAATCTTGGCATGGACCCCATCCGCTAGCAAGAACATGCCCATCGTGAACAGAGGGAGGGAAGAAAGGCTGGAGTTAGTCAGGATCAGTCTGGCCGCCGAGGAAAGGAACCGACTGCGCCAGGGGCTAACCCTGTTTGCCACCTTACCGTACAAGGGCTCCCATTCCAGAATAGAAATGTGTTTATCAGAAATAGGCAGGCCCAAGTACTTAATTGGAAAGCTCCCTAGCTTGCAATTAAGCAGGTTGGAAACTCGAGTAGCGAGCAGAGGGTCCATCCCAATGGCAATTACCTCACTCTTAAGGAAGTTGATCTTAAGGCCGGAGATGATTTCGAAAGCAAGAAGGATGAGTTTTATCGAGGCAATGCTATGATCGTCAGGCTCGAAGAGCAACAAGGTGTCGTCCGCATATCAAAGGTGCGTGAGTCCACCCGGAATAAGGTGAGAGACCACCCCGCGGATGTGACCGGCGTCCTTCGCCTTATGCACCATGGCAGAAAGGGTGTCCGCAACAAAGTTAAAGATCAAAGGCGAGGAGGGATCCCCTTGCCTGAGACCTCGCTTATTGCGGAAGAAGTTCCCAACCTCTCTGTTGATCGACACAGCAGTCTGGTCTCCCGAGACCAGATGCATGATGCGGTGAACAAATCCTGACTCGAATCCCTTCCGAGTCAGCACCTCGCGGATGAACTCCTAGTTCACGCGATTGTATGCTTTCTCAAAGTCGAGCTTGAGGAGCACGGCCGATTGCCCAATGCGTTTAAGCTCGTGAACGGTCTCCTGCAACACTATCGGCCCTTCGAGAATGTTGCAACCCTTGAGAAAACTAGACTGGCTACGGTTGATAACGCGCTGCGCTACCGGGGCAAGTCTGGTAGCATAAGCCTTTTGAGCAAATCTTGAAAGGCACGTTAATAAGAGTAATAGGATGGTACTGCTTGATAGTGTCGGCGCCTTTGACTTTGGGAATGAGGCTGATGACACCATAGCTAAGGTGCGAAATGTCTACCCTACCTAACACAAAACCATTAATAATCCCGTAGAAGAGGTCCTTAAACACAAGCCAAAAACGGCGGAAGAACGCAACCGACCAGCCTTCAGGGCCAGGCGCAGTGTCAATCTTCATTGCTCCCACGGCTTTGTCGATCTCCTCCGAGGAGAAAGTAAAAGCCAAGAGGTCATTTTCGGCTTGAGACACGCGATCATCTTCCCCGTAAGTTCCGCCTGGTCAAGGGCCTTCTCCTCGGCTGTTCCCAACAATTTGAGGAAGAAGTCGTAGATGTGTGCCGCAATATCAGCCTGACTCACCAACAGCCCTTGATTAGCCTGAAGTCTCAAAATCGAGCACTTCCGTTTACGACCGTTAGCAAAGGCGTGGAAATATCCCGTATTTGCATCGCCCTTGGTAATCCACTTGATGCCGCCCCGACGGCGCCAGTATTTCTCCTCCTCCCTAAGAATGGCAAGCACCTGGTTCTCAAGTGCATAACGATTGGCCCATTCAGCTTCCAGGAAGAGTCTGGAATCAGCTTGCGCGTCGAGGGCTTTAATTTCAGCAATAATAGCTTCCCTAGCGCGTTTCGCTTCGCTCCCGTGGTTTGCACCCCACCCACGGAGGAAACCCCGAAGGGCACCAGCCGCCGAGATCCAAGTGTCTAGGGGACCCCTGCAGCAGCCGATCGCAGCTCTTGCACGCTCCCAGCATGCAATGAGCAGGCTCGAGGTCTGCTGTTTGTCCTTGCAAATCTCGTTTTTCTGCTGTACTAATTTTGTCCCTGGGATTCCTTGGCTATAATGGGGTTTCCGTGATGGAAAATCATGTCTAAATTCATGTGCATCCATCGCTAGCTTTGAATCTGGTTGTTGTTCATTTATTCATGGGTTCTTGAGGATGGCGCAGGATTTTATCTTTCGTGATTTATTTTGTGCGAGGTCATACTAAGTTCTTCCCCTGTTTTTGATTCAATTTGAGGTTGCAGTAGTTTCTAGGGAAGTTATTGTATTCATGGTCGAAGGGAAGAGCACCTGCTGTTCTCTGTCTCGCCGCCGGGAGCGACCGTCTTAGGATTCAGTTTATCCTCTTCTAGCTATTGTTCGACTTCCGAATAGCAGAAATTGTTTGTGCAATTTTGCAGACGTAAAATCGTGGTTTTCAGTTGTTGGTAGTCTTGCAGCTCTATGCGCTACAGGTGACTAGAGTTCCTGACAAGTGAAATCAGCTGGGGGCAGTGTAGTTCCTCTCCATTAAAACTAGGCAAAAGCTAATTTCCTGCCGACTGGACATTTACAACAGATCCACACTGTTCGGATGCCGTCTGTTTCAAATCCGACGGCGCGCGTTTAGCCTACTGCGTAGCGAACGTCGTTGTTGCTGTCGCTATCGATCCTGCTCCCACTGAACGTCGCTGTCGTGTTGATTTTTTTTTTTCGTTTTTCCTTTTCCGATCAAAGGAACGTCGTTGTCGCTATAGACGTCGCTGTCGTGTTGATTTTTTTTTCGTTTTTCCTTTTCCGATCAAAGGAACGTCGTTGTCGCTATAGATTTTTTTTTGTTTTTCCTTTCCGATCGAGTAAAAATAATGTGCATAGTAGGGTTCGAACCCAGGTCCGTTGATTGTTGTACAATGCCAATGACCACCTCACCTAATACTACTTGTTGTCTTACTAATGGAAATTATCTATTTGACCTTTTTAAACCCCATGGCAGGAAATAAAATACTATTTATTGTTGTTTGTTAGCCTTTTCTTGTACTTCCTCCATCCTAAAATATGTGACTCGACTTTGTACTAACTTTATACGGAGGGAGTACATTATTTCATACTACATTATAAGTTGTGGAATATCATGATAACTCACACACCACAGACCTGATATATTATGTCTTAGTCCTGATAACTTTGTCCTTGGAGAGGGGGGGGGGGGGGGTGGCGATCAAATATCCCCCGGTTACTTTTGTGTGAATAGCATGGTAACTCACATATCGGAGGCCCGATAACTTATGCACCCCGGTCGTGGTACTTTTCACGAGGGAGGGGTGATGAGATATACCCCCGATAACTTTTATGTGCATATGATGTTAACTCACACATCGTAGACGTGATAACTAATGTACCCCAGTCTTGATAAATTTTGGTGACCGGAAGGGGGGAGGGTGGTTGATGCAATATACCCTTGGTAACTTTTTGTGGGAATAACATGATAACTCACACATTGCAGACCTGATAACTTATGTGTCCCAGTTCTGATAACTTTTCGCAACAGTGATGAAGGGTTGTTAATGAAATATACCTCTGGTAACTTTTTTGTCAATAGCATGGTAACTCACAAATCATTGACCTGATAATTACGGTATAACCAACGCGATAACTTAAGACCCGAATAAAAAGTTATTGAAACATACCCCGGTTTCTTCTGTGCAAATAACATGGTAATCTATGCATGCGAAGCTGATAACTTAGGTATAAATACCACGGTAAATTTGACTCAGGGGAAAGAAGTCGTTGAGACACATCTTCGGTCACTTCTGCATAAACAACATGTTAGTATACATATAACATAAATGATAACTTTACGGTAACTATTGACCAAAAAAGTGATCAAAACATGCAACATGAGATCTAGTTTCGAAGTTTTCATCGCGATGGATTTTTTTATGTGAAAACAATTTTTCAATCAAACATGTCAGTTTGAGCTGTAAAACATTTTACAGTTTCGAAAATAGCGAGACTTTGCAATGACATCACGTTTCCCGTGCTCTACTGCATTTGCATGTGGAGAGAATGTTGGAGGAGTCATTTTTATGCCCCGGTAATTTCCATGTAAACATGAAGATAACTTATATACCATAGATGTGTTAACTTACTTAACGTGGGGCTGGTAACTTTTGACCCGAAAAATAAAGTCGTCGAAACATATCAACATGAGATCTAGTTTTGAAGGTCTCGTCGTGACAAATCTTTTATGTGAAAACGGGTTTTCAATCAGAGCGACGGTTGAAGCTATGAAACATTTTGAATTTTTAAATTCGATGGAATCTATGCTGACATCATTATTTTTGTCTTATATGCATGCATGCAACAATTGAGGAAAAGAATCCGTGTGAGTTCTCAGTTTTTTTCAAAGAAACCAACCGCATGCATGCAAAACTCGTCCAGATCTGTTGCTAATGTTCCTAACGGTCGGACATTAGCACAGTCCTTAAAACTATATTCTGCTAGTACGTGCAAGTTAAGTACTAGGTGTATTCTGCTAGTGCGTACAATTAGTTTGGCTTCAGTAGACTCTACCATTTAATTAATCTATAACCTTGCCGTGCAATCTCTTGGTCTAATTAAGCACTAATTTTTTACAGTACACTTTTTAGTGCATTTTATTCTGTGGGCTCTCAAGTCAAGCTTTGAGAATTTGTTCTCTTTTTGTTGGACTAGCTTTGATCTGTTTTGACATGCAGAGTTTGTTTCCTCTGCGTATTCCTCTATTCCGAGCATCATAGTTTTTCTGTAACTATCGGACAAATTTTTTAAGAGGTTAAATTTTTCCAACACCCCTTCTGACTCCCGGGATTCGATCCTACAACCTATAAGTCTTCAATACATCAAAATCACTAAGGGGCACTAGATGCACTTACAGGTTCCTTTACCTTCTCGTCTCCCAATGAAGGTCCAAAGACATCTTAATCCACCATTTGCAGCACAGCGTCCAACGCTGGACTTGGACGAGCACTTCCTTCACACAAAACAGGGTGAGGTCCAGATTTTTTTCTTGGTGTACATGATCTTCTCAGAGCTATAGGGGTGACGAAGCAAGTGAGACCATAACGATTATGAACAATACAATTGGAAAAATCGACAAACGCAATTACACTTGTTATGCCAAGATGTACCGCTTTGTCTGGGCTTCACCAATGCAATGGTACATTCATTTCTACTCCTTTCGTGTGATGGCCAGGGAGTTCTCCTGCGTCTCCCATGACAAATAATTGGGTATAACAGTCAATAGCAGAACCCCCTGTGGGAGTTCCTTGTTGGAATGGTGGGTTGTCAGTGCAGGCACCAACATCCTTTGTTGGTTTTACTTCATGACATTTTTCAGATAGCAGTTCATCAATGCCGAGAAGAACAACAGTCTATTCATTACCATCTGCTCTGCATTAGCGTCACCATCAAAGTTTGATATCGGGGAGAGTTCACCTAGTGCTTCAGTATGTAAAGCTGGTTCAATGCCCGGAACCACCTGCGTGAATGAAAAATCATCAAAACACAAAAAATTACAATACAAACAATGGGGCATCAACACTCACACAATGTTAGTGATTACATACGACAAGGCAGTACCTGGCTTTCGTGGGTGGATTTAGTCTGATTAGAGTTAGTTGAGGCGATGGTAGCCTCCTCATGCGCCCGGCTTCGTTGTGAGCCAGTAGAAGTTGTGGTTGACACAGTTCAAACTTGCTCGGGCATGGGTGAGGGAGTCAAGGATTGTAGGGTCCTCGGGTGTCCAGGCTATGTGACATGGGCCGGACTGATGGGCTGTGAAGATACAAGGTAGAAGGCCTTCCCCCGTGTCCAGGTAGGACTCTCCTTTGCATGGATCGAACAATTGGTGTACGGATGTGTGCTTTCCTTTCTCTGTAAACCGATCATGTACAACCCTAGGCCCCTCAAGTGTCTATATAAACCGGAGGGTTTAGTCCGTAGAGGCTATCCGAATTCAAATAGGCTAGACAACTAGGGTTTAGCCATTACGATCTCGAGGTAGATCAACTCTTGTAACCCATATACTCATCAAGATCAATCAAGCAGGAAGTAGGGCATTACCTCCATTAAGAGGGACCGGACCTGGGTAAACATCGTGTCCCCTTTGTCTCCTATTACCTTCGATCCTCAGACGCACAGTTCGTGACCCCCCCACCCGAGATTGGCCAGTTTTGACACCCACATTGGTGCTTTCATTGAGAGTTCCACTGTGTCATCAGCAGAAGGTTCGATGGCTCATTCAATCATCAATAATGATGCTGTTTCCGAGGAAACCATCCTCCCCGGTCAAATTTTTGTGTTCGGCGGCTTTGCTTTGCGCACCAATTCGATCGGTCACCTCGAACAGATCGACAGCTACGCCCTGGTCATCAGATCAGATTTGGGAGCCTGAATTACATCGCTGATGTCCGAGGAGACTTGATATTCAAAGGGTTCACGGCCTTGACCGATGTTCCTCCGTTCCAAGAGGGAAACTCATCGGACTCATCATCAGGCACCGCTCAAGGATCAACTATCATCCCTGCCCTGGCCTTAGATCCAAGGCAGACTACTTTTTCCGAAGATGGGTGTCTAAAACCCATCAGACCCTCTCCTATTATGAAACTTTTCTCCGGAGAATCGGAGGTAGCTACGTCTTTGGTCAGCCAGGAGTCAAATAGGAATCTCTCGATCATTGGACAGCCGAACCCGCCTCAGGATGCAAACTCCAACTCTCGAGGCCCGCATCTGGTGGGCACAATCTGGAATCTACCGTGCCTAGCCCGGCAGGTCCTTGGTCCCCCATCCGGCCTTCGCTCTTAAATGAGGCCTTGGACTTAATGCGACCCCTCGCCATTACGGAAGCGTCACCTCCGAACCACTCCCGACCCGGAGTAGGGGCTGAGAGCGGGGAATTTTACGTCCCACCCACCACCCACTTAATAGCCACTATCAAGGATCTGACCGACATGCTAGATATGCCTCTGAAGACATCGACGGTATGGACGACGATGCCGGAGACAAACAAAGCCAAGACCCGCCATTACCGAGCGCTGGACGGCTACCTCCACATATGATGTATATATGGTGGATACACCCAAAGACGACGACGAAGGCAGGAAAGATCCGAGTGAGGACAAGCCCGCGGACACACCACCAAAGTGTCGACGTTAGCGATGCCGCTCAAAATCGCGTTGCAAAAAGGACAGTAATACTAGCACCAGACACAATAACACTCCGGACAATGCCGAGGATCCCGAAGACCGCGTCGAGCCTATGTCCGAACAGGACGAGTGGGAGGAGCGAGAAGTCAACCCCGACGAGCCGGTCGGGAATGAGGATTCGTAAGATAGTAACTATCTGCCAATCTCCGAGGATGATGTCAGCCTCGGCAACGAAGACTTCATCATGCCAGAGGAACCCCTCGAGCAAGAGCGCTTTAAGCATGAGCTAACCACAACTATGCAAAGCCTAAAGAAGAAGCAGCAACAGCTCCAAGCCGAACAGGATGCCCTCAACGACAGATGGACCCAAGTCCTAGCTGCCGAAGAATACGGCCTCGAGCGCCCAACAAAGAGTTATCCGAAGCGCTGGCTACTACAACAATTCGACGATGAGGCCCTTAAGCCAATACCGTCGAGATACGACCGCGCTGACAAACCAGACCGACCACCACGTGGGCGAGATAAAGAGGCTACTTGTGCCGAACACCAGCCCCTACCACCTCGCTGTCGAGGCAAAGAGGTAGCAGCTTCGGCTATACCTACGACTCACGCCAGGACCTGGATAATAGAGCCGATCAGGCCAGATCAATCTATGTATCAAGGGGGAGTGCCCCAACGCAAGACGACGGCCATCAAGCCTGGAGCTATAGGCATACTGTCGGTGTCAAAACCGGCGGATCTCGGGTAAGGGGTCCCGAACTGTGCGTCTAGGCGGATGGTAACAGGAGACAAGGGACATGATTTTTTTACCCAGGTTCGGGCCCTCTCGATGGAGGTAAAACCCTACTCCTGCTTGATTAATATTGATGATATGGGTAGTACAAGAGTGGATCTACCACGAGATCAAGGAGGCTAAACCCTAGAAGCTAGCCTATGGTATGATTGTTGTAATGGTTGTTCGTCCCCACGGACTAAAACCCTCCGGTTTATATAGACACCGGAGAGGGCTAGGGTTACACAGTAGTCGGTTACAATGGTAGGAGATCTACATATCCGTATTGCCAAGCTTGCCTTCCACGCCAAGGAAAGTCCCATCCGGACACGGGACGAAGTCTTCAATCTTGTATCTTCGTAGTCTAGGAGACCGGCCGATGATGATAGTTCAGCTATCCGGACGCTTCTAGTCCAGACTCCTCAAGAGCCCCCGAACCAGGCTTCAATGACGATGAGTCCGGCGCGCATGTTGTCTTCGGCATTGCAAGGCGGGTTCCTCTTCCGAATAATCCATAGAAGATTGCAAACACCAGGATAGTGTCCGGCTCTGCAAAATAAATTCCACATACCACCGTAGGGAGAATAATATGTACACAAGCTCAATCTGCTGACGTATTTCTTGGCGTGACGTCACACCACTACCAAGCCTTTACTTGAATCGTTTTTATCATACCACCTCAGCGCGTTTAGCGAAGCGGTTTCCTTGGCACGTCTTATCGAAGCAGAGATCGTGTTCCCCTTATTCCGGGATTCCCATCAATACGGACGTGGGTAACCCAACCGCGCCATTGATTGTGGCGCTTGGGAGATAAGCGAGTTTTACCAGGCCGGTGGGGACGCATAGTCTTCGTCCGCCCATATATAAGGGGATAAGGATCCACCTTTTTTACCTACGCCTTCTTCCTCCTTTGCTTATCCATCTCCGCGCACTCGAGCTCCAAATACCAAGTTCGCACATCTCGCCTCAACCTTCTCCACCATGTTCGAGCGGAGGCAAGTGGATGGCCTCCTCCGTTATAGAGGGGCACATCGAGAAGCTGCGCTGGGCGCCGGATACCGTCCGGGCGACATCACAAGACCGGCCTCGACGAGGGGTAGCTCGTCCCCACCCCTGTGCCCCATGAGAGGGTCGATTTCTTCCCCACTTCCTCCGCTGGATCGGGCTTCCCACTTCACCCCTTCGCTCGAGGGCTCATGTACTACTACGGCCCGGACTTCCACGATCCGCACGAAACTTCATTCTCAACATCTCGGCGTTTATCGTCGGTGCGAGGCGCTCTTCCGCATCCAAATTTCACTTCGCTTGTGGCTAAAGACCTTCAATGTCAAGTCAAGGTGGTGAAGGGCGCCCAAGCCGGAGTGCGGAGGGCGCCATGGTGGGCAAATGCCCAACGCCACTTGGCTTGAGGGTGCCTTCGTGGAATCCATCAAAGGGTGGCAATCGGGTGGTTCTACATCACCGAGCCGCTGCGGACCCTAAATGGGCAGCGCCCCGAAGTTCAGATCTGGTACCCCATGCAGCTCACCCATCGGAAAGAGAAGGGCTTGCTATGTGGCAGTTCGGAGGAGCCGATCGACTCCAGCCTGCCTTCGCACTCGTGAACAAGAAGCTCAAGCTTGTCAACGTGATCCGTGTCATGCTCGTTCACGGATTCTCCCCGCCAAAGAACGGGCCTTCAATTTGTGGGAGTTTGATCCGCACAAGACCGACCTTGAGCGGGCTCTTCGACATGACGCACGGTTGCCCGGAGGGTGCTGTTCAAGGGTGGAGAAGCCTCGCCCCCGCAAATCAAGATCGTGGATTCAGACGCAGCCGCCGGGCGAGGTAGGCTATGTTATCCTTTATGGGACACTCATTTCTTTCATAGTTTGACTCTATGTGGGATCTAAACTCCCAATGCCTTTAACAGGACTGGCAGAAGACGTCCGGACATGTTAACTGTCCGGCTCCCCTTCCAGAAGACCCAGGGTACACCCGTTTGACGGGGCTGCTGGTCCCGACACTTTACGTGGTGCCAGAGAAGAAGGCCAAGAAGGAGGCCACAGGAACCCGAAGGAGTTCCCGGCGCCAGGTGGTATCGGACCCATCGTCCGATAACTCCGAGGCGGACTCCTCCCCCGAGGAGGAGGAGAAAGAGGCCTCTCCCCCAGCGGGGGAGAGAAGAAGAGGAAGGCCTCCCCAACGAGGACGGCCGAAGGGTCCAAGAAAGGACGGACCCTTCCTCCGGACTGCTCCACCAACACCGACGACGGCGACGAGGAATGGCCCTCAAGGGCCAAGCCCCTGGCAAGATCGTAAGTGTCTGAATTCCTGGATGATTTATAATTTCTCCTTTTGCCACGTGGTGTCCTTCTAACGCCGCATACAACCTGTAGTCCGGCCAAGGACGATCTTCCCGCTTCGTCGAGCGGGTCCTTGGCTACGTCGGATATGGATTCCCTTCCGACCGCCTCCACTCCTCGTGACGCTGATGACGCCGAGGTGGGATCCTGTGAGGGGACCCGCCAGAGGGGAGGCTTTGAGGTGCCACAGGCAACCTCCCGGACTTTTGCACCGGACTGCATCGAACATGCAAAGGTTCCGAGTCCGGCAGCGGCCCTTCGTAAGAAGGGCAAGATTGTGACACCGGCGGCCTCCGGCCCAACCGAGGCGCCGGATAACTTGTTGGAGGCGCTCAACGGCGCTTCCATCGAGGAAGAACACCGCACTATCATGAGTGCGGTGATTCAGAAGGTTCAGCTCGCCAAGAGCGGGCTGACCGAAGCCTGCAGCAGCCTTCTAACATGCTTTGAGGTAAGAAATTTAAAATATGTAATATAATACCACATAGACAGTAGCCCCTGATGCTCGGTTTGGTGTTCGGAAAAAAAAGCCGGACTGAGGATCTAAAAAGATATACGCAGGAGGTCTAAAAAATATGTCAATATGGGATTGCAGGCTGTGCTGCTGACCTATGCCGCACTGACTGCGGAGGTCGATGCTTTGAAGCAGAACCTCGAGCGGTCCGAGAGTGAGCTCGGCCGTGCCAAGAAGCAACTCGAGGACAAGGAAGGTGAGTAACACCGTATTAAATTTGTACCTTATAGAAAAGGATTTTGGTAGCAAGAGAAATAACAAGGATAACGTGGGTACTCCAGGGGCCACGAACGAGGTGGCGACCCTGAAAGAGGCCGTGTCCGCGGCCGAACATAATGCGGCTGCGGAACGAGCTGAGCAAGAAAAGCAGGAGGCGCGGGTGGCGGAGGTGCAGCAAGAGCTCCAGGCTCTCGTGGAAAAGCATGAGAGTTTGGAGCGCGACTCGAAGACTCGAGAGTCCGAGCTTGCATCGGCTCTTGAGAGTGCCAAAGCCGCTAAGGTCAAGCCCACAAGGCCCTCCAGAAATTGAGGCGGTGAAGAAAATAGCGGCGGTAAGGCATTTTTCATGCAAAGCAAGCATGTGAATGTGAATTACCTGTTACTTACCCGAATTGGAGCTCTCCAGAGCGTTGCAGATCTGCCTCATAGTCAAGGTCCGATGCTGCCGCTTTCTACCGGGCCGAGGAGGGGAGCTCGACGGAGAAGGTCTTCCGGTCTCAGATGTCGAGGCCGGACATCGGTGCCTTTAGCGACCAGGTGAAGCAAATGATCGAGCTCCACAAGGTAGCCGAACAGGCCATGAAGGGCCTCATAGTTCGGCCGTGGGCCCAAGGAGGCCATGCACAGGAGCTACTTCAGCCTGCGCGGGCCGGTGTATGCGTGTCCCTGGGTGGAAGTCGTCAAGCAATCCGCCTACATTGAAGGTGCCCGTCGGGCCCTTGCCCGTGCAAAAATGCACTGGGGCAGGATGGACGCTGAGAAGCTTCTGACGGACGCGCCGCCGGCGGGCAAGGAGTATCGCACACCCGAAATGTATTATAAGAGTGTCCTGAAGGGTGCCCGCATGATTGCGGGTGAGTGCTCCAAAGATGTAATATTTGAGTAGACTCGCAATGTGTTATCCTGTGCGCTGAAAACTTTGTTCATATGCGCTAAGCAACGCTTATTAATTTAAAATATTACCTTCGTGGTGGCCGCTTATCAAATCTGAGAGATGGCAAGTCGTTGGCTTCAGCCCCCATGCCACGAGTGCTGGGGTGTTCGAGATAAACTTGAGCGCTCTTGTTCCCATTGTTGGGTCCATCTAGGGAGGCGCTCAACACAACCAACGAGGCAACCGAACTTATAATGCTTGAACACTCTCACTTAGCCATAGAATTCTATAATTTTAAATTTCGGCAAAGCCCCTAGTGTTCGGAAGACCGAGTTCGGGGCGCTATCCACGCCTGGGCCGGACAAAGCCGGTTCATCTCTCTAAGCGGCATAAGTCTTTAGGGACTCGAAAAGACCTCTCGAACAGTGACCAACTCCTCGCCTTATCATGACGGTCAGTTTTAGCTTTCTCCACTGAGGCGCTCGCCTAGCTCAACCGGGGCGCAATCGCAGTGGTTCTTCCAGTGCTACCTTAGCCGATAAAACGGAACGTAAGGTACCAAAACATGGGAGCCAGGCAAACCCAACTATTGACCCAAGACATGATTCGGAGCCGATGCATATAATGCTATAAGTTCGGGGTGCCGCACTTGTGAAAGTGTTCGGACTTATCACACCATAATGCGGGGAACTTAAGCCCCTGGTGTATTCGGCCATACCAAAGTGTACGGATGCAAGATGCCGTAAATGAACATATATATAAGAAAGGAATGCAATTATAAGCGAAAAGCGATGCATTGTTTATTCAAGGGATTCTGCGATGAATGCAGAACGATACAAATAGTGCGGTAAGCAAGGGCTAAGACTATTAAACATGTCCCCGTCCAGGGGTAGGCTGCGGAATGGTGCATGAAAACGGATTTCATGCTCGTAATGGAGACCACCTGGATACTCGCTGTAGCCCTTCTTCTCCCCTAGCTGTTGCACTGTGTGTTCGGCAGGTTTACTGCCGGACAGGGCCTCTGGTAAACGGAGTCCTGTGCATAAGAAAAAATAAAAATAAAAAGAGCCACACACTTGGGAGCCCCTGGTGCGGTTAAGCCGCATTCTGGGCCTGTGGTGGCCGTGCCCCTCCCCCTATGCCCATGGTATATTCGGAGCATAATGATGTACGCGAAGGACCAGTCTTGCAATTTGGTAGGGGCTGGGGTTAGGGCCGCATTGCTACGCGTGCTTGGAACGTGCCAGGTGGTCGTGTTGTAGGTTACTCCAGGCGCGTTTGGTCGTGTCCGGTGGCTTAACGGCCGGACTCGAAAATTGCCTTAAGAGGCTGCTCAGATTTCCGCGAGAGTCATTGTGGTGTTCCTCTCGCTCGGAGGGAGCGTTCAGTGTTTCCGTTGACCGTGATGACTCCTCGAGGGCCTGGCATCTTGAGCTTGAGGTATGCGTAATGCGGCACCGCATTGAACTTTGTAAACGCGGTCCGTCCGAGCAGAGCGTGATAGCCACTGCGTAACGGGACTATGTCGAAGATTAACTCCTCGCTTCGTGGTTATCCGGGATCCAAGACCACTTACAAGCAGGACTGAGCTCGCATAATTGGCCTCATTACGCTGGTATGACGCCTTAGAAGGTCGTCTTTGTAGGTTTAATCCTTGAGGGTCTCATGCCCATCTTGGCGACCGTATCCCGATAAAGCAGGTTCAGTTGCCGCCGCCGGCCCATCGTGACTCTAGTGAGGTGAAATCCATCGACGATTGGGTCTAGAACCAATGCGGCGAATCCGCCATGGCGAATACTGGTGGGGTGGTCCCTTCGATCAAAAGTGATTGGGCAAGAGGACCATGGATTGAACTTCGGGGCGACTGGCTCCATCGCATATACGTCCCTAAGTGCACGCTTCCGCTCCCTCTTGGGTATGTGGGTTGCGTATATCATGTTTACCGTCCGCACTTGTGGGGGGAAACCCTTCTATCCTCTATTGTTCGGCGGCCGGGTCTCTTCCTCGTCATCGCTATGCAGCCCCTTGTCATTGTTTTCGGCGATTAACTTGCTCGCTCGCTTGAATACCCAACAATCCCTGTTGGTGTGATTGGCTGGCTTTTCGGGGGTGCCGTGTATCTGGCACGAGCGGTCGAGTATTCGGTCCAAATTGGACGGACCCAGAGTAGTTCTTTTGAATGGCTTTTTTCGCTGACCGGGTTTAGAGCCTCTGAATCTGGTGTTGACTGTCGTATCCTCAGTGTTATCGCCGTTAACGCGGCGTTGTTTTTGTTGCGACGCGACCTGCCATTGCGGTCCTTGTTATCCGGACTGCCAGAATTTTTGCTGAGGTTGTTACTGCGGGCTAGCCAACTGTCTTCTCCCGCGCAGAAGCGGGTCATGAGTGATGTGAGGGCTGCCATGGATTTCGGCTTTTCCTGTCCTAGGTGCCGGGCCAGCCACTCGTCGCGGATGTTATGTTTGAAGGCTGCGAGGGCCTCGTGATCCGGACCTTCGATGATTTGATTTTTCTTTGTTACGTAACCATGTCCGTAATCGTCTCGCCGATTCGTTCGTCGCTGAATTATGTGGCTTAGGTCATCTGCGTCTGGTGGTCGCACATATGTGCCCTGGAAGTTGTCAAGGAATGCGGCTTCCAGGTCTTCCCAACATCCAATTGACTCTGCTGGCAAGCTGTTAAGCCAATGTCGAGCTGGTCCTTTAAGCTTGAGTGGGAGATATTTGATGGCGTAAAGATCGTCACCGCGGGCCATGTGGATATGAAGGAGATAGTCTTCGATCCAAACCGCAGGGTCTGTTGTGCCATCGTAGGATTCAATGTTCACGGGTTTATACCCTTCAGGGATTTGATGATCCATTACTTCATCTGTGAAGCATAGTGGGTGTGCGGCGCCTCTATATTGGGCAATATCACGACGTAGCTCGAGCGAGCTTTGTCTACTGTGTTCGGCCCGGCCGGAGTTGCTGTATCCGGCGCGATGGTAGTCGTCGCGCATTGTGGGGCGCCCACATGATCCGTAGATCGATCTTGATTGTCTTGCCTTTGTCCTCCAATATGTCTCGCAAGTCCGGCGCATTCCCCCGTGGCTTCGTGCTTTTCGAGCGGTGCCGGGGTACGGTTCTGGCGGAGGGTCTAGAGGCCTCTCTGTCGCGGCCACGAGGTGGTCGGTCTGCCATATTGTGCGATGGTGATGAAGGTTTATATGCCGCCTCCTCTAATCGGGGGAGCAACTTGCGTTTTGGGTAGCTTTTGGAGGGGCGTTCGAGTTCATGCTCTTCGGCCGCAAGGACTTCGGTCCATCTGTCGGCCAGCAGGTCTTGATCAGCTCGAAGCTGTTGCTGCTTTTTCTTTAGGCTGTTCGCCGTGGCCATTAGCCTGCGTTTAAAACGCTCTTGTTCGACGGGATCCTCGGGCACGATTTAATTCGTCGTCGTTGAGGCTTGCCTCGCTCTCGGAGGGAGGCATGTAGTTATCATCCTCTACCTCTTCGCCCCGCCGCTCTCTCGTTAGGGATGGCTTCTCCGTCCTCTGTGCTGAATCTTGCCGGAGGGGTTGTCTTCGCACTCTACGGGTGTTATTATCTCCGGTGCCGGAATCTCCATTCTTGCTGTGGCGGGATTTAGAGCGACGCCGCTGACGCCAGCGCTTGGGCTGTTTCTTGGAGGAGCCTTCCTTCGCTGCATCCTCGTCGTTCCCATCCTTTGGGATGTCCATCATGTATATGTCATATGACGAGGTGGTCTTCCAGTGCCCCGTATTCGCTGGTTCTTGGTCGTCTCCGGCATCGTCGTCCATACCATCGATGTCTTCGGAGTCATAATCTAGCATGTCGGTTAGATTGTCGACAGTGGCTACGAAGTGGGTGGTGGGTGGGCTTTGAATTTCTTCGTCGTCCGCATCCCAACCGTCCTGACCGCAGTCCGGCCAAGGCTCTCCTGATAACGAGAGATACTTTAGCGAATTCAGGATGTCGCCAAAGGGTGAGTGCTGAAAGATGTCCGTGGCGGTGAACTCCATGATCGGCGCCCAATCGGATTCGATTGGTAGGGGCGCGGGAGGTTCGGAGTCCGGCACCTCGGAGTCACGAGCTTGCCTTCCACTGTAACCGACTCTGTGTAAGGCAAGCTTGGCAATACGGATATGTAGATCTTCTACCATTGTAACCGACTCTGTGTAACCCTGCCCTCTCCGGTGTCTATATAAACTGGAGGGTTTTAGTCCGTAGGACGAACAACCATTACAACAATCATACCATAGGCTAGCTTCTAGGGTTTAGCCTCCTTGATCTCGTGGTAGATCCACTCTTGTACTACCCATATCATCAATATTAATCAAGCAGGAGTAGGGTTTTACCTCCATCAAGAGGGCCCGAATCTGGGTAAAAACATCGTGTCCCTTGTCTCCTGTTACCATCCGCCTAGACGCACAGTTCGGGACCCCCTACCCGAGATCCGCCGGTTTTGACACCGACATTGTTCATCCTGAGGGTTGGGCTCTCCTTGCCCCATGCCTTCCTGAGGGAAATATGCCGCATAGCACGCCTCCAAGTGGTGCCCGAGCGCCTCCCTCATGATCTTGGTGAAGTCTAAGGCCCTCCAGGAGAGAGCCCCCGAGCCTTGCCCGAGGAGGGCGCCGGGCACGCCTTCCTATGCGATGGAGGGAGGCACCCCTTACACGGGTGCAGGTCCTGACGCGGCGCCTCCGGAGATACCAACCTCCAGAGGCCTTGAGCTGGGTGATGTCTTCTTCTTCTTGGGAACTGCCTCGAGAGGGTTCTCGCTCCTGCTGTCTGGGTCCTCGACTGATGCAGCTTGGAAGGCATGCTCGAGAGAGCACACTGCATCCTTCTCTTCGCAGGGGACTGTGATGATTCCGCCGCTTCCCGGCATCTTGAGGACATTGTAACCAAGGTGTGTTACCGCCATGAACTTGGCCAGGGCCGGATACCCGAGGATGGCATTGTATGGCAGGCGAATGTGGGCGACGTCGAAGTCGATGAGCTCGGTACGATAGTTCTTGCACTGTCCAAAGGTGACAGGGAGGCGAACCTGCCCTATCGGAGTGGTGGAGCCGTCAGTGACTCCTGAGAAAGGCTTGGTTGGCTGAAGTTGATCATATGGCACTTGGAGATTGTTGAACGTCTCGACAGATAGAACGTTGAGTCCTACGCCGCCATCGATGAGGGTCCTGGTAACTTGCACATTGTTGATGACTGGGGAACAAATCATTGGGAGGACACCAGCTGTGGCCGCACACTTGAGCTGATCCGCTGACCTGAACGTGATGGCACACGTGGACCACCCGAGAGGGCGTGTGGCCTCGAGCTTGGGGAGGACTGCATTCACCTCGCGAGCAAACTGCTTGAAGATGCGGTGAGAGGCCGGGGCCTGGGCACCGCCCAAGATGCAAGCGATAGCACATGGCTCCTGGAAGCCCGCAGCCCCCTCGTCCTGGTGGTGGTCGTCATTCCTTCTTGGCGATGGTGGCGGAGGAGGAAGGCCTGCGTTTCCCTGTGGGCGATCCTCGCGAGGCTAATCCCTCCAAACCCGCTCACGAGGCTGGTCCTGCCAGCGATCCTTGCAAGGTCGGTCACTTCACTCCTGGCGAGGGCCTCGGTCGTCCCATCGTCATCCACCTCTTCCTCCTCCTCAGTCGTAGCCCCGGTCATTGCGCTCGGGGCGTCGACCGATGCGTCCCTCTCAGATGGCTCTGAGCTCTTGGCATTCGTTGGTGTTGTGGGTGTAGAGGTTGTGGTAGGCACAGAATCGGCTACCCTTGGACGACTCCGGCTGGTCCCTGCCGTGCTTCGTGTCTAGTTCTGCTGCGAGCACAACTGCTCCTTTGCGCTTCACGTCCTTGGCCATGGCTTTCTTCTCTTCTGGGTCAGCGGCTGGAAGCTCGAGGAGGGAGAGGCGCCCCTCCTCGGCTCTTGCGCACTTGGTCGCCAGGTTGAACAGCTCTAGAGATGTGCACAGGTCCTCGTGGATGGCGAATTCCTCCTTCATCTTGACGTCGCGGACGCCGTCAGAGAACGCTGAGATGATGGCCTCCTCAGTCACCTTGGGAATCTTGAGGCGTGCGCCGTTGAAGCGCTGGATGTACTTCTGCAAGAGCTCTCCCGGCTGCTGCTTGATGCGGCACAGGTCACCCACGACTGGAGGACGGTCGCGAGTGCCCCGGAAGTTGGCGATGAAGCCCGTGCGCATCTCGTCCCAAGAGGAGATCGAGTCGAGAGGCAGGTTCAGGAGCCAGGTGCGGGCACCATCCTTGAGCGCCATGGGAAACCAGTTCGCCATGACCTTTTCATCTCCATTGGCCGCCTCGATGCCCAGTTCGTAGAGCTGCAGGAACTCCGGGGGTCGGCAGTACTGTCGTAGCGGGGGGGGGGGGGGGCCGAACCGGATTGAACTTGCCCGGCCAGGCGACACTGCATAGCTCGGTGGTGAAGGCGCGGCAGCTTGCAGTGGCCACTGGAGCCCTTTGCAGACGCGGGGCTTGCTCTCGGAGATTCCCGCCCGCCGCTGCCAGGGGCAGCGCGGGGTCTTGACATGCTAGCGCAGGGATGCGGTCTTGATGCGCCGGAGCAGGGAGCATGCGAGCGCCTTCTTGGGACCGAGGGATTTCTTGGCAGCTCCTTTCTTGTCGCGCGGGCGCTGGACGCGACGGGTCTCGTCCAGGGGTCGTGCGCCTTGGGGCCAGGGCTCCTTCTTGGGGAGGAGGTGGCGGAGGCACCTCCTGAGCTGCATCGCCCATGCGGGACGGAGGGCGAGGCAGCGAGAGGGACGGCGCAGGAGCGCCCCCTGCGGCGCTGACGATCTCGGTGATGCGAGCGAGCCACTCCTCGTAGAGGTCGTCGATGAGGCGGTAGTGCAGGAGCTCACGTGCCAGGAGCAACGCAGCCTCCGCATCCGTGGGAGTGCGACGAGCGTGAGACGACGAACCAGGTGGAGTCAACAACGGGGTGGCGGTACGGCCTTCCCGCCGCACCGAGGGTTGCAGCGACGACGCTTGCTGCTCGTTCCCTGCCGGGCCGGTGGCGGCAGGCGACGAAGAACAACGAGGAGGCCCACCGACGGGGGCCGTCTGGGCGACGCGGGCGGTGAGAGCAGCCCGACGCTTGGTGTGAGCTCGGCGAGCGTCCGCCATGGATGCGACGAAACGATGGAACGCAGAACCGCGGAAAGAGGATTTTGGCGCACCCCTACCTGGCGCGCCAAATGTCGGATATCGGGTTCCGGCAAAACCCTTAAGGTTCGAACTCTGGGGTGCGCATGAAGATCTACTCCCTACTGATCCATGTCCCAACACCTCACCGTGAATCTAAGCTACACGATGAACAACGCAAGGGACACAAGGCTTATACTGGTTCGGGCCACCGTTGTGGTGTAATACCCTAATCCAGTGTGTGGTGTGGCGGATTGCCTCTAGGGCTGATGATGAACAGTACAGAGGAAGAACACCCTCGCGAGGGGTGTTCTTGAGCTGGTGCAGTGTTCTACTTGGGATGGATTCGATCAGCTCTCGATGAGATGATCTCCTTTCTACGGTGGTGACTATATCTATTTATAGAGGTCCTGGTCCTCTTACCAAATATTGAGTGGGAAGGGAGCCAACAACGGCCATTTTGAAGGGGGGCAGCTAGTACAAGCTATCCTGACTAAAGTTGGTCTTCGACTGCCAAAGGCACTGGCGATGACGCCATCTTGGACTCCACGGTGATCTCCGTCCTGCCACTCTGCTGGTCTTGGTCTCATTGCACTGATATGGTAACCTTTGCTTGATGCCTCGGTACTCCGCGCCTGTGCTTGCCCCCTTTGCACCAAAGAGGAAACAAGGACACTACGCGGGCTGGCACCCGCCTGTCACTCGCCTGATCTCGATCGTCATGGCTTGCGTCACGAGCACCTCGCGAGGTACTCCTTGCCTTGATCTCTCTGCCTCCTTGCGATCCTGCCTGGTGAGGCTGCCCCTGAGGAAACCTTGTGTCGTCCGCCCCGCGAGGCTTGGACCCTCGCGAGGGTCTTGAGCTTGGGTTGATGAAGACGGGCTGCACTGGGCCACTGCTGAGCCACGCCGCAGGCCGCAGGCAGGCAAGTCTAGGGACCCCCGTTCCCAGAACGCTGACAACCACCTTTATAGGAGTGATACCCGGCGTAGAAGCCCACTGCACGGGCTCAATAACATTGTAAGTAGTCTTCGGTTCACCGGATAACTTCCGAAGCGAAGACTTGATCTTTGACATCGTCCCCTTCCGAAATGGTTATCATGCACTGCTTGGATGAACCGCCTTCGCCCGCTTCAATGCGGTCCCGCATTATGCTTACTTAAAGCTCAAAATGCACGGACCCCGCGGCGTTATCACAGTCAATGGAACCATGGAGCGCTCCCTCCGAACTGAGGAGCACACCGCGGCCCTCGCGGCTAAAGTGCAGAGCGGCCTCCCTAGGCCGAACACCTCATCAGCCATCAAGTCCCCGGACACTGTTAAATGCGTCCGGTCTACTACCCATGATGATAGCTCGGTGACTCCAGAGCTAGTTAGCAGTTTTTCCTCCGTCGATCACCACACACATCCGCGGCATATGTACCGCGTGTGCATAATTATGCACTCAAAATACCCTAGGCAACGACGGAGGCACAATACAGATAAGTCCATAGTGTGGCTCGACCCTATGTGACCTTGACCCTTTTTCCTTTGATATTTTTTCTCAAATACCACAGGTGCACTAAAGCCTAGCTACTTCACGGTCGTGCAAAGACTCTTTCCGGGCCCGTTTTCGTATAAACGATGGTGGATCGTTCCTCTCAAGGAATCTTTTCCACAAGGACGAAAGCGACGCAGACGTGCGGCAGGGCATCAATGAGATCTTCAGGACCATCTTTTTTTAGGCCCAGTATACAGCTTTCCCTTGTGTACAAATTTTGGCATCCAAAATAGCCTTGGCACTATCTATAATAGCACGTTTTTTACGTATCAACCAGATTACAATGAAAGCAAGTTTTTACCAACCCTCGTTCGGTCTTGGTTTGTTTCATAATCAGCATTCCTCGTTTGTGCTAAGATTGCCACATATACATTCTGGTATAGATTCAATACCAGGGGCTCTATTCGGCCACACATACGTTCAAGAAAGAAAAGTCTGAATACTTTTAGAAGTACACTTCACCGTCCCGAATATTGCATTATATGCATCAGCTCCGAATCATGTCTTTGGTCAATAGTTGGGTTTCCCGGCTCCTGTGGTTGCTACCTTACGTTCTGCTTGTTCGGCTAAGGTGGTAAAGGGAGAACTACTATGATTGTGTTTCTGGCTCGTCCGATCAAGCACCTCAGTAGAGAAAGCCGAAAACTGACTGTCATGATACGGCGAGAGCTGGTCAGCGATTCGGTGACTCACCATAAATCTCTTGTGATTTCTTCCGTACAATATGAAGGACTGGCCTTCATCCAATCACATGCCTAAGGCATCCAAGTTTGGATAGCCGCACATGCATCAGGGGCTAGTTCCTAGTCCCATTGTCAAAGTCCTATGGCTAAGTGAGAGTGATAAAGCCGCATAGTCCAATTGCCTAGTTCGCTGCGCAGACACCTCCTTTATGGACCAAGACGTTGGGTCAAGTGTGGTCGTGCGCTATACCAAACACCCCCGGAGCATCTACATGGGGGTTGAAGCCGACGACTGGAAACTTTCAAGATTAATAAATGGCCGTACAGGAGGAAAGTGATTTCAGATAAAAGGCACAAATATATTACACAGCCTTGGTTCACAAAACAACGTTTGGGCGGCCCAGATACATTCACTCAAATATGATATTCTTCGAGCACTGACCCTCTATTAAAAGGGCACCCTCTAGAACATCCTCAAAATACCGCTCCGGCTTTGTGGTGCTCCTTACCTTCTGGTGGACCCTCGACCGCCACGATGGCGGCCTTCATCTTTGCCTAGTGCATCTTGACACGGGCAAAGGCCATCCGCGCACCCTCTATGCACACCGAGCGCTTCACAGCTTCAACTCAGGGCAGGGCGTCGCCAAGCCGCTGGACCAGGCCGAAGTAGCTGCTAGGAATGGGTTTGGCTGGCCACAACCGGACTATAATGTCCTTCATGGCCAAACCGGACATCCTATGCAACTCCGCCAGCTGACTCATCAGGTTGGTCAATAGCGGATGCTTCGGCGCTAGGTACTATGGCCAGAAAAGCTTCTCCGTCGTGTTCCCATCTTGGGCCCGGATATACTGTGCGGTGTTGGCAGCGCTCTTCGGAAGATCTGCAAAGGCGTCTGGAGAACTCCATAGTTGAGTAAGCAAGGCATATTTCTGGCTGCCAAATTTACTCCGCAAAAGAAAGGGCTTACCAACCGCAATCTGTCCGGCCTGCTTGATCTCCTCGTAGGATACCCGGGACTCGGTTCGCGCTTCCTTGGCCTCCTGTATAGCCTTAGCAAGATCGACTGATTAGGCCTTATTCTTCTCCTCCAAAGACTCGCACTTGTCGATGGCGTCCTTGAGATCTTGCTCCACTTCAGTAACCCGCTCCTCATAATGGCGGCAGGCGACTTGCTTGGCCTTTAAGTCCGCAGCCGCTTTATCGGCGGCCTCTTTGCTCACCCGTGCATGTTCCTTGGCTTGGGCAAGGGTGCTCTTCAGGGTCTCGACCTCGGCCGCACTAACTGCAATAATGATCAAGGCAATGCATGAGCTTAAACTCCGCATTGGTATATCACTTCAGGTGTGTGGATACTTTTTTCAAACATACCTTGAGCCTCATCGAACCGCCTGTTAATGCGGATGAGATCCTCATCGGTCAGCTTCAGCTTCCGCTGAAGTTCGGACACTTCAGCAGCCTGGACGGTCGCCGCTAACAGGGAGGCCTGTTTACCAATAGAGCAGTACGTTACCTCCTGCAATTATTATTTGATCCTCTGTTCGGTTGATTTTCAAAAACGAACCGAGTATCAGGGGCTACTATCTATACACATGCATATTTTTTAGATGAAAAGCGGCTAAAAATATTACACCGCATACCTCAACCCGCTCTTTGCAGACTGAACCTTCTCAATCACCATACCCATCAGGGTACGGTGCTCCTCCATGATGGAAGCACGTTGCAATGCTTCCACCAGTGTTCGGCGCCTCCGGTCTAGATGAGGTCGCCGTTGGAATGGGCGCTCCCCTTTCCTTTGAAGGGGTTGTTCGCTTGATTCCGGAGCCACATGGGTCTCCAAAACGGTGTTCGGCTGGGGGCTGGACTAGTCAGGCCCCATGTCATCAGTCTCCATGGCGGTCGCACCCCCCATGTTCTCGGCAGCTGAGGCATTACCCTCTGGCGCCTCTGAGCAGCCTCCCTCACCTCGCTGTGGCCCGGAGAGTTCCTCTGGGACAACACCTCGGTGTCATCCACGGTGGTAGGCGGAGAGGCTCGCGGAGGCGACTCTCTCTCCACCATCTCCAACACCAATGAATTCCCTTCAGATGACGATTGCTGGGGAGGCCACGGGCTGGACTCCAACACGTAACATGATGTGTTATAATTACGATCATAAAAAAAACTAGATGAACGTCAGAGTATCCTTTGGCACTTACGATGTGGCCAGGGGCTTTTCCCTGGGGCGCCACGTGGGGGAGTGTTCGGCATCCGTGTCCGAATCGTCCGAGAGGGATATCTTCCCTCTCTTGGACGCCTCCGCCTTCGGATCTACGAAGGCCCCCCTTTTCTTCTTCCTCCCCTCAGGGGGAGAATCGCTTTCTGCCTCCTCTTGATCTTCATCTCCCTCGTGAGAGGAGGGAGCTTCGATATCACCGGACATTACGTCTGAAGTACCTTTACAGCGGAGGCCGCCCTTGGCTTCCTTGCTCTTCTTCTTGGCCTTCTTCTCCAGTGCTGATAAGGTGCCGGGACCAGCATCCTCGTTAGCAGAGGAGTGGCTGGGTTTTCAGGTAGCGGCGCCGGACACCTGATCCTCTCCGCCTTCACTATCCAGCCCTGAATGAGGAATGGGCATCTCGGTATACCCTTTGACTTATGGACCGTAATTGTGTTTGGAAATAAAATGCTTACCGTAGTAGCCGGATTCTCGCTATTGAGACCGATGTCTTCGGTCTTCTCCGGCCACGTCTTCTGGACCTTGAAAAGCAGTTTCCAGATATCTTTATGCGTTGTGCCAAAGTAGCGATGTAGGGTCCGGGGGCCCGCTGGATTAAACTCACACATACGGAGAGGCCGGTGTCGGTGTCAAAACCGGCGGATCTCGGGTAGGGGTTCCCGAACTGTGCGTCTAGGCGGATGGTAACAGGAGACGAGGGACATGATGTTTTACCCAGGTTCGGGCCCTCTTGATGGAGGTAAAACCCTACGTCCTGCTTGATTAATATTGATGATATGGGTAGTACAAGAGTAGATCTACCACGAGATCAAGGAGGCTAAACCCTAGAAGCTAGCCTATGGTATGAATGTTGTAATGGAGGTTATGTCCTACGGACTAAAGCCCTCCGGTTTATATAGACACCGGAGAGGGCTAGGGTTACACAGAGTCGGTTACAATGGTAGGAAATCTACATATCCGTATTGCCAAGCTTGCCTTCCACGCCAAGGAAAGTCCCATCCGGACATGGGACGGAGTCTTCAATCTTGTATCTTCATAGTCTTGGAGTCCGGCGGACGATGATAGTCCGGCTGTCCGGACACCCCCTAGTCCAGGACTCCCTCAGTAGCCCCTGAACCTGGCTTCAATGACGATGAGTCCGGCGCGCATAATGTTCGGCATTGCAAGGCGGGTTCCTCCTTTGAATAATCCAGAGAAGATTGTGAACACCCGGATAGTGTCCGGCTCTACAAAATAAATTCCACATTCCACCGTAGAGAGAATAAAATGTACACAAGTTCAATCTGCTGACGTATTTTGCGGCGTGACATCACACCACTACCAAGCCTTTACTTGAATCGTTTTTTACTATACCACCTCAGCGCGTTTAGCGAAGCGGTTTCCTTGGCACGTCTTGTCGAAGTAGAGATCGTGTTCCCCCTTATTCCGGGATTCTCATCAATACGGACGTGGGTAACCCAACCGCGCCATTGATGGTGGCGCTTGGGAGATAAGCGAGTTTTACCAGGCTAGTGGGGACGCATAGTCTTCGTCCGCCTATATATAAGGGATAAGGATTTACCTTTTCACCTACGCCTTCTTCCTCCTTTGCTTATCCATCTCCGCGTACTCGAGCTCCAGCGCCTAAGTTCGCGCATCTCGCCTCGACCTTCTCCGGCCATGTCCGGACAGGGAGGCAAATGGTTGGCCTCCACCGTTAAGGAGGAGCACATCACCAAGCTGCGCAGCGCCAGATACCTTTCCGGCGACATCACGCATCGGCTGCCCGACGAGGGGCAGCTCATCCCCACCCCCGGACCCCATGAGAGGGTCGTTTTCCTCCCCCACTTCCTCCGCGGACTGGGCTTTCCACTTCACCCTTTTGTCCGGGGGCTCATGTTCTACTACGGCCTGGATTTCCACGATCTGGCGCCGAACTTCATCCTCAACATCTCGGCGTTTATCGTGGGTAATGCGAAACCTTCCTCTGCATCCAGCCCCACTTCGGCCTGTGGCTCAAGACCTTCAACGTCAAGCCGAAGGTTGTGAAGGGCACGCAAGCGGAGTGCGGAGGCGCCATGTTGGGCAGGATGCCCAACGTCCTTTGGTTCGAAGGGGCCTTCGTGGACTCCGTCAAGGGGTGGCAATCGGGGTGGTTCTACATCACCGAGCCGCGCGAACCCACGTGGGCGGCGGCCCCCGAGTTCAGATCTGGCATCCCTACACAGCTCACCTCCTGGAAAGAGAAGGGCCTGCGGTGGGGTAATTCGAAGGAGCTGACGGGACTCCAAGCCTGTATCCAGAAGCTGGTGAACAAGAAGCTCAGGCTGGTTAACGTGGTCCAAGTCATGCTCGTCCGCCGGATTCTCCCATGCCAAGAACGGGCATTCAATCTGTGGGAGTTCAATCCGGAACAGCACCAGGCGCTGAGCGGGCTCTTCGACACAACGTACGAAGGCGCCTGGAGGGTGCTGTTTAAGGGCGCCAAAGCCCCCGCATCCACGACGGAAGATCAAGGATTCCACTCGCAGCGTCCAGCTGACGAGGTAAGTGATTCTACCACTTTACGGGACACTTGTTAATAGTTCGACCTTAAGTGGGTTTTAATCTCCCTTTTCCTTTGACAGGAATGGATGAAGAAGGCCGAGCAGCTCATCTGCTCGGCTCCCATGCCAGAAGACCTAGCGGGGCTGCTGGTCCCGGCACCGCACGTGGTGCCGGAGAAGAAGGCTAAGAAGGTGGCCACGGGTACTCGAAAGAGTTCCCGTTTTCAGGTGTCCGACGACTCCGAGGCGGATTCCTCCCCCTAAGATGAGGAGGAGGAAGAAGACTCTCTCCCAGAGGAGGGAGAGAGAAAGAGGAAGGCCTCCCCAACAGGGGAGGCCGAAGGGTCCAAGAGGGGAAGAACTATTCCCCCGGACAGCTCCGCCAACACCAACGTTGGCGAAGAAGAGTGGCCCCCAAGGGCCAGGCCTCCGGCGAGATCGTAAGTATCCGGATCCCTGAATCTGCAATTTCTTTCGTGTCACATGGTGTCTTTCTAATGCCGCATACTGCCCGCAGTCCGGCCGATGATGATCTCCCCACTTCATCTAGCGGGTCGTTGGCGGCGTCGGATGTGGAGTCCATCCCGACTGCCTCCACCCCTCCCGCCGACGAGGACGCCGAGGTGGGATCCCGGAAAGGGACCCATCGGGAGGAGGCTCCGGAGGCGCCGCAAGGCAGCCTCCCGGACTTTGCGGCGGACTCTACGCCGGAACCTGTAGTAGTTCCAGAGTCCGGCAGGCGACCCCTTCGCAAGAAGGGCAAGACCGTGACACCAGCGGCCCCCGTCCAACCGAAGGCGCCGGACAACTTGTTAGAGGCGCTCAAAGGCGCTTCCATCGAGGAAGAACACCGCACTATCATGAGTGCGGTGATTCAGAAGGTTCAGCTCGCCAAGAGCGGGCTGACCGAAGCCTGCAGCAGCCTTCTAACAGGCTTTGAGGTAAGAAGTTAAAATTATGTAATGTGATACCGCATAGACAGTAGCCCCTGATGCTTAGTTCGGCGTTCGGAAAGAAAAGCCGGACTGAGGATCTAAAAAGATATACGCAGGGTTGCTTAAAAAAAATATGTCAATATGGGTTTTGCAGGCTGCGCTGCTGACCTCTGCCGCACTGACTGCGAAGGTCGGTGCATTGAAGCAGGATCTCGAGCGGTCCGAGCAAGAGCTCGGCCATGCCAAGAAGCAGCTCGAGGAAAAAGAAGGTGAGTAACACCACTTTGAAGATTTACCTTACAGAAAAGGATTTAGGTTGCGAAAAATGACAAGGATAACGTGGCTACTGCAGGAGCCACTAACGAGGTGGCGACCCTGAAGGAGGCTGTGTCATGGCTGAGCATAATCTTGACATGAGCAGGCCGAGCGAGAGAAGCAGGAGGCGCGGGTGGCGGAAGTGCGGCAAGAGCTCCAGGCTGTCATGGAGAAGCGTGAGAGTTTGGAGCGCGACTCAAAGACTCGAGAGTCCGAGCTTGCCTCAGCTCTCGAAAGTGCCAAGTCCGCCAAGGCCGAGGCCCAGAAGGCCCTTCAGGAGGTTGAAGATGTGAAGAAGATAGCGGCGGGTAAGGCATTTTTCATGCAAAGCAAGCATGTTAATGTAAACTACCTGACACTTACCCGAATTCGGAGCTCTCCAGGGGTGTTTGCAGATCTGCAGCATGATGTATCCGATGCCGCCGCATTTTACCGTGGCTGGAGGGAGCTCAACGGAGAAGGTCTGCTGGTCTCAGTACGCTGAGGCCGGCCATCCGGTGCCCCCTAGCGACCAGCTGAAGCAGCTGGTCGAGCTCCACAAGGCGGCTGAGGAGGCCATGAAGGGCCTGATAGTCCGATTGTGGCCTGGACAGGCCATGCCTGGGAGCTATTTTGGCCTCGTGCGGCGGCTGGTGGATGCATGCCCCTGGGTGGAGGTCATCAAGCGCTCTGCCTGTATTGAAGGTGCTCGTTGGGCCCTTGCCCGCACAAAGGTGCACTGGGGCAGGCTGGATGCGGAGAAGCTTCTCACTGACCCGCCGCCACCGGGCAAGGAGTATTGTGCGCCCGAAATGTATTATAAAACTGTCCTGAAGGGAGCCCGCGATATTGCGGATGAATGCCCCAAAGATGTAATTTTTGAGTAAACTCGCTATGTATTATGCTGTGCGCTGAAAACTTTGTTCATATGCGCGTTAAGCAACGCTTGTTTAATTTAAAATATTACCTTCTGTGCGGCCGTTTATAAAATCTGAGAGATGGCAAGTCGTTGGCTTCAGCCCCCGAGCCGCGAGTGTTGGGGTGTTCAGGATAAACTTGAGCACTCTTGTTCCCATTTTTGGGTCCATCTAGGGAGGCGCTCAACACAACGAACAAGGCAACCGGACTTATAATGCTTGAACACTCTCACTTAGCCATAGAATTCTATAATTTTAAATTTCGGCGAAGACCCTAGTATTCGGAAGACCGAATTCGGGGCACTATCCACGCCTTCATCGGACATTATCCGGTACTTCGCTCGAAGCGGCATGAGTCTTTAGGGACCCAAAAAAACCTCTCGAACAGCGACCAGTCTCTCGCCTTATCATGCCAGTCAGTTTTAGCTTTCTCCACTGAGGTGCTCGCCCAGCTCAACCGGGGCGCAATCGCAGTGGTTCTCCCAGTGCCACCTTAGCCGACAGAACGGAACGTAAGGCACCAAAACGTGGGAGCCGGGCAAACCCAACTATTGACCCAAGACATGATTCGGAGCCGATTCATATAATGCTATAAGTTCGGGGTGCCGCACTTGTGAAAGTGTTCGGACTTATCACACCATAATGCGGGGAACATAAGCCCCTGGTGTATTAGGCCGTACCAAAATATACGGGTGCAAGATGTCATTTAATGAACATATATATATATATAAAGTAATGTAATTACAGTCGAAAAGTGTTGCATTATTTATTAAAGGAAGTCTGCTATGAGTGCGGACTGATACAAATAGTGCGGTAAGCAAGGGTTTGGACTAATTAAACATGTCCCCCTCTAGGGGTGGGCTGCGGACTTGGTGTATATAATCAAATTTAATGCTCGTAATGGAGACCACCTGAGTGTTCGTCGCAGCCTTCTTTCTTCCCTGGCTGTTGCATCGTGAGTACGGCAGGTTCACCGCTGGACAGGGCCTCTGTTAATGGAGTCCTGTGCATACAAAGAAGGAAAATAATAATAAAAAAGAGTGACACACTTGCGAGCCCCTGGTGTGGTCGAGCCGCACTCTGGGTCTATTGTGGTCGTGCCCCTTCCCCTACGCCCATGGTATCTCCAAAGCGTAATGATGTACGCGGAGGGTTGTTCTTGCGATCATGCAGGGGCTGGGGTCGGGGCCGCATTGCTCCGCGTGCTCGGATCGTGCCAGGTGGTCTTGGTTGATGTTGCTCCGGGCGCGTTTGGCCGTATCTAGCCGTTTAACGGCCGGACTCGAAAATTGCCTTAAAAGGCTGCTCTGTACTTCTGCCGCGAGAGCCGCTGTATGTTCCTCCGTTCGGAGGGAGCGTTTCGTATTTCCGTTGACCGTGATGACTCCACGAGGGCCTGGCATCTTGAGCTTGAGGTATGCATAATGCGGCACTGCGTTGAACTTTGCAAACGCGGTTCGTCCGAGCAGAGCATGATAGCCGCTGCGGAATGGGACTATGTCGAAGATTAACTCCTCGCTCCTGAAATTATCTGGGGATCCGAAGACCACTTCGGTGTGATCGAGCTCGCATAATTGGCCTCAACGCTGGTATGGCGCCTTTAAAGGTCATCTTTGTAGGTTTAATCCTTGAGGGTCTATGCCCATCTTGGCGACCTTGTATCACGATAAAGAAGGTTCAGCACGCCGCCGTCCATCAGGACTCTCGTGAGGTGAAATCCATCGACGATTGGGTCTAAAACCAATGCGGAGAATCCGCCATGGCGGATGCTGGTCGGATGGTCTCTTCGATCGAAAGTGATCGGACAAGAGGACCATGGATTGAACTTCGGGGCGAATGGCTCCATCGCGTATACGTCCCTTAGTGCACGCTTCCGCTCCCTCTTGGGTATATGGGTTGCGTATATCATGTTGACCGTCCGCACTTGTGGGGGGAAACCCTTCTGTCCTCTACTGTTCGGCGACCGGGTCTCTTCCTCGTCGTCGCTATGCAGCCCCTTGTCATTGTTTTCGGCAATTAACTTGCCTGCCTGCTTGAATACCCAACAGTCTCTGTTGGTGTGATTAGCTGGCTTTTCGGGGGTGCCACGTATCTGGCATAAGCGGTCGAGTATTCGGTCCAAATTGGACGGACCCGGAGTGGTTCTTTTGAATGGCTTCTTCTGCTGACCGGGTTTAGAGCCTCGGAATCCGGCATTGACTGTCGTATCCTCCTTGTCGTCGCCGTTAATACGGCGTTTATTTTTGCTTCGACGCGACCTGCCATTTTGGTCCTTAGTATCCGGACTGCCAGAATTTTTACTGAGGTTGTTGCTGCGAGCTAGCTAGCTATCCTCTCCCGCGCAAAAGCGGGTCATTAATGATGTGAGGGCTGCCATGGATTTTGGCTTTTCCTGTCCCAGGTGCCGGGCTAGCCACTCGTCGCGGATGTTATGTTTGAAGGCTGCGAGGGCCTCTGCATCCGGACAGTCGATGATTTGGTTTTTCTTTGTCAAGAACCGTGTCCAGAACTGTCTGGCCGATTCGTCTGGCTGCTGAATTGTGGCTTAGGTCATCGGCGTCTGGTGGCCGCACATATGTGCCCTGGAAGTTGTCGAGGAACGCGGCTTCCAGGTCTTCCCAACACCCAATTGACTCTGCGGGCAAGCTGTTAAGCCAATGCCGAGCTGGTCCTTTAAGCTTGAGTGGAAGGTATTTGATGGCGTGGAGATCGTCGCCACGGGCCATATGGATGTGAAGGAGATAATCTTCAATCCAAACCGTGGGGTCTGTTGTGCCATCGTAGGATTCAATGTTTACGGGTTTAAACCCTTCAGGGATTTGAGGATCCATTACTTCGTCAGTGAAGCATAGCGGGTGTGCGGCGCCTCTATATTGAGAAATGTCACGACGTAGCTCGAGTGAGCGTTGTCTGCTGTGTTCGGCCCGGCCGGAGTTGTTGTATTCGGCGCGACGGTATTCGTCGTGGGTCGTGGGGTGCCCATGTGATCCGTAGATGGATCTAGATTGCCTTGCTTTGTCCTCCAATATATCTCGCAAGTCCGGCGCGTTCCCTCTTAGCTTCGTACTTTTGGAGCGATGCCGGGGTACGGTCTTGGTGGAGGGCCTAAATGCCTCTCTGTTGCGACCACGGGGTGGTCGGTCGGCCATATTGTGCGCTGGTGATGAAGGTATGTATGCTTCTTCCTCTAATCGGGGGAGCAACTTGCGTTTTGGGTAACTTTTGGAGGGACGTTCGAGTTCATACTCTTCGGCCGCGAGGACCTCAGTCCATCTGTCGGCCAGCAGGTCTTGATCAGCTTGAAGCTGCTGCTGCTTTTTCTTTAGGCTATTTGCCGTGGCGATAAGCCTGCGTTTAAAACGCTCTTGTTCGACGGGATCCTCAGGCACGATGAATTCGTCGTCGCCGAGGTTTCTTCGTCTCCGGAGGGAGGCATGTAATTATCATCCTCGACCTCTTCGTCTGCCGCTCTCTCGCGAGGGCTTGCTTCAAAGATCCTCTGCGCTTGAATCTTCCGGAGGGGATTGTCTTCGCACCTTTATGCGGAGTGTTATTATCTCTGTGCGGAATCTTCATTCTTCTTTGTGGCGGGATTTAGAGCAGCCTTGACGCCTTGGCGCTTGGGCTGTTTCTTTAAGGAATCTGCCTCCGCTGCTTCTTCGCCGTCCCCATCTTTTGGGGTGTCCACCATGTATATGTCGTATGACGAGGTGGTCTTCCAGTGCCCTGTAGGCGCTGGTTCCTGTTCGTCTCCGGCATCGTCGTCCATACCGTCGATGTCTTCAGAGTCGTAGTCTAGCATGTCGGTTAGATCGTCGACAGTGGCTACAAAGTGGGTGGTGGGTGGGCTCTGAATTTCTTCGTCGTCCGTATCCCAACCATCCTGGCCATAATCCGGCCAGGGCTCTCCGGATAGCGAGAGATGCTTTAGCGAATTTAGGATATCGCCAAAGGCGAGTGTTGGAAAATGTCCGCGGCCGTGAACTCCATGATCGGCGCCCAATCAGATTCGATTGGCAGGGGCGCAGGAGGTTCGGAGTCCGGCAATGAGTCCGGCACCTCGGAGTTACGAGCTTCACAAGGGACAAGGTTAGTGTTCGGCTCCATCACCATGGAAGGTGCAGCCCCCGAGGCGGTGTCCAGCCACCGGCCCTCGATCTAGGCGATCGGCTCCGGACTGAGGGTCGGAGCGGATTCGTGTGCGGCCACCAAGGCACTGTCCGGCGGCCGAGCTAAATCATGCCCAACGTGATGTGGTGCACGCTTACCGAGGCTCGAGTCCGTCGAAGATCAAGTCCCCGCGGATGTCGGCCGTGAAGTTTAGGCTTCCGAACCTGACCTGATGGCCAGGGGCGTAGCTTTCGATCTGCTCCAGATGGCCACGTGAGTTGGCCCGCAGTCCGAAGCCGCCGAATACAAAGATCTGTCCGGGGAGAAAAGTCTCACCCTGGACGGCGTTGTTGATTGGAGAAGCCATAGAGCCTATCGGTGACGGCACAGAGGAACTCTCAATGAAAGCACCAATGTCGGTGTCAAAACCGGCGGATCTCGGGTAGGGGGTACCGAACTGTGCGTCTAGGCGGATGGTAATAGGAGACGAGGGACACGATGTTTTACCCAGGTTCGGGCCCTCTTGATGGAGGTAAAACCCTACGTCCTGCTTGATTAATATTGATGATATGGGCAGTACAAGAGTAGATCTACCACGAGATCAAGGAGGCTAAACCCTAGAAGCTAGCCTATGGTATGAATGTTGTAATGGAGGTTATGTCCTACGGACTAAAGCCCTCCGGTTTATATAGACACCGGAGAGGGCTAGGGTTACACAGAGTCGGTTACAATGGTAGGAAATCTACATATCCGTATTGCCAAGCTTGCCTTCCACGCCAAGGAAAGTCCCATCCGGACACGGGACGGAGTCTTCAATCTTGTATCTTCGTAGTCTGGGAGTCCGGCGGACGATGATAGTCCGGCTGTCCGGACACCCCCTAGTCTAGGACTCCCTCAGCCGGCATTGGCATGGGAGGATCCGGCAGAAGAGCATCACCTGAATCATGTCGGTGAGACTGGTGTTCTTGTTTATCATGCTCTTGATGCGCTTCTGCAGCATCATCACTTCATCGGTCAACCCCCAGTCTAGACCCTTGTCGGTCCACGACGCGAGCCGCATAGGGGTCCCGGATCTGAACTCAGGAGCGGCCGCCATTTGGTACGCGGGGTTCGGTGATGTAGAACCACTGCTCCTGCCACATCTTCACGGTCTCCATGAAGGCCCCTTTGGGCCAAGTGGTGTTGGGGAGCTTGCTCACCATGGCGCCGCCGCAGTCCGCATGCTGCCCGTCGACTACCTTTGGCTTCACATTGAATACTTTTAGCCAGAGGCCGAAGTGTGTGGGGGGGGGGGGGGATGTGAAGTAGCGCCTCGCATACGACGATGAACACCAAGATGTGGAATAATGAATTTTGGGCTAAATCATGGAAATCTAGCCCATAGTAGAACATCAAACCGCGGACGAAGGGGTGGAGGGGAAACCCTAACCCGCGGAGAAAGTGAGGGATGAACACAATCCTCTCGCCAGGCTCTGGAGTGGGGATGACTTGCTCTTTGGCAGGGAGCATGTGTGCAATTTCCGCAGTCAAGTACCTCGCCTCCCGGAGCTCCTTGTCGTTCTTCTCCATGACGGAGGAGGCCATCCACTTGCCTGGTGAGCCGGATCCGGACATAGCTGGAGAGGTTGGTGGCGGTGGGAAAGACTGAAGCTTGGGCACTAGAGCTCAAAAGGTGGGAAGGAACAAGGCATGGGGTAAAAAGAGGTTTTTTATCTGATTATATAGGCGGTGAATATCAAGCACCCCCACAAGCCTTAAAACTCGCCTATTCCCAAAGGGTCATGCGAATGACATGGTTGGATTACCCAAACCGGTATTGATGAGAATCCCGCAATAAGGGGACACGATCTCTGCTTTGACAAGATGTGTCAATAGAGGCTGCGCCTCGAAACGCGAAGCGGGAGGCTAAAAATGGTTTGAAATAATTAAGAGGCCAGACGTAACATTTTCGCCAAAAACGTTGTTAGTTGACAAGCCTTATTTTGATTAAGTATATTGCCTCCATGGTTGAGGGTTGTGGATGTTATGCAGAGCCGGATATAGATCTCTTATTAAGAAGACCACTTTGAAGTATTCGGAGGACGAACCTGCCTTGCGATGCCGAAGACAATCTACGTGTCGAACACATCGTCATCGAAAGACTGGTTCAGGGGCTACTGAGGGAGTCCTGGATTATGGGGTTCTCGGGTGTCCGGGCTATGTGACATGGGCCGGACTGATGGGCCGTGAAGATACAAGGTAGAAGGCCTTCCCCCGTGTCCGGATAGGACTCTCCTTTGCGTGGATGGCACGATTGGCATCCAACTGTGTGCTTTCCTTTCTCTGTAAACCGACCCTGTACAACCCTAGGCCCCTCCAGTGTCTATATAAACTGGAGGGTTTAGTCCGTAGAGGCTATCAGAATTCATATAGGCTAGACATCTAGGGTTTAGCCATTACAATCTCGAGGTAGATCAACTCTTGTAACCCCTATACCCAATAAGATCAATCAAGCAGGAAGTAGGGCATTACCTCCATTAAGAGGGCTCAAACCTGGGTAAACATCGTGTCCCCTTTGTCTCTTGTTACCTTCGATCCTCAGACGCACAGTTCGGGACCCCCTACCCAAGATCGGTCAGTTTTGACACTGACAATGGGAATACCAACAATTCCGTTATCATCTATAAATGAAACGCCATTACGAAAATCACCATATGGTGATGGACTAGGTGTACTGGTGAAACAAGCGTCCGCAAAGTTAAAATCGGAGAGAGAGTTACCATCGTCCGGCAAATAAGATGTTGTAGATTCGTACGAAATGGGGACTGGATCCGCAATTTGGCTACCACATGAGAATGGATTCAGGAACGTATTCTACGCAAGAACATGACGAACTACTGTTAGTGGTCAATACAGCAGGCGCAGAGCTAGATCCAGGAGAACTTAGTTGTTAACTAAACTAAAGACGACACAAAATTAAACAAATAACAAGGTTCTAGTGACAAGACGACATCTAACCTTAGGCATGACACAAATAGTTCCACCTTCAACTAGGTAAAATTCATAAAGATTGGCGATTGCGGTCACTTACTTCCTCCCACGGTTGACTCTCACGTGAGACAGTAGCCTCCGCACACATTTCTTGCCGCCTGGACTATTTCTGGTGCTGACGTCGGATCAGGACCAACTTAGGGTGGGCAGACAGTCGAACTGCCAGCCAGCCGGCGAGGCCTAAGCTGTGGTCAAAACCAATGTCAACAGTCTCCGGTAGGGTTTCAGCATGATAGATTTGGGGAAAGAAGGAGAGGGATGAGCCCGCTTACCACCCCGGGTGTTGGGGATATAACTACTAGGTATGACCTGCCCAGGAGGGGCCGGGTCATGCCGCTGGCGGCTTAAGATGAAGAGGCCCAAGAAGATATGAAGATGGTTGTTCATAGAGCAAGCTTATTGAAGGCCCAAGACCCGGGGACGACTTGAGGCCCACGGGTGTGATCCCAATATGTTTAACTTGTATTGTAAGGCAAACTTAGTTAGATACCGAGCCCGACACGTTTTTGTATGAGCTGGCCGGGACTCTGTAAACCGCTAGGAATCAACCTGTATATAAAGGGGTGACCCGGCGGGAAGTTAACTCAAGAAACAACTCATCGAGAACTAGGTCAAGCGCATTCGCTCCCTGGTAATCGGAACCCAAGCAATACAACCTAAAGCAGGAGTAGGCTTTTACCTCGTTGAGAGGGGCCGAACATGGGTAAACTCTCTGTGTCCTTTTGCCCCGTTTAACCCCTTCAAGCTAACCTAGCTGCGATGGCTCCACACCTAAGTCCTTTAACTAGGGAATCTGTCGTGTTAAGTCCATGACAGTTGGTGCCCAGTGTGGCGCCAGCGCATGATGGTTTCGAGTTCTTGAAGGGCAACTTCGCGGGGATCAAGGGATACGCCACCAGCCGGATGACCAAAAGTCGCTGCGGCGCTCTACATCGACGATGATGCCTGGAGCCCCGAAGTTAGCTCAGTCGAGTACGGATACCGGGCCCCCTTTGACGGAATCCACGTCTTCATCGGCAATATCGGTGAGTCAGAGCCTGAGCCGGACACCTGCACCGACGTCGTCAAGATGGCTCAGCATGCACGACCCGCCAAGGTTCAAGCCGCTGTGAAGCACGTTTTTGTGGGTTTTACTCACAGAGTGGACCTTGAGGAAGGATCTGTGTCCGGTGGAGAGACGACCATCTATTCTGGTGATGAGTCCTCACCCGACGAGACCAATTCCATATATCAGTTGCAAGATGGTGGGCTTGGGGGTTGTTCCGATGGCGACAGTATTCCGGACCCCTATGAGCCTGCGAACAGGGTTTCGATCTTCATGGCCGGCATGCAACCGGTGCCCGGTTCGACGACTATTGCGGCTATGACCTCCAGTTCAACGGCTGTGGTGACGATTGGGGCGAGCGACACTACGCGCCCACCGGCTCAAGTGTTATCTGAGCTCTTGGAGGCCTTGGTGACCTTATTGGTTGCAGAGGTGATGCCAAAGAATCAGGCACAACATAAGGTGGATGTTAAGAAACTGTGACATGAGATAGCTCAAGCCAAGGAGAAGTTTAATGCTGAGAATGCTAGGATGGCAACTGACCGAGCCGCTTTGGATGCTACAGAACAACGGATTCAGGCAGAGTCATTACTGCTTACCTTGGTCCAGAACGCTTCAAACGCCGTCATGAGGAGGAGGCACTAGACCTGTCTACCCATAGAGTTTGAGGCTAGGAACCTTTTCAATACACCTGGGGTAGGAACCAGTGACCCCCCATGGTAAACTGGGTTGTCGATGCACCCGCGACCGGAGCGACGGTTCAACCACGGGTTGCAGACCCTCCTCGTTTGAATTTGACTCCACCTCAGCATGTTCCGACACTACCGGGTCATTATTCTAACCCTCTAGACAATATGATTGCTGCAGCTACGCGATTGGCGGCTCTTCCTGTTGAAGGCGAGTCTCTAGCTGCAATGGAGATACAGAGGGCCGGTGAGCTTCTTCATACAGCGGTGGCTCAACAGACGGCTTATTCATACAGCCATGAACGGATTCATTCAACCCCTCGTCCAAGCCGGAGTTATAGCAGGCATATTGATTCGCCAGCGGGTTCAAGCAGTGAGCAACACCACAACCAGCCTCGTAGGCATGACACGCCGCATGATGGTAACGATGCTCAGGCTTTGGTGGATCAGGGCAGGGCACGTCGGGAGGATGAGCTGGCGGCTCATCAACAATCCCTGGCTTACCCATCATCGTCTGCGGAGGCAGGAGTGACCTCCAGGACCCTTGGTGTGCCATGTTTAGTGGCGGCTCTACGTAATGAGCGCTTGCCCAAGGATTTTAAGGGCCTCGCTAGGTGCCTAATTACACGGCGGATCATCCCCCGGAGGCCTGGATTGAGAGTTATGAGATGGCCATGGAGATGTTGGACGTCAGTGATGCTGCGTGTGCTAAATATTTCACCGTGATGTTGGATGGGTCGGCACGCACTTGGTTGAACGGGTTACACCCTAACTCCATCAAATCGTTGTAGTGACCCGACCTGGATGGATCGAAGTATCTGTGCTTAAGCGTCATCCCTGGATCGGTATGCTGACACACATAGTACTCGAGTATTTAAAACAGAGGTAAATCACATGTATAAAGTAACGTAAATACTATTACCTCAATCCATATAGCGGAAGTAACAATAAGGTTGTGGATTCCCATCAACACCAACGGCAAAGTTGAGTGTAGGCATCGTAACCCTAACGTATCACTTACTCGTCCTAAGATTCCTCCAACATGAGACGTTGCAGCCATATAGGTCAGTACATTGAATGTACTGGCAAATTCACACCATAGGATAATGATGAATAATAGCTATCACTGCATGCATATTTGGGCTGGTGCAGGATCTATGTTTAATTTTGCATAAAGCTAATTTTTCCCTACAACAAAGGAATAAATTTTATTTTAACTACAAAGTTGATGCCAATATTGAGAAGGTAACCCCAACTCAATCCCAAAATCATTAATAACCCAACAATTTCATTAAATATAGTGATGAGATCAACCAATAATCCAAGTACCAGATACTCAAAAATGTCCATAACCGAGGACACGGCAAATCATGATTTGTTTGTACACTCTGCAGAGGTTTGCACACTTTTCCCCACAAGACTCGATCTCCTCCATTTAATTTCTCGCACTACACGATGTTTGAGAAACGGATGATTGAGACACAGTCTTTCCGAAGCATTAACTCTTTACTATGGGTAGACATTACCACCTACTTTCCACTACATCTGCTAGCCTACCACTGAAAGAGGTCACACAACATACTCACCTATGCTAGAGCCCATAATGGCTTGTGGTTGCACACGGAAGTTTCTAGCATGAATAATCTTATGATCCCTTTGAGCTTGGGTGGCATTCTAATAGGATGATCACACGGGTACCCCGAGATCTCCTAGGAAAACACTGTTATATCCCTAGGTGTCCGGGCAAACCACTGGTATATCCCCAGGGTGCCCCAACCAATCCACCAAGATGTGTATTAAAGTAACCACCTTAAGTTTCCCATAGATAATATTACTCTCAAAACTTTCATGAATTCTCTCAAACCAAACCACGTCTACGAGCAAAGAAAAGTAGTATAAGCATAACATAGTAACACCCCAGGTTTGAATATAAGACAATAGGTTCCTACCTCATCAACTACTTCCCAATGCCCACATGTTATCAAGTCCTACTCATGCAATGTTTGAGGGTTGAATCTAAGGCATAAAAACTGGGTAATAAAGGGAGTATAATCAAAGTGTGAACTTTCCTTGTACTATTGATGAACATGATTCGCACTCATAACTCCTGATAGTTCTACTCGTCACACTCCATTTAATCTATCGTAAGCAAGGAGTTACATACATAAGCACTCATGCAAAAGGATCGAAGAAAAGATCTCGAAAAACTTCAAAAACACGCAATTAACTCTTCCAACATAGAACAATTTATAATAGTACCAAAATTGGGTGGATTTGGTCTTATTAGAAAGTTTAGGTCAAGAGCTTCGATTTGCAAAAAGAATCAATCAAATCGGAGTTATAAAACTTGAGTTATGAACAAAAGAAGTTTGAATTCAAAGTTGCTTGAAATCAAATTTTAAACTTTCAAAAACATGTTCAAGTTGATTATTTGAACAGAGGGGATAATAACGAAGAAGTGGGCGTTGGTTTCACTAGATTTGGGTAAACAAGCAAAAAGTAGTGAGGGTTTGAAGATCAGGGACTAATCTATAAGAAAACTATTCGCAGATGGGTCCCTCGCCGAAAATTAAACTAAAAATAAAAATCTAACGAACGAACGTTCGCTAACAGAAATTAATGAATGAATTCGTTCGTTAACGGAACTAATCGGGCGAACGTACTCTAAAGAACTTAACCTAATAAATAAATCGATCTAAAAAAATAAACCGAACTATATAAAACACGGCTCCGACGACGTGCGGGACGGCGCGACAACGGCGAGACGGCGGTGGGCCGGTGCAGCTTGGGCGGCGCGAGGCGGCGCTACCACGCTGCGGGCAAGCGGCCGGTAGCGGCGGGAGGAGGCGGTTGGCGCTACATGGCGAGATGCAAGACGGCGGTGGCGCGATGCGAGGACGAGAGGGGTCGAGGGGCGGTCCTACTTAAAGGTGTGGGGCTGAGACCTGCCTTGGGCGAGGGGCGACCAGAGGCGTGGCGGCACCGGACTCCGGGAGGACTCCCGTCGCGCACGAGAGGAGGAAGGCGGCGGCGACTTGGGCCGGCTGGGCTGGGCGAGGCCCAGTTCGGTCGGCCCGAAAAGTTTTTTTTAAATTACAGAGAAAAATAAAATAAAACTATATAAAATAAAAATATAGTATAGGCATATAATATATCAAAATTTTCAAAAAAAGATTTTCTGTAACATGAACATTTTTCTAGCGTAAATAAAATATACAAAAGTTTAAATAAAGCAAACAGTGCTACTGGTTTACTTAAAAACCCAAAAAATATTTTAAAAATACCAAAATAATTTCAAATCTATTTCTCTCCATTTTCTATTGTAGGGAATCATTTTACCCTATTTTCCATATATTTTATTTTTGGAGAAAAATAAGTTGAATAAAAACCAAATAACTCCAAATTGAAAATAATTTTCAAAATAACTTCAAAGGGACTTTCGATGATCCTTTGAAACTTCCAACTCTCTTTCTTAACATTTGAAGAAGTCATTTTATCTTCTCTCATGAAACTGATTGAGTTGCATAAATTTTCTGAATTTGAAATATTTCCAAATGGAATTCAAATCTTTTCAAAACCCTTTTTCATTTAATTAAATGGAAGAAGTCATAACATCTTCACTCCAGGGTTTTGTGATGAAATGAATTTGAATTCATGGAGATTATAAATGCAAGGTGAAAGTTTGGGAAAGTCCTTTTATTCCCTTTCATTTAACTTTCAAAAAGTTTCAAATTTCACTCAATTTCACACAAGCAACCACACCACAATCAAACAATCTATCAAAACTATTTATTTAATATAACATTCCAAAATTTAGAATTTTAGGATGTTACAAACCTACCACCCTTAACATGAATCTCGCCCTCGAGATTTGGAGAGGCTAGAAAGAAATAGGTTAGGTTCGGGGGTCTTCTCAAAATCCATCGATTGTCACAGGGGGTCTGGGGTGCTACCACCCTTAGAAGCATGGTTACGGTTCCATCAATACTCATATACTCCATCCTTATTCTTGACACTGTCGATCTTCTCAGATTCTCGGAAAAATTCCTACTCTGGCTCTTCTAGTAGTGGCATAACCTTTTTCCTAAATTCCTATGTCCTTTCATCTTAGTAAGGTCCTCCTGTGACTGGGTCTTCTTATCTGACAGGTCTGGTGGCAATACCAAACAACTATCGATATCTCATGGTGGTCAACAATTTATGGTTTCTCCTACAGGAAATGGGTCTAGGTTGAACCTCACCGTATATCCTACGATTTGCAACAACTGCCTTGTACAAGGGAAAATTGTTATACCATTCTAAGGTTTAAACAAGGTTTTGATCATCATCTCTCTACTATGGGTAAGTCACTCAGATTTACCATCCCATATAGCAAAGCGAATAATAAGAGTAAGTCGGTATGGTGATCAATCCATCCCGCACCCAAATCATTACATTGTATATGGTTTAGCGAGTCTCGCATTCTAACACTTGGTCATCCTCACAAGCATTGCAGAATTTCTCTTGTCGACCAACCAAGTTCGGAAAAAAAATCCATGGATTCTGCAAGCCAAACATCTATCATTTCTTCACAACTCTCAGGTTTTGCGTAACTCCTATAAGATAGTTTGTCGATAAAATCATAACTTCTTCCAGGGTTTTTCCTTCAGCAAGAGTGTGCTTGCTTCTTGGCAGGTCCTGGAGCCTGTGGGTTATGGCCCATCTCATCACTTATAAACGTTGAACTTATCCTGGGGTTACAACTACTCCATTATACCTCCTACCAATAGTACTTCATCCTTTCATATTTTTGGGGTATCCCACATATCAGGATAAAACTCATACTTATTTTGTCCGAAGTCCATTCCGTGGAATATCATTATCTTTTCCAGGGGTCAAGTGTCCTCACAGGGTTCTATCACCCTTGAAATGCTCAAATTCTTCCATAGACCATATCTCTCATATCCTTGAAAATGGTTAAAATCTTTCTTCATAGAGTAACAAATCATAAAATTCAACGTATGAAATCATGACCCATGAACTTTATTGATTTCATGAATTTATTACAATCTCTTGCATTTCCATTACATGCCTCAACTCAACACCTCAATATAAAAAAATTGTTCCCATGACTACTACTATATTTCTTTTTTTCCAACTCAACTATTTAGCACAAGCCTCCTTCTCTTTGGGACAATCTCTGGCAAAGTGCCCTGCTTCATTACAACGGAAACATATTACTTCTGACGAGTCTCGAGGTTTTCCTTGTGATTACATAGCCTCCTTGGGTCCTCGGCTTCTTTTTTGGGCAGCCGCTGAAATAGTGCCCTAGATCGTTGCACCTGAAACATGTGATATGACTCAGGTCCTTCTTTGTAACAATTGGGTTGTTTTGGGTATACATTCTATTTCTCTTCCTGGACTTTTCCGTTCCAATCAGGGCTTCTATTTCCTGTGGGTCATACTCTACTTCCTCTGTCGGGAATTCTACTAGATCCCCATTCAGACAATTCTAGGAGACGTGTCCTTCTTCTCCACATGAATAGCATACTTGGTGCAGGGTTTAATTGGGTCTTCTTTGGGTGTGCCCTCCACCTCTTCCTTCATCACATGTTCTTCTAAAATTTCCATGAGGGCTCCTTTTATTGCTTCTTTCTTCTGCTGGATGGTTCTTTGAACAACAGGGTAAATGTGACACTGAGCACGGTAGTGGGTAGTCCCTTCACACAAGAAACAAGTAATCTGCCTAGTTGGGCATTCTTCATTTGGGTGACTTTCTTCACAATGAGGGCATTCATCCTTGTGTTCTTTATGGTTGTGTCCTATTTCTCCACAGAGCTTGCATGCACAAGGTTTCTTCATGTCCTTTCCATAAGGCTTCAACTTTTGGTACACAAACCGAGACTTTTGCAGGGTCAACTTAAATTCTTTCCAAGTGGTTACTCCTTGCCATCCATTGATGTTTTGGTACATCCTACAACAAGTAGCAGCACCTCTTTCAAAGCACCGAAGAGCATGTTAGGCCATATCCTTTCCGACTATAGTGTCATTCTTCATGTGACCTTCCATGTTCTGAATCCATCGGTCCGTCTCCAATTGACTTATCGATCCCGGAAATGTGAGTTCATCTCCATTCATTCTCTATTGGCTCCAAGGGTTTTGGGGTGAGATGAGAGAGATAGAGAGGGATATTCACAATACAAACAATAGTTTTGAAAAGACAGATTTTATATTGTGTGGCCGTTGGAAAAACATCAAACAAATGACAGCTCACAATCGTCGGATCTAACGTAGGTACATAACAGGGGTTTGGTCTTCTAAAGGTCAATAAATCTTCAAAGTCACCAAACTCTTCAAGTCTTGTTCATGCCTCGATGGCTTCTTCCGGACGTTCTTGTCCTTCTCAAGTTCTTTTGCCAGATCATCTCTGTTGACGCGAAGTCTCTCGTGACGTCCTTTAATATTCTGGTGTTGCGTTCCAAACTTCTGGGTTTCAACCTCCTTGGCATGAACCATGGTCCTACTGTCCTTAAGTCCCTGACGAATCTCCGGTATCTCGAGGTTTTGCTCCTCCAGCTTGGCTACTTCTAGCTTTTGGTTCCTGAGTTCTTCACGAAATGCTTCCTTGTCAAATACGGCTTCCTAAAGGTCCATCTTAAAATTCTTGATGTAATACTCCAGATCCTGGCGATACACCAGCTAAGGTTAAGACTTCATCTTTTGCTGATAGGTGCTCCATTAGCCTTCTACCATCCAGTCCTTCCGGAGAAATGCATGCTTAACTCAGCACGGTGAAAATAGCATAAGCGGGCGATAACATCATGGATAGCCGTGTTTATGCCCATGTCATTGCCATGAGCTATCATTCCATAGTTGATATCTCCTGTCTTAGGGTTTTCTTGACAAAACTTTGAGTTTTTACGCAGCTTGTTCCTGGTCTTTCTACGACACACCTTGATCTTGGGTATTGAGAGCTTCAATAGTGTGACTAGTTCCATAAGGGTAGCCTTCCTAGGTCATTACCAATCTGGAAATTCTACAGAGCCTTCAAATTCTCCTAGTCTTCGGAGTCTTCAACCGTTGTAGTTTCCATCATTATAATGCACGGTAAAATCCTCTTCATTCCGAAATGGTCTTAGTTGTTCGATATCTTGTACTTCTTGGAGTGGTCTCATCAGTCGAATCCTCGCGTGGTCAAAAGGGGAAATGGTATAGTCTAACTATTTGAGATGAGAGGAAAATTTGGAAAGGCTTAGAAAAGATGACAGTTAAAGGGTCTCTTTTGAAAATAAAGTTTTAGAAAAAATCTTTCATGTGGGCTTGCCAGTTTCTAGGGGTCACGTCCTACAGTCAACATGTGCTCTGATACCATCTTGTAGCGACCCGACCCGAATGGATCGAAGTCTCTGTGCTTAAGTGTCATCCTCGGATCGGTATCTTTGACACACAAGACTCGAGGATTTATAATGAGGTAAATCACATGTATAAAGTAATGTAAATACTATTACCTCAATCCATATAGCGGAAGTAACAACAAGGTTATGGATTCCCATCAACACCAACGGCAAAGTTGAGTGTAGGCATTGTAACCCTAACGTATCACTTATTCGTCGTAAGATTCCTGCAACATGAGACGCTGCAGCCATGTAGGTCAGTACATTGAATATACTAGCAAATTCACACCATAGGATAATGATGAATAATAGCTATCATTGCATGCATATTTGGCTGGTGGAGGCTCTAAGTTTAATTTTGCATAAAACTAATTTTTCCCTACAACAAAGGAATAAATTTTATTTTCACTACAAAGTTGATGCCAATATTGAGAAGGTAACCCCAACTCAATCCCAAAATCATTAATAACCCAACAATTTCATTAAATATAGTGATGAGATCAACCAATAATCCAAGTACCAGATACTCCAAAATGTCCATAACCGGGGACACAGCAAATCATGATTTGTTTGTACACTCTGCAGAGGTTTGCGCACTTTTCCCCACAAGACTCGATCTCCTCCGTTGAATTTCTCGCACTACATGATGTTTGAGAAACGGATGATCGAGACACAGTCCTTCCCAAGCATTAACTCTTCACTCTGGGTAGACAGTACCACCTACTTTCCCCTACATCTGCTAGCCTACCACTGAAAGAGGTCACACAACATACTCAACTATGCCAGAGCCCATAATGGCTTGTGGCTGCACACGAAAGTTTCTAGCATGAATAATCTTATCATCCCTTTGAGCCTGGGTGGCATTCCAGTAGGATGATCACACGGGTACCCCGGGGATCTCCTAGGACAACACTGGTATATCCCCAGGTGTCCGTGCAAACCACCGGTATATCCCCAGGGTGCCCTAACCAGTCCACCTAAATGTGTATTAAAGTAACCACCTTAAGTTTCCCGTAGATAATATTACTCTCGCAACTTTCATGAATTCCCTCAAACCAACCCACGTCTACGAGCATAGTAAAGCAGTATAAGCATGACGTAGTAACACCCCAGGTTTGAATATAAGACAATAGGTTCCTACCTCATCACCTACTTCCGAAAGCCCACATGTTATCAAGTCCTACTCATGCAATGTTTGAGGGTTGAATCTAATGCAAAAAAACTGGGTAATAAAGGGAGTATGATCAAAGTCTGAACTTGCCTTGTACTGTTGATGAAGATGATTCGCACTCATATCTCCTGATAGTTCTATTCATTACACTCCGTTCAATCTATCGTAAGGAAGTAGTTACATACATAAGCACTCAAGCAAAAGGATCAAAGAAAAGATCTCGGAAAACATCAAAAACATGCAATTAACTCTTGCAACAAAAAACAATTTCTAACTTTGCCAAAATTGGGTGGATTTCGTCGTATCAGAAAGTTTAGGTCAAGATCTTTGATTTGCAAAAAGAATCAATCAAATCAGAGTTATAAAACTCAAGATATGAACAAAAGAAGTTTGAATTCAAATATGTTTGAAATCAAATTTTAAACTTTCAAAAACATGCTCGAGTTGATTATCTGAACAGAGGGGATCGTAACGAAGAAGTGGGCGTTGGTTTCGCTGGATTTGGGTAAACGAGCAAAAAGTAGTGAGGGTTTGACGATCAGGGACTAATATGTAAGAAAACTATTCACGAATACGTCCCTGGCCGAAAATTAAACTAAAAAGAAAAATCTAATGAATGAACGTTCGCTAACAAAAACTAATGAACGAAACCGTTCGTTAACGAAACTAATTGGGCGAATGTACTCTAAATAACTTAACCTAATAAATAAACCGATCTAAAAACTGAACTATATAAAAAAAACAGGCGGGTTTATGGTTTATACCGGTTCACAAAAAACCAGTGGCGGTGATTACTCCCATGACGTATGGACGGCGCAAGCAAGGCAAGACGGGCGGGCAAGGTGTAGAAGCGGAGGCGCGAGGCGGCGGCAAGACGCAGAAGCACGGCAGAGGCGACGGATGCGTGGCGGGAAGGCAGCAAGGCGCACAGGATGCGAGGCGGGCGGGCGCGATGCAAGGTGGAGAGGGGTCGGGGGCCAGTCCTATTTAAAGGAGCGGGGCCGAGACCTGCCTTGGGTGAGGGCGACTGAGCAAAGGGCGGTGGCCGACTCGGAGGAGTCCGATCACAAGACAGGAGGAGGAAGGCGGCGAGTTGGTTTACTGGTCAAGGCGAGGCCCAGGCCGGGTCTTAAAAAGTTTTTTTAAATAATTTTACAGATAAAAATATAATAAAATGATATAAAATAAAATATACTATAGGCATATAATATATCAAAATTTTCAGAAAAAGATTTTCTATAACATGAACATTTTTCTAGTGCCAAATAAAATCCACAAAAATTTAAATAAAGCAAACAATGCTACTGGTTTACTAGAAAACCCTATAAAATATTTAAAAAATACCAAAATAATTTCAAATTTATTTATCTCCATTTTTCTATTGTAGGGAATCATTTTACCCTATTTTCCATATATTTTATTTTTGGAGAAAAATTATTTGAATAAAACGAAATAACTCCAAATTGAAAATAATTTTCAAAATAACTTCAAAGGGACTTTCGATTTGATTCTTTGAAACTTCCAACTCTCTTTCTTAGCATTTGAAGAAGTCATTTTATCTTCTCTCATGAAACTCATTGTGTTGCATAAAGTTTCTGAATTTGAAATATTTCCAAATGGAATTTAAATCTTTTCAAAACCCTTTTTCATTTAATTAAATGGAAGAAGTCATATCATCTTCACTCCAGGGTTTTGTGATGAAATGAATTTGAATTCATGGAGATTATAAATGCATGGTGAAAGTTTGGGAAAGTCCTTTTATTCCCTCTCATTTAACTTTCAAAAAGTTTCAAATTTCACTCAATTTCACACAAGCAACCACACCACAATCAAACACTCTATCAAAACTATTTATTTAATATAACATTCCAAAATTTAGAATTTCGGGATGTTACAATCATGGGCTGAATTGAAAACGTGTTTTATCTAGAATTTCAAAGACACGTGCAAGCACCCTATGTTGATTCTTGATTTAGACTCTTGTGCCGAGGGTGAGGGTGAGTCAACAACCAATTGGGTGCGCCGGATCTCGGCCGTTATCCATTCGTCGGACAGTATCAACGTTGGTTCAGTCGTCCTGATGTTGGAAAAGAATTGACGTTTCCTTCCCCTTAAGCAAAAGCTAGGGCAGCTTAGGCGTCATTGCAATGATATGGGAGAGCTCATGGAGGCTCTTGCCAAATACACCAACTCTGATAGTACTAAAGACCCTGAGTCTGATGAGGAGAAGGCTGGCTAGGGAAGGAAGAACGGCAATGCCAAAGGGCAGCAACACAATATGGCAGGTCAAGGTAACAACAGCAAGCGCAAAGCTGACGGTGGTTTAGACTTTGTGGCTAACACCAATATGCAGAATAATAATCAGTGTCGTAAGGGGAAATCTTTGGTGCCCTAGTTTGGCAGACCAAAATTCAACCTTGAGGCGATGATGAATCAGCCTTGCCTGAAGCACGGTACACAAGAGAAGCTGGCCAGACATCTGTGGAAAGATTTCTTCATCATGAGGGAGTACAGAAATTCCAGTTTTTTCTAGAATAATCATGGCCCGCATGGTGGCTCAGGATCCGGCTCTCACAGACCTGGCTTTGGGTGGCGGCTCAAGCTCTGGTTTTCAGGGCCAAGGCAATCAAGGTGGTTTTAATTAGCAATCTGGTCAAGGGAATCAGCAGCAGCGGTCTGGTTATCAGGGCAATCCGAAGTAGCTGAATAGTGGTCAGTATCATGTGTTTGCCACGAGCTTGTGCAAATGAGATCAGAAGATTCATAAGCGGGTGGTGAACTTGGTTGAGCCGGCAGTCCCGTGATGCTTGCGATGGTCTGAACATCCTATTGTATGGAGCTGTGAGGATCATCCGCCCCGGGTCGACAACCTGGGTCATTTGGCTTTAGTGGTTGCCCCTCAGGTTGGAGGATACATGTTTACAAAGGTGCTTATGGATGGAGGCAGCAGTATCAATATCCTTTATTACGATACTTTTCACCATATGAATTTGGCTGACAAATATCTTAAGCCGTCTTCTACTGTCTTCCATGGGGTGGTGCCCGGTAAGTCGGCGTACCCGGTGGGTGAGATAGCTTTGGAAGTGGCTTTTGTAGATGATCATGATTTCAGCTGAGATATTGACTTTTGAAGTGGTCAAGATCAAGAGCCCTTATCATTCCTCATTTGGGCGACCGGCTTATGCTAAATTTATGGTGCGGCCATGTTATGTTTATCTGCAGCTTAAAATGCTGGGTCACAAGGGTACCATCATAGTGCATGGAAATAGGAAGATAGCCTTGGGGTGTGAAGAGGGTGATGCTGCTTATGGTGAGTCTGTTTGTGTAACGGAGGAGTTGAAGTTCTACAAAGATAATGTTGACCCGGCAGATATGACACCTTTGAAAAAGCCAACCACGGAGCATGATCCCCTGTTGAAGTTTAAGTCGGCAGATGACACTAAGCAGGTTGATTTTGTTCCTGGAGACTCATCCAAGTAGTTCAGCATCAGTGCCATTATAGATCAGAAATAGGAAAGCGCGCTCATCGAGTTCATCCATGAGAACCGGGACATCTTTGCATGGAAGCCTTCAGACATGCTAGGTGTACCGAGGGAACTCGCTGAGCACACTCTCAATGTTGATTCAAAGTTTAAACTTGTCAAGCAATTTCTTCATCGTTTTAATGAAGAGAGGCGCAACGCCATTGGTGAAGAAGTGGCCTGGCTCTTGGCGGCTGGGTTTATTATTGAAGTTTTTATCCTGAGTGGTTGGCAAACCTAGTGCTGGTACTAAAAAAGAACGGCACTTGGCGCATGTGTGTGAATTACATGGACCTTAACAAGGCATGTCCGGCTGACCCTTTTCCTCTCCCTCGTATTGATCAGATCATCGATGCTATGGCGAGTTGTGAGCGTTTGAGTTTTTTAGATGCTTATTCCGGTTATCATCCAATCAAGATGGCAGTTAAGGACTAGGAGAAGACAGCCTTTATCACTCCTTTTGGAGCCTTCTGCTATGTGTCTGTGCCTTTTGGGCTCAAGAGTGCCCAGGCGACTTATCAGCGTTGTGTTTAGAATTGCCTCCACAATCAAATTGGACGCAATGTCCATGCTTATGTGGATGACATAGTTGCGAAATCAAGAAAGAAAGAGACCTTGTTAGATGATTTGAAGGAGACCTTTGACAACCTCTGGGTCTACAAAATGATGCTTAACCCAGCCAAGTGCGTTTTCGGTGTTCCAGCTGGCAAGCTCTTGGGTTTCTTGGTTTTTGAGAGAGGCATTGAAGCTAACCCGGAGAAGATCAAGGCTATCACTTCCTTGGCTAAGCCGGCACGTATCAATGACGTCCAGCATTTGGCGGGTCGTATCACAGCTTTGAACCAGTTTATAAGCCGCCTGGGAGAAAAGGATATTCCTTTATACGAGATGATGAATAAAACAGATCAATTTGTATGTAGTGAGGCTGCTAATCAGGATTTTGAGGAACTGAAAAAGCAGTTGGCTGAGCCACCGATCATTGCAGCTCCTATTGATAAGGAGCCCTTGCTGTTATGTGTGGCTACTAACAGTAGAGCCGTTAGTGTAGCGGTTATTATTGAAAGGAAGGAATCAAGCAAGGAATATCCGGTTCAGCGACTGGTTTACTATGTCAGTGAGCTACTCATTGAATCGAAGCAGAGATACCCACATTGGCAGAAGCTAGTTTATGGCGTGTTCATGGCTAGCCGTAAGTTGAAATGGTATTTCCTTTGTCATCCCATCACTGTTGTCGGGGATATACCCCGCGGCGTAAACCGGCCGGAAGTATAACCAGGCCGGACTTGGCGGTTTACCTGAGGAACCCGCTGACACTTGGCGGTTCACTGGCGACCCGGCGGTTTACGGTTCATTGGTAATCCGGCAGGCGGGTCAGAGGAGCAACAAGACCCGGTGGCCCGACTGGCGGTTCATGAAGGCCGGTTCAACTACGGTGGGCGGTTTAAGAGGAAAGACATAAGGAATATTTTTCTTACAAGGAGTTAAGACATGGACTTGTATCCGGTTTGTATTAGAGATAGACTAGTCCTAATCCTAATAGGACTCCACATGTAACCCGCCCCTTCAACATATATAAGGAGGGGCAGGGCTCCCCAAAGGGACAGGCTACAAGCAAACAACAATATCTAGGGCTAGACACAACTAGAAGAGAGCCGATTTATGGCGACTCCCTCATGATCATAATGAGACCTAGCCTCAAACAGCACGTAGGGCTATTACCGGATGATGTTTCCCGGGGCCCGAAGCTGTCTAAATCCCTGTCTTGTGTTGCGTCTCTCGATTCCGCTCAACCCCTCTCAAACTACCACATAGATGCGTTGGCCTCGCGACTAAGTCCTAACACTAAGGACATCTGCCGTGACAATTCCACGACAGCTGGCGCCCACCGTGGGGCTAGGCGCACGGTGGTGTTGAGTTCTTGGAGGGATCCTTCCTGTGGTTTCAAGAGTTTGTGAAATTCGGATGAAGAAAGCCAGCTTGTGAAGGATTTACATCAAACATCAAGTTTTACTAAAATCGAGATCTGAAATTTTCTATTGGCGGTGTTCATCAATCATGTTGATGTAATCATCGGAGAAGATCCGAAAGTTTTACTATGGTTGGTTGCGTACATCGCCAGGATCAATGTGTTGTTATCAAGCGGACGAAACCAAAGTAGTTAATGGGAGGAAGGCCAAGCCGTTTTCAAGCCGCCACCGTTTGTTGCTTTCACCGGTGTTTTTTATCGTGAATCGCCTCCTTTGTCGACGACCCTGCCTCAAATCATCATCGTTTTTACGCCATGGCCACCAAGTCGCCTCGGCATCTGTTCCGTTGTTGAGCCCGTGATGCTTAGTAGTGCGTGGTCGGGCGTGGCGTGGCTTCCACAGTCAGACCAATCTCGGGATGGCTAATAAATCTTAACGGCAATCCACAACGTAGCTCGTCGGTTACATGCCCTGGCCTAAGTCACACAAAAAGTCAAAACCAATCTGGATAAAGGCGTGGATCCGTGGAGCTTGCTAAAAATAAAGGGGCTTCGAATCGGACAAATCTTTGGTGTTGCTAAGCGGACTAGCATAAGTTGAAGCACCATGGCACGATTCATTCTCGGGATTTGGAAAAGCAAAAGCATATTACTACTAGTTGTAGTACATGACATCCACGATTCCTGTGGGCTTGTTATACCTCACGTGAAGGAAATTGCATTGATAACAACCGACGTACACAGAGTCACCTCAAAGCTCCAAGATCGCTACTTACGCCATCGTCGTTACGCATTGTGTAATCTCGAAGGATGAAGATCTTTGTTTGGTTCAACAAGGATTCTCCGGTCGATGGATGCAAGTCGCCAACAAAGACAGCCCCCACCGTCGAGCGATCAAGTCAAAAATATAAGCAAAAGCACGGTTTCATCGCATCCAAGGATTTCGAGTACTAGTGCATGGTCGGACACGCCATCTCGAGACAAAATTAATTTTTTCCTTTGTCAACTCCGTTCGGATCCATCAGGGAAGATTACGACGGAAGGTCTCTGTCTCGATCTGTAGTCAATCAACCACAACAAACCTTGGGGGCTACAGATCGAGACACATCAGCCTAGACACCGCTGCCTCTACTTTTCCACAAGAAGACAGAAATCTACGGTTGCTATTTTTTCCGCCGCCAAGCCTCTCAAACCGCCGGCCTCCAAGGTTGTGAGCTGTCCCGACCAAGTTGCTTGTAAGCCGCCTCGGCCAAAGCAACTTTATCTACGCCCTTCATGCCTCTGAACCGCCATCATGGCCCCAGCGGCTTCACTCCGTCCGGTCCTTGCGCGATCTTTGCGGCTTGCGCCTCCTCCTCTGTGGGTTAGTTCACCCGCGGCCTTGAGTCGCCAAGCTCCACCTAAAATCAGTAGATGTTTATCTTACATATTTTGTTAAGTACATGTTGATTTCCTTCGACAAACTTCTACTCCGCCATGTTGTATGTTTTGTATGCAGGACAATTATGGTTTATACCATGGGTATGGAGCACGTACTTGCAACATTGCGCCCGGCGTCGTCCGTGCCTCATTACCCGGTAATGGACGCGAAGCCGCCACCCTTGCGGCCCGGACTACTTCAACTCACCGAAACCGTCCCTGTGATTGACTTGTTGTCCGCGCTGCCATAACGCCACGGACGACTTCGCCCGTCCGCCCTCGCTGCCGGTTCACGTGTCCGCGCCACCATAACGCCGTGATCGACTTGTTGTCCGCGCCGGTTTACAAACGTCGCGCCGACTCACCCATCCGCACCGGTTTACCACGCCGCGGCGGTTCACCCGTGAGCAACTTCAACCTCACCTAGCGATCATCAATTTCATGGCGGATTATTTCCGGCTGGCACATCGGTGATATTTAAAATATATTTTATTGGTACATAGTATTTTTGTCAAAAGAGCGGTTTATCTTTGTCTTGGTACGCTATATTGTTGATGCGGGACAATTGTTCACTACATCAAAACGACGTGGTTGACTTGCCCGTCCGCGCCGGTTTACCACGCCGCGGCCGGTTCATCTGTTCGAGCCACCTCTAAAACTATGGACGTCTCTACCGTCCATTTATTGCGGCCTGGTCTACATCAACATATCAGGCCGCACTTGTCGCATGAGCAAGTCACAGCTTGGGTAGCCGGTTTTCTTTCAAAATGGAGGCAAATTATCATATACTATCAACCGCCGTCTACACCGGATGGCTCAATGGGCAGGCGCACAAGTCGCCGCCACTACAGTTTGGTTAACTTCAAATCGCCATTGGAAGGAACCATTGGCGAGATTGTCGACACGGCTCATACGGAATCATTTATAACCCGCCGCAGTCATCACAACCTTACGTGGATTCACATCGCTATCAACACCAATGATATACAAGTTATGCGGTTTATATCATGGTCAAATATGGAGAGTCTCAAGCCAACGTCTCGAGTCACCTTTGAGACTCGGGGGCTACGATGACATGGCTCAGCAAATCTTGCCAGTTTCAAAGAATTTAAGAACCCTGTGACGATGGAGGGAAAGATAACCCGGTCCCGGAGGCTACTATTATATTGATGAAAATTTAAAGACCGTCGAAAATTTCCGGCTTAGAAAGTATATGACAGTTACAAAATCCGGCTCAATGAAGAAGTTCCGGTTATCGAAAGGATTCTGGTTTAAAATCCGGCTCTAGGGAAGTCGGTCTCTCTGAAGCTCTCAAACATTCGGTTTACAATCCGGTTCAAGGGAAATCTGTCTCCCGTAAAGCTCAAGCTCTCAAATCCGGTTTAAGAATGTCCGGTTCAAAAGAAATTAACTTCTCGCAAGTTCGAATTGAAAGGCCGTCGAAAGTTTCCGCTGAAAATGAAGATTCTGGTTTACAATCCGGTTTAAGGGAAAGATGTCTCCCACAAAGCTTTGAAGCTCTCAATATCCGGTTCAAAATCCCGGTTCAAGAAGGATTTATCTCTTGCAAAAGTTAAAGGGTGCCAAAGAGGACCTGCTGCCATGATGCGCGGTTCAAACATGGGTATCATGCCTTATTGGCTTATCATATTATTGATCACTTGGGGGCTTGGTCATGTCCGAACCATAGTCACACCTCTTGATCGGTGCAATGCCACAAGATCACTTGGGGGCCTTGGTCGTGTCCGAACCATAGCAACGCCATTTGGTAGGCGAAAAGCCACAGCATCACTTGGGGACTTGTGGTCACGTCTGAACCATAGTCACGCCTCTTGATCGGCCTAGTGCCACAGCATCACTTGGGGGCTTTGGTCGAACCCGAACCATCGCTACACCTCTTGATCGGCGTAATGCCAATGCATCATTTGTGGACCTGGCTGACTCGAACCATAGCTACACCTTTTGGGGGCTTGGTCGTGTCCGACCATGGTAATGCCTCTTGATCGGCTCAAAGCCTCATTTACAATGGTTTTATATTTGCCTTTGCTTGAATTTTGTTCTCTTTTAAATTATTTCTTTTGTTGTGTTTTCAAACCGACATTATTAATTCGGTTCAACTGTCAATTACAAATTGGCGGAACACGGTCAAATCCTAATCCGGAGACTATTTGCCCGGTTTGATTTTATGTTACCATCTTATTATGGAGTAAACCGGTGTTCATTAACCCGGCTTGAATTTCAATTACAAGTTGTCAATACATGATCAAATTATGATCCGGAGACTATCAGCCCGGTCTGGTTCGACTCTGAAGTCGCCAGATTATATATGGTTAAACCGGTGTTTATCACAACCCGCACGGTTTATCATCAACCGACACAATATGAAAGGAGTTATTATTACTCAAGATTGGGGTTATCACTCTTACTATAAAAAGTTGGTAAAACCAGTAATGTGATTCAATATCACAGGTATGATATATTTCATATTTGATTATTCTTAAGTGCAACCTTGGTTATAAACCCAGGTTATATGTTGGGCATTGTGACCCGTCCGGCGGTAAACCGCCAGGACACTTTAAACTTGTTGTATGCAGAAACAGGTTGAATAAAGCATGATTATAAATCACTGACGTTTATTAAACCGGCCTGGCTTTCGACTATATGTAGCCAGTATGATGATAAATTATCCGGTGTTTATTAAACCGGCCTGGCTTTGGACTATAAGTCGCCAGTATATATTTGGATTGCGCCATTGGAATCATGCGCTTATAAATCATTGGGTATATTGTTCAAATAGCCAACATGGCTGGATTTCTATTATGGTTATCAATAACAGTATTGTGATTATGGTTTTCAAAGTCGCTTTGGCGCAATGGTTATCATATTATCAATGGATATAATTTTTATTCTACAATTGAAGGAATAGTCGAGTTGCTGCAGGCTTACAACCCGGCACTTGGGGGCTACATTATTTAAGTTGAGATTACATCCAATATGCAAGTCTCATGTCGCTGCAAGCATGCACCATGACACTTGGGGGCTAATGCGCCATGGGGGCTTCTGCTTCATAAAGCGGGGTCTCTGTTCTTTTACATCATGTGAGGTTACACGGAGTTGCTCTAAAGCGGCCTCCGGTTTACCCCTTGAGTTCGCTTTGCTAAAAGCATCATGTTATATCACTTGGGGGCTTGGTCGTCCGAACCAATGCAACACCTTTTGATAGGCGAAAGCCACCAGATCACTTGTGGACATGGTCAAGTCTGAAACAGTCACACCTCTTGATCGGACTAAGTCCATAGCATCACTTGGGGGCTTTGTTCGAACCCGAACCATCGCTACACCTCTTGATCGGCGTAATGCCAAAGCATCATTTGGGGACTGGCTGACTCGAACCATAGCTACGCCTTTTTGGGAGCTTGGTCGGGTCCGACCATGGTAATGCCTCTTGATCGGCTCAAAGCCTCATTTGCAATGGTTTTATCTTTGCCTTTGCTTGAATTCTGTTTTCTTTTTGATAAACATTTCTTTTGTTGCGTTTACAAACCGACATTATTAAACTGGTTCGATCACAATTAAAAATTGACGGAACATGCTCAAATCTTAATCCGAGACTATCAACCCGGTCGGCTTTGACTCAAAGTCACCAGTATTATATATGGTTAATCCGGTGTTTATCACAACCCGGCATGGTTTTATCATAAACCGCACAATATGGAAGGAGTTATCAAGATTACTCAAGATTGGGGTTATCACCCTTACTACAAAAAGTTGGTAAACCAATGATGTGATTCAATGTCACAGGTATGATATATTTCATTGATTATTCTTAAGTGCAACCTTGGTTATAAACCTGGGTTATATGTTGGGCATGATAACCCGTCCGGCGGTAAACCGCCAGGACACTTTCAACTTGTTGTATGCAGAGACAAGTTGAATAAAGCATGATGATAAAGTATCCGGTGTTTATTAAACCGGCCTGGCTTTAAGACGATAAGTCGCCAGTATATGATGAGAAATTATCCGGTGTTTGTTAACCCGGCCTGGTTTTGGACTATAAGTCGCCAGTACATATTTGTATTGCGCCATTGAAATCATGCGCTCATGAATCATTGGATTATATTATTCAAATCTTCAAATAGCCAACATGGCTGGATTTTATTATGGTTATCAGTAACCAATATTATGATTAAGGTTTTCAAAGTCGCTTTAGCGCAATGGCTATTATATTATCAATGGATATGATTTATTTTATAATTGAAGGAATAGTCCCAAATCGCTGCAAGCTTACGACCCAATACTTGGGGGCTAATGCAAAGTCATTTTTTCTTATGGAAGACCCAACTCATCGCATCATAATGAGCCGGCCCTTGGGGGCTACCAATTGCTCCTGTCAGCAATTCAAGTATATATAAAGTCCCAGCTCAATATTATCTTCATCGAGCCGGCCCTTGGGGGCTACACGTTCGTTACATTCTACATGATCATATTTTCAATAGTCCATGCTCATTATTTGCATAATGACCCGGCCCTTGGGGGCTACACTGGTTTAAGTTTTTATGAGTATCACGAAATTACAAGTCCCAGTTTTCTGAAAGCATGACAACCCGACACTTGGGGGCTACATATATGGAGTATTAACTTTTAATTAGTGACTTAGATGAATAAAAAGGATTTCTTCAATGTGGCAGTAATTATATGGAAACAAGTCCTAAACCATCACTTTGTTATGCTCAAGACTTGGGGGCTACAGGTAATATGGATATAAGGGAGAAAAAATTTCTATTCTCAGTTCTGAGCAAACAAGATTGACCGATTATACGCAACAATTATGAGCCAGCGTTGATAAACAATTATGACTCGGTGCCATCCATATTTACAAACCGGCAAATTTGGCAATGATAAACCGGCAAGTTCTACATTTTCAAACCGGCTGGTATCAGTGGAATATCTAAAGACCAATATTTTTTTCAAATCAGAGCACTGAAGGCCGACTCAAGTGTATTATTCTTCACAAATTTTCTCTGTGAGAAATCAACGTCGACAAATTGAGTATGAAGCTGGCTTGTTGACCAATTATCTAGAAGGAGGAAATGACAAGGATTTAAGGATGATCGGATGCGGTTTACAAGAATTCTTAACCCGGAGCATAATCATCAAGTTTGTTCTTGTGTTTATTTCACAGGATCAGTTTAACATGGATAAATCCAAATTAAACTTGGGGCTAATGTCGGGGATATACCCCGCGGCGTAAACCGGCCGGAAGTATAACCAGGCCGGACATGGCGGTTTACATGAGGAACCCGCTGACACTAGGCGGTTCACTGGCGACCCGGCGGTTTAAGGTTCATTGGTAATCCGCAAGCGGGTCGAGGAGCAACAAGACCGGTGGGTCTGACCGGGCGGTTCATGAAGGCCGGTTCAACTACGGTGGGCGGTTTAAGAGGAAAGACATAAGGAATATTTGTCTTACAAGGAGTTAAGACTGGACTTGTATCCGGTTTGTATTAGAGATAGACTAGTCCTAATCCTAATAGGACTTCACATGTAACCCGCCCTTCAACATATATAAGGAGGGCAGGGCTCCCAAAGGGACAAAGGCTACAAGCAAACAACAATATCTAGGGCTAGACACAACTAGAAGAGAGCCGATTTATGGCGACTCCTCATGATCATAATGAGACCTAGCCTCAAACAGCACGTAGGGCTATTACGGATGATGTTTCCCGGGGCCCGAAGCTGTCTAAATCCCTGTCTTGTGTTGCGTCTCTCGATTCCGCTCAACCCCTCTCAAACTACCACATAGATGCGTTGGCCTCGCGACTAAGTCCTAACACTAAGGACATCTGCCGTGACAATTCCACGACAGCTGTGGTTAGCTCTGCTCCTTTTGGGGGTATTATTCAAAACACAGAAGCCACAGGTCGGGTGGCCAAGTGGGCCATTGATCTTGGACCTCATGGTTTGAAATATATGCCTCGGACATCCATCAAGTCTCAAGCACTTGTGGATTTTATCAATGATTGGACAGAGTTGCAGATGCCTGAGGAAAAGCCTGATAACACATATTGGACTTTCATTTTGAGGGGTCTAGGCAGTTGGAATGCTCGGGGGCTGGAGTTATTTTGACTTCCCCATGAAGTGATAAATTTTGTTATGTTTTAAGGTTGATGTTCCCTTGTACTAACAATGCAACTGAGTATGAGGCCTTGCTCCATGGTCTTCGGACGACTAAAGAGATGAATCTAAGCCGGGTAAGGTGCTTTGACGACTCGGATTTGGTGGCTCGGCAAGTTTTCAGAACTTGGGATTCCAAGGACCCACTCATGGCGGCTTATCGCCGAGAGGTTGATGCTATTGCTGGTCACTTCAAGGATTATCAAGTGGAACATATTGATCGTAGGAAAAATGAGGTAGTTGATGCTTTAAGCCGGCTGGGATCCCAGTGTAAGCCGATACCACCTAATGTTTTCCTTGATATTTTGAATAACCCTTCAGTTAAATTGCCTACGGAGGAGGATCTTGCTATCCCTGACCCGGAGACGTAGTTGGTGGTGGTTCTCCATGTTATTCCTGATTGGACAGTCACGTATTTGGCTTATATGACCCGGGGTGAGTTACCTGAAGATGAAACTTTGGCTAGACAGATAACCCGTCGGTCTAAGTCAATGACTATTGCCAAGGGCGAGTTGCACCGATGTAGTGTCACAGGGGTGTTTCAGCGTTGCATATCTCCTGAGGAGGGCCGTGAGAATTTACAAGAGATTCATGAAGGAGATTGTGGCCATCATGTCGGTTCTAAGCCTCTCGTGGCTAAAGCTTTTTGTCATGGGTTTTATTGGCTGATGGCTCATGCTGATGGAGAGGATCTGGTTAGCAAATGTGATGGCTATCAAAAAAATTCCAGACGAGCTCATGTGTCGGCTCAAGAGTTGAGGATGATTCCAATTACTTGGTCATTTTCAGTTTGGGGGCTGGATATGGTTGGGCCTTTTAAAAGATCAAAAGACAAAAAATACTCACCTCTTGGTGGCCGTTCACAAGTTTACAAAGTGGGTTGAGGCAGAGTCGGTCAGCAAGTGTGACGCAGCAACGGCGGTTCAATTCATCAAAAAGGTGATTTTCTGCTTTGGTTACCCTCACGGCATCATAACTGATAATGGCACTAATCTGTCTAAAGGTGCTATGAAAGAATTTTGTCAACGTGAGCATATTCGTCTTGATGTTTCATCTATGGCCCACCCCCAGTCCAAAGGTCAAGCTGAAAGAGCCTATCAAGAAATCTTGAGGCATAAAACCCCAGCTTATGGTCCCTTTGCAGAGGACATTGGGTTGTTGGGTTGAGGAATTACCTTTAGTGCTTTGGAGTATCAATACTATCCCCAACAGATCCACGGGTTATACGCCTTTCTTCATGGTTTACGGGGCAGATGCAGTTCTTTCCAGTGACATCCGTCATGACTCGCCCCGCGTGGCGGCTTATGTTGAAGCTGATAATGAAAAGGCACTAAAAGATGCTCTTGACCTCCTGGATGAGGAACGTGACCTTGCGGTGGCTTGTTCAGCAATCTACCAGCAAGATCTGCATCGATATCATAGTTACCGGGTTAAAACCCGGACCTTTCAAGACAGTGATTTGGTGCTCCAGCTCATCCAGGATCAAAAAGATATGCACAAGTTATCCCCACCTTGGTAAGGGCCTTTTGTGGTCAGCAAAAATCTGAACAACGGATCATACTACCTCATCAATGTTCGAGACCACAAGGACTTACGCACGTCGGAGGAGGAGACCCGTCGGCCATGGAATATTGCTCATCTTCGGCCTTATTATACCTGAGTCACCGGATCTTGTGATGTACATACTTCTATCAATGTATATATTATGATTAGTATAATAAAGCCGGCATCCCTGAGAATTCAGGGCCTCTGTTATTTCATTTATGAGTATCTGAGTCTTTATTGTCAATTCATAAGATCACTTGGGGGCTTCCTGCTCACCAAGCATAGCTATGACTACCCTTTGATCCGGCTTATATGCCTTATTGCAAACGACTTGGGGGCTTTTTTGCCCAAGTTATAAGGTTACCAAAGAGAACTTGTTATAATGTATAGTTCAAACATAGGTAACCTGCCTTGATGGCTTGTTAAAGGTCACTTGGGGGCTTCCTGTTCAATGAACATAGCTATATTTACCCTTTTGATCGGTTTGGACGCCAGGCATATTCACCAAAACTCTGGGTTATCCTGCCTTTATATGTTTGCCACTTCGTCCAGGTAATCCTGGAATGACCCGCCATACTCTTGACAGTTAATCTTATAAAGACCCTGAACTTGTCAAAGTTAAAATGGCGGTTGGTCATGTGAGGCCCGGCTTATAGGTTTGAATAAAAGATTAACTCAGTGGTTGTGCGGTCCTTGAATAGCACTTGATATTGAGGCTTGGCAGCCTATGAAGGCCTTGTTTTTACCTGATTTGCTATTTACTTTGAACTTTGTTTGGGTTCATGTTTTTGTGCCATCTTGATGTATGGCTTAAAATTGATTTAGGCCATGTAGCCTTAATCCTTATGACTCATGTATGAGGATATTTGGGGGTTTTGATAACCCGGCCTGGCTTTAGACGATAAGTCGCCAGTATGCCTTGATTGTGCATTTGGAGTTCTGCGCTCTAAAGTTTTTTTGGGATGTTACCCTTGCTGTATATGGCGTGGTAAGCTGGTAGTATGAACAAATATAACATGTATGTTATTTGTTTATTCTATGAATATGCGACATTTTTTATAACCCGCCCTGGCTATGGACTATACGGTCACTAGCGGCTTTTATATTGGACATCATGACCCGCCCTGGGGTAAACCTCCAGGGCACATGTTATCTGCCTGTGTGCAGGGAATATGATGAATATGACTTAGATGACTGATAATATTATGAGCAGAAATGGCAGATCTTTCCATATCAAGGTCGGCGGTTTAAAGTGTTATGAAGATAAAACATGCACGATGGCATGGCAGATCATTGCTTTCAACTAGTCTATTACAAGGCATCATGTAGCCCAAAAGAATAAGTGTTCTCTGCGCATAACTGCTATATGGCAGATCGAGAGCCGGGTCGTGGTTCAGTGGCCCTGGTCTTGGCGTGTTGAAGCTTCCGGGTCATCCTGCACCGGTTCTTGTTCTTCTTGTTCACCCATTGGCTGGAAGTCAGATGTGGTCCAGTTGATCCCGGTCAAAGCTCTAAATATAGCATCATCATCTATAAGGCCTGACAGGTCAATATCAGGAGCAAAGGTGTTATTACATGTTGGCGGGATAAGGTCCACGGCCTTGTGAACTGGCGCCTTCACCTTTGCGTTTTCCACATCGTAAACCGGATGGTACTTGGAGATATCAGTCTCCTCAGCCAATTTTCTTGCCAAGGGACGCATCTCCCTTACTATATTGGTGAAGTCAACGGTGCTGAAGGGAGACCCATCTTCTTTTAAGCTCGGGAAACCAGTGGCTAGCTCTTCCGGGTCAAGCTCTACTTGCCATGCCTTTTCCCGGCTTAGTGCAGTAATGGCACCAGCTCTAGCGGCTGATCGCTTTAATTCTTCAAACCTTTGGGGCAGCATAGACAATTTCTCCAACACTTCCTTGATGAGGGAAGGTGGATGCTTCTTATGGGAGGCAGAAAAAATAGCCCGTTGTGCACCAGTATACAATTTCTCCACAAGGGCATACACAGCTTTAAGCCTTACGCGCATGTCTTGACCCAGCTTGGAGCTTTTGGAGCCTGCATTAGCAAAAATATTGGTAAACCGGCCAATGATTGTGATAGAACACGATGAAATGGGGACTATGGCCCACCCAAAAAGCCCACTAAGCCAGGCCATTGGCCTTTTACACACAACACCTGCAGAATATAGCGTCCAACCATAGTCTCAGACATGTTGACTGATAACCCACAAGTATAGGGGATTGCAACAGTTTTTAGGGTCGATTATTCAACCCAAATTTATAGATTCGACACAAGGGGAGCCAAAGAATATTTGCGAGTATTAGAAGTTGAGTTGTCAATTCAACCACACCTAGAGATTAAATATCGGCAGCAAAGTGATCAGTAGCATAGTAGTAACATAGTTTTGATAGCAATGGTGACAGTAACAGTAGTAGTAACAGTGATAGCAATGATTTTGTAACAAGTGTAACAGTAGCAATAGCAATAGGAACTTAGCAGAAACAACATGTGGAAAACTAGTAGGCATTGGATCGGGAATTCGTTGGATGATATTCATCCATATAACAGTCATAACCTAGGGCGATATAGAACTAGCCCAGTTCATAAATATAATGTAGGCATGTATTCCGTGAATAGTCATACGTGCTTATGAAAAGAACTTGCATGACATCTTTTGTCCTACCCTCCCATGGCAGCGGGGTCCATAAGGAAACTAAGGGATATTAAGGCCTCCTTTTAATAGAGAACCAGAACAAAGCATTAACACATAGTGAATACATGAACTCCTCAAACTATAGTCATCACCGGAAAGTATCCCCATTGTTATCACCCCGGAGTTTATGGATCATAACACGTAGCAGGTGCATATAACTTGCAAGATCGAATCTAGAACATAGATATAAGGGTTTTTTATTTTTATGCCCCTAGTTCATTAGTTGTACTCATTCATTCCCACACTCTTAACTTTTCCTCACTTTTTCGCACTCCCTTGCCCGAAACCCTCAGAATAGGTTACAACAGACGTTGCCATCGGGTCAATGCCTTTGACCGTTAACTCTGATGAGTGGGGCCGCATAGGGCCGAGTCCACCTTTGACCGTTCCCTGGACGAACCCGTATAGTGGTTTCGTATGCTGACCGTACACCAGTATTCGTATATGTGGGCGCATGCAACTGACCGCGGTCATGGGGTAGCACGTGTCCATGGGACATGCCAGAAACGTCCCATCGTATAAAGAGGGGGAACCACCTCCCGATGCATCACCCCTACCATTTTCCCCAAATCCCCTCCCTACCGCATTGTCTTCCTCTCCCCTACCGCGTTGTCTCGCTCTCGTCCACTGCCTCCACCGCACCGTCTCGCTCTCCCCCACCGCATCCTCTTCCTCACCTTCATCGCCTCCATCTGTCCAATGGCAGACGCTCGTGGCGACACCGGCTCAGCTGCCGGAGATGTAGTGGAGCTAGAGGGCGTGGTGACCACGGACAAAGTGAAGGACGTTGGTGGCGTCCACGGCAGTGCAGGGAAACTCGCAACCGCTGCGGATGTGGAGAAGGAGATAGCGAGCTCTGTCTCAGCGCTGCCAGAGTAGAAGGTGACGGTGTCGAGCAGTGCAGTCCATCCCGATGCGCAGCCTAGACAGGAGTGAGAGGTATTTGCACTTACTTGTTAGTTGCAATATTTAGGATATTGGCTTGTAGAGTTAGTTGCATTGGTTAGATTGTGATTCGTACAGTAGTACAGATGGTTAGAGTAGTTGGTTTGACAGATGGGCCGGGGTTTTCTGTATGGGGGGATCGATGGGGGGGTTTCTACTAGGGTTTTTTGGATTACGTTCGTTGCAAAAATGCTAGATAGATCTGTATGAGAGATAGGGATCTATGTGCTTCAATGCTACACAGATGTATGCTTATTAGATTTGTTTTTAGGGAACCCTTTTTTAATGCTACACAGATTGGGGTTTTTAATGCTACAAACATGTATGCTTATTAGATTGGGTCTCTGTTAGATTTATTTTTGAATGTTACGCAAATTGGGGTTTTGAATGTCATATGCCCAAATGGAATCCATTGATTCAGAAGTTATTTTATTCATTAGTATATAAATTTGTCCACAATATGTAGTTATATTAGCTCTGTTGTACAATGTGTGTGCATGACAATGGAAAATGCAACCCAAATGCAAATAGGATCATAGTATATTAGCCCTATGATCAATGTGTCATGTGTACATATCTAAATTTTCAATTGGCTTCTGTATTTACTAGTGATGGATGTAATTGTATATTCAATAAGATGATGGTTGGGGGAAAAAGAGGAAGCTAGCCCTTACTTGGTTCGACCCGTATGATCCTGAGTATAGTGATGAGAAGAATATGAGGTAAGCCTACTTGAAATTTAGATTGTTCATTTAGTTCCTTTGACATGGTGTATATGAATATATAATGTATTAATGTAACTGATACGTCTCCATCATATCTAATTTTCCAAACTCTTTTGCCCTTGTTTTGGACTCTAACTTGCATGATTTGAATGGAACTAACCCAGACTGACATTGTTTTCAGCAGAATTGCCATGGTGTTATTTTTCTGCAGAAATAAAAGTTATTCGAATGACATGAAACTTCACGGAGATGACTTTTGGAATTAATAAAAAATATTGGCGAAAGAATCAACCGAAGGGGGCCCACACCCTGGCCACAAGGGTGGGGGCACGCCCTCCGTTCTTGTGGCCCCCCTGGACCTCCACCGACCTCAACTCCAACTCCATATATTCATGTTTGGGGAGAAAAAATTAGAGAGAGGGATTCATCGCGTTTGATGATATGGAGCCGCCACCAAGCCCTGTTCTTCCTCGGGAGGGCATATCTGGAGTCCGTTCGGGGCTCCGGAGAGGGGAACCCTCTGCCTAATGTCTACTACAAAACCTTCTTCTTGTAGACGTTGTTGGGCCTCCAAGTGCAGAGGTTTGTAGGACAGCAGCAAATTTCCCTCAAGTGGATGACCTAAGGTTTATCAATCCGTGGGAGGCGTAGGATGAAGATGGTCTCTCTCAAACAACCCTGCAACCAAATAACAAAGAGTCTCTTGTGTCCCCAACACACCCAATACAATGGCAAATTGTATAGGTGCACTAGTTCGGCGATGAGATGGTGATACAAGTGCAATATGGATGGTAGATATAGGTTCTTGTAATCTGAAATTATAAAAATAGCAAGGTAACTAATGATAAAAGTGAGCACAAACGGTATTGCAATGCTAGGAAAGAAGGCCTAGGGTTCATACTTTCACTAGTGCAAGTTCTCTCAACAATAATAACATAACTGGATCATATAACTATCCCTCAACAAGCAACAAAGAGTCACTAATAGTGGAGAACAAACGAAGAGATTATTGTAGGGTACGAAACCACCTCAAAGTTATCCTTTCTGATCAATCTATTCAAGAGTCCGTAGTAAAATAACATGAAGCTATTCTTTTCGTTTGATCTATCCTAGAGTTCGTACTAGAATAACACCTTAAGACACAAATCAACCAAAACCCTAATGTTACCTAGATACTCCAATGTCACCTCAAGTATCCGTGGGTATGATTATACGATATGCATCACACAATCTCAGATTCATCTATTCAACCAACACAAAGAACTTCAAATAGTGCCCCAAAGTTTCTACCGGAGAGTCAAGACAAAAACGTGTGCCAACCCCTATTCATAAGTTCACAAGGTCATTGAACCCGCAAGTTGATCACCAAAACATACATCAAGTAGATCATGTGATATCCCATTGTCACCACAGATAAGCACATGCAAGACATACATCAAGTGTTCTCTAATCCTTAAAGACTCAATCCGATAAGATAACTTCAAAGGCAAAACTCGATCCATTACAAGGGAGTAGAGGGGGAGAAACATCATAAGATCCTACTATAATAGCAAAGCTTGCGGTACATCAAGATCGTGCCAAATCAAGAACACGAGAGAGAGAGAGAGAGAGAGAGAGAGAGAGAGAGAGAGATCAAACACATAGCTATTGTACATACCCTCAGCCCCGAGGGTGAACTACTCCCTCCTCGTCATGGAGAGCGCCAGGATGATGAAGATGGCCATCGGTGAGGGATCCCCCCTCCGGCAGGGTGCCGAAACAGGGTCCCGATTGGTTTTTGGTGGCTACAGAGGCTTGCGGCGGCGGAACTCTAGATCTAGGTTATTTTCTGGAGGTTTCAGTATTTATAGGAATTTTTGGCGTCGGTCTCACGTCAAGGGGGTCTCCGAGTCATCCACGAGGCAGGGGGGCGCGCCCAGGGGGTAGGGCTCGCCCTCCACCCTCGTGGACGGCTCGGGACTCTTCTGACCCAACTCTTTTACTCCCGGGGCTTCTTTTGGTCCATAAAAAATCTTCAAAAATTGGCACATCAATTGGACTCCGTTTGGTATTCCTTTTCTGTAAAACTCAAAAACAAGGAAAAAAAAGAAACTGGCACTAGGCTCTAGGTTAATAGGTTAGTCCCAAAAACCATATAAAATAGCATATAAATGCATATAAAACATCCTAGATGGATAATATAATAGCATGGAACAATCAAAAATTATAGATACGTTGGAGACATATCAAGCATCCCCAAGCTTAATTCCTGCTCGTCCTCGAGTAGGTAAATGATAAAATAGAATTTTTGATGTGGAATGCTACCTAACATAATTTTCAATGTAATGCTCTTTATTGTGGCATGAATGTTCAGATCCAAAAGATTGAAGATAAAAGTTTAATATTGACATAAAACTAGTAATACTTCAAGCATGCTAACCAAGCAGTTTATGTCTTATCAAAATAGCATAGCCAAAGAAAGCTTATCCCTACAAAATCATATAGTTTGGCCATGCTTCATTTTCTTCACACAAAATGCTCCCATCATGCACAACCCCGGTTTCAGCCAAGCAATTGGTTCATACTTTTTAACATGCTTCAGCTTTTTAACCCTCACGCAATACATGAGCATAAGCCATGGATATAGCACTATGGGTGGAATAGAGTATGATGATGGAGGTTGTGTGGAGAAGACAAAAAAGGAGAAAGTCTCACATTGACGCGGCTAATCAACGGGCTATGGAGATGCCCATCAATTGATGTCAACATGAGGAGTAGGGACTGCCATGCAACAGATGCACTAGAGCTATAAATGTATGAAAGCTCAACAAAAGAAACTAAGAGGGTGTGCATCCAACTTGCTTGCTCATGAAGACCTAGGGCATTTTGAGGAAGCCCATCATTGGAATATACAGGCCAAGTTCTATAATGAAAAATTCCCACTAGTATATGAAAGTGACAACATAGGAGACTCTCTATCATGAAGATCATGGTGCTACTTTGAAGCACAAGTGTGGTAAAAGTATAGTAACATTGTCCCTTCTCTCTTTTTCTCTCATTTTTTTATTTTGGTGGGCTTCTTTGGCCTCTTTTTTCATTTGGGCTTCTTTGACCTCTTTAATTTTTCATAAAGTCCGGAGTCTCATCCCGACTTGTGGGGGAATCATAGTCTCCATCATCCTTTCCTCACTTGGGACAATGCTCTAATAATGAAGATCATCACAGTTTTATTTATTTACAACTCAAGAGTTACAGCTCAATACTTAGAACAAAATATGACTCTATGTGAATGCCTCCGACGGTGTACCGGGATATGCAATGAATCAAGAGTGACATGTATGAAAGAATTATAAAGGTGGATTTGCCACAAATACGATGTCAACTACATGATCATGCAAAAGCAATATGACAATGATGGAACGTGTCAGAATAAACGGAATGGTGGAAAGTTGCATGGCAATATATCTCGGAATGGCTATGGAGATGCCATAATAGGTAGGTATGGTGGTTGTTTTGAGGAAGATATAAGGAGATTTATGTGTGAGAGAGCGTATCGTATCACGGGGTTTGGATGCACCGGCGAAGTTTGCACCAACTCTCAAGGTGAGAAAGGGCAATGCATGGTACTGTAGAGGCTAGAAATGATGGAAGGGTAAGAGTGCGTATAATCCATGGACTCACATTAGTCATAAAGAACTCATATACTTATTGCAAAAGTTTATTAGCCCTCGAAGCAAAGTACTACTATGCATGCTCCTAGGGGAAGGGTTGGTAGGAGTTAACCATCGCGCGATCCCGACCTCCACTCATAAGGAAGGCAATCAAAGAACACCCCATGCTTCAAATTTGTCACACAATGTTCACCATATGTGCATGCTACGGGACTTGCCAACTTTAACGCAAGTATTCTCAATTTCATAATTACCCAACTAGCATGACTTTAACATTACCACCTTTATATCTCAAAACAATTATCAAGTATCAAATTTATCATAGTATTCAATGCACTTTATATGAAAGTTTTTATTATATCCCTCTTGGATGCCCATCATATTAGGACTAAATTTATAACCAAAGCAAATTACCATGCTGTTCTAAAAATCTCAAAATAATATAAGTGAAGCATGAGAGTTCATCTATTTCTTCAAAATAAAACCACCACCGTGCTCTAAAAGGGTATAAGTGAAGCACTAGAGCAAATGACAAACTACTCCAAAAGATATAAGTGAAGATCAATGAGTAGTCGAATAATTATGCAACTATGTGAAGACTCTCTAACATTTAAGAATTTCAGATCTTGGTATTTTATTAAAACAACAAGCAAAAAAAAATTGACATTTCAAGGATAGCACACATCATGTCAAGAAGCAAAAACTTAGGTTCAACCGATACTAACCGATAATTGTCAATGAAGAAAGGTGGGATGCCTACCGGGGCATCCCCAAGCTTGGATGCTTGAGACTTATTGAAATATTATCTTGGGGTGCCTTGGGAATCCCCAAGCTTGAGATTTTGTGTCTCCTTATTCCTTTTATATCCCGGTTTCCTAAATCTCGAAAGCTTCATCCACACCAAACTCAACAAGAACTCGTGAGATAAGTTAGTATAAACCAATGCAAAAACCTTATCATTTTCTACTGTAACAAATCACAAAAATTATTATTCAACATTGCATACTAAATGTCTCTGCATATTTAATACTCCTATCCTCAAATAGAATCATTAAACAAGCAAACATATGCAAACAATGCAAACATAACAGCAATCTGCCAAAACAGTACAGTCTGTAAAGAATGCAAGATTCATCATACTTCCCTAACTCCAAAAATTATGAGAAAAATACTACACTGTAGAAAATTTATCAGAGCTCAATATGCAAAAAGTTTCAACCTTTTATCTTTTTCTGACTTTTGTTGAGAATTTTTGCAACAGAGGTAAACTTTCAGTTTTGAAACAGCAACATGTATACCTGCAAAATAAGCATGGTAAAGGCTATCCTTGACATTTTTATTGAAAATATAGATGCAAAACATTATTCTAAATAACATAAAGAAAATACTAACAAAAGAAAATGACGCTCCAAGCAAAACACATATCATGTGGTGAATACAAATATAGCTCCAAGTCAAGTTACCGATTTAACGAAGATTTAAAGAGGGATGCCTTCTGGGGCATCCCCAAGCTTAGGCTTTTGGTTGTCCTTGAATTTTACCTTGGGGTGACTTGGGCATCCCCAAGCTTAGGCTCTTGCCACTCCTTATTCCATAGTCCATCGAATCTTTACCCAAAACTTGAAAACTTCACAACACAAAACTTAACAGAAAACTCGTAAGCTCCGTTAGTATAAGAAAATAAATCACCACTTAGGTACTGTTGTGAACTCATTATAAATTCATATTGGTGTAATATTGTCACAACCCCAGAATTGTTTGTAACTGGTTGCATCTGCATCCATGAATCATGTTTGAATTCAAAGGAATTTTGAAGTGGGGATGACCAAGTCCTAGAACTAAATCAATTCAAATAGGTTCAATTAAAAATATTTTTCAATGAACCCAAATGGCCTTCAAAAATGTTCACCATTTTTGGAAAATGCTCGAAACAGTAACCAGAGATGTCGCACATTTTTCCATGACATTTGGATTATTGAATTAACTCATATTGTATTTGAATTGGGGCATTTAAATCCTATAAATATTTTAAAAGCTCTAATAATTCTGAAACTAGTTGAGGGCTGTTGTGAATAATTTCAAAAGTGCCCAAAAATATTTTCAGAATTATATAAAAATGATTTGGTGTTAAACTAAATCAAAACAGAGACAAACAATAGAAAACAGAAACAAATTTAAACAGAGAGAGAGTTTTACCTGGCACTCACCTGGGCAGCCCACCTGGTCAGTCCACTTGGCGGCCCAGCCCACCAGGGGCACCGCTGTCTTCAACCTCTGACTACTGGCAGAGGCGTGTCGACACGCCCGTGCCCGAGCCTCCACCTCCTGCTTGCCATCGAGGCGGCCCCGACGCGTCTGGAGACGCCCCTCAACCCCCTCTGCCTCTCCCCTTACTCTCTGCTCTCTCCCGCACCCTCTAGCTCCTTCCCCGAACGCCACCGCTGCCGCCGTTTGCACCACCGCGGCCATCGCCTCTCGCTCGCCCCCTGGAGCTGCCCACGAGCTCCGCCTAGTCCCTCTCCTCCTCCTCACCGAGCCGCCCGACGCCAGAAGTCCCTGGATGCTGCCTGCACCACCGTTCCCTCGTCGGCCACCGAAGATCATCGTCGTCGATTTGCTGCCTCTGGTGCCTCCCCGAGCCCGCTGAGACCTCCTCCGGCTTCGCTGTGAGCTCCTCTTCCTCTCCCCCTAGCTCCCGTCCTCGTTTGGCCTCCGTAGCCGCCATTCCCACTGTACCCAAAAGCTTCCCGCCACCGTGGCTAGGGCCCACACACGTCGCGTCTGAGCACGTTTTCATCCTCACCGCACCCCCAGGAACCCGCAGACACCACCAGCTCGCTCGGAGACGACCCGTAGCATCGTTTCCGTCAAGGTCTGAGCTTCGGCCGCCGCCTGCCGTCGTTGTAGCCATCGCTTCCGGCCTCCTTTCGCCCAGCCGCATGCCCCGTTGGATGCGGCGCACGTCCAGAAGCCCGTAGGGCCAAGCCACGAGCCAAACGGTCGCTGGACGGTGAATCCCGAGCATCTCCGCCGCTCTGTTTGGTCGCCGGCGGCTAACCGCCGGTGTGTCCGACGTGGCCGCGTGATTAGTGTTAATCACGACCAGCTAACCCCCCGAGAGCCACTGAAAGCCGGGCCCCACTGCCTAACTAACCCCGCGGGCCCTGCAGGTCAGTTTGACCTGGCCACGTCACCTGTTGACCTGACCCCACCTGTCTGTGACTCAAACAATACTGTGTGACTAACCAGTGGACCCCACACGTCAGATTTGACCCGGGGCAGCTCTGCTGACCTGCTGACGTCATTCTAACGTAATGCTGATGCAGTTAATTGTTTTCTGAATTAAAACTAATTCAGAAAATTCCAGAAAATAGTTTAAACTTCGAAAATTCATAGAAATTCAACCATAGCTTAGAATGAAATAAGTTATATATGAAAAATGATCAGAAAAATCCAACCTTTCCATATGCACTGGTTTCATGCATGTTAGAGCAACCTAACCTTGCTGTTTAGATGAAACATGATAATGCACTTATATGAGTTCATAGTTTAGGCTTGTATTTGAATCTTTGATTCAAATAAGCTCAAACCACTCTGGTTTTAGTTGCATTAGCCCAACACACAGCATATTGACATGTCATGATCATGCATCATATTGTGCATTGCATTGATTTTATTTCTTCTCTGTTGCTGGTATTTGTCCCCTCTCGGTAGACGATGTTCCGACGTTGTGATCGTTGACACTTATGAAGACTCAATGCTATCTTCAGAAGTGCCAGGCAAGCAAAACCCCCTTGTTCATTCCGATACAATCCCACTCTCTCGCTCCCGCCCTCTTTTATTGCATTAGGACAACAACGACTCATGTGTTACTTGCAGTGGTAGTTGAACCCCTTATCCTCTGCATGACCTGTCATTGCCACAGTAAATTGATGAAACCCACTAGCATGCGTAGGAGTTGTTTGAGCTCTGATGTGCCTACTCATTCATGCTTGTTTTTCATGCCTGCTATTGCTTAGAGTTGAGTCAGGTCTGATTCATCGGGGATGAATTGGAATGTTGTGAAACATGTCCCATCGTGTGTGAGCTAAGTGTGTGAACACGATTTGGTAAAGGTAGCGGTGAGAGGCCATGTGTGAGTACATGATAGGTTGGCTCATTGAAACCGTCCTCAGGAACTGAGTTTTGTGTTTGTGATCCATGAACAGTTACTACCACACATTGGGCTCCGGGCGCTCCAAGCTCTCTCGACTTATTAATCAACTCGATCTCTGTCCAGGAGTTGCAACTAGTTTCTGGTGTTTGTAGGTAGTGTTAGTAGTCTACCAATTTGGCACCCGATACAGGTGGGCTTGGGACAAACTAGGCACAATGGCCCGGTGTACCAAGTGGCTCCCGGATGGTGGGCTTGGGAACCCTGCACACATCGTTTGGGGCCGTGAGCAACACCCCGGCTGGATCTCCTTGCGGATGGAACCCAAATAGGCGATAAACCTGGACGAGAGACTTGTGTGGTTAGTCAGGTCGTGGACGACACCCTCGCTGGGTTTCCGCTTGAAGGTTGCCAAGTAATGCCGTGTAAACGGCGATAAGTGGTGAGAGCGTGTGTGAAGAAGTACACCCCTGCAGGGTTAACATTATTTATTTGAATAGCCGTGTCCGTGGTAAAGGACTTCTGGGTTGCCTGTACAGTTCATAGACAAGTGAAAGTGGATACTCTAAAATGCGCAAGATAAGCGTGAGTGCTATGGATGGCATTCTCGTAGGGAGACGGGAGCGGATCCATAGCGGTGTATTGATATGGTGAATAAGTGGACTCGTGTGCGCCACCTCAAAAGAGTTGCTTGCAGTCGTAGTTTAGGATAGCCACTGAGTCAAAGCTGGCTTGCTGCAGTCAAACTCCACCACCCCCTTTGTTGATACTGATGCATATGTAGCTAGTTCTGATGTAAGTCTTGATGGGTACATTTGTACTCACGTTTTCCTATTTTATGTTTTTGTAGAGAGACTTCAGTCTCACAAGTAGTTCCGCGTTGACTTCGACGTTTAGCTTATTACCTCAGCTACAATCTTGTGCCCTCGACAGGATCTGGTAGATAGTAAGGCTTCTCAGCCTTTTCATTTGTAGATGTCTGTACTCAGACATGTTAAGCTTCCGCTTGTGCTTTGTCTTGTATGCTCTGAATGTTGGGTCATGAGACCCATGATTGTAATATCTCGCTCCTCGGAGCCTATTGAATAAATACTTTGAGTCATAGAGTTATGTTGTGATGCCATGTTGTATTTGCACATATCGAGCATATTGTGTGTATGTTATTGAAATGTTTGATATGTGTGGGATCTGACTATCTAGTTGTTTATCCTTGGTAGCCTCTCTTACCGGGAAATGTCTCCTAGTGCTTCCACTGAGCCTTGGTAGCTTGCTACTACTCCGGATCACTTAGGCTGGCCGGCATGTGTCCTTCTTCGTTCCTGTGTCTTTCCCTTTGGGGAAATGTCACGATGTCTCTAGGAGTCCTGTTAGCCTGCCATGTACCTGGTTTATCGAGTCCTGCTAGCCCAATTGCTACAACCCAGATTCACTCGCTGATGACCGACACGTTCGTTGCTGGGTCATGTATGACTGTCCCTGTAAGTTAGTGCCACTTTGGGTTCACGATTAGCCATGTCAGCCCGGGCTCCTTGTCATATGGATGCTAGCGACACTATCATATATGTGTGCCAAAAGACGCAAACGGTCCCGGTCAAGGTAAGGCGACACCCGTGGGAATACCGTGCGTGAGGCCAGAAAGTGATATGAGGTGTTACATGCTAGATCGGTGTGGCTTTGAGTCGGGGTCCCGACAGCTTTGGTATCGAGCTTCGATCACTCAGAGGATTACCAAGCCAAACTGGTCGAAGTTGAGTCTAGAAATTCTTTAGTTATATAAGGGAATTGATTGTGGGATGGAACGTAAGGCTCTTTTTACTCCTTTACCTCATGCCCTCTTATTCGAGTCATCTTATCTTTCCTACGGGGTTAAGGAACTAGGTTTTCTCTTCTCTCTATCAGGATCATGTGTTACTAATTAGTAGACCCATAAGATTGTTGGATTTAAGCCTCAGTTCAGTTTCTACCTCTGTATGTTATCTGTTGATCTCGAAACCTTGATATTGTGCTTCTGAGTGGTTATGCCACCATTTTTGTAGCATGTCTCAAATTCTTTTGAGCATTTACAACCGTTATGTTGTCTGAGTCATCCCAGGTTTCTAAACAATCTAATGCACTTGCAAATCCTTTCCCTCTGGTTTTGATGTTCCTTTGGGCCAGGTTAATCACACTAATTGCCTAGTTGAGGTATTCTATTGCCTCGACATATATGTTGGAGTTATTATTATGACCTAGGTGTCTTAGGGGATCATCTAGTAATCTAGCCATGATTTGTGTCCCAGTGTGATGATTCTGGCCTTTATTCTCGAAAGCATCCCATGATGCCACTTAGTAGTAGGTGTTCTACTCCTTGGGTTTTGAACCCGAGATTCACCCTACTTACCTCGTGTTGATAGTGTTTGCTAGTTCCTTTAGGTTATTAGTAACCTTTGTGATAGTTCTCGGGGTTTGTGGTATATCGTTCTTCCAAATACCATGAACTACTTATGGCAGCAGTTCCTCATTGAACCAAAAGATCACAACAAAAGTGCTCTCGATGAGTTATCGATTCTATGTTGTGACTCTGTCAGTTCTACCTTCTCCGCATGGGTTATCTGAAAGAAACCTGTTGAACTTGGTTCGACATACTAATCTATGCATCCACAACTCAGAGAGTTATATGTTCCTTTGAGTTGTCCCTCTTTATTTGTATTCTGACCCTCGTCTATTAGTTGATAGTCAAGAGTATGCGTGCATTCATTCATCGATACTTATTACTCTTGTGGTCTGTCAAGCCATTCTATTCCAGAATGACTAGGAGAAACAAACTCCAGTACCTCATCCATATCCAGGATTGGGTCAAAGTAGTTGTAATCTACAAATCAAAATGCCAACCCGGCTTTGATTCTGTTCTACCCTGGAGTATCACCCTCTTTATGTCAGGATTTTCATGAGAATTGCACCAGCTCTTGTGAATTCTTGACGTAGTGATACTTCTCGCCACCATTATTCATTCCTCGGTTCCGTGTTATTGTAACTGAAACGCTGACAAGTGAATCGTGATGTGTGCAATCTATACTCCTAGCAACTCCGTTGCTTGGTAGTTAAATGGACAATAACCTCATCCTTAGCATGATGATTATTGAATCATCACTCTAAGGTTGATCGTGCTACCTAGTCCTAATTCCTGGTGCACTCCTCGATCAATGAGTTAGGATTGTGTTAATCCCTCGCTCTTTGATCATATTGTCTTTCCCTAAAAAGCAAGATTGTTCTCGAGCTTAGAAACATACCGGTTGTTCGTGATTTTCTGAATATCTTCTCGGAGGTATCACCAGGTTTTCACCTGACCGCTATGTTGAGTTCGTGATCAAGTTGGTTTTCTTGTAAACCACCCTTTCTCCAAGAATCTGTGTTGGATACCTCTGAACTAATTGGTTAAGCTAAACAACAACTTGGGGAGTTGGAAGATAAAAGCTTGTCTGACTTAGTTCATGTTAAGGGATATCTTTTTGTGTGGGTGTGTTGAAGAGAGACGATGTCTCCATCGATTGGTCCTCGCGATCAGTTGTTGGATCTATTGCCTTGTCAAAACTTTGACTTGAGTATGGGCTATCGTCAAGTCAAATCAGAACCAACGATGTTCGTAATGTTTTCTTACTCGTGGTTGATCCCTCGAGCATACACCATTACATCTCTTGGTCTGACCAATGCTATCACCGTGTTCATATGATGGTGAAAGTCCAATGATATGGAAATTCCGATGAGTTGCTATTGAGCCCATCAGCAGCATTTTGTCTCCCCCATGATTCATATTGAACATTAGCCTAGTGTTGAAAACTTTGTAAGCAATGCCTTCGTGTTCCGTTCATGAAGCTTATGCTTGGATGGAAGAAGTGACTTCCTCAAATTCATGTGCATTTGGTGCAAGTTGCCACCGTGAGTTCGAGAAAGATTGTTTTGTTTCCTCTGGTACCATCCCAAGTCAGTTATGCATGTGCGAATGTATCCTATGGTTTAGTAGATTAATTAACTCCACTCCATATGTATTCCCTAGCACACCAAGACACTGATTGATTTGTTCAAGGAAAGGGAGTCTCATGTGCTAATCCTAGGTCATGCACATGACTTCATTATCTTCAATGATGGTTCCCAACCTGAACTCGGTAGTGTTTTATTATAAGACCACTACGTGGTCATGCTTGTCTGGGACAACATGTTCACATGTATGTAGCAGAACCAGCTCATATTTTGGAGCTTTCTATCGTAGTTCTTATCCCGAGAATCTCGCAACGTCATCTCGTCGGTTTGTGTTGCAAACTTTCTTTTCCAGACATGTTGTCTAAAATATTCAGTTACCAACCAGATCTGAATCTCAGGCAGATATGATGGTTGGAACCTTTCCAAGATCTATGATGTAGGTCCCGACAAGGTTGATGTTCTGGCCGACACACCTAGCCGGAAGATCTATCATTGTAGTATCTTGATTGAGCAAGTCGACCATCTTATCCATGAGGATTTCAAGTGACTTATTATAGAAGTTGTTCCTTATGGATCCTTTGTATTCCGAAGTCCGACCTTTACTTGATGGCCATGTCGATGCTTTTAAGCATGATCGTGGTACCTAGAACGTCAAGGAGAACATTAGAAGCGGAGTGCTAAATGTCTCTCGGTCGATCATCTAGATTTTGTTTCCTTGGCTTCGCTAAGGTGAAATCTGAGAAGGTGTTATCTTCCTTTGCATTTGCTTGTCCATCACTATTCATCATGGTAGTATGTTGTGTTGCCAGGATCCTTGGCACGGATGTTGGTAAAACCTTGATGAATATGGAAATGCTCAAGTTCTTGAGAGCACGCACAAGCGCTAATGTTATCATCGGCACTAACTGGGATTGCTCTCAGTTTCCTCGGTTATGCTATAACTTTTCAAACAGTGGACTCACTCTCTACTGTTGAGCTTCTCCCCAGTTACTAAAATCATCCCTTGTGTTGTTTTCAACAAGGTAATCCACATCATCCATTCTAATCCGGGTATGCCATTCTACCTAACCCCTCCAAACGATCGCTCGAGAATTGCCTTAGGTTGGTATAAAGAGTTTCAATGATCTCTGAATCAAAGGTAATTCTTTTTGCCACTTAAGGGGATATTTCTACGAGTCACCTTCCCTAAGATGCATCGTTATAGTATCATGGCAACTCAACTCCTCGCTATGTTGACAACCGTTCACCACCTTCTTAAGTGTGGAATTGTTGTCTACCTAGTGAACCATCGTCATCTGTTCCACTCCATCCCTCTATATGTGTGCTTCGTGTCTCAGCTCAAGAGATGTTCCTATGTCTCACTCCATGAGTTCATCTTGAGTGCTCGATCTTCGAGGAGATCGATTCCTGTAGAGTTCCTCCTATCGTCATCGTGTTGGACAAAGATCTCGAAGGCAAGGATGTCAAGATCAACGTGATGCAAGGAATCAACGTCCATATGAAGTGCAACCTGGATCGTGAAGATTGTGTTGGCTTTGTGTCCCCTTTATATTCTTACCTCACGTCTTGAATCTCGAGACGAGATTCTTGTTTAGTGGGGGTGAGTTGTCACAGCCCCAGAATTGTTTGTAATTAGTTGCATCTGCATCCATGCATCATGTTTGAATTCAAAGGATTTTGAAGTGGGGATGACCAAGTCCTAGCACTAAATCAATTCAAATAGGTTCAACTAAAAATATTTTTCAACGAACCCAAATGGCCTTCAAAAATGTTCACCATTTTTGGAAAATGCTGGAAACAGTAACCAGAGATGTTGCACATTTTTCCATGACTCGTATTGTATCTGAATTGGGGCATTTAAATCCTATAAATATTTTAAATGCTCTAATAATTCTGAAACTAGTTGAGGGCTGTTGGGAGTAATTTCAAAAGTGCCCAAAAATATTTTCAAAATTATATAAAAATGATTTGGTGTTAAACTAAATCAAAACAGAGGCAAACAATAGAAAACAGAAACAAATTTAAACAGAGAGAGAGTTTTACCTGGCACTCACCAGGGCAGCCCACCTGGCCAGTCCACTTGGCGGCCCAGCCCACCAGGGGCACTGCTGTCTTCAACCTCTGCCTACTGGCAGAGGCGTGTCAAGGCGCCCGTGCCCGAGCCTCCACCTCCTGCTTGCCACCGAGGCGGCCCCGACGCGTCTGGAGACGCCCCGCAGCCCCCTCTACCTCTCCCCTCACTCTCTGCTCTCTCCCTCGCCCGCTAGCTCCTTCCCCGAGCGCGACCGAACGCCATCGCTGCCGCCGTTCGCACCACCACAGCCACCGCCTCTCCCTCGCCCCCTGGAGCTGCCCACGAGCTCCGCCTAGTCCCTCTCCTCCTCCTCACCGAGCCGCCCGATGCCGGAAGCCCCTGGATGCTGCCTGCATCGTCGTTCCCTCATTGGCTACCGAAGATCATCGCCATCGATTTGCTGCCTCCGGTGCCTCCCCGAGCCTGCTAAGACCTCCTCCGGCTTCGCTGTGAGCTCCTCTTCCTCTCCCCTAGCCCCCGTGCTCGTTTGGCCTCCATAGCCGCCGTTCCCACTGCACCCGAAAGCTTCCCGCCGTCGGCCATGCCGCCGCCGTGGCTAGAGCCCACACACATCGCGTCTGAGCACGTTTTCATCCTCACCGCACCCCCAAGAACCCGCAGACACCACCAGCTCGCCCGGAGACACCCCATAGCGTCGTTTCCGTCAAGGTTCGAGCTCCGGCCGCCGCCTGCCATCGTTGTAGCCGTCGCTTCCGGCCTCCTTTCACCCAGCCGCATGCCCCGTTGGATGTGGCGCATGTCCAGAAGCCCGTAGGGCCAAGCCGCGAGCCAAACGGTCGCCGGACGGCGAATCCCGAGCGTCTCCGCCGCTCTGTTTGGTCGCGGACGGCTAACCGCCGGTGTGTCCGACGTGGCTGCGTAATTAGTGTTAATCACGGCAAGCTAACCCCCCGAGAGCCACTGATAGTCGGGCCCCACTACCTAACTAACCCAAGTTAGTTTTAGTTTAGATTAAACTAACCCCGCGGGCCCCGCAGGTCAGTTTGACCTGGCCACGTCACCTGTTGACCTGACCCCACCTGTCTGTGACTCAGACAGCACTGTGTGACTGACCAGTGGACCCCACACATCAGATTTGACCCGGGGCAGCTCTGTTGACCTGCTGACATCATTCTGACATAATGCTGACGCAGTTAATTGTTTTCTGAATTAAAACTAATTCAGAAAATTCCAGAAAATAGTTTAAACTTCAAAAATTCATAGAAATTCAACCATAGCTTAGAATGAAATAAGTTATATATGAAAAATGATCAGAAAAATCCAACCTTTCCATCTGTACTGGTTTCATGCATGTTATAGCAACCTAACCTTGCTGTTTAGATGAAACATGATAATGCACTTATATGAGTTCATAGTTTAGGCTTGTATTTGAATCTTTGATTCAAATAAGCTCAAACCACTCTGGTTTTAGTTGCATTAGACCAACACACAGCATATTGACATGTCATGATCATGCATCATATTGCGCATTGCATTGATTGTATTTCTTCTCTGTTGTCGGTATTTGTCCCCTCTCGGTAGACGATGTTCCGACGTTGTGATCGTTGACACTGATGAAGACTCAATGCTATCTTCAGAAGTGCTAGGCAAGCAAAACCCCCTTGTTCATTCCGATACAATCCCACTCTCTCGCTCCTGCTCTCTTTTATTGCATTAGGACAATAACGACTCATGTGTTACTTGCAGCGGTAGTTGAACCCCTTATCCTCTGCATGACCTGTCATTGCCACAGTAAATAGATGAAACCCACTAGCATGCGTAGGAGTTGTTTGAGCCCTGATGTGCCTACTCATTCATGCTTGTTTGTCATGCCTGCTATTGCTTAGAGTTGAGTCAGGTCTGATTCATCGGGGATGAATTGGAATGTTGTGAAACATGTCCTACTGTGTGTGAGCTAAGTGTGTGAACACGATTTGGTAAAGGTAGCGGTGAGAGGCCATGTGTGAGTACATGATAGGTTGGCTCATTGAAACCGTCCTCAGGAACTGAGTTTTGTGTTTGTGATCCATGAACAGTTACTACCACACATTGGGCTCCGGGCGCTCCAAGCTCTCTCGACTTATTAATCAACTCGATCTCTGTCCGGTGAGTTGCAACTAGTTTGGTGTTTGTAGGTAGTGTTAGTAGTCTACCAAGTGGCCCCGATGCAGTGGGCTTGGGATGAACTAGGCACAAAGGGCTCATGTACAAAGTGGCACCCGGATGGTGGGCTTGGGAACCCTGCACACATCGTTTGGGGTCGTGAGCGACACCCCGGCCGGATCTCCTTGCGGATGGAACCCGAATAGGCGATAAACCTGGACGAGAGACTTGTGTGGTTAGTCAAGTCGTGGACGACACCCTCGCTGGGCTTCCGCTTGAAGGTTGCCAAGTACATGTCGTGTAAACTGCGATAAGTGGTGAGAGCGTGTGTGAAGAAGTACACCCCTGCAGGGTTAACACTATCTATTCGAATAGCCGTGTCCGTGGTAAAGGACTTCTCGGTTGCCTGTACAGTTCATAGACAAGTGAAAGCGGATACTCTAAAATGCGCAAGATAAGCGTGAGTGCTATGGATGGCATTCTCGTAGGGAGACGGGAGCGGATCCATAGCGGTGTAATGATATGGTGAATATGTGGACTCGTGTGCGCCACCTCAAAAGAGTTGCTTGCACTCATAGTTTAGGATAGCCACTGAGTCAAAGTTGGCTTGCTACAGTCAAACTCCGCCACCCCCTTTGTTGATACTGATGCATATGTAGCTAGTTCTGATGTAAGTCTTGCTGGGTAGATTTGTACTCACGTTTTCCTATTTTATGTTTTTGCACAGAGACTTCAGTCTCACTAGTAGTTCCGCGTGGACTTCGACGTTTAGCTTATTACCTCAGCTACAATCTTGTGCCCTCGACAGGATCTTGTAGATAGTAAGGCTTCTCAGCCTTTTCATTTGTAGATGTCTGTACTCAGACATGTTAAGCTTTCGCTTGTGCTTTGTCTTGTATGCTCTGAATGTTGGGTCATGAGACCCATGATTGTAATATCTCGCTCCTCGGAGCCTATTGAATAAATACTTTGAGTCGTAGAGTTATGTTGTGATGCCATGTTGTATTTGCACATATCGAGCATATTGTGTGTATGTTATTGAAATGCTTGATATGTGTGGGATCTGACTATCTAGTTGTTTATCCTTGGTAGCCTCTCTTACGGAAATGTCTCCTAGTGCTTCCAATCGAGCCTTGGTAGCTTGCTCTTGCTCCGGATCACTTAGGCTGGCGGCATGTGTCCTTCTTCGTTCTTGTGTCTGTCCCTTGGGAAATGTCACGCTGTGTTCACCGGAGTCCCGTTAGCTCATGTTCCTTGCCATCGGAGTCCTGCTAGCCCAGTTGCTACAGCCCAGATTCACTCGCTGATGACCGACACGTTCGTTGCTGGGTCATGTATGCATGTCCCTGTAAGTTAGTGCCACATTGGGTTCACGACTAGCCATGTCAGCCCGGGCTCCTTGTCATATGGATGCTAATGACACTATCATATACGTGTGCCAAAAGGCGCAAACGGTCCCGGGCAAGGTAAGGCGACACCCGTGGGAATACCGTGCGTGAGGCCGCAAAGTGATATGAGGTGTTACATGCTAGATCAGTGTGGCTTTGAGTCAGGGTCCTGACAAATATCTACTGTATTCAAACTTCTCTATGGCTCATACCCTCCGATACTACTCATAGATTCATCAAAATAAGCAAAACAACACATAGAAAACAGAATCTGTCAAAAACAGAACAGTCTGTAGTAATCTGTAACTCTCCAATACTTCTGTAACTCAACAAATTCTACCAAATTAGGAAAACCTGCGAAATTTGTGTACCAATCCAGATAAAAAAGAATCAGATCAAAAGCACGTTTCCGTGAATTATAAAAACTAATTTACTGGGTGCAAAAGTTTCTGATTTTCAGCAGGATCAACACAACTATCACCGTAAGCTATCCTAAAGGTCTTACTTGGCACTTTATTGAAACAAAATTTATAAAACATGATTACTACAGTAGCATAATCATGTGAACATACAAAAACAGTAAATGTAAATATTGGGTTGTCTCCCAGCAAGTGCTTTTCTTTAATGCCTTTTAGCTAGGCATGATGATTTCAATGATGCTCGCATAAAAGATAAGAATTGAAACATAACGGGAGCATCATGAAGCATATGACTAGCATATTTAAGCCTAACCCACTTCCTATGCATAGGGATTTTGTGAGCAAACAACTTACGGGAACAAGAATCAACTAGCATAGAAAGGTAAAACAAGCATAGCTTCAAGATTTTCAACACATAGAGAGGAAACTTGATATTATTGCAATTCCCACAAGCATATTTTCCTCCCTCATAATAATTTTCAGTAGCATAATAAATGAATTCAACAATATAAGCAGCACATAAAGCATTCTTTTCATGATCTACAAGCATAGAAATTTTATTACTCTCCACATAAGCAAAATTCTTCTCATGAATAGTAGTGGGAGCAAACTCAACAAAATAACTATAATGTGAAGCATAATCCAATTGAAAATTAAAATCATGATGACAAGTTTGATGGTTATCTTTATTCTTTATAGCATATGTGCCATCACAATAATCATCATAAATAGGAGGCATGCTTTCATCATAATATATTTTCTCATCAAAACTTAGGGGACAAAAAATATCATCTTCATCAAACATAGAATCCCCAAGCTTGTGGCCTTGCATATCATTAGCATCATGGATATTCATAGAATTCATACTAACAACATTGCAATCATGCTCATCATACAAAGATTTAGTGCCAAACATTCTAATGCATTCTTCTTCTAGCACTTGAGCACAATTTTCCTTTCCATCATTTTCACGAAAGATATTAAAAAGATGAAGCATATGAGGCAACCTTAATTCCATTTTTTGTAGTTTTCTTTATAGACTAAACTAGTGATAAAACAAGAAACTAAAAGATTCGATTGCAAGATCTAAAGATATACCTTCAAGCACTCACCTCCCGACAGCGGGCGCTTGAGAAAAAAGAGCTTGATGTCTACTACACAACCTTCTTCTTATAGACGTTGTTGGGCCTCCAAGTGCAGAGATTTGTAGGACAGTAGCAAATTTCCCTCAAGTGGACGACCTAAGGTTTACTAATCGTGGGAGGCGTAGGATGAATATGGTCTCTCTCAAACAACCCCGCAACCAAATAACAAAGAGTATCTTGTATCCCCAACACACCCAATACAATGGCAAATTGTATAGGGGCACTAGTTCGGCGAAGAGATGGTAATACAAGTGCAATATGGATGGTAGATATAGGTTTTTGTAATCTGAAATTATAAAAACAGCAAGGTAACTAATGATAAAAGTGAGCACAAACGGTATTGCAATGCTAGGAAAGAAGGCCTAGGGTTCATACTTTCACTAGTGCAAGTTCTCTCAACAATAATAACATAACTGGATCATATAACTATCCCTCAACAAGCAACAAAGAGTCACTAATAGTGGAGAACAAACGAAGAGATTATTGTAGGGTATGAAACCACCTCAAAGTTATCCTTTCTGATCGATCTATTCAAGAGTCTGTAGTAAAATAACACGAAGCTATTCTTTTCGTTCGATCTATCCTACAGTTTGTACTAGAATAACACCTTAAGACACAAATCAACCAAAACCCTAATGTAACCTAGATACTCTAATTTCACCTCAAGTATCCGTGGGTATGATTATACGATATGCATCACGCAACCTCAGATTCGTCTATTCAACCAACACAAAGAACTTCAAAGAGTGCCCCAAAGTTTCTACCGGAGAGTCAAGACGAAAACGTGTGCCAACCCCTATGCATAAGTTCACAAGGTCACAGAACCCGCAAGTCAATCACCAAAACATACATCAATTAGATCACGTGATATCCCATTGTCACCACAGATAAGCACATGCAAGACATACATCAAGTGTTCTCAAATCCTTAAAGACTCAATCCGATAAGATAACTTCAAAGGGAAAACTCAATCCATTACAAGAGAGTAGAGGGGGAGAAACATCATAAGATCCAACTATAATAGCAAAGGTCACGGTACATCAAGATCGTGCCAAATCAAGAACACGAGAGAGAGAGAGAGAGAGAGAGAGAGATCAAACACATAGCTACTGGTACATACCCTCAGCCAAGAGGGTGAACTACTCCCTCCTCGTCATGGAGAGCGCCGAGATGATGAAGATGACCACCAGTGAGGGATCCCCCCTCCGGCAGGGTGCCGGAACAGGGTCCCGATTGGTTTTTGGTGGCTACAGAGTCTTGTAGAGGCAGAACTCCAGATCTAGGTTATTTTGTGGAGGTTTCAATATTTATAGGAATTTTTGGCGTCGGTCTCACGTCAAGGGGGTCTCCGAGTTGTCCACGAGGCAGGGGGCGCACCCAGGGGGTAGTGCTCGCCCTCCACCCTCGTGGACAGCTCAGGACTCTTCTGATCCAACTCTTTTACTCCGGGAGCTTCTTTTGGTCCATAAATCGTCAAAAATTGGCACGTGAATTGGACTCCGTTTGGTATTCCTTTTCTGTAAAACTCAAAAACAAGGAAAAAACAAAAAGCGCACTTTGGGCTCTAGGTTAATAGGTTAGTCCCAAAAATCATATAAAATAGCATATAAATGCATATAAAACATCCTAGATGGATAATATAATAGCATGGAACAATAAAAAAATAGAGATACGATGGAGACGTATCACCGCCATCGTCATCATCAACCATCCTCCATCACAATTTCATGATGCTCACTGTCGTGCGTGAGTAATCCCATGGTAGGCTTGCTGGACCGTGATGGGTTGGATGAGATTTACCATGTAATCGAGTTACTTTTGTTAAGGTTTGATCCCTAGCATCCACTATCTTCTAAGATTGATGTTCCTATGACTTTGCTATGCTTAATGCTTGTCACTAGGGCCCGAGTGCCATGATTTCAGATCTGAACCTATTATGTTTTCATGAATATATTTGTGTTCTTGATCCATCTTGCAAGTTATAGTCACTTACTACGTGTTATTATCCGGCAACCCCAGAGTGACGATAGTCGAGACACTTCCCGGTGATGATCGTAGTTTGAGGACTTCATGTATTCACTAAGTGCTGATGCTTTGATCAGGTACTCTATTAAAAGGAGGCCTTAATATCCCTTAGTTTCCATTAGGACCCCGCTGTCACGGGAGGGTAGGACAAAATATGCCATGCAAGTTCTTTTCCATAAGCACGTATGACTATATTCAGAATACATGCCTACATTACATTGATGAATTGGAGCTAGTTCTGTGTCACCCTATGTTATAACAGTTGCAGGATGAATGCCATCCGACATAAAAATTATCCATCATTGATCCATTTCCTACGAGCTTGTTTCATATTGATCTTTGCTCTGTTACTTTTCTGTTGCCACTGTTACAATTGCTACAAAACTGCTACTGTTACTTTTGCCACTGTCACAATTACTTCCATATTACTTTGCTACTAAATACTTTGTTGCAGATATTAAGTCTTTCAGGTGTGGTTAAATTGACAACTCAGCTGCTAATACTTGAGAATATTCCTTGGCTCCTTTTGTGTCGAATCAATAAATTTGGGTTGAATACTCTACCCTCGAAAACTATTGCGATCCCCTATACTTGTGGGTTATCAAGACCTTTTTCTGGCGCTGTTGCCGGGAAGCATAGCTCTATTCTCTGAGTCACTTGGGATTTATATCTATTGATCACTATGAGGAATCTGAAAGATCAAAGAACTAAGATCTATCCCTCAACTATGAGGGGGTGTAAGGAACTGCCATCTAGCTCTGCACTTGATTCTCCTCCTATTTTGAGTAAACTTGCGACACCTACACCTGCTATTGATTCCGATATGTCGCATGTTATTGATGATGCCACTTCTGCTATGCATGGTGCTTATGATGAAACTACTTCTCTGCTTGATAATATTGTGCCACCAGGTGAATTTCTCGATGAACAACTTGCTAGGGTTAGAGAGAATGAAATTGCTGAAACTGATGATATTAATGAAATTGAAGATTATTATTCTCCCCCTAGATATGAATTGCATGTTGTACCTGAGGGTTATGTTATGGATGAAGAAACTGCTAGAGACTTCTTTCCTTGCAATGATAGGGAGGATCATAAGAAACTGTTGGCTAAGCTAAAAGAAAAATCCTTGAATGCTAGAATGAAATATGATCCCAATTTTGCTACTTCACCTATCTTTGTTACTGATAAGGGTCATAATTCTCTGTCGATCCTGAGTTAATTACTTTGGTTGAATCTAATCCTTTCTATGGTTATGAATCTGAAACTATTGTGGCATATTTTACTAAATTGAATGATATAGCACCCTATTTACTCATGAGGAAAAAAATCGCAACTACTATATTCTCAAATAGTTTCCTTTCTCATGAAAGGGTGATGCTAAGTTATAGTTTAATTCTCTTGCTCCTGGTTGTGTGTGTAGTCCCCAGGATATGATTTACTACTTCTCTGCAAAATATTTTCTTGCTCATAAGAAACAAGCTGCTCTAAGGGAAATATTTAACTTTGTGCAAATTGAAGAAGAGAGTCTCCCACAAGCTTGGGGGAGGCTTATCCAATTACTTAATGCTTTGCCTGATCATCCTCCCAAGAAAAATGAAATACTTGATATCTTTTATAATGGACTAACTGATGCTTCCAGAGACCACCTGGATAGTTGTGCTGGTTGTGTTTTTAGGAAAAGAACTGTTGAGCAAGCTGAATTTCTATTGAATAATATATTGGATAATGATTGGACACTTCCTGAACCAACTCCTAAGCCAACTCCGAATAAAAGGGGTATTCTATTTCTCAGTCCTAAAGATATGCAAGAGGCAAAGAAATCTATGAAAGAAAAAGGTATTAAAGCTGAAGATGTTAAGAATTTACCGCCTATTGAAGAAATACATGGTCTTGATAACCCAACATAGGTAGTAGAGGTAAACTCTCTCCATAGATTTGATGAAGGTGATATTCCTCATAATAAGTCTGCTAGTCAATGCTTGGATGAGTTTGATAATTTTATTGTTAAACAAGATAATTTCAATGCTTATGTTAGTAGACAGTTGAAACGTAATGCTTACATGCTTAACCACTTGGGTGATTATATGAGTAGAACTGTTAATGATCTTAAGCTTATTATTAAACATGCTTCCATGGTTACAACTCAAGTAGAACTAGTAAGGCATAAGATGATTTGCTCAGTGAGTTAAATAATAAGAACAATGATAATACTATGAGGGTTATGACTAGAGGTGGTAAAATGACCCAGGAACCTTTGTATCCTGAGGGTCATCCTAAGAGAATTGAGCAAGATTCTTAGAGAATTAATACTGATGCACCTAGTCCTTCTAATAAAAATAAAAAGAAAACTAATAGGACTTTGCTAAGACACACCTAAGAATCCCAATGATATTTCTATTTCTGATGCTAAGACACAATCTGGTAATGAACATGAACCTAGTGATAATGTTGATAATGATGTTCATGTTGATGCTCAACCTAGCAATGGTAATGATGTTGAGGTAGAACCTGTTGTTGATCTTGATAATCGACAATCAAAGAATCAACGTTATGATAAGAGAGACTTCATTGCTAGGAAACACGGTAAAGAAAGAGAACCATGGGTTTAGAAACCCATGCCCTTTCCTCCTAAGACATCCGAGAAAAAGGTTGATGAGGATTTTGAGCGCTTTGCTGAAATGATTAGACCTATATTTTTGCGTATGCGTTTGACTGATATGCTTAAAATGCCTTCGTATGCTAAGTATATGAAAGATATTGTTACTAAAAGAAAGATACCGGAAGCTGACATTTCCACCATGCTTTCTAATTATACTTTTAAGAGTGGAATACCAAAGAAACTTGGAGATCCAGGAGTACCAACTATACCATGCTCTATTAAAAGAAATTATGTAAAACTGCTTTATGTGATCTTGGAGCTAGTGTTAGTGTTATTCCTTTCTCTTTGTACCGTAGACTTGATTTGAATAAGTTGACACCTACTGAAATCTCTTTGCAAATGGCTGATAAATCAACTGCTATATCCATCGGTATTTGTGAGGATGTGCCTATTGTGGTTTTTTTTACTACTTACTGTGAAGCAATAGCGCCACAGTCTTTTATTCAAAATAAAAAAGAGAGGTCCATATAATTACAATCTAGCAAGGAGGTGTGGAAGGACAAAGAAACTTACCTACTTACCTTCGAAACTAAGTACAACAAACTAAGGTAGGTTGTTAACCCAAGATAATAAAACAGGTTTAACACTCTCCCTTACTCTATGATACAACAAGGAGATATCATGTACAAATTTACTCCTCCACACACCAAAAGAAGCCCTCTCTGATCTGAAGATTTTCCCATTCTTGGTAGTCCAAATGCACCAGGCCGCAGTGAGCATAACCTCAAAGAAGAAAGGGTGCTAGAAATTCTTCTTGGCATGCAATAGGCATGAGGTCAAGTCATGGCCCCCTGTCCAATCAATCTGCAGATAAGACCATACCCTTTGACTAAAATTGCAACTGAAGAAAAGGTGAAACCTATCTTCATGCAGGCGTGTGGGACAAAGAACACAAAAATTGTCATCATGGTATGTCCTCCAGTGCCTCCTGAGAAGGAGGTCCCGTGTGTTGAGTCGATCAAAAAAGACCAAACAGCCAAAAACCTTGATTTTCATCGTGCAGGAACTTCGCCAAAGCCAAACACACGGAGTAATTGTTGGCAGGTGGGAGTGCATGATGGTGTAGAATCCCTTTGCAGACTAACCAGACTTCGATGGCCAAGACCACACATTAGGTATAGTGGCGTCTCTATGCAACAAAGTAACCCAATGGAGGAGGTGCTATAATTCAGAAGCAGTTGTGTTCGAGATTGGTAAGTGGAACATTGATGCCACGTCCTCTGTTTCCAGAAAATCCATGGCAGAGATCTTATCATCTTTGAAAAATGAGAACAAATGAGGTAGACGGTCTCGTAGCGGCCTGTTTGAAATATTCAATATCCAACTGTCAGATCGAAACAGAAAAGAGTCCCTTTGATTAATTGTGGCTGAAGAAATAGCTCTATAAGAGTCAGCTAGTTTAAACACATCGCTCCACCAGAAGGAACCGCATAACACGGTGGCTTGGGTTACGACACCATCATAATAAGTATTCCAGATGAGAGAGACCCAAGGGACATCTTCCTTGTTGAAAAATTTATGGAGATGCTTGATGAGTAAGCCCTGATTCTGCAAGTGCAAATTGATAATGCCAAGACCACCTTTATCCTTGGGTCTGCAGACCAAATCCCATGTTGCAAGGGACTTCCTGGGAGTGTCCGAATTGCCAATTGGGATGTCCAAGGTATAGGAAGTATATGGGCATGGAGGACAGCACAGAAGTAAGCAACTGAAGTCTAGAACCCTGATTCAGCATGGCACAGCTTGCAGAAAGTCTTCTTTCAACCTTGTCAACCAGGGCATAAGATCTTGAATCCTTGGCTTGGTAGATCTTGAGCTCAGCCTTCTCCGCCCTCACCTTCTGCTCCAGCGTTTCTAGCCGGCCGCGCTCGGTGGTCTGCGCCTCCGCCAACTGCGCTAGCTCAGCGTCGCGGTCCCTGACGGCGTCCTCTCGAGCCTTCATCCTCTCCTCCTCCGCCTGGTGGCCACGAGCTTCTTTGGCGTGCTTGTCGCGCAAATCCTTCAGCTCGGCCTCCAGTGCCTTGCAGCGGTCCTAGGCGGCCGCGGCATCCTTCAGCGCCACCTCGCGAGCAGCTGCGGCTTGGGTGGCGGCCTGCTTCTCCTTCTCAGAGGCCGCCGCAGCCCACCTTAGCGCCGCTCGGACAGAAGCGTCAGAGTGAAGCCAGCCGGAAACCAGCTCTAGACGCCCCGCTACCAGATGGGAGTCGGTGCCCTGGAGGTCTTCTTGCGGCTGAGCCATCTCGGAAAGGGCACATTCCAAGATGTCGGGGAAGGCAGAAGGACCTAGAACCAGTGGCGCAGTAGAAGGAGGAGGCGGCATGTAACGCCCCGGTTCGTTGCGCCAGGTGTCCGCCAGTTATTCGCCGTCGTTGCCATGTCATCTGCTTGCGTGTTGCATTTTATCATGTCATCATGTGCATTGCATTGCATCGCATACGCGTTCATCTCATGCATCCGAACATTTTCCCCGTTGTCCGTTTTGCAACCCGGCACTCCTATGTCATCCGGCGTTCCCCTTTTGTCTTCTGTTGTGATCGGGTATTAAACTTTCTCGGAATGGACCGAGGTTTGCCAAGCGGCCTTGGTATAGCACCGGTAGACCGCCTGTCAAGTTTCGTGTCATTTGGAGGTCGTTTGGTACTCCAACGGTTAACCGGGTAACCGCAAAAGCCTCTTTTGTTGCAGCCCAACACCCCTTCCAAAGTGGCCCAAAACCCATCTAACTCCCCTCCATGCTCTCGGTCGTTCGATCACGATCGCGTGGCCGAAAACCGCACCTCATTTGGACTATCCTAGCTCCCTCTACCTATAAATAGGTCCTCCCCGTCCAAATTCCGGGTCCAAACCCTAGTCTCCTCTTCCCCGCGCCGCCGGACGCGTCCGCCCGCGCCGGACACGTCCAGCCTCCACCTCACTCCGGCCAATCAGACGCTCCCACCTCAGCTCCGCCGCCGCCTCGCCCAATCCCGCGCCACCTCACTTTCTCTCTCTCTCTCTCCACCCCGCCCGGCCAGGCCAGCTGAGAGCCAGCGAGGCGTCGCCCGCCGCCATGGATCTCCGCGCCCGCCCGTCGAACTTCGCCACCGGCCTTGCGCCGCGCCTACCGCCCGCCGTGCCCGCCAACCGTCCACTGGCGTCGCGCCGCGCGCCAGCGTGCCCTCGCCCGCCGTCTTCGCCGCCGCCTCGCCGCCCTCCACCGCCGTGTGCCCCCGCCCGCTGCTGTTCTTCCCGCCGCGCCGCCTACGCCAGCGCCGCCCAGCCTGGATCGGCGCCCGGCCTCTTTCCGTCATACCGGTCCGCTCCGGCCGCGCCTTAACTCCGGCGAACTCCGGTGAGATCCGGCGGGTGGGATGAGATCCACCGGTCCCGAACCAAACGCGCCCCGAGCCCCGGATCCCTCCGTCCCGGGTCCTCCCCGTCCACGTATTTCGCGAGGTGAAAAACTGCTAAGTCCCGAGTATTTTTGCATAATCATGCCATGTTCATGCCATCACATCTCTACATCCGTAGCTCCGTTTTGTGCGTGTAATTGTCAAATTGTTCGTCTCAATGAGTACTTCATTTCATTCCATTGCATCATTTTCATTTGAGCTCATCTTGATGCCCGAAATTCTGTTGGAAGAGTGCATGTTGATGTTAATCTGCTGAAACTGTTATAACTTGCTCATTTATCGTTTTTGCCATGATTGATGTGTGTATCCTATGAGGTTGATGTCTACATGTGTTTTGATCTATGCCATGCCATCTTTCCAGGGGTGTATGCCATGTATTTTTGTGATCAATGTGGTGACTAGCACAAGCATGCAAACTAGGCTTCGTGATATTGCTGATTTTAGTCCTTGTTCTGGTGTTATTTTGATGCCATGTAAACTTGATGCTACAGAGAGATCTATGCATATTTTGAGATACTTCAGTAAGGGTGTTTTGAACATATGGTTATTGGCTATCCATTCATGCCCTTGTTTGCAATTATGGAGTAGTCTAGCATGTCATTTGAGTGCTCTACTTTTGCTTCAAAATGTTTCCTGGCAAATTGTTTACGTGTTATTCAATTTGGCCAAGCTTGCTATATTTGATCCTTGCATGCTATGGACTTGTTCTTGACTTGGTTTGGTACATAAACATGCCTTCTTGATGATGCAATGCTTATCTTGTCATGCAATGACTTGTGGTGAGTGAATCGAGCTTGTTAAGTAGTGTACTTGCTGTTGCTGTTTTGCTAGGCAGATTCTGTTATATTTTGTTGCTATGTTAACATGCTTCTACTAATCATTCTATGCATAATCTGGAGATGCTCTATAAACATGTTTTGATCTACATGTCATGGTCTATCCATACATGCTCCTGGTAGCATTTATATCTTGCTGTAGATTATTCATATCTTGCTCCAAAGTTGCTTGATAATGTTGCTATTAGCCTGTTAACATTAAGTTCCATGTTTCCATGATTGTTTGCTAGTGATCCATGCACCCTATGACCTTGTTCTTGCCATGCTTAGTTTCATAAACATGCCTTCTTACGGTTGGTTGCTTTGTCATGCCATGTATTGCTCTGTAGTGAGTGGTTCAAGCTCACCAACATGCCTACTTATTGTTGTTCCTGCCATGTATGAATCTGTAATATAACTTGCCATGTTTACATGGGTGCCGTCATATTTTCTATGCCCTTTTGGCTTATGGTCAGTAAGGGACTTTTGGTCTATGCTTTTAGTAGATTCATTCCATGCCTTTGTTTGCCATGATAAGTTCCTGTAACATGTTGTTTGATAGCTCTAAACATTGCAACCTGATGTTATTTCTGCTAAAGTCTGAAACTGTTATTATTTGCAATATCTCCATGTCTTTTTGAGCATGTTCTAGTTATTTCTGGAGATAGCTCAGTGTTCATGTTTTGTTGTGCTTTACATGTAATTCATGCTCATGCCTTTTGTTATTATGTTGGGGTGCTGTAGCTTATTGTTTTGATGCTTGCAAGATGCCTAGATGCTGTTTTGGACAGATTGTTGTTATGACTTGTAGAGTGTATGTGTTGCACCGTTGCTCCGTTTTGAGTGTGCTCTATATGAAACTTGCTTGTTTTTGCATGTAGCTTCATATTATCATGTTGCATCCTTGTTTTGAGGTGTTTGCTTGATGTTTGTATGCATTTTGCATCAATGCCATGTTTAACTTGTTTTGCTCATATCTTCTAGCCCGTAGCTCCGAATCTAATGAACTTTATATGTAACTTGACTAGAATCTCGTGTAGATCATCATGGTGCATTTGAAGTTGCTGTTTAACAACTTGAACATAAGGTTTATTCAGTTCTGGACCCATTTCGAAATTTGCATATGAGGACTTACCGGAATTGTTATATGTTGTTCCCGGCCTCATTTAAACTTGACTTGATGTGTTGTTCTCATTTGCATCATCTCTTGCCATGAGTAGCTTCATGTAGCTTGGTCATGCATCATGCTTGTTGTGCATCATGCCTTGTTCATGTGTGGTGTGTTTATCTATGTTGTGTGCTTCTTCTTGTTAGTTCATGTTTCGTTGCGATCGTGAGGATTCGTTCGTCTACGTGTGGTTCGTCTTCGTGGCTTCATCTTCTTCATGGACTCGTTCTTCTTCCTAGCGGGATTTCAGGCAAGATGACCGCTACACTGGATCTCACTACTATCATTGCTATGCTAGTTGCTTCGTTCTATCGCTATGCTGCGCTACCTATTACCTGTTTATCAAGCCATCCCATATTGCCATGAACCTCTAACCTTTGACACCTTTCCTATGCAAACCATTGTTTGGCTAAGTTACCGCTTTGCTCAGCCCCTCTTATAGCGTTGCTAGCTGCAGGTGAAGTTGAAGATTGCTCCATGGTGGACAGGGTTTATGTTGGGATATCACATTATCTCTTATATTATTAATGCATCTATATACTTGGTAAAGGGTGGAAGGCTCGGCCTTATGCCTGGTGTTTTGTTCCACTCTTGCCGCCCTAGTTTCCGTCATATCGGTGTTATGTTCCCGGATTTTGCGTTCCTAACGCGGTCGGGTGATTTATGGGACCCCCCTGACAGTTCGCTTTGAATAAAACTTGTCCAAAGAAGGCCCAACCTTGGTTTTACCATTTGCCTCACCACCACCTACTTTTCCCTTGGGAGTCGCTCTCTCGAGGGTCATCTTTATTATAGCCCCGGGCCAATGCTTGTCTAAGTGTTGGTCCAAACTAGAAACACCGTCGGGACCATCCCTTGGCAACTTGGGTTACGTCGGTACATCAGACGCTTAGCTTATCGGTGTTGCCACGAGAACGAGATATGTGCAGCTCCTATAAGGATTGTCGGCGCATCGGGCGGTCTTGCTGGTCTTGTTTTACCATTGTCGAAATGTCTTGTAAACCGGGATTCCGAGGCTGATTGGGTCTTCCTGGGAGAAGGTCTATTCCTTCGTTGATCGCGAGAGCTTGTCATGGGCTAAGTTGGGACACCCCTGCAGGGTATGAACTTTCGAGAGCCGTGCCCGCGGTTATGTGGCAGATGGGAATTTGTTAATGTCCGGTTGTAGATAACTTGACACCAGATCCGAATTAAAACGCATCAACCGCGTGTGTAGCCGTGATGGTATCTTCTCGGCGGAGTCCGGGAAGTGAACACGGCTTCTGTGTTATGTTTGATGTAAGTAGGTGTTCAGGATCACCTCTTGATCATTGCTAGCTTCACGACCGTTCCTTTGTTTCTCTTCTCGCTCTCGTTTGCGTATCTTAGCCACCATATCATGCTTAGTCGCTGCTGCAACCTCACCACTTTACCCCTTCCTTTCCCATTAAGCTTTGCTAGTCTTGATACCCATGGTAATGGGATTGCTGAGTCCTCGTGGCTCACAGATTACTACAACAACGATTGCGAGTGCAGGTTATGCGATGATCATGGCCGAGAGCGATGCTTGCTTGCGTTGAGTTCTTCTTCTGCTTCTTCTTCGATCAGGGGATAGGTTCCAGGTCGGCAGCCTGGGCTAGCAGGGTGGAGATTGTTTGAGTTTCTGTTTATGATTCATCCGTAGTCGAATGTTGTTCTTGTATGATGTATTGTTGTATTCATGTGGCATTGTATGCCTTATGTATGTATCCCCATCTATTATGTAATGTTGATGTAATGATATCCACCTTGCAAAAGCGTTTCAATATGCGGGTCTATCCTTGGTGGAACCTTCGAGTTCCTCTTGGATAGGGTCGCATATTGGGCGTGACAAGTTGGTACCAGAGCCTCGACCGACCTTACGAGCCCCCCTTGTTTGATCGTGTAGTTTGGCCGTTGTTGAGTCTAGAAGAAAACTGATTTCGGAGTCTAGTTATATCGGAGAGTAGGAATTCTTTTTACTCCTATGCCCCTTCGTCGCTCTGGTGAGGAATCTTGACGTAGGTGTTTTGAATTACTCTTCCCCTTCAAATTTTCTTTAGGTTCACGCAGTTGGTTTTCCGATCGTGGGGTCTCAGCTCTTTTATCCGGTGCATTTCTCGTCAAGTTGACTCGAGCCTCTTCATCTTTGAGTTCAATCCTCAGTTGTTTTCTTTTCCCACCCGCCCACCCCTTTTCCTTCTCGGAACCGGAGTCCGTAATCGAGTATCCATCCTACTCGTGTGAAGCCTTTGCTTTCTTTCCTCAATGATTTCAACCGGTGTCTTCTCTTCAAGATATTCGTCGATTCCCCTTCCAAGTTGCCTTTGTTTTTCCCGCCCTCCCACCCTTTTTCTTCCTGGAGTCTGAGTCTCTCTCGACTATCTATTTCATTCGTAAGTAGCCTCTTCAGTCTTCCCTCATTTATTTCAACCGGTGAATTCTCGTCTCGTTCGTCATTCTTCATCCTTTTCTTCTCCGGTGGACTCAATTCAAGTTTTTCGGGTTGGTCATATTTTTTTTCCTCGGCTCAAATGTTTTCCCCTTGCTCATTTGCCTCTCGCCAGTTTATCCTTCCGGAGTGTGCAAGACATCTCAGGAGATTCGTCTGTGTTCCAATTAATTCGAGGTTGTCACCTCATTCTAATTTTTCAATCATTCCAGTGCATCATCTATCTTTTCAACAATCCTTTGCAACGGTGTTTTTTTTCTCTTAGTGGGCCCATAACCCACAGGTCTTTTCCCAGGATCTTACCTGACTCTTCTAATTCCCCGGAGTTATTCTCAAATTCTTTTCAAGTGTGACGTAAGAATGGATTTCATCAGTCAGATGCCATCTCCAAGATCGCTTTGAAATTCTTTTCATCTTTGGTTCAACCCTTCCTCTTTTTCAGTCTCCCGGAGTATCTCAGTAATTTTGGTGGTGTTTCTCGTCATCATTTGAAGTTTGAAGAAGAGTTTTTCCTCTAAATCTTGTCCGTTCCCCGGAGATTTGCGGTGCTAGCTCGATGTTATCCTATCAAATTGTTTCAAGTCATGCAAATTCTTTTCATCCATCCGGAGCATTTCAGGAGTTGCTTTCTCTCTCGATCATCCGGAGGTCATCTTTTCAGAAGATTTCTTCATTCTAAGTTTTCAGATTCGTTCTCCAATTATTATATATCCGTGCCCTCTCGTTCGTCTCAATATTCTTCCGGTGCTTCGTTCAAGTGTTCTTTAATTAGCTCATGATCTCTTTGTTTTTTTGCATCTAAATCCCCTCGAGCATATTGGTTCTTCTGATTTTTCCCGGTGTTCCATTCTCTTTCATCAGTCATTTTTCGAATTCTGACGGTGGTTCGTTCAAGATTCTTTTCCTTGATTATCTTTTTAATCCATTCGTTCTTTTCAATCCTACCGGTGGTTCATGAAGACCTTCTCAATTTTGTGCTATGTTCCCCTTAATCCTTTTCTAGAAGAATAAGTAGTATGCAAAATCCATTTGTCATCAATTTAATTTGATGAAGGATAAGCATACAATAAATCTTATTCTTATTTCATCCAAGTGAGTAATCCTTCCCTTTAGAGTTTGTTCTTGATGAATAAATTCTAGTTTCAAGTGTTTACATCTTTTCTTTTCCGGAGTTCAAATTTTCTCGGCCATTTCGTCGGAACCTCCATTTAATCCATCGCAAGTTTTAATCTTATTCTTTCATCCTTCATTCTATCTCATCATCCTTTTGTCACCGGAGTTCTTCATGGTGGTTCTTCATGATTTAATTCATTCTTCAAGAGTTCATCAAGTATCATTCCATCCTCTCTAGCTCGTGTGCTATTCTTTCCATGTTCAGCCAGAGTGTTGACTAAATCCTTTCAGTCTTATTCGTTTCTTTTCTCATTCTAACCACTCCGGTTAGAACGAGTGGTTCCATAGACTATCGGATTCTGTGAGCTTTCGATTCTCGTGATTCCCATCGTTCCTCTCTTCTTCTCGAGTGCTCTCGATTCCTTGCTTCTTCTCTTGACTTCTTGTTTTACCTCATCCCTTTTTCAGTTCCGTCTCGGTCCTAAGATCTCGGGACGAGATCTCTTGTTAGTGGAGGAGTGTTGTAACGCCCCGGTTTCGTTGCGCCAGGTGTCCGCCAGTTATTCGCCGTCGTTGCCATGTCATCTGCTTGCGTGTTGCATTTTATCATGTCATCATGTGCATTGCATTGCATCGCATACGCGTTCATCTCATGCATCCGAGGATTTTCCCCGTTGTCCGTTTTGCAATCCGGCACTCCTATGTCATCCGGCGTTCCCCTTTTGTCTTCTGTTGTGAGCAGGTATTAAACTTTCTCGGAATGGCCCGAGGTTTGCCAAGCGGCCTTGGTATAGCACCGGTAGACCGCCTGTCAATTTTCGTGTCATTTGGAGGTCGTTCGGTACTCCAACGGTTAACCGGGTAACCGCAAAAGCCTCTTTTGTTGCAGCCCAACACCCCATCCAAAGTGGTCCAAAACCCATCTAACTCCCCTCCATGCTCTCGGTCGTTCGATCATGATCGCGTGGCCGAAAACCGCACCTCATTTGGACTCTCCTAGCTCCCTCTACCTATAAATAGGTCCTCCCCGTCCAAATTCCGGGTCCAAACCCTAGTCTCCTCTTCCCCGCGCCGCCGGACGCGTCCGCCAGCGCCGGACACGTCCAGCCTCCACCTCACTCCGGCCAATCAGACGCTCCCACCTCAGCTCCGCCGCCGCCTCGCCCAATCCCGCGCCGCCACCTCACCCTCTCTCTCTCCACCCCGCTGGCCCGCATGAGGCCAGCTGCGAGCCCGCGGGCCAGTCGCCGCCGCCTGGCCAGCGCGGCCGCCGCCCAGCGCGCCCAGATCTCCGCGCCCGTCGAGCCGCCAGCCAGCGCCGCCGCGCCTACCGCCAGCCGCGCCGCCAGCCGTCACGGCGTCCGCGCCGCTGCGCCCAGCGTGCCCTCGCCCGCCGTCCTCGCCGCCGCCTCGCCGCCCTCCGCCACCGTGTGCCGCGCCGCCCGCCGCCATTCTTCCCGCGGCGCCACCCCACGCCACCGCGCGCCGCCCCGCGCCCCGGATCCGGCGCCCCCGGCCTCCTCCGTCCTTCTCCGGTCCGCTCCGGCCGCCGCGCGCCCCAACTCCGGCGAACTCCGGCGAGATCCGGCCGGGTGGGATGAGATCCACCCGGTCCCGAACCAAACGCGCCCCGAGCCCCGGATCCCTCCGTCCCGGGTCCTCCCCGTCCACGTATTTCGCGAGGTGAAAAACTGCTAAGTCCCGAGTATTTTTGCATAATCATGCCATGTTCATGCCATCACATCTCTGCATCCGTAGCTCTGTTTCGTGCGTGTAATATGTCCAATTGTTCGTCTCAACGAGTACTTCATTTGAGCTCATCTTGATGCCCGAAATGTTGTTGGAAGAGTGCATGTTGATGTTAATCTGCTGAAACTGTTATAACTTGCTCATTTATCATTTTTGCCATGATTGATGTGTGTATCCTATGAGGTTGATGTCTTCATGTGTTTTGATCTATGCCATGCCATATTTCCAGGGGTGTATGCCATGTATTTTTGTGATCAATGTGGTGACTAGCACAAGCATGCAAACTAGGCTTCGTGATATTGTTGATTTGTCCCTGTTCTGTTGTTATTTTGATGCCATGTAAACTTGATGCTACAGAGAGATCTATGCATATTTTGAGATACTTCAGTAAGGGTGTTTTGAACATATGGTTATTGTCTATCCATTAATGCCCTTGTTTGCAATTATGGAGTAGTCTAGCATGTCATTTGAGTGCTCTACTTTTGCTTCAAAATGTTTCCTGGCAGATTGTTTACATGTTATTCAATTTGGCCAAGCTTGCTATATTTGATCCTTGCATGCTATGGACTTGTTCTTGACTTGGTTTGGTACATAAACATGCCTTCTTGATGATGCTATGCTTATCTTGTCATGCAATTACTTGTGGTGAGTGAATCGAGCTTGTTAAGTAGTGTACTTGTTGCTGTTTTGCTAGGCAGATTCTGTTATATTTTGTTGCTATGTTAACATGCTTCTACTAATCATTCTATGCATAATCTGGAGATGCTCTATAAACATGTTTTGATCTACATGTCATGCTCTATCCATACATGCCCCTAGTAGCATTTATAGCTTGATATAGATTGTTCATATCGTGCTCCAAAGTTGCTTGATAATGTTGCTATCAGCCTGTTAACATTAAGTTCCATGTTTCCATGATTGTTTGCTAGTGATCCATGCACCCTATGACCTTGTTCTTGCCATGTTTAGCTTCATATACATGCCTTCTTACTGTTGGTTGCTTTTCCATGCCATGTATTGCTCTGTAGTGAGTGGTTCAAGCTCACCAACATGCCTACTTATTGTTGTTCCTGCCATGTATGAATCTGTAATATAACTTGCCATGTTTACATGGGTGCCATCATATTTTCTATGCCCTTTTGGCTTATGGTCAGTAAGGGACTTTTGATCTATGCTTTTAGTAGATTCATTCCATGCCTTTGTTTGCCATGATAAGTTCCTGTAACATGTTGTTTGATAGCTCTAAACATTGCAACCTGATGTTATTTCTGCTAAAGTCTGAAACTGTTATTATTTGCAATATCTCCATGTCTTTTTGAGCATGTTCTAGTTATTTCTGGAGATAGCGCAGTGTTCATGTTTTGTTTTGCTTTACATGTAATTCATGCTCATGCTTTTTGTTATTATGTTGGCGTGCTGTAGCTTATTGTTTTGATGCTTGCAAGATGCCTAGTTGCTGTTTTGGACAGATTGTTGTTATGACTTGTAGAGTGTATGTGTTGCACCGTTGCTCCGTTTTGAGTGTGCTCTATATGAAACTTGCTTGTTTTTGCATGTAGCTTTATATTATCATGTTGCATCCTTGTTTTGAGGTGTTTGCTTGATGTTTGTATGCACTTTGCATCAATGCCATGTTTAACTTGTTTTGCTCATATCTTCTAGCCCGTAGCTCCGAATCTAATGAACTTTGTGTAACTTGACTAGAATCTCGTGTAGATCATCATGGTGCATTTGAACTTGCTGTTTAACAACTTGAACATAAGGTTTATTCAGTTCTGGACCCATTTCGAAATTTGCATATGAGGACTTACCGGAATTGTTATATGTTGTTCCCGGCCTCATTTAAACTTGACTTGATGTGTTGTTCTCGTTTGCATCATCTCTTGCCATGAGTAGCTTCATGTAGCTTGGTCATGCATCATGCTTGTTGTGCATCATGCCTTGTTCATGTGTGGTGTGTTTACCTATGTTGTGTGCTTCTTCTTGTTAGTTCCTGTTTCGTTGCGATCGTGAGGATTCGTTTGTCTACGTGTGGTTCGTCTTCGTGGCTTCATCTTCTTCATGGACTCGTTCTTCTTCCTAGCGGGATTTCAGGCAAGATGACCGCAACCCTGGATCTCATTACTATCATTGCTATGCTAGTTGCTTCGTTCTATCGCTATGCTGCGCTACCTATTACCTGTTTATCAAGCCATCCCATATTGCCATGAACCTCTAACCTTTCACACATTTCCTATGCAAACCGTTGTTTGGCTAAGTTATCGCTTTGCTTAGCCCCTCTTATAGCGTTGCTAGCTGCAGGTGAAGTTGAAGATTGCTCCATGGTGGACAGGGTTTATGTTTGGATATCACAATATCTCTTATATTATTAATGCATCTATATACTTGGTAAAGGGTGGAAGGCTCGGCCTTATGCCTGGTGTTTTGTTCCACTCTTGCTGCCCTAGTTTCCGTCATACCGGTGTTATGTTCCCGGATTTTGCGTTCCTAACGCGGTCGGGTGATTTATGGGACCCCCCCTGACAGTTCGCTTTGAATAAAACTTGTCCAGCAAGGCCCAACCTTGGTTTTACCATTTGCCTCACCACCACCTACTTTTCCCTTGGGAGTCGCTCTCTCGAGGGTCATCTTTATTATAGCCCCCCAGGCCAATGCTTGTCTAAGTGTTGGTCCAAACTAGAGCACCGTGCGGGACCATCCCTTGGCAACTTGGGTTACGTCGGTACCTGTACGCTTAGCTTATCCGGTGTTGCCCTGAGAACGAGATATGTGCAGCTCCTATAAGGATTGTCGGCGCATCGGGCGGTCTTGCTGGTCTTGTTTTACCATTGTCGAAATGTCTTGTAAACCGGGATTCCGAGACCGATCGGGTCTTCACAGGAGAAGGTCTATTCCTTCGTTGATCGCGAGAGCTTGACATGGGCTAAGTTGGGACACCCCTGCAGGGTATAAACTTTCGAGAGCCGTGCCCGCGGTTATGTGGCAGATGGGAATTTGTTAATGTCCGGTTGTAGATAACTTGACACCAGATCCGAATTAGAACGCATCAACCGCGTGTGTAGCCGTGATGGTCTCTTCTCGGCGGAGTCCGGGAAGTGAACACAGTTTCTGTGTTATGTTTGACGTAAGTAGGTGTTCAGGATCACCTCTTGATCATTGCTAGCTTCACGACCGTTCCTTTGTTTCTCTTCTCGCTCTCGTTTGCGTATGTTAGCCACCATATCATGCCTAGTCGCTGCTGCAACCTCACCACTTTACCCTTTCCTTTCCCATTAAGCTTTGCTAGTCTTGATACCCATGGTAATGGGATTCTTTGAGTCCTCGTGGCTCCTGATTACTACAACAACAGTTGCAGGTGCAGGTTATGCGATGATCATGACGCGAGAGCGATGCTTGCTTGCGTTGAGTTCTTCTTCTGCTTCTTCTTCGATCAGGGGATAGGTTCCAGGTCGGCAGCCTGGGCTAGCAGGGTGGAGATTGTTTGAGTTTCTGTTTATGATTCATCCGTAGTCGGATGTCGTTCTTGTATGATGTATTGTTGTATTCATGTGGCATTGTATGCCTTATGTATGTATCCCCATCTATTATGTAATGTTGATGTAATGATATCCACCTTGCAAAAGCGTTTCAATATGCGGGTCTATCCTTGGTGGAACCTTCGAGTTCCTCTTGGATAGGGTCGCATATTAGGCGTGACACGGCAGCATAGCCATGGCTTGGGAGGCTGGGGTCTCCTGAGCCTTGGTTACCTCAGCAGCAACATCGAGTAACAACACCTCTGGAGCTAGCAAGGCTATGGGGGCTGACTCTTCAAGGACGCCCTCCCGGGCCTCGCGAGGATGACCGGGTAGGGGAGGTGCGAGCGTCGTCGCCTCCCTTCCCGCGGAAGAAGGTGCAGCCATGGCGGATGGATCGGCCCCAGACGGCGTCACTGCGTCCTCCTTCCTCTTCTTCGCCGCGGGCGGCGGCCTAGCCAATCGATGGTGAACGTCGAGGACCAACAGTATAATCAAGAACAAGATGGGGCATGGACACTTACTGGTCTACCGCGGAGTAGTCCACCTTCCTCTTGCTGACCTTGAAGCCCGAGAGCCTCGCGACCCAGGGTGCAGCCGCAAGGGCTCCAGAAGCAGAAGAAGGTGCAGCGGAAGCGCTGGAGGCGGCTCCAGGCAGCGTCCGGGCAGGAGCAGCCTCTCGGGAGATCAGCGCCGACCTGCCCCTCGTCGGGATCACAGGCGGGTCCTCCTTATCTTGGGTGGCGTCGGCCTCGTCGTCGTCTGGCAAGGTGCGGAGGATGTCAGCCCTGCGCGAGGGGAGGTCTCCCCAGTCCCCTCGGGGGTCGCCTCCGAGTCGCGCTCCTTGTCTTCCTCCTCTCCTCCTCCTCTGCAGGAGTCCCCCAAAGACACGTCCACCGGCGCCGTCGACCCCCCCAGCCACAAGGGGCGTCGGCGGCACCAGGCCGCGCCCATCAAAGGTGGGCATAGCAGCCACCACTTGCGCCCTGTCCATGCGAAGGAACAATGGACAGGGGCACTCGGCGGATACTCCTGGTCGTCCCCGACCAAGAGGCGGAGAGCTGCGACCAGCTCCTCATCAGTCAAAGCCACCTGATTCAGGCGAAACTTGTCGTCTGTACCCAAGCATCCATAAGGGGCGCGAGCGCGCCTGAAGCGGAGCCACCCGCTGCATCAAGAACTCCCTTAGGAGCGCGGCCCCCGTCAGCTTTGCCGCCTTCGCGTTGCCCGGCTTCAGGTCGGCGTTCATCCTCTCTAGCACCAACGTCGCCCGATCGTCAACAAGCTTCATGCGAGACCACCCTTCGTCAGACTGGGGCATCCCCGTTGGCAGCGCCAATCGGGGGTGGACACACTTGGCATCCATCATGACCCACTTGATCCGGAAGCTGTCGACCCTCTTCCCGGCCTTCGAAATCGCGTTGGCCTTGCCGTACGCGACAAAATTGGCGCACGCCGAGGTGTGGTCACCGTTGGTTCGGAGAAGGAAGAAGTGGCGCAGCAGAGCCACGGACGGCATCACCCCAACATGCGCCTCGCAGTAGTAGGAGAAAATTGACAAGAAAAGAATGGAGTTGGGATGGAGATGAAGGGCTTGCAACCTATAATGGCGGAGGACGGCGTAGAGGAAGTCGGAGAAGGGGGGAACTAGGCCTGCGATGACGGCGTTCATGAAGAAGGGATAGAAAGTGCTCCCCTGAGCCTCCGACATGGCGGAGCCAGCCCGGAGTTCGGTCCTCCCCTTTTCGTTGCTATCCCCCGCCGTCAGCAGGCGCGTGGCGGCGAGACTCTTCTCCGGGACAGTGGGCGCGTCCAGGGCCGGCTCGTACCAGGCTGGCGGCGCGTCAACCTTGCCCTTCCGGGGCGCCATTGGTTGCTCAAGGGGAAGGAGTGGAGCGGATCTAGAGATTTCGAAAGCGAGGCTCTGGAGGGATCTGGAGCAAGACGAAGGAACGCAATGAAGGCAAGCCTTGCCGCGCTTGACCTTTTGTCGAACCAGGCGATTACGAGGCAGCGTGGGGAAGCGGAGACGCCCACGTCCAATCAGTAGCCACACGTCGACCAAGGCCGCAGGCTATTGGGGCCCGCGGCGCTCCGCACTTGCCCTTTGGCCTCGCCGCTAAGCCAAGTCCGAGCGCCCCTTGGGCCCGGGGGCTACTGTCGGTGTTGCAGGGAACGGGGTCCCAGACTTGCACTGCGGCCCATGGCGTGGCTCCACCAAAGGCCCAAGACGGCCCTCTTCACAACAAAACTTCGAGACCCTCGCGAGGGGCAAGCCTCAAGGGGTGAGCGACACAAGGCCTCCTCAGAGCGGCCTCCTGTGCAGGCTCGCGAGGGAGGCGGAGAGATTAAGGCAAGGGGTACCTCGTGAGGTTCCTGTGACGCAAGCCATGACGACCAAGGCCAGGCGGGCGCCAGCGCGCGCAGTGTCCTCGTTTTCCCTTTGGTGCTATGGGGGCAAGCGCAGGCGCGAAGTACTGAGGCATCAGGCAAAGGTTTTCATATCGGTGCAACAAGACCAAGACCAGCAGCACGGCGGGACGGAGGTCATCGTGGAGCCCAAGACGGCGTCACCACCAGTGCCTTTGACAGTCGAAGACCACCTTTAGTCAGGATAGCTTGTACTAGATGTCCCCTTTCAAATTGGCCGTTGTTGGATCCCTTCCCGCTCAATATTTGGAGAGAGGACCAGGGCCTCTATAAATAGGGCTAGCCACCATAGTAGAAGGGGACAGATCATTCAGACCATCCTCATCCACACCAGCCCAAGATCACCTCTCCTCAGGAGGCTGTTCTTCCCTTATATTGTTCATCATCAGCCCAAGAGGCAATCCACCACCACTACACAGGAGTAGGGTATTACACCACAACGGTGGCCCGAACCTGTATAAATCTTGCGTCTCTTTTGTTGTGAGTTTATCTAGCTAAGCTTAGGGATCGCTGCGAGGCTGAGAGCGAGATTCTGTAGGGGAAAATCTTCGTGCGCACCCCAAGAGTTTTGCCGGAACCCGAAATCCGACATGCGCATCACAGGAAATCCTGAAATAAATTCAAGATAAATACGAGCACAAAGACTTTTTTCGAGGATACACCAAAGGCGTACCATAACTTTATAGAAGGAAAAAATATTTACAAAAGATTACAATGAGCTAGATAGGCATCACACGTCGATCCTATCTCAGCCTCCACTCCCACAAATTCTAGTCAACCACTCGATCAAATGCAAAACTCCTGCAGCTCCTGCCTTAGCTCACATCCTGAGATCTTGAAAGATAAGATCTATGGTGCCCCATTCGTTGAGTATGTCACTCCTTCCAAAAACCCTGTCGTTCCTTTGCTTCCAAAGGCACCAGCATGTAAGCAACACGAAAGTGTCGAAGCCCTTTCGGCTTGCTTTGGTGATTTGCTTTCTTGTCGCCGTCCACCAATCAACGAATGTGTCCTGAGTGGACGGACATAGCACAAGCTCCAGCCTCATTTTAGATAGGCAAGCAGTCCTATATTCATCGTCGCAATGCAAGCTTTGGTCTTGTAGCTTATAACGTGGAAAATACACAGGAGCTCTCGGGTGCTCCACACCCCTATAAGAAAAATATTCATAAAAAATTCTTAGAAAATCAAAAAAATCTAAATTTTCGGGATGTGAAACCTGGTCCCCCAATCCACTTCCGTGCGAAATTTCGTGAAAAAATACCCAAAAACGCACCCGTGGCGAAGGAATTACTGCCCGGAAAAAAAATGTACACAAACAGTGTTTTGCTATACATAGGAAATTTTTGTTTTTTTTGCCGCGAATACGTTTCCTGGTATTTTTTTTTCACCAAACCTCAGACGGGAGTACATCGGTAACCCACGTCTGATATTCCAAAATCCCAGATTTTTTTTCAAATTTCTCGGTATTTTTTTCCTGGTATTGTATATATAGGGGTGCAGAGCACCCGAAAGCTCTAAATCCGCGTCCCTTATAACATGCCCTTCTATCTGATGAGCACCCGGACTTTGACCCTGGTGGGCTGGGTGTCCACCTAATAACCATCTAAGCAAAGGTTTGATTTAGCCTTAAAAAAAACCAAAGGTTTGGTTCACCCATCTATTGGAGTTGCTCTAATCTCCTCCCCGTGTTGACTGTTTGGTCTTGGTTCGGTCGACCCAGGTGAGAAAGCTGGCCGACACCTTGGCCCCAATCTTGGCGGCGGCTCCCGCTGCTCCCCGCTGCAGCTCGGAGGCGCCGCGGCTCTCTGCATCATCACGGCGGCCCGGTAGCTCCCGCTTCAGCTCGGAGCTGCGGAATCGGCGGATGGCGCCGTCGTTACTTTCGTTCGGCGAGCCAAATCTCGCCGTTGCCGCTGCCGCTCCCTGCCATAGGTGGCGTCTGGTCCTGCTGTGCCGACCCTCCCTGATGCTGGTGACTTTCCTCGGCAAGGGAGGCTCCAAAGTAAACCTGTCTTTGGTGTTTGAGGGATCTGTAGATATTTTTCTGTGAGCTCGTTCTAATAGCCAAGTCTGGACGACAGTGTTGACAGTATTGGCAGCTGGGCGTGCTCCAATCAGCGAGCTGGGTATGCTGATTGTCCAGCCAGAGCAAGCAACTACTTCATTGGTACGACAAGCACAGACCCCTGTGATCTATACCATCAATTCATAATCATGGCAAAATGTTCTGACCCATGGGAATCTAATTACGTTGCAGATATATTGAAGACACCAGCAGGCCCTAAAATCACAGGTGTTAGACTTGACATGTCTGCGGGCGAAGGTTGTTACTCTTTGTCACTAATCATGGGTTGTGCCTGTCCATGTGTTCTGAACATCTCATAGATTTTTTATCTTTGTGCAGATGATAGTTCTACAAGCAACGTGACTGCCCAATAGCCACAAACCATCAGCCAAACAAAGATAATACAACGAAATTCCGAGATTGACAATGGTTATCTCTCAAATTACTAAGTTTGCGAAGGAGATGCTCCACGCGATTGGTGAGATGTGCATAGATCTACTAGGCGACAGTAGTTGGTCAGCCTACAGACCAACTTCCTGGCCGGACGAGGCTGCGGAGCGGTCACAACTGATTGGACAGAATAGCACTTTCGCTCGAATTTAAAGAAACTATTTGGTCAATTCAGATTTGAGATGAAAGTCACATTTAAGGCCCAAGCAGATTCCAACATGTTGCACAGCATGCCCGTGTCTGATGAATTGCCGATGGATGGCAGGATAGCACACTTGAGCAACAGACATATGAATAGGAAAAATAAGAAAGTGAAAAACCTCCCAAGGTCTTCAGCTAGGCATGAGAAACTGTTTCTTATGAGGAAATTGAGGATGCTACAAAATTGTTTGCTCCTACTGGGAAAGGAAGTGCTATCCACCCTACCTCCACAGCGGGCTGCCTAAGGCCTGAAACAGCAACATGGTCGAAACCAGACCAGCTGAAACAATCGAAGACTCAAGTTACCAAAGCTACCAGTAGCACGAGACTCGGTACTACAGACAGAATAGCAATAAAAGAGAGCTAATGCAGAGGGTGAGGAACTCCTTGTAGCAGCGGTACGAGAGGAAGTCATTGATTCACCTTGGAGAGTTGCATGTTGCAATTACTTTGGATGTCTTGCAGTGTACAGACTGGAATTATCTGAGCAGCTTCAGTAGCAGGTTCTGAGACTAGCACTTGCTTCACGGAAAGAACCACATGGGTGGCGAGCAGTTGGACAGCGCAAGGTCCATGCGTAGTGGCATACATCCTCCTGGCCTGACCTTGCCATTGTCATGGCAACGGTACCGTCGGGCATCAGCCTCGGCAGTGATGATACCGAGGTTACCTGCGTCACTGTCGTCCATGTAGTACATTGCTGCTTTGATGTTGAGGCCGGAAGGGAGGTCCTTGATCTCCACCACCTTGGAGCAACCTCTGGCAAGGTACACGACCCTGTCAGGCAGAATGTTGTCAGGTATCTGAAGCCACCTCAAGGCAGGACCATGTGCATCGGGGTCAGCTTCCTCCACTTCACAGTAGAGGCTGAACCGAAAGGAACGGCCGCGAGCGTGCACAACACGGCGGCGGAGCACCATCAGCAGCTCCCGCGGGATACCAGAAGGTACCTCGACACCTCCTCATCATCATCATCAAAGTAACGCTGTTTCAGAACTTGAGCCTCCTGTTCCCTGGTGTGTTGGATTAGTTCCTGCCGAGGTAGCAGCCGCTCTCCATCCTTCTCAACTCGCACCACCAGCACATCCTCGTTGCTGGTGAGGAAATGAAATGCTCCATCGGTGTAGCTGACATCTTCTAGAACGACTCCGCCCTCCATTGCGGGGAGATTGACCCGGAAACCTTGGGCCACGGGGCGCTGGTGGCGCGCTGCCTCGTCCAGCACCCAGAGAGCGAACACAGCCGTGTTCCCGGAGCCGAAGGAGCTGCATCCGTCCACGTGAACGATCGCCGCAGCGAAGCAGTCGCCATCAGCAGAGAGAGGTCCCGCTGACAGCGTCGCCGCAAGCATGACGATGGGGCGAGGCTCCCTGCTGGTGCTGGCGTCGGAGTCGAAGACGATGGAATCAGGGAGGAGGAGACGCGTCCTCGTGTAGAGGTTGACGATGGCGTGCCCCGACGCCTGCCCGCAGGCCATCATCATCCAGCCCCCGTACGCGCCGAACATGCGGCCGTGGGAGGCATCGGCCCTCACGCGGGGATGGTGCTCGCGCCCTTGGCGCCCTCCGCAGCAGAAGCAGACGAAAGTGGCATCGCGGGGAGCACTCAGAGCAGCGCCTGGCACGGACCTGTCGGGGAGTACGAGGAGGGGGGGCTGCGTGGCTCGATGACGCCTGGGCGGGAGGAAGTTCAGCCCCAATGCCTCCACCATGGCGGCGAGGTCGCCGCTGCAGCGGACGTACTGCGCGATCTCCATGCTGAGTTCCCGAGGGAGACCCCATACCGGAGGCGGGTCCATCGGGAGGGGGGGCGAGGGCGGCAGAAGAGGCGGAGAGGCCATGGGGAGGGCGAGGGCGCCGGAGACGGCGGAGGGGATGGATGGTCGAATTGAGGAAGCGGGCGGGGCGGAGGTGGAGGTGGAGGATTTGGTTGTTGGGTGAATGCGGGAGATCACGCCTACAAGTAGCCTGAGAGCGGAGGTGGAATTGGGCGACGGAGGATTGTGTTTGTGTTGGGTGAAAGCCGGAGAGCGCACGCCGGAGCGGGAGCTCGTGCACCAATTCTTCTGTTGGTTGGGGTTTTTTCCCTGTTGGTTGCGTGAAGGACAGAGGCGGGATTTGTCAAAATCTGCTGGGCCGGTCCACCTGAAAGCCCTTCGAGGCCCTAAACCACTTGCAGAGTTTTCAGTCTGTTTTTCTCAACGATATTCATTAACTCTTGAGTGATTTTTTTTCTCTCAAAAAAAAATTGAGTGGTTTTTTTTCGAGGTAACTCTTGAGTGATTTAGTAGTACTGGTGTTTATTGTTTTTGACATTGCTAATTAATCGTGCCAAGTGGTTATTACTCCCTCTGTCCCATTAATATAATAAAAGCATTTTTGACACTACACTAGTGTACAAAACGCTTTTATATTATGGGATGGAGGGAGCAGATGTCTTCCTCGCATGAAGCGTACTCGCGGCAAATGGATATATGGCCATAGAGCTTCAATTGCAAAATTCACATCCACATCAAGAGGCACTCTTCATTATCAATGGAGAACGAAACATGCATTTTGGTAAATAAAGAGAGCAGACCACTATATTCCCCTACAACCATCAACCATACGATGAGAAAACAAGTACCCAAGATATGTAATACTATTACCAAATGATGTTTTGTTACTTGACGCTGACCATGCACTTCGAACCTACACATGCATAAAACAAAGCAAAGAATGGTACCCGATCTTCATGAATTGGAGGTGGGTTTGCAGGATGAACACCGGACGAAATCCACAAGAATCACTCTATTGGACAAAATCCGCACCAAGCATCCCACGAATCACAAGCAATACAAAAGGTGCATCAAGATCCACAAATGACAAGGAAAATAACGAGACTAGGGTAGGTTTTTTTTTTTTGCAAAAGGGGAAATAAAGATGCAAGGGTAGTTCATCCCCAAGGATGTGGAGGGCTTGATGCTTATATGAACTCTTCTTCTCCACTTGATATTCCTAGTGGAATATTCTCCTTAAGAGATTCTCCACTAGAAGATTTAGATGCAAAATCAACTAATTTTTGCATCTCCGAGGCCCCAAAACCCTTCTCCAACAGATAATCTAGATGTAGACCAAATTTCACGCTTTGTTTCCAGTGGGCGGCGCGGGTTGGGGCACCAGCCCGGCGTGGCTGCTGCTCCGGCTGTGGGCGGCGACAGCGAGGTGGATCGGCCCTCTGGATATGGCGGCCTCCATTCGTTGCATCGACATCACGGCAACTCGGCGGGCCGGCTGGTTTTCTAGGGTCGGCTCATTTGTAGGCGGTCTGTTTCGACCTACGATCCCTCTTCCTCATCGTACGGGCGTTGCCTTCGTCGAAGGGCATGCCCTCCCCCAGCTGCAATCCATCCCTCGTCTCGCGCTTGGCAGCAAGACCAGGCTCGTCTCGCGCCCGACAACAAGACCGACTCCATCTTGCGCCCGACAGCAGGACCGACCTCGTCTCGCGCTCGGTGCCGTTGGACGGGTCGATGGAGGCCAGTTTTGGCCGGCCTATTGGGTCTCGCCGTTGGGGGCCGCCCAGGGGTGCGAAAGGCGTGTCCTTTCCGCTCGTTTCTTTGGTTGGGGTAGCGACGGGTCTCGGGTGAGGTGGTACCAAGGTCTTGGTGGCCGCTGCGGGGGCTCTGGTGGTTCGCTCCGCGGTGCTCATGGGCAGAGCCCGTGGCTCGGTGCTGCCTAGTGGCCATGGCCGTGTGGGTGGAGGTGAGTGTTGGTCGGGGTGAAAACCTGCTCTATCCTCGGATGGACTGGCGGCGGCGTAGCTCGTTCCCTTCTTGAAGGCATCATCGTGGCTCTCATCGGATATCGTGTCGCTCCATGGGAAACTCTGATCCTCGGGTCAGGCAATGGCAGCACGTTGGTGTCATAACCTTCTTGAAGGCGCCGCCCTGGAGTACACGGTTCGTCATATGCGGCTTCATCTCTTTGTGGTGGCGTGTTCACGATGGAGGACCCCGATTACTCTTGTAGTGCTAGGGGTGGTGTTGCTGCGCTCAGCTCCTATGTATCCCGACTTGGGTGTGTGCGTGTGCTGTGGTGGGTGCGTTTGTACTTGGGTTATGGTTGATCATTGCTTTATAGTATGTAAAAAAAATCTTTTTCGATAAAATGCATCTATATACATCCAATTCAGAAAAAAGTTAGAACATCTTATAATAGTGAACAGAGGGAGGGAATATGAACGTTAAATTAAGAAAAAACTAGGATTTGTGAATATTAAACCTAGGTGTCCAATCTACTTCTGTGTGATGTTTCGTGAAAAAGATGGCATCCATTGTACTCTTAGTAAAAAGACAAAAAATTCCAATGTATAGAAAAAAATTGTTTTGATGGATAGTAGGCCGGATTGTATTTTCTTCGTCACGAATACATTTCTTGATAATTTTTCACAAAACTTCAAACGGGAGTAGATTAGGCACCCAAATTTGATATCCCGAGATTTCAGGTTTTTTAAATTTTCCTGATATTTTTTGAACTTAATATTCATGGGTGGAGTTTTTGAACTTAATATTCATATAGGGGCTGGAGCTCCTGTGTATTTTCCTCGGAGGGAGTAAGGGTGATAGGGCACAAAAACAAGGTATAGGTTTCGAATTCTCTAATGTTAATGAAAAACAAATTTTGTTTTAGAATGCTCTGAAACTATGTGAACATCAAAATGGCAAAACACAGTTGGAGCTGCAAGATAAACAAATCAGCAACAATGGTGTCAAGAACCAAGATGAAGAGGTCGTTTGCCATCACATGTGATGCATAAGCAGAAAAAAAAAAGGAATGCTAAGAAAATACAGCATTAGGCCATATACAGATCAAGACAGCAGGATTAGAGTGAGCAGAACTGAACAAGTGCAAGCTACAGTACATCACTTAACGCCAGATCTGCTGATCCTACAACATATTTTTGACTAAATCCTATAGACTTCTGCTGATCCTACAATAGCAGAGAGTTAAGCACAATTACACAAATTGTATTTAAAAGTTACTCCCTCCAATCTAAATTAAGTATCGCGGCTTTGAACCATGGTTAGTTCAACCTTAGTTCAAAACTGTAACATTATTTTGGATCGGAGGGAGTAGTATTCAATCGAGAATATACACCTGTTTATGAATAAAAGAGAGCTCGTGCTCAACTCTATCTCGCAAACAATCCATGAAACTTCGACCTGTATCTTTGGGCTTTGATTGGTAGCCACTTGTCTCAGTAATCCACCATGGTATCTTGTTCATCCATGAGTGCCTTGCATTAATAAATTTCTTGAGACCAGCTACAGCCTCACATTTTCCTGAAGCTTGACTTGCAGATCTGAAATCATCTTTTGACTGCACCAACATATACAAATTTAGTGCAAGGATATTCTCAAAATTTTGTTGCACCATCAATAATGCATTGTGTTTTAGCATACAAGTATTTAAAAATCGTTATTATCTGCTAATAATAGCGCTTTTATGAACACCATTAATTGTAGGTCACTGAAAACAAGAAGGAAATTGTTCTAAATTATTGGTTGTTGTTGATAAACTTCTCAAAATTGCAATAAAAAGACAAGGCAGGAGTCAAATTGACACCAATGGTATACTGCAAACTACATACAAATCCAAGGCAGAGAATGACGAAAAAAGAGTAAAAGTCAATGTTGGAGAGTACCTAACCAATTTATTGCCCTAAAGTTCAGCCAACATGAACGATGTAGCTGTCAACAAGGGATTAGATCACCACAGTATCTTCTAAGGGCTCTGACTTTCTTCCAATTCCAAAGACCTGCACAGATATGAGATGAATAAACAGCCAGCAAAAGGTGCAATGTCAGTGCCAAACCATGCAACTTAATTTCAAACGCGATACTGCAGTCGGATAGTTTATTTGCATATAAGCTACAATACCTATAGACATCAACAGAACAACCAGTTCAACCAAACAAATACCCTAGATTAACTTGCCTCATTTTCCTAACACAATGATTAGGCATGATTGCAAAATATTTATTTAAATATAAATATTATAAAAGAACGGAAATCTTTGTGCATGTTTACATGTTAAGGTGGTTTTTCTTATGCATGGTTGCATGTTGAGGCGAGTCTTTCGTCCATGCATGTTGAATAATGAGGTGGCATGCTTGCATGTTGAGAGAAACAGATAGTGGGGGCTACGTAATTAGATATAAAAGATAAAAGATTCCAGAGGACCGAAAGGCTGGAACACCAGAAAGTTAATTATAACATCTATACACTTCTACCCTCTAAAACTAAAAGCTACCTCCCGACCTATTTTTTCCTACAATCTCATTCAGCCACATCATTGACAACCCTGATTAGACGCTGTTAGAGTTATAATATAAGTCATGTACCCCTTTGTATTTATCCCGTTGTATAAGGGGTTTCCTGCATATGTTCCACACCTGTACATGTATATATATCGGCCTATGGCCTCATGGGAATACAAGTTGCATATTTCCTAACATGGTATTAGAGCTAGGTCAATTTTTTGCACGTTGCAACTCGTGCGATTGATCCATCCGATCGATCTCCACCTGATCGATCTCCAACCGAACCGGGCCGCTCGAAGCTCGTCCTTCTCGATCGAAGCAGGCCGCTCGAAGCTCGTCCTTCTCGATCGAAACAAGGGCCTCGTCCCGCAGGTCCCCGATCCCTCCAGTCCGGCCCCGATCTCCTGCAGCTCCCGTCCGGCCCTGATCCCGTCCGGCCCCGATCCCGCGGGTCTCCGTCTCGATCTCTCGAGGCTCTCCTTCCACGTCGCTCGAGGCTCTCCCGCTCGGTTCCAGGTTGCCTCCCGCCGCCACCAGGATCCCGCTGCGACCAGGATCCAGATCTCGACTGCCAGCCGCCCCTGTTCCCGATCGACTGCCTGCCGCCCCCCCGATCCCGTCCCGATCGTGCTCTCGTCGGATTCTAAAAAATATATATGTCTGCTGCATCGGGCTATGTTGTTGTCTCTCGCTGTCCGGTGATCTTCGATGGTACTAACTACACTGAGTTCACTGGCTTCATGCGCATTCACATGCGTGGCATCCGTCTCTGGGTGTTCTTTCTGGCGAGGTCTGCTGTCCGCCACGTCCGGTTCCTCCGGTGGCCCCTACTCCGCCGACTCCACCGGTTCTTCCTACGGATGCTAATCAGGCCGCCAAGGATGCGGCTAAGCTTGTTAATGAGGCTGCTGATCGTGCTTATGATGAGAAGGTTTTGGCTTATGAGGAGGCTCTTCAGACGTATCATGGTGCTCTGTCTGTTTACACCCAGTGGCTTGATGATGATGCTCGTCTTGCAGCTGTTCTCACCGCTAGTGTTACGCCTCGCTTTGCTTACGAAGTTTCGGGTCTTCCTACTATCTTTGAGATGTGGACCCGTCTTCGTTAGTGCTATGAGCCCTCCGGTGATGCCTTATACCTTTTTGTGGTCCGTCAGAGCATGCTCTTCAAAGAGGTGACTCTACTGTTGATGACTTCTATGCACAGAGTTCTGCTATCTGGCGCCAGCTTGATTCTCTCCGCAATGCTGGTTGTCGTACTTGCCCCTATTGCCAGGCTGTCCAGGCCAATTTGGAGTTCCATCGCGTCTACGAGTTCTTGTCTCAGCTCCGTAAGGAGTTTGAGCCCCGGCGTGCTCAGTTGTTTCCTCGTGGCCGTATTTCTCTCATGGAGGCGCTTTCTGAGATTCATGCTGAGGAGACTCGCTTACGTGGTGCTGGTTTGCTGGAGGTTCCCTCTGTGCTCGCTACTCGGGCTCCTTCTACGCCACCTGCTGCACCGACCCCTTCTCGCTCGAGTGCTCCGCCGCTCTTGCCCACTCCTTCTGGAGGCTCAGGTCGCCCCCGTCCACATTGCGACTACTGCAACAATGATGGTCATATTGAGTCCCAGTGCTACACGAAGAGGAAACACCTGCGCAAGGCGCGATCATCACCTTCAGGGACTTCGTCATCTACCTCGACAGCTTCAGCCATTGCTTTGACTGAGCAAGATATTCTGAGACTTAAGCGTCTGCTCGCGGCTTCAGGTTCTTCCTCGACGGGTACTGCTAGTTACGTGGATCGATGCTTCCCTTGACCGAGCAACCACCCTCTACGGTCGGTACATCCCCATGGGTTCTGGACTCTGGAGCTTCTTTTCATACGTCTTCTCATTCTTCCACTTTGTCCTCTCTTCGATTGCTGGATTCTCCTGTTCATGTCCTCACTGCTGATGGTACTCCACTTTCTGTCGTTAGTAGAGGCAATCTTACCACTCCTTATTACATTCTCGATGTTGCTCATGTTCCTCGACTTACCATGAATCTGTTTTCTGCTGGTCAACTTACTGATTCTGGTTGTCGCGTCATCCTTGACGTTGACTCTTGTTCTGTCAAGGACCGTCACACGCACATTCTGGTTGGGGCTGGCCCTCGCCGCCGTGATTCTCAGGGTCTTTGGGAGTTGGACTGGCTTCATGTTCCTTCCGCTGCCACCACTATCGCCAGTTCCTCCACTTCAGTCGCCTCCGTTACTGGTTCCTTCAAGCAGTGGCATCATCGACTTGGTCATCTGTATGGTTCTCGGTTGTCGCCTTTAGTTTGTCGAGGTCTTACGGGGTGCATCTCGGAGATGTCTCTTTAGAGTGTCGGGGTTGTCGTCTTGGCAAGCGATTGAGTTACCATATTCACATAGTGAGTCAGTGTCTAAGCGTCCTTTCGATTTAGTTCATTCTGATGTACGGGGTTCGGCTCCCTTCGCTTCGAAAGGGGGTCATAAATACTATATTATTTTCATAGATGACTTCTCTCGTTACACATGGCTTTATTTCATGACTTCTCGTAGTGAGGTGTTGTCTATTTATAAGCGTTTGCTGCCATGGTTCATACTCAGTTCTCTTCACCCATTCGTGTTTTTCGGTTGACTCATTTGGCGAGTATATCTCTAAGATGTTGCGTGGTGTTCTTGCTGAGCAAGGAACTCTCTCTCAATTCTATTGTCCTGGTGCTCATGCTCAGAATGGTGTGGCTGAGCGAAAGCATCGTCATCTTCTTGAGACGGCTCATGCATTGATGATTGCTGCCTCTCTCCCGCCTCATTTTTGGGCTGAAGCCGTCTCCACCTCCACCTATCTTATCAATCTACAGCCTTCCGCTGCTCTACAGGGTGGTGTTCCTTTCGAGCGTCTTTTTGATCGTTCTCCCGATTATTCGATGCTTCGCTTGTTTGGTTGTGTTTGCTATGTTCTTCTTGCCCCTCGTGAACGCACCAAACTGACCGCTCAGTCTGTTGAGTGTGTCTTCTTAGGCTACAGTGATGAGCATAAGGGCTATGGTTATTGGGATCCTATCGGTCGTCGGATGCGTATCTCTCGAGACGTGACTTTTGATGAGTCTCGTCCCTTCTACCCACGCCCATCTTCCTCGACCTTTTCAGTGGAGGATATCTCTTTCCTCACTTTTCCCGACTCACCTATCACCCCCGTCGAGCCTGTGCCTATTTGTTCCGCTCCCTCTGCTTCTCCACCTCTAGTCGATTTGCTGCCACCATCTTCCACGGTCTCCTCACCTAGCATGTCACCGGATTCTACACCTTCCTCTCCGGTGACTTCTTCGTCGCCACCCCCCGATTCTACCTTGGCGATTCCTCCTTCTATTGTTCCATCTTTTCCTTAGGTTTACACTCGTCGTTCACGTCCTGTGGATGCCTCTATGGATGTGTCGTCATCTTCGTCTCAGCCTACTTATGGCTTGTGTTCTCGTCCTCGTCCGCCTGTTGATCGCTTTGGATTTCCCACCGCTGGTGCTACTGTTCTTGAGCCGACTTCTTATCATCAGGTTGTTGTTCATCCTGAATGGCAGTTTGCGATGACAGAGGAGATTGCCGCTCTTGAACGCACTGGTACCTGGGATCTTGTTTCTCTTTCTCCCGGAGTCCGTCCCATCACTTGTAAGTGGGTCTACAAGGTTAAGACTCGCTCCGATGGTTCTCTTGAGCGTCACAAAGCTCGTCTTGTGGCTCGTGGTTTTCAGCAGGAGCATGGTCGTGATTATGACGAGACTTTTGCTCCTATGGCCCATATGACCACTGTTTGTACACTTCTTGCCGTTGCCTCTGCACGCCACTGGTCTATAAGAATGCCTTTCTTAATGGTGAGCTGCATGAGGAGGTGTGCATGCAACCACCACCTGGGTATTCTGTTCCTGATGGCATGGTATGTCGTCTTCGTCGCTCTCTCTATGGCCTTAAGCAAGCCCCCCATGCCTGGTTTGAGCGTTTTGCCTCTGTGGTCACTGCCGCTGGTTTTTCAGCAAGTGCTCATGATCCAGCATTGTTTATTCACCTTTCTCCTCGTGGTCGGACTCTTCTTCTTCTCTATGTTGATGACATGATCATCACTGGGGATGACCCCGAGTATATTCCCTTTGTAAAGGCCCGTCTTAGTGAACAGTTTCTTATGTCTGATCTTGGACCTCTTCGCTATTTTCTTGGGATTAAAGTCTCTTCTACCTCTGATGGCTTTTTTATATCCCAGGAAAAGTACATCCAGGATCTTCTTGCTCGTGCTGCTCTTACTGATGAGCGCATTGTTGAGACTCCTATGGAGCTCAATGTTCACCTCCGTGCTACTGATGGTGATCCCCTCCCTGACCCGATGCGTTATCGTCATCTTGTTGGCAGTCTTGTCTATCTAGCTGTCACTCGTCCGGATATCTCTTATCCGGTTCATATTCTGAGTCAGTTTGTCTCAGCTCCCACCTCGGTCCACTATAGTCATCCCCTTCATGTTCTCCGATATCTTCGGGGCACAATCTATCACCGTCTCTTCTTTCCTCGCTCCAGTCCTTTACAGCTTCAGGCCTATTCGGATGCTACGTGGGCTAGTGGTCCTTCAGATCGCCGTTCACTTTCTGCTTACTGTGTTTTTCTTGGTGGTTCTCTCATTGCCTGGAAGACGAAGAAACAGATTGCAGTTTCCCGTTCGAGTGCAAAGGCTGAGTTGCGAGCAATGGCTCTTTTGACGGCAGAGGTGACTTGGTTACGGTGGTTACTTCAGGATTTTGGTGTTTCTGTCACTACACCGACTCTGCTCTTATCTGACAGTACATGTGCTATTAGCATTGCGTGCGATCCTGTGAAGCATGAGCTCACCAAGCATATTGGTGTTGATGCTTTCTATGTGCGTGCTGGCGTGCAGGACCAGGTTATTGCTCTTTAGTATGTGCCTTCCGAGAATTCTGATTGGCGGATTTCCAGCGAAGGCCCAGAACTAGAGCACATGGCTTTATCTCTCCAAACTTCAGTGTTGTTCATCCACCATGAGTTTGAGGGGGTGTTAGAGTTATAATATTTGTCATGTACCCCTTTGTATTTATCCCGTTGTATAAGGGGTTTCCTGCATATGTTCCACACCTGTACATGTATATATATCGGCCTATGGCCTCATGGGAATACAAGTTGCATATTTCCTAACAGACGCCACATGTACATCCTCACGATCAGATCCTATTGTACTGCTTCTATTACCGAAAAAGGTTTCGCCCTGCTTTATATATAAAGCAATGATCAACAGCACCCGGTACAAACGCACACCCCCACAACAGACGCACACACACACCCAAGGCATGACACATAGGCGTTGAGCGCGGCAACACCATCCCTAGCACTACGAGAAGAGGTGAAGCCGCATATGACGAACCGTGGGCTCCAAGGCGGCGCCTTCAAGAAGGGGACGACACCGGAGCGCCGCCACCGCCCGATCCGAGGATCAGAGTTTCCCCTGGAGCAACACGACGGGCAATGAGAGCCGCGACGATGCCTTCAAGAAGGGAACAAGCTTCGCCGCCGCCGGTCCGTCCGAAGATAGAGCAGGTTTTCACCCCGGCCACCAATCACCACCACCGAACGCCACACCCCGGCTACCACGCCGCCCACATGGCCGTCGCAACCGGGCAGCACCAAGCCACGGGCTCTGCCCATGAGCCTCACGAACCCACCATCAGGGCCGCCGCCCCGACATCCAAGACCTTGACACCATCTCACCCGAGATCCTCCGCTACCCCAACCAAAGACACGAGCGGAAAGGACCCGCCTTTCGCACCCCTGGGCTGCCCCCCAATAGGCCGGCCAAAACCAGCCTCCATCGCCCCGTCCTACAGCACCGGGCGCGAGACGAGCTCGGTCCTGCTGCCGGGCACGAGACGAGCATGATCCTGCTGCCGGGTGCGAGACGAGCTCGGTCCTGCTGCCGGGCGCGAGACAAGGTCAGTCCTGCTGTCGGGCGCGAGACGAGCCCGGTCCTGCTGCCTGGTGCGAGACGAGTGATGGACCATAACTGGGGGAGGGCCAACCATCGACGAAGGTAGTAGACGAATGACCGGAGAAGAAGGATCGAAAGTCGGCACAGGCCGCACACCGACGGGCCGACACCGGAGATTTCCAGCCGCCGCCTTGAACGACCCAAACCACCGCCATGAGCCACCACCACGCCGTGGCAGCCCACATCCACACCGGGACCCCTAGGGGGAGCCCCGCGCCGCCGTACCGACCTGCACCACAGGAAGAGGCCGGCCCAGCAGCAGCGCCGCCGGCCACCCCACCAGGGTACGCCCCCGCTCCGGCCACCTCCAGAACCCAAGGACCTCCAGAGACGACCGGACCACGCCGCCTCAGCCCGCGCCGCCCGCGAGAACAGCCAGCCGGAGGAGCAGCTCGCCAGATCTGGATCGGACCACCACACCCCGACGCCGCCCACCCTGCGCAAGCACCCTCCGCCGACCCCGTCAGCCCTCCTCACGCCGCCACCAGCCGCCACCGTCGCCGGGACGTCCGCCGTCGTCGCGCCGCCAGCGCTACTTTCGGCCGAAAGCATACATCAAAAGCGGCTGCCCGCGCCAGCCCAGCGAAGGAGAAGAAGGCCCGCCGCCGCCGCCGCCCGGCGAGCTTTGCCCGCGCGCTCGGCGGCGGCGGAGATCGAGGAGGGAGGCGGCGGCGGCCAGGGAAGGTTGCCCCTCGCGGGAGGCCGGAGGAAAGCGGGCCTCTCGTAGAAATCTTGTACTGCTTCTATTCCTCTCCCCTTACTTACTGACAAGTTTTTTTGTAGCCAATTCTTTGTATTCATTAGAAAAATAACTAACTTTCGTGTTACATACATAACTAGCACATATTTCATTATGTTTGTCTCTCTTTTATGCACCCATTTTCAGAGGTGTACAACAGACAGCGACTACAATTTTTGCACCAATGTGCAGGGTTCCATCTAGTTGTAACATTGACAACCCTCAGCAATGCTATACTTCTGCCCTCAGTCCCCATAATCATTTGTTTGTCTAAGTGGTTAATTTTATGTTTCTGCGATGGAGAATGATGCTTCTATTCTTTTCTTGTAATACCAATGGACAGCGCATGTAACAGGAAAGCTATGTGCTATATCTACACAATATCTGGCCCCACGGTTCTGGAATTCACAGCTACTAATCAAATTTCCTGCAATAAGATGCATGGAACAGCTTCATGATCAACAACCAAGGCTCGGCTTTCACAAAAATAGGATATACTGAAGTGCATCTGAAACAGGGGAATTGCGTAGCGGGTAACTTGTTCAGTGCAATCAACTAGCTAACCATTATTTTGTTACACACAAATGTCTCTTAGATGATAACATTAACACATGATAGAAGGTTAGCTTTGAATGTTAGTTTACAAGGAGATGCACCTCTACTTATCTGTTCTTTTTTGTGCTTTTGTTCACTTGCTCAAATCAAGTGTCCTCTTAAGGTACGCTAGGAAAAGAAGCAAATAGTCTTCAAGCTAGAAATAAACTATTTGCTTCTTTTCCTAAAGCTAGCTAGAGAACCAAGTGAACAAGGCCAAAGTGTTTATTTCTAGCTAGAGAACCAAAGTGTTTATTTCCTATATGAAGGCACCAAGTACATAAAGCTAGCTAGAGAACCAAGTCACTCTCGTATAAGATGCACAACTGGTATATTACTACACTGCCAAGGCCAAAGGGCAAAGCACGCACGTGCGCCGTATCCCAGAGATTTGAGTACAGTAGTCAGAACAGCAAAATGAATGTGCGCACATATTGATCGGTATAGAATCCAAATTCAGACAGAACTTGTTTCAAGTAAAAAATAGGAAGTGGAAAAGAAGAGGGAGATATATGGGAGATACTTGGCCTAAGTGTTTGGGCTCACTAACTCATGCTGGTGGTGCCCCGTCATCCCCTATTAACAGTTGGGTCTGAGACAGACCATGTAAAGGTTAAAACAGCAAAAAAAAAATCTCGTCCTACTCAATGTATGGAGAACTGAATAACAGAATTAGGTCGAGAAAGACAATTATCATGCCTGAATCCAAATTTTGCACCCTTATCTTCATATACTCCAGAATAATGGGAATCTCTCTTTTAGCTTAGTCAAAGCTGTATGAACTCAAAAGGCGTCTGCTGGGATTACTTTCTAGATATGCAAAATAAGGAAGGGGCAGAATGGCAAAACATAACATCAGAATGTGAATCCCAGGTGTTCCCTCCTTAACTTGAAGGAAGAAAATATCTATGACCTGTTGGAGGCTGTGAAAATTGAAAAACTAAAGACAAATTATCTAGCCTTTTCTTCAAGGAGCTTATTAATTTGAGCTAGCTCATTCAGCTTCAACGATGATAAAAAAGGGCAGCCCGGTGCACGTAGCTCCCGCTTGTGTAGGGTCCGGGGATGGGTCTAGCCACTTTGGGTCTTCACTCTTCAGTACGCAGTCTTTCCCTACATTTCTGCAAGAGGCTGTTTTCAAGCAACAACTACACCGCTGTGCCAAGGCTCCCCTTCTCAGCTTCAACGATGATAAGTGTCTTTTTGACAAGTGCCCCTAAAAGATTTGTAGGGAAGGAGCTTCTCAATGTGGTCTCTTTTGCCCCGAAAAATAAGTCATTGGGACTTACTATTCAGCGTGGATAACATAGCTATCCGTATTTCAGCTACACATTGCCATATTAGTGTCTAGTTTCACATCATTGCTATCTTGTAAAAATGTTATCAGGACAGAAATTACAAAATTAGCACACCAAGACATTTCAGAAATGCTAAAAATCTGACGTCAAATTTTTACGCATGGCAACAACTCCACCAACAACCTAATGGAAGTACACAATAAGTTATACTATTCACTAAAAGATATACACTACTTTATTGAATCGTGAAACTAGAAATATCTTACGAATCTGAAAGCATCTGGCTGAGATCTATCCTTCAACGACAATATTGACCGATAATCCTCACATCAGTTGCAAGTAGAATTTAGGATTAATAACCTGAAATGTGCCCCTCCGTCATGGAAGCCCCTGGTGCCGCCTCTGTCGACCGCCGGGCGACCCTCTCCGGCGAGTGCGTGTACTCTGGTGACCGCTGGCTCAGCTCGGAGAGCGAGTCCTCGGTGCGCTCGTACAGGGACCTCGCCCTCACCCCACCGGCCATCGCTGCGTCGCCGGCAGCTAGGTCCCCTTGCCGCACCTCGCCGGCTGCCCGCGTGCCTGCCAGGCAACGCCTTGGCCCCCGCTCGGAGGTCCACCGCGTCTCCGGCGGAGCTGTGCTCGACGCTGATGGGTTCCAGCAGCTGCGGCGCAGGAACCGCCACCGCCGCCCGAGCCAGGACGGCACCCCCAGCCCTTCGCCTCCTCGCCGCCGCAGCCCGTCACCGGAGGAGATTGCCGGGCTGTGCTTTCGCTGCCTCGACCACCGCCATCGGGTGCGTGACTGCACCAACGACGTCCGGTGCAGGCGCTGCCTCGCCCCGGGCCACGAGTCCCGCGACTGCGACTACCGGCGCAACGGCGGCGCGCGGCCTCACCGTGACGCCCCTGGCAGAGATGGCCCGCCCCCGGCCCCCCCTGCGCGTCGTCGCGCCGCCGCCCCACCGGCGCCTCCTGCGCTCCCCCCGCTGGCCCCTCCTCCCCTACCGCGCTCCGACGTGCCCGTGCGGGTCATCATGGCGCAGTCCACGGAGATGGAGGAGGTTGAGCGGGTCCTTGGTCGCGCTATGGTGGCCTCCATCACCGGCAACAGGCCGCAGGTGGCCGCGGCCGAGGTGGCCGAGCTGCTCTACCGCTCCCTCGAGCTCTCCGAAGGCGACTTCACCGTCCACGAGCACCACCCCGAGGACTTCCTCATCCTCTTCTCATCCCTGGACACCATGCGTCGTCTCAATGTCGAGCACTTCATCAGCTCGCCGCGTTTCGTGCTGTCGCTGCGGCCATGGTGCAAGCTTGCAAATGCTGGCACCGGCGGGTTCGAACACCGCGTCGAAATCGAGCTCCGCGGCATCCCCGCCCAAGCCTGGCATCTCTCCACCGCCGAGCACATCCTCGGGGAGAGTTGCTGGATCAAGAGGCTGCATCCTCGCACGCGCTCTCGTGAGGACCTGGTCGTCTTCCGCCTGTCCGACCGCGTGCACGACCCCGCCGACATCCGCCGTGCCGCCATTCTGGAGATCGTCGAACTGCTACCGGCTCGTGTACCCTCGGAGGCGCCGGAGGTCAGGACGCTCACGTACCCCATCTCCATCGCGCTCGCACGTGCTGCCCCGCTCAGGGCGCCCCCTCTCGGTGTCCAGGCCAATGACGACCCCGGCCGAGGTGGCACCGGCAATGGGCATAGCCAAGGCCAGGGCCCCGGACCTGGACGGGCGCGACGCCGCGGCTGGAAGCGCAGGCTTACTGATGCAGCGCCGGGCGGCCGGGCCGACGGCATGGCCATGGACGCGTTTGCCAGCACGCCTACGGCCACTCAGGGCGGGCCGACAGGACGAACACGGCGACCTCCTGGCCCGGTGAAAGAACATGCGATGCCCCCATGTTTGGTTTTGGTAATTGATGACAATCTCTATGGACTAATGGTTGCCTTGAGTTATATTTGAAGGTTTTGTCCATAGGCTTTTCTTGAAGTCCATGTGTTGGTTTCAAGGAGTTTATGAGTTGACCAAGGTGCTATTAAGGAATTATCCAAAGATTGGTCATGTGAATGTTGAGCTTATCGCAAGCATGTCTTGAAGAAGAAGATTGTGTGATCATTCATGTTTACCATCAAGACATCATCCAAATGTTGGTTTCGAGGAGTTTATGAGTTGACCAAGGTGCTATTAAGGAATTATCCAAAGATTGGTCATGTGAGTGTTGAGCTTATTGCAAGCATGTCTTGAAGAAGAAGATTGTGTGATCATTCATGTTTACCTTCAAGACATCATCCAAATGAAGAGAGTTGGAAAGATTCAAGGTTGATCAAGACTAAGTCAAGAGTGAATCAAGTTGATCAACTCACAAAGCATAGAAGATGTGCCGAGAGGGATCAAGTGATCCCATGGTATGGTGAGCATTGTCCAATGCACTTTGTGTACTAACCCATGGTCTATGTGAGAGTTCTATGTGGGGTTAGGTACGTGTCCATGGGCTTGCGTCAAGAGGAAGATATCATACAACCCATGGAAAGGATGACATCAAGTGGTGATCGTCATCATGATTGCCGTGTGCAAGTTCAAGCGGAGCATCACGAAGAGATCAAGTGCTTGAATCTTGCCATCCTTTGTGGTGTCAATGGTCTTGTGAAGATGTGTCAAGAGAGGCTCACCCATAGTGGACTATGGGGAGCAATCATCTAGTCTTCATCGAGCCAACGCCAATCAAGAAAGGTGGTCCAACTTGAGGGAGTCAAGATCGTCATCATCTAGCTCAAGTGGACCATGTGCAAGGCAAAGGTTTGCCCTTGATAGGTTTTCTCTTTTACCGGTCTCGTGGTGGTAGTTGGGAGACCGGGGTATAGGATCGCTTTGTCAGATTTTCAAGGGGAGCTCTCAAGTTGGTAGCTTGATCGTATCGTTAGTAGAGATCTCAAACCATTGCATCCTTGCATCATGTTTCTTGGTTCTTGTTTGGTTCTCTTTGTGAGTCTTAGAGCTTTCGGTCATCTTGATGACAAGCTTGAGTTCATCGAAAACGGAGTTCGCATGCGTCTTCTATGATGTTTTCGGTGTTGGAGGTTTTACCGGTATAATCCGAGGAAGGGTTCTCACCTTTTTCTTATGGGCCTTTTCTAATTTGCTTCTTATTGATATTTCTTTCAAGATTGTGTTAGCCCTTGTTGCTAGCTTTCCAACAAACTTGGTTTCATCGAATTCGGAGCTCGTATGCGAAAGTTGTGGCTGTTTTGATATTGCATGTTTTACATAGAGAGGTTGTACCGCCCCATAGAGAGGTTGTACCGGTTGACCGGTACAACCGGTGTTTGGAGCGGTTGTACCGCTCCAGAATTGGTCCGGAGGTTGTACCGGCCATGTACCGCTCTACCATCAGACTAGCTTCTGTTGTGGTGCGGTTGTTCGGTGGTTGTGGGCCGGTTGTTCCGCTTATTGCCTGTTACCGGTTGTACCGGTGCTCATAGCGGTTGTACCGCTCCTATGTCTTTCTGCACATAACGGGCAGATTCGTGGGGACCTATTTAAGGGGGTCTTCTTCCCCAATGGTTCCCCATCTCTTGAGCTTGTTTTTGCCCCCATTGTTGACCTTCTTTGAGCTTGCTAACTCCCAATCCCTCCATGGATTCTTGCTAGTTTTTGAGGGAAAAGAGAGAGGAGATCTAGATCCACACTTCCACCAATCACTTTCTCCTCTATGTGAGGGGAACCCCTTGGATCTAGATCTTGGAGTTCTTTGTGTTCTCCTTCTTGTTCTTCCTCTTACTTTCCTCCCTAGCATTAGTTGCTTTGGTGGGATTTGAGAGAGAAGGACTTGGGTACTCTGTGCCCTTGCCATTGCATTTGTGCATCGGTTTGAGTTCTCCACGGTGATATGTGGAAGTTACAAGTTGAGAAGCTTATTACTCTTGGGTGCTTGGTACCCTTGAGCTTGTTCCTCTTGGGTGCTTGGGCGCTCTAGACGGTTGGTGGTGTTCGGAGCTCAATCATTGTGGTGTAAAGCTCCGGGCAAGCGTCGGGGTCTCCAATTAGGTTGTGGAGATCGCCTCGAGCAATTTGACGGGTATCGGTAACCGCCCCCAAGGGTTGCCATTTGTACGGGTTCGGTGAGCGCCCTCAAGGGTCCCTTAGTGGAATCACGGCATCTTGCATTGTGCGAGGGCGTGAGGAGATTACGGTGGCCCTAGTGGCTTCTTGGGGAGCATTGTGCCTTCACACCGCTCCAAACGGAGATTAGCATCCGCAAGGGTGTGAACTTCGGGATACATCGTCGTCTTCGAGTGCCTCGGTTATCTCTGACCCGAGCCCTTTACTTATGCACTTTACTTTGTGATAGTCATATTGTTCTTTGTCATATATCTTGCTATCACATAGTTGCTTATCTTGCTTAGCATAAGTTGTTGGTGCACATAGGTGAGCCTAGTTGTTGTAGGTTTTGTGCTTGACAAATTAACCGTTAGGTTTATTCCGCATTTGTTCAAGCCTCTACCGTAATTATTTTAAAACGCCTATTCACCCCCCCCCTTCTAGGCGACATCCACGATCTTTCAATTGGTATCAGAGCCTCGTCTCTCTTTGTTGGGCTTAACCGCCTAGAGAGTAAAGATGTCGACTAGGGGATTAGGATTCTCCGACACTCTTAGTTTCGATGGCACAAATTTTGATGTTTGGGTAATTCGCATGCTTAATCTCTTTAGGGTCATGGACCCAAATTTAGAGCGAATTGTAGATATGGGATTTTCTCCTCCAAAGGATCCCCAAAGATTATCTTTAGAGGATGAGAAAAACTCTTATCTCAATGCTCAAGCTTCTAATGTGCTTTTCGATGCTTTGAGCAATGTAGTTATTTTTCAACTCATGTCGTTCCGGGATGCTCATGAGTTGTGGACAAAGCTTCGAGATAAATGTGGTGTGTCCAATATTTGTGGGGATGATTGTTCTCCCTCCACCTCCGGTCGTATAGTCTTCTCAACTTCTTCTACTTCACCTACATGTGGTTTGCCACAAGGTAATGATATGGTGAGTAGTGTTGGTCATTGCAATGATGATAGTATGCTTATTGTGGATGATCCTTCATCACTATCTTATTGCAATGCTCCCTCTTTGGGCTTTAACACTTCGAGCACTCCAAATATTTCACATGCTTGTGTTGATAGTCCTTGCATATCATGTAGAAATTGCTTGACTAAATCTCATGATGATATGCTTGCTATGTCTTGTTGCCATGATAAAAATGCATCTATTTCCTCGAATTGTTGTAACAATGTAGAGGAAACCGAACACTCCATGGAACAAGATGTGGTGTTTAATGGTGCCTCAAGGGATCCTACATCATCATCTATTGCTTTTTGCCTTATGGCTAAGGCGTCAAAGGTATCTCCTACTTTGTACCCCAATATGTCTCTTGATGATGATGTTGATGCTAATGATGATGAGGATAATGATGAAGAGAATGATAATGTTGCCTTCTTAAAAACTAAGGGGAAATGATTTTTAAAGCTCTTCATAAAAATAAAATTGCTCGTTCCAACTTCATGGAAATAATGTCCATTGCCATTGATGGCAAGAAATACATTGAGGAGTTGGAATCTCATCTAGAGGAGCATGAGGTCACCATTGAGAAAATGGAAGCTCATGGGCGTGATTACGCAAATGAGATCGCGGAGCTATCTCAAGCTCTTGAACTTGAACAAACCACCAAGGAATCTCTTAAGGAGACTTTTGCTCTAGAATTATCTAGAGTGAAGGAATCTAATGATAGAGCTCTTGAGGTGGCCAATGTTTTTGAAACTAAAAATGTTAAGCTTGAAGTTGCTCAGGCTAGACTCCTTGAGGATTTTGAGCACCTCGAAAATGGCTCAAGGGTCATCAAGGGTGAGCTCATCAAACTCACCGAGTCTCATGCTCAACTTGAAGCTTCTTATTTAAAAGAGCTTGCCAAGTTGCCTTCTCCTCTTGTTGTTAATGATGATGCTTGTGCTACTATTTCTATTACTTGTGAAGCATCCATTTTGAAGGAGAATGTTGAGCTACGGGCTCAACTTGAGGTGCTATCTAGCAATTATGGGAAATTGGAAGAAAGACATGAAAAGCTCTCAAGCTCGCATGATGATCTTCTAGTATCCCATAATGTGCTAAAGGTAGCTCATGAGGCCATGATTGCTAAGGTAACATCTAGTGAGCCTCATGTGGATACTAGCACTACTTCTTGTCAAAATACTATATTGCCATGTGCTAGTCCTTGTAATTCATCTACTCACAATGTTGGTACATCTTGTGATGAATTGTTTTCCTTGCCTTGTTGCTCTAACAATGAAGCTTATACTTCCTCTAGTACTTGTGTTGAGACTAACTATGTAGAAGAAATCAAAGAGCTCAAGGCCCAAGTCACTTCTTTGAAGAAAGACTTGGAAAAGAGTCATCAAGGGAAATCCACACTCAACAATATCTTGAGTGTGCAAAAATCCCCCAATGACAAAGGTGGACTTGGATTCAACTCAAATAAGAAGAAGAAGTCCAAGATGAATAAAAGGAAGGGCCAAGAACAAGTCAAGAATTCGGCCAAGATTGTTTGCTTCAAGTGCAAAGTAGAAGGGCATCATGTTAGATCTTGCCCATTGAAGAAGAAGGCCATTAGTGTCAAGCAACAAGGAAAGAGGGCACAAGTTCAATCTCATGCTCAACCTCAAGTTGAAGAAAGGCCTCTTCCCAAGAAGACTCAAGTTAATGCTTCTCTTGTTGAGAAATCAAGTGAGAAGAAAGTGAAGAGTAGACATTGCTACTTATGTCGTGAGAAAGGCCACATCGCTTCTTCATGCACTAGTGGTAACTTATCCAACCCAATTATTATTGATGATATCTATTCTCTTGGGAAGGATAAGGTTGGCAATGTGTTTGCCAAGTTTTTGGTACTCAAAGTGGTGTCAAGAAAAGAACCATTTGGGTAGCCAAGCCTATTGTGACTAACCTCTTAGGACCCAACTTGGTTGGGGACCAACAAGCTCAAACTTGATCAATAGGTGTTGTTGGAGGTCATTGGAGACTTGGCTACATTATGAAGAATTAAGGGGACTTCATCATTCTTGTTGTCTCAAGCCAAGTCAATTGGGTTGTCAAGTTTCTATCTTATATCCAATGTGCCTCCTTGCGGTAACTTGTACTTAAATTGTTTACAATGAAAGTTACTTCCCCCTTTGCATGTTTTGGTTTTGTTCCTTGCATGTGTTTGTATATGTTGTGCTTCCAACTTGCTTATCTTGAGCAATCAAGTATGTGTGTGTTGGTTTGCACATCATGTACGTAAAAGGCCGTCGTCGTTGAGCCTTTTGCTTCTTGTTTGTATCCTAGTTGGCTCATGTGAGAGATTAATGGAACATCCCATTTTGGGGGAGTGATGTGCTTTGTGCACCTCACAATCCTATAAATGTGTGTACATGAGGAATACCATCTAGTATTGATATTACAAGATTATCTAGTCGCTAGGTGGTACATCTCTCATGAGAAATTCAAATTCTAAAAAAATTCCATTGATTATCTCGTGTTGGATCCTCTTATTGCCTCTTGTTAAGTTCTTATTGGTATCACATTATGGGGGAGTAATATGTTATGTGCATATTACAAGCCTAGAAAATGTGTACATTTGAAATATTGTCTCCTAGAACTGATATTGTAAATTATATTGTTCCTAGGTGACATGTTAGCTCTACAAGTGGCAATTTGCTTGTGTTTGTTGTAAAGATGATGTTGGATATCCTTGTTATCTACCACCGGGAATTATTTCCAAATACTTCTTGTCTTTTGACAATTGGTAGTCACTTATGTGTGGTAGAATTTATTGATCATCTTTACATTGGCTTTTGTTTTTATTTGCCTTTTCTCTTGCCAAGGATTGTGCCAACTCCCGTTGTCTTCCATACCACTTGTGGATCTTGTTAATTTCTTGTTCTTGTCTAGTGTTTTCTAGATATAGTGAAAGTGGTTATCCCACCTTGTGCATTTTGTATTCAAAAGCAAATTCTCTCTAGTGCACAACTCGTGGGGGAGCTATCCTATTTTCTTTAGAACACTCTTCTTGTGATCCTTATCAAGTGTGTGTTGGTGGAAGGCAAGCCATTTTTTTTGGTACCTTGTGCCATCATAAAACTTTGTTGAGAGCTTGGTTTGTTTGGAACCACCCTCTCTTTGGGAGTTTGACATCTTCAATTTAGTGTGTATCAATGGATATCTCATTCCTTGATGTATCTTTAATGATATCTTCCAATTGATGATTTCTCCATTTGGTATCCTTTTCACTTGGCATTTCTTTGTCTTTTGGTTTTGGGTTTTGAAAGTCTTGAGCATGCACGTTTACTTCATGTATTTTATTTTGGCATGCTCTCTTTCTTTAACTCAATATATAGGGGAATCTCCACCAAGTCTCAAATCGGATGAGATGTGTATGAAATTCATTTTCATATCTACTTGCACATGTTTGTGTGGAGATTGTCCTATGTATTGATGTTTCTAACCCTTTGGTCCCGATGAGTTTGGGTACCGTTTAGTTTGTGTTGTTCTTCTAGGAACATTTGGAGATGCATTGCATGCTCAGCTCACTCACAAGGAAAGTGTTGTCACCATGTGCATATTGGAGTCAAGCTAGGATGATCAATGAACTACTATCTACCTTCAATTGGTATCTACTACATCCTTCCAATGATATCTCGGTAACAAGTATCTATTCATGCTTTCCTCTTTTGCATTCAACCTTGTGTAGGTTGCATCTTGGCACGATATTCATTTCATATCTTGTGATACTTGTTTCCTTTCTCAAAGCATCCCAACGATGATCTCTTGTTGCTAGTTGTGATGTCTTTGATGTTCGTGCGGCAGGAATTCATTTATATACAATAAGACCATATCTAGCCATATGCTATGCTTCCAGGCAAATATCTTATTGGTATATGTATGACTTCCTTTTGGATATCTTGTTCCTTCGTGCTATAACTATTTTGGGTGTACATCCTTCTTTGTAGACATATATCATCATGATTTCGTCTACCTAGAACCTTATACATCTGAGAGAAATTACATCTCTAGATGATATCCTTTCTTTCACGTCCACCTTGTCTTTCTTATGTTATTTCTTTGGTGGCTCCGTGAAAGCTTTTGTCTTGAGTGCGGGTCTTATCTCGTTGCATCTTGATGCACTCTTGTGTGGTGAAGATTATTTTCCTCTTGCTTATCTTTACGAGGCTTGCCATCTTAATTGGTATCCCTCATCTTGATGAGCATCTCATTGTCTATCTTCACCACAGGTTGTCACAAGCATAGGTTCTCTATTTGCTTATTAGTAAGCTTGTGAACCCATTTGCCAGTTGTGTGTGCGAATAATTGGCCTTGCACCGTGTGCCTCATTCTTTCAAGACTATGTCGATGCTTAATGCTCATCCTAATTTTAGTCTTCTCAAGTGCTTCGCCATGACTCACACACATCATTTTGGTTGAGCCTTTTCTTAAGTTGCCTCTTTTACATGTTGCTCAACCATGTGTTTGTTGCAAGTGCTAGGCTTAGTTTCCTATATGCTCACTTGCACTGGGTGTGAGTTTCTATTGATTTTGGGGGAGCTATGATCCTATTTTGTGCACTTTGTATTCAAATACAAAAATTCTTATGTGTGCACAAATCATGGGGAGCTTCTCTAGTTTCTCTAGAACACTCCTTTGCGCTTATCATACTATCTTTATTCTTGTGGCATGTAGGATCATTGGTCTAGTTGGTTCAATTGATTTCCGTTGATTGCTTGCTTCAATTGGTATCTTCTGATTGCTTGTGTCTCTCTTTGTTATGTCTTTGTGGCATATCTTTCTGTTGCAATCTTTGGGCCTCAATATAGTTTGTCTTCCTCCACGCATTTACCGTTGGATATGTGTATTGCATTCCACTCTCTTGTTGAGAGATACACAATTTTTGGAGGAACACTTGTTATTTCGGTCTTCTAAACTTTTCACCCATTTTGGCAATCGATACCAATGGGGGAGGAGTTTCAGAGAGTTTTGTGGAGAAGTCTTCTGAGTTCTCTCCTTGCTTTGGTTTTGGTTCCTAAGCATTTGCATCTCATTCTCATGCATCATTGGTTGTTGCATTGCATGGTGATGCATAATTCCTTGTATAAACTCTCTTGAAAGTGATTGTCATCAATTACCAAAATGGGGGAGATTGAAAGAACATGCGGTGCCCCCATGTTTTGTTTTGGTAATTGATGACAATCTCTATGGACTAATGGTTGCCTTGAGTTATATTTGAAGGTTTTGTCCATAGGCTTTTCTTGAAGTCCATGTGTTGGTTTCAAGGAGTTTATGAGTTGACCAAGGTGCTATTAAGGAATTATCTAAAGATTGGTCATGTGAGTGTTGAGCTTATTGCAAGCATGTCTTGAAGAAGAAGATTGTGTGATCATTCATGTTTACCTTCAAGACATCATCCAAATGTTGGTTTCGAGGAGTTTATGAGTTGACCAAGGTGCTATTAAGGAATTATCCAAAGATTGGTCATGTGAGTGTTGAGCTTATTGCAAGCATGTCTTGAAGAAGAAGATTGTGTGATCATTCATGTTTACCTTCAAGACATCATCCAAATGAAGAGAGTTGGAAAGATTCAAGGTTGATCAAGACTAAGTCAAGAGTGAATCAAGTTGACCAACTCACAAAGCGTAGAAGATGTACCGAGAGGGATCAAGTGATCCCATGGTATGGTGAGCATTATCCAATGCACTTTGTGTACTAACCCATGGTCTATGTGAGAGTTCTATGTGGGGTTAGGTACGTGTCCATGGGCTTGCGTCAAGAGGAAGATATCATACAACCCATGGAAAGGATGACATCAAGTGGTGATCGTCATCATGATTGCCGTGTGCAAGTTCAAGTGGAGCATCACGAAGAGATCAAGTGCTTGAATCTTGCCATCCTTTGTGGTGTCAATGGTCTTGTGAAGATGTGCCGAAAAGAGGCTCACCCATAGTGGACTATGGGGGAGCAATCATCTAGTCTTCATCGAGCCAACGCAATCAAGAAAGGTGGTCCAACTTGAGGGAGTCAAGATCGTCATCATCTAGCTCAAGTGGACCATGTGCAAGGCAAAGATTTGCCCTTGATAGGTTTTCTCTTTTACCGGTCTCGTTGTGGTAGTTGGGAGACCGGGTTATAGGATCGCTTGTCAGTACTTTCAAGGGGGCTCTCAAGTTGGTAGCTTGATCGTATCATTAGTAGAGATCTCAAACCATTGCATCCTTGCATCATGTTTCTTGGTTCTTGTTTGGTTCTCTTTGTGAGTCTTAGAGCTTATGGTCATCTTGATGACAAGCTTGAGTTCATTGAAAACGGAGTTCGCATGCGTCTTCTATGATGTCTTCGGTGTTGGAGGTTTTATGGCCTTTTCTAATTTGCTTCTTATTGATATTTCTTTCAAGATTGTGTTAGCCCTTGTTTCACAAACTTGGTTTCATCGAATTCGGAGCTCGTATGCGAAAGTTGTGGCTGTTTTGATATTGCCTGTTTTACATAGAGAGGTTGTACCGCCCCATAGAGAGGTTGTACCGGTTGACCGATACAACCGGTGTTTGGAGCGGTTGTACCGCTCCAGAATTGGTCCGGAGGTTGTACCGGCCATGTACCGCTCTACCATCAGACTAGCTTCTGTTGTGGTGCGGTTGTTCGGTGGTTGTGGGCCGGTTGTTCCGCTTATTGCCTGTTACCGGTTGTACCGGTGCTCATAGCGGTTGTACCGCTCCTATGTCTTTCTGCACATAACGGGCAGATTCGTGGGGACCTATTTAAGGGGGTCTTCTTCCCCAATGGTTCCCCATCTCTTGAGCTCGTTTTTGCCCCCATTGTTGACCTTCTTTGAGCTTGCTAACTCTCAATCCCTCCATGGATTCTTGCTAGTTTTGAGGGAAAAGAGAGAGGAGATCTAGATCCACACTTCCACCAATCACTTTCTCCTCTATGTGAGGGGAACCCCTTGGATCTAGATCTTGGAGTTCTTTGTGTTCTCCTTCTTGTTCTTCCTCTTACTTTCCTCCCTAGCATTAGTTGCTTTAGTGGGATTTGAGAGAGAAGGACTTGGGTACTCTGTGTGCCCTTGCCATTGCATTTGTGCATCGGTTTGAGTTCTCCACGGTGATACGTGGAAGTTACAAGTTGAGAAGCTTATTACTCTTGGGTGCTTGGTACCCTTGAGCTTGTTCCTCTTGGGTGCTTGGGCGCTCTAGACGGTTGGTGGTGTTCGGAGCTCAATCATTGTGGTGTAAAGCTCTGCAAGCGTCGGGTCTCCAATTAGGTTGTGGAGATCGCCTCGAGCAATTTGACGGTACCGTGACCGCCCCCAAGGGTTGCCAAAGTGTACGGGTTCGGTGACCGCCCCCAAGGGTCGCCGTTTGTACGGGTTCGGTGACCGCCCTCAAGGGTCCCTTAGTGGAATCACGGCATATTGCATTGTGCGAGGACGTGAGGAGATTACGGTGGCCCTAGTGGCTTCTTGGGGAGCATTGTGCCTCCACACCGCTCCAAACGGAGATTAGCATCCGCAAGGGTGTGAACTTCGGGATACATCGTAGTCTCCAGTGCCTCGGTTATCTGACCGAGCCCTTTACTTATGCACTTTACTTTGTGATAGCCATATTGTTCTTTGTCATATATCTTGCTATCACATAGTTGCTTATCTTGCTTAGCATAAGTTGTTGGTGCACATAGGTGAGCCTAGTTGTTGTAGGTTTTGTGCTTGACAAATTAACCGTTAGGTTTATTCCGCATTTGTTCAAGCCTCTACCGCAATTATTTTAAAACGCCTATTCACCCCCCCCCCTCTAGGCGACATCCACGATCTTTCACCCGGGCTGGCGACGGCGGCAGCGGCCAACCCGTCCGTCGAGGGAAGGCATGCTGTCATGGTCGGGTCAGCAGGGCCCCGCTCATTCTCGTCACCGAGCTAAAAGAGGAAAAAGAAGGGGCCCGCAGCAGCAGGCTTTGGCGGCAGGCCCGACGCGAGCGGCTGTCTCATCCGCTGACGACGCCAAGACGGTTGTGCAGAGGCCAGCTAGCGAGCTCCCACTAGTCGTTGGCACACCGGAAGGCCCTGGAATTTCAAACACCGGCTCCCCCCACGATCCCGAGGACGATCCTGCCGGACCCACCCCTGTCGCGGCTGATCCAACGCCGTGTCGGAACCTTGCCCTTTTGAACCAGGTCCTAGACTCGCAGCCTGTGGTGCCAGAGGCTTCAGGACTGGCAGGATCTACTGCTGCCTTGTCGGGGCAAAGTGGCATATCGCCTACTCCTGTCGCCCTGGCAGGCCCAGGAATCTCCACAGACCGGTCATCGCAGCACCACGATTCCCACAACGGCGGTTTCGGCGGGAGGAGGCGCACTCGTTTTGCCCCCCCCCCCCCCCCGGCCCGCTAACGCGCCTTCGCCCTCTTCTGAAGCTGGGGTCCCCCCTCATCCCATGGTTGCTGATGGGCCAAATGTGGCTGGGCCTCCCACTGCTAAGCCCACACCTCCAGCACCGCTGCCCCTTGTGGCTGCTGCCGGAACCCCTGTCACTGGATCTCCGGAGGCCGAGGCCCAATGCCCAATTTCCATACTGCGGCGGCCTTGGGGTCACTTTACGCCCACACCCAATGCTAATCACCGGTCGCCTGCCCCTAGACCCCGTTCTCCAGCATCTGGACGGTTTGCCTCGCCGCCAATCACGATGCGGCGATCGTGCAGCCGTGCAACCACGCAGCAGGCATGGACGCTCGGCGAGTTTCTGGCCGCGGCCACGAAGCACACCAGTGCGTCGTTGCCGACACCCGGGAAGCGGCCACGTCGCCCCCTCAACTTCGCCCCACGGCGAGGCCGTTCCATGGCTGCCGCCACGCCTGCGGCGGCGCCGCCGACGGCAGAACGGAGGGCCCATGTGTAGATCCTGCGCACCCTAGGGATTGTAGGCGCCAACCAAAAGATCACGGCCATTGAGATGAAAGCCTACAGCGACATGTTCGCGGCGCTGGGCTATCGCTGCCCTGGGCGATCGGGAGATCCCAGCGTGCTTCGCCTCCACGCGCGAGGCCGTTGCCTGCGAGAGCTATGTCCACCGGTCCACTCATCATTGACCCCTTGTTCATGGATCACATACTAAAGATCGCAGTTTGGAATGTTCCTGACATTAACTCGCGTGCTTGGCGTAGTGCCATCCGTTCTCTGTTGGGCACTACCGGCGCCTCCATTGTATGCCTACAAGAACTAAGATGGCTTTGATCTACTTGCCCATTGTGCTAGACATCCTCGGCTCCGAGTTCAACGACTACACTTACCTCCCGGCCGATGGCACACGAGGCAGCATCCTCCTCGCCTGGAAGAGCAGGGTTGTCACGATCTCTGACCCCCTGCTCACCCAGAACGCGCTCACGGCCAAGGTGTCCGCGGCCTCCGGGACGCCGTGGTGGCTCACGACGGTCTACGGACCCCAGGATGACGCAGACAAAATCCTATTCCTCCAGGAACTGCGTGATATACGTGCGGCCTGCCCCGACCCATGGATGCTATGTGGAGATTTCAATCTCATATACCACGCCGAGGACAAAAACATGGGTGGCCTGCATCGGCGCATGATGGGAAGATTTCGCCGCTCCATCAACGACCTCGCCTTGAAGGAGATATAGCTCAACGAGCGTCGCTTCACGTGGTCGAATGAGCAATCGCCGCCCACGCTGGTGCACCTTGACCGCTTTCTTTGCACCTCTGATTGGGAAGATGGGCACGGCGAATGTCACCTCCGATGCCTTGCTTCGGTCGTGTTAGACCACTGTCCGTTGCTGTTGGATTGCTCTCCCATGCCGACGGCCCACAAACACTTCCACTTCGAGGACTACTGGCTTCGACTGGATAGCTTCCACGACACCGTTGCCACGGCTTGGAGCTCGGTGCACGATGACGACCCCTTCCGGCGGGGCTGGTCAAGCGCCTTCAAGCTACTGCTCGCTGCCTCTTGAGTTGGAGTGCCAAGTCCACGGGCAACATTCGGGACAAGCTTACCATATCACGCGAGCTGATCTTGCGCTTCGACAAGGCGCGTGAGGACCGGGTGCTCTCGCCACCGAAGGAGTGGCTATGCAAGCAGCTCAAGCTCGCCTACCTCAGCATGGCATCCATGGAGCGCGCGATCGCTAGACAATGTGCCCGCATCAAGACTCTCAAGGACGGCGACACCAACACGAGCTTCTTCCACCGGCAATGCTCCTACCGACGGCAGAAGAACCGCGTGTAGAGCCTTTCCGTGGACGGGCAGGTGCTCACAGATCACGAGGAGATGGCCAACTCAGCGTTCTTGCATTTTGATGGCTTGCTGGGCACCGCTATTGACCGGGAGCACACCCTGGACCTTTCCCAACTCACTGAACCCGGCGACCTCGCATGCCTTGGCGCGCCTTTCAGCCTGGAGGAGATATGGGAGGTGGTCAAACGCATGCCAGCGCGCAAAGCGCCCGGACCGGATGGCTTCACCGTGGAGTTCCTGCGCGCTTGCTGGAGCATCATCCGGCAGGACATCTGGGACGTTTTCGAGCAGCTGTACGCACTGCGAGGGCGCAGGTTCAGCAAGCTTAACCAAGCGTTGCTAACCTTGCTGCCCAAACGCGCGGATGCCCACAAGCTCGGCGACTATCGACCGGTCTGCCTGATCACATAGTGGCCAAGATCTTCGCCAAGGTCCTGTCATTGCGCCTTGCTCCCAAGCTCAACACCCTTGTCAGCCGCAACCAAAACGCGTTCATCGCCGGACGTAGCCTCCACGACAACTTCATTCTAGTCCGCAATCCCTCAAGCTGCTGCATCAACTTGGCGCACCCAGGATCATGCTCAAAATCGACCTCACGCGCCCTACGACTCCATCTCCTGGCCCTTCCTTTTCGAGGTGCTGCGCTAGTATGGGTTTGGAGATCGATTCCGGGAGTGGCTGGCCATCCTTTTGTCCACGGCGAGCACTCGATTCATGCTCAACGGAGTTCCCGGCCCGCCGATCTGGCACCGCCTCAGACTGAGACAAGGCGACTCTACCTCCCCGCAACTCTTCGTGCTGGCGGTGGACACACTTGGGAGGCTGATGCGCCGCGCCCTCCAGACCGGCATCCTCCAGCTGCTTCACCCACGACGCGCCATCCCGGCGATCTCTCTCTACGCCGACGACGTGATGCCCTTTTGCCACGCCACTACCGAGGAGATATCCGTTGTCAAAGGCATCATGGGCGTGTTTGGCACGGCTTCTGGGCTCCGGGTGAATTACACCAAGCGATGATTCTGATGCGGGGTTGTTAGAGCTGCTTTGATGCCCCGTCGTGGCCCTGCCGGTCACTTATCTGGGCATCCCGCTCACACCCGCCGCCCCTCCGTGGCCCAGCTACAACCCCTTGTCGACGCGATGGCGGGCCGGCTCCCTACCTGGAAGGCATGGCTGATGAACAAGGCCGGATGGCTGGCGCTCGTCAAGTTGGTGCTCAGCGCAATTCCGATTCATCAACTGCTCGCACGCGCGCCACCAAAGAAAACCCTGAAGCAACTAGAGAAGATTTAGCGTGGTTTTCTTTGGGCCGGCCGCGCGAACGCCCACGAAGGACACTACCACGTGAATTGGCGTCGGGTCTGCCGCCCGCTCGAATATGGCGGCCTAGGTGTCCAGGATCTTGAGCGCATTGGGCTCTCGCTCCGGTTGCGTTGGCTATGGCTTGCGCGTATGGACACAGATCACGCATGGCAGGGGCTGGACCTGCAATTTACTTCAGAGGAGCGTGCGCTCTTTCACGCTTCCACGACCATGGCCATCGGGGACGACACGACCGCCCTCTTCTAGGAGGATCGCTGGCTCGGCGGCCAATTCGTCCGCGAGCTTGCGCCCATGCTCTTTCAGTGCATCCCCAAGCATCGCCGGAAGTCGAGAACGGTGGAGGAGGCCATGACCGGCAACAGTTGGGCGCGCGACATCCATGGACTGCTCGGCCTTCCCGAGATTTTACAGTACCTGAAGCTTTGGCACTTAGTGCAGCATGTCGAGCTGTCCAGCGAGCCGGACAAGTTGCTCTGGAGTTGGACCGCCAATGGAGCATACACCGCTCACTCTTGCTACCAGGCAACCTTCCAGGGAGCGATGGGCTGCCACTCCTGAAGCTCATATGGAGGACTTGGGCACCGCCAAAAGTGAAAATTTTCCATTGGCTGGCATGTCAAGATCGCTGCTGGACCGCGGAGCGACTCGCACGTCGTGGCCTGCAGCACCACCCGCGGTGCCTTCTGTGCGACCAAGAACTGGAGACGATCAGGCACTTGATGCTCACGTGCCCATTCACTAGGCAGACATGGCATGAGGTCCTATCTTGGCTGCGCTTGCCGGCGCCGGCGCCCGAGCACGACGACTCGCTCATGGATTGGTGGCTGCGCGCGAAGGAATCCACACCGCCAGCGGTCCGCAAGGCGCTGAAATCCGTGGCGCTTTTGGTGCCGTGGATGATTTGGAAGCATAGGAATGCGTGCGTTTTTTACCATGTGAGCCCATCGCTCAATGAGCTTGTCGACAGGATCAAGGACGAGGCCCGATGTTGGGCAAAGGCCGGGGCTCAAGGGCTCAGGATCGTTTTGCCATCATCCTGGGATGTCCACTGAGCCCCTGACGGCTGTGTAAATCTGCCTCCTAGGAGGATGTAAATTCCCTCTCTTTCCAATGCAATGAAACGCAAAGGCGATTTGCGTTTTCTCGAAAAACCTGAAATGTGAGAGGATAATGGTCATACAAGGTTATACCATGATTCCTCTGATCACAAAATGTTTCGGAAGAGAATGCCCAGCAAAAAACTTTGCCACAGAATTGATTCACAAGTTCTGAAAAGCGCTCCTTCTCCTACAGCAAATAAACTATTAGTGCATGCCAACTCACAAATGGTAATAGAGAAATCGTGGTTATCAGAGGTACCCAATCGATAGAAGCATTATCAGTGTCGAAAAAACCTTCTGTTTCAAGCTCAGTAATCAACACTTTGAGATGACCTTTTTGCTGAAATTTTTAATATACGTTCAAAACTCAGTAGACATAAATATAATAATATCAAAAGCAGAGTAAACATTGTACAAATTGTACTTGGTCGTTGGCACAGTTGTATTAAGTAGATTTGTGAGAAAGATACATCAACTGTAATTATTGCGTGTTTTCTACATGTAAAAACTGCAGCACTAAAGATGTGAGATGATATAGATTCTTATCCTGCACAAAAACCTAAGCTAGCTCACACAAAGTCGGTACTTGGTAGCCAAGATATCTTTGCTGATTTATCTTGCTAAGGAAATGCGCAGATTTTTTCTAGCTCTGAAAACTCAGTATGATGCAGCTTACAAATTATTAGCAACATAATGATCCACGTAAAGTCTCCAGGCAAATGAGAACTCATTATATGGTATCAATATAGGTGGGAGGAACCTATGTGATAGGATATTGACATATACCAGCTGCTTGGATGGAAGGATGACAAGGATAGAGGCAACCACATTTTCAGCATATTCGCTCTAGATGCTGGCTCTCCACACCCTTGTGAAACCCTTTTCCACCCATGGCAACGGCTCCTCCCTCCCTCCCCCTCCCTCCCTCCAAGGAGGCAAGGCCAGACAGAGCCGTCGACGGGGACTGAGACGGCGACCAGCAGCAACTTTGGAGAACAAGCTTTCTGATTCTCCTCTCCAAATTCTAACCAGGAAGAACCAACTTACTGTGACTCTGTTTCGTCAGTTGTCTACTGCTCCCTGATCGTATCAGTTTAACTATCATTTAAATTGTACCACAGGCACTTGACGCGTGGTAGACTGGCAATATTTTTGTTGTTCTTTCAGTTCCCTTTTCATAGGAATGAAGGCAGTATCAGTTTTATTACAGTTCCCTTAAGAGAAACAACTTTCTAGGTTTTCTCTAGAAAATCTGTAATAAAAATTATACAGGTGTACAACTCAGTTGTAAAGTACATTTTTTCTGAATATAATTGTTTCCTCCGAGTGCATATCATTATCTACTGATTTTTTTGTTTGAATACTTTCATCACCACTAGTAAAATTGACTTCTCAAGAAAATAAATTATTTGTTTCATCTAAAATAGATGTATTTATGCCCAGTGGTGGAACTACATGCAGCATCCTGGATGCACGAGCACCAGGGTCAGAATGATTTTTAGCAGTAATTAGCACCTACATCAGCATGTGCATCATGCTAAACTAATAGCAGTGCATCAGGCTTGAAAAAATTTCACAGCCAAGCCTGTTGCCATGCGTAGGCCCTTTACAGGCAGGGTAGGCCCGTTAGGCACTAGTTGGAGGCTATTAGAGATCAGGCACATGAGCAAACATACATATAGTGATTGATCGATCCATGCACAGCCCACGCTACAAACGTTCCACTGCCAGGCGCCAGCCAATTATCCACCGTTCTAGATCCTAGCCGCGGCTAGTGCACCCTAAGTCTCAATTTCCAGTCAGCTCAAAATTTATTCGTCTAAACAACATGAGTTATTCTGAACTTTTTAACTATCTTTCCTATCTTGCTGGCATGCCGTGTTTTTTTTTTATTCTGGAAAGCTATTAGCATAATCACCGCAATGATGACAGTTTTTTGAAGAATGTTATTTGCTGTGTGAAAAAAGAAGAAATAAAGAAAGTCAAGAACGATTCATGAAAATAAGTGTGCAATATTAAAAGGTAACTTAAAATAATTATATTTGTTCATTCTATTATTTTAATACATTATCAAGGATTAAGGTCAGATGATGTGTTTTGCTAACTCCGACTATCTTTTAGTGGCATCATCAGTAGCTTATTCATTTCGGTACGATGCCTCTTGACTTCTAGTATATGCTAAGACTTATCAAACACATTGCCGTTGGTAAAATTTTGGTTGAGTTACAACCTTTACAGCACCATAGGTTTTGTTAAGAGTTATATTGATGATGGCTTTTGGCCTTCTACATTCTAGCCTTTTGGCATCCCACTTGTACATGTATATATGTTGGTTGTGGCCTCCAGTAATACTAAGTGGCATCATAACATGGTATAGAGCTAGGTCTTTTTTTAGCATGCGCAACTCGTGCTTGAATCCTGTCTATCGCGCCACCACCGATTCTCTCTGCCGACGCTGCTATTCCTCCTTTCCGGTGGCTGGTCTATCTCCACTGGCCCCGGCTACTAGGTTGGATGTCGCCTAGAGGGGGAGGGGGTGAATAGGCGCTTTAAAATAATTACGGTTTAGGCGAACAAATGCGGAATAAAACTAGCGTTTAATTTGTCAAGCACAAAACCTAAAACAAGATATCTGGAATAAAACTAGCGTTCCACTGCCACGCTACAAACGTTCCTCTCTCTTGTCCCTCAAGAACTAGCAAGAATCATTGGAGCGATTGAGAGATAGCAAGCTCGAAGAAGGTCAACAATGGGGGCCAAACACGAGCTTAAAGGATAAGAACCATTGGGGAAGAAGACCCCCTTAAATAGGCCCTCCCAAATTATAACGTTATGCCCACAGCCCGCACATAAGCTGTACTACCGCTCCGGAAAGCAGTACTACTGCTCGGACAGTAGTACCCACAGAGCAGCGCAATGGCGAGGAGCCACGAGGCGGTAGTGCCGCCGGACCGATACTACCGCTCGCCCTAGCGGTACTACCGCTGGGTTTGCAGCTCAGGGGCCTATGGAGATAGGGCAAGCCAGTGGAGTGCGGTAGTACGGCAACAATGGTACTACCCCAGTGTGAGCGGTACTATCGCTTATAAGCCGTAGTACCGCACACCCAGTTCCGCCCTACTACCGTTGAGAGCGCGACAGATCCAGAAGCAACTGGATAAGCGAAAGTGGAGTTGTAGCGGGCGGGCAGTACTACTGCTCACACTACCATTCTACTTCTGCGCAACCCGATACGAAAAGTCGAGTCCCCAGAAGCATCGGTAGTAGCCGCGGTACTGGACAGCAGAAGTACCACTTATAAGCGGTACTACCGCGGGAGTGCTACAAAGAGGCCCAAGCAAAACAGATGGATGCAATAAAACCTGAACTGCCATAACATCTACAAATGAGCTCCGAATACAGCAAACTCAAGCTTGTTGGATAGATATCGGCAAGTACTATCCAAACACCGACTGGTTTTCAGTAAGAAGAGGCAATAGAAAATGCCAACGATATAGAGATGTGAAACCTCTAGGAATAAACAACCGGCAAAAACTACAACATCGAAAACATCATAAAAGATGCATATGAACTCTGTTTTCGATGAACTCGAGCTTGTCATGAAGATGACCATAAGCTCTAAAACTCCAGGAGACAATGTCAGGACTGCGATAGGACGGCGGCCCTCAGTCTGTCCCATTCCAGAGAGCCTCCTCCTGGCCAAATGCTCGGCGGAATGCGATGTTCCACTGGCCGTCTACCCACGCCGCGGAAACCAGAATATACGGGTCCGAACAAATAGCAAAAAGGCTAGGGAAACGAATGCGTAGTGGCTCATCACCCAACCAATGATCGAGCCAAAATTGAGTGTCATTCCCATTCCCAACCGAGAAGGTGGTGCCGAGCCGGATCTCGTGCTTAATCTTCTGGATAGATTTCCAGAATCTAGACCCAGCTACGCGCGAGCATGTCAAGAGGGGCACCATAAGCTCTAAAACTCATAAAGAGAAACACCAAACAAGAACCAAGAAAGATGATGCAAGGATGCAATGGTTTGACCTCTCTACGAATAATACGATCAAGCTACTCACTTGAGAGCCCCCCTTGATAGTACGGCAATTGATCCTATAGCCCGATCTCCCAACTAGCACCATGAGACTAAATAGAAAACCTATCAAGGTCAAACATTTGCCATGCACATAATCCACTTGAGCTAGATGATGACAATCTTGTCCTCCTCAAGTTGGAGCACCATTCTTGATTGTGTTGTCTTGATGAAGACTAGTAGATTGCTACCCCATACTCCACTATTGGTGAGCCACTCTTTAGCGCATCTTCACAAGTCCATTGTCACCACAATGGACGGCAAGCTTCAAGCATGTGATCTCTTCGTGATGATCCACTTGAACTTGCACACCGCAACCTAACCCCACAAAGAACTCTCACTAGACCATGGGTTAGTGCACAAAGCGTAATGGACAATGCTTACCATACCATGGGATCACATGATGCTTCTCGGTACATCTTCTACGCTTTGTGTGTTGATCACCTTGACTCACTCTTTGACTTAGTCTTGATTAACCTTGTATCATGACATCTCCATGACCAATCTTTGGATAATTCCTTGAATAGCACCCGTCCGTCCCGAGCTTCAGATCGATCAGCCGCCCGTCCAAGCGCCACTAGCCGACGGACCAACTCCAGCCGCCGGCCGCCGGATTCTTTTACTCCCGCTGAACGTCCGCAGTAGCTCCTTCCCGATCGCTGATCAGATCGAGAGGCATCAGGTCCGCCCCTTTGGATCAATTTGGTCCTCGATTCGGCTGGCCTTCCGCCTGGATAGATTCGGTCTGCCTCTGGTTTGACTGCTCTTGACCGCTCTTGTCCAGGACCCATCGGGTGTTCAGTTGAGTGTATTGGACCTCTTCGGTGGCCTTTGCAGATTGGATACTAAAAAAGAGTGGAAAAAAGAGAAAGGGAGACAGAAAAGGTGGTGTCTTTGATGTCATCGGGCCATGTCGCCATCCCGCGCTGCCAGGTGATATTTGATGGGACTAAATATGTTGAGTTCATTGCCTTCATGCGTATTCACATGCGTGGCATTCGTCTCTGGGGTGTTCTTTCCGGCAAGGTCCCCTGTCCTCCGCGCCCAGTTCCTCCTGTGGCTCCTACCCCGTCGTTGCTGATGATGCGACTGCTGCTTATGACCAGTAGATCTTGGATTAATCGAATGCTCTTTCCGTTTACCATGATGATCTGGCTGCTTACACTCGGTGATATGATGATGTGTTCTACCTCAGTTTGCTTCTGAGTTTATGGGCCTCGGCACTATCTTTGAGATGTGGGCAGTGATGCTCTCTACTTGTTTGTGGTCTGTCAGGAGCATGCTCTTCAGCAGGGAGACTCCACTGTTGATGAGTTCTACACTCAAAGTCCTACTATCTGGCACCAGCTTGACTCCCTTCGCACTATTGTTTGTGGCACTTGCCCGTGTTGCTAGACTGTGAGGTCAGACTAGAGGTTCAGCGCGTCTATGAGTTCTTGTCACGGCTCCATGGGGAGTTTGAACCTCGACGTTCTCAGTTGTTTGCTCGTGGTCGTGTTCCTATTTCTGAGGTGCTTTCTGAGCTTCGTGCTGAGATTCGCCTCTGTGGTGCTGGTTTGCTTCAGGTTCCCTCTGTGCTCACTGCTCGAGTTGCTGCTCCGCCAGTGTTCTCTCGCTCCATTGCTCCGCCGCTACTGCCCACTTCTTATGGTAATGAGGGTCGCTCTCGTTCTCTTACTCATTGCAGCTACTGCACCAGGGATGGTCACCCCGAGTCTGAGTGCTTCAAGAAGAAGCGTGATACGTGTAATAGGGAGCGCAGTTCTTCTTCCAGGACTCGTGCTTCTTCCTCAACGTCATCTACTGTCTCCTTGACTGAGCGGGATATCGTGAAGCTTAAGCGTCTACTTGTTGTTCAGGTTTTTCAACAGGTACTACGGGCTCTGTGACTGGTACTTCTAGTGTCGAGTGACCACCATCTACACAGTCAGGTACATCCCCATGGGTTCTGGATTCTGGAGCTTCATTTCGTATGTCTTCCGATTCTTCTCTCTTGTCTCTCGTAGATCTCTTGCTTTCGGGTTCGTGTCCAGCGGGATAAGCTTGCCAAAGTCGCTAGAACGAAGTGGTGGAAGCTCAAGGGGAAGATAGCTCAGGCGTTCAAGGAGAGGGTCATTAAGGAGGGCCCTTGGGAGGAAGGAGGGGATGCGGACAATGTGTGGATGAAGATGGCGACTTGCATTCGTAAGGTGGCCTCGAAGGACTAAATAATTGTTGTTACCAAGCATGCAAAAATGATCTCTACTTCACGAATCCAAGAAAATTTACATGGATATGCAGAATTCGAACATTTGCATGGATGTTTATTAAAGGGCAGCCCGGTGCCCCGCTTGCGCAGGGTCCGGGGAAGGGTCCGATCACTTTGGGTCTATAGTACGCAGTCTTTCCCTACATTTCTGTAAGAGGCTGTTTCCAGGACTTGAACCCGTGACCTCATGGTCACAAGGCAACAGTTTTACCACTACGCCAAGGCTCCCCTTCGCATGGTGCCATACTATGCAAATAAACTTTCATTTACTCACAAAAGAACTGATGATTCAGAAAACATGAAGTTACAAGTATTTCTAGCTGTGCCCAGTAAATAGAAGTTAGTCTCTGTCCCCTGGTTTAGCATCAGCTCATTGTTTGGATATTCTCTATAATGTTTGGATGAGAAGAGTTATTCACTAAATAGAGATGCACACATGAAACATACAAATGCCTATTTTTTCTTGTGTTAACCTCATAATCTAGCTTCTTAAGTCATGTCAAACCTGTTATGATGCAACTTAGTATTACTAGAGGTCAAAGCCAACATATATACATGTACAAGTGGGATGCCAATAGGCTAGAATGTAGAAGGCCAACATCATCAATTGAGTTTGGGAGGTAAAATCCATGTCGCTCTCTAGTCATGGCCTTGAAGAAATCCGCTAGATGAACTCGGAAGGCACAAGAGCAATAACATGATCCTGCACAACAACACACAGAAAAGAAGCATCAACACCAATATGCTTGGTAAGCTCATTCTTCATGGGGCACCTTGCACTACTGATGGCACCTGTACTGTCTGACAAGAGGGTGGTAGGTGTAGAAACAGAAACACCAAAATCCTCCAGTAACCATCGTAACCAAGTCATCTCTGCTGTCAGAAGAGCCATAGTTCGCAACTCGGTCTTGGCATTCGAACGAGAAAATGCAGTCTGTTTCTTCGTCTTCAGGCAATAATGAGAGAACCACCAAGAAAAACACAGTAAGCAAAAAGTGAACGGCGATCCGAAGGATCACTAGCCCATGTTGCATTCGAACAGCCCGGAGCTGTAACGAGCTGGAACGGGAAAATAGAGACGGTAAGAGATCATGCCACAAAGATATCGTAGAACACGAAGGTGACTATAGTGAACTGAAGTGGGAGTAGAAACAAACTGACTCAAAATATGGACAGGATAGGTGATATCCGGACTAGTGACAACAAGATAGACAAGACTCCCAACAAGATGATGATAACGCGCCGGATCATACAAGGGCTCACCATCAGAAGCGCGAAGGTGAACATTGAGCTCCATAGGAGTCTTAACAGTTTGTTCGTCACTAAGAGCCACATGAGCAAGATCTTGCATATACTTTTCTTGGGAAGTAAAAAAGCCATCAGAGGTGGAGAAAACCTCAATCCCAAGAAAGTAACGAAGAGGACCAAGATCAGACATAAGGAACTGCTCACTGAGACGAGCCTTGACAAAGGCAATGTACTCAGAATCGTTGCCAGTGGTGATCATGTCATCAACGTATAGAAGAAGAGTGCGACCATGAGCAGAAAGGTCGACAAATAGTGCTGGATCATGAGCATTGGGCGAAAAACCAACTGCAGTGGCCACAGAGGCAAAACGCTCAAACCAAGCACGGGGGACTTGCTTAAGGCCATAGAGAGAGTGACGAAGACGACGAACCATGCCATCGGGAACTGAATACCTGAATACCCAGGTGGTGGCTGCATAAAAACCTCCTCACACACCTCACCATTAAGAAAGGCATTTTTTACATCAAGCTGAGGCACAGACCAATGGCGAACAGAGCCCACGACGAGAAGTGTGTGAACAATGGTCATACGGGCCACAGGAGCAAAAGTCTCGACCGTGCTCTTGCTGAAAGCCACAAGCCACAAGACGAGCTTTATAACGCTCAGGAGAACCATTGGAGCGAGTCTTAATCTTATAGACCCAAGTGATGGGACAAACATGGGGAGGAAGAGAAACCAGATCCCACGTGCCATTGCGCTCAAGTGCAGCATTTTCCTTTGCCATTGGAAGCTGCCATTCAAGATGAACAACAACATCACGATAAGAGGTAGGCTCAAGTACAACCGAAAGACCATATCGACTAGGAGAATAGCGGCCAGGAGGAGGGCAAGGCCGAGCCCGAAGACCATAATTCGGCTGGGACGAGGAAGACGACGCACCAAAAGTAGATGACATGATAGTAGATTCATCCACAACATGTGGACGACGGGTATAATGAAAAGGAAAAGTGGGACGAGAAGGAACCACGGAGGTGATGGAGACAGGGAAGACATCGGTGATGAGGTGGAGAGTCATGCAACAAGGGAGGAGAAGAAACCGTAGGAGAAGACAGTGTCGGATCTGTAATAGTGGGACAAGGAGTAGGAATACGAGGCACAGAGGGAGGTGTATCAGGAAATGTGAGAAAAGAGATATCCTCTATTGAAAAGGTCGAGGAGGATGGTTGCGGGTAGAATGGACGAGACTCATCAAAACTCACGTCCCGGGAAATACGCATCCGATGACTGACTGTATTCTAACACCGATAAGCCTTATGCTCATCACTGTAGCCTAGAAAAACACACTCAACAGACTGAGCGATCAGTTTGGTGTGTTCTCGGGGGGGCAAGGAGAACATAGCAAACACAAACAAACAACCGAAGTGCCGAATAATTAGGAGAATTACCAGAAAGACGCTCTAGAGGAATACCACCATGCAGAGCAGATGAGGGCTGAATGTTTATGAGATATGTGGCAGTGCAGACAGCCTCAGCCCAAAAATGAGGCGGAACAGAGGTGGCAATCATCATCGCATGAGCTGTCTCAAGAAGGTGACGATGCTTGCACTCAGCCACGCCATTCTGAGCATGAGCACCAGGACCAGAGAACTGGGCAATAGTACCCTGCTCAACAAGAAAGCCATGCAACATTTTGAGATATACTCGCCAGCAGAATCAACACGAAACACACAAATAGGTGTAGAGAACTGCGTGTGAACCATGTCAACAAAACACTTATAAATAGAGAGAACTTCACTAGGAGAAGACATAAAGTAAAGCCAAGTGTAGCAAGAGAAATCATCTATAAAAATAATATAGTATCGATGACCCCCTTTGGAAGCGAAGGGAGCCGGACCCAACAAATCGGAATGTACTAAATCAAAAGGGCGCTGAGACACCGACTCACTAGTAGGATAAGGTAACTGAACTTGTTTACCAAGCCTAACCCTGACACTCTAAGCAGACATCTCCTGAGACAGGCCCCAAAAGACCATGATGAACTAAAGACGATAGTCGAGAACCACAAAGGTGACCATGTTGAGGATGCCACTGCTGGAAGGAGCTAGTAGCTGAAGTGACGAAGGCAGATGAACTGGCGAGTGTGGTGGCAGCGTAAGGAACATGAAGCCGGTCTAACTCCCAAAGCCCCTGAGAATCATGTCGGCGAGGACCGGCCCCAACCAGAGCCTTCGCGTGACGATCTTGGATAGTGCAAGAATCAATGTGAAGAATGACATGACAACCAGAATCAGTAAATTGACTCGTGGAAAATAGGTCCATGGTAAGGCGAGGAACATGAGAAACATCCGGAACATAAAAAGAATAAGTGGAAAGAGTGCCTCGACTCGCAACAGGAAGAGAAGTACCATCAACAACAAACAACAACAACAACAACAACAAAGTCTTTAGTCCCTAAAAAAGTTGGGGTAGGCTAGAGGTGAAAGCCATAAGATCTCACGACCAACTCATGGCGCTGGCACATGGATAGCAAGCTTCCACGCCCTCCTGTCCATAGCTAGTTCTTTGGTGATACTCCAATCCTTCAGGCCTCTCTTAGCGGACTGGTAGCATGTCAAATTCGGTCTACCCCGACCTCTCTTGAGATGCTCCGCACGCTTTACCCTATGCACTGGAGCTTCTGGAGGCCTGCGCTGGATATGCCCAAACCATCTCAGACGATGTTGGACAAGCTTCTCTTCAGTTGGTGCTACCCCAACTCTATCTCGTAAATCATCATTTCGGACTCGATCCCTCGTGTGGCCGCACATCCATCTCAACATACGCATCTCCGCCACACCTAACTGTTGAACATGTCGCCTTTTAGTCGGCCAACACTCAGCGCCATACAACATTGCGGGTCGAACCGTCATCCTGTCGAACTTGCCTTTTAGCTTTTGTGGCACTCTCTTGTCATAGAGAATGCCAGAAGCTTGGCACCACTTCATCCATCCGGCTTTTATTCGATGGTTCACATCTTCATCAATACCCCCATCCTCCTGCAGCATTGACCCCAAATATCGAAATGTGTCCTTCTGAGGTACCACCTGCCCATCAAGGCTAACCTCCTCCTCCTCACACCTAGTAGTATTGAAACCGCACATCATGTACTCGGTTTTAGTTCTACTAAGCCTAAACCCTTTCGATTTCAAGGTTTGTCTCCATAACTTTAACTTCCTATTTAACCTATCGTCAACTAGCACCACATCATCTGCAAAGAGCATACACCATGGGATATCTCCTTATATATCCCTTGTGACCTCATCCATCACCAAGGCAAAAATATAAGGGCTCAAAGTTGAGCCCTGATGCAGTCCTATCTTAATCGGGAAGTCATCAGTGTTGACATCACTTGTTTGAACACTTGTCACAACATTATTGTACATGTCCTTGATTAGGGTAATGTACTTTGTGTTTCTCCAAGGCCCACCACATGACATTCCGCGGTATCTTATCATAGGCCTTCTCCAAGTCAATGAACACCATATGCAAGCCCTTGTGCTCCCTGTATCTCTCCATAAGTTGTCGTACCAAGAAAATGGCTTCCATGGTCGACTTCCCCGGCATGAAACCAAACTGATTTTTGGTTACGCTTGTCATTCTTCTTAAGCGGTGCTCAATGACTCTCTCCAATAGCTTCATTGTATGGCTCATCAGCTTAATCCCATGGTAATTAGTACAACTCTAAACATCCCCCTTGTTCTTGAAGATTGGTACTAATATACTCTGTCTCCATTCTTCTGGCATCTTGTTTGCACGAAAAATGAGGTTGAAAAGCATGGTTAGCCATACTATCACTATGTCCCCGAGGCCTTTCCACACCTCAATGGGGATACAATCAGGGCCCATCGCCTTGCCTCCTTTCATCCTTTTTAAAGCCTCCTTGACCTCAAACTCCTGGATTCGCCACACAAAACACATGCTGGTCTCATCAAAGGAGTCGTCCAACTCAATGGTAGAACTCTCATTCTCCCCATTGAATAGCTTGTCAAAGTACTCCCGCTATCTATGCTTAATCTCCTCGTCCTTCACCAAGAGTTGGTTTGCTCCGTCCTTGATGGATTTGACTTGGCCAATATCCCTCGTCTTCCTCTCTTGGATCTTGGCCATCTTATAGATGTCCCTTTTGCCTTCCTTCATGCCTAACCGTTGGTAGAGGTCCTCATATGCCCGACCCCTTACTTCACTGACAGCTCGCTTTGTGGCCTTCTTCGCCATCTTGTACTTCTCTATGTTGTTTGCACTCCTATCTAGGTATAGGCGTTTGAAGCAATCTTTCTTCTCTTTAATCGTCTTCTGGACATCATCATTCCACCACCAGGTATCCTTATCTTCGCCTAGTGCTCCAAAAAAATTAAAACACTAAGTTCGTTATTTCAATAGAGCATTTTTTTCCAAAACTTACAAGCACAAAAGGCACTAAGGAATCTACATGCTTCACTTTTTTGGCATTTGGAACTTAGTTTTTTTCGGACTGGGAGTCCGCGCTCTGATGCAGCTTTGAGTACTCGGTTTTCCTAGCATACTTTGCTACTGCTCTCAAATTATAAATGACCAATAATAGAAGCCATATATTGGAAATTCCCACACAAAACTTTGCGATTTGCAAAAAAGAATACGTACTGTCAGAAATATTGTATTTTGGATGCGTATGGATCCTAAGCAAGATTAGTTATATAGCATTGCTAAGCAAGGGTGTGTATTTAGTACAAAACAGAAGTCTAGCTTTGCCCAGCAAACTAGCCTCTATGGTCTAGAGCTAGCAGAGCCGAAGCCAAATCAGCTCTCTTCCAGCAACAAGCAATAAAAGTAATGGTAAATGCCTACCCTTGTAGGCTAGCTCTTCCAAGCAAACTACCATTTGTTCGTCAGCTCATATTTTGCTGTTAGCTAGTAGCAGGCTGAAAGAACTTAACAAGTAGCCTAGCCATTGTAGGCTGTAGCTTGTGCTAACGAGAAATCCTTGCCTATCTAGCCAGCACGAGCAGAAGATCCAAACACACAACACACCCTTACTCACCTTCATCTATTGTCAATGATGAGTATTCATATAAGTTGTTCGTAGCAACACAACACAATTATATATTGCATTAAGATGTATTCATACCGACTCATCCTTAAGGAGGCTTTGTAAACAATCAGAGTAAGTGTAAACTTGATGCCGAATTTCCACAAACTCAGCTCTCCACTATGAGGGGAAGAATCTTGTTAAGGAAATACCCATTAGAGAAGAAACAAAGTTATGAATAGTTCACGAACAATTAGCACCTCCAGAGACAACTTTATGAGATCATCTTCTATATCTGAAAACTCCATCGCCAGCTCACCCTTCAAAAGATTCTTTACAAAGTCATCCTGCATATCACAACAGAGTTAAAATATTAGAAGTACGTAGTGGTACTTGTATTGACGCAAATAATTACCTTAGAAGATATAAATTCATCCATACGATGATCTAGCCCACCGGAAACCAAAAGCTTATCAAACTCTTTATGCAAGCGTATTTGCTCTGTCGCCCAGTGATACTGGAAAAGATAGTTCCATTACAAAATTTAAGCTGATCAAAATTAGAAAATAAAGGTACCCATACATAAATAAAGAACACATAAGTCAAGTTTTCAATTTTCTTAACTCAAATATGAATTTTCAGTTCCCAGTGACTGGTTATTTGAAACCATTGGTAGTCTGTCATACCCAAGAAGAGCTTAGATCCAAATTTGCAATTTTTTCAAGTTACCACGCTACTTAATTGTTTTATGGTTTCCATTACCCAACTTTTCCCCTATTGTCAACCTAGGTCCAGGATTTGAGCAAGTTCTATAACCATGGTCTGTATTATTCCATATAGGTCACATTAGTCTACATGCAATACAAACATAACAGACACACAAATAAGGCATGAAATGTGATGCCTTCTGAACAAACTTATTCTTGTAACACTGCAGTGAACTTTACGAAATCGAGCAAAAAGAGAAGACCCAGCCAAGTAACACATTAGAAATTGTGGAGTCGGAGGAAAAGAGCAGAGTACACCTTGTGAAGTATCCAAAAGAACTTGATTGAAAATGATCAACTGAGAACTTCAATATGTATATTGTTAAGCTTCATGCACTAGCCAATGCAACAAAAAGTCAGTCGACGACGAGGTGCCTACGGTGACTTCGTAAATCTCAAGATGATATGCCGGCTCAGTCTTTCGGAGGTGCTCATAGGGGTAGGGCGTGCGTGTGTGCGTTCATAGGGGTGAGTGTATGCGCGTATATATGAGCGCTTGTGTCTGTACTGATGTTCAAAAAAAAAGTCCAAACTAATGGAAAGAGCTAGGCAATCCACATATACACTTTAACACCCCCCTCTCACGTGTGACCCGAGAAGTCAACACGTGAATAGACTCAAAGGTATGGCTCGAGAGACCTATATGTGGACACAGAGGGGGTAGCAGCAATTTTTTTTGGATAAAATGCGAAAGCCAGGACTTTGAACTCAAGACCTTAGCTCTGATACCATGTTAAGCTTCATGAACTAGCCAACGCAACCAAAAGTCCGAACTGATGAAAAGGGCTAGGCAATCCACATATACACTTTAACGTATATCAGCATAAGGTATCATTTTCATAATTAGATTCAAGAATGATTCCTTAACATGTATAGACATGCAATAGACAAGTTATCAACTTGACATTTTGTGAAGGTCAGTATCATAGAGGAAACAGAAATAAAAGAGACTGTTAACAATGAAGCCAATAACCTCATGTATCAGTCACGTACCTTGTTATCTTTAAGCTTAGTCTCAAAAAATGTGTATGCATAAGGCTGCAAATGCAACTTAGAATCACGTGTAGCTGGTACTACTTGCTGCAAAGACAAACCAAAATGAAAGGAACTCCTAGTCACGCCAAAGTGCTAAGAAGTCAGAAAATTGATGCAAGAACATACCTGGACGTATTCTCTATTACTCGCCTTGTTATAATGATCAACTATCCACAAAAGTGTGGCCATGTGGCTCTAAAGAACAATAAAATTTGTTTAGTTGCACCCAATAAACAGTTCAGAAAAGGAAAGGTAAAAAAAGTACTCTCAAAGAAAGTACAAGGCTTTAAAAGTTCCACAAGTCACCTGGCGTATCAGAGGATGATATACAGGTTCCCAAAGAAGTAATACAGTGTGCAGAAACTACAAAGATAGAAAAAAATGCTCAGATCAATCGTCAAATAGACTACTTTTATTTACTAATTCTACAGGCAAACAAAATACTCACATCAACGGATGGTAACAGAGCCCATTCAGGAAGCTCATATTGTATCTCAGATTTATCAAGGAGACGCATTTAATAATATCAGAAGAACGATCGGAGACCTGCAAACCATTAATACGTGAGCTGTGGTGCTTCAACTATACTAACACAAAATGCAGCGCATTGGATTAATACCTTGATGTAGGGCTTGAGTATGATTAGTTTGCTAAGAAATTTGGTTTTTTCCCTTTGGTATATAAGGCCATTCATTGAATAAAATTGTTGCTACAAGGGCAGACAAAAAAATCTGTTAGACAAAATATTCGCAAACATATATACATGAGAAATTCATCGCAAAATGCTTATACCAAAGTGAAGAGTATATCAAACTGCTTACTTGCCTCAAAGATGAGATGGTCAACATATAAGGGTGCTCACAGCTGTTGATGCCATACTTAGATCTGAACTCTGGCCTCAATTTCTGTAAGAGAGCTTCTTCTTTCAAATAATCACGCTGCGAGTGTTTATAATCAGAGAAGTTATATTGGTCCCTTGATATCAGAAAAGGCATTGACAACAAGCCTTGCAGAGTACCAACAACAAGAAGTAATAATGTCCCTTTTTTTTAAGAAATAAATATGTTATGAAGAAAATATTTTCCTCTACAATCCTATTTTATGCAATACATGAAAAATAATTTCTAACGAAAACCCTATTGTCTCATGTTTGATTTCCTTTCAAGTTTCAACTATCAAATAATTTCTAGATCTATTGAAGCAAGGTCAGGGATCTCATTTATTAGCAACAATTATGCAATTGTTGTGGTTGTTGTCTTAGCATCCCATAGTTAACCATAGTGCAAAGCATTGCAGCAGATGCCCATATTTGTTTATATTTTTAGGTAAAACACTGACCCTGCCAAGGTTGTCCACCTTGCACACATAAAAATGCACAAGATCAGAAACACAACTTCCACCTGCCTACAAAACTGTTTTTTTATCGAAAAACTGCAGAAGCCCCATCAGAAGATAATCATTATATTTGATCATAAGATAATATTGTCCAAAGCAATAACAGGTGCAACAAACAAATTACCTCATCAGAGACATCCATGGAATCCACTTGTTCCAACATTCCATATAAGCAGGAAGGTATCTCTGAAATTCATCTTCAAACTGGTTGTAACATGAAAGAGGATGTTGTAACCAAGAAATGTCTACCAAAAGAAAATGAAGTAATGAACCTTCAAAGATGTTCAGAATCCATAAAAATATAAAAATAGAAAAGAAACATACTTCCCAATTCCAGTCAGATCCCTCAAGAAGTTCCTTAGCAGCAGAGCCTGCCTTTACTCGAAGATTTTTCATTTCATTTTCCAACCAGGATGTATAATTGTTTTCAGCGCAGCGGTTTTCTTTATCTTCTCCGTCAGAATCCTATCACAGATACATGAATGAATGAGTATGTTATGCGGGGAATCCATATAGGCAACATGGGGCCCACAGCAGGCACAAAGCATATGAATGCAGGAGCAGCAACAAGAAATCAGAGTTTAAGTTGGGTTTGAATACGTAAGTCAATCCTTCTGGTGCATGTGTCAACCAAGGCTATATGAAATTGGTAGTAAACCCCATCAGCAGTAAATGGCCACTACAGAAGAAGTCCTAATTGGCCTTCAACCATGTCTTTCAGGTAATTGCTGCCACCATCCTCTATAAAATGAAGCCACCACAGTTGGTTGAGCGAGCTATCAATTAACAAGTCATAACCATGATCCGTCTTCTCTATCCTACCCCCGTTACCCTTCCCTCCAAAGCACCAAACGGCATCGCAACACCAGCTGGCTGATGATTCATCGTCCAGAGACACCTTTTGGGCACAGCATCAACCTTATCATAGACATGTGACTATTAAGACCGAGCTGCAACATACACTGCCCTCCTGCCAACAAGACCACGTAAAATTTGTAGCAGGAAGTCAAGAACTTGGTAACAGAGCAGCAGCTCCTCCGTGACATCTGCACCTGCCTCTCTACTCTAGAGAGTGCAACCACCAGCATGTGTACCATCGTCCCTGGTGCCCGCCAGATATCCACTTGCCTCTGCCATCCTCGGCCGTCAACTCCAATCATATATAACTCCACCATTGCATCAACCGCTCTCTCAATTCCATGCCCATCAAACCATCAGGCCCACTATCCAACACCTGACCTCCAGCACACCACCTCCGCTAACCACCACCAAGTCGCAGACCCACCTGCCCAATATTGCGCCATCACCTCCCAAACCAATCCAGTTATCTCCACTTTCCCTGCACAATTCCTCCATCATAGAACCATACTGTCTACTACCACCAATTACTATCCTCACCACCTTCCCTTCCAACCCTAACCTTGTAAGCTCTTTGCTCACAATCCCAAGTATGCTAAGCTCGAGTTCCCACAGTTTGATAATCCCTCCGTCCCATAATATAAGATGTTATTACATCCATTGTACTCATATATTGGATGTAATAAGATCTTACATTACGGGACCGAGGCAGTAGAAAATAAAACCCCTTGTCATGGCTGAAGCAATACAAGCAAAATTTTAAGGGCCGGCAGACAATGGAAGCAAACAAGCTGCGGCTTGCTTTGTTCCATATCAGCAGCAAAAAGCATGTACCCAGTGCATTCTATAAATTGCAAATATGAAGTGTATTTGAAGTGCATAAATCACACATCGTAGTGACTCCCTTGCATTAATAACTTACCTTTACCAGATAAACATACAAGTCTTCACAAAGAGCATGCAGCTCTTTGTCCACACTACCATCTGTACTTGACCCTGATTCATGTCTTAGACTTTGGGTTGCACATTGGAGCTCATTGTCTAGACGCCGAATCAAACACGGGAGCAGATCATCTACGATCAAACGCTCAAGCCGCACATCATTTGTGGAAACTGCAAGCTGAATCAGATAACGGCAAAAGTGAAGAGCCTTGATTGCTGCTTTATGTCAGGACCCCGATTCTATGCCACACCGATCTAGCATGTAACACCTCATATCACTTTGCGGCCTCACGCACGGTATTCCTACGGGTGTCGCCTTACCATGCTCGGGACCGTTTGCGCCTTTTGGCACACATATATGATAGTGTCGCTAGCATCCATATGACAAAGAACCCGGGCTGACATGGCTAGTCGTGAACCCAAAGTGGCACTAACTTACAGGGACAGGCATACATGACCCAGCAACGAACGTGTCGGTCATCAGCGAGTGAATTCGGGCTATAGCAACTGGGCTAGCAGGACTCCGGTAAACCGGGCTGTAGCAGGCTAACAGGACTCCGGTAGACACCGCGTGACATTTCCCCGAAGGGACAGACACAGGAACGAAGAAGGACACATGCCGGCCAGCCTAAGTGTTCCGGAGCAGTAGCAAGCTACCAGGGCTCAGTGGAAGCACTAGGAGACATTTCCCGGTAAGAGAGGCTACTAAGGATAAACAACTAGATAGTCAGATCCCACACATAGCAATACACATTACACGTACGCATAACATGCAAGTATGTGCTGTACAACATGGCATCACAGCATAACTCAACAACTCATATAGATAAAGGCTCAGAAGAGCCATCATAGCATTATTACAAGCAGGGGTCACATGACCCAACATTCAGAGCAAACAAGCAACAAGCGGAAGCATTACATGTCTGAGTACAGACATCTACAAATGAAAAAGGCTGAAGAGCCTGACTATCTACAACATCCGATCAAGATCGTAGCTGAGGTACAAGCTACTTGTCGAAGTTCATGAGATCACTAGTAAGACCGAAGTCTCTGCTGCAAAAACATAAATAAAGCAACATGAGTACAAAGGTACTCAGCAAGACTTACATCAGATCCTATCATACATGCATTTGTATCAAGAAGGTAATGTGGGGTTTAGTTGCAGCAAGCCAGCTTTGACTCAGTGGCTATCCTGTTCTACGACTACGAGAAACTTCTTTGAGGTGATATGGCGCACACGAGTCCACTAATCACCACACAATACACTACTATGGATTCATCCCCGTCTCCCTACTAGAAGGCCATCCATAGCACTCACACTTGTCTTGAGCAGTTTATAGTATCCACTTCAAGTTGTCTATGTACCACGTAAGCATCCAAGAAGTCCATAACCGCGGACTCGGCTATTCGAATAGATCATGTTAACCCTGCAGGGGTGTACTTCTTCACACACGCTCTCGCCACTTACCACCATGTACCGTCATGTATCTCGGCAACCTTCAAGCGGAAGCTTTGGCGAGGAGTCGGCCACGACCTAACTAACCACACAAGACTCTAGTCCAGGGTTATCGCCTATTCGGGTTCCATCCGCAAGGAGATCCGACCGGGGTTTCACTCACGGCCCCAAACGATGTGTGCAGGGTTCCCAAGCCAACCTCGCCGGATGGATCTACGCTTGGTACACCGTGCCACTTGTGCCTAGTCTGTCCCAAGCCCACCTGGCCGGGTGCCACTTGGTAGACTACTAACACTACCTACAAACACGAAACTAGTTGCCACTCACGGACAGAGATCAAGTTGGTTAATAAGTCGAGAGGAATTGAGTTACCGGAACCCAATGTGTGGTAATGTCGAGCCATTGACGACATACATAGAACTTCGGTGCTTAAGGACGGTTCGGTGAGACAACCCACCATGTACTCCTACATGGCCTCTCACCGCTACCTTTACCAAATCGTGTTCACACACTTCACTCTCGACACAGAACATATCGTAACACTCCAATTCATTCCCAATGAATCAGACTGACACAACTCTAAGCAATAGCAGGCATGGCATGGTAGGAACACAACATGGCTCAATCAACTCCTACACATGCTAGTGGGTTTCAACTATTTACTGTGGCAATGACAGGTCATGCAGAGGAATGGGTTCAACTACCGCAGCACAAAGTAGAAGATGAATCGTTGTTGTCCTAATGCAATAACTGAGAGCAGGAGCGAGAGAGTAGGATTGTATCGGATGAGTAAGGGGGTTTGCTTGCCTGGTAGATCAACAAGGGTGGCACTACTCCTTAGACAGGTACTCTGGAACACTCTCCGAAGCAGGACCTATCGAGAAGGAACGGTGTCGGCAATCAAAACACAAACATATGCAACAATATGATGCATGAACATGGCATGTAGATGTGATGCTGTTTGAGCTAATGCAACTAGCATTCATTAGGTTGAAGTCCATTTGAACCAAAGATTCAAATGCATCTCCAAACTAAGCTCTTTATAAATGTCATTATAGTGTTTCACTTATACAGTAGGTATAAGTTGGTTTGTCATGCATGAAACTAGTACAGATGGAAAGATTGCATTTTCTGATAATTTTTCATATATAAATTATTTCAATCTGAGCTAAGGTTGAATTTCTATAATTTTTTGAAGTTTATAGCATTTTCTGGATTTTCTAAATCAGAAAAGGTTAAGTGCATCGACAACTGCGTCATGCCCGTCGTGAGTAATGGTCTTGAATTAGTCAAATCGGCGTGTGGGGTCCACACGTCAGTGACACGGGGTTAAACAGGGGGGTTAGTTTACTTAACTAAAAGATTAGGGGGCACTGGGGCCCACATGTCAGCATCAGGGGGTTAGGTTAGTTGGTGATTAGCTTAAGCTAATCACCTGACGGCGGGGTCCACCTGTCAGGCCGGCGAGGTCGTCGGAGAGCTCGGGGAAGGCTGGAGTCGGCGGGGCGGCGAAGACGATCTCCGGCGATCGGAGATGAAGACGACGGCGCCGAGGATGAAGCGGAGCTCGCCCGGGTTGCTTGGCTCGGTGAGGAGGGAGAGGGGGTCGCGGCGGAGCTGTGGAGCGCGTCAGGGAGGTGCGGCAGTGGCCGAGGCCACGGTGGCTGCGGACGGCGGCGACGGCGATCTCGGCCGCGAGAGAGAGAGAGAGAGAGAGAGAGAGAGAGAGAGAGAGAGAGAGAGAGAGAGAGAGAGAGAGAGCGAGGGAGAGGAGGGGAGAGAACTGGGGGAGAGTGAGAGGGTCCGGGGGGCGCGTGGCGACGTGCGAGGCATCCAGGGCGACGGAGGGGAGGACAGGCAGGCGTGCGGCCACAAGACGGCGTCGGGCACCGCTTCCCCTCTGCCTACTGGCAAGAGGAGGAAGGCGGCTATGCCCCTGGTGGGCTGGGCCAGAACAGGAACGGGCCGCACCGCTGGGCTGGCTGAGGCGCCAGGTAAGCTTTTCCATTTTGTTTTCTTTTTTGTTTTCTGTAATTTGTTTTGATTTAGTTTTAAACACTAAATCATTTTATTCACTTCTGTCAATTTTTGTAGGAACTAGTTGGATTGCTCCAAAACTCCTCACCAATTAACAGAATTTTTGGACATATATTTTATATATATATATATATAATACTTATGAGCTCTTAAAGATATCCAAAGCAATTAATTACTGGATTAATTCCAAATGCCCAAAATAAATACTTATGAGCTCTTAAAGATATTGGTTTGATTTTTATCTCTGTCCAATATTTTCAGAGAGCAACATGAGCATTTTCTTGGACCTTTTTGGAGCAATTTTTATTTGGGTCATTTCCAAAAATGATTCTGAGGGTTTCACAAATCCCCATTTCAAATTTAAATGGAATTTAAACATGATGCACAAATGACTAGCTAGCCTTGAGCATACCAGAACTAGGGTGTGACAACTCGCCCCCACTGGAAAGAATCTCGTCCCGAGATTCAGGGGTCGACGAAAAGAAAGCGGGGTACTCCAGTCGAAGACGATCTTCTCGCTCCCAAGTAGCTTCTCTCTCGGAATGATGAGACCACTGAACCTTGAGAAACTTGATGTTCTGACGCCGGGTAACACGCTCTGCTTGATCAAGAATGCGAACCGGGTACTCTCGGTATGTGAGGTTATCTTGGAGATCAAGCGTTTCGTGGTCCACTCCGCGGATGGGATCCGAGAAGCAACGCCTGAGTTGAGAGACGTGGAAGACATCATGCACTCTGGAAAGATGTGGAGGTAGTTCCAACTGGTAGGCAACCTCTCCCGTTTAGCGAGAATGCAAAAATGACCAATGTAACGAGGAGCCAACTTGCCCTTGATACCGAAACGATGGGTACCCTTCAAAGGAGTAACCCGGAGGTAAGCTTTGTCGCCAACTTCATAAGTCATATCCTTATGACGACGGTCATCTTGACTCTTTTGACGAGACTGGGCTGTTTTCAAGTTCTCACGGATGATGCGAACTTGCTCTTCTGCCTCCTGGATCATGTCCGGTCCAAAGAATTGTCTTTGACCGGTTTCTGACCAGTTCAAGGGTGTTCGACATCTTCGTCCATAGAGAATCTCAAAAGGAGCTTTCTTGGGACTGGATTGATAGCTATTGTTATAAGCAAACTCGACAAAAGGAAGACATTTCTCCCAATCCATACCGAATGAGATAACGCAAGCTCTAAGCATGTCTTCGAGAATTTGATTGACCCTTTCCACCTGACCACTCGACTGAGGGTGGAAAGCGGTACTGAAGGACAGATGGGTTCCCATGGCAGTTTGGAAACTCTCCCAGAAATGAGAAGTGAAAAGACTATCACGGTCTGAATTGATCTCTAGTGGAACACCATGAAGTATACTATTCGAGAAATATATAAGTCGGCGAGCTGACTAGCGGTGATACTCTCTCGAACAGGTAAGAAGTGGGCCACTTTGGAAAGACGATCAACGACTACGAAGATAGCGTTATTCCCTTTCTTGGTCCTGGGAAAGCCGGTGATGAAGTCCATACCAACTTTATCCCATTTCCACTCAGGAATAACTAAAGGCTGAAGGGTGCCAGCAGGCCTTTGATGCTCTGCCTTAACGCGACGACAAATGTCACAGTTGGCAATGAACTGAGCGATTTCTCTCTTCATCCTAGTCCACCAGAACCTCTGGCGTAGGTCTTGATACATCTTAGTACTACCGGGATGAATTGTGAGAGGAGATTCATGCGCCTCCTTAAGAATCAATTGTCAAAGATGTTGCTTCTTGGGGACCACTAGGCGGTTCCCAAAGAAAACAACACCTCGATCATCTATAGAGAAACTACCAGCAATACCCTTGGCAATGTTCCTCTTGATCCGGGTAATCCCCATATCATGCTTCTGGGCTTCTATGATATGATCCACAAGAGTAGGTTTCGCCACCAAGGTAGAAAGGAATCCATGAGGAGCAATGTGAAGATTAAGCTTACAGAATTCCTCATGGAGAAGTGGTTGGCCTTGCCGTAACATAAGATTGTTGCAATAGGATTTACGACTTAGCGCATCGGCCATAACATTGGCTTTGCCTGGAGTGTAGGTAATCCCTAGATCATAATCTGAGATCACCTCCAACCAACGTCTTTGCCTAAGGTTCAAATCTGGTTGGGTGAAGATATACTTGAGACTCTGGTGATCGGTGTAGATCTCGCAACGTTTACCAAGAAATTAATGTCGCCAGGTCTTGAGTGCGTAGACTACTACCGCAAGCTCTAGATCATGTGTAGGATAATTCTCCTCATGTGGATGCAATCACCGAGATGCATAGGCAATCACATGACGATCCTGCATAAGAATGCAACCTAGTCCCTGTCGTGAGGCATCGTAGTAGATAACAAAGTCTTTAGTGAAATCCGGTGGCACAAGTATGGGAGCAGAAGTCAGGCGTCTTTTCAGTTCCTGAAAACTGTACTCACACTGTGGGGACCACTCAAACTTTTTATCTTTCTTGAGAAGTTCCATGAGAGGTTTGGCTACTTTGGAGAAGTTTCCAACAAAGCGGCGACAATAACTGGCTAGACCAAGGAAACTCCTTACTTGTTTAACCGTTTCAGGTGGAGTCCAATCAAGAACGGCCTGAACTCTCTCGGGATTGACAGCAATGCCCTTACCAGATATCACGTGGCCCAGATAGGTCACTTCTGGCAACCAAAATTCGCACTTGGAGAACTTGGCATAAAGGCGCTGCTCTTTGAGTTTTTCTAGCACAAGTCTAAGATGTTGACATGCTCTTCCTCGTTCTTCGAGTAAATAAGAATATCATCGAGGTAAACCACGATTTAACTTATCTAAGTACTCCATGAAGATCGAGTTCATCAAGCGGGAGAATGTAGCTGGAGCGTTGGTTAGACCGAAGGACATGACGGTGTACTCGTACTGGCCATAACGAGTGACAAAAGCCGTTTTAGGAATGTCCCCGTTCCTGATCTTGATTTCGTGGTAGCCTAACCTCAACTCCATTTTGGAAAAGACTGAGGATCCAGCGAGCTGATCATACAGGTTGTTGATCCTGGGGAGCGGATATTTGTTCTTTATCGTGACCAAATTAACGGGACAATAATCTACAACCATCCGGTCCGTACCGTCTTTCTTCTTAACGAAGAGGACGGGGCAAGCCCAAGGAGAAGAACTAGGACGGATGAAACCCTTTTGCAAGGACTCATCAAGTTGTTTCTTAAGCTTGGCTAGTTCTAAGGGTGCCATCTTGTAAGGTCTCCTAGAGATTGGAGCGGTTCCTGGGATGAGATCTATGACAAACTCTACATCTACATCGGTGGAATGCCTGGCAGTTCCTCTGGAAAGACATCCGGAAAGTCACGGACTACCGGGATATCTTCAAGGTCTGGAAGAGGGCTGGCATTAAGGGAATAGAGTTGGCGCTTTGCAACTCTGGTGGAGACAGTAACTATCTTGCCAAATGGGTGTGTAAGCTGAACAGACCTGGTGAAACAATCAATCTTGGCATGATGAGTCGTCATCCAATCCATACCCAAGATGATGTTAATATCCGAAGACTTGAGAGATATCAGGGAAGCAAGGAATACAAGTCTGTCAACATGGATTTCATTGCCATAACTTATCCTAGAAGTTTGCCATTTGGATCCAGGGGTTTGAATAAGTAGCGGGGAGGGCATATCACAAAATGACATGTCGTGCAAGTGGGCATAGCTTTCAGAAATGAAGGAATGAGACGCTCTAGTATCGAACAGAACCGATGCTCGATGACAGTTGACAAGGAGTGTACCCAGAACAACATTTGGATCATCATGAGCGTCTTTAGCTGAGACGTGATGCACACGTCCATGTTTAGGGTGAGCTGATTTGGCACTGATCATCTTGCGTGATGGCTTACCACGGCCAACAGACTTCTCGGGCTGGGGTGGAGCAACACTGGTCTGAGTGCAAATATGGGCAATGTGGCCTGGCTCTCCGCACTTGTAACAAATCTTGGAGGTAGGACGTGGACCCGCATTGGCAGGCGGTCCACCAATAGGCCTGGGTGGAGCATACTGCTAAACTGGATGAGGTGCCACATAAGATGGCCTCGGTGTATATCCGGGTGGAAGAGCGGAGTTCGGAACCCAAATCCGGCGCTTTTGAGAACTAGAACCGGAGGAAGATCCCAAATCACGGTTGTGCTTACGAGACTCTGGTAAGTGAGCTGAGCTGTCTCTGCATTAATGGCTTTGTTCACTAGAGCACGGAATGTATTGCAATGATGCGGTGGAGATCACGACGCAACTTGGGGTTGAGACCCTTCCGAACCTAGCTCGCTTCTTGGCGTCCGTGGACACCTCTTACGTGGCATAACGGTGAGGTTCCCAAACTCTCTCTTGTAAGCATCAACGGCCATCTTACTCTGGGTGAAACTACAGAACTCTTCTCTCTTCTGCGATCAATGAGGGCACGGGAATGTGATGCTCGCGAAAAACCTCGGTGAAATCCCTCCGTAGGAATCGCCACCGGAAGCATAGCCTCATAGTTCTGCCACCAAAGACTAGCAGGACCTTCCAGGTGGTATGTGGCATAGGTGACCTTGTCATCTTCAGCTGAACGCAACTTATGAGTGATGCTACGGAGCCAGTCATCCGCATCGAGTGGCTCAATAGAATGATGAAAGGTGGGTGGGTGCAAGCGGATGAAGTCATGAATGGTTGCAGACTTATTGGACTGATGTGCGTGTTCTCCTCGATACGTGCCAACAAGCGGTTAGACTCATGCTTGTTTCTCTCCATCTCTAACATGAACTACGCCAAGCGAAGGTTGGTCAGAGGATCCTCATCCCTACCATCTACGTGGTTACGGCTACAAGCAATGTAACTTCGCTTAACTAATGACATCCCGAGAAAGCGAAACCAAGGACGGATCGGCATCAACTATAGACTGTAGAATGTAGGACAAAGAAATTAGTATCTCTCGAACTCCTAGGGCAATTCCGGCAACATAACGGCAGTAGAATGCTCAAAATGGGACATCCTGCTAAAATGGAGTAGTACAACAACTCAATATCACCAGTCAAGGTTCTGAGATCATACTAAACAGGTTACACCGGAGGTACTCGAAACTGGGATACGACTCTGATCAACCAATCCTATGGGACTACAGAGTAGTAACACGTGATCCTGATAGACGGAAGAGAAAGCCTAGTTCCTTAACCCCGTAGGAAAGGTAGGATGACCTGCACTGGAAGGCCATGAGGTATAAGGAGTAAAAAGAGCCTTACGTTCCTTCCCACAATCAATTCCCTTACATAACTAAAGAATTTTAGACTCAACTTGACCAGTTTGGCTTGGTAATCCTACAGGCGATCGGGGCTCACGATACCAAAGTCGGGACCCGATTCTATGCCACACCGATCTAGCATGTAACACCTCATATCACTTTGCGGCCTCACGCACGGTATTACCAATGGTGTCGCCTTACCATGCCCGGGACCGTTTATGCCTTTTGGCACACATATATGATAGTGTCGCTAGCATCCATATGACAAAGAACCCGGTGACATGGCTAGTCGTGAACCCAAAGTGGCACTAACTTACGAGGACAGGCATACATGACCCAAAGAACGAACGTGTCGGTCATCAGCGAGTGAATTCGGGCTATAGCAACTGGGCTAGCAGGACTCCGTTAAACCGGGCTGTAGCAGACTAACAGGACTCCGGTAGACACCGCGTGTCATTTCCCCGAAGGGACAGACACAGGAACGAAGGACACATGCCGGCCAGCCTAAGTGTTAGGAGCAAGTAGCAAGCTACCGTGGCTCAAAGGAAGCACTAGGAGACATTTCCGTAAGAGAGGCTACTAAGGATAAACAACTAGATAGTCGGATCCCACACATAGCAATACACATTACACGTCACGCATAACATGCAAGTATGTGCTGTACAACATGGCATCACAAAGCATAACTCAACAACTCATATAGATAAAGGCTCGGAAGAGCCATCATAGCATTATTACAAGCAGGGGTCACATGACCCAACATTGAAACAAACAAGCAACAAGCGGAAGCATTACATGTCCGAGTACGGACATCTATAAATGAAAAAGGTGAAGAGCCTGACTATCTACAACATCCGATCAAGATCGTAATGAGGTACAAGCTACTTGTCGAAGTTCTTGAAATCACTAGTAAGACCGAAGTCTCCGCTGCAAAAACATAAATAAAGCAACATGAGTACAGAGGTACTCAGCAAGACTTACATCAGATCCTATCATACATTTGTATCAAGAAGGTAATGTGGGGTTTAGTTGCAGCAAGCCAGCTTTGACTCAGTGGCTATCCTGTTCTACGACTACGAGAAACTTCTTTGAGGTGAGATGGCGCACACGAGTCCACTAATCACCACACAATACACTACTATGGATTCATCCCCGTCTCCCTACGAGAAGGCCATCCATAGCACTCACACTTGTCTTGAGCAGTTTATAGTATCCACTTCAAGTTGTCTATGTACCACGTAAGCATCCAAGAAGTCCATAACCGCGGATCCGGCTATTCGAATAGATCATGTTAACCCTGCAGGGGTGTACTTCTTCACACACGCTCTCGCCACTTACCACCATGTACACGTCATGTATCTCGGCAACCTTCAAGCGGAAGCCTGGCGAGGGAGTCGGCCACGACCTAACTAACCACACAAGACTCTAGTCCAGGGTTATCGCCTATTCGGGTTCCATCCGCAAGGAGATCCGACCGGGGTTTCACTCACGGCCCCAAACGATGTGTACAGGGTTCCCAAGCCCACCTCGCCGGATGGATCTACGCTTGGTACACCGTGCCACTTGTGCCTAGTCTGTCCCAAGCCCACCTGGCCGGGTGCCACTTGGTAGACTACTAACACCACCTACAAACACCAGAAACTAGTTGCGACTCCTGGACAGAGATCAAGTTGGTTAATAAGTCGAGAGGGTCGAGTTACCGGAACCCAATGTGTGGTAGTATCGAGTCATTGGACGACATACATAGAACTTCGGTGCTTAGGGCGGTTCCAGTGAGACAACCCACCATGTACTCCTACATGGCCTCTCACCGCTACCTTTACCAAATCGTGTTCACACACTTCACTCTCAGCACCAGAACATATCGTAACACTCCAATTCATTCCCAATGAATCAGACCTGACACAACTCTAAGCAATAGCAGGCATGGCATGGTAGGAACACAACATGGCTCAATCAACTCCTACACGTGCTAGTGGGTTTCAACTATTTACTGTGGCAATGACAGGTCATGCAGAGGAATGGGTTCAACTACCGTAGCACAAAGTAGCAGATGAATCGTTGTTGTCCTAATGCAATAACTGAGAGCAGGAGCGAGAGAGTAGGATTGTATCGGAATGAGCAAGGGGGTTTGCTTGCCTGGTAGATCAACAAGGGTGGCACTACTCCTCAGACAGGTACTCTGGAACACTCTCCGGAGCAGGACCTATCGAGAAGGAACGGTGTCGGCAATCAAAACACAAACATATGCAACAATATGATGCATGAACATGGCATGTAGATGTGATGTTGTTTGAGCTAATGCAACTAGCATTCATTAGGTTGAAGTCCATTTGAACCAAAGATTCAAATGCATCTCCAAAGTAAGCTCTTTATAAATGCCATTATAGTGTTTCACTTATACAGTAGGTATAAGTTGGTTTGTCATGCATGAAACTAGTACAGATGGAAAGATTGCATTTTTTCTGATAATTTTTCATATATAAATTCTTTCAATCTGAGCTACGGTTGAATTTCTATGATTTTTTGAAGTTTATAGCATTTTCTAGATTTTCCTGATTAAAATTTAAATCAGAAAAGTTTAATTGCATCAGCATTGCGTCATGCCTGCATCAGCAGGTCAACGGTGCTGACCAGGTCAAATCTAACGTGTGGGGTCCACACGTCAGTGACACGGGGTCAAACAGGGGGGTTAGTTTACTTAACCAAAAGATTAGGGGGCACTGGGGCCCACATGTCAGCGTCAGGGGGTTAGGTTAGTTGGTGATTAGCTTAAGCTAATCACCTGACGAAGCTAATCACCTGACGACGGGGTCCACCTGTCAGGCCGGCGAGGTCGTCGGAGAGCTCGGGGAAGGCTGGAGTCGGCGGGGCGGCGAAGACGATCTCCGGCGACCGGAGATGAAGACGACGGCGCCGAGGACGAAGCGGAGCTCGCCCGGGTTGCTTGGCTCGGTGAGGAGGAGAGGGGGTCATGGAGGCTGTGGGAGCGCGCTTGAGGAGGTGCGGGCGATGGCCGAGGCCACGGTGGCTGTGGACGGCGGGCGACGGCGATCTCGGCCCATGAGAGAGAGAGAGCGAGGGAGAGGAGGAGAGAAGCGGGGAGAGTGAGAGGGTCCGGGCGCATGGCGACGCAAGGGGCATCCAGGCGACGGAGGGAGGAGGACAGGGCAGGCTGCGTGCGGCAAGACGGCGTCGGGCACTGCTTCCCCTCGCCCTCTTGGCAAGAGGAGGAAGGCGGCTATGCCCTGGTGGGCTGGGCTGTAACAGAACGGGTCAGAGCACTGGCTGGGCCGAGGCGCCTGTAAGCTTTTCCATTTTGTTTTCTTTTTGTTTTCTGTAATTTGTTTTGATTTAGTTTTAAACACTAAATCATTTTATTTACTTCTGTCAATTTTTGTAGGAACTAGTTGGATTGCTCCAAAACTCCTCACCAATTAACAAAATTTTTGGACATATTATATATATATAACAAGTATATATCAAAGCAATTAATTACTGGATTAATTCCAAATGCCCAAAATAAATACTTATGAGCTCTTAAAGATATTGGTTTGATTTTTATCTCTGTCCAATATTTTCAGAGAGCAACATGAGCATTTTCTTGGACCTTTTTGGAGCAATTTTTATTTGGGTCATTTCCAAAAATGATTCTGAGGGTTTCACAAATCCCCATTTCAAATTTAAATGGAATTTAAACATGATGCACAAATGACTAGCTAGCCTTGAGCATACCAGAACTAGGGTGTGACAACTCGCTTCATCGGAAAGAATCTCGCCCGAGATTGTGGGTCGCATTTAAAAGAAAGCGGGTACTCCAAATGAAGACGATCTTCTCGCTCCCAAGTAGCTTCTCTCGGAATGATGAGACCACTGAACCTTGAGAAACTTGATGTTCGACGCCGGGTAACACGCTCGCTTGATCAAGAATGCGAACCGGTACTCTCGGTATGTGAGGTTATCTTGGAGATCAAAGCGTTTCGTGGTCCACTCCGCGGATGGGATCCGAGAAGCAACGCTCGAGTTGAGAGACGTGGAAGACATCATGCACTCTGGAAAGATGTGGAGGTAGTTCCAACGGTAGGCAACCTCTCCCGTTTAGCGAGAATGCAAAAATGACCAATGTAACGAGGAGCCAACTTGCCCTTGATACCGAAACGATGGGTACCCTTCAAAGGAGTAACCCGGAGGTAAGCTTTGTCGCCAACTTCATAAGTCATATCCTTATGACGACGGTCATACTGACTCTTTTGACGAGACTGGGCTGTTTTCAAGTTCTCACGGATGATGCGAACTTGCTCTTCTGCCTCCTGGATCATGTCCGGTCCAAAGAATTGTCTTTGACCGGTTTCTGACCAGTTCAAGGGTGTTCGACATCTTCGTCCATAGAGAATCTCAAAAGGAGCTTTCTTGAGACTGGATTGATAGCTATTGTTATAAGCAAACTCGACAAAAGGAAGACATTTCTCCCAATCCATACCGAATGAGATAACGCAAGCTCTAAGCATGTCTTCGAGAATTTGATTGACCCTTTCCACACGACCACTCGACCGAGGGTGGAAAGCGGTCTTGAAGGACAGATGGGTTCCCATGGCAGTTTGGAAACTCTCGTAAATGAGAAGTGAAAAGACTATCACGGTGCGAATTGATCTCTAGTGGAACACCATGAAGTATACTATTCGAGAAATATATAAGTCATGAAGTGACTAGCGGTGATACTCTCTCGAACAGGTAAGAAGTGGGCCACTTTGGAAAGACGATCAACGACTACGAAGATAGCGTTATTCCCTTTCTTGGTCCTGGGAAAGCCGGTGATGAAGTCCATACCAACTTTATCCCATTTCCACTCAGGAATAACTAAAGGCTGAAGGGTGCCAGCAGGCCTTTGATGCTCTGCCTTAACGCGACGACAAATGTCACAGTTGGCAATGAACTGAGCGATTTCTCTCTTCATCCTAGTCCACCAGAACCTCTGGCGTAGGTCCTGATACATCTTAGTACTACCGGGATGAATTGTGAGAGGAGATTCATGCGCCTCCTTAAGAATCAATTGTCGAAGATGTTGCTTCTTGGGGACCACTAGGCGGTTCCCAAAGAAAACAACACCTCGATCATCTATAGAGAAACTACCAGCAATACCCTTGGCAATGTTCCTCTTGATCCGGGTAATCCCCATATCATGCTTCTGGGCTTCTATGATATGATCCACAAGAGTAGGTTTCGCCACCAAGGTAGAAAGGAATCCATGAGGAGCAATGTGAAGATTAAGCTTACAGAATTCCTCATGGAGAAGTGGTTGGCCTTGCCGTAACATAAGATTGTTGCAATAGGATTTACGACTTAGCGCATCGGCCATAACATTGGCTTTGCCTGGAGTGTAGGTAATCCCTAGATCATAATCTGAGATCACCTCCAACCAACGTCTTTGCCTAAGGTTCAAATCTGGTTGGGTGAAGATATACTTGAGACTCTGGTGATCGGTGTAGATCTCGCAACGTTTACCAAGAAATTAATGTCGCCAGGTCTTGAGTGCGTAGACTACGGCTGCAAGCTCTAGATCATGTGTAGGATAATTCTCCTCATGTGGATGCAACTGTCGAGATGCATAGGCAATCACATGACGATCCTGCATAAGAATGCAACCTAGTCCCTGTCGTGAGGCATCGTAGTAGATAACAAAGTCTTTAGTGAAATCCGGTGGCACAAGTATGGGAGCAGAAGTCAGGCGTCTTTCAGTTCCTGAAAACTGTACTCTGCTTGTGGGGACCACTCAAACTTTTATCTTTCTTGAGAAGTTCCATGAGAGGTTTGGCTACTTTGGAGAAGTTTCCAACAAAGCGGCGACAATAACTGGCTAGACCAAGGAAACTCCTTACTTGTTTAACTGCTTCGTGGAGTCCAATCAAGAACGGCCTGAACTCTCTCGGGATTGACAAAGCAATGCCCTTACCAGATATCACGTGGCCCGGATAGGTCACTACGGCAACCAAAATTCGCACTTGGAGAACTTGGCATAAAGGCGCTTGCTCTCGAGTTTTTCTAGCACAAGTCTAAGATGTTCGGCATGCTCTTCCTCGTTCTTCGAGTAAATAAGAATATCATCGAGGTAAACCACGACGAACTTATCTAAGTACTCCATGAAGATCGAGTTCATCAAGCGGGAGAATGTAGCTGGAGCGTTGGTTAGATCGAAGGACATGACGGTGTACTCGTACTGGCCATAACGAGTGACAAAAGCCGTTTTAGGAATGTCCTGCCTCGATCTTGATTTCGTGGTAGCCTAACCTCAACTCCATTTTGGAAAAGACTGAGGATCCAGCGAGCTGATCATACAGGTTGTTGATCCTGGGGAGCGGATATTTGTTCTTTATCGTGACCAAATTAACGGGACAATAATCTACAACCATCCGGTCCGTGCCGTCTTTCTTCTTAACGAAGAGGACGGGGCAAGCCCAAGGAGAAGAACTAGGACGGATGAAACCCTTTTGCAAGGACTCATCAAGTTGTTTCTTAAGCTTGGCTAGTTCTAAGGGTGCCATCTTGTAAGGTCTCCTAGAGATTGGAGCGGTTCCTGGGATGAGATCTATGACAAACTCTACATCTCTGTCAGGTGGAATGCCTGGCAGTTCCTCTGGAAAGACATCCGGAAAGTCACGGACTACCGGGATATCTTCAAGGTCTGGAAGAGGGCTGGCATTAAGGGAATAGAGTTGGCGCTTTGCAACTCTGGTGGAGACAGTAACTATCTTGCCAAATGGGTGTGTAAGCTGAACAGACCTGGTGAAACAATCAATCTTGGCATGATGAGCTGTCATCCAATCCATACCCAAGATGATGTTAATATCCGAAGACTTGAGAGATATCAGGGAAGCAAGGAATACAAGTCTGTCAACATGGATTTCATTGCCATAACTTATCCTAGAAGTTTGCCATTTGGATCCGTGGGTTTGAATAAGTAGCGGGGAAGGCATATCACAAAATGACATGTCGTGCAAGTGGGCATAGCTTTCAGAAATGAAGGAATGAGACGCTCTAGTATCGAACAGAACCGATGCTCGATGACAGTTGACAAGGAGTGTACCCAGAACAACATTTGGATCATCATGAGCTTCTTTAGCTGAGACGTGATGCACACATCCATGTTTAGGGTGAGCTGACTTGGCACTGATCATCTTGCGTGATGGCTTACCACGGCCAACAGACTTCTCGGGCTGGGGTGGAGCAACACTGGTCTGAGTGCAAATACGGGCAGTGTGGCCTGGCTCTCCGCACTTGTAACAAATCTTGGAGGTAGGACGTGGACCCTCATTGGCAAGCGGTCCACCAATAGGCTCGGTGGAGCATATCGCTAACCGGATGAGGTGCCACATAAGATGGCCTCGGTGTATATCCGGTGGAAGAGCGGAGTTGAACCCAAATCCGGCGCTTTTGAGAACTAGAACCGGAGGAAGATCCCAAATCACGGTTGTGCTTACGAGACTCCTGGTAAGTGAGCTGAGCTGTCTCTGCATTAATGGCTTTGTTCACTAGAGCCTGGAATGTATTGCAATGATGCAGGTGGAGATCACGACGCAACTTGGGGTTGAGACCCTTCCCGAACCTAGCCTGCTTCTTGGCGTCCGTGGACACCTCTTCTGTGGCATAACAGGTGAGGTTCCCAAACTCTCTACTGTAAGCATCAACGGCCATCTTACTCTGGGTGAAACTACAGAACTCTTCTCTCTTGCGATCAATGAGGGCCTGGGGAATGTGATGCTCGCGAAAAACCTCGGTGAAATCCCTCCAGGTAGGAATCTGGCCAGCTGGAAGCATAGCCTCATAGTTCTGCCACCAAAGACTAGCAGGACCTTCCAGGTGGTATGTGGCATAGGTGACCTTGTCATCTTCAGCTACGTTCGCGGAACGCAGCTTATGAGTGATGCTACGAAGCCAGTCATCTGCATCGAGTGGCTCAATAGAATGATGAAAGGTGGGTGGGTGCAAGCGGATGAAGTCATGAATGGTTGCAGACTTATTGGACTGATGTGCGTGTTCTCCTCGATACGTGCCAACAAGCGGTTAGACTCATGCTTGTTTCTCTCCATCTCTAACATGAACTCTGCCAACGAAGGTTGGTCAGGAGGATCCTCATCCCTACCATCTACGTGGTTCTGGCTACAAGCAACAGAACTTCGCTTAACTAATGACATCCTGAGAAACGAAACCAAGGACGGATCAGCATCAACTATAGACTGTAGAATGTAGGACAAAGAAATTAGTATCTCTCGAACTCCTAGGGCAATTCCGGCAACATAACGGCAGTAGAATGCTCAAAATGGGACATCCTGCTAAAATGGAGTAGTACAACAACTCAATATCACCAACAAGGTTCTGAGATCATACTAAACAGGTTACACCGGAGGTACTCGAAACTGGGATACGACTCTGATCAACCAATCCTATGGGACTACAGAGTAGTAACACGTGATCCTGATAGACGGAAGAGAAAGCCTAGTTCCTTAACCCCGTAGGAAAGGTAGGATGACCTGCACTGAAGGCCATGAGGTATAAGGAGTAAAAGAGCCTTACGTTCCTTCCCACAATCAATTCCCTTACATAACTAAAGAATTTTAGACTCAACTTCACCAGTTTGGCTTGGTAATCCCACAGCAACAAAGCTCGATACCAAAGCTGTCAGGACCCCGATTCTATGCCACACCGATCTAGCATGTAACACCTCATATCACTTTGCGGCCTCACGCACGGTATTACCACGGGTGTCGCCTTACCATGCCCGGGACCGTTTGCGCCTTTTGGCACACATATATGATAGTGTCGCTAGCATCCATATGACAAAGAACCCGGGCTGACATGGCTAGTCGTGAACCCAAAGTGGCACTAACTTACGAGGACGAGCATACATGACCCAAAGAACGAACGTGTCGGTCATCAAAAGTGAATTCGGGCTATAGCAACTGGGCTAGCAGGACTCCGTTAAACCGGGCTGTAGCAGACTAACAGGACTCCGGTAGACACCGCGTGTCATTTCCCCGAAGGGACAGACACAGGAACGAAGGACACATGCCGGCCAGCCTAAGTGTTCCGGAGCAAAGAGTAAGCTACCGTGGCTCGATGGAAGCACTAGGAGACATTTCCGTAAGAGAGGCTACTAAGGATAAACAACTAGATAGTCAGATCCCACACATAGCAATACACATTACACGACGCATAACATGCAAGTATGTGCTGTACAACATGGCATCACGGCATAACTCAACAACTCATATAGATAAAGGCTCGTAAGAGCCATCATAGCATTATTACAAGCGGGGGTCACATGACCCAACATTCAGAGCAAACAAGCAACAAGCGGAAGCATTACATGTCCGAAAGTACGACATCTATAAATGAAAAAGGTCAAGAGCCTGACTATCTACAACATCCGATCAAGATCGTAGCTGAGGTACAAGCTACTTGTCAAGTTCTTGAAATCACTAGTAAGACCAAGTCTCACCGCAAAAACATAAATAAAGCAACATGAGTACAGAGGTACTCAAAGAAGACTTACATCAGATCCTATCATACATTTGTATCAAGAAGGTAATGTGGGGTTTAGTTGCAAAGCCAGCTTTGACTCGATGGCTATCCTGTTCTACGACTCACGAGAAACTTCTTTGAGGTGAGATGGCACACGAGTCCACTAATCACCACACAATACACTACTATGGATTCATCCCCGCCTCCCTACGAGAAGGCCATCCATAGCACTCACACTTGTCTTGAGCAGTTTATAGTATCCACTTCAAGTTGTCTATGTACCACGTAAGCATCCAAGAAGTCCATAACATGATCCGCTATTCGAATAGATCATGTTAACCCCGCAGGGTGTACTTCTCCACACACGCTCTCGCCACTTACCACCATGTACACGTCATGTATCTCGGCAACCTTCAAGCGGAAGCCTGGCGAGGGAGTCGGCCACGACCTAACTAACCACACAAGACTCTAGTCCAGGGTTATCGCCTATTCGGGTTCCATCCGCAAGGAGATCCGACCGGGGTTTCACTCACGGCCCCAAACGATGTGTACAGGGTTCCCAAGCCCACCTCGCCGGATGGATCTACGCTTGGTACACCGTGCCACTTGTGCCTAGTCTGTCCCAAGCCCACCTGGTCGGGTGCCACTTGGTAGACTACTAACACTGCCTACAAACACCAGAAACTAGTTGCGACTCTCGGACAGAGATCAAGTTGGTTAATAAGTCGAGAGGGGTCGAGTTACGGAACCCAATGTGTGGTAGTATCGATTCATTGGACGACATACATAGAACTCAGTGCTTAAGGACGGTTCCAAAGTGAGACAACCCACCATGTACTCCTACATGGCCTCTCACCGCTACCTTTACCAAATCGTGTTCACACACTTCACTCTCAAAGACCGTAACATATCGTAACACTCCAATTCATTCCCAATGAATCAGACACGACACAACTCTAAGCAATAGCAGGCATAGCATGGTAGGAACACAACATGGCTCAATCAACTCCTACACATGCTAGTGGGTTTCAACTATTTACTGTGGCAATGACAGGTCATGCAGAGGAATGGGTTCAACTACCGTAGCACAAAGTAGCAGATGAATCGTTGTTGTCCTAATGCAATAACTGAGAGCAGGAGCGAGAGAGTAGGATTGTATCGGAATGAGCAAGGGGGTTTGCTTGCCTGGTAGATCAACAAGGGTGGCACTACTCCTCGACAGTACTGGAACACTCTCCGAAGCAGGACCTATCGAGAAGGAACGGTGTCGGCAATCAAAACACAAACATATGCAACAATATGATGCATGAACATGGCATGTAGATGTGATGTTGTTTGAGCTAATGCAACTAGCATTCATTAGGTTGAAGTCCATTTGAACCAAAGATTCAAATGCATCTCCAAAGTAAGCTCTTTATAAATGCCATTATAGTGTTTCACTTATACAGTAGGTATAAGTTGGTTTGTCATGCATGAAACTAGTACAGATGGAAAGATTGCATTTTTTCTGATAATTTTTCATATATAAATTATTTCAATCTGAGCTACGGTTGAATTTCTATGATTTTTTGAAGTTTATAGCATTTTCTAGATTTTCCTGATTAAAATTTAAATCAGAAAAGTTTAATTGCATCAGCATTGCGTCATGCTTGCATCAGCAGGTCAACGGTGCTGACCAGGTCAAATCTAACGTGTGGGGTCCACACGTCAGTGACACGGGGTCAAACAGGGGGGTTAGTTTACTTAACCAAAAGATTAGGGGGCACTGGGGCCCACATGTCAGCGTGGGGTTAGGTTAGTTGGTGATTAGCTTAAGCTAATCACCGACGGTTAATCACCCGACGACGCAGGTCCACTCGTGCCGGCGAGGTCGTCGGAGAGCTCGGGGAAGGCTGGAGTCGGCGGGGCGGCGAAGACGATCTCCGGCGACCGGAGATGAAGACGACGGCGCCGAGGACGAAGCGGAGCTCGCCCGGGTTGCTTGGCTCGGTGAGGAGGGAGAGGGGGTCGCGGCGGAGCTGTGGAGCGCGTCGGGGAGGTGCGGCAGTGGCCGAGGCCACGGTGGCTGTGGACGGCGGCGACGGCGATCTCGTCCATGAGAGAGAGAGAGCGAGGGAGAGGAGGGGAGAGAACTGGGGGAGAGTGAGAGGGTCCGGGGCGGCGCATGGCGACATGCGGGGCATCCAGGGCGACGGAGGGGAGGACAGGCAGGCAGCTGCGTGCCGGCGCGCACGGCGTCGGGCACCGCTTCCCCTCTGCCTACTGGCAAGAGGAGGAAGGCGGCTATGCCCCTGGTGGGCTGGGCACGTATCAGAACGGGTCATCACTGGGCTGGCTGAGGCGCCAGGTAAGCTTTTCCATTTTGTTTTCTTTTTTGTTTTCTGTAATTTGTTTTGATTTAGTTTTAAACACTAAATCATTTTATTTACTTCTGTCAATTTTTGTAGGAACTAGTTGGATTGCTCCAAAACTCCTCACCAATTAACAAAATTTTTGGACATAATATATATATATAACAAGTATATATCAAAGCAATTAATTACTGGATTAATTCCAAATGCCCAAAATAAATACTTATGAGCTCTTAAAGATATTGGTTTGATTTTTATCTCTGTCCAATATTTTCAGAGAGCAACATGAGCATTTTCTTGGACCTTTTTGGAGCAATTTTATTTGGGTCATTTCCAAAAATGATTACGAGGGTTTCACAAATCCCCATTTCAAATTTAAATGGAATTTAAACATGATGCACAAATGACTAGCTAGCCTTGAGCATACCAGAACTAGGGAGGTGACAACTCGCCTTTCATCGGAAAGAATCTCGTCCCGAGATTCGTGGGTCGGCGAAAAGAAAGCGGGTACTCAAATGAAGACGATCTTCTCGCCTCCCAAGTAGCTTCTCTCTCGGAATGATGAGACCACCGAACCTTGAGAAACTTGATGTTCGACGCCGTAACACGCCCGCTTGATCAAGAATGCGAACCGGTACTCTCGGTATGTGAGGTTATCTTGGAGATCAAGAGTTTCGTGGTCCACTCATGGATGGGATCCGAGAAGCAACGCCGAGTTGAGAGACGTGGAAGACATCATGCACTGGAAAGATGTGGAGGTAGTTCCAATCGGTAGGCAACCTCTCCCGCTTAGCGAGAATGCAAAAATGACCAATGTAACGAGGAGCCAACTTGCCCTTGATACCGAAACGATGGGTACCCTTCAAAGGAGTAACCCGGAGGTAAGCTTTGTCGCCAACTTCATAAGTCATATCCTTATGACGACGGTCATACTGACTCTTTGACGAGACTGGGCTGTTTTCAAGTTCTCACGGATGATGCGAACTTGCTCTTCCGCCTCTGGATCATGTCCGTCCAAAGAATTGTCTTTGACGGTTTCGACCAGTTCAAGGGTGTTCGACATCTTCGCCCATAGAGAATCTCAAAAGGAGCTTTCTTGAGACTGGATTGATAGCTATTGTTATAAGCAAACTCGACAAAAGGAAGACATTTCTCCCAATCCATACCGAATGAGATAACGCAAGCTCTAAGCATGTCTTCGAGAATTTGATTGACCCTTTCCACCGACCACTTTCGATTTGAGGGTGGAAAGCAATCTTGAAGCGACAGATGGGTTCCCATGGCAGTTTGGAAACTCTCCTTAAATGAGAAGTGAAAAGACTATCACGGTCTGAATTGATCTCTAGTGGAACACCATGAAGTATACTATTCGAGAAATATATAAGTCGGCGAAATGACTAGCGGTGATACTCTCGAATGTAAGAAGTGGGCCACTTTGGAAAGACGATCAACGACTACGAAGATAGCGTTATTCCCTTTCTTGGTCCCGGGAAAGCCGGTGATGAAGTCCATACCAACTTTATCCCATTTCCACTCGGGAATAACTAAAGGTCAAGGGTGCCAAAGAGGCCTTTGATGCTCGGGCTTAACGCGACGACAAATGTCACAGCTTGGCAATGAATCGAGCGATTTCTCTCTTCATCCTAGTCCACCGTAACCTCTGGCGTAGGTCCTGATACATCTTAGTACTACCGGGATGAATTGTGAGAGGAGATTCATGCGCCTCCTTAAGAATCAATTGTCGAAGATGTTGCTTCTTGGGGACCACTAGGCGGTTCCCAAAGAAAACAACACCTCGATCATCTATAGAGAAACTACCAGCAATACCCTTGGCAATGTTCCTCTTGATCCGGGTAATCCCCATATCATGCTTCTGGGCTTCTATGATATGATCCACAAGAGTAGGTTTCGCCACCAAGGTAGAAAGGAATCCATGAGGAGCAATGTGAAGATTAAGCTTACAGAATTCCTCATGGAGAAGTGGTTGGCCTTGCCGTAACATAAGATTGTTGCAATAGGATTTACGACTTAGCGCATCGGCCATAACATTAGCTTTGCTCGAGTGTAGGTAATCCCTAGATCATAATCTGAGATCACCTCCAACCAACGCCTTTGCCTAAGGTTCAAATCTGGTTGGGTGAAGATATACTTGAGACTACGGTGATCGGTGTAGATCTCGCAACGCTTACCAAGAAATTAATGTCGCCAGGTCTTGAGTGCGTAGACTACGGCCGCAAGCTCTAGATCATGTGTAGGATAATTCTCCTCATGTGGATGCAATCGCCGAGATGCATAGGCAATCACATGACGATCCCGCATAAGAATGCAACCTAGTCCCCGTCGTGAGGCATCGTAGTAGATAACAAAGTCTTTAGTGAAATCCGGTGGCACAAGTATGGGAGCAGAAGTCGCCTTTTTCAGTTCCTGAAAACTATACTCACACTGTGGGGACCACTCAAACTTTTTATCTTTCTTGAGAAGTTCCATGAGAGGTTTGGCTACTTTGGAGAAGTTTCCAACAAAGCGGCGACAATAACTGGCTAGACCAAGGAAACTCCTTACTTGTTTGACTGTTTCAGGTGGAGTCCAATCAAGAACGGCATGAACTCTCTCAGGATTGACAGCAATACCCTTACCAGATATCACGTGGCCCAGATAGGTCACTTCTGGCAACCAAAATTCGCACTTGGAGAACTTGGCATAAAGGCGCTGCTCTTTGAGTTTTTCTAGCACAAGTCTAAGATGTTCGGCATGCTCTTCCTCGTTCTTCGAGTAAATAAGAATATCATCGAGGTAAACCACGACGAACTTATCTAAGTACTCCATGAAGATCGAGTTCATCAAGCGGGAGAATGTAGCTGGAGCGTTGGTTAGACCGAAGGACATGACGGTGTACTGCATCGCCATAACGAGTGACAAAAGCCGTTTTAGGAATGTCCCCGTTCCTGATCTTGATTTCGTGGTAGCCTAACCTCAACTCCATTTTGGAAAAGACTGAGGATCCAGCGAGTTGATCATACAGGTTGTTGATCCTGGGGAGCGGATATTTGTTCTTTATCGTGACCAAATTAACGGGACAATAATCTACAACCATCCGTCCAGACTGCCTCTTTCTTCTTAACGAAGAGGACGGGCAAGCCCAAGGAGAAGAACTAGGACGGATGAAACCCTTTGCAAGGACTCATCAAGTTGTTTCTTAAGCTTGGCTAGTTCTAAGGGTGCCATCTTGTAAGGTCTCCTAGAGATTGGAGCGGTTCTCAGGATGAGATCTATGACAAACTCTACATCTCTCGCTGTGTGGAATGCCCGGCAGTTCCTCTGAAAGACATCCGGAAAGTCACGGACTACCGGATATCTTCAAGGTCCGGAAGAGGGCTGGCATTAAGGGAATAGAGTTGGCGCTTTGCAACTCTGGTGGAGACAAGAATTATCTTGCCAAATGGGTGTGTAAGCTGAGCAGACTGGTGAAACAATCAATCTTGGCATGATGAGCTGTCATCCAATCCATACCCAAGATGATGTTAATATCCAAGACTTGAGAGATATCGGGGAAGCAAGGAATACAAGTCTGTCAACATGGATTTCATTGCCATAACTTATCCTAGAAGTTTGCCATTTGGATCTGTGGGTTTGAATAAGTAACGGGGAGGGCATATCACAAAATGACATGTCGTGCAAGTGGGCATAGCTTTCAGAAATGAAGGAATGAGACGTCTAGTATCGAACAGAACCGATGCTCGATGACAGTTGACAAGGAGTGTACCCAGAACAACATTTGGATCATCATGAGCGTCTTTAGTCGAGACGTGATGCACACGCCCATGTTTAGGGTGAGCTGATTTGGCATCGATCATCTTGCGTGATGGCTTACCACGGCCAATGACTTCTCGGCCGGGGTGGAGCAACACCGGTCTGACCGCAAATATGGGCAATGTGGCCTGCTCTCCGCACTTGTAACAAATCTTGGAGGTAGGACGTGGACCCGCATTGGCAAAGCGGTCCACCAATAGGCCTCGGTGGAGCATACCGCTAAACTGGATGAGGTGCCACATAAGATGGCCTCGGTGTATATCCGGGTGGAAGAGCGGAGTTCGGAACCCAAATCCGGCGCTTTTGAGAACTAGAACCGGAGGAAGATCCCAAATCACGGTTGTGCTTACGAGACTCCTGGTAAGTGAGCTGAGCTGTCTCTGCATTAATGGCTTTGTTCACTAGAGCCTGGAATGTATTGCAATGATGCAGGTGGAGATCACGACGCAACTTGGGGTTGAGACCCTTCCCGAACCTAGCCTGCTTCTTGGCGTCCGTGGACACCTCTTCTGTGGCATAACGGTGAGGTTCCCAAACTCTCATCGTAAGCATCAACGGCCATCTTACTGCGGGTGAAACTACGTAACTCTTCTCTCTTGCGATCAATGAGGGCCTCGGGGAATGTGATGCTCGCGAAAAACCTCGGTGAAATCCCTCCGTGTAGGAATCGCCACCGGAAGCATAGCCTCATAGTTACGCCACCAAAGACTAGCAGACCTTCCGGTGGTATGTGGCATAGGTGACCTTGTCATCTTCAGCCACGTCATGAACGCAGCTTATGAGTGATGCTACGGAGCTACCATCCGCATCGAAAGTGGCTCAATAGAATGATGAAAGGTGGGTGGGTGCAAGCGGATGAAGTCATGAATGGTTGCGGACTTATTGGACTGATGTGCGTGTTCTCCTCGACACGTGCCAACAAGCGGTTAGACTCATGCTTGTTTCTCTCCATCTCTAACATGAACTCGCCAACGAAGGTTGGTCAGAGGATCCTCATCCCTACCATCTACGTGGTTCGGCTACAAGCAAATGTAACTTCGCTTAACTAATGACATCCTGAGAAACGAAACCAAGGACGGATCAGCATCAACTATAGACTGTAGAATGTAGGACAAAGAAATTAGTATCTCTCGAACTCCTAGGGCAATTCCGGCAACATAACGGCAGTAGAATGCTCAAAATGGGACATCCTGCTAAAATGGAGTAGTACAACAACTCAATATCACCACCAAGGTTACGAGATCATACTAAACAGGTTACACCGAGGTACTCAAATCGGGATACGACTACGATCAACCAATCCTATGGGACTACAGAGTAGTAACACGTGATCCCGATAGACTAAGAGAAAGCCTAGTTCCTTAACCCGTAGGAAAGGTAGGATGACCTGCACTGTAAGGCCATGAGGTATAAGGAGTAAAAAGAGCCTTACGTTCCTTCCCACAATCAATTCCCTTACATAACTAAAGAATTTTAGACTCAACTTCGACCAGTTTGGCTTGGTAATCCTACAGGCAGTCAGGCTCTGATACCAAAGCTGTCAGGACCCCGATTCTATGCCACACCGATCTAGCATGTAACACCTCATATCACTTTGCGGCCTCACGCACGGTATTACCACGGTGTCGCCTTACCATGCCCGGACCGCTTATGCTTTTGGCACACATATATGATAGTGTCGCTAGCATCCATATGACAAAGAACCCGGGCTGACATGGCTAGTCGTGAACCCAAAGTGGCACTAACTTACAGGGACAGGCATACATGACCCAGCAACGAACGTGTCGGTCATCAGCGAGTGAATTCGGGCTATAGCAACTGGGCTAGCAGGACTCCGTTAAACCGGGTCATAGCAGACTAACAGACTCCGGTAGACACCGCGTGTCATTTCCCGAAGGGCAGAACCACAGTGAACGAAGGACACATGCCGCCAGCCTAAGTGTTCGAGCAAGAGCAAGCTACTGTGGCTCAAAGTGGAAGCACTAGGAGACATTTCCAGTAAGAGAGGCTACTAAGGATAAACAACTAGATAGTCAGATCCCACACATAGCAATACACATTACACGACGCATAACATGCAAGTATGTGTTGTACAACATGGCATCACAAAGATAACTCAACAACTCATATAGATAAAGGCTCAGAAGAGCCATCATAGCATTATTACAAGCAGGGGTCACATGACCCAACATTCAGAGCAAACAAGCAACAAGCGGAAGCATTACATGTCTGAGTACAGACATCTATAAATGAAAAAGGCTGAAGAGCCTGACTATCTACAACATCCGATCAAGATCGTAGCTGAGGTACAAGCTACTTGTCGAAGTTCTTGAAATCACTAGTAAGACCGAAGTCTCCGCTGCAAAAACATAAATAAAGCAACATGAGTACAGAGGTACTCAGCAAGACTTACATCAGATCCTATCATACATTTGTATCAAGAAGGTAATGTGGGGTTTAGTTGCAGCAAGCCAGCTTTGACTCAGTGGCTATCCTGTTCTACGACTACGAGAAACTTCTTTGAGGTGAGATGGCGCACACGAGTCCACTAATCACCACACAATACACTACTATGGATTCATCCCCGTCTCCCTACGAGAAGGCCATCCATAGCACTCACACTTGTCTTGAGCAGTTTATAGTATCCACTTCAAGTTGTCTATGTACCACGTAAGCATCCAAGAAGTCCATAACCGCGGATCCGCTATTCGAATAGATCATGTTAACCCTGCAGGGGTGTACTTCTTCACACACGCTCTCGCCACTTACCATCATGTACACGTCATGTATCTCGGCAACCTTCAAGCGGAAGCCTGGCGAGGGAGTCGGCCACGACCTAACTAACCACACAAGACTCTAGTCCAGGGTTATCGCCTATTCGGGTTCCATCCGCAAGGAGATCCGACCGGGGTTTCACTCACGGCCCCAAACGATGTGTACAGGGTTCCCAAGCCCACCTCGCCGGATGGATCTACGCTTGGTACACCATGCCACTTGTGCCTAGTCTGTCCCAAGCCCACCTGGCCGGGTGCCACTTGGTAGACTACTAACACTGCCTACAAACACCAGAAACTAGTTGCGACTCCTGGTATATATATAGGTAAAACTGTGTCTATCATAGCTTGCCACAGAACTAGTTAAGGCATGGTATATATATATATATATATATATATATATATATATATATATATATATATATATATATGAACCGCTATACCGAAAAAGGGTTTCCCCCCGCTTTAGATTATAAAGCAACCATCACCGATTACATCTGAGAGACCGATTGGGGCCGACGGAGATCTCCATGAAGAGAGGTGAGCCAAACAACGGCGAAGTTAGGACTCCAAAGCGGTGCCTCCCAGAAGGTTACGACCATGGATAGCCGCCACCGCCCGATCCCAAAGTTTAGGTTTTCACCCGGAGCAAGATGATAGGAGTGGTAACGCCACGACGGAGCTTTCAGGAAGGGAACGATGTCAACTGCCACCGCCACCGTCGGCCAGTCAAATGACTGGGCAAGTGGTGTACCTTGGCGCTCACACCCCTCCATCGCACCCTAACTCCGTCAACCACCTGCAAACACGCCACCCAAGTGGCCATGATTGCCTGCCCGCACCAGAGACGCGGGCTTCGCCCCCAAACGTCGCGCCTCCCGCCGCCAAAGCCGCCGCCCTGCATCCAGACCACCTCGAGACCTACACAAAGGCCCCGACTTTGGGCTAATCAGCAGCCCTCGACCGACGGAACCACCCGCAGGCGCTCCGCTGGTAGTCCTGCGCCAGCCTGCCCGTGGCCGAGGAAAGGGGGAGAAAGGGGAGCGGACGCATCCGGACCGGCACAGAGGTGTGCCGGCGACAGGTGACGCGACCGCATTGAGGCCACCCATACCTCCAACCAAGCTCCCCTCCGAAGAGGAAAGGGGGAGGAGGAGCGGACGCATCCGGACCGGCAAACGTGTCGGCGACAGGTGGCGCGACCGCATCAAGGCCACCCATCCCTCCTACTGAACTCCCCAGCGAGACCCTCGAGTCGCCCCACCATGGTAGCTGGCACACATCTCCGCGAGGCCACCCACAAACGCGCGCCGGCCGAAGAGGGGCACCACATAGACCCGCCGCCGCAGCCAAGGAAGCTCACCGGAGATGCCTCCTCGCGCCGCCCGCCGAAGTCCAAGCGCAGGACCAGGAAGGTCCCGACACGGACACGACCAGCACGCCCCACCAGCCACCACCACTGCGCCGCCACCACCACCAGCCCGGAGCCGAGGCAGGGGCGGCCGCCCGCGACCCACACCACCCTCCGCGCCAAGCCAGGAGCCGGCCCATGCCTCACGGACCCGCCACCGCCTCAAATTTTGCCGCGACAGCCGCCATCGCCAGATCCGCCCGCCACCATGTACGCCCGCACGGCCGCCGCCGCCTCGCCGCTTCCACGATCAAGGCGGGCCTTGTAGCCACCGCAGCCATCACGGCCGCCCGCACCGCCGTCCCAGCCGACCACGACGCCGCCGCGCAAACGCCGCGTCCCCAGGAGCCTCCGCATCCCGCGCTGCAAGGGACCGCCAGGGAGGAAGAAAGCCCCGCCACCGCCTACGCCGATCGGGCTTTGCCCGGCAGCGGCGAGGAGGGAGGCGAGAAGGGGGGCTGGCGGCGGCGCTTCCTAGGGTTCGCCCCCCGCTCGCGGGAGCGGGATGGACGAACCGCTGTCGTTTAGATCAGGACTGGTTTGAATTACCGATCCTGAACCGCTATAGCAATGTACTTACACTCTCTGTCGAGTTCCCTCTAACAGTGCCCTTGCCTCGTTCTCACGGAACGATTCCTCACTGTCAATAGTATACAGCCCATCAGAAATTTCAAGCAAATGATCAAGCTCCATACAGCTCAAGGTTTTAGCCTTTTCAACTTCTTCAGGCAACAAGTCAACACCAATTTCCGCCGTCCAAAGTACATGTATACAACGGAGCAGCTGAAAAAATATGAAAGAAATAGATTGTAAACACACGGCTGTATGCAACCAAAATTTGCTGTGTATTTACGATCACTGTTCGTGCGCAATTGCAAATTTAGAGGATCATTTACCCGCAAGAATAGAGGAATGATTAATTCCAAAAGAGATATGGAGAACACATCACAAGCACCATACTCATTTATTCCATTCATAAGCTTTTCCTCACAGAATTTCACAACGTGATAAGACATCTTCAAAAATTGACCATCAGAAAATAGATTGCTCAATCCAGACATGGTACGCACATATTTACGATTCCACTCCATCTGGATCCATATTCTGTTGAGAGAATTAAGTAGACATGGAAGCATACCCATGTATTGCTGAATCCTGTAAAATAGTTTAAAGGTAAGTACTCGCTTTGTAACTGCTCCCTCTGCTCTTAAATAAGTGATATTTTTTACTTGCATGGTTTGCAAGGTACAGATTAAATCATAAACTGTAGTAATAACATGATCGTAAATTCATAACTAAATTAATAGAATCCTTCTGTCAATACTCCTGTTAAGTCTCAACTATGAAATTTGGTGTATTTAATGCTATGCAGAATAGCAGCCTGTATTCCCATGAGACCAACTATATATATACAAGTACATGTGTGGTACATATGCACAAAACGCCCAGTACAGCGGTCATATGACACAGCTAATACTCCCTCCGTCCGGAAATACTTGTCATTAAAATGGATAAAAGAAGATGTATCTAGACGTATTTTAGTTCTAGATACACCCCTTTTTATCTATTTTGATGACAAGTATTTTCGGACAGAGGGAGTATGTGGCAACTATGCACATCTCTAACATTTAATATACCGCTCCTGGCCTACTGAACAATGTCTCATGTTAACAATTGAAAAAAAAAAGTTCATATTGGAAGTCCATTTTGAAAATAGGACCTCTGGTTTCTATGATGTCATTTATTTATGGAGAAGGGGGCATTACATACAGTTGGATACCAGGCAATCCAATTTAGTGGAAGAAAAACATACCCTAGACAAGACGTTGCAATAATAAATGCCTCGCATAATAAATTATGCTCTGCAAGGATAGGACAGTCCATTCCTTGGTGAGAAGAAATTGTTTCATTGATTCGCTGTACCATCAACAAAGCACATTCAAGAACAGAAAAAAAAAAGTATTCCTCCCTGTGTAACGCAATGTCTTACATTAAGCTACAGAGGTTTGTATTATAGTCAGGGTGCATCTCTCTTGAAATAAAATATATGTACCACCTGGTAAAAACAATTGTCACACATTTAAATGTCTGAACAAAGCAGGACACATCATAAAGGGACATACAAAAACCTAATCATAATGGTATACCGTGGGTGCCGCACTCCAATCACTGTTCCGGGGTCTTTTATCAGACATGCTGCTTCTACTGTCAGTACTCTCCAAAACTAGATCATGATCGGATTTAACCAGCTGTAACATCAACTTTAGAAGATCAGCGCTGCTAAAGTTTTTCACTCCTGTATTTCAGGAGATGCTGCAAAAAAAAAAAAGATCAATGCAAAGGAAATAAAAGAATTAAGGGCCCAATCATCTGAGAGTATGTACATGAAGCACTATGATGAAGTAAAGATAAGCTGCGGCCTGGATACTCGTTTAGACTTAGAGTTCTGTATCTTTAGCTGTCACCGAAACAGAAGCAAGGCCAGTACAAGTACCTGTCCCAAGTTTGGAGGGTCCGAATCGCGGTCGCCGCCCGTCGCCGCCTCCGTTGGGAGGCAGGACGCCAGTGGCGGATCTACCATTGGGGCGAGCTGGGGCGGCTGCCCCGGGTCTCCGGCGGCGGAGCACCGACCCCCGCTGCCTATCCTTCGTCCGGCCCTCTCAGTTTTCCTCCGGCGGCTAGCAGTTCATGGCGGCTCGGCTGCGTGCGTCTTTCTGTGAAGGGGTGGGTGACTTGAGGTTGAGGGAGGGAGGAATTGGGCTTGGGCTGGAGTCCACAAACTAAGCTGCAGCGATTGGGCCCAATTTAGATCTCACCAAACGTCCACACACACACAGCCACCAACCTATCAATCATGTTTTAAGGTGGCTCCCTCGGCGCCCACCATTAATCACCTTTTGTTTGCAGATGACAGCCTGTTGCTTTTCAAGGCCAATGTGGAGGGGTCAGTTGAAGTGTCAAACCTGTTGGATACATATTGCAATGCATCAGAACAGAGAATTAATCATGAAAAGTCCTCTATTTTCTTTAGTAAGGGGTGTCCTGGGCCGGTCAGAGAAGCAGTGAAGAATTCTTTGCAGGTCCATAATGAATCTCTCAGTGAACATTATCTAGGGATGCCTACTGATGTTGGCCAATCCAAGAATGGGACCTTTAAATATCTAAGAGATCGAGTATGGGAGAAAATTAAAGGATGGATGGAGAAGCTTTTATCAGCGGCAGGGAAGGAAGTATTAATCAAATCGGTGGCACAAGCTATTCCGGTATTCTCTATGTCATGTTTCAGACTCCCCCGAGGACTGTGTGAGAACATCACTTCAATCATACGCCAGTTCTGGTGGGGCTCGAAGCAAGGAAGAAGAAAGCCAAGTTGGGTGGCATGGGACGTGTTGACAAGACCAAAGCACCTCGGAGGTTTAGGTTTCCGGGACTTAGAGATCTTTAATTTGGCGCTCCTTGCTAGACAAGCATGGCGCATAATGACCAATGATACGTCCTTGAGTGCCCGAATGCTCAAAGCCATATACTTTCCGGGAAGTAATCTTCTAGACGCCGAGTTGGGGTCCCACCCTTCTCAGATTTGGCGGGCGATGTTGGATGGGCGTGACATTTTGGCACAGGGAATCATACGCAGAATCGGAGATGGGACAAGTACGGGCATATGGACACATAATTGGATACCTCGGGATAATTTCAAAAGGCCTATCACATCTCTGGTGACTAACCCACCGGCTATGGTGAGTCAGCTCATTGATACATCAACCACTGCTTGGAACGAGAACTTGATCAGAACAGTCTTCACACGTTTTGATGCGGAGGAGATCCTCAAAATACCTTTGTGTACAAGAATAATTTCAGATTTCTGGGCCTGGCATGAGGAAAGCAGTGGCATCTTCACAGTTCGGTCGGCATACCGAATGATCATACGTACAAAGCTTAGTAGAGAGAGTTGGATTGAACAGGAAGCTAGCACTTCGCCTCCCAATCAGAGAGCAATCATTGGACATCAATATGGCACATTAAAGTTCCCTCCAAATTGCGAGTTTTTGTTTGGCGACTCGCAAGACAATCTATACCGTGCAGGGTTCTGCTCAACCATCGGAATATGGCTACGACAGAGACATGTTTGCTGCGCGGGGCCCGCGATACTTGGTGTAAGTGCATCTAGTGCCCCTTAGTGATTTTGGTGTATTGAAGACTTATAGGTTAAGTAACTGATGCGTTTGTGAGTGTACACATGTCTATAAGTCTATGAGGAGTTTGATATTTACAGAGAAAGTCGACCCCTAAAAATGAAGTTCTTCGACTGAAGACTTTGATATTCTGAAGACTTTCTGAAGACTTTGAAAGTGAAGAAATTGGTGTGACCATGAAGACTTGATATTCATTCAAGGAATATGAAGCGTGAAGACTTTTGTTTTCGTAGTTTCATTTTCTCTTTCTTGAGTCATAGGAAACACCGTACTGTTAAAGGGGGTCTAGGAAATAATAATGAAAAATTTCCATGTGATGCTCAAATCAAAATAATAAACAAACCAATCCCTTCGAGTTAAGCCATTGGAAATCTCATACGATTCAATCAAATTCTTGATGACACAGACGCAGTTCTTCAGTCCTTGATGACTTTGTTCGATCGAGGAGTTAGGAATTCGCCAAAGGCGAATTGCCTACACAAAGGAGGAACATGATAGCCCTGAGGACTTTGAAAGTCAAATTTCCGACCGTTGCTGTGCTGCGCGCCGGCGGACCAAAATATCTTATCCACCTAACGATCATATCATTGAAGGGCATTTATGTCTTATCATGTCGGGCTGCTCCTTAGGCTATAAATAGCCGCCCCCTACAACCACTAGCTGGTTGGCTGCTCCGAGAGAACTTGACACTTGTCATTTGAGAGCAACCCATCCTCAAGCGACTTTGAGCGAAAATCATCAAGTGAGGAAAATCCAAAACCAAACCCCCACAAAAACCCCAAGTGATTGAGCATCACTGAAGAAATTGATCCTGCGTGGATCCGACGCTTGTTACCTTTGAAGACTGTGCTTCTTCCAGACGGTTAGGTGTCAAGGTCTAGAGCATCCAAGAGGAATTGTGGATCACCGAGTGACCAAGTCTGTGAAGGTTTGGAAGTCACCTGAAGACTTACCACGAGTGATTGGACGAGGCCTGCGTGGTCTTAGTTCAAGGAGAATACGGGGTGAGGACTGGGTGTCTGAGTTGCGCTCAGATCGGGTGTCCGGACTGTGTGTCCTCGAGTTTAAATACTCAAATTGCTCCAACCAGACGTACAACCGAGACAAAGTAGCTTGAACTGGTCTACCAAATCATTGTCTTCACCAACCGACCGGTTCTATTTCCTCAACTCATTCATTTCCTCATTACATGTTGCATGTTGTTCATATACGTGCTTGAAGACTTTGATCAAGACTTTCACAAATTCCTCAGTTCAATTTCTTGATCATTTGTCTTCATCTTGTTATCATGTGTTTACGCTTCCTGTACTCTGTTCTAGTCTTCATTTCATCATGCTGACTATGTGTGTAATCTGTTATGTTTACCTCTGAGTACTTATTCCGCTGCAAATAGTTCTTCGCTAAGGAATTTCCTCACCGGCAAATTCCTCAGTGAAGAATTTCATAAAAATCGCCTATTCACCCCCCCTCTAGTCGATATAACGCACTTTCAATTGGTATCAGAGCGAGGTACTCCCTTGTTCTGTGTGATTTTGGTTTAACCACCTGGAGTTCTAGTTATGTCGACCGCAGGTATGATCAAGGTCTCGGCTGGGTGTCCTACCTTTGATGGAACGGACTATCCCTACTGGAAGAACAAGATGCGGATGCATCTTGAGGCAATTGATAATGATCTCTGGTATGTTGTGGAAAATGGTGTCCCCGCTGTCACTGAAACACTGACCGCTACTGACGTGAAGAGATTCAAACAACTCGACTCTCAAGCGAAGAATATCATATGTGGCCATCTGAGCAAAGGACAGTATGGAAGAGTGAGTGCTTTGGAAACTGCCAAGCTTATCTGGGATAGGCTGTCCAAAGTAAATGAAGGAGTCTCAACTCAGCGTGACTCTCGAGTTGATGTTCTTCGGAATCTCTTCAACCGCTTCAAAAGACTCGACAACGAAAATGTTCAACAAACCTTCGATCGCCTCACTGACATCTCAAATGAGCTTCAAACCCTCGGTGCCACTGACATCACTGACCATGAAGTGGTGAAGAAACTGCTAAGATCGCTTGATTCCTCATTTGATACTCTGGGACTGATGATACAAGAGCGTGCTGACTACAAATCACTTGATCCTGCTGATATCCTCGAAAGGCTTAACACTCATGAGTTCCAGCTTGCTGAAAAGAGAGATCTCTATGGCTCAAACTATGGCAAACCACGTGCCTTGAAGGCTAAGGTTGTGTCTGACTCTGAATGTGAGGATTCTGGAAGTAGCCTTGGTGATCCTGAAGAACTGAGCCAGGATCTAGCTCTCCTGGTGAAGAAATTCCAAAAATTCACAAGACGTGGTCGCTTTGGAAAACCCTCAAGGGGAAGTGATTCTTCATCCAGTGACTACAAGAGAAGACTTTGACACAAATGCAAGAAGCCTGGTCACTATATTCAAGATTGTCCTCAGTGGGAAAAGGAAATGAAGAAGAAGAAATACAAGGACTACAGTTCTGATGAAATGAAGAAGAAGAAGAAATCATCAAAATCTTCGTCTTCAAAACCATCAAAGTCTTCATCTCACAAGAAGGGCAGCTCCAAGAAAGCTCGGGCATTCATTGGCAAGGAAATGGACTCTGAAGCTGAATCTGAGGAAAATGATGAAGAGGAGGAGTCTGAAGAATCTGAGTCTGGTGTGGCGAGTCTGGCCGTTGCTACTGCTTTCGTCAGCAAGTCCATCTTCAACACTGAAGAAACTGATTCCACCAACAAGCCTGATGAAGATAATGATGGCTACGCTCCCACCTATTGCTTCATGGCAAAAGCAGCTAAGGTACTCAAATACAACTCCTCCGATTCTAGTGAAAATGAATCTGATGAGGATCTTAAGCCTAGCTACTCTAAACTTGCTAAAATTGCTGTGAAACAACAACGGGCTCTTGAAAAGGTTCAAAACATGCTAGATAGAAGTGATGATATGTTGGGTGAAGAAATGGATCGCACTAAAGCCCTGACTGAAAATCTTCAGAGACTTCAGTCTAAGTATAATAACCTTCAAGGTCATCATAACTCCCTCTTGTCTGATCATGAGAAACTTTCTTATGAATTTCTTCAAGAAAAGCAAGACAATGAGAAGCTTTCCCTTGAAGCTATTCAAAGAAAGGCAGATCTTGAAAAGCTAAGAGTATGTTATGAAGATCTTCAGAAGGAGCGCGATTCATTACTAGCTCAACAAATCAGCGCTTCTCGTGAAGAATTTGTTCCTCCATGCTTAAAGTGCATTGAACGTGAATCTGCTAATTCTTCACCTGAATGTTCAAATGCTTCAAATGTTACAAATTCTTCATCTGCCTCTGCTATCACTAATTCCTCATCTGAGGACTTTGCTAGTATCACTGATGATATAGGGCTAAAGGAATTGTACATGACAGGCATGTACAAAAGCCTCAAAGGGCATCAGACACTTTGTGATGTGCTCAAAAAGCAGATCCTCAACAGAAACCCTAGGAAAGAGGGTATTGCCTTTGAGAGGAAACTGAATGCCGATGGAACATATTGGAAACCTGAGCAGTATCCCAAAACCTCATGGGTTGTCGCAAAGGGACCTCGATTGATCCATCTAACTTATCTGGCTTTACATGTGAATCTCCTCATTCTTCTAATGAGTCATTTGACACCAACTATAAACTGTTCAAAAATCAGAATGGTGAAGTATTTGCTAGATATGTTGGCACTAACTGCAGGAACGGTTCACTTATGAAGAAAATCTGGGTTCCCAAAAGCTGTGTTGAAAGTCTTCAGGTGAATGTCCTCATGACACCACCTGTGAAGAACAGGAACCCCAGATCAAATTCTTCATATGGACCAAACTCTTCATATGGATCCAAATCCTCATACGGACCAAATCCTTCACGAGGATCAAATTCCTCAACTAGATCAAAATTCTCATATGATTATTATCATGCTAACAAATCTGTCTCGCAGGGTAAAGCTAAGGGCTATGAATATGTGCATTATTCTTCAAACCATTATGTTCATAAGTCCTCGAAGAATTACTCTGCTTATTCATATGCTTACCTTAACCCCTCCAATGCTAAGCGAAATGGTTTGGCATCTTTGCCACCTTTCTCACATGGTGCTCGCAGGATGATGAACTCTTTGCCACCCCTCCAGATGTGGGTGGTGAAGAAAAAGAACTAATCTCTTTTGCAGGGTCAGGTCTCCAGACGTGCTCGAACATCTGAAGAATTTCTTTGGGGACACGACAAAATGCTCGAAAGGACCTTGGCGAATCATGATGAAATGAACTTTCATTTCACACGTCCTCATCTTGCTATATCATTTCTATCGCTTGATGAAATTCATCTGATGAACTTGATATCATATTCTTCATTGATGAAGCATATGAGATTGTAAGTTACACTAATTCATCTGCAGGATGATCAACCCAAAACCACTGAATGGGTCCTCGATAGTGGGTGTACAAATCACATGACTGGTGACAAGAATCTATTGATGGATGCTCCTTTATCACCGTCACCTCTGAAGCATATCATATTTGCTGACAAAGGCAAAAGTCAGGTATTGGGTCTTGGTAAGGTTGCTATCTCTAAGGATAAGCACATGGACAAAGTCATGCTTGTTGAATCCTTAGGATACAATCTCATGTCAGTCTCAATGTTGTGTGATCTTGATATGGTTGTTGTCTTTGGCAAATATCGCTGTGTTGTGATTATGGAAGCTGACAATTCCAAAGTCTTCGAAGGCTTTAGGAGAGGAGATTTGTATATTGTTGATTTCTCTACAGGACCACAACCAGCCATGTGTCTACTTGCAAAAGCCTCAGAAGGCTGGCTATGGCATCGACGACTTGGTCATGCAGGCATGAGGAATTTGAACACGCTTGCGAAGAAGAAGCATGTCATTGGCATTGAGAATGTCAAATTCCTCAAGGATCACTTATGCGGAGCATGTGAAGCCGGAAAAATGACCAAGGCCAAGCATCCAGCGAAGACTATCATGACCACTACTCGTCCATTCGAATTGCTTCACATGGACCTCTTCGGACCTAATCATTATTCAGCAGTCACTAATGATGCATCTCTATATGGTTTTGTCAATGTTGATGATTATTCTCGATATACATGGGTACACATTGTTACTTACAAACATGAAGTGCAGGAAGTCTTCAAACGATTTTCCTCGAGGGCTTCAACCAACTTTGGTGTGAAGATCAAGCATATCATAAGTGACAATGGAACTGAGTTCAAGAATTCTGGTCTTGATGCCTATCTTGATGAACTTGGTATTACTCATGAATTATCTGCTCCTTATACTCCTCAGCAAAATGGCGTCGTGGAGCGCAAAAACAGAACTCTTGTTGAGATGGCTCACACTATGCTTGATGAATACAAAACGCCTCAGCGTTTTTGGATTGACGCAATTGATACTGCCTGCCACATCATCAACAGAGTATATCTTCACAAATTCTTCAATAATACTGCATATGAACTTCTCACTGACAAGAAACCCAATGTGAGTTATTTCAAAGTCTTCGGTGCTAAATGTTGGATTAGAGATCCTCACCACAACTCTAAATTTGCACCGAAAGCACATGAAGGTTTTATGCTTGGTTACGGAAAGGACTTCGCACACCTCTGAGTCTTCAACATTGTTCTTCACAAGATTGTTGACACTGTAGATGTGCGGTTCGATGAAACTAATGGCTCGCAAAGAGAGCACCTACCTTCTGTGCTAGATGAACCAGCACCTGAGGATACTATCAAGCACAAGGCAACTGAGGATGTCATTCCTACTAAAGAATCTGGTGAAGAATTCATTCCTAATCGTGAAGAACGTCGAGCTGATGCACCTGAAGAACATGATGAGGAAATTGGTGCTGAAGAAAATGCTGATCAAAATCCTCAGCGACAACCAACTCATCCACGCATTGCAAAAGAAGTGCAAGTGGAGAAGATCATCAATGACATCAGCGCACCAGGTCCTCTCACCCGCTCAAAAGCCTCACACTTATCTAACTTTTGTGGGCACTATGCTTTTGTCTCTATCTCAGAGCCCACTAAGGTAGATGAAGCATTTCTGGAGCCGGAGTGGATTCAGGCTATGCAAGAAGAATTACATCAGTTCGAGCTGAACAATGTCTGGGAATTGGTCAATCGCCCAGATCCTCGCAAGCATAATATCATTGGCACAAAGTGGATCTACCGCAACAAGCAAGATGAAAATGGCCTCGTTGTGAGGAATAAGGCACGACTAGTAGCTCAAGGCTACACACAGATTGAAGGAATTGATTTCGATGAAACTTTTGCACCTGTTGCTAGACTTGAAGCTATTCGCATTTTACTTGCCTATGCTAACCATCATGATATCATCTTATATCAAATGGATGTGAAAAGTGCATTCCTCAATGGTAAGCTTGAGGAAGAAGTATATGCTGCTCAACCCCCAGGTTTTGAAGATCCCAAGAATCCTGACAAAGTCTTCAGACTAAATAAGGCTCTCTATGGCCTCAAGCAAGCCCCTCGGGTGTGGTATGATACACTGAAGGAATTCTTCGTGAAGAATGGCTTCACACCCGGTTCACTCGATCCTACTCTATTTACTAAATCATATGATGGTGAACTGTTTGTGTGCCAAATATATGTTGATGATATTATCTTTGGCTGTACTAACCAACGATATAGTGATGAATTTGCCTATATGATGAGTGAAGAATATCAAATGTCTATGATGGGAGAGTTGAAATTCTTCTTAGGTCTTCAAATTAAATCGGCTGACACAATGGCATATTCATATCTCAGGAGAAATACCTCAAAGATGTACTGAGGAAATTCGGCATGCAAGATTGCAAAGGCGTCAAAATTCCTATGCCCACAAATGGTCATCTATGCACTGATGAAAATGGTACTGACTTCGATCACAAGGTATACCGCTCCATGATTGGTTCTTTATTGTACCTATGTGCATCTAGGCCAGATATAATGCTTAGTGTTTGCATGTGTGCCCGATTTCAAGCTGCACCGAAGGAATCACACCATAAGGCTGTGAAGCATATTCTTCGATATCTAGCTCACACACCAACACTAGGATTATGGTACCCCAAGGGCTCGCTTTTGATCTCATTGGATATTCGACTCGACTATCGGTGATCGTGTGGACCGCAAGTCAACATCCGGCACTTGTCATTTCCTCGGACGATCTTTGGTCTGTTGGTCCTCGAAGAAGCAGACACTGTATCGTATCTCTTCTTTGAAGCTGAATATATTGCTCTTTGGGTCATCTTTGTGCTCAACTGCTTTGGATGAAGCAAACCCTCAAGGACTATGGTGTCAACGTGAAGAATGTGCCTCTCCTCTGCGACAACGAGAGTGCCATCAAGATTTCTCACAACCCAGTTCAACACTCAAAGACTAAGCACATCCAGATTCGTCATCATTTTCTTCATGATCATGTGTTGAAGGGCGATATCTCCATCGAGCATGTGAAGACTGAAGAACAGCTAGCTGATATCTTCACCAAGCCCTTGGATGAGAAGAGATTTAGCAAGTTGCGGTGTGAGCTAAATATCTTAGAATCTTCGAATGTTCTTTGAAAAGGACACACATCCTAACCCTTATGCATAATTGATGACTTAGATGTGCAACACATGAAGAAACGTTGTTCCTCAATCAATGAAGAATAACACTCTAAGTGTGAAGAAATCAATGACGAATTTGATTCTCAGAACCCTACGACAATTGTACGCGGTGTCTGAAATCATCATTCTTATACGGTGGGCTACGCCACCACAAAAGTTGAAAATCTTCAATCTGAGTTTTTCCTCATTTTGAAATTCCTCAGTTCTTCAAATTCTTCAACTTTGCAAAATCTTCAGCATTTCCGTCGTCTTTCTTCATTGGCTATATATATATATATATATATATATATATATATATATATATATATATATATATATATATATATATATATATATATATATATATATATATATGAGTTTATGTCCTCTACAGCATTCACTTATTGCTAATTCTTCAAGTTGCGATTTCTGCTAAGTGAATGTGATCGGACCCTTCCCCTCTATGCTATACTCAACCCAATCTATTCACAAATTCTTCATGTGCGTTCTGGTTGAAACTCGTTCAAAGTCTTCACTGGTCCTTGATAGCTGAAGAAATTGCGAACGAAACTTTTAAACAAATCTTATCCAAGTCTTTCATTTTACCGCTCAAACCGTTCTGCATCCCACGATGTATTAGTTTACTCACCCACGATCTTACACGATCTTATCTGCACAGTACGTGGGTGACACACGTCGCGTGAAGGAGAAAGGGCAGGGGCATGTTCGTCCAAAATCTTCGGGCGAACAGTTTTTCACCGTGGCTATAAATACCCCCTTTACCCTCCTCACTTCATTTACTCCGCTCGATCGCTGTCTCTCGCTCGAGCTCTCCTCAAACCCTAGCGCCGCCGCTACTCCATCGCCGCCGGTGAGGAAAAGCTTCACTGCCTCGACCTCATCGCCGTCGTACTCGCGCCGGTCGCGGAAATCTTCACTCCGCCGCCGCCGTAGTTGTCTTCCTCTGCCAAGTTAGGGCGTGGAAGATCTAACGTGACGAACTTCTCTACAGTTCATCTCTGTTCGTCGTGTTCTTCAGTTCGGGTAATTAAAAGTCACTTTTATTACTCGCGTTGATTCTCAAATCATTCTGAAAATCTTCAAAGGTGTTTTTACTCTTCAAAATCTTCACATATGGACACCTCACACACTATTTGTTCTTGATTTATCTCCCTAAGCATTCATTTCTTCAAGATTCCTCAATTGTGCGGATTTTCAATCTGTACAACTCTGGAACCTGAGACGAAACGCTTAGTGAAATTCCTCAAGGCTCAACTGGTCAAATTCCTCAAAACTTGCTTCTTTTGAAAAATCTTCTGAGAACGCACATGACCTCTCCAAATTCCTCGCACCTACACTCTGTTCACAGGTACTCATGTCATTCTTTGAATCACTAGGTTCTCATCAACTTAACTCATTTGCAGCGTTCCTCGAAGAAAAACTGCATACTTCTTCAGAGTGCTCTATTGTTCAAATTCCTCACCTGAAGAAAATGGCAGAAGGCAAGAGACCGCAGAAGGGAGGAAAGAAACCGGAAGTCATGACTGCTTTTGAAATTCCTGAGGAAATATACACAGACTACTGCACACCTGATGAATCCAAGTTTGGCAAGGAGACCAAGAACCAGCGCAAAGTGCGCATACAGAGAATAGAAAGGAGATGGGCACGAGAATGGCGAGAATACCGCTATGTCACTCCTAAGTACATGAGGAAATTCGCTCTGAATCCTCCATGCCCAAGAGCTCCTCTGGCACCTGGCCAAGTTGCTGATCCCACCAGCGTCAAACGTGGTGAAGACTTTCCTGAAGAATGGTCCAGGCGCCAAGCCAAATTGGCAAGACAGGCCAAGGAGGCAGTGAGGAAATTCAATGAGGATACTGCTGCTGCTGCTGCTGAGCCCTCGGTCAAACCGAGGAAATCAATGCCAAAGAAGCCTGCACGCAAGCCAAGTGCTTCACCGTCAGCGCCCTCACGGCCCAGTTCCTCAGTTACGCCCTCACGGCAAATTCCTCAGACTGCTGCTGCTCATTCAAAATCCTCAGCAGCTCCCTCCAAGTCCTCAACACCTGTGCATCTTGCCACTTGTCAAAGGACTCAAGGATTCTCTATTGCTTCTGGTGTTTCAGCAAGTTCCTCAGCTGCACCAATGTCCTCAACAGGTCCCACTCTGCTGAAGACAAAAGCAACTGCTGGACGCGGTCCTCGGCCAAGTCCGAAGAAGAAACAGGTTGCATTCAACGTTCCCTCTGATGATGAAGCCTCTGATGAAGAACTTGAAGAAATCATCAGAGACAGACTGACCAAGGCCGCTAGAGCCAAAGGAACAAGTGTACCTCTGTTTTTGGATCCGAAGAAGATCCTTGACTTTATTGACCTGTGGCATCAGGATCCACACACTCCTCTTCCGGATCTGCCACTGACCCCTGGTCAAAGTCATATGTTGAACCATTTCATCTCTGAAGAAAAATGGAAATTTGAAAAGGCTCGTGAATTGAAGAGAGCAAAAGCAAGAAAAGAGAAGCTTCTGAGGAAAAACATCATCAACTTGTCTCCTGAAGAACTTCTTAAAGCTCAATCAGAAATCCAAGCACTCAGCAAGGATTTTGATGCTTACAATGCTGACTGGCAAGGAGCCAAGGTGAGATTCGTCACTCTGACGAATAGAATGTCAACTGTTGCAGCTTCATCACAACAAGAAAATACTCAGGCTGTAGAATCTGCTCAGCCTGCTGAAGAACATGCCAGCACTGCTGATGACTTTCAGCGTGCTGATGAGAACACAAGTTCCAGGGCTGATGACTCCATTCCAGCTGCTGAAGAAATTCCCAGGGCATCCACTAGTGGTGCGCCTGAAGAATCTGAAGGAAACAGGGCAACTGCACCAGTTGTGCCTGAAGAAACTGTACAACAATCCTCAGCTCCTCATGCACCAACACCAACTCCAATTCTTCCTTCTGCCTATGAAGTGAAGAAGACAAAGGCTGCAGAGCGAGCTGCAGTGAAGAAAAGGAAGGCATCAGCTGCGTCAAATTCTTCGGCTGCGAAGAAATTGAAGCCAATGACCAGCTCTATTGAAAATTCTATTGATGCCATTCCCATTTCCTCCATGTCATCTAAGGAAATTGTTCCTTTTGGAGAAGAATACACGATCCCAAGCGGATCAGATGAAGAAAATCAATCTGTTGCTACTTCAGAACAGCTTGATGAAGAAATTGAAGTGGAAGCTTTCCCTTCAACTCTTGTTGCTTCCTCACCCGTGCCTCAGTTCACAGCTGAAGAGGCAGGTGTTGAGGAAATTGAAAATGTGGATATTGGGTGCACTACACCTGTCATGAACGATGACTTTTGGGAAAGTCAGCACCCCAATACTCCTCTCTTCACTCCGCTTCAACAAGTTCCTCAGTCACCAACTACTACTGTTCAAATGGGCTCTGAAGAAACTCATCCCACATCGTCTGTCAACGAAGAGATTCCAGCCACTAGCGCTGAAGAACCCACTGCTGATCCTCAAACTGCACAAGGAGAGGAACCAGAAATTCCTCAGTCTGAAGAACCTGAGCTCGCGAGTCCAGAGGTTGTGCTGCAACTCACTGATATTCCTCTGCCCAAGCCAAAGAATCCGTTCTCAAGCAAGCAGAAATTCAAGGCTGAAGATTTCTTTTCTGAGCATGTGTTCTTCACTGCCTACAATCCTTATGACTCTGCTCGAATGAGGAAAAGACGCTTCTGGACTCCAACACAAGCAAATTTCTATTCCTCAGTGCTATTCGACAAGGACAAGATCTTCGACCATGAGCATATTCCTCATGTGGATATGGAATCACTGCCGTGCTTCGAGCCAGTACTCCGTGTTCTTCACGATGCAGGGCTGCTGACTTTCTACACCGATATATGTGACTGGAATGAAGAATTCATTCTTCAGTTCTATGCCACCCTGCACATCACCGAAGATGCTGAAGACATCAACTCATGGGTTCTGGATTGGATGACTGAAAATACTCACTACAAGGCACCAGCAACCGAATTGCTTCGTGTCCTTCCTCTTGATACTCCTCATGACTCTGCTCGTTGCCTCTACAATGAACGTGAACTGTCTGATCACTTCATGCAAGTACTGATGAAGCCACTGAAGCCTGGCCAAGCCCCTCGAACAAAATTCCTCGTCAAGGATTTGCTATATGTGCCTCGGACTGTGTACAGAATCTTGACGAAGACTATGAGTCCAATCAAAGGCCACGACTCAAATGATGAAGATGTCGTTGGCATCATGAAGAACATGCTTTTCAATATCATTCATGGCGTTCCAGTCAACTTCCATGATTTCTTCATGAGGACTCTGGCCAATATTGCAATGTCACCTTTTGAGCTGAAGCCATATGCGCCCTGGATCATGAGATTCATAAGGGCAAGATCTTCACTGAACTACAAGGCTGACACTCTGAATCATGGCAGCTTCCTGCCGCCCATTGAAGTCCTCAAGCGACCAATTTCATCATCTGATGACAAGGGCAAGGCAGCAGCTGTAATTGATGAAGGCACTCGTCCATTGGATGGTCAGTTTCGCAAAGCTGCATCTTACTCCACCAATGACGATTCTTCTACGCATGATACTGCCGCAAATACTTCAACCAAAAAAAACAGCCTCAAGCCACAGCACCCAGGGTGATGACTGATCGTGAGTTACTCCTTAGTCTTCATCAGAAGGTTGATCGCAATCAGAAATGGGTCAAGCGCCAATTTGCTGCAATTCTTCATAATATGACCTCAACGCATAATGCTGTGAAGAAAAACCAGTACTACCTTCATGAAACCCTCAACCGCACCTGGGCTGTTCTGAATCATGTCTATTCCGCGGAAGAATTGAAGACTATGGGTCTTCAAGAAGCATATGACTGGTCTGCACCACCTCCGAAGAAATTCAAGAGAGTCAAAGTTCCAGATTTGGTGGCCAGCTCTTATTCTTCATCGCGCGAAACTGATGAATTTGAAGATTTGGACGACACTGCGGCAGGTCCTACTTCAACAACCAACCCCGACAATGCTGGCGCTCCTCCATCGACTTGAATATCTTCAGGGGCGTTAGTCCTCAGTTTCGATCCTTTTGGTCATTTGATGACAAAGGGGAGAAATCCGAGTTAGTCTTCAAGCGGGTTTATACTATGGGCGTTTTTATTAAGTTATAACTCTCGTTCTTCCGAAACTTTTATTGGATCGAGTTGTAATCTTAAATCCGATGGTGCCCTGATACTTTTGATCATGCATTGTGCTGACTTTGCACTGTGCTCTAATACTTTTGATCGTGCTTCTGATGCTCTGATTTTGATACGCGTTATGCTCTGATGCTTTTGAAGCACTAAGCTCTGAATGTGATATTTGAGCTCTAAAACCTTTGGTGTGATATTCCGCATGCTCATTCCTAGTTAATACTATTGCATGCATGCTGAATCTCATCAGGCACCATATTTCATCATGCATTTCAAGTTCTTCATAGTATATGTATCAAATGCGTGTATGAATTACAAGATATAGGGGGAGATCTCCATGATTCAAATCTTCAAATGTGCATTGCCTCAAAAGCAAATTCCTCATTATGCACATATTCAGGGGGAGTTCTTCTATATCTTGCAGTCAAATTCCTCAATATCAGTATTTACACTTCATATGTTTATCCCCGTTGAAAACTTAACCTATGTTGTCATCAATCACCAAAAGGGGAGATTGTAAGTGCATCTAGTGCCCTTAGTGATTTTGGTGTATTGAAGACTTATAGGTTAAGTAACTGATGCGCTTGTGAGTGTACACAGTCTATAAGTCTACGAGGAGTTTGATATTTACAGAGAAAGTCGACCCTAATAATGAAGTTCTTCGACTGAAGACTTTGATATTCTGAAGACTTTCTGAAGACTTTGAAAGTGAAGAAATTGGTGTGACCATGAAGACTTGATATTCATTCGAGGAATATGAAGCGTGAAGACTTTTGTTTTCGTAGTTTCATTTTCTCTTTCTTGAGTCATAGGAAACACCATACTGTTAAAGGGGGTCGAGCAAATACTAAGGAAAAATTTCCATGTGATGCTCAACTCAAAATCCTACACCTACCAATCCCTTCGAGTGAAGCCATTGGAAATCTCATACTGATTCAGTCAAATTCTTCAAGGATGAGATGCAGTTCTTCCGTCATCGATGACTTTTTCTCGATCGAGGAGTTAGGAATTCGCCAGTGCGAATTGCCTACACAGTGAGGAACATGATAGCCCTGAGGACTTTGAAAGTCAAATTTCCGACCGTTGCTGTGCTGCGCGCCGGCGGACCAAAATATCTTATCCACCTAACGGTCATATCATTGAAGGGCATTTATGTCTTATCATGTCGGGCTGCTCCCTAGGCTATAAATAGCCGCCCCCTACAACCACTAGCTGGTTGGCTGCTCCGAGAGAACTTGACACTTGTCATTTGAGAGCAACCCATCCTCCGAGGACTTTGAGCGAAAATCATCAAGTGAGGAAAATCCAAAACCAAACCCCCACAAAAACCCCAAGTGATTGAGCATCACTGAAGAAATTGATCCTGCGTGGATCCGACGCTTGTTACCTTTGAAGACTGTGCTTCTTCCAGACGGTTAGGCGTCAAGGTCTAGAGCATCCAAGAGGAATTGTGGATCGCCGAGTGACCAAGTCTGTGAAGGTTTGGAAGTCACCTGAAGACTTACCACGAGTGATTGGACGAGGCCTGCGTGGTCTTAGTTCAAGGAGAATACGGTGAGGACTGGGTGTCCTGAGTTGCGGCTCAAAGACTGGGTGTCCGGGACTGTGTGTCCTCGAGTTTAAATACTCACCGCTTCCAACCGTGACGCATAACCGAGACAGTTAGCTTGAACCGGTCTACCAAATCATTGTCTTCACCAACTCGATCGGTTCTATTTCCTCAACTCATTCATTTCCTCATTCTGTGTTGCATGTTGTTCATATCTGTGCTTGAAGACTTTGACTGAAGACTTTCACAAATTCCTCAGTTCAATTTCTTCAGTCTGTTTGTCTTCATCTTGTTATCATGTGTTTACGCTTCCTGTACTCTGTTCTAGTCTTCATTTCATCATGCTGACTATGTGTGTAATCTGTTATGTTTACCTCTAAGTACTTATTCCGCTGCAAATAGTTCTTCGCTAAGGAATTTCCTCACCGGCAAATTCCTCAGTGAAGAATTTCATAAAAATCGCCTATTCACCCCCCCTCTAGTCGATATAACGCACTTTCACTTGGCGGCATGCTCTACTCTCTTGTCCGATGGCAGGGAGCGTGTGGGCGCTCGCACCTGATAATATAGTGGAGACTATGAGTGGCCACTTGGAGGAAAGTGCAAAGGATTGGTTGTTTGCTTTACATGAAATACTAGCCAATGATGATTTTGTTCGGCTGGTGGTGACACTATGGGCGATCTGGGGAGCAAGGAGAAAGGCCATTCATGAAGATATATTTCAGTCACCACATACAGTACAAGGTTTTATCAACTCTTATTTATCAGAGTTACAGGTGATCAAAGAAATAGCTCCAGCCGCACGAACTAGCAGTGCCATACCGCAGCACATGGCCCGCTGGATTCCACCAGAGGCCGGATGTGCAAAGCCGAACGTTGATGCGGCAGTGTCACGCCGTGGTTTTGGGGCGTTTGGAGTTATCTGCAGGGACCAACAAGGTGGCTATATGGGCGCTTCTGCCATTGTCTTCAGATATATTGCGGACCCAACAACGCTTGAAGCTTTGGCAATTAGAGAAGCTATGGATCTAGCCGATGATCTCTATGCCCAAAGAATTCATGTGGCATCGGACTGCAAGGTGGTGGTTGACGATATTCAGAAGAAAAACTTGTCGAGTTATGGGGCTATAGTTCAAGAGATTATAAGCCATTCTCTTTCCTTTACTTTTTGTAATATAGTTCATGAACGAAGGAGCTCAAATTTTGAAGCTCACAATTTAGCGAAGCATGCACTTACCCTGGGAGTTGGCCGCCATGTTTGGCTGGGGCATCCAGGGAATCTTCCGTCCGTCCCTGTAAACATTGTGACGAATTAATAAAGCTTCGTGGAATTGTCTAAAAAAAAAATCAATCATGTTTTCTCAAAAAAAAAAAGCAATCATGTCCTAAAAAATCAAAAAGAAAACCAATCCAGTACTTTGATCAATAAAATGTAGCTTACATGTCACAAAAACTATACCATCCAATTCATATTGAAAAGTAGTTTTCAAGTGTGTACTTTTTATGATATATAATTCATATATTATTGATGATTAATTGTCAAAATTTTAATCACAAAAAAAGAATACCATGTAAATAGAGAGGGAGTAGTAGTTTCTAAGACACTTTTATGCTTTATCACATGTTTGGTATTTCAATTTATAAATTTTGGTTCAGTAGACTTGCTTTTCATGCCCATTTTTTTAGATCCAATTGTTCGCCCCCGCAAACTTTGATTCCTGGGTCCGCCACTGAGGACGCGTCCATGGAGATTGAGGGGAAGCCTCGAGGTGGCTGGCGCCGGCCGTGTGCGGGCTCAGGAGAGGAGGGGCGGATCCTATTCCCCGCGTACCACCGGGGATAGAGATTTTTTTTTCTTTTGAGAGTTCCGGCCTTCCAGGAAGAGAGATGAAACGCGTGAGCGCCCTTGCGCTATATAGGCCGGCCATTCAGGGTTTACCAGCACCGGTTTTGGTTTTTCGCTTTCTTTTTACCTTTTTTTACTTCTCTTATTTTCTGTTTCCATTATTTTTTTTACTTTTCATATTTTAAACTTATGACTCTTTTAAAAAATTGGTAAAAGAAACTCAAGAACAAATTTTAAAATTCGTGAATATTTTTTGGAATTCAAGAGCATTTCTTTTGGACTTGTGAATTATTTTTTAATTTCTGACCATTTTCTAAATTTTATATCTATATTTAAAAATTTTAGAAAAAAAATTCAAACAGAGGGTTTTTGTTTTGAAATTCATGAACAGTTTTTTGTTAATTTGGAAACAAAATTTTAAATTCCTGAACATTTTTTGAATTTCCAATATTTACAAAATTCGTGAACATTTTTTGGATTCATGAACATTTTCCCGAATTCATTAATAATTTTCAAATTAGAGAACATTTTTCAAATTCATGAATATCTTTTGAAAATTGGAGCATTTTTCAAATTCAGGAACATTTTTTGAAATTGGAAAGTTTTTTTAAATTCATGAATATTTTTTTATAATTCAGTAACATTTTTCAAATACATTAATATCTTTTGAAAATCAGAGCATTTTTAAAATTTACAAACATTTTTTGAAATTGGAAACTCTTTTCAAATTCGTGAACATTTTTTAAATTTGGGAACATTTTTTAATTCAAAACTTTATTTCAAATCCCTAACAGTTTTTAGAGAAGCAAAAAAACAGAAAATCTCTACTACTTAAAACGTAAGGTTTCCATTTCACCTCTCTTTCGTCTAACCTTCCTTATATATGTCCCACTCTTCCCTTCTCCTTTTTGACTTTTTCTCTCGTCTATGATTTTTCTCCCATCCATTCTACCTAAAATAGAATCAATTGTCTCATGTTTTGTCAACTTACCAAAAACATATTTTGTTTGGGTAATTGAATCTTACCAAATAAGTGCTTAAGGATAAAATGGCAGGTAAATCATGATGATTGCATACAAAATCTTGTTAAGATTTTAGCGCATCAATATAATAATAAATGCGCAGTCAGGAGCTAATGTACTAAAATATTTATATTCCCGTTGCAACGCGCGGGCAATTGTCTAGTAAAACAAAAAATTATGGAGCACCGCAGAGCATATGGGTCGGCCCAAAGCTAGTGCGGGGGAAGGAGGGGCATGTGTTTCCTCCTGCGTAGGTCGGGGAAGGTGATGTGGAGGCAGTCGAGCGATCGGAGACGAAGGGAGACCACAACCCACAGGGGTCGGTGGCCACGAGGGTGTCTGACCCGCGTATTTGGGTTTTTTAAGGCCTTGTACAATGTAAGGTGCTTAGGAGATATGCTTAGAGAAATAAATTGGTTTTTTTCTAAAGCATCGGTGCTTATTTTTAGATGGCGGATGTTTAATTAGGCATGCTTTCTGTTGAAATAAGCACTGGGCGTAATGTATTTTATCAAGCACCTCACTAAGCAGTAAACACCTTACATTATATAAGGCCTAAGAGCATCTCCAACAGCTGCCTTATTTTAGTGCATCATGCAACTAAATAGGGCAGCCGTTGAAGATGCTCTAACCTCCTCAAAACACCTCTCCTTTAGTCATAACTAGATAATACCCCGAGCGTTGCAGCGGGATATTATTGTGTGACAAAGAGCTCAAAAGAGAGGAAAGCACAATAAGAAGAAAAGGGTTAGAAAATCCAATTTTGTACGAGATCTTAGTGTTTTATTGGATGATCAAAAGTAGTGTGTTCATCTCAGCGGAAAGGAGATCATGCAACTAAAAAGAATATTAGCACATAATTTATTTTAATGAGAACACCATATAGAGAAGATAAATGAAAAAAAAACATCATGACCAGCAGGGCTTCAAACAAAATATATGCCGAGATATTTCGTAAATTTGAAGAAGATATGACGGCTCAGTCTTTCGGAGGTGCTCATAGGGGTAGGGTGTGCGTGTGTGCGTTCATAGAGGTGAGTGTATGCGCTTGTATATGAGCGCTTGTGTCTGTACTGATGTTCAAAAAAAAAATGCCGAGATACTACCGCAATATGAATTGCTTGTTTGCACCTTGACTGAACACATAGCTTCGATCTTACTCGTGTCGTGTATGTGGTTCCACTCAACTTATATAGCACTACATTCATATACACCCAGATTGTAAAAATTGTGCTGAAACCAGTACACATGAAGCACAACTTTTTAAGAATAGTAGATAACTGTGCAGAAAAGCCAGCGTGTGGTCACGGACAAAACAGAAGGACTGTTCCAGTGATCCTAGAAGAAAACTATTGCAGAATTTTCCACCGGGGATGCATCGCGATGTGCGACTGTTCCAGTGATCCTAGAAGAAAACTATTGCAGAATTTTCCACCGGGGATGCATCGCGATGTGCGACCCAGCGGCTATGATCACCCACCCTGTTTACAGAGCACCACAGATTCACTAAGGCCCTGATCGGAACTTCCCCACTCCGCGGAGTTGGGGGGCTGGGTTTTGGCAGCTCCGTCAAATTTAGCTAAAGTCTGGTCCGCTAACGCAGCCTAAACAAAGCAAGTCATCTAGAGGAGATGACTGTACCACGGGCCATGAACCTGCTCTGATATTGTTGCTACTTTGATCAGCACCTCAGCTGCCTTCACTACGCGGTCGGTCAGCTTTGTCGCCCCGATGCGCCCCAGGGCCGCCTCGGCGAGTTTCCTTCCCTTCGTCCCGTTGCCACCCAGGGTGACTGCACGGAACGCGCAGTAAACAGATCGAGACACCTTCCTGAAGACAGTGTCATCAGTCTGGAGGCTTTTGAGGAAGACCCTGCTCAATATCTGCTTCCTGTTCTCAACCATTTCATCGGAACAAGGGCCGGCCGAGGTCGATTTAACGGACCATCACCTCGATGATCTGATCCGTGCCAACACCAGAAAAACTGTCTAGTAGCTCTGCGAGCGTGTTGAACAGTTCCAAGGTAGAATTTTCCAGTTCTGAGGGAGTGGCCTTTGAGTCCTCACTCATCAATACTTGACGTTGGACAAGCATGCTGTAAGAAGAACATAACTAGGTTCAGTCGTTAATGCATTCTACTGCTCTGATATTATTACGTAATAATGAAGACAACATAAAATTTCACCTTGTTGCGATAACAATCACTTGTTGGAACTGACTCTGGACACCACGCAACCTCAACCAATTGAGCTTAAATGTCTCAGGTACTGATTTTCTTTCCATGCCCTCCATCCTGCTGATAAGCTGTAACAGCCCAATCCTTACTAGCCTGTCGAGCATTTCTGCCGAGCACTCTGGTAGTATCTCTGTACTTCCTGTTTCATGTTATGTAACGTGATTAACAAACTCAGGTAAATGGCCAGCATAAAATTAATGAGCAAATACCTGCTACAGGCACTGTAGATTGTTGCTGATCTGGAGTTCCACGACCAGCTCGGAGGGTCGTAACCAATGGCTGAACCTGTTATGACAGACAGGCGTAGATTCAATCAACAGCAGCAGATGAGAACCATAAATACTTAGGCTAGTGTTGCTTAAAACAGCCCATAGGGGTCTGTAGCTTAATCAATAATGGCGGGTAAAAACCACAACTACTTGTCTATTATTACTGCTTAAAACAGTGGCTGTGCATAGTGTTTACTAACAACAACAACAACAACAACAAAGCCTTTAGTCCCAAACAAGTTGGGGTAGGCTAGAGGTGAAACCCATAAGATCTCGCAACCAACTCATGGCTCTGGCACATGGATAGCAAGCTTCCACGCACCCCTGTCCATAGCTAGCTCTTTGGTGATACTCCAATCCTTTAGGTCTCTCTTAACGGACTCCTCCCATGTCAAATTCGGTCTACCCCGCCCTCTCTTGACATTCTCCACACGCTTTAGCCATCCGCTATGCACTGGAGCTATCGGAGGCTTGCGCCGAATATGCCCAAACCATCTCAGACGATGTTGGACAAGCTTCTCCTCAATTGGTGCTACCCCAACTCTATCTCGTATATCATCATTCCGGACTCGATCCTTCCTCGTGTGGCCACACATCCATCTCAACATACGCATCTCCGCCACACCTAACTGTTGAACATGTCGCCTTTTAGTCGGCCAACACTCCGCGCCATACAACATTGCGGGTCGAACCAAATCTGTAGAACTTGCCTTTTAGCTTTTGTGGCACTCTCTTGTCACAGAGAATGCCGTAAGCTTGGCGCCACTTCATCCATCCGGCTTTGATTCGATGGTTCACATCTTCATCAATACCCCCATCTTCCTCGCAACATTGACCCCAAATACCGAAAGGTGTCCTTCCGAGGTACCACCGGCCATCAAGGCTAACCTCCTCCTCCTCACACCTAGTAGTAATCAAACCGCACATCATGTACTCGGTTTTAGTTCTACTAAGCCTAAACCCTTTCGATTCCAAGGTTTGTCTCCATAACTCTAACTTCCTATTTACCCCCGTCCGACTATCATCAACTAGCACCACATCATCCGCAAAGAGCATACACCATGGGATATCTCCTTGTATATCCCTTGTGACCTCATCCATCACCAATGCAAAAAGATAAGGGCTCAAAGCTGACCCCTGATGCAGTCCTATCTTAATCGGGAAGTCATCAGTGTCGACATCACTTGTTCGAACACTTGTCACAACATTATCGTACATGTCCTTGATGAGGGTAATGTACTTTGCTGGGACTTTGTGTTTCTCCAAGGCCCACCACATGACATTCCGCGGTATCTTATCATAGGCCTTCTCCAAGTCAATGAACACCATATGCAAGTCCCTCTTTTGCTCCCTATATCTCTCCATAAGTTGTCGTACCAAGAAAATGGCTTCCATGGTCGACCTCCTGTGCATGAAACCAAACTGATTTTTGGTCACGCTTGTCATTCTTCTTAAGCGGTGCTCAATGACTCTCTCCCATAGCTTCATTGTATGGCTCATCAGCTTAATTCCACGGTAATTAGTACAACTCTGAACATCCCCTTGTTCTTGAAGATTGGTACTAATATACTCCTTCTCCATTCTTCCGGCATCTTGTTTGCCCGAAAAATGAGGTTGAAAAGCTTGGTTAGCCATACTATTGCTATGTCCCGAGACCTTTCCACACCTCAATGGGGATACAACAGGGCCCATCGCCTTGCCTCCTTTCATCCTTTTTAAAGCCTCCTTCACCTCGGACTCTGGATTCGCCGCACAAAACGCATGCTGGTCTCATCAAAGGAGTCGTCCAGTTCAATGGTAGAACTCTCATTCTCCCCATTGAATAGCTTGTCGAAGTACTCCCGCCATCTATGCTTGATCTCCTCGTCCTTCACCAAGAGTTGGCCTGCTCCGTCCTTGATGCATTTGACTTGGCCAATGTCCCTCGTCTTCCTCTCTCGGATCTTGGCCATCTTATAGATGTCCCTTTCACCTTCCTTTGTGCCTAACCGTTGGTAGAGGTCCTCATATGCCCGACCCCTTGCTTCACCAACAGCTCGCTTTGCGGCCTTCTTCGCCATCTTGTACTTCTCTATGTTGTCTGCACTCCTATCCAGGTATAGGCGAGTAAAATTTAAGAACATGAAACTAACATGGTCTGATGCAGGCAGGATCTGTAAGGAGCTGACATGTTCATTCCATTCTTCTTCTACCATATCCTTTGAGGTAGAAATCCACTGAATAGTTGAAGTGAGAGAAACTAATGCATTGGAACGGGATCCATAGCGATCGGCAAAAGCTTTCTGCAGGTACTCGACCCCACCAGAGCCCTTTATAATTGGTTTCAGTAGTTGGATTCGTGCTCTACTGACTTCAGACTGAAGAGCCTGTTTAATAAAAAATATTTAGTTTCTGAATGATGCTATAGTTTCACTGTATAGCCAGTGTAAATTATTCGAAACCTCGAGGTAGTATTAAGGATTATACAAACCTTTAACTCTTCCATAGTGAACCGCAAGCCCTTGATGACAGCTATTACAAATGTATTTGGATCTCTATCATGAGAATCAGAGTGTCCGATCAATTCGTTCAATAATTTGTCATGACTGATCTTCATTTCGTCTTCCTTTGCAGGAGAAGATAATTTACGCAGCATGCCCAGAGAGTACTGCAGAATCTGCCCCAAATATTGTGTGCACTGGGTGCTCGACTCAAGTACCTTTCCACAAGAAAAAATTCGTCGGTATCAGATGTATTTAATAGATTCATGATAACACTCACTCAGACTCTTCTTACCTGGGACAATATTTCAAGGTTAATATTGTTTGCTATTTCTTCTTTCCACCCTTTACTAGCCATCTGCTGCAATGCATCCCTGACTTCCTTTACTAGGTTGACCAGATAACTGTAATCTGGTGTGTCTCCTTTCATTGAATCCACAACCACATCCCAGAAAGCTTTCTCCATTGTTTCCCTAACTTGTGCCTGAGAATAAAAAAGTGGGCGACTGAGAAAATAACATACTACTTAACCGGAGGTGCATCTTACACTGGAAAAAACTACACCCTAGATCATGGCATTTGAGTTCCCCTAGACACTCGAAGCTCACACAGATTCTCCACCATGATACACATTTTTGGTTCTTAGATTACCCCAGGTGTGAAGCTCGACGGTAATATTCTAATATACAAGAGGACCTAACCTTGAAATCCCCCTCAACTTTACCAACGTCGTCAGAGCTATCAGAAAAAGAACCATGCAAAATCTCATTGACCATTTGTTCATTCTCTGTTGGCAGCTTTTCTGGCACCGCTCTGCTCATTTGGCTGCTGATGACCTTGTCTCCTGAGTTACTTTCAGATGGTGAAGGGGAAGCTTTCAACAAATATCCGACAAGCTCATTCTCTATTGGCAGCTCTCCTGACCCTGTGCTGCTCATTTGACCACCGTTGTCTCTAGTGTTACTTTGAGACGTTGAAGAAGAAGCCTTGGACAAAGATTGAACAACTCTACCTAGCCTTTCACCATCCGTACTCCAAATTATCTTTGGTGTCAGAAAGAAGAGACTGTCCAGAAAGAGATGCGACATTTGCATCTGATGTTGCCAAGGGGCTCCTATTTTCCTTGGCTCCAATGAACTTTGACCTTGTTTCTGATAAAGCAAGTTCCATCCTCTCAATACCAGCTTCACCACCTAGGTGCCAAACCTTCTCCCTTAGAAGTTTCTGGTCTACCATAACCTGGACGACAAACAGAATTTTGTTTCAGCAGATGTTACACTTATGAAGATGTCAAGAAAAGAGCATCGGAGTAAATAAACTAAGTGTTAGTAACATTCTAGCATGTTTTTTAGAACACCCAAGGCTTTATTTCTCAGATGATACATTAAGACAAATCATATGCACCCAAAATAAGACTTGTTCAAAACCAAACCATGTGCACCATCATGCTGCTGAATAGACAAATCATATGCACCCAAAAGGCCAAAACTACACAAGGGATATGGCAGAACGTAAAAAAGAAGCAGCGATATAAAACTATGAATAATACCTGTTTCTGGATGGCTGTCAAATTAATATTAGTATAATTAAGGCTATCTGACCGGCCTTCAGTAGTTACTTTGCATGTTTGCATCATTGAGAGCTCAAGCTTGCATGCAGCTGTCACGAGATCTACCTCTAGCGACTTGGCATCTTTTGCTTTCCACACCACAAAGTGGTAAAGATAAGCACACCAAGCTTTATCAAAAGAAGCCAGCTGAGATCTGAATTTTGTTCGATCAGCAGCAATTGAAGAACACTCCTGGTTATTAGAAGATCCAGGAGAGACTGCACCTAATGTAGACTGCTGCAATATGCATGCACCATCTAACCCATCAAGTATTGTCTTCATCAGCAGTTCAAATTCCTTCACAAAGTTTGTTGCTGACCTATCAAGTAGTTTCTCTCGCTCGCCTTGTACATTAAAAACAGCGCCTGGATGACCTAGAATCATGTAAGCACAAAGCACTACCCTTGGTGAATATCTAGGTAACTTGCCAGCGTCAGATTTTTTAGTTGTCCTTTTCGGTGTTACTCTAGCTCTTGCTGCACTACTTGGTAGGATTCTCGTATTTGGTGATCCCAGGTGCTTGAGCAGATGATCGATATTTTCTGGTGTGCATGAACTTGATGTCTGAGAAAGAATAAAACGACTCTCCAAGCAATCAAGCAATGCCCTGGTGGTCTGAAGAACTTTTGTAGATTCAATACAGAGGGCTAGTTTTTCAAATGGCAGAGAATTAGCAGATTCCTGATTTATTCCCAGCACGTCAAAGGCCGCAGCCAACACCGCTGTTGTCTCCCTGTACTTATTCTCTGATGTCACTCTTTGCCCAAAGAACTTTTTTGTCCTTTCCTCCAGCGCAGCTCGCCTCTGCAAACGAGCATGCAAGAGTTGAATACGGTTCTCCTCCGCTTGCTGTACCCAATGCTCAACTCTCATGCCAAGCTCCTTCCTTTCCCTGTTGAACCTCATTTCTGCATCCTTCTTAGCAGCCTGACGCAGCTCAACCGATTTAGCTAAACGATTCTGCTCTTTCTCCAAGAGGCTCAACCTACAATTATAGAATATTCTTCAATCTTTGGTCAAAAAGAATCAAATAATATACCCTACCGGTTTGCCTCTTTTGATTACCTCTTCTGCTTAGCAGCCACAAGCTTCGCTTCAAGGCGTTGCTTGGGATCCTCCTCCTGAGATGGCTGTGAAGTGCTCCTGACCGCATGCCTTGCTTTGCATGATAATGTTTCATGGAATTGCTGGAGAGGACAACAATTTATATTAGTAGGCAGCAGCAAACATATATGTTTTACCAGTCCATGAAACTTCGCAAAACTTACCCCATTTTGGTCATTTCACCGTTCACACAGTTCTCAAAAGTTAGTTAACAAAACAAGAGAATGAATTTTCTGGTCATATAAAGTTGTAATGAAGATCAGCATTCTCACCATCAGAACCAACCAGGGCTTAAACAAACCCGCTTCTAATCAATGCACCAAGACACAAAGTTTTCACATTCTCTCTAAAAAATAACCAACCAGGGCTCCCACTACCACAAAGTTAAGATAAACCTCAACTACCTTGCAGCTCTATGGTGCCAACTTGGCAGCCATTTTGCCACACTAAGAGCTTGATATGGTGATGCAAAGCATGAAGGCTGACACGGCTTCGAGACCGGGTGGGTTTCTGGTATCGGTTTTCGAGCAGTTCTTGGGGCAGTCAAGGGTTTTGTTCTTCAAATTCTCAATGGATTTGCCCTTGGCACGGTAGTATGTCAAGGTTGAACTTTGGGATGTGAATGCTTATTCCTAAAACTGAAGGGGCGGGGTGCATTAGGCATTTCCGCCCTATTACGCTAATTAGTGTAATTTTCAAGATCATTGCTAAAGCTTATGCCACCAGGTTCTCCGGGGTGGCGCATACAATATTAGCTCTAGTTAAACATCGTTTATCAAAGGTAGACTTATCCTGGACGGGGCTCTGGCGCTACAAGAGATTGTTCACAAACTTCGAATCAAAAATCTACGGGGAGTCTTGCTAAAACTGGACTTCATGAAAGCATATGATAGGGTAAACTGGAAGTTTCTACGCAAAGTTATGCTCATGGAAGGTTTTGACGCTGGATATATTCATCGGATCATGCACTTGGTCTCGGGTGGCCAAACTGCAATGTGCATTGATCGAGAAGTGCGCCCTTCTCCTGCAATCTCAGATCTCAGAGGGGTGAGATAAGGGGATCCCATCTCACCCCTCTTGTTTGACTTGGTGGGCATGCCTTTGCAGAAATCCTATCCTCACCAATGTGGCAGGTCATGTCTGCGGAGTGATGCTGCACTTGATCCAGGGGGGAGGGGGGTCCATGCTAATCCTCACTAACACAGTAATATGTGCTTATCCAGACTACCAAGGTACTTGACTTTACATGCTGCCAGACAGAATTCACGCTGCCATGAACAAGCACCGCTCCCACTTCTTTTGGGAAATAGCTGGACTGAAGAGACCTTAGTCAATTGGCTGTCAGCGCACCACCCTAGAGTGGATCTGGAAGTTGTACCAAGATGACAGGAGCCTCTAGAAAGATATTCATTTCAGCTAAATATCCCGAGGCTGCGGATATCTACTTCTGCGTTGGAGCAGGGGGGTCTCAATTTCGGAAAAGCATCGACCGCATTAAATATATCTTAAAGCTCGGTGCTAAGCATGCAGTTAACGACAGCCAACTGACGCTTTTTTCTAGATGGATTGGTGGCATGGTGCAAGCCCCTTGAAATACCGGTTTCCCCTGTTGTTTAACATTTGTTCCAACCCCTCGTTCACGGCTGATTAGGCATTTAGAGGTGATGGCTAACATATCCATTTTCACCGCTCCTTCAGCCACGATGAGCTCCTACCGTGGAGCAGGTTCAAATGGGTTCCATTGACAAATCCATGTCCTGGGCACTGGAACCTTCAGGGATTTTCTCGTCCAGGTCACTCTACTCTAGGATTTGCCAAGAAGTGGCTCACTTGAAGGATATGTGGAGCGTCGATCGCCTTTAAAGATCAAGATTTTCACTTGGCAACTTGCCAGAGATCGTCTCCCTTGTACTGACCAAATACTGAAGTATCATGGGCCGTCCTGTGCGTTGTGTGGTGAGGAGAAAAATGTGCTGCATATCTTCTTCTCCTGTCACCTTGCACATTTCATGTGGAGTGGCATCTGCCAGTTGCTTGGGTGCGACTGGGATCTGGCTAAATTTACAGGTTTCTTTGCTGTCCTTCAAGGGTTTCATACTGTTATTTGGCTTTATTAATGCATAAGTTTTGTTTCGTCCAATTACTATGATTAACCGGAGCGTAACTATTCCTTGGATATCTTACAGGAAATCGGTCCTCAGATCCCTTAACACCAAAAGATCGCATCGCTCGTGCAAAGTCTATAGAGATTAGGCATGAAAGGTCAGAAAGTGCAATGAAGCCTGATGCTCAACATAAGAAGTACCCCTCGACCGGAAATGGATCTGATAGCCAAATGCCATCTTCTTCTGCACAAGGCAAGGGTTCAGGCCTTCAGGGGTTCACCGGGCTCTGAGAAATCGATTTTTTTATACCGCATAAACGTGTTGGCTAAATCTCCATTTCGAAGTCATACTCAAACTATGAACGCGAAATAATGAAGCACGCAGCGGGGGGAAAAAAAGGGTGGAGCGTGCCAACCTGCCTCCGGAGTTGGGCGTCGCGGAGCTTGGTCTCGATCTCTTCGGCGGTTCCCGGCGCGTCGGCGCTTGACTCACGCGCCTGGAGGAGCCTCCTCCTGATCCGCCGCGGCACCCTGGCCACCGGCGAACCCTCCTCCGCCGGTATGTCTAGTGCCACCGCCTCCGGTACCGTCATTCGCTCCGCCCGCCGATTCCTGCGCAGAACTACGCGCCGCCGCGTCAGATTCCGCCGGAGATCGCACGAATTCGGCCGGGGAATCGGCTGTCGCCGTCGTTGCTGTTGCTGCTCGTTGGGGACTGAAATCCGCAAACCAGCCTTCCACGCACACACGCGGGCAAAAAAAAAGGAGAATGAGAACACCACCGTCGCCAAGATTCGTGCAAGATCCGACGGGACAGAAAATCAGTCTGAAGCCAAATAAAACAGATGGCTGGAAATTAAAAGCATCTCCAACAGCCGCGATACAAGTGTCGGGCTGGAAAAATGCAGATTTTTACGCGCGCAGCCGCTGCGGGCACTCCAGCGAAGGTGCAAAAAACGCGCGCTGCATAAGTAGTTCAGCATGCGGGGCAAAACGACATTGCGCGCCGCTTATTTCAGGCGCCTGCCTGCCACACACCTCGAGCTGCCTCGCCGCTTTTGCTCGCCTGGAGCCGCTGCCGAGTCGCCGGTGGACGCCGCCAACATCCCCTCATCTCTTCCTACACTCATGACCCCTCCGTCACGCAAGACGTGCAGTAACCCTAGCGGAGCTTTGGCTTTGGGGTCGTTTTGGTTTGTGACTAACTTTGCCAAATGTTGCCACACCTAAAGCTAGGCAAGTTTGACTAACTTAGGTGAGTGTTTGATTCAAGCTACACCTTAGGCAAGCCACACTTGGACCCACATGGCATACACACAAAAAATGTGGCAAGATTCCCTTAGGCTTGCCAACTTGTGGCTTTCATTTTGATCAACTAACCTTAGGCAAGTTTGGCAAAAATATGTGGCAAAGTGTGGCAATGCTAGGCCTAGAACCAAACAGCCCCGTCGCCTCCGCCGGTGCTCCTCCAAGCACCGGTGTCGCGTGCGGCCTTTTCATGCCGTAATGGGTGGACACATGTCTTCCGGTGTGCCTCACATACCTTCGCATGATGCCGTTGAATATCTTGCCAACACCTTCCGAGCTTTCCATGATGATGCGGCGCAATACAATGAAGAGGAGGAGGAAGAATCGTCTTCGGAGGATGAAGAATCGGAGGAAGAGGAGGACGAAGACGAGGATGATGAATGTTGATGTGCCATTTGTTTGTGTGAACTTATGGATGATTTTAAACTATGCTATATCACCATATTGCCTTCAAATTGAAAATATTGCAAGCGCCGGGTGCTCGCTCGTGCTGTAGTTTAGTGTGCTAGAGCACGGCGGATGCGCAATTTTTGGCAGTAGTTGCTGGAGCCAGCGCTCCGCTGCATGCAAAACCTAACGATTCCGGTGCTACAAATTATTTTTTAGCGCGCGCCGCGTGTTGCGCCTCGTTGGAGATGCTCTAATGAAAGTTTTAAACAAAAGTGGGATAGTTGGCACGGAAAAGCTATCTATTTTGACACCCACAAAAAACATATCCGACGTGGCACATTCATCTCCCTGCTCACCCCCCGCACCGCACCCCAAGGCATCTTGATCGCTTTCTGGTGGGAGGGACGGTTACCGGTACGGGAAACGCCGAAACGGGAGTCCGCCAATTTCCGGCGCGCGGGAAAATTTCCCGCACTCGCGCTCGCGCCTCTATAAGAAAGAAAGAATCGCGTCACCACGGTCTCCTGCTCCACTTCCCCCACTTCCGCCGCCTCCCACCGAATGGGCCGCAAGAGGAGGGCTAGGGTTTCCAGCGACAGCGACGGCGACGACGTCGAGATGAACGGCCAAGACCCCGCCGCCGCCGCCGACGCGCAGAGCAAGAGCCTCTACGAGGTAATCCCTCCGTCCAGACCCTAGGGCTTCGGATCCCGGCGATAGCGTTTGATCGAATCCCGCACGGATGTTTCGGAATCGTGGATGAACAGTAATGGCGTCGTATGTACGTTTGTTTGATGTTGCCGCCCGTCCAGGGCTGTCCGTTGTTAAGTCAGGTGCTCCCTTGGTAGGAATTTCTCGTGGATCTCCATGCTAATCGCTCAGGTGTGAGTAGTATTTGGGTATTGTGATTAAACATGCGCACACAGGAGGTTTAGCCCCGAGATATGGAGTCCTATGATCTAGTACTAGTTACCTGCATGTACAAACCTGGACACATATCTTTCCCCTGCTGTCATGACATTTTTTTTCACACAAAACAGTAGCCTAGTGAACCGCAGTCAATTCATATCAAAACCGGACACATGCCCATTTCGGATCCAAAATATGCCCGGGGTTAAAGGATCACATGCCGCACATATTGGTTAGTAAGTGTGCTAAAGGGCTTTTATCCTTGCCCTGTTTCTGGGGTCAAGCAGTTATGTGTCTGGATGTGAAAGGGAGATGTTTGCTTGGGATTTTGGAGTTAGGGTCTGCTGGGCTGCTATATATATGTCGATCCAGGAACATACCATTCTTCAGTTAAAGGTGTCAATTGTCCTGTAAGTCACATGTTAGCGAATAGGAACATTTTTATTCATTTTATGGATCAGAATTCAGACCTAACTTCCATGAGCTATATAAAGTTTCTGGTTCATGTCCAGTTAAACCAAGATATACTTTTTTGTTACAAGAACAAAAGCAGCACCATGCTTGCATTCATGGTTTCTTCTCAAACATCATCACTAGTTTTTTTACCGCTGCAAAGTTGCAGTCAGTTGGTGGATACAACTTGATTGCACTTACTATGGTAGAAAACCCAGGTTTAAATAAACATGCAAATGAGCTGCAAGGGTACATGCAGTCCATGGCAATGACCTCAAATGGGGTTAAGTCTGAATTTCTATAGGAGTACTTTAATAAACAATTGTTATGCTGATATGCTCCACTTTGTGGATCTCATAGTATGACAGACATCTCATTTAATAAGCCATGTTTTTTCCTTCTTTGTGCAGATATTAGGGGTTGAGAGCACAGCTTCACAACAGGAGATAAAAAAGGCATATCACAAGTTGGCCTTGCGTCTTCACCCAGATAAGAATCCTGGAGACGAGGTAGGATTTCAACTCTGAACCTTTGTTGTGCAGTAAATATGTACCATGTATCTGAATTGAAATGCTATGTGTTGTCAGGAAGCCAACGAAAAATTTCAGCAGCTGCAGAAGGTGATATCTATTCTTGGAGACCAGGAGAAAAGGGCATTGTATGATGAGACTGGAATTACTGATGATGATGTGAGCACCTAATCCTAGCAATTTGGTTTCCACCTTTAAAGTTTCTGTGTTATATTCTCGAATCTTTTCCCTTGTGTTAGGCACTGGTTGGAGAAGCTGCAGACAATCTCCAAGTGTACTTCAGAACAGTGTACAGAAAGGTCTGTGTTTGCTCCATGCCAGTGAGAAACTTGCGTTGTCCATTTGCTTATACAATGCATGATGAACTTGCTTTGTCTAAATTATTCTCAGGTCACAGAGGCTGACATTGAAGAATTTGAAGCTAAGTACAGAGGGTCAGACTCTGAGAAAAAGGATTTAAAGGAACTGTACACAAAATTTAAGGGCAACATGAACAGGTGATTGATGCTGGATTAAATGTTTGCTCCAAAGCTTGATAAACTGCAACTGATCAACTGTGTTTCATTTCTTTTTTTTCTAACTCTCTGCCTTTTTGTGCAGACTTTTCTGCTCTATGATTTGCTCAGATGCCAAGCTTGATTCTCACCGCTTCAAAGATATAATTGATCAGGCAATTGCTGAAGGTAAATAATAATATGCTGTTGCCACTATGATTTTTCCATATATAATTGATTTCTTGTCCCATTTTCTTCTACAATCTACAATGAGGTGCTAGTAAAGTGCTTGATTTTACATGTTTGACTCAACCGGCTCCTCAAAACTTCTGTATGTGCAATTGTCTTACCGTCTCCTTTCTTTGTAGGCGAGCTGAAGTCCACCAAAGTGTATGCGAAATGGGCTAAAAAGATATCCGAGATAGAACCACCCACAAACCCATTGGAGAGGAGAGTGAAGTAAGTTCCCCTACTAGCATTTATCCGTCCCTGAAAACACTCGAGTCCAGTTTGATCCTCTCAAGATACTAGTCGCTATCACCTGCTTATGTGGAGTCTGCACTGTTTTGTCTCCTGAAACTGCCATAGGAAAAAGAAGAGCCAGGAGAGCGACCTCATCCTGGCGATCTCGCAGCGCAGGGAACAGAGGAAGGAGCGGTTTGACTCTGTTCTGTCATCTATAATGTCCAAGTGTGACGACAACAAGGTGGGCAGCTCAGAGCCCACGGAAGAGGAGTTTGAGCGTGCTCGGCAGAGGCTCGAGAAGAAGCGCACCAAGGGGCGCAAATGATACGAATCTTGACATGCATGCAGGTCAGGCTACCTTGGTCGTCAGGCCCTTCGAGAAAAAATGGGTGTTGAGTGGAGTGGAGTGGAGGGGTTGTGTTGCAACTCTAGTGTCGCTTTGTTTTATGAGTGGGCGTGTGTATAAGTAACTGAATGCAAGTGTGGTGTGGTTTTGGATGTGAACAACTGTGGAAGTGTCCTGTCCCATGAATGAAATGAAATCCTCGGCATGCCGGCATGGCCAGGTGATAGTCTGTTTAATTCGCGTGTGATCAAAGTGGTTTTGATGCCTGCCGAAGGGAGGTGTGAGACGACAGGTTGTGGGTATGAATTATTACTATTCAACTGATCAAACTCATTGATACGTGTATTTTTAATCAAGCTGGTACTACTATTTTCTTCCTCAAGGGCAAGGGAATCGTTTGGTAACCCAATTCAATTGATCAAACTCATTCCATGGGTTGATTAACCATCATATTAGATAGTTTGATTTTGATTAATCAAGCTAGTACTATGTATGTAGTATCCAGTTTATCTTGGACAGTTCGATGTTGATGTAGTGTTAATGTAGTAGGTAATGGACTGTTTATGATGCTATGTATGGTGTTAATTCGGTAACGTTATTTAATTATGCAATGAAGTAGTTAAATTTGTGTTTGGAATGATTCTTTATCATCCCGCAAGAAAAGAAGATTCTTTATCAAGAAATTGTGTTTGATTTTTCTTGGGGATCATTTTGTTTATGAAACACCGATAGCGCAACTTTTCATTTCAATGAGAGGAGTTTTACATAGAACTACTCCCTTTGTCCCATTATGTAAGACAGACGTCTTGCATTCTGGGACAGAGGGAGTAGAGTATAGTAACAACAACAACTTAGCGTTGCAAACAGCAGCAGCAGATGTGAGGTGATCAGTCCGACTCTAGTGGTCGCTCTGGTGGGGACATGATCTTGCGGCGACTCGCCTGGGACCAAATCAATACTTCATCATGCATTGAGTTGAATCCATTATTGATAGGGGATATCATATCAAGTGCCTGAAAATTCTTGCATTTCTTTCTTTCTAGGTGAACCACCAGACCGCCACGATGTCGTTCATCCCATCTTGTTGGACACATCATTGATGGTGTTGGCCCACCAATCAACAAGGCATGTTGTTGCAGACATCGGTCCCAAGGTTGCAAGTAGGTTGCAGCAGTGTAACATGAGGCCCCAAAGAGATTTGACAAAGGGGCAACGAGCCAACATGTGAAGAGAGTCCTCGTCCGCGTGCGGCACATGCAACAAACCAGATCGTGAGGCCATCCCTTCTTAAGTTTTTCGCCATCAGGCATTTACCCAGAATCGCAAGCCACACAACATACACCACTTGAGCGACGCGTCAGCTAACCAAAGCAGTTGTTGTCCGTCGAAGTGAGTGCCCCCCTCGAATTGCGCAGCATAGGCGGTAGTAGAAGAGAACATGCCGTTGGTCGTCCACCTCCAACTCACTGAGTCAACCGTATCATGCCGCAACCGCACTCTCGTGACATCACCCCAAAGTCTGGCAAACTGTGCAATTGCCTGTGGAGGAAGGTGAGGCCGCAGGCGTGACGCCCTCGATTCAATCGTACACTAATCATGCACGCAAATGTGTACGACCAAGATCAGGGACTCACGGGATGATATCACAACACAACTCTAAACACAAATTAAAGATCATACAAGCTTCATATTACAAGCCAGGGGCCTTGAGGACTCGAATACATAAGCTCGATCATAAACGAGTCAGCGGAAGCAACACTATCTGAGTACAGACATAAGTTAAACAAGGTACCATAAGATGGCTAGCACAAATTGGGATACAGATCGAAAGAGGCACAGGCCTCCTGCCTGGGATCCTCCTAAACTACTCCTGGTCATCGGCGGCCTGCACGTAGTAGTAGGCACCCTTGGTGTAGTAGGGGTCGTCGTCCACGGTGGCGTCTGGCTCCTGGGCTCCAACTTGCGACGTCCGAGAAGAATGGAAAGGGAGGAAAGAGGGAGCAAAGCAACCGTGACTACTCATCCGAAGTACTCGCAAGTAAGGACCTACACTACATATGTATTGGTATATGTATAAAGGGGTAATATCGGTGGACTCGATTGCAGAATGCCAGAATAAGAGGGGGATAGCTAGTCCTATCGAAGACTACGCGTCTGGCAACCTCCATCTTGAAGCATGTAGAAGAGAGTAGCTGGTAAGTTCACCAAGTATCATCGCATACCATAAACCTACCCGGCGATCCTCTCCTCGCCGCCCTGAGAGAGAGAGAGAGAGTGACCACCGGGTTGTATCTGGCACTTGAAAGAGTGTGTTTTATTAAGTATCCTGTTCTAGTTGTCATAAGGTCGAAGTACAACTCCGGGTCGTCCTGTTAACATGGACACGGCTATTCAAATAAATCAATCTTCCCTGCATGGGTGCACCACATTACTCGACATGTCCGGCCTCGAGAGATCAACACGTCGCAGCCCTACCTAGGCCTAAAAGAGAGGTCAGCATGCTGGTCTAAATTCTAAGCGCGCAGGGGTCTGGGCCCATCGCCCATTGCACTCCTGCATGTTGCGAGGGCGGCCGGAAGCAGACCTAGCCTCCCTAATACAAGAGCAGGTGTTCCAGTCCAATCCGGCGTGCGCCGCTCAACCGTTGACGTCAAGAAGGCTTAGGTTGATACCATGATGCCGGTTGCCCATGTCTTGTCCACGTGGCGGTAGTGCGTATAAGGTTGATACGTCTCCATTATATCTATAATTTTTGATTGTTTCATGCCAATATTATACAACTTTCACATATTTTTGGCAACTTTTTACATGATTTATTGGACTAAGCTATTGATCCAGTGCCTAGTGCCAGTTCTTGTTTGTTGCATGTTTTTTGTTTCGTAGAAAATCTATATCAAACGAAGTCCAAATGCTATAAAAATTTACGGAGAATTATTTTGGAATATATGTGATTTTTGGGAGGTGGAATCAACGCAAACGGGGGCCCACAGTGACCACAACCCACCAGGGCGCGCCAGGCACCCCCTGGGGCGCCCATGTATCTTGTGCCCTCCTTGATGGTCGTTTGGGGCCATTTTTCTGGCGCAAGAAAGATAATTTATGGAAAAAAATCGTGTAAAAATTTCAGCCCAATCCGAGTTACGATCTTTAGGAATTTAAGAAACGGTGAAGGGCCAGATCTGGGGAATGCAAAACAGAAGAGAACAGAGAGGGAGATAAAATCTCGGAGGGGCTCCCGCCCCTCCGCCTCCATGGAGGCCATGGACCAGAGGGGGATCTCTCCTCCCATCTAGGGGGAAGGCCAAGGAAGAAGAAGAAGGAGGGGGGCTCTCCCCCCTCTCTCCCGGTGGCGCTGGAACACCGCCGGGGCTAGGATCGTGACGGCGATCTACATCAACAATCTTGCTACCGTCAACACCAACTTTCTCCCCCTCTATGCGGCGGTGTAACACCTCTTCTTCCCACTGTAATCTCTACTTAAACATGGTGCTCAACTCCATATATTATTTCCCAATGATCTATGGTTGTCCTATGATGTTCGAGTAGATTCGTTTTGTCCTGTGGGTTAATCGTGATCTTGGTTGGTATGGTTGTATATTTTATTTATGGTATTGTCCTACGGTGCCCTCCGTCTCGCGCAAACGTGAGAGATCCGCGCTGTAGGGTGTTGTAATACGTTCCTTATTCGCGGTGGGTTGCGAGAGTGACAGAAGCTTAAACCCGAGTAGTTGGGTTGTTGCGTATGGGATAAAGAGGACTTGATACTTAATGCTATGGTTGGGTTTCACGACCTTAATGATCTTTAGTAGTTGCGTATTGTAAGTGCATCTAGTGCCCCTCAGTGATTTTGGTGTATTGAAGACTTATAGGTTAAAAGACTGATGCGTTTGTGAGTGTACACAGGTCTATAAGTCTATGAGGAGTTTGATATTTACAGAGAAAGTCGACGCCAAAAAATAAAGTTCTTCAACTAAAGACTTTGGATTTCTGAAGACTTTGAAAGTGAAGAAATTGGTGTGACCTTGAAGACTTGGCAATCATTCGAGGAACATGAAGCGTGAAGACTTTTGTTCTTGTAGTTTCATTTTCTCTTTCTTGAGTCATAGGAAACACCGTACTGTTAAAGGGGGTTGAGGAAATACTAAGGAAAAATTTCCATGTGATGCTCAACTCAAAATCCTACACCTACCAATCCCTTCGAGTGAAGCCATTGGAAATCTCATACAATTTAGTATATTTCTTCAGTAACAGAGACGAAGTTCTTCTGGTTGCTGAGGAATTTGTTCTGACTGAGGAGTTAGGAATTCGCTAGTGCGAATTGCCTACATAGTGAGGAACATGATAGCCCTGAGGAATATGAGAGTCAAATTTCCGACCGTCGTTGTGCTATGCGCGAGCTGTCCCAAAATATCTACCCACCTAACAGTCATATCATTGAAGGGCATTTATGTCTTATCATGTCGGGCTGCTCCCTAGGCTATAAATAGCCGCCCCCTACAACCACTAGCTGGTTGGCTGCTCCGAGAGAAACTGACACTTGTCATTTGAGAGCATCCCATCCTCCGAGGACTTTGAGCGAAAATCATCAAGTGAGGAAAACCCAAACCCAACACACCTACAACCCAAAGTGATTAAGCATCACTGAAGAGATTGATCCTGCGTGGATCCGACGCTTGTTACCTTTGAAGACTGTGCTTCTTCCAGACGGTTAGACATCATGGTCTAGAGCATCCAAGACGAATTGTGGATCGCCGAGTGACCTAGTCTGTGAAGGTTTGGAAGTCACCTGAAGACTTACCACGAGTGATAAGGCGAGGTCATGTGACCTTAGCTCAAGGAGAATACGGTGAGGACCGTGTGTCCGGATCGTGTGTCCTCAGGTTTAAATACCTAGCCGCTCCAACCAGACGTACAACTGAGACAACAGTTGGAACTGGTCTAACAAATCATTGTCTTCACCAAGCTTACTGGTTCTATTTCCTCAACTCTTTCATTTCCTCATTTCAGTTGTTGTGTGCTTGTTCATATCTGTTTGAAGACTTTGGCCGAAGGCTTTCTCAATCTCCTTAGTTCAATTTCTTCAGTCTGTCCGTCTTCATCCTGTGTTATCCTGTGTTTACGCTTTCTGTACTCTGTACTTGTCTTCATTTCATCATGATGACTATGCTTGTGTTCTGTTATGTTTACTTTTGAGTAATTATTCCGCTGCAAGTAGTTCTTCGCTAAGGAATTTCCTCACCAGCAAATTCCTCAGTGAAGAATTCATCAAAATCGCCTATTCACCCCCTCTAGTCGATATAACGCACTTTCAATTGGTATCAGAGCAAGGTACTCCCTTGTTCTGTGTGATTTTGGTTTAACCGTCTGGAGTTTTAGTTATGTCGACCGCAGGTATGATCAAGGTCTCTGCTGGGTGTCCTACCTTTGATGGAATGGACTACCCCTACTGGAAGAATAAGATGCGAATGCATCTTGAGGCAATTGATAACGATCTCTGGTATGTCATGGAAAATGGTGTTCCCTCAGTCACACCTTCTCTGAACGCTACTGATGTGAAGAGATTCAAGCAACTCGGTTCTGAAGCGAAGAATATCATATGTGGCCATCTGAGCAAAGGGCAGTATGGAAGAGTGAGTGCTTTGGAAACTGCTAAGCTTATCTGGGACAAGCTGTCCAAAGTGAATGAAGGAGTCTCAACTCAACGTGACACTCGTGTTGACGTTCTTCGCAATCTCTTCAATCATTTCAAAAGACTCGACAATGAAAATGTTCAGCAAACCTTCGATCACCTCACTGACATCTCAAATGAGCTTCAAGCACTTGGTGCCACTGACATCACCGACCATGAGGTGGTGAAGAAATTGCTGAGATCGCTTGATTCCTCATTTGATACTCTGGCACTGATGATACAAGAACGTGTTGATTACAAGTCACTTGATCCTGCTGATATCCTCGAGAGGCTAAACACTCATGAGTTTCGACTTCTTGCCGAGAAGAAAGATCTCTATGGTTCGAGCTATGGCAGATCACGTGCTCACGAAGGCCAAGGCAGTCTCGAGTGCGAAGATGAAGACTACGCTAGCAGCCTTGGTGATCTGAAGAATCGAGCCAGGAACTAGCAGTGCTCGTGAAGAAATTTCAGAAGTTCTCAAGACGTGGTCGCTTTGGAAAATCCTCGAGGAGCAATGATTCCTCATCCAGTGACTACAAGAAGAGGCTATGCCACAAATGCAAGAAACCTGGTCACTACATTCAAGATTTTCCTCAGTGGGATAAGGAATCAAAGAAGAAGAAATACAAGGATTACAGTTCTGATGACGCAAAGAAGAAGAAGAAATCTTCAAAGTCTTCATCATCAAAATCCTCGAAGTCTTCATCTCACAAGAAGAGCAGCTCCAAGAAGGCTCGGGCATTCATTGGCAAGGAAATGGACTCTGAGGCTGAATCTAAGGAACATGAGGATGAGGAAGCATCTGAGGAGTCCGAGTCTGGTGTGCCGAGCCTAGATCTCGCTACTGCATTCGTCAGCAAGTCTATCTTCAACTCTGAAGAAAATGGCATCACCAACAAGGATGATGAAGGCAATGATGACTACGCTCCCACTTATTGCTTCATGGCAAAGGGTGCCAAGGTAACTAAATACGCCTCCTCTGAATCTAGTGAGGATGAATCTGATGAAAACCTCAAGCCTAGCTACTCTAAACTTGCTAAGATTGCTGTGAAACAACAATAAGCTTTTGAAAAGGTTCAAAACATGCTAGATAAAAGTGATGATATGTTGGGTGAAGAAATGGGTCGCACTAAAACCTTGACTGAAAATCTTCAGAGACTTTAGTCCAAGTTTGACAACCTTCAAGGTCATCATAACACTCTCTTATCTGATCACGAGAAGCTTTCTTATGAATTTCTTCAAAGAAAGCAAGATCTTGAGAAGCTAAGAGTGAGTTATGAAGATCTTCAGAAGGAGTGCGATTCATTACTTGCTCAACAAATCAGCGCTACTCAGGAAGAATTTGTTCCTCCATGTTTGAAGTGCATTGAACGTGAAACTGCTAATTCTTCACCTGAATGTTCAAATGCTTCTAATGCTACAAATTCTTCATCTGTCTCTGCTATCACTAATTCCTCATCTGAGGACATTGCTAGTATCACTGATGATATAGGGCTAAAGGAATTGTACATGACAGGCATTTACAAAAGCCTCAAAGGGCATCAGACTCTTTGTGATGTGCTTAAAAAGCAGATCCTCAACAAGAACCCTAGGAAAGAGGGTATTGCCTTTGAGAGGAAACTCAATGCTGATGGAACATATTGGAAGCCCGAGCGGTACCCCAAAACCACATGGGTTGCGCAAAGGGACCTCCAGCTTGATCCATCCAATTTATCCGCTTTTCATGTGAATCTCCTCATTCTTCCGATGAGTCATTTGACTCCAACTATAAACTGTTCAAAAATCAGAATGGTGAAGTATTTGCTAGATATGTTGGCACTAACTGCAGGAACGGTTCCCCTATGAAGAAAATCTGGGTTCCCAAAAGTTACCTTGAAAGTCTTCAGGTGAATGTCCTCATGACACCACCTGTGAAGAACAGGAACTCCAGATCAAATTCTTCATATGGATCAAATTCTTCATATGGACCAAATTCTTCATATGGATCCAAGTCCTTATACGGACCAAATTCCTCACGTGGATCAAATTCCTCAAAAGGATCAAAGTCCTCATATGATCATCATTGTGCTAACCCCTCTGTTTCACAGGGTAGAGCTAAGGGCTATGAATATGAGCATTATTCTTCTAATCATTATGTTCATAAGTCCTCAAAGAATTTCTCTGCTTATTCATATGCTTATCCTAACCCCTCTTATGTGAAACAAAGTGGACTGGCTTCTATGCCACCTTTCTCATATGGTGCTCGCAGAGTGATGAGTTCTTTGCCACCCCTTCAGATGTGGGTGGTGAAGAAAAAGAACTAATCTCTTATGCAGGGTCAAGTCTCCAGACGTGCTCAAAACGTCTGAAGAATTTGCTGGAGACCTGAACACTGCCTGAAAGGACGCGGGCTAATCATGAAGAAATGAACCTTCATTTCTCACGTCCTCATACTGTTTTATCTGTTCTATTACTTCATGAAATTGATCTGATGATATTGATGTCATATTCTTCACTGATGAAGTATATGAGTTCGTAAGTTGAACTAATTCATCTGCAGGATGATCAACCCAAAGCCAATGGGTGGCTCCTCGATAGTGGATGTACGAATCACATGACTGGTGACAAGAATCTATTCATGGATGCTCCTTTATCACAGTCGCATCTGAAGCATATCATCTTCGCTGACAAAGGCAAAAGTCAGGTATTGGGTCTAGGTAAGGTTGCGATCTCAAAGGATCGACACATGAACAAAGTCATGCTTGTCGAGTCCGTAGGATACAACCTCATGTTTGTCTCGATGCTTTGTGATCTCGATATGGTTGTTGTCTTTAGCAAATATCGTTGTGTTGTGATCATGGAAGCTGACAATTCCAAAGTCTTCGAAGGCTTTAGGAGAGGAGACTTGTACATTGTTGATTTCTCTACAAGACCACAACCGGCCGTATGCCTACTTGCAAAAGCTTCAGAAGGCTGGCTATGGCATCGACGACTTGGTCATGCTGGCATGAGGAATTTGCACACACTCGCGAAGAAGAAGTACGTCATTGGCATTGAAAATATCAAATTCCTCAAGGATCACTTATGCGGAGCCTGTGAAGCTGGAAAGATGACAAAGGCCAAGCATCCAGCGAAGACTATCATGACTACCACTCGACCATTTGAATTGCTTCACATGGATCTCTTTGGTCCTAATCATTATTATGTTGTTATAAATGATGCATCTCTATATGGCTTTGTTATTGTTGATGATTATTCTCGTTACACATGGGTGCACATTGTCACTTACAAACATGAGGTGCAGGAAGTCTTCAAACGATTTTCCTCGAGGGCTTCAACCAACTTTGGTGTGAAGATCAAGCATATCATAAGTGACAATGGGACCGAGTTCAAGAATTCCGGTCTTGATGACTATCTTGATGAACTTGGTATTACTCACGAGTTATCTGCTCCTTATACTCCTCAACAGAATGGCGTCATGGAGTGAGGGAGTCCTGGATTAGGGGGTATCCGAGCAGCCGGACTGTATACATCGTCCGGACTATTGAAGCGTGAAGATACAAGACTCAAGACTTCGGCCCGTGTCCGGATGGGACTCTCCTTTGCGTGGAAGGCAAGCTTGGCGATCCGGATATTGTGTCTCCTTCCTTGTAACCGACTCCATGTAAACCCTAGCCCTCTCGGTTGTCTATATAAACGGAGAGGTTGGTCCTTAGAAGGCCGATCACAATTACAATCATACCATCATAGGCTAGCTCTTAGGGTTTAGCCTCTACGATCTCGTGGTAGATCTACTCTTGTACTACCCATATCTTCAATATTAATCAAGCAGGAAGTAGGGTTTTACCTCCATCGAGAGGGCCCGAACCTGGGTAAACATTGTGTCCCTTGTGAAGGAAATATGCCCTAGAGGCAATAATAAAGTTATTATTTATTTCCTTATTTCATGATAAATGTTTATTATTCACGCTAGAATTGTATTAACCGGAAACATAATGCATGTGTGAATACATAGACAAACATAGTGTCACTAGTATGCCTCTACTTGACTAGCTCGTTAATCAAAGATGGTTAATTTTCCTAACCATAGACATGAGTTGTTATTTGATTAATGGGATCACATCATTAGGAGAATGATGTGATTGACATGACCCATTCCGTTAGCCTAGCACTTGATCGTTTAGTATGTTGCTATTGCTTTCTTCATGACTTATACATGTTCCTGTAACTATGAGATTATGCAACTCCGTTCTGGAGGAACACTTTGGGTGCTACCAAACGTCACAACATAACTGGGTGATTATAAAGGAGTACTACAGGTGTCTCCAAAGGTACATGTTGGGTTGGCGTATTTGAGATTAGGTTTTGTCACTTTCGGATTGGGAGAGGTATCTACGGGCCCTCTCGATAATGCACATCACAATAAGCCTTGCAAGCAATGTAGCTAATGAGTTAGTTACGAAATGATGCATTACATAACGAGTAAAGAGACTTGCCGTAATTAGATTGAACTTGGTATTGGATACCGACGATCGAATCTCGGGCAAGTAACATACCGATGACAAAGGGAACAACTTATGTTGTTATGCGGTTTGACCGATAAAGATCTTCGTAGAATATGTAGGAGACAATATGGGCATCCAGGTTCCGCTATCTGTTATTGACCAAGAATAGTTCTAAGTCATGTCTACATAGTTCTCGAACCCGTAGGGTCCGCACGCTTAACGTTACGATGACAGTTTTATTATGAGTTTATAAGTTTTGATGTACGAAGTTTGTTCGAGTCCGGATGTGATCACGGACATGACGAGGAGTCTCGAAATGGTCAAGACATAAATATTGATATATTGGACGACTATATTCGCGGAAGTGTTCGGGTGATTTCGGAGAAACCGGAGTGCCGGAGGGGTTACTGGAACCCCGCGGGGAAGTATTGGGCCTTAGTGGGCCTTGAGGGGAGAGAGAGGGCAGCAGCCAGGAGGTGGCGCCCCCCCCCCCCAAGGGGAGTCCGACTGGACTAGGGTAGGGCGCGGCCCCTCTTTCCCTCTCCCTCTCCCCCTCTTTCCTTCCCCCTTCCTCCTTCCTAGTTGGACTAGGAAAGGGGAGTCCTACTCCCACTAGGAGGAGGACTCCCCCCTCCCTGGCGCGCCCTCCCTTGGTCGGCCGCCTCCTCCCCCTTGCTCCTTTATATACGGGGGCAGGGGGGCACCCCATGACACACAAGTTGATCTACGGATCGTTCCTTAGCCGTGTCGGTGCCCCTCCACCATATTCCACCTCGGTCATATCGATGCGGAGTTTAGGCGAAGCCCTGCGCCGGTAGAACATCATCATCGTCACCACACCGTCGTGCTGAGGAACTCATCTCCGGAGCTCTGCTGGATCGGAGGCCGGAGATCGTCATCGAGCTGAACGTGTGCTGAACTCGGAGGCCCCGTACGTTCGGTGCTTGGATCGGTCGGATCGTGAAGATGTACGACTACATCAACCGCGTTGTGCTAACGCTTCCGCTTACGGTCTACGAGGGTATGTGGACGAACACTCTCCCCTCTCGTTGCTATGTCATCACCATGATCTTGCGTGTGTGTAGGAATTTTTTCGAAATTACTACGTTCCCCAACAGTGGTCTCAGGGCCTAGGTTTTATGCGTTGATGGTATATGCACGAGTAGAACACAAGTGAGTTGTAGGCGATACAAGTCATACCGCTTACCAAGCATGTCATACTTTGGTTCGGCGGTATTGTGAGATGAAGCGGCCGGACCGACATTACGCCAGACGCTTACGCGAGACTGGTTTCACCGTTACGAGCACTCGTGCTTAAAGGTGGCTGGCGGGTGTCTGTCTCTCTCACTTTAGCTGAATCGAGTATGGCTACGCCCGGTCCTTGCGAAGGTTAAAACAGCACCAACTTGATGAACTATCGTTGTGGTTTTTGATGCGTAGGTAAGAACGGTTCTTGCTAAGCCCGTAGCAGCCACGTAAAATTTGCAACAACAAAGTAGAGGACGTCTAACTTGTTTTTGCAGGGCATGTTGTGATGTGATATGGTCAAGACGTGATGCTATATTTTATTGTATGAGATGATCATGTTTTGTAACCGAAGTTATCGGCAAGCTGGCAGGAGCCATATGGTTGTCGCTTTATTGTATGAAATGCAACGCATACGTAATTGCTTTTACTTTATCACTAAGCGGTAGCAATAGTCGTAGAAGCAATAGATGGCGTAACGACAATGACACTATGATGGAGATCAAGGTGTCGCGCCCGGTGACGATGGTGATCATGATTAGCCGAAGATGGAGATCACAAGCACAAGATGATGATGGCCATATCATATCACTTATATTGATTGCATGTGATGTTTATCCTTTATGCATCTTATCTTGCTTTGATTGACGGTAGCATTTTAAGATGATCTCTCACTAATTATCAAGAAGTGTTCTCCTGAGTATGCACCGTTGCGAAAGTTCTTCGTCTTTGAGACACCACGTGATGATCGGGTGTGATAGGCTCTACGTTCAAATACAACGGGTGCAAAACAGTTGCACACGCGGAATACTCAGGTTATACTTGCCAGGCCTAGCATATACAGATATGGCCTCGGAACACGGAGACCGAAAGGTCGAACGTGAATCATATAGTAGATATGATCAACATAGCGATGTTCACCATTGAAACTACTCCATCTCACGTGATGATCGGACATGGTTTAGTTGATTTGGATCACGTGATCACTTAGATGACTAGAGAGATGTCTGTCTAAGTGGGAGTTCTTAAGTAATATGATTAATTGAACTTTAATTTATCATGAACTTAGTCCTGGTAGTATTTTGCAAATTATGTTGTAGATCAATAGCTTGCGTTGTTGCTTTCATATGTTTATTTTGATATGTTCCTAGAAAACTGTGTTGAAAGATGTTAGTAGCAATGATGCGGATTGAATCCGTGATCCGAGGTTTATCCTCATTGTTGCCTGAAGAATTATGTCCTTAATGCACCGCTAGGTGACAGACCTATTGCGGGAAGCGTATGCGAGCGCTTATGAACGTTTGGCTAGCTCAATATGATGACTACTTTGATAGTTTAGTGCACCATGCTTAATGACTTAGAATTGGGACTTCAAAGGCGTTTTGAACGTCATGGACCATATGAGATGTTCCAGGAGTTGAAGTTAATATTTCAAGCAAATACCGAGTTGAGAGATATGAAGTCTCCAACAAGTTCTATAGCTAAAAGATGGAGGAGAATCGCTCAACTAGTGAGCATGTGCTCAGATTGTCTGCGTACTTCAATCGCTTGAATCAAGTGGGAGTTAATCTTCCAGATAAGATAGTGATTGACAGAATTCTCTATCACCATCACTAAGTTACTAGAACTTCATGATGAATTATAGTATGCAAGGGATGACGAAAACGATTCCCGAGCTCTTCGTGATGTTGAAATCGACGAAGGTAGAAATCAAGAAAGAGCATCAAGTGTTGATGATTGACAAGACCACTAGTTTCAAGAAAAGGGCAAAGGGAAAGAAAGGGAACTTCAAGTAGAATGACAAAGCAAGTTGTCACTTCCGCAAAGAAGCCCAAAGCTGGACCAAAGCCTGAAACTGAGTGCTTACACTGCAAAGGAAATGGTCACTGGAAGCGGAAATGCCCTGAATATTTGGTGGATAAGAAGGATGGCAAAGTGAACAAGGGTATATTTGATATCTGATTATTGATGTGTGCCTTACTAGTGTTTATAGTAGCCCACAGTATTCGATACTTGTTCGGTTGCTAAGATTAGTAACTCGAAACAGGAGTTAACAGAATAAACAGAGACTAGTTGAAGAGGAAGTGACGATGAGTGTTGGAAGTAGTTCCAAGATTGATATGATCATCATCGCACACTCCCTATACTTTTGGGATTAGTGTTAAAACTAAATAAATGTTATTTGGCGTTTGCGTTGAGCATGAATATGATTTGATCACGTTTATTGCAATACGGTTATTCATTTAAAAACAGAGAATAATTGTTGTTCTGTTTACATGAATAAAACCTTCAATGGTCATACACCCAATGAAAATAGTTTGTTGGATCTCGATCGTAGTGATACACATATTCATAATATTGATGCCAAAAGATGCAAAGTTAATAATGATAGTGCAACTTATTTGTGGCACTGCCGTTTGGGTCATATCGGTGTAAAGCACATGAAGAAAATCCATAAAGATGGATTTTCGGAATCACTTGGTTATGAATCATTTGATGCTTGCGAACCGTGCCTTTTGGGCAAGATGACTAAAACTCCATTCTTCGGAACAATGGAATGAGCTACTGATTTGTTGGAAATAATACATACTGATGTATGCAGACCAATGAGTATGAAGGCTCGTGACAAGTATCGTTATTTTCTGACCTTCACAAGATGATTTGAGCAGATATGGGTATATCTACTTGATGAAACATAAGTCTGAAATAGTTGAAAGGTTCAAAGGATTTCAGAGTGAAGTGGAAAAATCACCGTAACAAGAAAATAAAGTTTCTGCGACCTGATCACGGAGACGAATATTTGAGTTACGAGTTTGGTCTTCAATTAAAACAATGTGGAATAGTCTCACACCACCTGGAACACCATAACATTATGGTGTGTCCGAACGTCGTAACCGCACTTTATTGGATATGGTGCGATCTATGATGTCTCTTACTAATTTACCACTATCGTTTTGGGGTTATGCATTAGAGACAGATGCATTCACGTTTAATAGGGCACCATCTAAATCCGTTGAGACGACATCGTATGAACTATGGTTTAGCAGTAAACCTAAGCTGTCGTTTCTTAAAGTTTGGAGTTGCGATGCTTATATGTGAAAAAGTTTCATCCTGATAAGCTCAAACCCAAATCGGAGAAGTGCGTCTTCATAGAATACCCAAAGGAAATTGTTGGTACACCTTCTATCACAGATCCGAGGGCAAGATATTCGTTGCTAAAAATGGATCCTTTCTAGAGAAGGAGTTTCTCTCGAAAGAAGTGAGTGGGAGGAAAGTAGAACTTGATGAGGTAACTGTACCTTCTCCTCTAATTGGAAAATAGTTCATCACTAAAATCAGTTCCAGTGATTCCTACACCAATTAGTGAGGAAGCTAATGATGATGATCATGAAACTTCAGATCAAGTTACTACAGAACCTCGTAGGTCTTCCAGAGTACGGTCCGCACTGAGTGGTACGGTAATCCTGTTACGAAAATCATGTTACTAGACCATGATAAATCTACGAACTATGAGGAAGCGATGATGAGCCCAGATTCCGCAAAATGGCTGGAGGCCATGAAATCTGAGATAGGATCCATGTATGAGAACAAAGTGTGGACTTTGGTGGACTTGCCCGATGATCGGCAAACCATAAGAAATAAATGGATCTTCAAGAGGAAGACGGACGTTGATAGTAGTGTTACTATCTACAAAGCTCGACTTGTCGCAAAAAGGTTTTTGACAAGTTCAAGGTGTTGACTACAATGAGAGTTTCTCAACTGTAGCGATGCTTAAGTCTGTCCGAATCATGTTAGCAATTGCCACATTTTATGAAATCTGGCAAATGGATGTCAAAACTACATTCCTTAATGATTTTCTTAAAAGAGAGTTGTATATGATGCAACCAGAAGGTTTTGTCAATCCTAAAGGTGCTAACAAAATGTGCAAGCTCCAGCGATCCATCTATGGACTGGTGCAAGCATCTCAGAGTTGGAATATACGCTTTGATAAGTTGATCAAAGCATATAGTTTTATACAGACTTACGGTGAAGCCTGTATTTACAATAAAGTGAGTGGGAGCACTTCTGACATTTACGATAAGTATATGTGAATGACATATTGTTGATCGGAAATAATGTAGAATTATTCTGCAAAGCATAAAGGAGTGTTTGAAAGGAGTTTTTTTTTCAAAGAAAGACCTCAGCAAAGCTACTTACACATTGAGCATCAAGATCTATATAGATAGATCAAGACGCTTGATAAGATTTTTTCAATGAGTACATACCTTGATAATTTTTTTTTGAAATAGTTCAAAATGGAATAGTCAAAGAAGGAGTTCTTGCCTGTGTTGCAAGGTGTGAAGTTGAGTAAGACTCAAGACCCGACCATGGCAGAAAATAGAAAGAGAATGAAAAGTCATTCCCTATGCCTCGGTCATAGGTTCTATAAAGTATGCTATCTTTGTGAACCAGACCTATTGTATACCTTGCACTGAGTTTGACAAAGGAATACGATTTTGATCTAATAGTAGATCACTGGACAATGGTCAAGAATATCCATAGTGAGGATTAAAGAGATGTTTCTCGATTATGAGGTGATAAAAGAGTTCGTTGTAAAAGTTACATCGGTGCAAACTTTTACACTGATCCAGATGACTCTAAGTCTCAATCTGGATACATATTGAAAGTGGGAGCAATTAGCTAGAGTAGCTCCATGCAGAGCATTGTAGACATAGAATATTTGCAAAATACATACGACTCTGAATATGACAGACCCGTTGACTAAGATTCTCTCACGAGCAAAACATGATCACACCTTAGTACTCTTTGGGTGGTAATCACATAGCAATGTGAACTAGATTATTGACTCTAGTAAACCCTTTGGGTGTTGGTCACATGATGATGTGAACTATGGGTGTTAATCATATCTGAGATATGAATATTGATGTTAAATCACATGGCGATGTGAACTAGATTATTGACTCTAGTGCAAGTGGGAGACTGAAGGAAATATGCCCTAGAGGCAATAATAAAGTTATTATTTATTTCCTTATTTCATGATAAATGTTTATTATTCACGCTAGAATTGTATTAACCGGAAACATGATGCATGTGTGAATACATAGACAAACATAGTGTCACTAGTATGCCTCTACTTGACTAGCTCGTTAATCAAAGATGGTTAAGTTTCCTAACCATAGACATGAGTTGTTATTTGATTAATGGGATCACATCATTAGGAGAATGATGTGATTGACATGACCCATTCCGTTAGCCTAGCACTTGATCGTTTAGTATGTTGCTATTGCTTTCTTCATGACTTATACATGTTCCTGTAACTATGAGATTATGCAACTCCGTTTACCGGAGGAACACTTTGGGTGCTACCAAACGTCACAACATAACTGGGTGATTATAAAGGAGTACTACAGGTGTCTCCAAAGGTACATGTTGGGTTGGCGTATTTCGAGATTAGGTTTTGTCACTCGGATTGTCGGAGAGGTATCTCTGGGCCCTCTCGATAATGCACATCACAATAAGCCTTGCAAGCAATGTAGCTAATGAGTTAGTTACGAAATGATGCATTACATAACGAGTAAAGAGACTTGCCGGTAACGAGATTGAACTAGGTATTGGATACCGACGATCGAATCTCGGGCAAGTAACATACCGATGACAAAGGGAACAACGTATGTTGTTATGCGGTTTGACCGATAAAGATCTTCGTAGAATATGTAGGAGCCAATATGGGCATCCAGGTTCCGCTATTGGTTATTGACCAAGAATAGTTCTAAGTCATGTCTACATAGTTCTCGAACCCGTAGGGTCCGCACGCTTAACGTTATGATGACAATTTTATTATGAGTTTATAAGTTTTGATGTACCGAAGTTTGTTCGGAGTCCCGGATGTGATCACGGACATGATGAGGAGTCTCGAAATGGTCGAGACATAAAGATTGATATATTGGACGACTATATTCGGACACCGGAAGTGTTCCGGGTGATTTCGGAGAAAACCGGAGTGCCGGAGGGGTTACTGGACCCCCCCGGGGAAGTCTTGGGCCTTAGTGGGCCTGAGGGGAGAGAGAGGGCAGCAGCCCAGAGGTGGCGCCCCCTCCCAAGGGGAGTCGGGTGGACTAGGGGAGGCGCGGCCCCTCTTCCTCTCCTCTCCCCCTCTTTCCTTCCCCCTTCCTCCTTCCTAGTTGGACTAGGAAAGGGGAGTCCTACTCCCACTAGGAGGAGGACTCCCCCCTCCCTGGCGCGCCCTCCCTTGGCCGGCCGCCTCCTCCCCCTTGCTCCTTTATATACGGGGGCAGGGGGGCACCCCATGACACACAAGTTGATCTACGGATCGTTCCTTAGCCGTGTGCGGTGCCCCCCTCCACCATATTCCACCTCGGCCATATCGTCGCGGAGTTTAGGTGAAGCCCTGCGCCGGTAGAACATCATCATCGTCACCACGTCGTCGTGCTGATGGAACTCATCTCCGGTGCTCTGCTGGATCGGAGGCCGGAGATCGTCATCGAGCTGAACGTGTGCTGAACTCGGAGGCCCCGTACGTTCGGTGCTTGGATCGGTCGGATCGTGAAGACGTACGACTACATCAACCGCGTTGTGCTAACGCTTCCGCTTACGGTCTACGAGGGTACGTGGACGAACACTCTCCCCTCTCGTTGCTATACCATCACCATGATCTTGCGTGTGCGTAGGAATTTTTTTGAAATTACTATGTTCCCCAACACCTTGCTTCCTGTTACCATCAGCCTAGACGCACAGATCTGGACCCCCTACCCGAGATCCGCCGGTTTTGACACCGACATTGGTGCTTTCATTCAGAGTTCCTCTGTGTCGTTGCTGCAAGGCTCGATGGCTCCTTTAATCATCGTCAACGACACGGTCCAGGGTGAGACTTTCCCCCCCGGACAGATCTTCATGTTCTGTGGCTTCACACTGCGGGCCAATTCGCTTGGCCATCTGGAGCAGATCGACAGCTATGCCCCTGGCCACCAGATCAGGTTCGGAAACCTGAACTACACGGCTGACCTTCACGGAGACTTGATCTTCGACGGATTCGGGCCTGCGCCAGGAGCACCGGATAGTCACGACGGGCATGGCTTTGACCTGCTGTCGGACAACACTCGGGATATCACCCTTGCAGTAGCCCCGGACTCAAATCCGGAGCAGGCTGCGTTGCCTAAGGACGGAGGGATGGAACCCGCCCCGCAGGCCGTACCCTCATCGGTGGTAGAGCCGAACACAGGCCTCACCTCAGAGGAAGCCTGTGACTCCGGACCCCCGGACTCGTATCCGGTTGTTGGTTCCGGTCCGCACACTCTCGAGCCAGCCGAGCCAGATTGGGCTCCGGTAATGGAGTTTACCGCTGTGGACATCTTCCAGCACTGGCCCTTTGGTGACATGCTGAACTCATTAAAGTCTCTCTCTTTGTCAGGAGGCTCTGGGCCGAACTATGTCCGGCTTGAGTGGGAAGCAGGCGACGAAGGAATTTGCTGCCCACCCACCACCCACTTCATTGCCATAGTCGATGATTTAACCGACGTGCTTGACTTCGACTCCGAAGACATCGACGGTATGGACGACGATCCAGGAGAATTACAGGATCCACCGCTCACAGGGCGGTGGACAACCACCTCCTCATACGATATATACATGGTGGACACTCCGAAGGAAACCAATGGCGACGAGGCAACGGAGGATAATCCCTCAGGGAGAAAAGCAAAGCATGGGCGTCGTCGGCGCCGCTCCAAGCCCCGCCACAGCAACACCGGCCCCGGAGATGAAAGCAATCCGGATGGTGCCGAAGAGGAATACAACCCTGACAAGCCCGCCTTCGAGCAGGCCGAACAGGAAGATGAGCAGGTCAGCCCAAACGAACAGGCGACTGACGGATATCTGGAGGAGGACAACTATATGCCCCCCTCCGAAGACGAGATTAGCCTCGGCGACGACGAGTTCGGCATGCCTGAGGATCCCGTGGAGCAGGAGCGCTTCAAGCGCTGGCTTATTGCCACTACGAGGAGCCTGAAGAAGAAGCAGCAGCAACTCCAGGCTGATCAAGACCTGCTCACAAATAGATGGTGAGGTCTGGCGGTAGAAATCTGGACTCGAGCGCCAAGCGGTGGCCCAGCCACCCGTGGCCGGGATAAATCGGGGTATCGGCCCGAATACCAGCCCGCACTCCCATGCCAATACACTACGGCCCGGGGCAACAGGCAAGACCTGCAAGATATTCTGGAAAACAAAGCAGGACAGCCAAGATCGATCTACGGATCGCGGTAGCGCCCGGCGTCGGACGATGACCGTCACGCCGGATACATCATCAACAAGTCCGGCCAGGCCGAACACAGCAACCCAGACCAATTCGAACTGCGTAGCCACATAGCCCGGCGTAGAGGTGCCGCACACCCCCTCTGCTTCACTGACGAAGTGATGGATCATGAATTCCTAGAAGGGTTCAAACCCGTAAACATCGAATCATACGATGGCACAACAGACCTCGCAGTATGGATCGAAGATTTCCTTCTCCACATTCACATGGCCCGCAGAGACGATCTACACGCCATCAAGTACCTTCCCCTTAAGCTCAAAGGGCCAGCCCGACACTGGCTAAACAGCCTGCCAGCAAATTCCATTGGCAGTTGGGAAAACCTGGAAGATGCATTCCTCGAGAACTTCTAGGGCACATATGTGCGACCACCGGACGCCGATGACTTGAGCCACATCACTCAACAGCCCGGAGAGTCAGCCAGGAAATTCTGGACTCGGTTCCTAACTAAAATGAACCAAATAGTCGACTGTCCGGACGCCGAAGCCCTGGCGGCTTTTCAGCATAATATCTGTGACGTGTGGCTTGCTCGATACCTTGGCCAGGAAAAACCCAAGTCCATGGCAGCTCTCACAACACTAATGACCCGCTTTTGCGCGGGCGAGGACAGCTGGTTGGCTCGCAGCAGCACTACGCCACATTCTGGCACTTCGGATGGTCGCCACAATAACGGCAAGCCACAGCGTAACAAACATAAGCGGCGGAACAACGGCGGCGGGACAGATCAAGACACGACAGTCAACGCCGGATTCAGCGGATCCAAGCCCGGTCAGCAGAAGAAGCCGTTCAAAAAAAATAATCAGGGACCGTCCAGTCTGGACCGCATACTGGAGCGCTCATGCCAAATTCATGGCACCCCGGACAAGCCAGCCAACCACACCAATAGAGATTGCTGGGTGTTCAAACAGGCAGGCAAAATAAACGCCGAAAACAAGGACAAGGGGCTGCATAGCGATGATGACGAGGAGCCTCGGCGTCTGAACACGGGGGGACAGAAGAAATTTCCCCCCAGGTGAAAACGATCAACATGATCTACGCCACGCACATCCCCAAGTGGGAACGGAAAGCGGGCACTACAGGACGTCTATGCGATGGAGCCAGTCGCCCCCAAATTCAACCCATGGTCAGCTTGTCCGATCACCTTTGATTGTAGGGATCACCCTACTAGCATCCGTCATGGCAGCTCAGCCGCATTGGTCTTAGACCCAATCATCGACGGGTTTCACCTCACGCGAGTCCTTATGGACGGCGGCAGTAGCCTGAACCTGCTTTATCAGGACACAGTGCGAAAATGGGCATTGACCCCTCAAGGATCAAGCCCACCAAAACCACCTTTAAAGGTGCAATTCCTGGAGTAGAGGCCTGATGTACGGGCTCCATAACATTGGAAGTGGTCTTCGGATCTCTGGACAACTTCCAAAGCGAAGAGTTAATCTTCGACATCGTCCCTTTCATGATGGTTACCATGCCTTTGCTTTCGGACGAACTGCATTCGCTAGATTCAATGCGGTACCACATTATGCATACCTCTCAAGATGCCAGGCCCGCTTGGGGTCATAACAGTCAACGGAAACATGGACCGCTCTCTCCGTACAGAAGAGCATACTGCAGCCCTCGCGGCAGAAGTACAATGCGGCCTCCTCCGGCAAACCACCAATCCGGCGACGACAACCTCAAGCACCGTCAAGCGAGTCCGGAGCACCCCGCAACAGGATCACCAGGCACGCCAAGAGCGCGACTAGCAGTCCGGCCTCCGCTCAAACCCCATTAAAGCAGCATTCGTGCCACACATACATAATTACGCACTCAAAATACCATGGGCGCAGGCGGAGGCGCATCAGTGACTCAGTCAACAGTGCGGTATCACCACAACATACCTTCATAATCTTTCCCTTTTACCTTTCAGGACATTGCTTTAAGTGCAGCCTCTTCAGAAGGGCCGGATTGCCGGACTTACATAGTAGAGAAAACCAAGGAGGCAACAGGCTTTGCGCGCAGAAGGAATCACCCAGGTGGAATCTATTTACGATCGTTATACCTGTTTTATCTATCTGTACGCGGCCTACCCCTGGATAGGACATGTCAAATAGTTCTATTTATCTCCGCTTAACGCATCCATTATAAACATACGCTTAAACGTATTATTCCTCAATGGGAGATCATATATAGCGTCAGCTTATTACTCTTATTTGAGCATTTTTTCTTATAAATGTTTATTTGATATTTGCATCCATACACTTTGGTACGGTCAGTTTGCCAGGGGCTTCTTATGGCGCCCCATAATATGGCAAGACAAGTCCAAACACTTTCAACAGTGCGGCACCCCGAACTTATAGCACTATATGCATCAGCTCCGAATCATGTCTTAGGTCTATAGTTGGGATAGCCCGGCTCCCTTGTTTTGGTACCTTACGTTCCGTTAAATCGGCTAAGGTAGCGCAGGGAGACCTACTGCGATTGTATCCCGGTTCTTTCGGACGAGCACCTCAGTAGAGAAAGCAGAAAACTGACCGGCATGACGTGGCGAGAGCTGGTCGCTGTTCGAGAGGTCTTAAAATCCTTAAAGATTTTTCCGCTTTAGGCGATAAATCGGCTTCGTCCGATCCAGGTGTATATAGCGCCCCAATTCGGCTTTCTGAATTCTAGGGGCTTTGCCGGAATTTAAAATTGTAGACTTCTATGGCTAAGTGAAAGTTATAAAGCCGAATAGTCCGATTGCCTTGTTCGCTACGCCGGACACCTCCTTAAGGGACCAAACATTTGGATAAAGAGTGTCCGGGTTTTCCACGAACACCCCAGTACTAGTTATGTGGGGGCGGAAGCCGACGACTGGCCTACTTTCAGAATTTTACAAACAGCTGCACAGAAGGTAATATTTTAAATAACAAAAGTGCTACATAGCACAAGTAACTTCGTCTTTAAATTACAACAGTGGCAGAGGTACATTTAGTCAAAGATCTTGTCCTTGGTACACTCATCGGCCACGAGATGAGCGCCCTTCATAACGCCATCATAGTACTTCTCGGGATTGTGATGCTCCTTGCCCTCTGGTGGACCGTCCTTCACCAGCTTCTCTCAAAGATCCAGGCTTGCCCCAAAGGCACCTTGGCGAGCAAAGGCCCGGCGGGCACCCTCAATGCAAACAGATCGCTTGACGACTTCAAGCCACGGACAGGCATTCACCATACGCTTGATCAGGCCGAAGTAGCTAGCTGGCAGGGGCTCACCAGGCCACATCCGAACTATGAAATCTTTCATAGCCACTTCGGCCGCCCTGTGGAGTTCGACCAACTGCTTTAGTTGGTCACTCAGAGGCATTGGGTGTTCGGCCCCAGCATACTGGGACCAGAACAGCTTCTCCGTTGAGCTCCCCTCTTGGGCACGGTAGAACTCCGCGGCATCTGATCGCTGTGTGGCAGATCTGCGAATGCCCTTGGAGAGCTCCGAATTCGAGTAAGTAAAAGAAACGCCTCCTCCACATGTTTGCTTTGCATAAAGAATTTCTTACCCGCCGCTATCTTTTTGGCCTCCTGGATCTCCTGTTGTGCCTTCTCGGCTTCGGCCTTGGCATCTTTCATACTCACAAGGGCCTTCGCAAGCTCGGCCTCTTTCATCTTCAGATCATGCTCCATGGACTCGAACTTCTTGCCGAGGTCCTGGAGCTCTTGCTGTACCTCGCCCACTCTAGCACTTTGCTTTTCGCGCTCATTGCATTCCAAGGCCGCCTTGTCTTCGGCCTCGGACAACGCTTTCTTCAGGGACGCCACTTCGGCGGTGGCCCCTGTTACACAGTCGCGACGCTTCGGCGTTAGGCTAACCAATTTTATCTATTATTAAATACATAAGAGCGGGGAATCACTTACCTTTGTTCTCTTCGAGCTTCCTCTTCGTGAGGTCGAGCTCTCCCTGCGCCTGCTCCAGGTCCCGCTTTAGTTCGGCAACCTCGGCAGTGCGGGCAGCAGTGGCAAGCAGCATAGCCTGCTTATTCACATGAACATTTATTATTAGACTCCTGCGGATCATTATCGACCCTCTGTTTGGCTTTTCCTTCCGAACACCAAACAGAGTATCAGGGGCTACTACCTATCGGGTGGTAATTTCATACATTTTTATTACTTACCTCAAAGCCCGTCAGGAGGCTTGTGTAGGCTTCGGTTAGCCCACTTTTGGCATACAGAACCTTTTGAATCACAACACTCATAAGAGCACGATGCTCGTCATCCATGGAAGCGCCTTGAAGCGCTTCCACCAGATTATCCGGCGCCGCTGGTGCGTCGGATGTCCGCAGGATGGACGGCTCACCCTCCCTAACGAGGGGCTGCCCGCCTAAGTCCGGAACCATTGGAGGTTCCGGTATGGTGTTCGGTGGAGAGGCCGCCCTACTGCGGCTCTCATCGACACGATCCGCGGGGATCTTGAACCCAGCGTGTCCGACATCCGGAATTCCGCCTTGGGGCATCTCCAGAGTCACCTCCCCCCGCTCTAGGAGCCTTCGGGACAACACCTCCGTGTCATCCGCGGGTTGAGGAGTAGTGGCCGTCGGGAGCGAGTTCATCTCCGAATCGCCCAGGGACCCGGAAGAGGATACCTCGGGATTAGCCCTGGCCGGACTGCATATAAGTTCAACGTTATAAAAAAGGCTATGAAGTAAAGTCGTGATAAAGTGCGGATACTTACGATCGCGCTAGGGGCTTCCCCCTGGGCAGCCACCCCTCCTCGCTGAGAGCGGCCGTGGCGGAGTAGTCTGGAAGGGACACCTTTACCTTCTTGGACGTCCCAGCCTCCCCCTCCGGGGCAGCTTTCCTCTTTTTCTCCTTCCCTTTGCGGGGAGGTAGAGTTTCTTCTTGCTTCCCTCCCACATCCGCGGGAGGAATTTGTCTCGTCGTCGTCCGGCGACGTGGGTATGACGGCCTTGCGCCGAGGGCCTTTTCCGCCCCCCTGGTCCGCCTCCCCAGGCCCCTCATCCTTTCCGGATGGGACGTCTTCTTCTTCTTCTTCCTCCCCTTCGTGGGAGGAGTGTGCCTCGTCGTCTTCGGACGAGGCTTCCGGCACAACCTTACGCCGGAGACCCTTTCGGATCCCCGGGGCCTTCTTATTGGCCTTCTTCTCCGACACCTTGTACGGCGCCGGGACCAGCATCTCCGTCAGGAGAGCATCAACTGGGCTTTCTGGCAGCGGAGCCGGACAGTCAACTTGCTCCGCTGTCTCCACATAATCCTGAACAAATATGCATAACTACTTAAGGCTCCCCCATGAATATATTGGGAAGAACCGACTCCAGTGGTAGCCTGAAAACTCACCTGGCTAGGAGGCCGCGCGGCGTGGAGCCCATGGTCCTCGAATGTGGGAGGAGGTACTTCGGAGGCCTTGAAGAATGCCTTCCACACGTCCTTGTGCTTCATGCCATAGAGCCTCTGAAGCATCTGGTGTTTGGCCGGGACGAACTCCCACAGATTAAATGCCCACCTTTGGCACGGGAGAATCCGGCAAACAAGCATGACCTGGATCATGTTGACAAGCTTGATGTTCTTGTCCTTCATGCTCTTGATGCAGGTCTGGAGTCCGGTCAGCTCTGTAGGTTCGCCCCAAGCCAGGCCCTTCCTTTCCCAGGAGGTGAGCCGCATGGGGGCTCCGGATCGGAACTCGGGGGCCGCCGCCCAGTTGGCGCCGCGCGGCTCGGTGATGTAGAACCACCCCGATTGCCACCCTTTTACGGTCTCCGCAAAGGAGCCATCCAGCCAGGTGACGTTAGGCATCTTGCCCACCATGGCCCCTCCGCACTTCGCTTGCTGGCCGCTTACGATCTTCGGGTTAACGCAGAAGATGTGCAGCCACATGCCAAAGTGAGGCCGGATGCGGAGGAAGGCCTCGCATATGACGATGAACGCCGAGATGTTGAGGACAAAATTCGGGGCTAGATCATGGAAATCTAGCCCGTAGTAGAACATGAGCCTGCGGACGAAGGGATGAAGTGGAAATCCCAGTCCACGGACGAAGTGGGCAACAAACACGACCCTCTCGTGGGGTCCTGGGGTCGGAATGACCTGCCCGGCGTCTGGTAGCTGGTGCGCTATGTCTGCGGCCAAGTATCCGGTCGCCCGAAGATTTGCGATATGCTTCTCCTTGACGGTGGAAGCCACCCACTTGCCTCCTGCCCCGGACATGTTTAGCTGTGTGGAGAAGACTTGGGCTTGGGCGCTGGAGCTCGAGGGGGCAAGAGTGGGCAAAGGAGGAAGAAGGCGTGGGTAAAAATGGGGAAATCTTACCCTTTATAGAGGCGACGATAGCGGTGCGCCTCCCCACTTGCCCGTTGGGAATCGCTTGCTTCCCAAGCGCCACGATTGATGGCGGGGTGGGATTACCCATACCTGTATTGATGAGAATCCCGTGATAAGGGGACACGATCTCTGCTTTGACAAGACGTGTCAGGGAAACACTTCTCGCAATATCTTGTTGTGGCTGGTTGTAGGAAAACGGTTCGAATAATGACCCGACCGTAATGACACGTCGCGTTGTCTGAAAAGTTGTCAACATATTGTATTTGTGAAATATCATTCTCTCTACAGTGGCATGTGAAGATCATTTTGTGGATCCGGACACGATTCAAGTGTTCGATAATTACTTTGGAGTATTCGGAGAAGGAACCCGCCCTGCAATGCCGAAGACAAGACTGCGCGCCGGACTCATCGTCATTGAAGCCTAGTTCGAGGCTCTTGAGGGAGTCCTGGATTAGGGGGTATCCGGACAGCCGGACTGTATACATCGTCCGGACTATTGAAGCGTGAAGATACAAGACTCAAGACTTCGGCCCGTGTCCGGATGGGACTCTCCTTTGCGTGGAAGGCAAGCTTGGCGATCTGGAAATTGTGTTTCCTTCCTTGTAACCGACTCCATGTAAACCGTAGCCCTCTCCGATGTCTATATAAACCGGAGAGGTTGGTCCTTAGAAGGCCGATCACAATTACAATCATACCATCATAGGCTAGCTCTTAGGGTTTACCCTCTATGATCTCGTGGTAGATCTACTCTTGTACTACCCATATCTTCAATATTAATCTACCAGGAAGTAGGGTTTTACCTCCATCGAGAGGGCCTGGAACTGGGTAAACATTGTGTACCTTGCTTCATGTTACCATCAGCCTAGACGCACAGATTGGGACCCCCCTACCCGAGATCTGCCGGTTTTGACACCGACATGGAGCGCAAGAACAGAACTCTTGTTGAGATGGCTCGCACTATGCTTGATGAATACAAGACGCCTCGTCGTTTCTGGATTGAGGCAATTGATACTGCATGCCACATCATCAACAGAGTATATCTTCACAAATTCTTCAAGAAGACTGCTTATGAACTCCTCACTGACAAAAAACCCAATGTGAGTTACTTCAAAGTATTCGGTGCTAAATGTTGGATTAGATATCCTCATCACAATTCTAAATTTGCACCAAAAGCACATGAGGGTTTTATGCTTGTTTACGGAAAGGACTCGCACACCTACAAAGTCTTCAACAATGTTCTCCACAAGGTTGTTGAAACTGTAGATGTGCGGTTTGATGAAACTAATGGCTTGGAAAGAGAGCACCTACCTTATGTGTTAGATGAACCAGCACCTGAGGAATCTATCAAGTTCAAGGCTACCGAGGATGTCATTCCTACCGGAGAATCTGCTGAAGAATTCATTCCAGAACATGAAGAACGTCGAGCTGGCGCACCCGAAGAAAATGGTGCTGAGGAAAATGCTCCTGAAGAAAATGCGGATCAAATTCCTCGAAGACAACCCGCTCATCCTCGCATTGCAAACGAAGTGCAAGCCGAGAAGATCATCAATGACATTGAAGCACTAGGTCCTCTCACACGCTCAAAAGCTTCATTTGTCTAACTTTTGTGGGCACTTTGCTTTTGTCTCTATCACAGAGCCCACTAAGGTAGATGAAGCATTTCTGGAGCCTGAGTGGATTCAAGCTATGCAAGAAGAATTACATCGATTCGAGCTCAATAACGTCTGGGAATTAGTCAAACGTCCAGATCCTCGCAAGCACAACATCATTGGCACAAAGTGGATCTACCGCAACAAGCAAGATGAAAATGGCCTTGTGGTGAGGAATAAGGCAGGCTTGTAGCTCAAGGCTACACACAGGTTAAAGGAATTGATTTTGATGAAACTTTTGCACCTGTTGCTAGACTTGAGGCTATTCACATATTACTTGCTTATGCTAACCATCATGATAATCTTACAACAAATGGATGTGAAAAGTGCATTCCTCAATGGTAAGCTTGAGGAAGAAGTATATGTTGCTCAACCCCCAGGTTTTGAAGATCCAAAGCATCCTGACAAAGTCTTCAGACTTAATAAGGCCCTATATGGCCTCAAGCAGGCCCCTCGGGCGTGGTATGATACTTTGAACGAATTCCTCATGAAGAAAGGCTTCAAACCCGGTTCACTTGACCCAACTCTTTTCACTAAAGCTTATGATGGTGAATTGTTTGTGTGCCAAATTTATGTCGATGATATCATTTTTTGGCTGTACTGACCAATGTTACAGTGGTAAATTTGCCTATATGATGAGTGAAGAATATCAAATTTCTATGATGGGAGAATTGAAATTCTTTTTAGGTCTTCAAATTCGTCAACGGCGCAATGGCATATTCATATCTCAGGAGAAATACCTCAAAGATGTACTGAGGAAATTCGGCATGCAAGATTGCAAAGGGGTCAAAATTCCAATGCCCACAAATGGCCATCTATGCACTGATGAAAATGGTAAAGACTTCGATCAAAAGCGTTCCCCGAAGAAAAGTTGCATACCTCTTCAGAAACTTCAGTTGTTCATATTCCTCAGCTGAAGAAAATGGCTGATGGAAAGAAGCCACAGAAGGGTGGAAAGAGACCTGAGGTCAATACTGCTTTTGAAATCCCTGATGACATTTATGCTGGGTACTGCACACCCCCTGAGGAGGATAGAAATCAGCACAAGGTGCGCATTCAAAAGATTGAGAGGAGATGGGCACGGTAATGGAGGGAGTACAAATATGTTACTCCCAAGTATATGAAGAAATTCGCTCTCAACCCTCCATGCCCAAGGCCTCCATTGGCACCTGGCCAATTGGCAGATCCCACCAGCCTCAAGCGCGGTGAGGATTATCCTAATGAATGGGCAAAGCGCTAGGCCAAACTAGCCAAACAAGCAAAGGAAGTAGTGAGGAAATTTAATGAAGACTCTGCTGCTGCTGCTACCACTGTTGAGGCCTCTGCAAGCAAGCCGAAGAAGGCAATGCCTAAGAAGCCTGTGCACAAGCCAAGTGCTTCTCCCTCAATGCCCTCACGGCCAAGTTCCTCAGCAATGCCCTTACGACCAGATTCTGCAAAGCCCTCACGGCCAATTCCTCAAACTGCTCCTCCTTCAAAGTCATCAGCTCCTCCGACAAAGTCCTCAGCTGCTCCCACTAAATCCTATGCACCTGTGCACCTCGCCACGTGCCAAAGGACTACATGCATCTCAATTGCCTCAAGAGCTTCTGCGAGTTCCTCAGCTGCACCAAATTCCTCAACTGGCCCCTCTCTACTGAAGAAAAAGGCCACTGCTGGACGAGGCTCTCGACCAAGTCCTCACAAGAAGCAGGTCGCTTTTCAAGTGCCTTCTGATGATGAGGGTGATGATGAAGAACTTGCCAAAATCATCAGACACAGGCAGGCCAGGGCCGCTAGAGCAAAAGGCAGCAATGTGCCACTGTTATTGGATCCAAAGTTGATCCTAGATTTCATTGATCTATGGCACAAGGACCCAAACACGCCTTTGCCGGAGATGAACCTCACTCCTGGTCAAAGTCATGTTTTGACTGCCTTCATTAAAGAAGAGAAGTGGAAATTTGAAGAAGGAAGAAGAGTGAAGAAAGTGCAGTACAAGAAGCAGCGCTACCTAAAGGACAATGTCCTCACTCTTACCCCTGAACAACTCATTGCCTTGCAAGCTGAGATCAAGCAACTGAGTGATGAATTTCATCGCTACTATGCTGACTAGCTTGGAGCCAAAGTCAGATTAGTGAAGATTACTGATAAACTCACTTCCAATGTTGCAGCCCCAACGCAACAAGAAAATCCTCAGGCTGAAGCATCCGCTTTCACCTCGAAGAATATGCCAAAGACACGGCGATGACAATCAGTTCTTTGAAGAAAATGAAAGTACCAGGGCTGATGACTGCATTCCAGCCGCTGAAGAAATTGCCAGGGCATCCACTAGTGGTGCGCCTGAAGAAAATGAAGAACTCAGGGCAACTGCATGAGTTGTGCCTGAAGAAAATGAACCATATTCCTCTGCTGCTCCTGCACCTACACCAACTCCGATCCTTCCATCTGCATCAGATGTGAAGAAGACCAAGGCTGCAGAGCGTGCAGCTGTGAAGAAAAGGAAGGCATCAACTTCATCAGATTCTTCAGCTCCGAAGAAGATGAAGCCTTTGACAAGCTCAATTGACAACCCAATTGATGCCGTTCCTGTCTCATTCATGCCATCAAAGGACCTTGTTCCTTTTGGTGAAGATTATGTGATTCCAAGTGAATTCGATGAAGAGAATCCTTCTGCTGCTTCGTCAGAGTAGTTGGATGAAGAAATTGAAGTGGATACAATCCCTTCAACACCAGTTGTCTCCTCGCCTATGCCTCAGTTGACTGCTGAAGAGGCCGACGTTGAAGAAATGGAAGATGAGGATGTGGACATTGGTGTACCACACCTGTGCTGAATGATGACTTTTGGGAAAGTCAGCACCCCAACTCTCCAATGTTTACTCCACTTCAAGCAATTCCTCAGTCCCCTGCTGCTACTGAAGTACAAATGGGATCTGAAGAACCTCATGCAACCCCATCTGTCCATGAAGAAATTCCAGCCACTAGTGCTGATGAAAATGTAAATGAAGAATTGAAAACCCAGGCTACAACTGCTGAAGAGAGTGAAATTCCTCAGTCTGTGGACCCTGAGACTGTGATTCCTGAGGTGGTGATGCAATTGACTGATACTCCTCAGCCCAAGACAAAGGACCCCTTCTCAAAGAAGCAAAAATTCAAGGCTGATGACTTCTTCGGCGAGCATGTTTTCTTCACTGAATTCAATCCCTATGACTCCGCTCGTCTTAGAAGGAAGCGCTTTTGGACTGCCAGCCAGGCCAACTTCTATTCTTCACTGCTATTCAACAAAGACAAAGTCTTCGACCACGAGCATATTCCTCACGTCGATATGGAATCAATGCCTTGCTTCTCTCAAGTCCTCAGTGTGCTTCATGATGCAGGATTGCTCAACTTTTGCTCTGACATTATTGATTGGAATGAAGAGCTTATTCTTCAGTTCTACGCAACGCTGCACATCACGGGTGATGCTGATGATATCAACACTTGGGTGTTGGACTGGATGACCGAAAACACTCATTATAAGGCACCGGCCTTTGAATTGCTTCATGCCCTGCCAATCAGTCCTCCACCTGAAGGTGCTCGTTGTCTGTACCAAGAGCCTGAACTCACTGCTCATTACATGCAAGTGCTAATGAAGCCTCTGAAGCCTGGTCAATCCCCAAGGACAAAATTTCTCGTGAAGGAATTGCTGTATGTGCCAAGAACCGTCTATCGCATTCTGGCGAAGACTTTGAGTCCTATCAAAGGACACGACTCATCTGATGAGGAAATTGTTGGCATCATGAAGAATCTACTATTCAACATCATGCATGGCATTCTTGTCAATTATCATGATTTCTTCATGAGGACTCTTGCAAATGTTGCACTTTCTCCATTTGAGTTGAAGCTTTATGCCCCGTGGATTATGAGATTCCTCAGAACAAGGTATTCACTCAACTACAAAGCTGATTTTCAGAATCACCTCAGCTACTTGCCCCCAATTGAAGTCCTCAAGCAGACATATTCCTCAGCTGATGAGAAGGGAAAGGCACCACCTGTTATTGATGAAGGCATTCGTCCAATGGATGGTCAGTTTCGCAAAGCTGCATCTTTGTAGCGACCCGACCTCAGATGGTCAAGTCTCTGTGCTCAGGTGTCATCCCTGGATCAGTAATGCTGACACCACACAGTACTTCGAAGGATTTATAACAGAGTAGCAATCACACACTTATTACATCGAATGTCTCAAAAGAGAACTTATTACAATAATATGGCTTAAGGCCATCTAATGCGATAACAGCCGAAGGCTTGGAAGATAAAGCAAGTCCATCAACTCCAACAAAGCATAAGCGAAATGCACGGCAACGACCTACGAATCTTACTCCTCGTCTGAAAAGTCTGCAACATAATACGTTGCAGCCCGAGAACGGGTCAGCACATGGAATATGCTGGCAATGTAACACAAAAGAGCAATAATAGAATAGGGCTACTACTACATGCGTATTTGGCTGGTGGAAAGCTCTATGGTTACAGTTTTGCGAAAAGCCAATTTTTCCCTACTACAAAGGAATTCAATTTTAATTTAACTATCATGGTAGTTGAAACATCATCTGAGAAGGTAAACCCCAACTCAATGATCCCAATTAAAAGTACTTAACAACCCAAGCAAAATTTATTATTAAGAGTGTTGAGATACATGCGAATACTCAAGTACTAGATACTCAGAATTGTCCATAACCGGGGACACGGCTAACCATGATTAGATTGTACACTCTGCAGAGGTTTGCGCACTTTTCCCCGCAAGACTCGATCGCCTCCGTTGATTCTCGCACTACATGGTGTTTGAGAGACGGATGACCGAGACACAGTCTTTCAGAAGCAGTAACTCTCTACTCCGGGCAGTCCATACCAAACCTACAAACCCACTACCTGCTGATCCACCTCTTCAAGAGCTTCACGCAACTTACTCATACTATGCTAGAGCCCATAATAGCTTGCGGCTGCACACGGAAGTTTCTAGCATGAATAGACTCAGTTCCCTTTGAGCACTGGTGGCGGTCCATAGGAGAATCACCACGGTAACCGGGATTTCCAAAAATAAAACAGGCAATCACTGGTAACCCCAGGTGCCTCAATCCACCCAGATGTGTATTAAAGTTGCCACCTTAAGTAAACCATTAATTATCAATCTCACATCTGTCATGGATATCACTCAAACCCAATCCACGTCTACAAGCATAGCATGGCAATATAAGCATAACGTAGAAGTAACTCCCAAGGGTTTGATAATAAACAGGGCAATAGGTTCTACCTCATCAACTACTTCCCAACCCACATGTTAAAAGCATCCTAATCATGCAATGTTGGAGGATTGAGACTAATGCATGAAAACCGGGTATGAAAAGAGTATGATCAACGTGTTACTTGCCTTGCTGACGATCCGGGTATCCTAGAGACTCGTAGTAACACGCTTCGCACTCCGGGAATTCTATCGCAAGCAAACAATAAAATACATAAGCAACAATCAAAGATGCACAAGTAGAACTCCAGATAAAAGAGGTTGACCGGAGAGTTCAACTTAAGTACTCCGGTTTGCAAGAAGAATCAAATCAAACGAAGCAACGAAACTCAAACGGCAAAAGAAACAACTTCGTTTTGCTAATCTGGATCTAGGTCAAATTTTACAGAAGAAAAATCTTGTTTGAGTTGATTATTCGGAAAGAGGGTTTCGAGATGAACGAGCGAAAAGATAAACAGGTTTGAAAATTAGATCAGAAATCCGCGATCAGAAAAATCGCGGAATAAATCCGATAAAAGAAAAACGACGAACGGCTAAACGGCGAACGTTTGATAACAGAAACTAAACAGAGAACGCGTTCATTAGAACGAACGGACGAACGGACATTCGTTAAATAAATAAACCGAAGAAAAATAAAATAAACCGATCTAATAAAAAAAACGATCTAGGGTTTTCAAAAAAAAAAACCAAGGGTTTATTTAAGAAAACCGGCGGCGGGGATCGGGTACCTCCGGCGACTCGTCCGGCGGGGCTTCGGTGGCGGCGGCGGGCTGCGGGGTTGCGGCGGGAGGCGGCGGCGGCGGCGAAGGCGGCTCGGCGATGGGCTGCGGCTGTGGCGGCGGGCTGCGGTGGTGGTGGTGGCGATGTGGCGGCGGCTCGGCTTTATAGGGGCGGGCGGGCTGGCTTGGGCGAGGGCGCCGGGGTGGAGTCCGGCTCGGACTTTGCCCTCGGCGTCCGTGCACTGACCCATGAGGGGAAGGCGGCGGCTGGCTGGGCCAGCCTGCTTTGGGCCTTGCCCGGTCGGTATGAGATTTTTTTAAACATTCCGCCGAAGAAAAATTCCTAGAAAAATAAATAAAAATCTAAAAATTCCAAAACAAGTTTTCTCCGTCTAAATAAAATATTGAGAACAAGATGAAGTTTTCTTGGCCCCTAAAATGCAATTTTAAAATATGCAACATTTTTTTTCTAGGAGCAATAAAATCCCAAAATAAATTCAAATAAAATCCCAAAAATGATTTTAACATTTTTCCTCCGATATTTCAATTATTTTGGAGAAGTCATATTATCTCCCCTCATTTATTATTTTAAAATGAAATATTTTCCGGAGAGAAAATAATTAAAATCCAATCCTCGTCTTCACTATTTGATAAAATTTCAAATATGAAAATTAGAAAATCCCCAACTCTCTCCGAAGGTCCTTGAGCTGCTTAGGATTTCAAGGATTGCAAACGAGAAAGCAATAAAATATGATATGCATGGATGATCTATGTATAACATGCCAAATTGGAAATTTGGGATGTTACAAACCTACCCCCTTAAGATGAATCTCGCCCTCGAGATTCGGGTTGGCTAGAAAATAGGTGCAGATGGTCCTTGCGAATATCTTCCTCTCGTTCCCAGGTGGCTTCCTCCTCAGAATGATGACTCCACTGAACTTTGCAAAACTTGATCACCTTGTTGCGAGTGACTCGGCTATCAAACTCAAGAATCTTAACTGGCTTCTCCTCATAGGTTAGATTATCATCCAGCTGAATCGCCTCCAAAGGCACTGTATCATTCAACGGTATATCGGCCATCTCAGCATGGCACTTCTTCAACTGTGATACGTGAAACACATCGTGAACTCCTGACAATCCTTCTGGTAACTCCAGCTTGTAGGCAACTTCTCCCATCCATTCCAAAATATGATACGGTCCTACAAATCTCGGGGCTAACTTTCCCTTAACTCCAAATCGTTTTACTCCCCTCAAGGGTGATACTCGTAGATAGGCTCTGTCTCCAACTTCATAAGTTACTTCCTTGCGTTTTGAATCTGCATAACTCTTCTGTCTGGACTGAGCAACCTTTAGTCTGTCTCTGATCAGTTTAACCTTCTCCTCTGATTCTTTGATCAAATCTGGTCCACACAACTGACGATCTCCTACCTCGTCCCACATCAATGGTGTTCTACACATGCGTCCATACAGAGCTTCGAATGGTGCCATCTTCAAACTGGCCTGGTAACTGTTGTTATAAGAAAACTACTGCGTCTGACAAATTGTCATCCCAACTAGATCCATAATCTAGCGCATGTGCTCTTAGCATATCCTCCGTAATCTGATTAACTCTCTGTCGCCCATCGGTCTCATGGGTGAAAAGTCATCTTGAACTCCAATCGGGTTCCCAAAGTGCAGTGTAGCTGATGCCAAAACTTTGAAGTAAGCGAGTCCCTCTATCCGTCTGATGCTCCTCGGAACTCCATGTAAACATACGATCCTGGTCATATATATCTTGGCCAACTTCGCACTGGTATATGTTGTTTTCACTGGGATGAAATGAGCTACTTTAGTCAATCGATCCACAACTACCCATATAGAATCATATCCTGCCTTCGTTCTGGGTAATCCGGTAATAAAGTCCATACCAAGTTTATCCCACTTCCATTCGGGTATTGGCATAGGCTGTAACGGTCCTGCTGGCTTCTGATGTTCTGCCTTCACTCTCTGACATACATCACATACGGCTACATACTCGGCAATATCCTTCTCCATTCCAGTCCACCAGAAACTTTCCTTCAAGTCCAGATACATCTTGGTGTTTCCGGGGTGAATCAAGTATGGTGAGTCATGGGCCTCCTGAAGTATCAACTTCCTGATCTCCGAATTGTTGGGCACATAAATTCGGTCCTCAAACCACAACGTATCGTGCTCATCCTCGCGAAAACCTTTGGTTTTACCTTCGCCCATCCTCTCTCTTATCTCAACAACTTCTTTGTCTTCCTTCTGAGCTTCTCGAATCTTATCCAATAGTGTTGACTGAACTTCCATTGTTGCAAGAAAACCTCTTGGAACAATCTCCAATCGTAGTTCCATGATCTCTGCAGCTAACTCCTTTGGCATTCCATTGCTCACAAGAACATTTGCATAACTCTTCCGGCTCAAAGCATCTGCTACGACATTGGCTTTCCCTGGATGGTAGTGTAGCTTCATGTCGTAATCCTTTATAAGTTCCAACCATCTCCTCTGCCTGAGGTTCAGCTCCTTTTGTGTGAAAATGTACTTCAAGCTCTTATGATCCGTGTACACATCACAACGGTTTCCAATAAGATAATGTCTCCAGGTCTTTAACGCATGCACTACGGCTGCTAACTCCAAATCATGCATGGCATAGTTCAACTCGTGTGGCTTCAGTTGTCGTGAGGCATACGAAACAACTTTTCCTTCCTGCATGAGCACACATCCAAGTCCCAAGCGAGAGGCGTCACAATACACTTGAAACTCCTTATGTATATCTGGCAAGGTCAGCACTGGGGCTGTAGTCAATCGCTCCTTCAGCTCTTGAAAACTTGTCTCGCATTCCTCTGTCCATTTGAACTTAGTATCCTTCTTTAGCAATTCCGTCATTGGTTTAGCAGTCTTGGAAAAATTCTCAATGAATCTCCGATAATATCCTGCCAGTCCAAGAAAATTGCGGATCTCGCCAACTGAAGTGGGTGCCAACCATTCAGTGACCGACTGAACCTTACTGGGATCCACTGCTATACCCTCTCCTGATATAACATGCCCCAGAAATCCAACTTCCTTCAACCAAAACTCGCACTTGCTGAATTTGGCGTATAACTGATGTTCCCTGAGTTTCTCGAGAACCAAACGCAAGTGTTCTGCGTGCTCTTCTTCGTTCTTCGAGTATATCATAATGTCATCAATGAATACCACAACAAACTTGTCCAAATACTCCATGAATACCTTGTTCATCATACTCATGAAATAGGCCGGGGCATTAGTCAGTCCAAATGACATGACCGTATACTCATATAATCCATACCGAGTGGTAAACGCTGTCTTGGGTATATCCTTCTCTCGATCTTCAACTGATGGTATCCTAATCATAGGTCAATCTTCGAAAACACCTTAGCTCCTTGTAACTGATCAAACAGATCATTGATCATCGGTAAGGGATACTTGTTCTTTATCGTTACTTCATTCAGAGCTCGGTAATCAACAACCATCCTTAGGGATTTATCCTTCTTCTCCACCAAAAGTACTGGGGCTCCCCAAGGTGACGAGCTTCTACGAATGTAACCTTTCTCCAACAACTCCTTAATCTGCTTCTTAATTTCCTCCAGGTCATTTGCTGGCATCCGATAGGGTCTCTTAGATATCGGTCCTGTTTCGGCAATAGCTCTATCAAAAACTCAATGTCTACGTCCGGTGGCATACCAGGTAACTCTTCGGGGAAAACATCTGGAAAATCCTTTACTACAGGTACTTCCTCCTGTACAACTCCCGTGAGGGTGTTTACTTGGCTCCTCCTAGGCACATGCCTAGATACATATTTAATCCTTGTTCCCTCCGGGGTGGTAAGATAAATTGACTTACTAGCACAGTCAATACTTCCTTCATACTTTGACATCCAGTCCATACCTAATATCACATCCAATCCTTGCGACTCCAAGATAATTAGGTCAGACGGAAATACATGTGTTCCAATGATTAGGGGTATCTGGGTGCACCATCTGCTAGCCATGTACTCTGATCCTGGCGAGCTCACTAAGAGGGGTGTCCTAAGGGTTTGGGTTGGCAACTTAAACTTTTCCACAAATCCCCTTGATATGTATGAATGCGATGCACCAGTATCGAAAAGAACAATAGCGGTAAATGACTGAACCAAAAACTTACCTATTACCGCGTCCGGCTGCTCTTCAACCTCATCCACGTTAACGTGGTTCACTTGTCCTTTGTTGAATGGATTGGGCTTCTTCCCTGCGCTCCCGTTTCCATTCCCATTCTTTCCTTTAGAGCAGTCATTGGCATAGTGTCCTGTCTTCCCGCACTTGTAGCAAACGACTTGGCTTAAGTCCCTCTTTGCGGGTGTGGATGGGTTAGAGCGGTTCTGATTATTGTTGGCTCCATTCCCATTCCTGTTCTTCGCACCATTATGGTTATGAGATCCTCCTCCAGCATGGTTATGTCCTCCATGGTTATGAACAAGTCCTCCAGAGTTCGGGGTCAAACGAGGCTTCTGGTGAGCTCCTGAATTGTATTTTCCTTGTCCATACTTCCTCTTACGATTATCAATCTGCTGCTGCTTCCCTTCAATCATCAGGGCCTTATCTACCAACTCCTGGTAGTTGTTGAAGGTTGCTACCATCAACTGCATACTCATCTCATCATTCAGCCCTTCCGTAAACTTCTCCTGCTTCGCGGCATCTGTTGCCACATCATCAGGGGCATAACATGACAACTTGCTAAACTCATCCACGTACTAGCCAAAAGTACGATTCCCCTGGCGTAGGTTGCGAAACTCACGCTTCTTCATCTGCATAGCTCCAGTCGAGACATGGGCAGTGCGAAAAGCCTGCTGAAACTGAGCCCATGTGACAGTGTCGATATGATAGGTGGCTGTGAAATTCTCCCACCATGCTGCTGCAGGTCCATCCAGTTGGTGTGCGGCAAAACGCACCTTCTCAGCATCTGTGCATCCAGCGGTGGTTAACTCCCTTCCAATACGACATAGCCAATCATCTGCAACTATTGGCTTGATGCTACTGGAGAACACTGGCGGCTGTAACCTTAAGAAACGGGCGAGGTTATCCACTGGCGGCGGGTTGTTGTTGTTGGCATTGTTGTTATTGGCATTGCCACAGTTACGAACTAACAACTGCATCAGGGCATTCTGCTGCTGGATCAACTGGGTGATCTCCGGTGGGAAAACAAACTCGGGGTCTCTCCTCGGAGGCATCCGATAGGTTTAGATGGAAGAGATTTAGAATAGAAAAAGATCTAGGGGAGAAACACTACCTATATGTATATGAGGCAACCACAAGCATTATTTCAATCAAACAAGCAAGGGCATACAAAACGGTCTAGGACTATTGCAAAAGTGCTCACTACTACTAGTTACATGGGGGAAAATACTATTATCATATGGTGGTCATCTAGAAATTTTGATCGGTGGAAGATTCCATGATGTCTGCTCTAGCTTCATCTTCGAAACCATCATCACTTGAATCCGAGTCGGTGTCGTCGATGATGATGTAGTTGTCCGGACGTATGAGGTCTTCTTTCGGAACTGGTCCTCCCATAAAAATTCCGATCTTCTCGACTAGGTCGTCATTCTTCTCCAATAGCATCTTGATTTCCTCCTCATATCCATCGCGTGTGAACTTAAGTTCTTCCTCCAGCTCGATGATCCTAGTCTTCGCCTTCTTCAACTCAATCATGTCTGCGCACATCTGGTTCTCCTGACGTCGAATGTGCTGGTTTTGCTCCTGGATAAAGGCTGCGACAGATCTATCCTTTTTGGTGCTAATCATCTCCCATTGTTCATCTCGGCGCCCACATATTTGATAGGTGGTATCCTCTAGTTCCTTGTTGTAGATTTCTCCAATGCGTCCCATGGTAATATGAGCTGCCATACTCTTACCAAGGCTCCAAGTGGGTGCTTTGAAACAAAACTCTATGGGTTTAGAATTTGGCGAGAACGTCCTTCCTGGAACTCGTACTTGAATCATCCATCGCTCTTCTTCCGGTAGAGTGGCGTTGTTCGTCCCAGTGAAGCTTGGTATTCCAATATTCATGTACCTAGTGACTTCCTTCAAGTGGCGTCCAAAAGGTGTGTCTTCATCCGGCTGTGCAAACTTGGTCTTCATCTCCTTCATCCTAAATAGTGGAAAGAGAAGAGGAGTCAGAAATGAGAAGAGAAGTGTGACCTATGGTTTATCTTAGTGGTCGTGTCCTAGACTCAGCGTGTGCTCTGATACCATCTTGTAGCGACCCGACCTCAGATGGTCAAGTCTCTGTGCTCAGGTGTCATCCCTGGATTAGTAATGCCGACACCACATAGTACTTCGAAGGATTTATAACAGAGTAGCAATCACACACTTATTACATCGAATGTCTCAAAAGAGAACTTATTACAATAATATGGCTTAAGGCCATCTAATGCGATAACAACAGAAGGCTTGGAAGATAAAGTGAGTCCATCAACTCCAACGGCATAACTGAGCTGCACGGCAACGACCTACGAATCTTACTCCACGTCTGAAAAGTCTGCAACATAATACGTTGCAGCCCGAGAACGGGTCAGCACATGGAATATGCTGGCAATGTAACACAAAAGAGCAATAACAGAATGGGGCTACTACTACATGCGTATTTGGCTGGTGGAAAGCTCTATGGTTACAGTTTTTGAAAAGCCAATTTTTCCCTACTACAAAGGAATTCAATTTTAATTTAACTATCATGGTAGTTGAAACATCATCGAGAAGGTAAACCCCAACTTAATGATCCCAATTAAAAGTACTTAACAACCCAAGCAAAATTTATTATTAAGAGTGTTGAGATACATGCGAATACTCAAGTACTAGATACTCAGAATTGTCCATAACCGGGGACACGGCTGACCATGATTAGATTGTACACTCTGCAGAGGTTTGCACACTTTTCCCCGCAAGACTCGATCGCCTCCGTTGATTCTCGCACTACATGGTGTTTGAGAGACGGATGACCGAGACTGATCTTTGAAGCAATAACTCTCTACTCCGGGCAGACCATACCAACCCTACAAACCCACTACCTGCCGATCCACCTCTTCAAGAGCTTCACGCAACTTAATCATACTATGCTAGAGCCCATAATAGCTTGCGGCTGCACACGGAAGTTTCTAGCATGAATAGACTCAGTTCCCTTTGAGCCTGGGTGGCGGTCCATAGGAGAATCACACGGTAACCCCGGGATTTCCCAAAATAAAACAGGCAATCACTGGTAACCCCAGGTGCCTCAATCCACCCAGATGTGTATTAAAGTTGCCACCTTAAGTAAACCATTAATTATCAATCTCACATCTGTCATGGATATCACTCAAACCCAATCCATGTCTACGAGCATAGCATGGCAATATAAGCATAACGTAGAAGTAACTCCCAGGGTTTGACAATAAACAGGGTAATAGGTTCTACCTCATCAACTACTTCCCAACCCACATGTTAAAAGCATCCTAATCATGCAATGTTGGAGGATTGAGACTAATGCATGAAAACTAGGTATGAAAAGAGTATGATCAACGTGTTACTTGCCTTGCTGACGATCTGGGTATCCTAGAGACTCGTAGTAACACGCTTCGCACTCCGGGAATTCTATCGCAAGCAAACAATAACATACATAAGCAACAATCAAAGATGCACAAGTAGAACTCCAGATAAAAGAGGTTGACCGGAGAGTTCAACTTAAGAACTCCGGTTTGCAAGAAGAATCAAATCAAACGAAGCAACGAAACTCAAACGGTAAAAGAAACAACTTCATTTTGCTAATCTGGATCTAGGTCAAATTTTACAGAAGAAAAATCTTGTTTGAGTTGATTATTCGGGAAGAGGGTTTCGAGATGAAACTCCAGGCGCTTGAATCGCCTGATTCCGATAAACAAGCGAAAAGATAAATATGTTTGAAAATTAGATCAGAAATCGCGATCAGAAAAATCGCGGAATAAATCCGATAAAAGAAAAACGACGAACGGCTAAATGACGAACGTTCGATAACAGAAACTAAACAGAGAACGCGTTCGTTAGAACGAACGGACGAACGGACGTTCGTTAAATAAATAAACCGAAGAAAAATAAAAAAACCGATCTAATAAAAAAAACGATCTAGGGTTTTCAAAAAAAAAACCAAGGGTTTATTTAAGAAAACCGGCAGCGGGGATCGGGTACCTCGGCTGACTAAATCGGTGAGGACGGCGGCTCCATGAGGCTTCGGTGGCGGCGGCGGGCTCTGAGGCTGCGGCGGGAGGCGGCGCGGTGATGCGGGCTGGTGGCGGCTCGGCGGAGCTCTTGGTAAGGCGGCGGGCTGCAGTGGTGGTGAGTGGCGATGCGGCGGGCGGCTCGGCTTTATAGGGGCGGGCGGGCGGGCTGGCTTGGGCGAGGCGCCGGGTGGAGTCCGGCTCGGACTTCGCCCTCGGCGTCCGTACCAGCACTGCAGCGTCTTGTGAGGAAGGCGGCGGCGGTGGCTGGGCAGCCTGCTCGGTGAGCCTTTAGCCCGGTCAGCGAGATTTTTTAAAAACATTCCATGAAGAAAAATTCCTAGAAAAATAAATAAAAATCTAAAAATTCCAAAACAAGTTTTCTCCGTCTAAATAAAATATTTAGAACAAGATGAACTTTTCTTGGCCCCTAAAATGCAATTTTAAAATATGCAACATTTTTTTCTAGGAGCAATAAAATCCCAAAATAAATTCAAATAAAATCCCAAAAACGATTTTAACATTTTTCCTCCGATATTTCAATTATTTTGGAGAAGTCATATTATCTCCCCTCATTTATTATTTTAAAATGAAATATTTTCCGGAGAGAAAATAATTAAAATCCAATCCTCGTCTTCACTATTTGATAAAATTTCAAATATGAAAATTAGAAAATCCCCAACTCTCTCTGAAGGTCTTTGAGCTGCTTAGGATTTCGAGGATTGCAAACGAGAAAGCAATAAAATATGATATGCATGGATGATCTATGTATGACATGCCAAATTGGAAATTTGGGATGTTACAATCTTATTCCACCAATGATGACTCTGCCACTCATGATTCTGCTGCCAATGCATCCAAGCCAAATCCTCAAGCCACTGCTCCTCGTGTGATGACTGACCGTGAGCTGCTTCTTAGTCTTCACCAGAAGGTGGATCAAAACCACAAATGGGTTAAGCGTCAGTTTGGTTCTATTCTTCACAACATGACTGCCACATATAATGCAGTGAAGAAAAACCATTACTACGTCTTCGATCGCACCTGGGCTATTCTGTCACATCTCTATGGTGAGGAAGATCTGAAGCAAATGGGTTTCAAGGAAGATTTTGACTGGTCTGCTCCTCCACCGAACAAATACAAGAAGGTCAAGGTTCCTTCCTTGGTGGCCAGTTCATTTTCTTCATCACGCAACACGGACGAGTATGAAGACTTGGACGACAACTTGGCGAGCCCTACAAGCGACACGACCCCAACAACGCTGGTGCTCCTCCATCATCATGATATTCTTCAGGGGCGTTAGTCCTCATTTTTCAACCCTTGAAAGATTCGATCACAAAGGGGGAGAAATTTGAGTTAGTCTTCAAGAGGGTCTATCTTATATGGGCGTTTTTTGCTAAGTTACAACTCTCGTTCTTCTGATGACTTTGCTAGATCGAGTTGTAAACTTAAACTCTATGGTGGCCTGATACTTTTGCTGAGTTCTTCTGCATGCTTATTCCTCATTAATGTCAATGCACGCATGCTGAATTACATCAGTCACCATATTTCATCATGCATTTCAAATTCTTCATATTATATGTCAAATGCGTGTATGAATTACAAGATATAGGGGGAGATCTCCATGATTATATTCTTCAAGTGTGCATTGCTTCAAAAGCAAATTCCTCACTATGCACATCTTCAGGGGGAGTTCTTTTATATCTTACAATCGAATTCCTCAACATCAGTATTTACACTTCATATGTTTATCCCCGTTGAAAACTTAACCTATATTGTCATCAATCACCAAAAAGGGGGAGATTGTAAGTGCATCTAGTGCCCCTCAGTGAGTTTGGTGTATTGAAGACTTATAGGTTAAGAGATTGATGCATTTGTGAGTGTACACAGGTCTATAAGTCTATGAGGAGTTTACAGAGAAAGTCGACCCCTAAAAATGAAGTTCTTCAACTGAAGACTTTGGATTTCTGAAGACATTGAAAGTGAAGAAATTGGTGTGACCTTGAAGACTTGGCAATCATTCGAGGAACATGAAGCGTGAAGACTTTTGTTCTCGTTGTTTCATTTTCTTATTCTTGAGTCATAGGAAACACCATACTGTTAAAGGGGGTCGAGGAAATACTAAGGAAAAATTTCCATGTGATGCTCAACTCAAAATCCTACACCTACCAATCCCTTCGAGTGAAGCCATTGGAAATCTCATACATTTCAGTCAATTTCTTCAGTAACAGAGACGAAGTTCTTCTAGTTGCTGAGGAATTTGTTCTGACTGAGGAGTTAGGAATTTGCTAGTGCCGATTGCCTACATAGTGAGGAAGATGATAGCCATGAGGAATTTGAGAGTCAAATTTCCGACCGTTGCTGTGCTATGCGCCAGCTGTCCCAAAATATCTACCCACCTAACGATCATATCATTGAAGGGCATATATGTCTTACCATGTCGGGCTTCTCCCTAGGCTATAAATAGCCGCCCCCTACAACCACTAGTTGGTTGGCTGCTCCGAGAGAAACTGACACTTGTCATTTGAGAGCATCCCATCCTCCGAGGACTTTGAGAGGAAAACCCAAACCCAACACACCTACAACCCAAAGTGATTGAGGACCACTGAAGAGATTGATCCTGCGTGGATCTGACGCTTGTTACCTTTGAAGACTGTGCTTCTTCCAGACGGTTAGGCGTCATGGTCTAGAGCATCCAAGAGGAATTGTGGATCATCGAGTGACCTAGTCTGTGAAGGTTTGGAAGTCACCTGAAGACTTACCACGAGTGATTGGGCGAGGTCTTTGTGACCTTAGCTCAAGGAGAATACGGTGAGGACTGTGTGTCCGGGACTGTGTGTCCTCAGGTTTAAATACCTAGCCGCTCCAACTAGACGTACATCTGAGACAACAGTTGGAACTGGTCTAACAAATCATTGTCTTCACCAAGCTTACTGGTTCTATTTCCTCAACTCTTTTATTTCCTCATTTCAGTTGTCGTGTGCTTGCTCATATCTATTTGAAGACTTTGACTGAAGACTTTCTCAATCTCCTCAGTTCAATTTCTTCAGTCTGTCCATCTTCGTCCTGTGTTATCCTGTGTTTATGCTTTCTATAGTCTATGCTTGTCTTCATTTCATCATTATGATTATGCTTGTGTTCTATTATGTTTACTTTTGAGTACTTATTCCGCTGCAAGTAGTTCTTCGCTAAGGAATTTCCTTACCAGCAAATTCCTCAGTGAAGAATTCATCAAAATCGCCTATTCACCCCCCCTCTAGTCGATATAACGCACTTTCAGCGGATGCTTGCTAGGGGTCCAATCATACGTGCGTATGATCCAAGTATAGAAAGTATGTTAGCTCATGCCTCTCCCTCATATAAAATTGCAAGAATGATTGCCGGTACTTGCTATCGATTGCCTAGGGACAAATGACTTTATTGTTGACAAAAGCTATCCACTTTTATTACCTTGCAATTTATTCATAGTTTTATTCTCGCAAAGTACTCATAGTTTTATTCTTGCAAAATAGTTTCATACTTGTTTTAGGTAAAGCAAACGTCAAGTGCGCATAGAGTTGTATCCGTGGTCGATAGAACTTGAGGGAATATTTTTTTCTACCTTTAGATCCTCGTTGGGTTCGACACTCTTATTTATCGAGGAGGGCTACAAACAATCCCCTATACTTGTGGGTTATCACGACCTTTTTCTGGCGCCGTTGTCGGGGAGCAATAGCGTGGGTGAATAATCTCGTGTGTGCTTGTTTGCTTTATCACTAAGTAGTTTTTATTTCTAGTTCTAAGTTGTTCTCTATCTTTAGTTATGGATATGGAACACGAAACACCAAAATTAGTGGTACTTGCTACTCATGGAGATGGGGAACCTCCTAAAACCCTCGACGCTTGTTATGTGAAAGATATTATGCACTACTTTGATAATCCTGAGAAAACCCCATTCAACTATATAATGGGAGTAACGTTGGATCAACGTGAATGCTTTAGGGATTATCGCTTGACTCATAAAGGGAAACTGTTATGGATCAAATTCATATGTTTCATTGGTATGCTTGGGAGCTATGCTTGAGATATGATTATACTTGTTGCTCTAGGATGAATGCTCCACACCTTCCGTTTTCATGCTAATTTAATTATAATGAAACCTTGGCTTCTTATGCTAATGGTATATATGATTACTATGATGTGGAACAAATAGAAGAATTTGTTGCTTTTAAGGGTGCTTATGAAATTGAATCTTTGTTTGGAAAGTTTGAATATTTTGATGATTCAGTTTATAGACCTGAAAACTTTGCTATCCTTAAATATTGCTATGATAATTATAAATACAATGATGATATTGATGTGTTTATTGAGAAAGTCTTCGCTGTCCCAGAAGAGACTAATATTTTACAGGAGTCTATGAAAGAAGGAATTGATGAAACTGTGAGCTCATTGGATGAAAAAGATGCTGAGAAGAGTGAAGAAGAAAAGGAGGAAGAGCAGATTAGCTACAAGTGCCCACCTTCTAATGAGAGTAACTCTTCAACTCATACATTGTTTAATGTCCCTTCGTTCTTATCAAAGGATGAATGCTATGATAATTGCTATGACCCCATTGATTCTTTTGAAACATCCCTTTTTGATGAACTTGATGCTTGCTATACTTGTGGCCAAGATGCCAATCTGAATTATGCTTATGGAGATGAACTTGCTATAGTTCCTTATGTCAATAATGAAATTGTTGCTATTGCACCCACACATGATAGTCCTATTATCTTTTTGAATTCTCCAAACTACACTATATCAGAGAAGTTTGTTCTTATTAGGGATTATATTGATGGGTTGCCTTTTACCATTGCACATGATAATTTTGATGAATGTAATATGCATGTGCTTGCTGCTCCTACTTGCAATTATTATGAGAGAGGAACTACATCTCCACCTCTTTATGTTTCCAACACGATAAAATGGCAAGAAAGTGCTTATACTATGTATTGGCCTTTACTTGATGTGCATAAATTGTTCTTGTATGACATGCCGATGCATAGGAAGAGAGTTAGACTTCGTCATTGCTTGATATATGTTGCTTTGTACTCACTACTAAATTCCAAATCATTGCTAATTAAAATTGGCTTTGACATACCTTGGGATCCGGGTGGATCCATTACTTGAGCACTTTATGCCTAGCTTAATGGCTTTAAAGAAAGAGCTGCCAGGGAGACAACCCGGAAGTTTTATAGAGTCATTTTGTTCTGTTGAGTGCTTTTATAAAGTTTAAAAACAAAAAAAATAGAGGGGAACTTAAAACTTCACAAAAAGAAAAGTGAAAGTGAGAGGGACGAGCATTGTGAAAGTGGGAGTTAGCCTTGAACTTTGTTCATGCCCATGGAAACTTTGTGAATCTTAATTACAGAAACTTTTTAACAAAAATAATCATCCCCTTATACAACTCCATTGTATTATAAAACTAATGTGCCAAGATTTGCCTTTAGGATGATTAGATTGCTTGTTGGTATGTGTGGTGCAGGAACAGAAACTTTGGCTGTAGCGCGTGAATTTTCTTTTTTTTGACTGGAACATCAAATGGTTCTAAAACTTTCTGCATAGTCTTACTATACAAATTGTTTATTTTTTCTGAATTTTTTAGAATTTTTGAGTACCATCAGTATGGTAGATGTGCAGATTGCTACAGACTGTCCTCTTTAAGACATATTCTGTTTTTTGATGCATTGTTTTGCTTGTTTTGATGAAACTATCGATTATATCGGTGGTATCAGCCATGAAAAAGTTATATTACAGTAGCTACAATGCAAAAACAAAATGTGAATTTGTTTGCAACGGTACTTAGAGTAATGATTTGCTTCATTATACTAACGGATCTTACCGAGATTTTTGTTGAGTTTTGTGTGGATGAAGTGATCAAAGATCGAGGAGGTCTCGATATGAGGAGGAGGAGAGGCAAGAGCTCAAGCTTGGGGATGCCCAAGGCACCCCAAGTAAATATTCAAGGAGACATGATATGTCTCCATCGTATCTATAATTTTTGATTGTTTCATGCCAATATTATTCAACTTTTACATACTTTTGGCAACTTTTTATATGATTTATTTAGACTAACTTACTTATCCAGTGCCCGGTGCCAGTTCCTGTTTGTTGCCATTTTTGTATCGCAGAAAATCCATATCATACGAATTCCGAAGGTGATGCAACTCCACGGAGAATTATTTTGGATATTTTTGATTTTTGGGAGTTGGAATCACCGCAAACAGAGGCCCACACGGACCACAACCCACTAGGGCGCACCACCAGGCCCATGCGTGCCCTGGTGTATCGTGCCCTCCTCGTACGTCGGTGGAGCTCTACTTCGGTCACAAGGAAGCTTATATCAGGAAAAAAATCGTGTAAAAATATCAGCGCAATCGGAGTTACGGATCTCCGGGAATATAAGAAACGGTTTTCGTCCAGATCTGGAGAGCGCGAAACAGAAGAGGACAGAGAGACAGATCCAATCTCGGAGGGGCTCTCACCCCTCCAAAACCATGGAGGCCATCTATGAGAAGGGGAACCCTCCTCCTGTCTAGGGGGGGCAAGGAAGAAGAAGAAGTAGGGAGCTCTCTCCCCCTCTCTCCCGGTGGCGCCGAAGTGCCGCCAGGGCTAGGATTGTTACGACGATCTACATCAACAATCTTGCTACCGTCAATACCAACTCTCTCTCCCTCTATGCAGCGGTGTAACACCTCTCCCCCCCACTGTAATCTCTACTTAAACATGGTGCTCAACTCCATATATTATTTCCCAATGATCTATGGTTATCCTATGATGTTTGAGTAGATCCGTTTTGTCCTGTAGGTTAATCGTGATCTTGGTTGGTATGATTGTATATTTTATTTATGGTGCTGTCCTACGGTGCCCTCCGTTCTCACGCAAACTTGAGGGCCCCCGCTCTAGGGTGTTGCAATATGTTCATGGTTCACTTACGGTGGGTTCCGAGAGTGATAGAAACTTAAACCCGAGTAGGTGGGGTATGACGTATGGGAGTAAAGAGGACTTGATACTTAATGCTATTGTTAGGTTTAATGACCTTAATGATCTTTAGTATTTGCGGATGCTTGCTAGAGTTCCAATCATAAGTGCATATGATCCAAGTAGATAAAGTATGTTAGCTCATGCCTCTCCCTCATATAAAATTACATGAATGATTACCGATACTTGTTATCGATTGCCTAGGGACAAATAACTTTCTTGTTGACACAAACCCTTTTACTAAACACCTAACTTTTATTATCTTACAATGTACTTCTAGTTTTATTATTGCAAACTAGTTCTAGCATCACACATACAAAATAGTTTCATACTTGTTCTAGGTAAAGCAAACGTCAAGCGTGCATAGAGTTGTATCGGTGGTTGATACAACTTGAGGGAATATTTGTTCTACCTTTAGCTCCTCGTTGGGTTCGACACTCTTACTTATCGAAAGAGGCTATAATTGATCCCCTATACTTGTGGGTTATCAAGACCTTTTTCCGGCGCCATTGCCAGGGAGCAACAGCGTGGGGTGAATATTCCCGTGTGTGCTTGTTTGCTTTATCACTAAGTAGTTTTTATTTCCTGTTTTAAGTTGTTCTCTATCTTTAGTTATGGATATGGAACACGAAACACCAAAAAAAATTTAGCTGTACTTGCTACTCATGGAGATGGGGAACCTCCTAAAACCCTCGGTGCTTGTTATGTAAAAGATATTATGCTCTACTTTGATAATCCTGAGAAACCCCATTCAACTATATAATGGGAGTAACGTTGGATCAACGTGAATACTTTTGGGATTATCGCTTGACACAAAAAGGGAAACTTTTATGGGATCAAATTTATATGTTGCATTGGTATGCTCAAGATTTATGCTTGAGATATGATTTTACTTGTTGCTCTAGGATGAATGCTCCACACCTTCCCTTTTCATGTGAATTTAATGATAATGAAACCTTGGCTTCTTATGCAAGAGGTATATATGATTATTATGATGTGGCACGAATAGAAGAATTTGTTGCTTTTAAGGGTGCTTATGAAATTGAATCTTTGTTTGAAAAGTTTGAAGCTTTTGATGATGATGTTTATAGGCCTGAATTTTTTGCCATCCTTAAATATTTCTATGATAATTATAAATACAATTACAATATTGATGAATTTATTGAGAGAGTCTCCGCTGTCCAAGAAGAGAATAATATTTTGCAGGAGTCTATGGAGGAAGGAATTGATGAAACTGTGAGCTCACTGGATGAAAAAGATGATGAGGAGAGTGAAGAACAAGTGGAGGAAGAACGGATTAGCTACCCCTGCCTACCTTCTAATGAGAGCAACCCTCCAAATCATACATTATTTAATGCCCCTTTGTTCTTACTGAAGGATGAATGCTATGATAATTGCTATGATCTCGTTTATTCATTTGAAATATCCCTTTTTGATGAACTTGATGCTTGTTATGCTTGTGTCCAAGATGCCAATATGAATTATGCTTATGGATATGAACTTGCTATAGTTCCTTATTTTAAGAATGAAATTGTTGCTATTGCACCCACACATGATAGTCCTATTATCTGTTTGGATTCTCCAAACTACACTATATTGGAGAAGTTTGCTCTTATTAAGGATTATGTTGATGTGTTGCATTTTACTGTTGCACATGATGATTTTGATGAATGTAATATGCATGTGCTTGCTGCTCCTACTTGCAATTATTATGAGAGAGGAACTACATCGCCACCTCTCTATGTTTCCAACACGAAAAATTGCAAGAAACTACTTATGCTATGTATTGGCCATTACTTGATGTGCATGAATTGTTCTTGTATGACATGCCGATGCATCGGAAGAGAGTTAGACTTCGTCATTGCTTGATATATGGTGCTTTGTGAGGGAGTCCTGGACTAGGGGGTGTCCGAATAACCGAATTATCATCATTGGCCGGACTCCAAGACTATGAAGATACAAGATTGAAGACTTCGTCCCGTGTCCGGATGAGACTTTCCTTGGCGTGGAAGGCAAGCTTGGCAATACGGATATGTAGATCTCCTACCATTGTAACCGACTCTGTGTAACCCTAGCCCTCTCCGGTGTCTATATAAACCGGAGGGTTTTAGTCCGTAGGACAGAACAACAATCATACCATAGGCTAGCTTCTAGGGTTTAGCCTCCTTGATCTCGTGGTAGATCCACTCTTGTACGACCCATATCATCAATATCAATCAAGCAGGAGTAGGGTTTTACCTCCATCGAGAGGGCCCGAACCTGGGTAAAAACATCGTGTCCCTTGTCTCCTGTTACCATCCACCTAGGCATACGATTCGGGACCCCTACCCAAGATCCGCCGGTTTTGACACCGACATTGGTGCTTTCATTGAGAGTTCCTCTGTGTCGTCACCTATAGGCCCGATGGCTCCTTCGATCATCAACCACGACATGGTCCAGGGTGAGACTTTCCTCCCCGGACAGATCTTCGTATTCGGCGGCTTTGCACTGCGGGCCAATTAAGCAGCCATCTGGAGCAGATTGAAAGCTACGCCCCTGGCCATCAGGTCAGATCTGGAAGTTTGAACTTCACGGCTGACATCTGCGGAGACTTGATCTTCGATGGATTCGAGCAACAGCCGAGCGTGCCGCACTGTCACGATGGGCATGATTTAGCTCTGCTGCCGGACAGAGCCCTGGAGGCCGCACACGAGTCCACTCCGACCCTTAATTCGGAGCCGACCGCGCCGATCGAGGATGAGTGGATAGACACCGCCTCGGGGGCTGCTACCTCTAGGGCGATGGAGCCGAATACTGACCCTGGCCCTTGTGAAGCTCGTGACTCCGAGGTGCCGGACTCCTTGCCGGACTCCGAACCTCCCGCGCCCCTACCAATCGAATCCGATTGGGCGCCGATCATGGAGTTCACCGCTGCGGACATCTTTCAGCACTCACCTTTTGGCGACATCTTGAATTCACTAAAGTATCTCTCGTTATCAGGAGAGCCCTGGCCGGAATATGGTCAGGACGGTTGGGATGCGGACAACGAAGAAATTCAAAGCCCACCCACCACCCACTTTGTAGCCACTGTCGATGACCTAACCGACATGCTAGACTTCGACTCCGAAGACATCGATGGTATGGACGACGATGCCGGAGACGACCAAGAACCACCACCCACAGGGCACTGGAAAGCCACCTCAACTAACGATGTATACATGGTGGATACACCAAAAGGCAGCGATAACGAGGAACAACGAGACGCGGCGAAGGATAATTCCCCCAAAAAACAGCCAAAACAGCGACGCAAGCGCCGCCCAAAGTCCCGCCTCGATAACAACAGCACCCACACAGACCCAGCCGTAGAGCAGGGCGAACCAGTGGACGACGAACATGCCACCAAGCAACCGTCCGAACAGGATGAATTGGACGAGCAACCCATCCCCGGCGAAAACAACAGTCCAGATGATCTCACGCTGGACACATCATCGGAGCATATGAACCTCCACAAAAGGCTCGTCGCCACTGCAAGAAGTTTGAAGAAGCAGAAGCGGAAGCTCAAAACAGCGGAAGACGTACTCAGAATGAGATGGAGCAAAGTACTCAAGACCGCAGATAAATACGGCGATAGTCACCAAGCAAAGAGCTACCCGAAGCGCAGGCTGTTGCCCGAATTTGTGAGGAGGCCGTAGAAACCCCCACGGTCAAAAACAAAAAATCCGCCTGGCCGGATAGACGACCAGATGACAGGCTAAGAGCGGCAAGCGGCGCCGCACACAAGCCGTCACACGATCCACATGAGGATCCTGACAAAAAGGATGGCCCGGCAAGATCCATCTATGGGCCAAGAAAGAAGGCTCCAGGGAGAAACACAACACGTCGAGTGTTCGAAAATAATGGTACACCTAAATACAGGGGCGCCGCACACCCCCTATGTTTCACTGATGAGGTACTGGATCATGAATTTCCAGTGGGATTCAAGCCCGTAAACATAGAGGCATATGACGGAACAACAGACCCCGAAGTCTGGATTGAAGATTATATCCTACACATACATATGGCTAGAGGAGATGATCTCCATGTCATCAAATACCTGCCCCTCAAGCTCAAAGGGCCAGCTCGTCATTGGCTCAAAAGCCTCCCAGAAAATACAATTGGAAGTTGGGAAGAGCTCGGGGATGCGTTTGGAGCAAATTTTCAGGGGACTTATGTCCGCCCTCCAGATGCAGACGATTTAAGTCACATAACTCAACAGCCCGGAGAGTAAGCACGCAAATTCTGGAACAGGTTCCTCACCAAAAAGAACCAAATAGTCGACTGTCCGGACACCGAAGCCTTAGCAGCCTTTAAACATAATGTCCGAGATGAATGGCTCGCCAGACACCTCGGCCAGGAAAAACCAAGAACAATGGCTGCGCTAACAAGCCTCATGACCCGCTTTTGCGCGGGGGAAGATAGCTGGCTGGCAAGATGCAGCACCAGCGACCCGAGTACATCCGAGGTCAGGGATGGAAATGGGAAATCATGACGCAGAAAAGAACAGCACCGGAATAAGGAAAATGGCCCAAAGAGCACGGCGGTCAACGCTGGGTTCAAAAGCTCTCGGCCGAACAACAAAACACTGCCTCTTAAGAACAACAGTGACGAGCTATCCAACCTAAACAAAATCTTGGACATGATATTTCAAATCCACAGTACCCCCGGGAAGCCTGCAAACCATACCCACAGAGATTGTTGGGTCTTCAAGCAGTCCGACCGACTTAACGCCGAACACAAGGGGCTCGACACACCAAGCAAAGATGATGACGAACCCCACAAGCAGAGCGCCGGAAAACAGAAGATTTTCCCACAAGAAGTCAAAACAGTGAACTCACTTCATGTGATAACACGGAAAAATAGTGCGGCACCTACTAAAGTACGCGCTGCACGGTACACCCCTGCGGAGTCCCGAAATTGGATGTCAAAACCAATTACTTTCGGCCATCAGGATTACTCCAGAAGTATTCAAAATGCAGGAGGGACCGCTCTGATATTGGACCCTATAATCGACGGACTACAATTTACACAAGTCCTAATGGATGGCGGCAGTGATATAAATCTGCTATACCAGGACACCATCCGTAGAATGGAGATAGACCCTACCAAAATTCGCCATAGCAACACTTCCTTTAAAGGAGTAACGCCAGGCCCTTATGCCAATTGTACGGGCTCTTTACTACTAGAGGTTGTGTTCGGATCATCCGACAACTTCCATCGCGAAAAGCTAATATTCCATATCGCCCCATTCAAAAGTAGCCATCAAGCACTATTGGGACGCGAAGCTTTCGCCCGCTTTAATGCAATACCGCATTACGCGTCTCTTACACTTAAAATGCTCGGTCCATGTGGCATCATCTCATTAAAAGGTAACTTCGAGTGTTCCTCAACCACGGAAGAGCGTGAGACTGCCTTGACAGCCACACACTAACCCGGCCTTGCTAATCAAAGCCCCTAAAAACAGGTCATTCAGACCCCGGACACGGTTAGGCGAGTCCGGCATAAATAAACAAGGGGCTTCCTAGCCGCATACCCCTTTACAAGGGGTTGCACCCATGAACAGTGAGAGCCAATAAAGCTCAACTTTATTCATCTTTTAAATCATACTCTGTTTTAAATACATTTTTTGCACGATATCTTTCCAAACTAAGTTCTTCTCTTTTACAGATGAACAACGTGCTACACCCGTCCAGGATACAACATAACGGAGACACGGTATGGGGCGATGCAGCAGGGACCCGTTGCAAGGATTCTTTTCAGATTAAGACCCTGCGTAAACCTTTTTTACTGTCTCTTGTTGACACACATCCCCCGGTTTCTTACCATAACCAAGGAGGAGGCTGGCGTTTTGGCATCGGCCGTGTCAGAAGTTTTTGCGCGTACCTGGACACTAGGGGCTTAGGGCATTATTCTGCCCGTTATCATAAAGACCGAATACCTCAGGGAGTGTTCGGCGTCTCGAGTTAGGCCTTATATGCATCAGCTCCGAATCATGTCTTTGGTCAAATGTTGGGTTTGCTCGGCTCGTGTTTTGCTGCCTTACGTTCCGCTCTATCGGCTAACGCGGCACTGTGGAGAACTACTACGATTGTGCCCGGTTCGCCGGGCGAGCACCTCGAGAGAAAGCCGAAAACTGACTGTCATGATATAGCGAGAGACTGGTCAACCACTCGATCGACTACCAGAATGTCTAGAATTCCTCCGCTTTGACGAAGGACCGTTTCCCGGTCAGGCACACACGCGCCCCGAAATCGGAGAGCGCGGTGCCCCTAGGGGCTATATTGTAGCCCCACCTTCGAACTCCTATGGCTAAGTGAAAGTGATAAAGCATTATAGTCCGGTTGCCTGGTTTGCTACGCTACCACCTCCTTCACAGGACCAAGACGTTGGATTAAGTGTGAAAATGCACTTTTTTCCAAACACCCCTGCACCATGTGCGTGGGGGCTGAAGCCGAAGACTGCCATCTTTCAGGTTATATATACATATACATTAACGGCCGCACATGAGATATCTCAATACTTGAACGCACAAGTATAAAAAGCCCTTATATCATAAATATGGTTTTACAAATCATACATGTCATTTGAACATAACGTTTTTCGAGCATTGCGACTCTACTAAACGATCGCCCCGCTGGACTTCCTCAAAATAGTGCTCGGCGGGTAATCGGCTTCTGTCTGAATCCCGGGACGCAACGTTGGTGGCATCCATCTCTGCCCAGTATGTTTTGACACGGGCGAGAGCCATCCGTGCACCCTCTATGCATGCCGACCGCTTCATCGCCTTGATGTGCGGCACCGCGTCAAGGAATTGCTGCACTAAGCCAAAATAACTCTTCGGCTTGGGCCTTTCCGGCCACAAATGAGCCACCACATCCTTCATGGCAAGTTCGGACAGCCTATTCAGCTCAGCCCACTCAGCCAACCGATCGGTTAACGGAAGGGGACGCCCCGGACTATGGAATTGAGACCAAAAAAGCTCTTCCATTTCGTGATCCTTTTGGCTTCGAAAGTGCACGACTGCGTCCGCCGCACTCACCGCCAAATTCAAATAAGGATCCTCCGCACCCCACAACTGGCCCAACTGAGCATACTTCGAGTCCGTGAACTTCCTACGCAGCAGAAAGGGCTATCCAGCCGCAATGTCTCCGGCCTGACGCAGCTCCTCCTTTATAGCCCGCATTGTAGAACGGGCATCCTTGGCTTCGGCGGTGGCCTTCTTCAGGTCCTCTTGCTCTGCTTGGCGTTCTCTTTCAAGAACCTCATAGCGGTCGGTAGCATCTTTCAGTTTCACGGCCATTCCGGCCATTTCCTCCCTGCTTCGGCAGTGAGCAGCCTTTTCGGCTTTTAGCTCCTCAGCTGCCTTCGAGGCAGCCGCATCACTTTTTCTGGCTTGCTCCTTGGATCGAGAAAGCTCTGCCCGAAGGTCCTCTATAGCAGCGGCGCCATCTGCATCAAGCATACATGTTGTAAGGTGTGGGCATCAGCTCCCTTACCAGGTGACCGCGGAGAAACCACCTACCTTGTGACTCGTCAAGTCGTTTATTGACCAGCGTGATGTCTGCATCCGCAACGTCGAGTTGCCGCTTCAGTTCGGCAACTCTATTAGTCCGGCTGGCCACCGAACGTTCCGCCACCTGCATAGGAAAGGCGACATTTTATAACAGAGACTATGATCCTCGGCACGCTGTCGCTTTCGACAACAAACCGAGTCTCAGGGGCTACTATCTATACAGGGCGCACTCTATGTGCAAAACTATCAAAAGGTATGTCATTTTTTGCGTACCTCAAACCCCGTCAGTAAACTTCTGACGGCCGCATGCAACCCGCTCTCAGCGGATGAGATCCTTTGAATCACCGTACTCATTAATGTACAGTGATCTTCTGAGATAGACGCCCTCTCGAGCAGATCCTTCAGCTCCACCAGCGGTACACCAGTTGGTGCCGAACTCCCCGGCCCCGCCGGACTTGGGGAGACCCTCCGTGAGACACCTCAGGGTCGTCCGCCCCGCCTGACGGTGCGACAGATGGAGGCGTTTCGCTCTCCATCATCTCCGGACGAAGGTCCTCCGAAGACGAGCTCTGCTGAGAAGGGCTGAGATCCGAACTACAAGGTAAGAACTTCGGTTATCCTCAGAAATAAAAATAGGGATGTCCCTTATTACAAAACTCCCCTTTTTCTACTTACGGCTCGCTGGAGGGCTGATTCCTTTGGGGAGACAGTGCGGCCGGGACTCCTCCCGGCACAGGACCTTCCGGTGCAGATTTCTTCCCCCGCTTTGAGGCCTTAGCCTTCGGGTCTTCGGAAGCGGTCTTCTTCTCCCCCTGGAGGGAGGGATTCTTGATTCCCCCCTTATTGAGAGCCTCCTTAGCAGAGGCGGTAATTTCCCTGTTCCCCCCTTCGCTCTCCTCCGAAGGCGCAACCTCCAACATCTTGACTAACACGGGATCTGGCATGGTCTCAGGAAGGGGGGCCGGACACCGTATCAGTTTTGCTTGCGCTATCCACTCCTGTTCAAAGGATAGCTGATTAAAAGGCAAATCCATGATAAATAAATGGACGGTATGTCCAGACACAGGACTACTTACTTGAGTATCTGGGCGATTGCAGCTTAGGCCGGCGTCCTCGGTTAAGTCCGGACACATCTCTTGTGATCCGAAGAACAGTTTATACATCTCCACGAGTGTCGTACCCATGAAGTGTTGAAGAGCTCGCGGTCCCTCCGGATTGAATTCCCACAGGCGAAGGGGGCGACGTTTGCAGGGCAGAAGACGCCGAATCAGCATAACCTGCGTCACTACAACCAGATTGATCTCCCTCTCTTGGAGGTCTCGGATCCGGCCCTGCAATATTGGTACGTCCTTGGACGGCCCCCAATCAAGCCCTTTGTGGACCCATGATGCCAGCCATTGTGGAGGGCCCGAGCAGAAGGTGGGCGACGGCACCTGCCTGCTGCCCCTGGGAGCGGTGATATAGAACCACTCCTATTGCCACAAGCCGAGCTCCTCTTGGAAAGAGCCCTCGGGCCATGGAGCACCGACCCTCTTACTTATAACTGCCCCTCCGCACTCTGCCAGTCGCCCCTCGATCATCTTAGGCTCCATGTCGAAGGTCTTGAGCCACAATCCGAAGTGAGGGTTAGTGTGGAGGAAGGCTTCGCAGACAACGATGAACGATGAGATATGGAGGATGGACTCCGGAGCCAAGTCATGGAATTCCAGCCCGTAATAAAACATGAGCCCCCTCATGAAGGGGTCCATCGGGAAGCCTAAACCCCGACGGATGTGAGACACGAACACGACGCTCTCACCAGGCTCGGGAGTGGGAATGACTTGCTCTTGGGCAGGCAACCTATGCGAAATCTCGTAGGTTAGGTACCTGGCGTCTCTCAGCTTTACCACGTCTTCTTCCGTGACGGAGGAGGGCATCCACCGACCCTGTAGGTCGGAGCCGGACATTGTTGAAGGTCCGAAGCGCCCGAATCTGGAGCCTTGGGTGTTGGAACTCGGGGCGAGGGGCGGATTTGATTGAGGATCAAAAGAAAGGGACAGGCCTTGGTCTCATTATAAAGGGGGAGAATACCAAGAGCCGTCCCCATGACCGTTTGGAACTCGCCTTCGATGGAGGGGGCGGGGCAACGGGCGCGGTTGGGTTACCCACGTCTGTATTGATGAGAATCCCAGAATAAGGGGACACGATCTCTACTTCGACAAGACGTGCCAAGGAAACCGCTTCGCTAAACGCGCTGAGGTGGTATAATAAAAACTATTTGAGTAAAGGCTTGGTTGTGGTGTGACGTCACGCCATAAAATACGTCAGCAGATTGAACTTGTGTAAATATTATTCTCTCTACGGTGGTATGTGGAATTTATTTTACAGAGCTGGACACTATCCTGGTGTTCACAATCTTCTATGAATTATTCGGAGGAGGAACCCGCCTTGCAATGCCGAAGACAATATGCGCGCCGGACTCGTCGTCATTGAAGCCTGGTTCAGGGGCTACCGAGGGAGTCTGGACTAGGGGTGTCCGGATAGCCGAACTATCATCATTGGCCGGACTCCAAGACTATGAAGATACAAGATTGAATACTTCGTCCCGTGTCTAGATGGGACTTTCCTTGGCGTGGAAGGCAAGCTTGGCAATACGGATATGTAGATCTCCTACCATTGTATCCGACTCTGTGTAACCCTAGCCCTCTCCCGTGTCTATATAAACCGGAGGGTTTTAGTCCGTAGGATAGAACAACAATCATACCATAGGCTAGCTTCTAGGGTTTAGCCTCCTTGATCTCGTGGTAGATCCACTCTTGTACTACCCATATCATCAATATCAATCAAGGTGAGTAGGGTTTTACCTCCATCGAGAGGGCCCGAACCTGGTAAAAACATCGTGTCCCTTGTCTCCTGTTACCATCCGCCTAGACGCACAGTTCGGGACCCCCTACCCGAGATCCGCCGGTTTTGACACCGACACTTTGTGCTCACTACCCAAATCATTGCTAATTCAAATTGGCTTTGATATACCTTGGGATCCGGGTGGACTCATTACTTGAGCACTTTATGCCTAGCTTAATGGCTTTAAAGAAAGCGCTGCCAGGGAGACAACCCGGAAGTTTTAGAGAATCATTTATTTCTGTTGAGTGCTTTTATAAAGTTTAAAAAAACATAGAGGGGAAACTTAAAACTTCACTAAAAGTAAAGTGAAAGTGAGAGATACAAGCATTGTTGAAGTGGGGGAGCTCCTTGAACTTTGTTCATGCTTACGGAAACTTTGTGAATCTTAATTACAGAAAACTTTTCAACAAAGATAATTACCCCCTTGTACAATTCCATTGTATTATAAAAATAATGTGCCAAGATTTGCCTTTAGGATGTTTAAATTTCTTGTTGGTTTGTGCGGTGCAAAACAAAAACTTTGGCTATAGTGCGCGATTTTACATTTTTACTGGAACGTCAAACGGTTTTGAAACCTTCTTTCTATACAAAATGTTTTTTTCCTAATTTTCTTAGAATTTTTAGAGTTACAGAAATATGGTGGATGTTCAAATCTTTACAGACTGTCCTGTTTTCACATATTGCTGTTATAGCTTCGTTATTTGCGTTTGTTTGAATTCTTGTTGAAGCCTTCTTGACTTGGGGCCATAGAATTGTGATAGCATACAGTGGGTAATGTTTGTTTATAATACAATAATGTTGCAGCAGTACATGATGGGATTTCATTGCAATTTTCACTAAGCCCGCCTCTAAAAGTTCGTTTAAGTTTTGTGTGGATGAAGTGTTCGAAGATTGAGGAGGTCTTGATATGAGGAGAAGGAGGAGAGGCAAGAGCTCAAGCTTGGGGATGCCCAAGGCACCCCAAGTAAATATTCAAGGAGACTCAAGCGTCTAAGCTTGGGGATGCCCCGGAAGGCATCCCATCTTTCTTCAACAAGTATCAGTATGTTTTCGGATTCGTTTCGTTCATGTGATATGTGCAAATCTTGGAGCGTTTTTGTGTGTTTAGTTTTCATTTTTTTTATTTTATGCACCATGCCGGTATGAGATAGTCCATGGTTGATTTAAAGAATGCTCATTGCACTTCACTTATATCTTTTAAGTATGGCTTTATAGAATGCTTCATGTGCTTCACTTATATCATTTGAAGTTTGGATTGCCTGTTTCTCTTCACATAGAAAACCGATGTTCGTAGAATGCTCTGTTGCTTCACTTATATTTTTTAGAGCATGATCTCTTGATGAAAGGTTTAAACTCTCATGCTTCACTTATATCTATTTAGAGAGTTAACAGGAGTGGCACTACAAAAAAAGACACATCCTTGACATTTTGGGCCGAACAAAAAAAATCTGTCATACTTATGACACATCTATGATGATAATTGTGACAAAACCCGGTATCATCATAGATGTGGTGGGCTCCTATTTGCATGACAAAAAATCATGACAGAAAATGGGCTTTTCATCCTGGGCGGGCCGGAGACGCAGCTGCATGACATTCTTTGGGCCGTGCATGACGGAAAAAATCGTGGTAGAAGCGAGGGCGAGGAAAATATCGGGGAGTTCCCGGTTATGGTGGATGGTCGGGGGGCGAGCGATGCGTGTTTCTCTCGTACATGTATGCGCGTGGGTGCAAGGCGTTGGGCTCTAACTGAACCCGAGTGAGGCGTCGCCTAACTGAACCTGAGCGATTGCATTGCAGGCTACGCATTACTGAACCCAAGCGATCGAGCGATTCTTCGCTACTGCTGCTAACTGAAGCCGATCGATGCTGCCTCTGGATGAACAGTGAGTGTTTTTTTTGGGGGGGGGGGGGGGGGGGGGTGGGGGAACAGTTCCTGGTGGGGGTTGGATGAACAGGACCCCGTGGTGTTGTCGCTGGATGAACAGGACCCCGATCGATCGAGCTGGTTGGGCATGGATGAACAGGACCCCGTGGAGAGTTGGATGAATAGGACCCCATGGAGGGAAGGTTGAGCAGTAGCCGGTGGAGGGCTGGTTGAACAGTAGCCGGTGGAGGGCTGGATGAACAGTAGCCGATGGAGGGGTGCTTGAATAGGACCCCGCGGGGAGGGCTGGTTGAATAGTAGTCGATGGAGGGCTGGATGAACAGTAGCCCGTGGAGGGGTGGTTGAACATGACCCCGCGGAGAGGGCTGGTTGAATAGTAGTCGGTGGAGGAGCGCGCGGTGGAGGCTGGATGAACAGGAGCCCGTGGATGAAAAGTCGCAGGTGGAGGCTGGAGGAGGTCGACAATGGATGAACAGTAGCCCGTGGAGGCTGGAAGAGGTCGACGGTGGAGATGAACAGGAGCTCATGGATGAACAGTCGCAGGTGGAGGCTGGAGGAGGTCGACAATGGATGAACAGTAGCCCGTGGAGGCTGGAGGAGGTCGACGATGGAGATGAACATTATCCCGTGGAGTCCCGTTTTGCGGTACACCACACCCCTCCTGATGAACATGAACCCCATTTTGACCGTAGCACTCCAACACAAGTCTGTTTCCTCCGTTTTGTGGTACGCCACACCCCTCCCAATCAACAGGACCCCGTCTCGATTGTAGGAGGTCCAACAGAAGTCAGTTTACTTTGCTTGGCGGTACGCCAGACCCCTCCCGATGAACAAGATCCTGTTTTGACCGTGGCCGATCGAACACAAGGCCGTTTCCTCCGTTCTGCGGTACGCCAGGCCTCGTTTCCATCGGTTGTTCCGTCCAAGCCGGTTGGCTCCCAATGAACAGCATGTGTTCCGTTGCCTCCCGATGAACACGACGCATTCCGTTGCCTCCCCATGAACACGACGACGATGTAGTTTCTTCATTCTTACCCAGCAATGTACACGAGCCCTGGCCATACATATGCGCGAGTAGGCGTTCGAGACCCCGCCCATATGTACGTACATGGCCGTATTTACTTTCTTGCACCCTGGCCACTGTACATACATGTACATGCTACATGCGTGCCTCTACTATGACACGTGCACGCCTCTACTATGACACGTGTGCGCCTCTACATCGACCAGTATGTACGTACACGTTCGCGACCAGAATGACAACGATACGTACGCTTTGACCAGGTGGGTCCCGACTGTCAGGCACTTCCTTGCGTGAGAAGATGTAGCTGGTGGTCCCAGCAGTCAGGGGGCGAATCGTTTTTTCCCCGTAATATGGACGCACTCCCTTGTGTGCTAAGATGTAGCTGGTGGGTCCCAGCAGTAAGGGGGAAACATTTTTTCACGAAATACGGTGGCCCGTACAGTGGGTCCCTGCTGTCAGGTGGAGGAACCATTATTTTGGGCGTTATAAGGAGGCACTTCCTTGCTACTGCCGTGGACCCAGCTATCAGCCTCTCCACATAGAGTACTCTTCCGATGGAAGTCCTTCCTTGACCATGTTGACCACACCGCGCCGAGAGCACCAGGGTGGTGGACGACGGTGAGGCCTAGGAAGGGGACGACACGGAGCCGGGGAAGACGCGGCAGTGGAAGCCCACACGGAGAGGAGTACGAGGGTTCACTGGTTCGGCGTGGCTGTCGTCGCCGTAGAATAATAGGAGCTGGGGGTGAGTGGATGGCCTGGCCAGCAGTGGGAGTAGTAGGGGGCGGTGAGGCCTCCGCGACATCACAGCCGGCCACAGGAGGCAGGAGCACGCAGCACGACCAGCGCTGGTTTGGGCGGCTGGAGCAAGAAAACCAAAGGTTGAAGACGCACTACGGCCGTTGGACGGACATCGTACGGTCACTTGAGCTAGAATCGTTCATATTGACTAAGTTGACAAAGCCCTCCGTCCCCGTGAACTTAGTAGGCCCCCAAGTCAGCCTCCCACTATCACTACAAAAAAAAGACACATCCGTGACATTTTGGGCCAAACAAAGTTTTTTTCTGTCATACATATGACACTTCTATGACGATAATTGTGACAAAACCCGGTATCATCATAGATGTGGTGGTCTCCTACTTCTATGACAAAAAATCATGGCAGAAAATGGGCTTTTCATCCTGGGCGGGCCAGAGACGCAACTGCATGACATTCTTTGGGCCGTCCATGACGGAAAAAACCGTGGTAGAAGCTGGGGGGAGGAAAATTTTGGGGAGTTGCCAGTTAAGGTGGGGAGGTCGGGGGCTGAGCGATACGCGTTTCTCTCGTACGTACGCGCGTGTGTGCGAGGCGTTGGCTCTTACTGAACCCGAGCGATTGCACTGCAGGCTACGCGTTACTGAACCCGAGCAATCGATCGATGGCTGTTAAGTGAACCCGATGGAGCGATTCCTTCGCTATTGCTGCTAACTGAAGCCGATCGATTGGATGAACAGTGAGCGTTGTGGGGGGTTTGGATGAACAGTGAGCGGTGGCGTTGCCTCTGGATGAACAGGAACCCGTGGTGTGGAGGGCTGGATGAATAGTAGACGGTGGAGGGGTGCCCGTGGAGGGGTGGTTTAACAGGACCCCATGGTGTGGAGGGCTGGATGAACAGTAGACGGTGGAGGGTGGTTGAGCGGTGGCGGTGGAGTAACGCGGTGGAGGCTGGATGAACAGGAGCCCGTGGAGGCTGGAGGAGGTCGACGGTAGCCCGTGGAGGCTGGAGGAGGTCGACGATGGAGATGAACAGTATCCCGTGGAGTCCCGTTTTGCAGCACGCCACACCCCTCCCGATGAACAGGACCCCTGTTTCGACCGTAGCGCTCCAACACAAGTCCGTTTCGTCCGTTTTGCGGTACGCCACACCCCTCCCGATCAACAGGAGCCCCGTTTCGACCGTAGCGCTCCAACATAAATCCGTTTCGTCCGTTTTGCGGTACGCCACACCTCTCCTAATCAACAGGACCCCCGTTTCGACCGTAGGAGGTCCGTTTCCTCCGTTTTGCGGTACGCCAGACCCCTCCCGATGAACAGGATCCCATTTCGAACGTGGCCAGTCGGACACAAGGCCGTTTCCTCCGTTGTGCGGTACGTAAGGCCTCGTTTCCATCACCTGTTCCGTCCAAGCCCTCCCGATGAACACGACCACACATTCCGTTCCGACCCACCCGGTTGGCTCCCACGCGTTCCGTTGCCTTCCGATGAACACGACGCATTCCGTTGCCTCCCCATGAACACGACGACGATGCTGTTTCTCCGTTCCGACCCAGCCATGTACGTATGCGCGAGTAGGCGTTCGAGGTCCTGCCTGTATGTACGTACGTGGCCGTATTTTCTTTCTTGCACCCTCGCCGCTGTACGTACGTGTACGTGCGCACCTCTACTACGACCAGTATGTACGTACACGTTCACGACCAGAATGACAACGCTACGTACGCTTCGACCAGGTGGGTCCCGACTGTCAGGCACTTCCTTGCGTGCGAAGATGTAGCTGGTGGGTCCTAGCAGTCAGGGGGGCGAATCGTTTTTTTTGCCCGGACGCACTTCCTTGCGTGCGAAGATGTAGCTGGTGGGTCCCAGCAGTCAGGGGGGCGAATCGTTTTTTTCATGAAATACGGTGGCCCGTCCGGTGGGTCCCTGCTTTCAGGTGGAGGAATCATTATTTTGCGCATAATAAGGAGGCACTTCCTTGCGGCAGCCGTGGACCCAGCTGTCAGCCTCTCCACGTACAGTCCACGTCCGATGGAAGTCGTTCCTTGACCACGTTGACCATGCCGTGCTAAGAGCACCACAGCGGTGGACGACGGCGAGGCCTAGGAAGGGGACGACTAGGAGCCGGGGAAGACGCAGAAGTGGATGCCCACGCGAAGAGGAGTACCAGGATTCACTGGTTTGGCTGCGGTCTGAGGCTGCTGTTGCCGCAGAATAACATGGGGTGTGGGTGAGTAGAGGGATGGCCTGGACAGCGGTGGGAGTAGTAGGGGGCGGTGAGGCCTCCGCGGCATCACAGCCGGCCACGGGAGGTAGGAGCATGCGGCACGACCGGCGCTGGTTTGGGCGGCTGGAGCAAGAAGACTAGAGGTTGAAGAAGCACTACGGCTGTTGGATGAACATCGTATGGTAACAGGAGCTAGAATCATTCATATTGACTAAGTTGACAAAGCCCTTCGTCCCCGTCAACTTGGTAGGCCCACAAGTCAGCCTCCCATTATGCTGGGTTCCAGCTGGCAGGGGGAGTATCCATTTTTTTGTGCATAATAAGGACGCACTTCCTTGTGTCCGAAGATAGCTAGTGGGTCCGACATGTCAGCTGGGGGCACATTTTTTTTGCGAAATACAGAGGCCCTTCCGGTGGGTCCCAGATGTCAGGTGAAGGAATAATTATTTTACGCGTAATAAGGAGGCACTTCCTTGCTGCGGCCGTGGACCCAGCTGTCAGCCTCTCCACGTACAGTCCACGTCCGATGGAAGCCGTTCCTTGACCACGTTGACCACGCCACGCCGAGAGTACTAGGGCGGTGGACGACGGCGAGGCCTAGGAAGGGAACGACACGGAGGCAGGGAAGACTCGGCAGTTGTTTCCCACACGGAGGAATCTGTTGACGAGGGTTTCTTGGTTCGTCTGCCCTCGCGGAGAATAACAACAGTGTGGCCGTGTGGGTGAGTAGAGGGATGGCTAGCCAGCGATGGGAGTACGGTGGGGCGGTGAGGCTGCTGGCGGCAACACGGCCGTGGGGAGGAGGGAGCAGGCAGTCCCGCCGGCGCTTGTTTGAGCGGCTGGAGCAGGAAGAGCAGAGATTGAAGAAGCACGACGGCGTTGGATGGACATCATATGGTCACTGGAGTTAGAATCGTTCATATTAACTAAGTTGACAAAGCCCTCTGTCCCCGTCAACTTAGTAGGCCCACAAGTCATCCTCCCACCATGGTGCGTAATAAGGAGGCATTTCCGGTGGGTCCGAGCTGACAGCGTGGGGAACGCTTTTTTTGCAAAATATGGTGGCCCGTCCGGTGGGTCCCAGCAGTCAGGGGCAAACATTTTTTTCGCGAAATACGGTGGCCCGTCTGGTGGGTCACAACAGTCAGGGGGGAAGTGTTTTTTCCGCGAAATACTGGTGGCCCGTCCGGTGGGTCCCTGCTGTCAGGTGGAGGAATAATTTTTTTGCGCGTAATAAGGAGGCACTTCCTTGCGGCTGCCGTGGACCCAGCTGTCAGCCTCTCCACGTACAGTACTCTTCCGATGGAAGTCGGTCGTTGACCACATTGACCACGCCGCGCCGAGTGTACCAGGGCGGTGGACGACGGCGAGGCCTAGGAACGGGACGACACAGAGCCGGGGAAGACGAGGCAGTGGATGCCCATGCGGAGAGGAGTACGAGGGTTCACTGGTTCGGCTGCAGTGTGAGGCTGCCGTCGCCACAGAATAACAGGGGGAGTGGGTGAGTGGAGGGATGGCCTAGCCAGCGGTGGGAGTAGTATGGGGACGGTGAGGCCTCCGCGGTAGCACAGCCGGCCATGGGAGGCAGGAGCATGCGACACGACAGGCGCTGCTTTGGGCGGCTAGGGCAGGAAGACCAGAGGTTGAAGAAGCACTACGGCCGTTGGATGGACATCATTGACCACGCCGCGCTGAGAGCACCAGGGCGGTGGACGACGGCGAGGCCTACGAAGGGAACGACAGGGAGCCGGTGAAGACACGACAGTGGCTGCCTGTGATGGAGAGTACGAGGTTGAATGGTTCTTGCCGTCGCGGAAAATAACAGGAGGTGTGGGTGAGTAGAGGATAGACAGGCCGGGGATGCGAGTATGATGGGGCCATGAGGCCTGCCCGGCAGCACCTTGCCCGACCCACGGAGGCGGGAGCAAAGCGGTTCGATGGCGCTGGTTTGGGGGGCAGGAAGATCAGAGACTGAAGAAGCACGATTGCCGTTAGATTGACATCTAATGATCTGACGCTGGTAGAGTCAATTGTTGACTAAGTTTCTTTTTTAAGAAACCTTGTGTACGCATGAACTTAGTAGGCCCACAAGTCATCCTCCAAATCCGTGGTAGACAACATAAAGCCCATTTGCTATTTTTTACAATTTGCAGCCCATTTGCTATTTTTTATAATTTGCAGCCCATTTGCTAATTCTTAAGTAATTTATTACAGCCCATTTTCTGCCTAGGACCACGGTCAAAAAGTTCAACCTTATTTTGCATATTTCGGTGGAGTCCAAACTGTTGTAATCCCGAAATGATAAACATTTTTTTAAGAACTTATTGATTTGCCAAAAAATCATTTGTTTTTGTAAGAAAATAAGACGTGGGACAATTGAGTTGGTTTAAGGGAAAACCAGTGGTAAAAAAAATCAGCGCTGGATGGGAAAAAACAACAAAAATAAGGATGTAAATATGAAAAGGGAATTTTATGTGTTTTCAATATAATGACACGTGTATATGAACTAGTAAAACTATATGTAGAGATTAGAAAACGGATGTAGGACATGCGTTTCAAGAGGAAAATAGAACTGGGCTGTATGTTTGATTCAGTAAAAAAACTGCACGTGGATGTTGTAAGACAAAATATAACTAATTTGGCGGGCGAGGCCGATGAATACCTCTGGATCTTTGTGCCCCATTGTCGTCATGGGCTGGGCCTGTTAAAAACAAAACCAACCCTAGTCAGTCTACAGCCCAGTTGAAACTTGCTCGACCTGAAAAAACAATATACATGCTCAATAAACGAGAGAACTCTGCAAGCATGCATCGATAATCGGACGCAACACGGATATTGTTTTTTATCATGATAATAAATGCATGCACTTGTTTGAAAAAACTTGAGCTGGGAATTGAGCGGCGGGTGCTTATGCTACCCATCAAATAAAAATCAGGTGCCTGAGAATTCGTTTTGAAACAAATGATTCAGCTTTATATCCACGTCGACCCTCGGCATGATGGTTGGAAGCAAACGCAAGTTCATACCAAAAGATCGTTAACAACAATACCAACTTGCGAACGACAAGGTAGTACAACTACCAATACCAAACTAATCCTGGCCCTAGTGTTCGTCTGGTAGAAAATCTTGCAGAGGACCAACTCCCGCTCCTTCTCTTGCTCCAGGTCCCCGAGGTGGTACTGGTGCATCACCCAGTTGGTCCTCTGCTGGTCGAAGTTCTTGTTGGTGTGCAGCACGTAACCTTTGCTTTGCCCGTCTGCCGGCCGTTGACCATCACAGGCAAGGTATTGCCTGTCTTGTGCCACATCGCGTGCATGTCGCACTCCGACTGTATCTTGTGACGCGTCCACGTGCCCCTTTTGAACGCCCTGGAATTGCGCTAGAAGAAATGTTTCCTTAGGCCACTCAGTGTGGTACCTGCAGTATTGTGGAATACAGGTTTTAGTGTACCTAGTTGGCATTTTCATAACATCTTTGGCATGTTGCAGTCACTTGTTTCACTTTTTATTAACTGTCAAATTGTAATTGTTTCACCAGGTCTGCGTCTAAAAAGAAAAATAGAGCTATAAACAAAGGAATATGTTTGTGCAAGTAGACGGCCAATCGGTGTCTTACCTGGAAGTTTCTCAGGTTGGGTGTAGCATATGCCGTGCTTTCATTGTCGATGGTTGGTATGAACAAATCGATGAGAGACTGAAATCTCGCGCTGTCAACACTCACTTTGGCCTCAAGGTACTCGATCAGCTCCTGATCCGTGGGATCGAACTTGACGCCAGCCGGCAGCACCGGCCAAACCTTCTTCGACTTGCATCGGTAATTCCAGTTATATGGTACTCAATGTATGACCAATCGATCGCTTTTAAGTGAATGATGAAAGATTTCGACAGAGTAAAAACTCGCGCTTCTTCGATAGTTGTATGAGAGTAATTGCCATGTCGTTTTGCAAGGGCGCTTGTAAAAACTCTAAACTCTATTCTCCTCTTATTTAATGGATGAGGCAAATCTTTTGCCTCCATATCGGAAAAAAAAGATTTCAACAGATAAGTGGTACTCCAAATCTGAAGTCCGGAATACCCGAACACGCCGCCGGGATTCTCGTGTCACCTCACGCGCAGCGTGTTGTCACGTCAATTCAATGTGTGGACATGATGAATAATTGGACCGACGTATACTAGTACTGCTACTGTACTACTTAGTCGTATTTAGTGTCACAATTTATACATAGGTTTAGCTAACAAATGCATACGTGAAGCCTAAGCGATATATATGTATATATATGGCTTCGCACATCATCTCCATCATCATTATCGGTACATCCTGGCGGTGAGTGAGGATGCACTTGATCCTAGGAAGGTATCTATCCTTGAACTAGAGGAGTGCTTCAAACTAACAACAAGATATAATATCCAACAAAGAGGGTCGTGCTACATCGTGAGAATACATGGCTCGATCTAGATATCAGCACGAATCAAGTTGTGCATATTTGCTATTGGCATGAACCACATCGCTGCATGTCGGGTTTGCAAAAGCCATCCATCGCATGGCAGCTTGATGCCTTTCACACACTGAAGATTGCCTGGCAACAAGCTGTGTCGACGAATCTCTGGATATGGTGGTTCATGAAACCCATGGTATGATGTGTAAACACAGCCCCCCTCATGAATGGAAGTTGCATAGCACAGTAATCATCGCCGGTGATATGATCGATGATTGGTTGGATGATCGGATAATTGAGCACGAGGGACAAGGAGTGGTTGCCGAGGCTGTAAACCCGCCTCCAGTTGAATACGCCTGGCCCAACGGAGCTGGGATCTTTCTCGAACACGAAGCAGCCATAGCCATCAATGTCACGAGCATACGCATTGTCTTGCATGTGGTTTGATGTAATGGTTTGGTTAATTTGGTATGTGCGAATGAGCATCAAATGACCGCCGTCGGTGAACGAAGCGATAAACCTGGCACCCATCGGCTGGTATGATTCCAGTCCTGGAATCATGAAGGCCAGACGCATTTGCGTCTGCTGCAACAATTCAAATTGGAGACCAAAAGAACAAAAATAAACAATCATGTTCGTGAGTATGTGTGGAATTAAGATTATTATAACAGTGACACATATCATAGGCAGAGAATTGCAATGCCGTGGTCATAATCATACCCCAAGTTAAAAAAATAAGCCAATGGCTTTCATATTCTAGCAACATGTCATGGTTCAAACATCATGTAACAATGAGAGGAAAACAGCTATGACAGCACCTACTCATATTCTACCATAGAACTTACTACTACTATTCTCATATCAACTCTAAGCAATAACATGCGTTGTTATAAAAATCTTGTAAATGAGAGTAACTGTAGGATCGAAAGTATGTCTAGAGGGGGGGTGATTAGACTACTTGTCAATATAAAAATTCTGCCTTTTGACAAAGAACAGTTTTTGGCAGATTCACAATTATGATCAAGTCAAGCATCACCCTACACATGCAATTCTAGAGTATAGGCAGCGGAAAGTAAATTGCACATGTAGTAAAGAGAGGTGGAGAAGAGCAAACGCAATTTTGGAGACACGGTGATTTTTCCCGTGGTTCCGATAGGTGGCGCTATCGTACATCCAAGTTGATGGAGACTTCAACCCACGGAGGGTAATGGCTGCGCGAGTCCACGGAGGGCTCCACCCACGAAGGGTCCACGAAGAAGCAACCTTGTCTATTCCATCATGGCCTACGCCCACGGAGGGCTAGCCTTACTCGGGGTAGATCTTCACAGTAGGCGATCTCCTTGCCCTTACAAACTTCTTGGTTCAACTCCACATCTCGACGACGGAGGCTCCCAAGCGACACCTAACCAATCTAGGAGGCACCACCCTCCAAAAGGTAATAGATGTTGTAGATGATGATGAACTCCTTGCTCTTGTGCTAAAAATGATAATCTCCCCAACACTCAACTCTCCTCACTGATTTGGCTGTGGTGGAAGAAAGGATTGAGTGGAAAGCAACTTGGGAAGGCTAGAGATCAAGCTTCATATGGTGGGAGTGGAGCAACTTGCTCTCAACACAAGGGTAGGTAGTTCTCTTCTCAGAAATGTAAGGTAGGAGTGGTAGTTCTTTACGATGGCTCTCTCCACGAATGAAGAGGGGGTGGAGGGGTATAAATAGCCTCCACACAAAATCCAACTGTTACACACATTTGAGCAATCTCGGTGGGACCGAAGTGGACAACTCGGTGAGACCGATAGTTCAAATAATGTGAACGTTGGGATTTTCGGTGGGACCGAATATACAATCTCGGTTAGTCCGATTCGTGCAATGACACAAGCATGCCAGTTTCGGTGGGACCGACTTCATCATCTCGGTGACACCGATTTGATGACAGAAGGTTACAGAAACTTGGCAACTCATGTTTCGGTGAGACCGAGATCAGAATCGGAAAATCCGAGTTTACTAGGGTTTGGCTTATGGCTGAGGTGGTTCATCTCGGTGTGACTGAGTTTGGAATATCGGTGGGACCGAGACTACTTATGAGTGTCTATGGCAGTGAAAGTTGCTGATAGTTTAGGAGATGTATCACTAAGCACTTGAGCAACGGATCATCATCATAACCTCATCCCCTTTTAATAGTATTGGCTTTTCCTATGGACTCAATGTGATCTTGGATCACTAAACAAAAAATGGAGTCTTGAGCTTTTGCCATTGATTGCCTTAGCATTTTGGTGGGTCCACTTCTTAAGTCCTTGACATACCCATATCACTGAACTCTCTGAAATGATTCTCAAGTAACTATTAGTTCAATGATATATATGTTGTTATTAATTACCAAAACCACTCGGGGATTAGTTGCACTTTCAATCTCCCCCTTTTTGGTAATTGATGACAACATATAGATCAAAGCTCGACAAAGGATATAATCAATGAATAATATCGTCGCTTTGAGAAGTATGTGATAAGCAAGAGCTCCCCCTAAATTTGTGCATTATTTAAGATTTGCGTTTGAATGCAAATGCACAATCGGTTAGGATCATGGGTCACTCTTCCATGTCACATACATCTTGGTGGAGCGCACAAAATGATAAGAATGAACAGCATGCACCCAATCACCAAGACATGAGTAAATGGTCATACGAGATAGGAATGGCATATGATAAGCATTAAGCACACATTAAAGCATAGTACGACCAAGCACTCATTAAGGTAGAATCAAACAGAGTATCAAACACACTGAATGTCTCGAAAACCAAAAGTATCTCAAAGAAACCGCAAAAGAACGAAAGAGCAAAAGCGCAAAGACAACAAAACTCTCTCTCTCGAAGCCCTATGATCTATACAATTTCTCCCCCTTTGGCAACAAGTTACCAAAAAGTTCGAAAAAGCATAGAGCTAAGCGTCACTGTGGACTCTATTTGGCGGCTCCCGTCTGGGTTGATGTCGGAGTGGATATGACAGCATCGGCGAAGACTTCAGCTGATGTCTGTGCTGGAGGAGTGGACACTGGAGCTGGAGCTGGAGTAGGAGCAACTGCTGGAACTGTGGGAGGTCTTTGAAGGCTGTAGTCTGGTGCCGATCCTTTGGAATAGCGGTGATCGGGATCCTTTGGGAACCGGAGCAGTCTGTCGATGAGAATCCTGGACTAAGTCATCCTGCAACTCACGCATAAGCTCTGCCTTGTCCTGCTTTGCTTCCTCAATGTCTGCCTCGAGCTTGTTGACGGTCACTTGTACTTCAGTCAGCTTCACGTCCAAAGCGTGGATCTTCTAAATCAACAATCCTCTCTAAGCTCTCCCGAGACTGTTCAATGCTGGCCAGGCGTTGTTCAATCCTTTGAGTAGCTTCAAGAATTTGCTCTCCGAAACTCTTTGGTTTAGCTGCTGCTGCTGCTGCTTCCTTGTCAGCTTTGGCTTCTGAGGAGGAGGCTGGGGTGCTTCCTCATCCTCATCCTCTACTGCTGCATCTGCATGAGGATCAATATACATATCTGCTCTAGCTCCTGACACATGCACTATCCTCTTTCTCTTGGTGGTTTTCTTCACTTTGCTTGCAGTTGCCTCTCCCAAATTCAGCTTCTTAGCAACAGTTGACTGCTTGACTTTGCTGGTGCCCTTCTTAGATTGTTGATCTTGTTGCTCTTTGGCAACAACCTTCCTTTTAGGCTTTGAGGTCACCTCTTCCTCAACAACAAAATCTGAATCCTCATCATCTGAATTCCTCTTCTTTCTAGCTCTGGTGGCTGCAGGAGGCATGCCACTTGGTGTACTCCTCTCACCATCATCAGATGAGCTACTAGGATCAGGACTAGTGCCTGCCTCTGGAATGTCTGCAATGGGTGTCTCGACCTGTTCTCACCGCCACCGGCATCGACATGGCTGACAACCGTGAATAGATAAGGTGTAGGCAGAGAAGAAGAGTCATCACAAAATGCAGAAGTTTTTGCAAAAAAAAATGAGTTCAAATTCTAGTATTAAGTTTTCACAGAAGACATTTCGGTCAGACCGAGTTTAAGGTTCGGTGAATCCGAAGTGTTAAACAGGAGCTTGGCACACCACTTTCGGTTTGACCGAAGTGGGTTTCGGTCCTGCCAAAAACACTAGGGTTTCACAGAATCTTCATTTCGGTCACACCGATTTTGCACAACTCGGTTGGACCGAAGGGTGCAGTGCAATGGCCATAGGCCAAATCGGTCATACCGAAAATATAAAATCGGTCTCACCGAGATGTGTTCCGCGGAAACCTAACCCTAAAACTTTTACTCGAATCTAGTTCAAACGAACCAATTTGGTGTACAGGAGGATTTCAATCGTGGCAAGATACTAGGCAATCCAAACGTGCATTGAATCGGAGATGGGAGCACGAGTGGGATCAAAACTCACCCTAACTTGGTGGAGTTTTTCTACGGCGGCAACGGCGCGGAGGAGATGGCCGTTGACGGTGATGGAGACCGGGCGAGGGCGCAAAGCTGACGGCACGGCGACGATCCGGAGACCAAGCGGCGGCGGCAAAGGGTGTGGGCGAAAGCGTTTGAAGGAGGAATCAACACGTGCGGCCCTCGGAATATATATACCCTTGACATCCGGTGGGACCGAGTTGTAAAACTTCGGTGGCACTGAGATGGATAACTGCTAGGCAGTTATGCACTTGATCACGCCGAAAATCACAACTTCGGTTTCACCGAGATGAAAACCTAGATCAGTCTAAATGCTTTCGGTTCGACCGAGTTTGAGTGAGTTGGTCTGACCGAAATCAATTAGAAGGTTTTGGAAATTAGCCCTTGACGGATCGGTGGCTCCGAGTGCTCCTCACTCGGAGGGTCCGAAAATGACTTGTTCAAAATTTGTGATGTAAGCATGAATAGAATTTGAGACAAGAAAGCATAGATAGCTAGGGGAGGTACTTAGGCATTCTTGTCCATCCATTTGGTCAGAAAAATCAAAACGACCAAAACAACAAATGGATGTCCTCGAATGGATAAAATCATGCATCCAACATGCTCACACAATAAGATAGCAAATGAAATATGTGTCAAACATGCACAACCAAAACTCTAGCAACTAACACACAATTTGTCGATGACTAGGTCATCTTTATATGAGTATATTGACTTAGGAGCCAAATGAGAACATTTGATCATAGGTCATACTCATCGTTTAAGCACAAGTGGGGTTACCACTTTTACATAAAGCATTGATGTGTTCACATCATTTGAAGATGCTTTAGCTCAATTTTTAGAGCAAAGCTCCCCTAGATGTGAGAACCCTTTTAAAGGGTTAAACTAACCTTGGGTTGTCGTAGAAGACTTCATGTAGATGTTGAAGATGTGGATGCTCAATGTTGATGGAGATCATCAAGAGTTGGGAGCTATCCTTTGGATTCGCACTTTCAATACCTACATGGGTTAGTCCCACAAGGAACAAACAAGGATATCCATGGACATAGATTGAAGTTCACAATAGATGATGTCCATGAAAGCAATGATTACCTTGTCCCTTGACTTACCAACAAGAGGGTTTGTGACTCCATGAACTAGTGCACGATGTGGAAGTTGATTGCACAAGTTTTGCCAAAATGAATGTGAGTGAAGTATGTTGGCGGAGTCACCCTCAAGAACTTTCTAGTTCTTCTTCTTCGGGATCCACATCATCTTGATGGGAATCCTTGGGGTTGTAGTTGAGCTTGATGAAGTAGAACTTGACGTTTCCTTGGGAACCCACTTGACCATGGCTTGAGGTGCTTCAACAAATGCATCAATCTCCTCTTGACGCTTGTCCTTGCCTTTTAGCTTGTGGTCTTGTGGTGGAAGGTCATCTTGAGCTTGTTCCACATTGGAAGAAGTAGGATCATACTTCTCCTTTTGAGGAACAAAGCGTGGAGTAGGATATTGACCTTCTTCCCACTCAACGCCTTCGGCGTTGAACTTTCGCTCAAAACCAATTCCTTGATTCTTCCGGTGCCTTCCTTGCTTGCGAACAATTTCCTCAAAGTTCTTGCTTCCGGCAAGGCTCTTGTAGACACCTTTCTCTATGATCCCTTTCAATAAACTATTCTCTTGCTCAAGTGTAACTTGGCTTGAAACATTGTTAGTGGAATCAAGAGAACTACTAGAAGCAACAACATTGGATTTAGCATGGTTATTGTTACTGCTAGAGGAAGAATTTTTCTTATGCTTGTCATGCTTAGTCTTAATGGGTGGCAAGAAATTAGACAAGAGAAGTCGTTTGGCAAGATATGAAGAACTCTTCTTTCGAAGATCGTCATTGATTGCTTTTAGAAACTCATGTTCTTGCTCTAGAGTGAGCTTCTCGAAGCGTAGCTTCTCATGAGATCTTAGGAGCTCTCTATGATCTTCTTGAGTTGTTTCATGAGCTAACTTAAGAGTGTTTAGTTCTTTAGTTAGACGCTCAATCTCCTTCATAGCATTGTCATTCGACTCTTCTCGACTATAAAGACTACTAGCATGTTCATCGTTACTAGGCTCACTGGATTTATCATGCAAGAGCTCATCTTCACCAAGCAAGTCATCCTCATCACTATCGAAGTCAATGAATTCAGGGTGTGATACCTTGGGGCCTTTAGCCATGAAGCATCTTCCAATTCCCTCATTTGGTGAATCAAATAAGTCGTAGGAGTTGGAGTTGGAGGATCTGAGAGCAAGACCGGCAACACCTTCATCTTGTTGTAGTCGGAGTCGGAGTGATAGCTTCCTTCGGATTGATTGTCGGAGTCGGAGCCGGAGACCCATTCACCTACATGAGCTTGATGTTTTCTTCTTGTGTAGCTCCTTGATGACTTGTCTTTCCTCTCCGAATCCTTGCTTCTCCGAGAGGGTCTTCGTTCATAACGATCATCTCTACTCCTTCTCTCTTTCCGAGGTGACTCATCTCTTGAGCTTCTTCTTCTTGGAGATTCTTCTCTTCTCTTGTGGGGAGCCGTACACTCATTTGAGTAGTGTCCGGGTCTTCCACAATTGTAGCAGTTTCGATCACGACTAGAAGATCTCTTTTCATCATATGATCTAGACTTTGAGCTTCTCTCTTTGCCTCTATTCTTGTAGAATTTGTTGAAGTTCTTGACCATTAGGCTTATCTCTTCATTGGAAACTAACTTGTCACTTGAGGTTGTGGGAGCATCACTTGTAGCTTTGTAAGCACCACTTGACTTGTTGTGAAGCTCTTCCTTATCCTTAAGTGTCATCTCATGAGCAACAATTCTTCCAATGACTTCGGTTGGCTTGAGAGTCTTGTAGTTTGGCATCATTTGGATCAAAGTGCACACAGTGTCATACTTTCCATCCAAAGCTCTGAGAATCTTCTTGATGATGAATCGGTTGGTCATTTCTTCGCTTCCTAAGCCGGCAATCTCATTTGTGATGAGAGCAAGCCTAGAGTACATTTCAGCGACTCCTTCACCATCCTTCATCTTGAACTTGTCAAGTTGACCTTGAAGAATATCTAGCTTTTATTCCTTCACGGACTCGGTACCTTCGTGCATTTCAACCAAAGTATCCCAAATCTCTTTTGCATTCTCAAGACGGCTGATTTTGTTGAACTCCTCGGGACACAAGGCATTGAAGAGAATGTCACAAGCTTGAGCATTGTTTTGCAACATCCATAATTCTTCCGGTGTAACCCGCGATCCGGAACTTTTCCTTCCTCGAAGAATTCACCTTGCATACCAACACAAATAATGCCCCATGCGGCTGGGTTATGACCAAGAATATGCATTTTCATTTTATGCTTCCAACTAGCAAAATTTGTACCATCAAAGTAAGGACCTCTCTGAAAATTACCCTCACTAGACGCCATACTCTCCTAGGTTGTGAAACCAAGCTTATGGAGTCCAATGCAATGGAAACCAATACAATGGAGACCAAAGCTCTGATACCACTTGTAGGATCGAAAGTATGTCTAGAGGGGGGGTGATTAGACTACTTGTCAATATAAAAATTCTGCCTTTTGACAAAGAACAGTTTTTGGCAGATTCACAATTATGATCAAGTCAAGCATCACCCTACACATGCAATTCTAGAGTATAGGCAGCGGAAAGTAAATTGCACATGTAGTAAAGAGAGGTGGAGAAGAGCAAACGCAATTTTGGAGACGCGGTGATTTTTCCCGTGGTTCCGATAGGTGGCGCTATCGTACATCCACGTTGATGGAGACTTCAACCCACGGAGGGTAACGGCTGCGCGAGTCCACGGAGGGCTCCACCCACGAAGGGTCCACGAAGAAGCAACCTTGTCTATTCCATCATGGCCTACGCCCACGGAGGGCTAGCCTTACTCGGGGTAGATCTTCACGAAGTAGGCGATCTCCTTGCCTTACAAACTTCTTGGTTCAACTCCACATCTCGACGACGGAGGCTCCCAAGCGACACCTAACCAATCTAGGAGGCACCACCCTCCAAAAGGTAATAGATGTTGTAGATGATGATGAACTCCTTGCTCTTGTGCTTCAAATGATAATCTCCCCAACACTCAACTCTCCTCACTGATTTGGCTGTGGTGGAAGAAAGGATTGAGTGGAAAGCAACTTGGGAAGGCTAGAGATCAAGCTTCATATGGTGGGAGTGGAGCAACTTGATCTCAACACAAGGGTAGGTAGTTTTCTTATCGAAATGTAAGGTAGGAGTGGTAGTTCTTTCTGATGGCTCTCTCCACGAATGAAGAGGGGGTGGAGGGGTATAAATAGCCTCCACACAAAATCCAACCGTTACACACATTTGAGCAATCTCGGTGGGACCGAAGTGGACAACTCGGTGAGACCGATAGTTCAAATAATGTGAACGTTGGGATTTTCGGTGGGACCGAATATACAATCTCGGTTAGTCCGATTCGTGCAATGACACAAGCATGCCAGTTTCGGTGGGACCGACTTCATCATGTTGGTGACACCGATTTGATGACAGAAGGTTACAGAAACTTGGCAACTCATGTTTCGGTGAGACCGAGTTCAGAATCGGAAAATCCGAGTTTACTAGGGCTTGGCTTATGGCTGAGGTGGTTCATCTTGGTGTGACTGAGTTTGGAATATCGGTGGGACCGAGACTACTTATGAGTGTCTATGGCAGTGAAAGTTCTTGATAGTTTAGGAGATGTATCACTAAGCACTTGAGCAACCAGATCATCATCATAACCTCATCCCTTTTACTAGTATTGGCTTTTCCTATGGACTCAATGTGATCTTGGATCACTAAACCAAAAATGGAGTCTTGAGCTTTTGCCAATGCTTGCCTTAGCATTTTGGGGGGTCCACTTCTTCAGTCCTTGCCATACCCATATCACTGAACTCTCTGAAATGATTCTCAAGTAACTATTAGTTCAATGATATATATGTTGTTATTAATTACCAAAACCACCCGGGGATTAGTTGCACTTTCAGTAACATATAGCAATCGTGATGTTATGCTCATAGTATGTATTCTAACAATCATTAGATGCCAATTATTCTCATATCAACTCTAACAATAACATGTGTGGTCATAAAAATCTAGGAAATGAGAGGAACATATAGCAATGATGTGGTTATAGACATGCTATGCATTCTAAATTTGTAACAAATGAACAGGCGATCGTATTCATAAGGTAAAGATGAGATGAGATAGAACAATTACACGACGATAGATTCCACCAAAGTATAGGCAGCCAATCTGTGCGTCGATCACAGAACGATGCCCTCGTGCACTATAGCATCGTATGTAAATGTTGCCTCAACAGGATTGATGATGATCCATAACCATGTATGGCGAGCGGATTCCAGATAGACTAATCCCATGTTGAACAAGGCAATGAGCTTGTAATCCATGTAGTCTTCTGATGGTGTGGGCACTTCGCAGATTACAACTTTCTGCAAACAGAGGTCGAGCCAAAAGCTTGACGTGTCTCGTGCATAGTAGGCAGGAGTGTCCGGCGGGCTGCGAGGCTTGATGTCGGTGGTATCCAACGATGGAAGGGTGATCTCTCGCTGGGTGTAGATATCCATGAGACGCCACGGACTACCGGTGTGGTGGATGAGGACGATCCAGTTGGCCTTCATGCCCGCCCAGTAGTGGCCGCGCATGAAGGACAGGTGGACGGGTAGTGGTAGCATGTCGAGGGGCACCTTGGCAACCTCGGTAGGATCATCAAATCGGTGTCTGGGCCACCTGCGAGGATCGGGCATCAGCAAGCAGGGTGTCTTGAAAAGAGCCGGCCGGTTGCAGACAAGTAGACGGTACAAAGACACCGAGCATGTGGCCAGACGGACGGTGCTGAGTAGGTCCATACGACTACAGATCTGCTCCAAGAGAACATCGGGGAGGGAATTCCAATCGCGGCTCTGCGTGTCAGTCGGTTCTGCCATTGGGGTTTTCGGTGCACCGTGAGCGGCGGGGAAGTGGATTCGGCGAAGCGAAGAAGCTTCTCCTCGTGTGGCCGAGCAGTGAGCGGGGGGATATGGTACGTGTGAGCTACCAAGGAAGATGGCGCGGGCGGGCGAGCAGTGAGCGGGGGTAAATGGTGTGCGACGACGATGGGGAAGAGAGGAGGAAGAAGAAGAGAGGAAGAAGAAGAGTGGAAGACGGGGAAGAAAGTGCATTAAATCTTAATTCTACTAGTACTACTACAAGGATATAGGCACCATCCTCTGGAGTGTAAATAGTTACACCAATGACATGTGGGTCTACCACAAGAGGGCCCATATGTCAGTTAATGGAGGACACATGTGCGTAGGCGTATTGGCGGAAGCGTGCTCTACTGGCAAACATGATGGCGATCTTGGGTAAGGCTGATTTAGTAACACCAACACGCTGGTTCAGCTTATTAATTACGTGTCCCATCCGCTGCTGCGTGTATTGTCACTTCACTGCGAAGACTAGTTGAATAGTTCTCTCTCGACCGAGATGGGGAATGATGGATCGCGAGGATTTCCTTTCTACAAGATATCCCTATGCCTCTACGCTCACTTCACTCATTTTGCTCCGTACCTAGTCACTTGTTGAAATTTGTAGAAAGACAAATACTAGTATTTGGGGAACAGAGGGAGGCTTTTACTCCGTACTGGAGTATTTGGGAACAGAGGGAGTATCACCATATGGAGGGAACAGAAGAAGCTTGAAATATGAACATGTCAATGGGAGGGAGTAAGCCCCATGCATGCATGCATGCATGCAACATGCAACACTCACACGTACTCCACATGGACGCACGCAACACTCACGCACCCATGCGGCACACAGCACACGACGCAACACACATGCTCACGCTCAAGTGCTCAACCTACTCCCTACGTCCGTGAAAGACTGTACATTTAGAGATTTACACATTAACCAGGGTATAATTAACGCCCAAAAGTAGCAGACTTATGTGTGCATGCGACCATTGAGATAAGAAGATTAAATGAAGGCCTTTGCATGCTGTAATTAAGGATAGACATGTAGCCTATACCTAGAGCACAAGTTGGTGCATTAGTCAATCAATATCGATTTAGATTAAAGGCTAAATGCATTGGAAGTGTAGATGTACATCATGTACTACTACACTCTTTGTTTTATAGCCGATGTACACTCTTTGTTGGAAGGCCGAGGGAGGACACGTGCATGCACTCACATACACAGCCAGGGCGGTTCAGGCGCAAGGGTTGGACTCGTGTGGCGCCTGCGTAAAGTTTTGTTTAACTGATTTCTTTGCTCCGCCAACTGTGGGACCCAGAAAACAGGTGACTATTTAACCAGTCAACAAAGTGCCACGTCGACTATGTGGCCGGTCAGTAGGGTGCAATACGATGCTCTACGATGAGCTAGTGATCGTATAATCGACGCAAAACTATATATAGTGACCATAAAGAGCGTATTGTTACATACGTTGACCGCCAGTGTATTTTTCTCGTTTCAAATTAAGCCATATTAATCGGAAAGGACGCAGTATGGACTACTACTAGTGGTACTAGTACTGCTTTGATGTGTCCCGTCAACTCGCCGAACGAGGAGAATCTTGCTTACTACGCCTCTCCCTCGCCCACGCGCGCGGTGGTTCGCAGGATGAGGAGAGGGTTTTGACTACAGCGCCATCTCCCTCTTCCTCTCCCTCGCCCTCGCCCTCGCCCTCGCGGTGGACGTGCAGCAGTTCAATCGGTGTCAGATTGCCGGAAGCATATTATACTGTAGTATCATCATTGTTGGACCTTCCGAAGAGGCGAAGAGGCAAGTGCAAGGTCACACGAGTACGAACTGTTGAACCTCCCGAAGAGGCAAAGAGCCAAGCGCAAGGTTTTATAGGAGTTGTCGTCCTAGTAGGAGTGTACTACAACTATAGCAAACGATGCTACTGTATGATGCCACCATGTCACGTATATCCAAAGTTGTGCCACCTTTTTTTCTCAAAGAGCATGTTGGAGCCCGTGCAACAACCACACAAGTTGCACGTACACATAACACATTTACTAGTAATAAATTCTAAAGAACAAATGCCAGTATGCCACACAAGTTCATCTCCAATTCATGTGATAAATTTGTGCACGACTAGTCTACATATATTCACAGCGCTACCGTTCACAATTACCATACTCCACTTACACGTTATAGATGGGCTACATGCATGTCCTCCTCCGTGTTCCAGTCCAGTGTGTTCTTCATGGATGGCATGATCCATAGCGGTAGGCAACAGGAATCATTGTCGCAGCTTTCTAGCCCGGTTCCACACGATGGAGACTCATCCAAGCTGAAGCGGCATAAATCAGGGATAGCGTGTCCCAACATGTCGTTCATCCGGCGGTGCGCAATGAAGACACAACCATGCTTCATGAATGGCAGGCCTTCTGTGTCGTGCACGGAAGGTGGCATCCGCTTCACAATGGGGTAGCTGTCCGCGATGAAAAGCGAGTACTCTCCAAGAGTGTTCCTCGGCACCCACATAGCATCACGGGGGTCGAACTCGGCGTCGTTCATCTGGTACACGCGGCATCCTAGATCTGGACACATGGTAACGTACATAGTCAAGGTCCATGCATAATAATGTTGTGCTCAAATATGGCGGTCAGTAATACTGTGCAGCAAATAGTACTACTCCGGTATAGAGGAAGTAAAATAACCGGCTTATTATATATAGCCACTCTTGGCTACATGGATGAGATAGTAAGACATGGAAAAAAATGGTGGCAGCTAGTGGGTTCAAGTCTTCAAGGGCCCAGCTAGCTATACGCGCCCTCCAAGGTAAAAAGTACTCCTACTAGTAGTACTAAGTATACTACTAGTACAACAATCAAAGAGAAGGCGAGAGGGTTAAAAAATGGAATACTTGGGTAGATGGTGACGGTCCGATCGTGGTAGATTGTGTGACCATGTTGCACATCAGTGGTACCATGGGTAACGACTGCTAAGATAGTTGATCCCAATATGCCAAAGTCAGCTACAAGGTTCCAGGTTAGACCGAATCGCGGATGCAAATGCACATCCAGGATCGGCGATTTTATTTTGATCGGGGGATGACTGGTCCCTGCAAAATAACGGAGTACCGTTAGGGATGCAAATGATGGTTTGTGCATTTCGTTTGTAATCTCCTGTACCGTAGGATGGCAACCAGATGAAACAAGTCCCTTGGCTTGTCACCATGAAGATGCGGCCTAGATGGCACACGGCGTCTTCGAACGTGTAGGGGTACAAATCTGCCGCCGCCAACGTGCGCCAGCCTCTACCGTTACTGCGTCTTGCATTGATGGCAATCCTTATGTCGAACACCGCGAAGAGATAGTAATCGTCGTAGCCGCGTAGCTTTGTCGGCGGGTCCGCAATTTCTATCTTCTTCAATCTTGTGTAGGCATCATCATACGTATTCAAGCCCAGCCAGTCCGGAAGGCCGATCCCAATGGTGGAGAAGGGGTCTACCAGAACGGCCGCACTGCTGTGTATGTTGTGCAAAATGATGGTGGTATCCGGCCGGAGGTATGCAAGCCAATCTTTGTTGGCACCGACCCAGACCTATATATAAGATGGTGGCAGCGGAGAAATTACGGGATGGAAATGGAATAACTAAGTACTACATGATCAAACTCCATTACTGACCTGCTCATCGGACAAAATCCGACTACCTCTCAACGTCGGCAACTCTAGCGGAGTCAACGTGCAACCATGGCCAAGGAGCGGTGGACTGTTCGAAGGATTGTCCCATAGGAGAACCTTCTCCTCGAGGACGCATGGAAGACCAACAAGCATGGCCTTTTCCCAAACCTGTTTAAGCAGCATCTTGAAAAAGTTGGTGTAGGAAGCACCGAGTCTTGCGGCGGTGAGGACGTCGGAGCGGCGTGCGATTTCTCCTAGAGGATCATCGTCCAAGGTCTCCCAACCCCAACGAGGAGGAGAACCATTTGGCGAATCCATGGGAGCAGCGACGAACTGCCTTCTCTTCGGGGGGAGGGGAACTGGCGAGGAGGAGATAAGAGCGCAGTAACCGCAGGGCCTCGTCCCTTCCAACTGTAGATCGTTCCTCAGTGAAGGGGTGAGGATATTATTTACTACTACCTCTGTCCTGGTTCATAGGTCCCTTTTATAGTTTGTGCCAAATTTTGACTAAAGATTTAACTAACAAAATGTTAATGCATGTCAAGAAAAATTATCTCATTGGATTCGTATTTGAACATAGTTTTGAAAAATATAATGTTTGGTGACATGCGTGAACATTTACTTAGTTTAATCTATGGTCAAAATTTGGCACGAAATACAATGGGGACCAATAAACCTGGACGAGGTAGTACTAGTACTAGCATTATGGAATGTTATGGGATTGCATTATACTGTAAATAATAGCACTAGTAAGAAATTTTTGGCACTAGGTAGTAGTTTTTGGCGTGGATTAAGAAATTTTGGGTATGTTTTTGCCATTTTTTGTACACGCCAACTAGTGTCAAAAAACGTCTTACATTTTGGAACTACTGGCGCATAGCACAGCAATGGTCAGAATTTTGACTATCAAAATCCTCAGGGCTATCATGTTCCCCACTATGTAGGTAATTCACACTGGTGAATTCCTAACTCCTCAGTCAGAACAAATTCCTCAGAGACCAGAAGAACTTCGTCTCTGTCACCGAAGAATATGACTGAACTGTATGAGATTTCCAATGGCTTTCTCGAAGGGATTGGTAGGTGTAGGATTTTGAGTTGAGCAACACATGGAGATTTTTCCTTAGTATTTCCTCGACCCCCTTTAACAGTACGGTGTTTCCTATGACTCTAGAGAGAGAAAATGAAACTACGAAAACAGAAGTCTTCACGCTTCATGTTCCTCGAATGATTGCCAAGTCTTCAGGTTCACACCAGTTTCTTCACTTTCAAAGTCTTCAGAAAGTCTTCAGAAATCCAAAGTCTTGAGTTGAAGAACTTCATTTTTAGGGGTCGACTTTCTCTGTAAATATCAAACTCCTCATAGACTTATAGACCTGTGTACACTCACAAACGCATCAGTCCCTTAACCTATAAGTCTTCAATACACCAAAATCACTAAGGGGCACTAGATGCACTTATAATCTCCCCCTTTTTGGTGATTGATGACAATATAGCTTAAGTTTTCAACGGGGATAAATATATGAAGTGTAGATACTGATGTTGAGGAATTTGATTGCAAGATATAGAAGAACTCCCCCTGAAGATGTGCATAGTGAGGAATTTTCTTTTGAAGCAATGCACACTTGAAGAGTATAATCATGGAGATCTCCCCCTATATCTTGTAATTCATACACGCATTTGATATGTAATATGAAGAATTTAAAATGCATGATGAAATATGGTGACTGATGTAATTCAGCATGCATGCATTAACATTAACGAGGAATAAGCATGCAGAAGAACACAACAAAAGTATCAGGTCACCATAGAGTTTAAGATTACAAATCGATACAGCAAATTCATCAGAAGAACGAGAGTTGTAACTTAGCAAAAAAACGCCCATATAGGATAGACCCACTTGAAGACTAACTCAAATTTCTCCCCCTTTGTCATCGAATGACCAAAAGGGTTGAAACTGAGGACTAACGCCCCTGAAGAATATCATGATGATGGAGGAGCGCCAGCGTTGTCAGGGTCTTGAGTCGTTGTAGGGCCTGCTGCAGTGTCGTCCAAGTCTTCATGCTCGTCCGTGGCGCGTGATGAAGAATATGAGCTGGCCACCAAGGAAGGAACCTTGACCTTCTTTAATCTCTTCGGTGGAGGAGCAGACCAGTCAAAGTCTTCCTTGAAGCCCATTTGCTTCAGATCTTCTTCAACATATAGATGTGACAGAATAGCCCAGGTGCGATCAAACACTTCATGGAGGTAGTAGTGGTTTTTCTTCACTGCATTATGTGTAGAAGTCATGTTGTGAAGAATAGAGCCAAACTGACGCTTAACCCACTTGTGGTTGCGATCCACCTTCTGGTGAAGACTTATAAGTAGTTCACGGTCAGTCATCACACGAGGATCAGTAGCTTGAGGACTTGATTTGGTAGCATTGGCAGCAGTATCATGAGTGGCAGAGTCATCATTGGTGGAGTAAGATGCAGCTTTGCGGAACTGGCCATCCAATGGACGAATGCCTTCATAGATAACGACTAGTGACTTGCCCTTCTCATCAGATGAGGAAATTGTCTACTTGAGGACTTCAATAGGGGGCAAGTAGCTGACGTGATTCTGAAAATCAGCCTTGTAGTTGAGTGAAGACCTTGTTCTGATGAATCTCATGATCCATGGCACGTAAGGCTTCAGCTCAAATGGTGAGAGTACAACATTCGCCAGAGTCCTCATGAAGAAATCATGATAATTTATGGGGATGCCATGCATGATGTTGAAAAGCATATTCTTCATCATTCCGATAATTTATTCATCGGATGAGTCATGGCCTTTGATGGGACTCATGGTCTTCGTCAAAATGCGGTAGATGGTTCTTGGCACATAGAGCAATTCCTTCACGAGGAATTTGGTCCTTGGAGCTTGACCCGGCTTCAGTGGCTTCATGAGCACTCGCATATAGTGATCAGTGAGTTCAGGCTCATCATACAGACAACGAGCACCGTCAGGTGGGGGACTGATTGGCAAGGCACGAAGCAATTCAGAGGTTGGTGCCTTGTAATGAGTGTTTTCAGTCATCCAGTCCAACACCCACGAGTTGATGTCAGCGGCATCACTTGTGATATGCAGAGTTGCGTAGAATTGAAGAATAAGTTCTTCATTCCAATCAACTATGTCAGAGCAAAAATTTAGCAAGCCTGCATCATGAATCATGCTGAGGACTTGAGAGAAGCAAGGCATGGATTCCATGTCCACGTGAGGAATGTGCTCGTGGTCGAAGACTTTGTCCTTGTTGAAGAGCACTGAGGAATAGAAGTTGGCCTGGCTGGCAGTCCAGAAACGCTTCCTTCTAAGACGAGCATTGTCATAGGGGTTGAATTTAGTGAAGAACACGTGCTCGCCGAAGAAATCATCAGCCTTGAATTTTTGCTTCTTGGAGAAAGGATCCTTTGGCTTGGGCTGAGGAGTGTCAGTCAATTGCAGCACCACTTCAGGAATCGCAATCTCAGGTTCCTCAGGATGAGGAATTTCAGGCTCTTCTGCAGCTTCAGCCTGGGTCATCAATTCTTCATTGACAATTTCTTCAGCATTAGTAGCTGGAATTTCTTCATGAACAGTTGGGGTTGCATGAGGTTCTTCAGATCCCATTTGCACTTCAGTGGCAGCAGGGGACTGAGGAATTGCTTGGAGTGGAGTGAACATTGGAGAGTTGGAATGTTGACTGTCCCAAAATTCATCATTGAGCACATGAGTGGTACAGCCAATGTCCACATCCTCCTCTTCAATTTCTTCAACACCTGCCTCTTCAGCAGTGAACTAAGGCATAGGTGAGGAAATGACTGGAGTTGAAGGGATTTTATCCACTTCAATTTCTTCATTCAACTGCTCTGTCGAAGCAGCAGAAGGAGTTTCTTCATCAGATTCATCAGGAATCACATAATCTTCACCAAAAGGAACAAGGTCCTTTGATGGCATTGATGAGACTGGAACGACATCAATTGGATTGTCAATTGAACTGGACAGAGTCTTCATCTTCTTCAGAGCTGAAGAATTTGATGGAGTTGATGCCTTCCTTTTCTTCACAGCTGCACGTTCTGCAGACTTGGTCTTCTTTGCATCTGATGCATATGGAAGGATCGGAGTTGGTGTGGGCGCAGGAGGTGCAGAGGACTTTGGTTCACTTTCCTCAGGCACAACTGATGTAGTTGCCCTGACTTGTTCACTTTCTTCAGGCGCACCACTAGTGGATGCCCTGGCAATATCTTCAGCGGCTGGAATGGAGTCATCAGCCCTGGCACTCTCATTTTCTTCAGCAGCCTGATTGTCATCAGCGGTGCTGGCATGTTCTTCAGTAGGCTGAGCAGATGCTTCAGCCTGAGTAACTTCAATGTGCACAGGTGGAGCAGCACTTGAAGTGAATTTCTTCGTCAGATTAACGAAATGCACCTTGGCACCTTCCAATCAGCATGGTAGCGATCAAATTCATCGGTCAGTTGTTTGATTTCCACTTGCAAGGCAAGGAGCTGATAAGGAGTGAGAGTGAGGACATTGTCCTTGAGGTAGCGCTGTTTCTTGTACTGTGCTTTCTTCAAACTTCTGCCTTGTTCAAATTTCCATTTTTCTTCCTCAATGAAGGCAGTCAGAACATGACTTTGACCAGGAGTGAGGTTCATCTCCGTCAAAGGCGTGTTAGGATCCTTGTGCCACAGGTCAATGTAGTCGAGAATCAACGTTGGATCTAACATCAGCGGCACATTGCTGCCTTTGGCTCTAGCGGCCCTGGCTTGCCTGTCTCTGATGATTTCGACAAGTTCTTCATCATAAGCCTCATCATCATCAGAGGGTACTTAGAAGGCGACCTGCTTCTTGTGAGGACATGGTCGAATGCCTCTGCCAGCAGTGGCCTATTTCTTCAGCGGTGAGGGACCAGCTGAGTAATTTCGAGCAGCTGAGGAGCTTGCAGACGCTCCTGAGGCAATTGAGAAGCCTTGAGTCCTTTGGCACATGGCGAGATGCATAGGTGCCGAGGATTTTGTCGGAGCAGCTGAAGACTTTGACGGAGGAGCTGAGCACTTTGAAGGAGCAGTCTGAGGAATTTGCTGTGAGGGCCTTAAAGAATCTGGCCTTGATGGCATAGCAAAGGAGCTTGGCCGTGAGGGCATTGAAGGTGAAGCACTGGACTTATGCGCAGGTTTCTTATGCATTGCCTTCTTTGGCTGACTAGCAGAGGCCTCAGCAGAGGCAGCAGCAGCAGCAGAGTCCGCGTTGAATTTCTTCACTACTTCCTTTGCTTGCTTTGCCAATTGAGGTCTTGGGCATGGAGGGTTGAGTGCAAATTTCTTCATATACTTGGGAGTGACATATCTGTACTCCCTCCATTCTCGTGCCCATCTCCTCTCTATCCTTTGTATGCGCACCTTGCGCTGATTCTTGTCCTCTTTGCCGAATTTGGCTTCATCAGGAGTGTAGTAGTCCTTGTATATGTCTTCAGGAATTTCAAATGCAGTATTGACCTCAGGCCTATTTCCTCCCTTCTGTGGCCTTTTGTCAGCCATTTTCTTCAGCAGAGGAATATGAACAACTGAAGTTTCTGAAGAGGTGTGCAACTTTTCTTCGAGGAATGCTGCAAATGAGTTAAGTTGATGAGAACCTAGTCATTCAGCAGCGGACATTTGTACCTGTGAACAGAGTATAGTTGCGAGAAATTTGGAGAGGTCATATGCGTTCTCGTAAGGTTTTCAAAAGAATATGTTTGAGGAATTTGACCAGATGAGTCTTGAGGAATTTCACTAAGCGTTCTTTGTCTTAGGTTCCAGAGTTGTATAGATTGAAAATCCACACAATTGAGGAATCTTGAAGAAAATCATTGCTTAGAGAAATGAATCAAGAGCAGATGACATGTGAGGTGTTCATGTGTGTGAAGATTTGAAGAATAAACACCTATGAAGATCTTCAAGAAAACTTGAGAATCAAAGCGAGCAGTAAAAGTAACTTTTAATTACCCGAAGTGAAGAACACGACGAACTGGGAAGTGTAGATGTGAACTTCGTCAGTTCAGATCTTCAACGCCCTAACTCGGCAGAGGAAGACGGCTACGGCGGCGTTGGAGTGAAGAAATCTGCAACCGGCGCGAGTACGACGGCGACGAGGTCGAGGTAGTGAAGCTCTTCCTCACCGGCGACGATGAAGTAGCGGCGGCGCTAGGGTTTGGGGAGCTCGAGCGGGAGAGAGCACGAGCGAGGTGAAAATGAAGTGAGGAAGAGACAGGGGTATTTATAGAGAGAGTGAAAAACTGTTCACCCGAGGAAATCGGACGAACATGCCCCTAGCCCCTTCTCATTCGCTTGACATGTGTCACCCACGTACTGAGAGGTGGGATAGTGTAGGATCGTGGGTGAATAGATAAGTATTGTCGTGAGAAGCAGAACGGTTTGAGCGGCAAAGCCAAAAATTCACATAAGATAAGTTTAAAAGTTTCGTTTGCAATTTCTTCAGCTGTCAAGGACACAGTGAAGATTTTGAACGAGTTTCAAATAGAACGCATATGAAGAATTTGTGAATAGACTGGGTTGAGTTTAGCATAGAGGGGGAAGGGTCGAATCACATTCACTTAGCAGAAGAAATCAACTTGAAGAGATAGCAATAAGTGAATCTTTGTAGAGGACATAAAACTCATATATATATATATATATATATATATATATATATATATATATATATATATATATATATATATATATTCAAATGAAGAACAACACCGGAAAGAGCGAAGACAATGCAAAGTTGAAGAATTTGAAAAACCGAGGAATTCCAAAAACGAAGAAAAACTCATATTGAAGATTTTCAACTTTGGTTGGTGGCGTAACCCACCGTATAAGAAAGCTGATTTCAGACACCGTGTACAATTGTCGTAGGGCTCTGAGAATCAATTTCTTCATTAATCTCTTCACACTTAGAGGGTTAGTCTTCATTGATTGAAGAAAAATGTTACTTCGTGTGTTGCGCATCTAAGCCATCAAGTCAGCATAAGTGTTAGGATGTGTGTCCATTTCAGAGAACATTCAAAGATTCTAGGATATTTAGCTCACACCGCAACTTGCTAAATCTCTTCTCATCCAAGGGCTTAGTGAAGATATCGGCCAATTGATCTTCAGTGCTGACGTGGTCGATGGATATGTCGCCCTTCAACAAATGATCACGAAGAAAATGATGACGAATCTGGATGTGCTTGGTCTTCGAGTGCTGAACTGGGTTATGAGCAATCTTGATGTCACTCTCATTGTCACAGTAGAGAGGCACATTCTTCACGTTGATGCCATAGTCCTTGAGTGTTTGCTTCATCCATAGTAGTTGAGCACAGCACGATCCTGCAGCAATGTACTCAGCTTCTGCAGTGGAGAGTGATATGCAGTTCTGTTTCTTCGAGGACCAACACCAAAGATCGTCCGAGGAAATGACATGTGCCAGATGTTGACTTGCGGTCCACGCGATCACCAGCATAGTCAGAGTCTGAATATCCAATGAGATCAAAAGTAGAGCCCTTGGGATACCATAATCCAAGTGTTGGTGTGTGAGCTATGTATCGAAGAATATGCTTCACAGCCTTATGGTGTGATTCCTTCGGTGTAGCTTGAAATCGGGCACACATGCAAACACTAAGAATAATATCCGGCCTAGATGCACATAGGTACAATAAAGAACCAATCATGGAGCGGTATACCTTTTGATCAAAGTCTTAACCATTTTCATCAGTGCATAGATGGCCATTTGTGGGCATTGGAATTTTGACCCCTTTGCAATCTTGCATGCCGAATTTCCTCAATACGTCCTTGAGGTATTTCTCCTGAGATATGAATATCCCATTGCGCTGTTGACGAATTTGAAGACCTAAAAAGAATTTCAATTCTCCCATCATAGACATTTGATATTCTACACTCATCATATAGGCAAATTCATAACTATATCGTTGGTCAGTACGGCCAAAAATGATATCATCAACATATATTTGGCACACAAACAATTCATCATCATAAGACTTAGTGAAAAGAGTTGGGTCGAGTGAACCGGGTTTGAAGCCTTTATTCATGAGGAATTCCTTCAAAGTATCATACCACGCCCGAGGGGCTTGCTTGAGGCCATACAGGGCCTTGTTGTGCTTGGAGACTTTGTCAGGATTCTTTGGATCTTCAAAAACTGGTGGTTGAGCAACATATACTTCTTCCTCAAGCTTACCTTTGAGGAATGCACTTTTCACATCCATTTGTTGTAATATAATATCATGATGGTTAGCGTAAGCAAGTAATATGCGAATAGCCTCAAGTCTAGCACTAGGTGCAAAAGTTTCATCGAAGTCAATTCCTTCAACCTGTGTGTAGCCTTGAGCTACAAGCCGTGCCTTATTCCTCACCACAAGGCCATTTTCATCTTGCTTGTTGCGGTAGATCCACTTTGTGCCAATAATGTTGTGCTTGCGAGGATCTAGACATTTGACCAGTTCGCAGACATTGTTGGGCTCGAACTGATGTAATTCTTCTTGCATAGCTTGAATCCACTCAGGCTCCAGAAATGCTTCATCTACCTTAGTGGGCTCTGTGATAGAGACAAACGCAAAGTGCCCACAAAAGTTAGATAAATGTGAAGCTTTTGAGCGTGTGAGAGGACCTGGTGCTTCACTGTCATCGATGATCTTATCGATTTGCACTTCCTTTGCAATACGAGGATGAGCGGATTGTCTTCGAGGAATTTGATCTGCATTTTCTTCAGGTGCATTTTCCTCAGCACCATTTTCTTCATGTGTGCCAGCTCGACGTTCATCACGTTCTGGAATGAATTCTGCAGCAGATTCTTCAGTAGGAATGACATCCTCAGTGGCTTTGAACTTGATAGAATCCTCAGGTACTGGTTCATCTATCACAGAAGGTAGGTGCTCTCTTTGCGAGCCATTAGTTTCATCGAATCGCACATCCATAGTTTCAACAACCTTGTGAAGAACGTTGTTGAAGACTTTGTAGGTGTGCGAGTCCTTTTCGTAACCAAGCATGAAACCCTCATGTGCTTTCGGTGCAAATTTAGAATTGTGATGAGGATCTCTAATCCAACATTTAGCACAGAAGACTTTGAAGTAACTTACATTGGGTTTCTTGTTAGTGATGAGTTCATAGGCAGTCTTCTTGAAGAATTTGTGAAGATATACTCTGTTGATGATGTGGCACACAGTATCAGTTGCCTCACTCCAGAAACGATGAGGCGTCTTGTATTCATCAAGCATAGTGCATGCCATCTGAACAAGAGTTATGTTCTTGCGCTCCACGACGCCATTCTGTTGAGGAGTATAAGGAGCAGATAACGCATGAGTAATACCAAGTTCATCAAGATAGTCATCAAGACCGGAATTCTTGAACTCAGTTCCATTGTCACTCTGATGTGCTTGATCTTCACACCAAAGTTGGTTGAAGCCCTCGAGGAAAATCGTTTGAAGACTTCACGCACCTCATGTTTGTAAGTGACAATGTGTACCCATGTGTAACGAGAATAATCATCAACAATAACAAAGCCATATAGAGATGCATCATTTGTAACAGCAGAATAATGATTAGGACCGAAGAGATGCATGTGAAGCAATTCAAATGGTCGAGTGGTAGTCATGATAGTCTTCGCTGGATGCTTGGCCTTTGTCATCATCCCAGCTTCACAGGCTCCGCATAAGTGATCCTTGAGGAATTTGACATTCTCAATGCCAATGACATGCTTATTCTTCGCGAGCGTGTGCAGATTCCTCATGCCAGCATGACCAAGTCGTTGATGCCATAGCCAGCCTTTTGAAGCTTTTGCAAGTAAGCACACGGCTGGTTGTGGTCCTGTAGAGAAATCAACAATGTACAAGTCTCCTCTCCTAAAGCCTTCGAAGACTTTGGAATTGTCAGCTTCCATGATCACAACACAACGATACTTGCCAAAGACAACAACCATATCAAGATCACAAAGCATGTGTATGTCCTTAGAGATCGCAACCTTACCTAGACCCAATACCTGACTTTTGCCTTTGTCAGCGAAGATGATATGCTTCAGATGTGACGGTGAGAAAGGAGTATCCATCAATAGATTCTTGTCACCAGTCATGTGATTTGTACATCCACTATCGAGGACCCACTCATTGGCTTTGGGTTGATCATCCTGCAGATGAATTAGTGCAGCTTACAAACTCATATACTTCATAAGTGAAGAATATGACATCAATATCATCAGATCAATTTCATCGAGCAGTTAGAACAGATAAACAGTATGAGGACGTGTGAAATGAAAATTCATTTCATCATGATTAGCTTGCGTCCTATCGAATCGCTCGTGTCTCCAAGAAATTCTTGATGCTTTTGAGCACGACTGGAGACCTGACCCTGCATAAGAGATTAGTTCTTTTTCTTCACCACCCACATCTGAAGGGGTGGCAAAGAATTCATCACTCTGCGAGCACCATATGAGAAAGGTGGCATAGACGCCAGTCCACTTTGTTTCACATAAGAGGGGTTAGGGTAAGCATATGAATAAGCAGAGAAATTCTTCGAGGACTTATGAACATAATGATTTGAAGAATAATGCACATATTCATAGCCCTTAGCTCTACCCTGCGAAACAGAAGGGTTAGCACGATGATGATCATATGAGGATTTTGATCCTTTTGAGGAATTTGATCCACGTGAGGAATTTGGTCCACTTGAGGACTTGGATCCATATGAAGAATTTGGTTCATATGAAGAAGTTGATCTGGGGTTCCTATTCTTCACGGGTGGTGTCATGAGAACATTCACCTGAAGACTTTCAAGGCAACTTTTGGGAACCCAGATTTTCTTCATAGGGGAACCGTTCCTGCAGTTAGTCCCAACATATCTAGCAAATACTTCACCATTCTGATTTTTGAACAGTTTATAGTTAGAGTCAAATGACTCATCAGAAGAATGAGGAGATTCACATGTAAAGCCAGATAAGTTGGATGGATCATCTGGAGGTCCCTTTGCAGCAACCCATGAGGTTTTGGGATACTGCTTAGGATTTCAATATGTTCCATCAGCATTGAGTTTCCTCTCAAAGGCAATACCCTCTTTCCTAGGGTTTCTGTTGAGGATCTGCTTTTTGAGCACATCACAAAGAGTCTGATGCCCTTTGAGGCCTTTGTACATGCCTGTCATGTACATTTCCTTCAGCCCTGTATCATCAGTGATACTTGCATTGTCCTCAGATGAGGAATTAGAGATAGCAGAGACATATGAAGAATTTGTAGCATTAGAAGCATTTGAACATTCAGGTGAAGAATTAGCAGTTTCACGTTCAATCCACTTCAGACATGGAGGAACAAATTCTTCCTGGGTAGCGCCGGTTTGTTGAGCAAGTAATGAATTGTGCTCCTTCTGAAGATCTTCATAATCCACTCTTAGCTTTTCAAGATCTTGCTTTCTCTGAAGAGATTCAGAAGAAAGCTTCTCGTGATCAGACAAGAGAGTGTTATGATGATCTTGAAGAGTGTCAAACTTGGACTGAAGTCTCTTAAGACTTTCAGGCAATGCTTTTGACTGATCCATTTCTTCACCCAACATATCATCGCTCTTATTTAGCATGTATTGAACTTTTTCCAAAGCTGTTTGTTGTTTAGTGGCAAGGGAAGCAAGTTTGACATAGCTGGGGCCAAGTTCATTACCTGATTCATCATCACTAGCTCGGAAAGGTAGCATTCAGTTACCTTGGCACCCTCTGCCATAAGGCACGGTGAAGAGGATGACGATTCAGGTGCAAAAGTCATCTCCTTGAGAGAATCCTTGTAATCCTCAAACCAAGGATCATGACGAGTACGATGACCTTCGTAGACCTTAGAGAGCCTGTCCCAGATTAACTTCGCGTGATTGAGGTGCATGACGTTCCTGAACTGATTTCAGGACAGACAGGAGCAGATGACATCCTTTGTTGTGAGATTGAGTAGAGTGTACTTGCGAATGTCATCAGCCTCCGCCATCTTGCATAGATCGGTAAGACCAATCTCAGTGACGGTCCACAGTTCATTGTCCATAGCCATGAGTCACTTCTTCATCATGGCCTTCCACCGAGGATACTCATGACCGTCAAAGATGGGGCAGGAAACGTTCCTCATTCCTGCAAAAAACATAACTAAAACTCTAGGCGGTTAGACCAAAATCACACAGAACAAGGGAGTACCTTGCTCTAATACCATTTGAAAGTGCATTATATCGACTAGAGGGGGGTGAATAGGCGATTTTTATGAATTCTTCACTGAGGAATTTGCTAGTGAGGAAATTCCTAAATGAAGAACTACTTGCAGCGGAATAAGTACTCATAAGTAAACATAACAGAACACAAGCATAGTCATCATGATGAAATGAAGACAAGCACAGAGTACAGAAAGCGTAAACATAGGATAACACAAGAAAGAAGGCAGACGGTGAAGAAATTGAACTGAGGAAATTGAGAAAGTCTTCAGTCAAAGTCTTCAAACAGATATGAACAGGCACACAACAACAGACATGAGGAAATGAAAGAGTTGAGGAAATAGAACAAGTTAGCTTGGTGAAGACAATGATTTGGTAGACCAGTTCCAACTGCTGTCTTAGTTGTACATCTAGTTGGAGCGGCTGAGTATTTAAACTCGAGGACACCCAGTCCCGGACACATAGTCCTCACCGTATTCTCCTTGAGCTAAGGTCACACAGACCTTGCTCAATCACTCGTGGTAAGTCTTTAGGTGACTTCCGAACCTTCACAAACTCGGTCACTCGGCGATCCACAATTCCTCTTGGATGCTCTAGACCTTGACGCCTAACCGTCTAGAAGAAGCACAGTCTTTAAAGGAAACAAGCATCGAATCCACGCAGGATCAATCTCTTCAGTGATGCTCAATAACTTTGGGTTTGTAGGTGTTGGGTTTGGGTTTTCCTCACTTGATGATTTTCGCTCAAAGTCCTCGGAGGATGGGATGCTCTCAATTGACAAGTGTCAGTTTCTCTCGGAGCAGCCAACCAGCTAGTGGTTGTGGGGGGTGGCTATTTATAGCCAGGGGAGCAGCCCGACATGATAAGACATAAATGCCCTTGTCTGATATGACCGTTAGGTGGGTAGATATTTTGGAACTGTTGGCGCATAGCACAACAACGGTCGGAATTTTGACTATCAAAATCCTCAGGGCTATCATGTTCCTCACTGTGTAGGCAATTCACACTGGTGAATTCCTAACTCCTCAGTCAGAACAAATTCCTCAGAGACCAGAAGAACTTCGTCTCTGTCACTGAAGAATATTACTGAACTGTATGAGATTTCCAATGGCTTTACTCAAAGGGATTGGTAGGTGTAGGATTTTGAGTTGAGCATCACATGGAAAATTTTCCTTAGTATTTCCTCGACCCCCTTTAACAGTACAGTGTTTGCTATGACTCAAGAAAGAGAAAATGAAACTACGAAAACAAAAGTCTTCATGCTTCATGTTCCTCGAATGATTGCCAAGTCTTCAGGTTCACACCAGTTTCTTCACTTTCAAAGTCTTCAGAAAGTCTTCAGAAATCCAAAGTCTTCAGTTGAAGAACTTCATTTTTAGGGGTCGACTTTCTCTATAAATATCAAACTCCTCATAGACTTATAGACATGTGTACACTCACAAACGCATCAGTCCCTTAACCTATAAGTCTTCAATACACCAAAATCACTAAGGGGCACTCGATGCACTTACAACCGCGTACCGACGATGAGATCGATGACACTGATGAAGAACTATACTATCTTCAGAAGTGCCAGGCAAGCAAAAACCCCTTGTTCATTCCGATACAAACCCACTCTCTCGCTCTGCTCTCTTTTACTGCATTAGGACAACAACGATTCAACTGTTACATGCTGCGATAGTTGAACCCCTTATCCTCTGCATGACCTGTCATTGCCACGGTAAATAGATGAAACCCACTAGCATGAGTAGGAGTTGTTTGAGCCCTGATGTGCCTACTCATTCATGCTTGTTTGTCATGCCTGCTACTGCTTAGAGTTGAGTCTGGTCTGATCAATCGGGGATGAATTGGAAGGTTGTGAACATGTCCTACTATGTGTGAGCTAAGTGTATGAACACGATTTGGTAAAGGTAGCGGTGAGAGGCCATGTAGGAGTACATGGTGGGTTGTCTCATTGAAGTCGTCCTCGGGAACTGAGTTCTGTGTTTGTGATCCATGAAACAGCTACTACCATGCATTGGGCCCTGAAATATGACCCCGCTCGACTTCTTAACCACCCTAGTCCTCTATCCAGGAGTTGCAAGTAGTTTCTGGTCTTTGTAGTATGCTGGAGGCCGTGCGTAGCACTGACCCGAGGGGTGGGTTGTGATGCGGTAGGCACGTGGCACGGTGTACCGGGCGCCCGTTTGGTGTCTTAGGAACCCTGCACACATCGTTTGGGGCCGTATGTGGAAACTTTGGGCGGACTCCCTGCGGATGGAACCTGAATAGGCGATAAACCTGGACTAGAGACTTGAGTGTTTAGGTAGGTCGTTTGTCTACACCCACGTTGGCTTTTGCTTGAAGTCTGTCGAGCACATGTCGTGTGCAGACGCTAAGTGGTGGAAACATGTATGAAGAAGTACACCCCTGCAGGGTTATAAATGATCTATTCGAATAGCCGCGTTCGCGGTAAAGGACCTCTTGTTTGCCTATACAGTTCATAGACAAGTGAAAGTGGATACTCTAAAATACGCAAGATAAGCGTGAGTGCTATGGATGGCGTTCTCGTAGGGAGACGGGAGCGGATCCATAGTGGTGTATTGATATGGTGAATATGTGGACTCGTGTACGCCACCTCAAAAGAGTTGCTTGTAGTCGTAATTCAGGATAGCCACCGAGTCAAAGCTGGCTTGCTGCAGTTAAACCCCACCATCCCTTTGTTGATAATGATGCATATGTAGTTAGTTCTGATGTAAGTCTTGCTGGGTACATTTGTAGTCACGTTTGCCTATTTTATGTTTTGCAGAGAGACTCCCGTCTCACTAGTAGTTCCGCGTGGACTTCGATGTTTAGCTTGTTACCTCAGCTACGATCTGTGCCCTCCGCAGGATCTGGTAGATAGCCAGGCTTCTCAGCGTTTTTCTTTTGTAGATGTCTGTACTCAGACATGTTAAGCTTCCGCTTGTGTTTTGACTTGTACGCTATGAATGTTGGGTCATGAGACCCATGTTTGTAATATCTCGCTCCTCGGAGCCTATTGAATAAAATACTTGAGTTGTAGAGTCATGTTGTGATGCCATGTTGTATTTGCACATATCGAGCATATTGTGTGTATGTTATTGAAATGCTTGGTATGTGTGGGATCTGACTATCTAGTTGTTTATCCTTGGTAGCCTCTCTTATCGAGAAATGTCTCCTAGTGCTTCCACTGAGCCTTGGTAGCTTGCTACTGCTCAGGAACACTTAGGCTGGCCAGCATGTGTCCTTCTTCGTTCATGTGTCTGTCCCTTCGGGGAAATGCCACGCGGTGTCTACCAGAGTCCTATTAGCCTGCTACAGCCCGGTTTACCGGAGTCCTGCTAGCTCGGTTGCTACAGCCCGGATTCACTCGATGATGACCGACACGTTCGTTGCTGGGTCATGTATGCCTGTCCCTGCAAGTTAGGGCCACTTTGGGTTCATGACTAGCCATGTCAGCTCAGGCTCCTTGTCATATGGATGCTAGCGACACTATCATATACGTGTGCCAAAAGGCGCAAACGATCCCGGGCCTGGTAAGGCAACACCCGTGGGAATACCGTGCGTGAAGCCGCAAAGTGATATGAGGTGTTACATGCTAGATCGGTGTGGCATTGAGTCATGGTCCTGACATGTGTTTTAAAAATGTACAGCCCATTTCTGGGCAAACCGAATGAAACTCTCTTTGTCTTGAAAGATTTGCAGCCAAGCAGGGTTGATAAAGCAAGTAGGCCTCGTTTCGATATTTCTTCTGAAAAATAGAACTGGGTTAGCCATTTTCAGCAAGAAAAAAACACAACTGGGCTCATGATGTGGTAAACATAAATAAAAGCCTGGCTAGATGGACCACAGCCCCCGCACAGCCCCGTTGTTACCCTGATCCGTCACTAAAACTAGTATAAGTAACAACTGCTTGTTCCTCAAAAAAAACTACGCGACCTGCTGGGTCCCTGGTGTCAGCCGCTCGTAGTGTAATTCTCTCGTTTATTGACTATGTTGACAATGGCGTGAGCCCCAGATGTCCAACCTTTAGGAGGAACCAATTTTTGGACTTGTAATAACGAGGACTTGCTTGCGTACTGCCATGACGCTGGTGGGTCCCTACTATCATCCTCTCCACGTACAGTCATATCCTTGTTCCTCTCGGTTGTTGACGATGTTGACAACGCAAGAGGGTGACGCACCGCGCACGGCGAGCAAACCAAGGCGGAGGATGACGCCGAGGCCTCGGACGGAACGAGCAGGAGCCATGGAAGATGCGCCGGTCTAGTCGCAGGCGGAGGGGAGTACGAGGGTTGACTGGTTCGGGTGCGGGTGCGTGTTGGGGCTGACATCGCCGGAGAATAACAGGACGTGTGGGGGAATAGATGGAGGGACTGGCCAACGTTGGAGGGTACGGTAGGGCGGCAGAGGCGCAGCCAGCCATGGAAGGCGGGAGCAGGCGGAGCCGACAGGGTGGTTTGGTTTGAATTTGGAGGAAGAAGACAAGAGATAGAAGATACATGACAGATGTTTGATGTCAATCCAACGGCTGGTAGGCAGAATTGTTTGTTGACTGGCTAGTAAGTCGACACCACCTTGGATAGGCTATTTCCTCGTGGCTCCCAAATGTCAGAATCCAAACCTGTCACGGTCATGCAACCTTTTTTATGAAAATTTACAGCCCATTTGATGTGCTAGTTTGAAATAAGTTTGTGGGTGCTGGTGGGGGCTAATCACTTGGCTTCTGTAATGCACAGTGAGCTCAAGCAGCCAACGAGAGTGATGGTATTTCCCTTGGTTAGGATTTGTTACAATATTTCACTCTAAATTAAACAAATGGCAAGCCATTTGCCTTGTTCCAAAGAAAATATGACAGTCACAGCCGAGTTGAAAAGGGCAAGAGCATCTAAATCCATCTTACAAACTGTACAAAAGCATGAGGATTAATTGTTCATCAGGTTTGGACAAAACCTAGGTTGAAAAGGGCAACAACATCTAACTCCAGCACTGTTTTTGGCAGTCACAGTCAAATGGATCGGTCAGGTCCATAGAATGAACATCCTTGGTCGTAAAATTTACTGGATTATGACCACAGTATGTTGTAAATAGAAGCCCTACACGTCTAGAAGCTCTTTTGCCCACCTGAAACTCCTTTTTTTGCTCTTCGACATACCCATCCATCAAAACCATGCTGCTGATAAACCTAAGCCTGATGGACAATAGTAACCTTGCATTCAGCAGAAAGAATGTGACAAATCTAGTGTTTGCACGGTTGGCTACATATCGTTCTAGCGTTATTGTCTTCAACCGAATCTCACGAGAAGTGAGAAAATCATGGTGCTTGAATCCACCGATTGGTTATAACTTTCTTACCCCGTACTGTTGCCTAAATAGACATGAAGATTGAAAATAGTTAAGGTCTAATAAAAGATTGTCGAAAGAGCAGCAGCTGAACGGTTAATTCTAGTACACTATATGCGGACTTCAAATGTGCGTGAAATTATCACCTTTATATACAACTTCTCCAGGCATGGAAAGCATTGCAGCAAGCCAATAATCTTGTTCAGATCAAAACTATTCATTTTGATATATAAGATCTTGACAGAATCCAGCACCATTGATAGGCCATCCATGGAGAAACTCTTCATTGAGCATAGAACATAATATTAGTACAAAATGTGTACTCCAAGATGATATATAACTTATGTGCAGAAATTTAAAATGCAGCTTATGGTTACAAGTGTAGATGATAATATAAAGTACCTGAAGAACTGTTGAGCCAAACACCATATTGAAATGAGCACAGAGATCATGTATTACACCCAAGGTCTCCAGTTTAGGCGTAGAGAGGACGGTTATTTGCAATGATGAATAACTAGAATCAAGGATCAACCTTTGAAGTGAAGGGGAATCTTGGATGATGAGCTGCCTTCCGTCAAAAGAAATTCCAATTCTTACAAGGTTAGGCGACTTTATTTGGAGACAACCAATTCTAACTGTGAAAACAAGCACCAAGCACTCCAGGGCAGGGCAACTGGAGTGGATGATGTTGTGCAATGAGTCCTTCGATATACAAACCCGCACAAGTGAAAGTTTCTTGAGAAATGGAGTCGAAGGTTTAGTACCAGATTGTTTGGTAGGTAGCACAGTGCATAGGTGGCGGTGTGGAGAGAGGAGGAAACCCGCTAGATGGACATCGGTGCTGTGGGCACAAGTACATGGCGTTCGGTATGTGGTAGGTGATTTCCAGGGGAATAGTAGAACTCAAGCAGCTGTAGTTCTGTGAATTCAGGGGATTTCAGCAGGCGTCCATCATGCAGGGTATGGTATGCTTTCTCGGGTAGCATGACGGGATGTAGAGGCTTTGAACCGAGCCCTGGTGGGAGGAGATGATGGCTCTGGGGATTTCAAAATCATTGAAGAGAGATAGGCGGCAGTCAAGATTATAAGCACGCAGCGCCATAGAGGGCGCCACCGAATTGAGAGGACTTGGGTGCGGCAGCAATCTTTGGTGGGGAGAAGCGAGATGATCTCCCCAAGGACGGCATCTGGGAGATCGCTGATGCGGTCCACCCATGATTCTATGGGTTCTTGGGATCTGGTGGGGGCTGGGTAGCCGCTTCTCCCCGCGCTTCCGGGTGTGGGATCTACAACAGGCGTCGCCGCTGGTGGGAGCCTCATCTTCTTAGCGTTGGGGTCAGCCGACTCCATTTTCCTCCAGGGCGTCGCATCGTGCTCACGGATTTGAGCAGAGTAACGAATGACGAGCCTAGTGATACGTCTCCGTCGTATCTATAATTTTTGATTTTTCCATGCCAATATTATTCAACTTTCATATACTTTTGGAAACTTTTTATACTATTTTTGGGACTAACATATTGATCCAGTGCCCAATGCCAGTTCCTGTTTGTTGCACGTTTTATGTTTTGCAGAAACCCATTATCAAACGGAATCCAAACGGGATAAAAACGGACGGAGAATTATTTTGGAATATTTGGGATTTTCCGGAGGAAGAATCAACGCGAAACAGGGCCCGAGGTGGCCACGAGACAGGGGGCGCGCCCACCCCCCTGGGCGCTCCTGGCACTCTCGTGGGCCACCCATAAGGCGGTTGACGCTCTTCTTTTGCTGCAAGAAAGCTAATTTTACGAGAAAAATCTGGGCGAAAGATTCACCCCAATCGGAGATTCTGAGATCTCCGGATATAAAAGAAAGCGGTGAAGGGCGTAACTGGGAACGCAGAAACAAAGAGATAGATCCAATCTTGGAGGGGCTCTCGCCCCTCCCAAGCCATGGGAGCCACGGACCAGAGGGGAAGCCCTTCTCCCATCTAGGGAGAAGGTCAAGGAAGAAGAAGAAGAAGGGGGGCCCCTCTCCCCCATGCTTCCGGTGGCGCCGGAACGCCGCCGGGGGCCATCATCATCACTGCGATCTTCACCAACACCTCCGCCATCTTCACCAACATATCCATCACCTTCCCCCCTCTATCTACAGCGGTCCACTCTCCCGCAACCCTCTGTATCCTCTACTTGAACATGGTGCTTTATGCTTCATATTATTATCCAATGATGTGTTGCCATCCTATGATGTTTGAGTAGATTTTTGTTGTCCTATTGGTGTTTGATGAATTGCTATGATTGATTTAATTTGCTTGTAGTTATGTTGCTGTCCTTTGGTGCCCATCATATGAGCGCGAGCGTGGATCACACCTTAGGGTTAGTTGTATGTTGATAGGACTATGTATTGGAGGGCTAGAGTGACAGAAGCTTCAACCTAGCATAGAAACTGATGCATACGGGATTGAAGGGGGACCAATATATCTTAATGCTATGGTTGGGTTTTACCTTAATGAACGTTAGTAGTTGCGGAATGCTTGCTAATAGTTCCAATCATAAGTGCATAGAATTCCAAGTCAGGGATGACATGCTAGCAGTGACCTCTCCCACATAAAACTTGCTATCGGTCTAGTAAAGTAGTCAATTGCTTAGGGACAATTTCACAACTCCTACAACCACTTTTCCACACTCGCTATATTTACTTTATTGCTTCTTTATCTAAACAGCCCCTAGCTTTTATTTACGTGTTCTTTATTATCTTGCAAACCTATCCTATCACACCTACAAAGTACTTCTAGTTTCATACTTGTTCTAGGTAAAGCAAATGTCAAGCGTGCGTAGAGTCGTATCAGTGGCCGATAGGACTTGAGAGAGTATTTGTTCTACCTTTAGCTCCTCATTGGGTTCGACACTCTTACTTATCGAAAGAGGCTACAATTATCCCGTATACTTGCGGGTCATCAAGACCTTTTTCTGGCGCCATTGCTGGGGAGTCATAGCATGGGGTGAATATTCTCATGTGTGCTTGTTTGCTTTATCACTAAGTAATTTTTATTTGCTGTTCTTAGTTGTTCTCTATCTTTATTTATGGATATGGAACACAAAATACCAAAAAAATTAGGTGTACTTGCTACTCATGGAGATGGGGTAACTCCAAAAACCCTCGATTCTCATTATGTGAAAGATATTATGTACTACTTTGATACTCCTGAGAAAACCCCATTCAAATTTATAATGGGAGACACGTTGGATCAACGTGAATACTTTAGGTATTATCGCTTTACACAAAAAGGGAAACTATTATCGGATCAAATTAATATGTTGTGTTGGTATGCTCGGGATCTATGCTTGAGATATGATTATAATTGTTGCTCTAGGATGAAGGCTCTGCACCTTCCCTTTTCATGCAAATTTAATGATAATGAAACCTTAGCTTCTTATGCTAATGGTATATATGATTACTATGATGTTGAACAAATAGAAGAATTTGTTGCTTTTAAGGCTGCTTATGAAATTGAATCTTTGTTTGAAAAGTATGAAGCTTTTGATGATGATGGTGTTTATAGGCCTGAAAATTTTGCTATACTTAGATATTTCTATGAAAACTATGAATACAATTACAATATTAATGCATTTATTGAGAAAGTCTCCGCTGTCCAGGAAGAGACTAATATTTTGCAGGAAGCTATGGAAGAAGAAATTGATGAAACTGTGAGCTCATTGGATGAAAAAGCTGATGAGGAGAGCGAAGAACAAAAGGAGGAAGAGCGGATTGATTATCCGTGCCCACCTTCTAATGAGAGTAACTCTTCAACTCATACATTGTTTAATTCCCCTTCATGCTTACCGAAGGATGATTGCTATGATGATTGCTATGATCCCTTGAATTTGTTTGGAATATCCCTTTATGATGATGCTTGCTATGCTTGTGGCCAAGATGCCAATATGAATTATGCTTATGGAGATGAACTTTCTATAGTTCCTTATGTTAAACATGAGATTGTTGCTATTGCACCCACGCATGATAGTCCTATTATCTTTTTGAATTCTCCCGACTACACTATATCGGAGAAGTTTGTGCTTAGTAAGGATTATATTGATGGGTTGCCTTTTGCCATTGCACATGATAATTTTGATAGATATAATATGCATGTGCTTGCTGCTCCTACTTGCAATTATTATGAGAGAGGAACTATATCTCCACCTCTCTATGTTTCTAATATGATAAAATTACAAGAAACTTTTTACACTATGCATTGGCCTTTACTATGTGTGCATGAATTATTCTTTTATGACATGCCGATGCATAGGAAGAGAGTTAGACTTCGTTGTTGCATGATATATGTTACTTTGTGCTCACTACTAAATTACAAATCATTGTTAATTAAAATTGGCTTTGATATACCTTGGGATCCGGGTGGATTCATTACTTGAGCACTAAATGCCTAACTTAATGGCTTTAAAGAAAGCGCTGCCAGGGAGACAACCTGGAAGTTTTAGAGAGTCATTTATTTCTGTTGAGTTCTTTTATATAGTTTAAAAACAAAAAAATAAAGAGGGGAACACAAAAACTTTTCAAAAAGGAAAGTGAAAGTGAGAGAGACAAGCATTGTTGAAGTGGGGGAGCTCCTTGAACTTTGTTCATGCTCACAGAAACTTTGTGAATCTTGATTACAGAAACTTCTCATCAAAAATAATTATCCCCTTGTACAATTCCATTGTATTATAAAAATAATGTGCCAAGGTTTGCCTTTAGGATGTTTACAATGCTTGTTGGTTTGTACGGTGCAGGACAGAAACTTTGGCTGTAGTGCGAGATTTTACATTTTTAACTGGAACGTCATTTTGTGCTGATTCTTTTAGCACTGTATTTCTATACAACTTTTTTATTTTTCCTAATTTTGGTAGAATTTTTGGGGTACCAGAAATATGGTGGATGTTCAGATTTCTACAGACTGTTCTGTTTTTGACAGATTCTGTTTTTTGATGCATAGTTTGCTTGTTTTGATGAATCTATCAATTTATATTGGTGGATTAAGCCATGGAAAAGTTATATTACAGTAGACACAATGCAAAAACAAAATATGAATTGGTTTGCAACAGTACTTAGAGTGGTGATTTGCTTTATTATACTAACGGATCTTACCGAGTTTTCTGTTGAAGTTTTGTGTGGGTGAAGTGTCTAAACGAGGAGGTCTCGATATGAGGAAAAGGAAGAGAGGCAAGAGCTCAAGCTTGGGGATGCCCGTGGCAACCCAAGTAAATATTCAAGGTGACTCAAGCGTCTAAGCTTGGGGATCCCCCGGAAGGCATCCCCTCTTTCTTCAACAAGTATCGGTATGTTTTCGTATTCGTTTCGTTCGTGCGATATGTGCAAGTCTTGGAGCGTCTTTTGCATTTAGTTCTCATGTTTATTTTATGCACCATGCTGGTATGAGATAGTCCTTGGTTGATTTATAGAATGCTCATTGCACTTCACTTAAATCTTTTGAATATGGCTGTATAGAATGCTTCATGTGCTTCACTTATATCATTTGAAGTTTGGATTGTCTGTTTCCCTCTACATAGAAAACCGCCATTTGTAGAATGCTCTTTTGCTTCACTTATATTTGTTAGAGTGTGGGCATATCTTTTGTATAAAGAATTAAACTCTCTTGCTTCACTTATATCTATTTAGAAAGATGACAGGAATTGGACATTCACATGGTTAGTCATAAAATCCTACATAAAACTTGTAGATCACTGAATATGATATGTTTGATTCCTTGCAATAGTTTTGCGATATAAAGATGGTGATATTAGAGTCGTGCTAGTTGAGTAATTGTGAAATTGAGAAATACTTGTGTTGAGGTTTGCAAGTCCTGAGCATGCACGTATGGTGAACCGTTATGTAACGAAGTTGGAGCATGAGGTGTTCTTTGATTGCTTTCCTTATGAGTGGAGGTCGGGGGCGCGCGATGGTTAACTCCTACAAACCTCCCCCCTAGGAGCATGTGTAGTAGTACTTTGCTTCGAGGGCAAGTAGACTTTTGCAATAAGTATATGAGTTCTTTATGACTAATGTGAGTCCATGGATATACGCACACCCACCCTTCCACTTTGCTAGCCTCTATTGTGCCGCGCAACTTTCGCCGGTATCATGAACCTATTATTTGCCTTCCTCAAAACAGCCACCATGCCTACCTTTTATGGCATTTCCATAGCCATTCCGAGATATATTGCCATGCAACTTCCATCATCATCATATACATGACTTGAGCATTCATTGTCATATTGCTTTGCATGATCGTAAGATAGCTAGCACGATATTTTCATGGCTTGTCTGTTTTTTGATGTCATTGCTATGCTAGATCATTGCACATCCTGGTACACCGTCGGAAGCATTCATATAGAGTCATATCTTTGTTCGAGATATCGAGTTGTAATATTGAGTTGTAAGTAAATAAAAGTGTGACGATCATCATTATTAGAGCATTGCCCCAGTGAGGAAAGGATGATGTAGACTATGATTCCCCCACAAGTCGGGATGAGACTCTGGACTTTATGAAAAATAAAAGAGGCCAAAGAAGCCCAAATAAAAAAAAGATGCCAAAGAAGCCCACCAAAAAGAAAAAAAATAATAAAAAAAGAAAAGAAAAATAAAAAATGAGAAAAAAAGAGAGAAGGGGCAATGTTACTATCCTTTTACCACACTTGTGCTTCAGAGTAGCACCATGTTCTTCATATAGAGAGTCTCTTGAGTTATCACTTTCATATACTAGTGGGAATTTTCATTATAGAACTTGGCTTGTATATTCCGACGACGGGCTTCCTCAAACGCCCGAGGTCTTCATGAGCAAGCAAGTTGGATGCACACCCACTTAGTTTCCAGTTTGAGCTTTCATACACTTATAGCTCTTAGTGCATCCGTTGCATGGCAATCCCTACTCACTCACATTGATATCTATTGATGGGCATCTCCATAGCCCATTGATACGCCTAGTTGATGTCAGACTATCTTCTCCCTTTTTGTCCTCACAACCACCACCATATACGACCATAGTGCTATGTCCATGGCTTGCGCTCATGTACTGCGTAAGAGTTGAAAAAGCTGAAGCACGTTAAAAAGTATGAACCAATTGCTTGGCTGAAACCGGGGTTATGCATGATGGAAGTATTTTGTGTAATGAAGATGGAGCATAGCCAGATTATATGATTTTGTAGGGATGAGCTTTCTTTGGCTATGTTATTTCGATAAGACATAATTGCTTGGTTGGTGTGCTTGAAGTATTATTGTTTTTATGTCAAATGATTGACTATTGCCTTGAATCACTCGTGTCTTAATATTCATGCCATGATTAGACATATGATCAAGATTATGCTAGGTAGCATTCCACTTCAAAAATTATCTTTTTTATCATTTACCTACTCGAGGACGAGCAGGAATTAACCTTGGGGATGCTGATACGTCTCCATCGTATCTATAATTTTTGATTTTTCCATGCCAATATTATTCAACTTTCATATACTTTTGGCAACTTTTTATACTATTTTTGGGACTAACATATTGATCCAAAGGCGGTGCAGGTTCCTGTTTGTTGCATGTTTTATGTTTCGCAGAAACCCAATATCAAACGGAATCCAAACGGGATAAAAATGGACGGAGAATTATTTTGGAATATTTGGGATTTTTCGGAGGAAGAATCAACGCGAAATAGTGCCCAAGGTGGCAACGAGACAGGGGGCGCCCACCCCCCCGGGCACGCTTGGCACTCTTGTGGGCCACCCGTAAGGCGGTTGATGCTCTTATTTTACCACAAGAAAGCTAATTTTACGAGAAAAATCTGGGCGAAAGATTCACCCCAATCGAGTTACGGATCTCTGGATATAAAAGAAACGGTGAAGGGGCAGAATCTGGGAACGCAGAAACAGAGAGATAGATCCAATCTCGGAGGGGCTCTCGCCCCTCCCAAGCCATGGGAGCCAAGAACCAGAGGGGAAACCCTTCTCCCATCTTGGGAGAAGGTCAAGGAAGAAGAAGAAGAAGGGGGGCCCTCTCCCCCTTGCTTCCGGTGGCGCCGGAACACCGCCGGGGGCCATCATCATCACCGCGATCTTTACCAACACCTCTACCAACTTCACCAACATCTCCATCACCTTCCCCCCTCTATCTACAGCGGTCCACTCTCCCGCAACCCGCTGTACCATCTACTTGAACATGGTGCTTTATGCTTCATATTATTATCCAATGATGTGTTGCCATCCTATGATGTCTGAGTAGATTTTCGTTGTCCTATTGGTGGTTGATGAATTGCTATGATTGATTTAATTTGCTTGTGGTTATGTTGTTGTCCTTTGGTGCCCCTCATATGAGCGCGCGCGTGGATCACACCTTAGGGTTAGTTGTATGTTGATAGGACTATGTATTGGAGGGCTAGAGTGACAGAAGCTTCAACCTAGCATAGAAACTGATGCATACGGGATTGAAGGGGGGCCAATATATCTTAATGTTATGGTTGGGTTTTACCTTAATGAATGTTAGTAGTTTTAGAATGCTTGCTAATAGTTCCAATCATATATGCATAGAATTCCAAGTCAGGGATGACATGCTAGCAGTGGCCTCTCCCACATAAAACTTGATATCGGTGTAGTAAAGTAGTCAATTGCTTAGGGACAATTTCACAACTCCTACTACCACTTTTCCAGACTCGCTATATTTACTTTATTGCTTCTTTATCTAAACAGCCCCTAGCTTTTATTTACGTGTTCTTTATTATCTTGCAAACCTATCCTATCACACCTACAAAGTACTTCTAGTTTCATACTTGTTCTAGGTAAAGTGAACGTCAAGTGTGCGTAGAGTCGTATGAGTGGCCGATAGGACTTGAGAGAGTATTTGTTGTACAGTTAGCTCCTCGTTGGATTCGACACTCTTACTTATCGAAAGAGGCTACAACTATCCCGTATACTTGCGGGTCATCACCTAGTTGTAGTGCAAGTGAAGAAGAAGGGGAGCTGGGTTTTTTCTGTAGTAGTGAGGAAGAAGGGGAGCTGGGGTTTTCTGTTGGAGTGAGGTGAGGAATTTGGGGGTACGAGTGGAGCGAGCTGACGTGAGGTGGGTTGGAGTGAGGAGGAAGAAGAGCACCTAGGTTTTTTGGGGGGCAGTGTGCTGGGTGTGTGTAGCGCCTCTCATTAAGTAAATATATGGGCTTTCGAATTGATTTTACTATTTACTAGGGTGGATGGGCTGTTTTGTCCTGGGCTCAGAGAAACAATTACTACTCGTATAGTGGAGACACTGTACAGCTACCCAGAAAAACAATTACTACTAGTACAATGGATACATTACCGCTTCTGGCTCCTCCTAGGTCATCGAAACTTCTCCCTCTACAGAATGCCATTATACTTTTGTTCACCGACATGCGGGCCATGCAGCACGCGGGCCCAAATTCCATCCACCAAATTAGAAGGCAGTATGTAGGCGGAGAGTCAGCCAGGTCGTAGGGCGGCAGTAACGAGCCGTCATATCACAAAACCCCACCTCCCCGCAGTCTAAGTTTGACGGACGAAGCAACCATCGATTCAGTCTTTGCTAATCCCCTTCTCCCTCACCGTCTTTAAGAAAAGCAACACTCGCATTTGCCACTGTTCTTCTCTCCCAACGAAGGGAAGGTAAGCGGATCCGTGATGTTGGTATATTTTCATTCAGAGGAAAAAAAGAACTTTTGCGAAGCAGTAACGATCCTCACTCTCTTTTTTGTTTCATTGTCATTGCGATTGTGTTTTACTTTCAGTGTTCTCCTAGTATTCGTCAGTTTCATGATGGACCAAGGAGAACTAGGAAAAGATCTGCAGATATTTGAGCAAACGCGGGAGGCTGATCCCCACGAGACAGAGAGCTCCAAGAAGATGGAGGCAACCACCGAGCCGACCCCAGATATGCTCACGGACACTACTGAGATGTTCAACGCCCCGTTTGAGGTTACATCCCCCATGGCACTGCAGGAGCAGTTTTCCCCCTTCGAGGATGTGTCTCCCCCCCCACTGACCTGCCCAAGGTGATTTTCTTCTTTGCCGATCTCAATTGTGTTTTTTCATCTAAGTATGTGGTGATGAATAATGCAAAATCTTATTAGCTTCAATACCATGCTATACATAGTGGTTTAAATAACTTGTGTTTTTATACTAGAAAGTAATTCAGAATTTTTTTCTATTTCAATTAGAGCCCTGATGCAGACAAGGATTGTGTGGTTGTACTTGTCACTCGCTATGAGGCGGATGACCTGAATATACGCACTAGGAAAACAGAGTTCTTAGGCTGTTGGATCCTGGAAGCCATTTGCACTTATACCAATGTTGAGTTGTATTCCAGCCTCACTGTTGTCAGGCATGTTGTCTAGGGTATACTGAAGCACAAGAAGTTCAAAGCTACTCCTTCGTTTGTGAGGCATACTGTTCTTGTCAAGCTTACGTAGGAAGATGACATGGCATGCCTCCACAAACAAGTTTATGAGTGGCAAGGCCACAAGGTTGTCTTCATGAAGGTTCATAGGATTGAGCTGCTGCCGAACGTCCCCGATGATGTTCATGGCAAGGTCCGTCTTGTGTCCAACCCAAATTATATTGAGGCATGAAATAGTTGCCCCATCTATTGTTTAATAGTAGTTTGGATTGTGTCTAATTATCTGAAGCTTGCCTCTTATCGAGCCCTCTGGGCTAGTACTCTGTTTGAATCGGTCTATGGGAACTGCTGCTACTTTTGTGTGCCCGTGAATCATGTGAGAATCATCGTAATTTTTGCCGAAACAGATGCGTCCTCACTAGTTTTTTCATGAATATGGCATGGTAAGACATCAGTTGTCACGGTTTATCATACGAGCAGTGTGTGTTTGATGAAATAGAGTACTCGTTCGAGAACTGTGCACCGATGTATACATAAGTACTTGTAAACACTGTTGGTGCTACCCCACTTGTAAGCAGTTGTGCAAAACATGACACATTGGCTCAACTCACTTCAACACTAGGCTATTGACCTGCTAACAATCAACAATCTATTGTCCGACGTATAAGCAACTATGTATCTTGTTACAGTGGTTCATGCAGTTAACTGAGGCCACAATGTAAATTCCAAATGTTCACACGCTAGTCCAGCGTTCATGTGGAACACTCACATTAAACTCAGCTTCATAAAAAACTTGAAAAGCATAAGTTAAGCAATTTTATACATCTCAATGATTCATAGAACATAACAAACATATACTAGTTCACAGCAAAAGACAAAGTTCTGAGAAGGTTTACAAATCAGGAAAAAACAAGCAAGGCTTCTCTGAGCAAAGGGCCTCCCGGCAGGCTTAAATTTCCTGGATTCACTCTGGCTTTTTCTTGTTGCCACCATCCAGGGTTAGGTTCTCTCATTCCAGAATAACCAATTATAATTTTGTTCTCAGCTGGAATGCTGAACTGAACCATGTAGTGTACTGACCAGCTGAAATTCTTGTGCATTCCACTAAATTTAAGCACCGCTATTTGCAGAAATAAGCAGACCACAATGCCTCTTGTTCGCGCACCTGTCCAAAAAACTGTCGTGCCAGCTAGTCCTCGGTCCATGGATGAACTGGTAGAAAGTGCATTCCATACTAGGATGCAGTTGTTTTCGCTCGTCCCTGCACTGCAATCAGGAAGTAAAACGTACGAATCCGCTTCTTTTAGATTGCGTTTGTCATTCTACCTAGTTACTACCAATGTAGGAATACCTAGAACACTGGTGGTTAGAGGATGACAGCTAGGAATAGCCATCTCATTTTGTGCAGTTGTACTAAAACTGAGGTGTGTACTTTTGATTGCACAGACAAGAAACAATATGGAGACAGACATCCCTGTTTGCACAAATACGAAATACGGTTATTTAAATAGTGACAGATATTTGTAGTGGCGTATGATTAACAGCAGAATCTATTGTGTTATAATTGGCACTAGATTGACAGTATGAAAGTGCCCTTAAGTAAGCAGCATCACATCACATCAACACTACCACTAGATTAACATGTAGAACAATAGCATTAGTATTACTGTCATGAGAGTAGCACATGGTCAGTAAATGTGCAATCAAATTTGTGCAGTTCCACTGGGATGAAGCAATGTTAGCGGTGTGAGATTTAAGTGTAACTGTAAAAACACAATTCATGGGAAATAAAGCAAGACAGAAGCACTTCATAAAATGGTGGTGGCATTGCTTCAATTTATCGACGACACTAGACCATTACTTATAGTGACGTTAGGTGGCATTGCTTAATGCTTCATGTGATTATACATTAACGGTAGCGATATGGGCATAGGGACAACAGGGGCATAAAGTGGTGAGGCAGATGTGGTTGCCGAAAGCGGCAAACACTCAGGAAGCATGTCTGCATTTGTCCCATTTTATCTCCTCGGCGACATTTTCCTATGTGAGCACAGGAAATCTAGACCTGCTCATTCTCATTTGCGTTGTCAACCTCACTTTCTTTCCTTTTTCAACCAAGAGACAGGTCCACTTCCCCCTACCCTTTGCCATCCACCATGCTTTCTTCGCCTTGTCAACCAAGAGACCGGTTGGGTAGCCAGTATCTACTACTTTCCCCCATTTCCTCTTAGGACCAAGTCCTAGATTCATGCTACAACTTTCCCACTTTCTTCCCTATTTGAACCAACTCTTAGAGTCGACTGTATGAACTAGCTTTACCTCTAATAATAGTAAAAGTCTAGGTGGCTTTGGAACAGCGGATGGAAGTAGAAAAAGATCCACACGCAGCCAAGTGGGGAGGCTGAGGCGATGAGAGCAAGGCAGGTTTCGAAGGAATATATACCTGAGGGTCGTTGGCATGTGGCAAAGATGGCGTCGGGAGGCCGCATCTTTGCCACAGTACCGCAGGGAGGAAGAAGGGGTCAGAGGCCCTCCCGAGCCGGCGCTCTCTCAGAGAGAACGGCACGGCCGCTGATCAGGACGCACGGGCAGCCGTTGGTCTCCTCCCTCACTACCGACGACAGCATGAAATATGCACCTACACCCCTGCCCCGGTCGAGGTGGTCCGGCCGGATTTGTGACCATCCATGAGCAGAGAGAGAGAGAGAGTGTGTGGCCACCTATGTCTTGCTTAGATCTGGAGAGCATGAGAGAGAGTGAAAGAGAGGAACCCTAGTAAAGCAAGCGCTAAGGCTCCTGCTTATATATATAGTGGAGTGATTTTGTTGTACCAGCTTCAAAAAAATGCGCTCCTACGTGTACCCGCGAGTGGGTGTGAGAGAACTAGTGCGTGCGTGCACCGCTTCTCTTCATGAGAGTACAATATACTATGCCCAAAGAACGTTCACCACAAGAGTAATAGTATAAGTGTGTGACTTGTTAGCTAAAATAAAATGTGTGTGACGTCTTTTGTTTTTAAGAAGTTCTGAGGGTAGGGTGTGAAGAGCACATGTGTGTGTGACGTCTACCTGCAGATAGACGGTGGGTGCGAGAGGACTCGGGAGAGTCGTGACTCGTGAGGGTGCGTGTGTGCATGATAGAGAGGGGGCACGTATCAATGCAATGCATGTGTCCGTAAATCATTATCCGACAAACGATCGCCACAAGCCTTTTCCTGACAAACGCCGTAAGAACCATTAGATCGGCATCCGACAGTGTCAGTTTTGCCATGTCATTTAACAGAACAGCCACTCCTCCTACACACAAATCTTCCACGTGAGTGTTAGCAACTGGCGTATGCTCCCTCCATTCCAAAATGCAGTGCATGTAGCTTTATTGAATATTCGAACCTCGCAAACTTTTACCGAGTTTTCGTGTACCAAAATGCACATATAGAATACCCAGTATATATCATTTCATTCATCTTTGAGAGGTAACTATAAAGATGGGGGAGGAGTCTACAAAGAAAGACCATCCTATCACCTGCAACAATTTCAACCATCCTTTGGTGTGGAGGAATATCATAGGAACTCTATATGATATGATTTTTATAGGATTTTTTCGTTTAGAGCCAATTGGTTCATAGGAATATATTCATATACTCCACATTTCAAAGGAAATAAACATGATATCATTTGTATAGCTTTAGAGCCACTTGGTTCATATGAATGGATTCCTATACTCCCATAATTTCAAAGGAATATAAACATTGGCGTATATTCAATAGAAAAGTTCCTATGACATGAACCAAATGACATCTCTTTTCTAATCCCTCCTCGTAGGAATTGAGATACATGTCATCTCTAGATTCAATAGAAAAGTTCCTATGATGTGGACAAAATGACATCTCTTTTCCAATCCCTACTCATAGGAATTGAGATACTCCATGTCATCTCTTTACCTACAACTTCCATGTATACATCTTCTATTCCTAAATAGCTAGTACAACCCACCAGTAGCTTTTTTCCAAGACATGCAACTATGGCACAAGAACTATATAGTGTGCGAATAACTTTGAAAGATGGTCCTTTGGATGAAGCTAATCCGACAAAGGTAGAGATGGCAAATCCGAGCACTACTGGCCATTGGATATCATCAACATTCCACCAGATTCTGCCACATGTACAATTTAGAAGACTCCATGGTTGAACTTAAGCATAATGCACAAACCTCAAAACACAAGCACTTCTCCTTTGTTCTAGAATCTTCCGTATCATAATTGCCCAAACTTTTTTTCCTAAATGAATTGCCATTATTTGTTTTTTACTTTATGCTTTACAATGCACAACCCCAGGAATCTTAACATATTTATAAAACTAATTGATTTTGAATGAGATGAACTATAAGAACTAAACGAACATCTACATCATGCATATATGACTCAAAGCTTTACATGCTAGAGTGTGTATTTATTCATAATTTGGTTTCCAAATCTCATGCGTTCAATGCATGTGTACATTACTAGTTTTGAGTAAGTAGCAAATTTCACGCGGCCACGTGTATATCAAAATTCAAGGCCCATGCATCATTGCCTTTCGATCGAACCTACGTCCACAATTTTTTGTACGTATATCTCCACTGGTCCCCGAACCCAAAATGTTGCCTCGTTCCCATAAAACCAAGCAGCCCACACCTATTAAGGCGTCGACTCGAACTCATTCCCTCTCCTGTTTACTACGACGTGGCCCGCATGCCGTAGTACTCCTACAAACCCTACCGCCACACGCATCATCGGTTTTCTTCAAGAGGACGAGGGAGAAGCGGATTTGTAGTGGAGGCGCTTTCAAAAAAAGGATTTGTAGTGGAGACCCCTACCCTAGGGTGCCCTAGGTAGCTGCCGCACACATCATTGGTTTTCTCTTTTCTTTATGCTCTTGCGCCCTAGAGTGAAATGATGGTTGCTTCATCCGTCCAACTTAATGCGGGAAAGGTGGGGCTTTGTGATTTGACCCCCCATCGCTCATTTTCTACTACTGCGGCGCTATGACTGGGGTGCCTCCAATTCCAACCGCTGCTCCGAACTGTAATTTGGTGCATCGCACGTGGAACAAGACGGTGGATGAGCCACATGTCGGCCAAAGGGGTCCTATTAAGTGTGTTGCCATTTCGTGTGTGGACTGACCCTGCTTGAGTTGCTACACCAACACGACAGGAGCAGCCTACCACTTGGTTTTGCTCCTTGGTGAATCCCGACTATATTGATCTAAAAAGATACGTACTGTACTACCCTCTCCGTCTCTGTTTATAGGGCGTGCACATAGTTCTAGGTCATCCATTTGACTAACTAAATATGAGTTACTATGTCACAAAAAGTATATCATTGGATTCTTAAGCGGAAGTAGTTTCTGAATATATACTGTTCATCACATATATAGCCAGTTAAATTCTCAAACTAGAACGACGTGCATGCCATGTAAACCAATACGGAGGAAGTAGTAAAAATGAGGTGATTTTACCGAGTAATGGGCGGGGGAGCATGGCCTGTCATGCGGTCCCACGTGTCAAGGTGTACCAAGGCGATGCGTGTGTCCCTCTTGAGGCAGACGCAATACTAAGTTGTTTTCTTGAAGGAGATGATGGTGAATCGAAGTGTGAAATAATGGTTGCTTCGTCCGTCTGGGAAGGTGCGGCATTGTGATTTGACGTCTCATTGCTCATTACTACTCTGGGCGGTACGATCAAAAGCGCCCCCGCTGTTCTGCACTGTTATTTGGTGCTTGACACGTCGACCCGGTTGCTATATGTCCCACATGTCGGCGAGAGGAAGTACACAATTCATGAAAGCGAGTGTCGACGGAGGAGTACAAGACACGTCTTGGTTTTTGCTGCTTCGCGCAATCCATCGATACAAACCCGAACTAAAAAAAGGCGAGGGCGGGTCTTTTCCCGCGCGGCAGACAGGGGAGTTTGGCATAGTCTGTTCGAGGCAAGGAGGCAGGAAGGGAAACGAGAAAATAAAGGTTGAGCGACTTAGTTTTGGAAAAATCTGATTTTATAGAGTGCGTACCCACTATGGAGGTAGTACTACTTACTACTCCCTCCTTTCCGGTTTTAGCGCTGCTATACACACGACGCCGTGCGAACGACTTGTGCACGACAACACATATCAAGTCGTTCATGCATACTATCCAGCACATATCAGCGGTTGTACTGCCCATCGTCCCAGAGTCGTGCACACAAACATCGTCTACGTAGCACTTTTGTTCCGGTTTATAGGGCTCATCTAAAAAAATTCATTTTTCCGTTTTATAAGTCTCAATTCTACTAGTAGTAGTACCATCACATGTTGGATTTCAAGGTGCGTTAAATCACCCAATGCAAGCAGTGTCAAGAGAAAACTCACCAATGCATGTAGAAGTTCATGGAAAATTAGTGGTCATGCATGCATTCGTTCTAATTAATGCCTCGGTAAAACATAACTTCTTGAGAAAAACGAGCGTACTAATTACTTATGCAAACTACAAAATTAATTCCACCACTCACCGTCTAGCTTGGTTGGAGAGATTTTGAAATTGAGCCATAAACTGGAAAGGAGGGAGTAGTAACTTTTGTCTCGATAACTATTTGTGGCCTTGTATAGATGCAAAATGTATTTTTTATAGTGGCCTTGTATAAGTAAATGGAGGGAGTACTAAAGGACATATATTCCAAACAATATGATAATCTCTCTAACCAAGGTAGGGACGAGGAGTTGTAGCGACCCGACCTCAGACGGTCAAGCCTCTGTGTTACTGTGCCATCCCTGGATCAGTATGCTGGCACACACAGTACATCAATGTATATATCAAAGTGCAATCACATGCATAAATAACGTAAAACTGATATATACCTCATAATACTCAGCGGAAACAATCAAACGGGTGTGGAGTCCCATCAACGCCATCGGCGGGTTGAGTGTAGACCGTAACCTGCATCAGTAACTCTTACTGTCGAGGAAATATCTGCAACATGATACGTTGCAGCCGTGTAGGTCAATACATTGAATGTACCGGCAAGATCACAATATGAGAAAAGCAGATGATAAAACTATACTATATGCAATATGGCTTTATGGCTCTGTATCGAGTTTTGTCTGCGTAAAAGCTGATTTTATTTTACCTACATCAAAGGAATAGAATGAAGTCTGTACTAAGGAGTTTTCTATCATGACATGGTTCCGCCAACCGATGTCTCATAACCCAAAATCATCATATGTTGCCCACAATTAAGTTATCAATCCGGTGTTGAGAGTTCCGAGATAGATCCAAGTCCAGATGCTCAAATTGTCCGTAGAATCGGGACACGGCTAATCGATTAGGTTATAACCCTCTGCAGAGGTTTGTACACTTTACCCGCAAGATTCGATCCCTCTCTTTACGTTCTCGCACTTCGTGGTGTTTGAGAACAAGATGACCAAACATGGTCTTCCAAAGAGTTCCTCGACCATCGTCGGTACCCATCCAATCCTACCGTCCTTCTACATCTGCTAGTACCGTCCCAGCCAGAGTCACCACTAAGGTCAACCAAGCCAGAGCCCATAATGACTTGCGGTTGCACAGGTAAGCTTCCGGGCGTGAAGTATTCGTCCGTCTCTTTGAGTCTGGGTGAAGCTTTCCGCGAGATGTCATGGCGCTTCTCCATGCATCCCGCCAACCACCGGTTTCTCCAGGCTGCCCGTCAACCGTCCTTCACCCAAAGAGTGTGTATTGAAAATCCTGTCTCGAGTCTTGAAGTCTTGAGGTCTTGAAGATGCAGTCCTTGCAGATTCCATCATGGAGTTGTCGTCATTGACGTAGAGTTCTCCTTCTTCACACCACTCTCGAGCACTCATACCAAACCCCGTCTACTATAGCGTAGCATTAAAACAAATAACGTCCGGGCTTGGTAACAGGGTGATGGGTTCCTACCTCATGCATACTACTCAACTACAAGGATTCAATAACACTTGAGGGGTGGTTGCAATGGTGCCACTAAATGCAATAAAACATAGGTAAGAAAAGCATGGTCAAGTGAACTTGCCTGGTTGACGATCTTCGAAAACTAGGGTTTCGTAGTAGCAATCCTCGCACTCCGGAAATTCTACCGAGGCAAACAATAACTATAATAAGCACATAGCAATAGGATCACATAACACAACATAACGAAAGTAACATAACACAACAAACAACCAAAACTCAAATCCAAAAGAAAAACTCAAAGAAAACCAATTCAAAGTTTTTTCCTATTCCAAACAATAACTAAAATAGTTTTATATAATAAAATTCCTTAAAATAACCTAATCATGGTTTTAGGTTAACTTAACAGAAAATGATTCACTAAGCAACTAGGAGCAAAAAGAATTAATTAAAAAGCTATTATAAAACTCATTTTAGGCCTAATCCAATTTCTATTAAGAAAAATAATTTAAAACTTTTATTAATTATAAATAAAAGTTCATCTACTAGAATGACAGAAACTAACCTAGAATAACTAATCACAAGTTAAAAATAAATTAATTTACTAATTAATTAATTAGGAAAACAGGAACTAGTTAATTAATTAGGATTAATAGGATTCTGTCTAAAACTAATTATTTATTAATCCTAAAATACCCAAATTAATTTCTAGGGTTTGGCAATGTCAAAATAAAGTTGGGGCAAAAAGAATCATGCAAAATAATTTTTCTAACTCAAGTTATAGCAGATTTGCTATTCTGGCTAAAACAATATTAAAGCATTTTTAATTATTTTTAACATAGCTAAATATATATTTTTCTGAAACTACATAAAATTTGCAATCCAACAAAAAAAGAATCATCAAAAAATATTAAACAGAATAAAAGATATGAATTTTTCAAAACAGGAACTATTCTGTTAAAACAGAAAAACAAAAATAAAGAAAAATGGGCTAAACGGGCCTAACTAACGCACTGAGCGTAATATAAACTAAACGGGCTAGGGTTAAACGAGTCGGGCCGGCTAAAAAAAATAAAACCCTAACTTAAAAACTAACCGGACTAAACTGGTCGAACCGGGCGGTTTTTATTAAAAACGCGTACCCCTTCGGGGGTCTAATCTACACCATAGATTGGGGATCGGACGGCGGGGTGGTGTTCCGGTGACTCACCGGAGCTCGACGGCGGCGGCGGCGGCGGCGGCGAGTGCGTTGGAGCTTCCTGGCGTCGGGGAGCTCGGGGGAGTCGTCGGGAGGATGCGGGGGAGGTCGGTGAGGAGTTTGGTGGGGTCGGGGAAGATCGGGGGTGGCTAGGGCGGCGACGGCGACGAGAATGGCGGCGGCGGATGGCTCGGGCTCCGGCGGCGCGTGAGAGAGAGAGGAGGGGCTCCGGCGAGGGGGTAAGGGGGGGAATGGGGTGCGGGGGTCCGGTTTATATAGGCGGGGGCCTCGTCGGGGTAAGGGAGGCGATCGGGGAGCGATCGGGGATCCCGGATCTTTCGGGATCCGGCGATCTCCGGCGAGGTCGGCGTGGCGTCGGGGAAGAAGAGGGGTGGGTCCATGGGCGGTGAGAGAGAGAGGGGCGAGGGGAGCGGTCGACCGATCGGGAGAGGGTTCGGGCGCGAGGGGGGGAGAGGGGGGGCTGGGCCGGCTCATTTGGCGCTTAGTGGGTGGGCGCCGTGGCCTCGGCTGGGGGTTCATGCTGGGCTGGGGAGGTGCTGGCTGGCGCCGGGGTTTCTTTTATTTTTAATTAAAACAAAAACAAAAATAAAACCTAAACTATAAATAATTTATATAGGGTATATATATACCAAAATGATCGGGAATATTCCTTTCATTTGAACATTTTTCCAAAGGCAAAATCCAAACTTTATAAAAATTCATTTTTCAAATTCAAATAAAATTCAGTTTTGAATCCAAAACTTTTGGCATTGTTTTCTTGACATATTTGGAGTGTCATGTTTGCTCCTCTCATACTTTTGATCAAGTATTTATCAGGCTTAGTTTTTGAAATGTTTCCCACATGCCAAGTTTGAAATTCAAATTCAAAACTCAAAATTTGAAAGAGGGTTTCAAAGCACTTTCAAATGATTTTCAACTTGATTCATTATAACTTCCAACTCCTATTTCATATAATTGAAGAAGTCATTTTATCTTCCCTCATGAAAATCATTGAGTTGCATAAAGCTTTGGATTTGAAAACTTCCCAAATGAAATTCAATTCTTTTTCCAAAACCCTATTCATTTCAAAATGGAAGAAGTCATGTCATCTTCACTCTAGGCTTTGGTATTGGAATGAACTTGAGTTCATGGGGATCCAAAAGGCAAGGGAAAAGTTTTGGGAAAGTCATCTCATTCCCTCTCATTCAATTTTCAAAAGTTTCAAGTTCCACTCAATTTCACTCAATCAATCGGACAAACAATCGGACAACAAGCATAGTTATTTATTTAATATAACATTCCAAAATTTAGAATTTTGGGATGTTACAAACCTACCACACTTAAAATGAATCTCGTCCTCGAGATTCAAGAGGCTAACAAGAAAAGGTTAGGGGTTGGGGTCTCCTAGCAAATGTTACAGTCGAGAAGGTCGTGGGCTACCACACTTAAAATCAAGGTTACGGTTCCAATAAACGCAGATATTTCCACTAGAGGGCTGACAATGTATGTCTCTTCACATATATTACAATAACTCCTTCATTAACGCTCTTACATTAGGAGCGTAAAGTTTTCCTCGAAACCTTGGGTCGGTTCTTCAAAGTTGTGGTTCGTCAGAGACTGGATCTTCTTAGCTGATAGGTCCGTGTCCATTCTAGACAACTATCGAAACACTCATGGTGGTCTACCATTAATGGTTTCTCCTGCAGAAAACGGGTCTGGGTTGAACCTCACCGTATAACCTACGGTTGGCAACAACTGCCGTGTACAAGGGAAAAAATACCTATACCTTTCTAAGGTTTAAACAAGGTTTTGATCGTCGTCTTTCTACTATAGGTAAGTCACTCAGATTTTACCATCCCATATAGCAAAGCGAATAATAAGAGTAAGTCGGTATGGTGATCAATCCATCCCGTACCCAAATCATTACCTTGTACATGGTTTAGCGAATCTCGCATTCTAACACTCGGTCATCCTCACAAGCATTGCAGAATTTCTCTTGTCGGCAAACCAAGTTCGGAAAAATCCATTGATTCTGCAGGCCAAACAAACATCTATCGTTCCTTAACAACTCTCAGGTTTTGCGTGAACTCCTATAGAATCGTCTGCTGATCAAATCGCAGTCTTCCCAAAATTTCTTTCTCCAGTGGGTACTTGATCCTTATCAATTCTTGGGCCTGTGGGTTATGGCCCACTTCAACACTAGTGCAGCTTTAACTCATCCTTGGGGTAACTCTCTTGTTCCATATTACACATCTTTTAAATCCAGTAGTACTCTGTTTCTTCATACCATCATATCAAAAGCAAAATTCCAACTTTTTTTTTTTCCTTCGAACTACAGTCCGTGGAATATATATTTTCTTATCCATTAGTCTAGTCTTCTTCACATGGTACTACCACCCTAAAAATGAAATTCACAAATCCATCCATAGACCATATTTTTCTCATATCCTCGAAAATGGTCAAAATCCGTGTTCATAGATTAACAACTCATACAATTAAACATATGAAAACATGTCACCTTGACTTTATTGATTCATGCATTCATTACAATCTCTGAGCACCCATTACATAACTCGACTCATCGAACTCATAAAAATGAAATTGCTTCTTACTACCAATATCAAAGTTCCAACTACTCAGCTCCAGCCTTCATCTTGTCGGGACATTTGGTAGCATAATGTCCTGCTTCCTTGCAGCGAAAACAAATAACTTTCGATAAGTCTTTGGGCTTCTTGGCGATGGTGTCTACTCTTTGGGCTCTTGGCTTCTTCTCTGGACATTTACTAGCGTAATGACCTAAATCCTTGCACCTGTAACAAGTGATATGACTCAGGTCCTTCTCTGCAGAAATTGGGTTGTTCTGAAGATGCCTTCGTCTTCTCTTCTGGATTTCTCTGTAATGATCGAGCTTCTATTTCACGAGGGTCAAAGTTCACTTCGCTGCCGGGAAGTCTCCGAGATACTCTTGGCTTTCCTTCATGCAATACTCTGAAAAATGTCCTTCTTCTCCACATGAATAGCAGGCTTGTGCGAAAAATCTGTTTAGGCCTTCACCATCGTGGTCTTCAATAACTTCCTTCATCACAAGTTCTTCTAAATTTTTCCTGCGGGCTTCTTTCTCGCTGCTTCATAACTTCTTGTACCTTGGGGTAAATCGACATTGAGCAGGGTAGTGTGTATTTCCTTCACACAGAAACAAGTAACCTGCCCAATCGGGCATTCTTCGGCTGAGTGATTTTCCTCACAAGGAGGGTATCCATCCTTGTGTCCCTCCTGGGTGTGTCCTATTTCTCCGCAAATCTTGCAGGCACAAGGTTTATTTCTTGGTGTATCATGGTGCTTCCGGATGAGACGTGATCTCAACAGGGTCTTCTTGAATTCCTCCCAAGTTCTTGCTCCATTTAATCCTTGTATGGTTTGATGCATTTTCCACCAGGTTGCAGCACTTCCTTCAAAGTACTGAAGAGCGTATTGGACCTCATACTTCCTTGAAACCAAATTGTTCCCGAAGTGATTCTCCATGTTCTGCATCCATAGCTCTGCTTCCGGCTGAGTCTTCGGTCCAGAGAATATCAGTCCAACTTCATTCATCATCTATGGGGTTCAAGGGTTTTAGGGTGAGATGAGAGAGAGGTGGGGAGGGATGCACACAATACAAACAATAGTTTTTGAGGAAACGGGTTTTACTTTGTGGCTGTCGAAAAAAAAACATCAAACAAATGACAGCTCACAAATCATCGCATCTAACGTAAGTGTATAACAGGGGTTTGGTCTTCTAAAGGTCAAATAATTCTTCAGGAACTTCAAATCTTCGGAGTCTTCAACTGTTGTAGCTTCTAATACATGGTGAAATCCTCTTTACTCAAGGGGTCATCAGTTCTCCGATATCAAATCCTTCTTGGAGCGTCTTGATTGATCCTCCGGGTGATCAAAGGATAAGGGTATATTCTAACTATTTGAGGGTCTATCGATAAAATCAGAAAAGACGAGAAGTAAAGGATCCTTTTGAAAATAAAGTTTTTAGAGATTTCCTGTCCTAGGGGCTTTTCCAGTTTCTAGGGTCACGTCCTACGATCAACATGTGCTCGATACCATCTCTCATGGCGACCCGACCTCGAGACGGTCAAGCCTACCGTATTCTTGTGCCATCCTCGGATCAAGATCTCGGCACACACAAGACATCAATGTATATATCAAAGTGCAATCACATGCATAAATAACGTAAAACTGATATATACCTCATAATACTCAGCGGAAACAATCAAACGGGTGTGGAGTCCCATCAACGCCATCGGCAGGTTGAGTGTAGACCGTAACCTGCTGTAACTCTTACTCGTCGAGGAAATATACGCAACATGATACGTTGCAGCCGTGTAGGTCAATTACATTGAATGTACCGCAAGATCACAATATGAGAAAAGCAGATGATAAAACTATACTATATGCAATATGGCTTTATGGCTCAGATTCGAGTTTTGTTTATGCGTAAAAGCTGATTTTATTTTACCTACATCAAAGGAATAGAATGAAGTCTGTACTAAGGAGTTTTCTATCATGACATGGTTCCGCCAACCGATGTCTCATAACCCAAAATCATCATATGTTGCCCACAATTAAGTTATCAATCCGGTGTTGAGAGTTCCGAGATAGATCCAAGTCCAGATGCTCAAATTGTCCGTAATCGGGACACGGCTAATCGATTAGGTTATAACCCTCTGCAGAGGTTTGTACACTTTACCCGCAAGATTCGATCCCTCTCTTTACGTTCTCGCACTTCGTGGTGTTTGAGAACAAGATGACCGAAACATGGTCTTCCAAAGAGTTCCTCTGACCACTGTCCGGTACCCATCCAATCCTACCGTCCTTCTACATCTGCTAGTACCGTCCCAGCCAGAGTCACCACTAAGGTCAACCAAGCCAGAGCCCATAATGACTTGCGGTTGCAGGTAAGCTTCAGGCGTGAAGTATTCGTCCGTCTCTTTGAGTCTGGGTGAAGCTTTCCGCGAGATGTCATGGCGCTTCTCCATGCATCCCGCCAACCACTGGTTTCTCGGGGCTGCCCGTCAACCGTCCTTCACCCAAAGAGTGTGTATTGAAAATCCTGTCTCGAGTCTTGAAGTCTTGAGGTCTTGAAGATGCAGTCCTTGCAGATTCCATCATGGAGTTGTCGTCATTGACGTAGAGTTCTCCTTCTTCACACCACTCTCGAGCACTCATACCAAACCCGTCTACTATAGCGTAGCATTAAAACAAATAACGTCCGGGCTTGGTAACAGGGTGATGGGTTCCTACCTCATGCATACTACTCAACTACAAGGATTCAATAACAATACTGAGGGGTGGTTGCAATGGTGCCACTAAATGCAATAAAACATAGGTAAGAAAAGCATGGTCAAGTGAACTTGCACGGTTGACGATCTTGAAAACTAGGGTTTCGTAGTAGCAATCCTCGCACTCAGGAAATTCTACCGAGGCAAACAATAACTATAATAAGCACATAGCAATAGGATCACATAACACAACATAACGAAAGTAACATAACACAACAAACAACCAAAACTCAAATCCAAAAGAAAAACTCAAAGAAAACCAATTCAAAGTTTTTTCCTATTCCAAACAATAACTAAAATAGTTTTATATAATAAAAATTCCTTAAAATAACCTAATCATGGTTTTAGGTTAACTTAACAGAAAATGATTCACTAAGCAACTAGGAGCAAAAAGAATTAATTAAAAGCTATTATAAAACTCATTTTAGGCCTAATCCAATTTCTATTAAGAAAATAATTTAAAACTTTTATTAATTATAAATAAAAGTTCATCTACTAGAATGACAGAAACTAACCTAGAATAACTAATCACAAGTTAAAAATAAATTAATTTACTAATTAATTAATTAGGAAAACAGGAACTAGTTAATTAATTAGGATTAATAGGATTCTGTCTAAAACTAATTATTTATTAATCCTAAAATACCCAAATTAATTTCTAGGGTTTGGCAATGTCAAAATAAAGTTGGGGCAAAAAGAATCATGCAAAAATAATTTTTCTAACTCAAGTTATAGCAGATTTGCTATTCTGGCTAAAACAATATTAAAGCATTTTTAATTATTTTTAACATAGCTAAATATATATTTTTCTGAAACTACATAAAATTTGCAATCCAACAAAAAAAGAATCATCAAAAAATATTAAACAGAATAAAAGATATGAACTTTTCAAAACAGGAACTATTCTGTTAAAACAGAAAAACAAAAATAAAGAAAAATGGGCTAAACGGGCCTAACTAACGACCGATGGCGTAATATAAACTAAACGGGCTAGGGTTAAACGAGTCGGGCGGCTAAAAAAATAAAACCCTAACTTAAAAACTAACCGGACTAAACTGGTCGAACCAAGGCGGTTTTTATTAAAACGCAGACTTCTGGGGTCTAATCTACACCATAGATTGGGGATCGGACGTGAGGTGGTGTTCGGTGACTCACCGGAGCTCGACGGCGGGCGGCGGCGGGCAGTGCGTTGGAGCTTCTGGCGTCGGGGAGCCTGGGAGTCGTCGGGAGGATCTGGGGAGGTCGGTGAGGAGTTTGGTGGGGTCGGGAAGATCGGGGTGGGTAGGGCGACGGCGACGAGAATGGCGGCGGCGGATGGCTCGGGCTCCGGCGGCGCGTGAGAGAGAGAGGCGGGGCTCCGGCGAGGGGGGAAGGGGGGACTGGGGTGCGGGGGTCCGGTTTATATAGGCGGGGGCCTCGTCGGGGTAAGGGAGGCGATCGGGGAGCGATCGGGGATCCCGGATCTTTCGGGATCCGGCGATCTCCGGCGAGGTCGGCGTGGCGTGGGGCGGGGGAAGAAGAGGGGTGGGTTCACAAGTGAGAGAGAGAGAGGGGCGAGGGGAGCGGTCGACCGATCGGGAGAGGGTTCGGGCGCGAGGGGAGAGAGTGGGCCGGCTCATGGCTGGTGGGTCAAGGCCTGGGCCTGGCTGGGGGGTTCGGCCGGGCTGGGGGTGGCTGGCTGGCGCCGGGGTTTTCTTTTATTTTTTAATTAAAACAAAAACAAAAATAAAACCTAAACTATAAATAATTTATATAGGGTATATATATACCAAAATGATCAGGGAATATTCCCTTTCATTTGAACATTTTTCCAAAGGCAAAATCCAAACTTTATAAAAATTCATTTTTTCAAATTCAAATAAAATTCAGTTTTGAATCCAAAACTTTTGGCATTGTTTTCTTGACATATTTGGAGTGTCATGTTTGCTCCTCTCATACTTTTGATCAAGTATTTATCAGGCTTAGTTTTTGAAATGTTTCCCACATGCCAAGTTTGAAATTCAAATTCAAAACTCAAAATTTGAAAGAGGGTTTCAAAGCACTTTCAAATGATTTTCAACTTGATTCATTATAACTTCCAACTCCTATTTCATATAATTGAAGAAGTCATTTTATCTTCCCTCATGAAAATCATTGAGTTGCATAAAGCTTTGGATTTGAAAACTTCCCAAATGAAATTCAATTCTTTTTCCAAAACCCTATTCATTTCAAAATGGAAGAAGTCATGTCATCTTCACTCTAGGCTTTGGTATTGGAATGAACTTGAGTTCATGGGGATCCAAAAGGCAAGGGAAAAGTTTTGGGAAAGTCATCTCATTCCCTCTCATTCAATTTTCAAAAGTTTCAAGTTCCACTCAATTTCACTCAATCAATCAGACAAACAATCAGACAACAAGCATAGTTATTTATTTAATATAACATTCCAAAATTTAGAATTTTGGGATGTTACAGGAGTAAACGGAGGGAGTAGTAAAATTTTCTCCTCGTCCTGCGAGCCACTGCACACGTGGGCAAGGGAGCGGGCATAAAGTGTACTAGTAAGCAAGCTTCACCTCATCCTGTGAACCACCGCACCCGTGGGCGGGGGAGACGGCGTACTAAGCAAGCTTCTCCTCGTTCTGCGAGTTGACGGGACACATCAAAGTACTCCAGTGTATAGAGCCTTGCCTCTAAGGTAGGCCCCACATGGTTTGCCTCTTTTTTAACATAACACGTCAAGTCGCAATTTGTTTGTTCACCCGTGGTAGATGATCCTCCCTCCATCAAGTGGACAACCAGTACACGTGTCAAATTACCATGTGGGATGCCTTTTCGTACATAAATGAGCTCGCGGGTGTGGTTGGGAAAGGGACGGGAGTACGTGCGTCATGCGTGCACCTCTTCTCTTCGTGCACGTCCCCCAACTACGTGTGTGTGAGCGAGAGAGATACAAACCTAGACATAATGCGCCGTCCATACCCATGCCTCTACGCAGTCCGACCACCAGTCACCACCACGCCCCACTCCTCCTCACCTTATCTCTCATCTTTCTCCCTCCATTTTTATATACAAGGCCACTATCAAAATTACAATTTGCAGATATACAAGGCCACTAACACTAATCGATGCAATATTAATGGTGTTTGCCTCGTAGTACTAGCAAAGGAGGACATTAATTATACCTTGCATGCATGCAGGAGTGTGAGCATTGGCTTGATGTGCATGAAAGAGAAGAATACACATTAATTTACATGACAAACAAGGAAACAAGGTGGCTAGCAACATTGACTTAGAAGACATTGGTTTTTGCCTTGGTACCTGTAATATGGGCTTGTTGGCTTGTATACAAAAATGGAGTCCGATAAAATTCTTGAGATACCATTTTTCCGATAAAATTCTCGAGATATCATTAGTTTTTGCACATGGGATTACTCCTACATGGGTCAATCACAACAGGTGTTTTGTAAAAAAATGCATCTTGATGTTCTGTGCAATGCACGGGCACCTTGCTAGTCCATGAAAACAACACATGGCAAAATTTCATGGCGAACAAGGGATTTGAATCTACTGGGAGGGGCAGTTTTCATCTTGCCCGGGGTAGCCAAAATATTGGCGACCCTGTTGTCCACCGGTGCCTTTGCCACCGATGAACGAGGAATGGCTCGGGTGCTCATGCATCCTCCAGCGCACACATTGGAGATGAGCTCGCACGAGCTGTGCTTTTTTTTGTCCCACCACGCCGCCCGAGCCAGCCGCAGACCAACCGACGACCCGCAAATTACGCCATCCAACCATAGCCACACACATTATGAGAGCAACTCAACCAACCGGACAAAATTCATGCAAACACGGCGATATTTCATATAAACAATGACGGAAATCATATAAAATACTGGATTTTCATACAAACATGATGGATTTCATTACATTCAAATGAACTACGCGGTGCTAGTTCTGGACATCACATGTATATAATACCTGGCCTAAATAGCCGCCCGCCGATCCATTTGTGTTCATCATGTCCGACAGCATGATCACCGAACTGTCGGGAGCGCCGGAGGTATATGCTTTAGCGCAAAGGACGGCTCGCTTCCCCACTGCCCAACTTATATCATTGGCTGATGCCGAAGATGATGGTGGAAGGGGGCTTCTCCGCTTCCGTGGAGCCCATGCAGGGTCGACGAAGGTCCTCGCAACAAAAGGATTCGGCAAGACACCTGATGTGTATGCCGGCGTCGCTTCCGCGGTGGCCTTCATGGGACCCAAGCGGCGGCGGCCTCCCGTGTTCTACTTCTCCTCGATGATGGTAGCAGACACGGAGGCGCTGGCCACCGACTCGTCGCTCTCCGTGAACCCGGCTTCTGTCCCTGCTTGCATGGCGCGGCCGCCGGGATGGGAGTCTCGGCCACAGAAATGGGAGACGCGGTCACAGACATGGGAGTCACAGTACAAGGCGGCGGCGTGGATGGCAGCGACGACGCCCGTGCGCCGCTCCTCGTCGAGCTGGCCTGGAGCGGCGAGTTGACCGGCTTGGGGCAACAACTGGCTCCGTCGGGCGAGGGGAGGGAGGTGGATCAGCGAGCTGCATAGCTCGTATCCGGCAGGCTCGGCGGGCCACCCAGCTGACTTGGATGCGGGATAACTACTCTTTGTAAGCCATTGTAAGAGTGGACAAAATGGTAAAGGAGGAGATAGGGGAGTGGCGGAGGTGTGCGATCCTTGGCCAGCATTTGACCTTGATTAAATAGGAGATTAAATAGATGGTGGACGGGAAGAGCTCGGCCGGCGTTGGGTTTAATGCCGGCCCAGTCATGAACGGACGTGTGTCCAGAGTGGGTTTCTCGGCTTCCACACGGGCGGGTTTCATGGAGGCGTTTGAATGCAGAAAGGAGGCGTGTTCAGCCGGGCGTGCAACAAGTGGCGCCCTCGACTCTAACATACGACACCGCATCGTTTTTACACTAACATGTGGGATCTTTGGGTACATGGCCTGCATGTCAGTGACCCAATGCAGGCAGCGCACGACAGAGGAACTTTTGGTGGGCCAGGGTGGTCAGAAGCGGGCATTTCACAAACCGATGATTGTTCATTGAGTGTGACATCATCTATTTCATGTAGATAAGCCTACTATATAATGTAAGAGAATTTTAAAATTTTCATATATATGTTGATAGCCCGTTCGATACGTTGTGATTGATAAAGACCGCTGCAAACATCAATGTTTTGCTTATCACAGATAAGATTGATTAATACCCGTAAGAATCCATGTCCTTAACAAAGGGTTCATGCACGTAAGCATGTGTCTTGCGTCGTGTGCTGTGTGCATGCAAGCGTGCGATTGTTGCTTGCGTGCATGGGTACGTTTTAGTGTTTCATGCATGTGTGCGTACGTGCGTGTGTTCATGAGTACATGTGTACGTGTCAGTGTTGCACGCCTGCATGTGTGCGTGTGTTCCTTATGTGTACGTGTCAGTGTTGCACGCCTGCATGTGTGCGTGTGTTCATGCAAGTGTTGCGTGCGTGCATGTGTACGTGCGGGGTGAGGCTACATGTCAGCCGACTGACTTTTTCATCTCTGGTCAGTAGATTTTCCAGCCATTGGATACGAAATCAAGGGCCTGCAGTTTATCTTCAACCTCCACCCCCCTGAGCCGCCAGCCACCACCGGCCGAACCGCCGGCCCCTGCCGCCCACGGCCGGTCCGCGCTGCCCCGCCCGCCCTAAAACCACTCCCCACCGCCGGTCCGCCGTCGCCCCGGCCATCCCTCTAGGCCCCCCCCACGCCGAGCTTTTTCTCTGGTGATCCCCACGCCACCGCCCAATCACCGCCCTCCCCCCACCGCCGGCGACTACCTACCAGAGGTCTCACGACTTCGAATCCCCACCGACCACTAATTTATTACCATTTTTGTCCATCATATACGCGCTGATGGGTGGGCCCTATGGTAATGTGCGCTGCTGAATGTGGACCGCTTGACTGGTCAATTGATCGTGTCATCAACAAATTACGGAGCTGTATGGTGAGCGGTGACCGTATGATCACCCTAAAATGTATTTTATTAACACAGTACAGACTCAAACTACCATTTCTTTCTTTCATATACGCGCTGACAGGTGGGCCCCATGGTTACGCGCCCCGATGGTGCAACACTAGTTACGCCACATGGAACGTTTGACTGGTCAATTGATTGTGTCATCAACAAAATACGGAGTTGTACGGGTGAGCCTATGACCGTATAATCACGAGATGTATTTTTTAACACGGTACAGACGTAAGGGCTCATATATACGCGTAAGCACTCACCGCTATAAGCGCACACACGCAGACCCTACCCCTATGAGCACCTTCGAGAGTGAGCCAACATATGATCTTGAGATTTTACGAAGTCGTGCCTCATAGTCGAGTGGAATGTCTCCTCCCACTGAACGCACATCGCCGGAAAATACTGAAATTGACCCAGGATAAATGCGAGCACTGGGACTTTAACCCTAGTGGGCTCGACAAACCACTGTCCTCCTAACCATCCAACCACATGTTAGTTAGCACCACAAAATTTATGTGGTGACCGTGATGAGCTTATTCTGAAGTCCAGTGACCATATCGTGCTTTCGCTTCAAATACAATGACCGTAAGTGTCGTCAGCAAAATACGGAGCACGCATCAAATACAAAGTCTGTCAGTGTCATCAAGAAAATACGGAGACGTATCATGAGCTAGATACCGTATGATCACCACGAGAATGTATACGGTGACTGTAATGAGCATATTCTGAAGTCCAGTGACCATATAGTGCTTTAGCTTAAAATACAGTGACCGTCACACATGAATGTGTCATGGGCATGCATACTTTTAGAGGGCCGAGAGATAGTTTGTGTGCATACGTGAAAGTGGTGTAGAAAGAGGGGGTGTCCGGTGGAGACAAGGAGAGATATGCCCTTGGTTTCTCTTTCCCGTGACTAATATTTTGGGAGAAAATATAAACATTCGCAATGCAGAACAAATATTTTTGGATGCACCATGCAATTAACTTTCATGTATAACATTGTAGTATTGTATATGCTTATTTTCTTAGTGGCTGATTGTGTGTGTGGTGTGGTGGGCACATCATTTCTAGTTGTGGTGGGTCAACATGAGGACTCATGGGTCGGTTCCATCCTGCGCCACATAGGTTGGACCGAGACGCATTATACGAAGACCCATGTGGAGGACTCGGCGTACAACACGAAGCTACCAAAGTCGTGGAGGACTCTATCCCCACTAGTGACAAGCCGATTATATATGATTTGTAACCCTAGGCCCCAAGTATATTATAGAAGCTTGGGGACTAGTTCATCGATAGTGTACACACACACACAATGCCTGGTATTCACGTGTACTTTGTACACACCCCTATCACTAATATATAATACTAATAGTAGGCTTTTCCCTCAACTTCAAGGGTCCGAACTAGGGTAAAACTTTGCCTCGTATTACCATCCAGCCAAACAGTCAGGGATATCCTACCGAATGATCTGATGGAATCATATCTGCCAACTACTAAGAGAGAGGTGTGTCTGGGGGGGTCGGGGGCAATGTGTGCGAGAGAGGCCTAAAGATAATGTGCATGCGGGAGACACGTAGGCACATATATGTGCGTATACAGGGCTAGTAGAGACCATGTGTGTGTTGATGACCCACAAGTATATGGGATCTATCGTAGTCCTTTCGATAAGTAAGAGTGTCGAATTCAACGAGGAGCAGAAGGAAATGATAAGCGGTTTTCAGCAAGGTATTCTCTGCAAGTACTGAAATAAGTGGAAACAGATAGTTTTGTGATAAGGTAAATTTTAACGAGCAACAAGTAACAAAAGTAAATAAGGTGCAGCTTTGTGGACCAATCCTTTTTGTATCAAATGACAAGCTGGAACAAACTCTTATAATAGTAAAAGCGCTCCCGAGGACACATGGGAATATTGTCAAGCTAGTTTTCATCACACTCATATGATTCGCGTTCGGTACTTTGATAATTTGATATGTGGGTGGACCGGTGCTTGGGTGCTGTTCTTACTTGAACAAGCATCCGCCTTATGATTAACCTCTATTGCAAGCATCCGCAACTACAACAAAAGTATTAAGGTAAACCTAACCATAGCATGAAACATATGGATCCAAATCAGCCCCTTACGAAGCAACGCATAAACTAGGGTTTAAGCTTCTGTCACTCTAGCAACCCATCATCTAATTATTACTTCCCAATGCCTTCCTCTAGGCCCAAATAATGGTGAAGTGTTATGTAGTCGACGTTCACATAACACCACTAGAGGTTAGACAACATACATCTTATCAAAATATCGAACGAATACCAAATTCACATGACTACTAATAGCAAGACTTCTCCCTTGTCCTCAGGAACAAATGTAACTACTCACAAAGCATATTCATGTTCATAATCAAAGGGGATATAATGTGCATAAATGATCTGAACCATATGATCTTCCACCAAATAAACCAACTAGCATCAACTACGAGGAGTAATCAACACTACTAGCAACCTACTAGCACCAATCCCGGACTTGGAGACAAGAATTGTATACAAGAGATGAACTAGGGTTTGGAGATGAGATGGTGCTGGTGAAGATGTTGATGGAGATTGCCCTCTCCCGATGAGTCGAGTGTTGGTGATGATGATGACGATGATTTCCCCCTCCCGGAGAGAAGTGTCCTCGGCAAAGACAGCTCTGGGAGCCCTAGATTGGTTCTCAAGGTTCCGCCTCGTGGCAAGTGAGTCTCGTCCCAAAAGGTTGCTTATGATTTTTTTCTCATCAAAAGACTTCATATAGGAGAAGATGGGCGTCGAAGAGCCACCAGGGGGGCCACGAGGTAGGGGGGCGCGCCCAGGGGGGAGGGGCGTGCCCCCCACCCTTGTGAGCAGGGTGTGGGCCCCCTGGCCTTCATCTTTGGCTACGATTTTTCTTTATTTAATTTAAGATATTCCGTGGAGTTTCAGGACTTTTGGAGTTGCACATGATAGGTCTCCAATATTCACTCCTTTTCCAGCCAGAATTCCAGCTGCCGGCATCCCCCCTCTTCATGTTAAACCTTGTAAAATAAGAGAGAATAGCCATAAGTGTTGTGACATAACGTGAAATAACAGCCCATAATGCGATAAATATCGATATAAAAGCATGATGCAAAATGGACGTATCAATTCCCCCAAGCTTAGACCTCGCTTGTCCTCAAGCTTAAAAGCCGATAACAATAAATATGTCCTCATTTTTAGATGTAGAGGAGTCGATAAAAATAAAATACGGACATGAAGGCATCATGATTATTTCATAACAGCAACATATATAGATTTGTCATATGATTACTTATGTTCAAGTGATGATCTTTTCACAATGCAAAAGTATGAATCAGAAACCTTATTAGGCACTAACAAATTATAACCTCGCCATTGAAACAATTGCAATTTATCATAACATCGGAAAGAGTCTATGTCAGAGCTTAAAAGCAAGTCCACATACTCAACTATCACTTAGTCCTTCATAATTGCTAACACTCACGCAATACTTGTGGTTATGAAGTTTTAATCAGACACAGAGAAAGATTGGGGCTTATAATGTTGACTCCAAACTTATTCACCTTTGGGTGATGTCAACAATAATAGTTCATGCAATCGTACATCCAATTGGATATATATATATATATCAGGATCACCCCACCAAGAAGTGCTTGCCAAAGGATAAAATGAAAAAGGGAAAGGTGAAGATCACCTTGACTCTTGCATAAGATAGAAGATAATAATAAAAGATAGGCCCTTCACAGAGGGAAGCAGAGGTTGCCATGCGCCTTTTATGGTTGGATGCACAAAATCTTAATGCAAAAGAACGTCACTTTATATTGCCCCTTGTCTGTGAACCTTTATTATGCAAATTGTCGCTTTTATTAAGCGCCCACAACAAGTTCGTACAAAGCTTATTTCTCTGCACTAATAAGTCATGCATATTTAGAGAGCAATTTTTATTGCTTGCACCAATGACACCTTACTTGAAGGATCTTACTCAATCCATAGGTAGATATGGTGGACTCTCATGGCTAAACTGGTTTAAGGGTATTTGGAAGCACAAGTAGTATCTCTACTTGGTGCTGAGAATTTGCTAGCGTGAGGGGGAAAGGCAAGCTCAACATGTTTGAATGATCCATGACAATATACTTTAACTGAGATGTGAGAAAACATAACCCATTACGTTGTCTTCCTTGTCCAACATCAACTCTTTAGCATGTCATACTTAATGAGTGCTCCCAATTATGAAAGATGTCAATGATAGTATATCTATATGTGAAACCTCTCTCTCCTTATTACTTCCTATTAATTGCCACGATGACCAAAGCTATATTTGCCAACTCCTAACAACTTTTTAATCATCATACTCTTTCTATGTGAAGTCATTACTCTCAATAAGATCAATATGAACTCTTTGTTTCTTTTTATTCTTTTCTTTTATTCACCCAGGATCATGGCAAAGTAATCAAGCCCTTGACTCAACACTAATCTTTATTCCTCCGGAGTTATGGTTTCAATAACATTGGTTTCAACGTTTATAGGATTACCTGAGATATAATGTTTGATTCTTCGACCGTTCACCACCTTCAGATTTGTGCCTTCGAAGTTGTTGTTTTTTATGGCACCGGAACGATAGACCTCCTCGATAACGTAGGGACCTTCCCATTTAGAGAGAAGTTTTCCTGCAAAAAATCTTAAACGAGAGTTGTATAGAAACACATAATCACCTACATTAAACTCACGCTTTTGTATCCTTTTGTCATGCCATCTTTTAACTTTTTCTTTAAACAATTTGGCATTTTCATAGGCTTGGGTTCTCCATTCATCAAGTGAGCTAATATCAAATAACCTCTTCTCACCAAAGAAGTTTGAAATCATAGTTGAGCTCTTTAATAGCCCAATATGCCTTATGTTCTAGTTCGAGAGGTAAGTGACATGCTTTTCCATAAACCATTTTATACGGAGACATACCCATAGGATTCTTATATGAAGTTCTATAGGCCCATAATGCATCATCAAGTTTCTTGGACCAATTCTTTCTAGACCTATTAACAGTCTTTTGCAAAATTAATTTGAGCTCTCTATTACTCAATTCTACTTGACCACTAGATCAAGGGTGATAAGGAGATGCAATTCTATGATTAACATCATATTTAGCAAGCACCTTATGGAAAGCACCATGAATAAAGTGTGAACCACCATTAGTCATTAAATATCTAGGGACTCCAAACCTTGGAAAAATAACTTCCTTAAGCATTTTAATAGAAGTGTTATGATCAGCACACCCACTTAGTAACGTAATCAACAGCAACTAAAATATGAGTGTATCCATTAGAAGCAGGAAAAGGTCCCATATAATCAAAGCCCCAAACATCAAATGGTTCAATATGAATAATTCATAGGCATTTCTTGACGTCTACTAATATTACCAATTCTTTGACATTCATCACAAGACAAAACAAACTTACGGGCATCCTTGAAGAGAGTAGGCCAATAAAAACCAGATTGCAATACCTTATGTGCAGTTCTATCTCCAGCGTGGTGTCCTCCATAAGCTTCGGAGTGACACTTGCGTAGGATTTGTTCCTATTCATGCTCAGGTACACAACGTCTAATAACACCATCTACTCCTTCTTTATAAAGATGTGGATTATCCTAAAAGTAATGTGTCAAATCATAAAAGAACTTTTTCTTTTGTTGGTATGTGAAGCTAGGTGGTATAAATTTAGCAACAATATAATTAGCATAATCAGCATACCATGGAGTGCTACGAGAAGTACTTATGACATTTAATTGCTCATCAGGAAAGCTATCATCAATAGGTAGTGGGTCATCAAGAACATTCTCTAACCTAGATAAGTTATGCGCAAGCTGGGTTCTCAGCTCCTTTTCTATCAACAATATGCAAATCAAATTCTTGCAGCAAGAGAACCCATCTAATAAGTCTAGGTTTAGCATCTTTCTTTTCCATAAAATATTTAATAGCAGCATGATCGGTGTGAATAGTTACTTTAGAATTATAAGGTCTGAATTTATCACAACCAAATACAACTGCTAAGAGTTCCTTTTCGGTAGTAGCATAATTTCTTTGAGCATTGTCTAGAGTCTTACTAGCACAATGGATAACATTTAATTTCTTATCAACTCTTTGCCCTAGTACAGCACCTACAGCATAATCACTAGCATCACACATAATTTCAAAGGGTAAGTTCCAATCAGGTGGCTGAACAATAGGTGCGGAGACTAATGCTTTCTTAAGTATTTCAAATGCTTCTACACAATCATCATCAAAGACAAATGGTACATCTTTTTGTAATAAATTAGTCAGAGGCCGAGAGATTTTTGAGAAGTCTTAAATGAACCTCCTATAAAATCCGGCGTGACCAAGGAAACTTCTTATACCTTTGATGTCCTTGGGACATGGCATCTTTTCAATAGCATCAACTTTGGCTTTATCAACTTCAATACCTCTTTCAGAAACTTTGTGCCCCAAGACAATACCTTCATTAACCATAAAGTGGCACTTTTCCCAATTCAAGACAAGATTAGTTTCTTCACATCTCCAAAAACTTCGATCAAGATTGCTCAAGCAATCATCAAAAGAGGATCCATAGACGGAAAATTCGTCCATGAAAACCTCACAAATCTTTTCACAAAAATCAGAGAATATAGCCATCACGCATCTTTGAAAGGTAGCAGGAGCATTACATAAACCAAAAGGCATACGTCTATAAGCAAAAGTACCAAAAGGGCATGTAAAAGTAGTATTTGATTGATCTTTAGCCGTATCATTTATTTGAGAGATTCCAGTTTAAACATCTAGAAAGTATTTGTGTGTATGTTTGCATATTATTTCTAGCATTTGATCAATAAATGGTAAGGGGTAATGATCTTTCTTAGTAGCTTTATTTAATTTGCGGAAATCAATTACCATCCTATAACCTATGATAATTCTTTGCGGGATCAATTCATCTTTATCATTAGGGACAACAGTAATACCTCCCTTCTTAGGGACACAATGAACAGGACTTACCTAATCGACTATCAAAGAACGGGATAAATTATACCTGCCTCCGTAAGCTTGAGTATTTCCTTCCTTACCACTTCTTTCATTTTAGGATTCAAACGTCGTTGAGGATCACATACTGGTTTAGCATCCGCTTCCAAATTTATTTTATGCTGACATAGAGTGGGACTAATGCCCTTAAGATCATCGTGAGTATATCCAATAGCTGCACGGTGCTTCTTCAGAGTTTTCAATAATCTTTCTTCTTCATGCTCTGAAAGGTTAGCACTAATAATAACAGGATATATTTTCTTTTCATCAAGATAAGCATATTTAAGATTATCAGGCAACGGTTTAAGCTCAAACACGGGATCACCCTTGGGTGGAGGAGGATCCCCTAGGATTTCAACAGGCAAATTGTGTTTTAGAATAGGTTCATGTTTAAAGAATATTTCATCTATTTCCCTTCTTACATTCATAAACATATTATTTTCATGGTCTAGCAAATAGTGTTCTAAAGGATCACTAGGAGGTACAGCAATAGAAGCAATACCAATAATTTCATCCTTACTAGGCAATTCTTCCTCACGATGTTGTTTACTAAATTTAGAGAAATTAAACTCATGAACCATATCATCCAAGCCAATAGTAACAACATCCTTTTCGCAGTCTATCTTAGCATTTACAGTATTCAAGAAGGGTCTACCAAATATAATGGGGCAAAAGCTATCTTGTGGAGAACAAAGAACAAGGAAATCAGCAGGATATTTAGTTTTCCCACACAAGACTTCAACATCTCTAACAATTCCCACTGGCGATATAATATCTCTATTGGCAAGCTTAATTGTAACATCAATATCTTCTATCTCAGCGGGTGCAATTTCATTCTTAATTTCTTCATATAAAGTATGTGGTATAACACTAGCACTCGCACCCATATCACATAAGCCATGATAACAATGATCTCCTATTTTAACAGAAATAACAGGCACGCCTACCACAAGTCTATGTTTATCTCTACCACAGGGTTTAGCTATTCTAGCAGTTTCACCAGAGAATTCAATGACATGCCCATCAATATTCTCAGACAAGAGATCTTTAACAATAGCAATATTAGGTTCTACTTTAACTTGCTCAGGAGGTGTATAAGTTCTAGTATTGCTTTTACGAACAATAGTTGAAGCTTTAGCATGATCCTTTACTCTAGCAGGGAAAGGTGGTTTCTCAACATAAGAGGTGGGAACAATAGGATCATTATAAGTGATGGTCTTTTCTTCAACTTTAATAGGTGCAGCTACTTTTACTTCTATGGGAGGATGATATTTAAACCACTTCTCCTTGGGGAGATCAACATAAGTAGCAAAAGATTCACAGAAGGAAGCTACTATCTCAGAGTCAAGTCCATATTTAGTGCTAAATTTACGGAAAATATCGGTACCCATAAAAGATTTAACACAATCAAACTTAGGTGTCATACCTGACTCCTTACCTTCGTCGAGGTCCCAATCTTCAGAGTTGCGTTTAATTCTATCCAATAAATTCCATCTGAATTCAATAGTCTTCATCATAAAAGAGCCAAAGACAAGAAGTATCGAGCATGGTGCGATTGTTATCAGAAAGCCGAGCATAAAAATTCTGAAGAATTGTTTCTCTTGAGAGCTCATGATTGGGGCATGAATATAACATTGATTTAAGCCTCCCCCAAGCTTGAGCGAAGCTTTCTCCTTCGTGAGGCCAAAAATTATATATGTAACTGCGATCACGATGAACACCATGCATAGGGTAATACTTTTGATGAAATTCCAATTCCATTTTTTTTAGTTCCACGATCTCATGTCATCACCTAGCTTATAACATGTCGATGCGTCTCCCTCCAAAGATAAAGGGAAAGCCTTCTTCTTAACAACATCATCGGGTATACCTGCAAGCTTAAATAATCCACAAATATCATCCAAATAGCGTAGATGCTCATCGGGATGCTTTGTCCCATCTCCTGTAAAAGTATTAGCTAGCAGTTTTTCCATAATACCCGAAGGAAATACAAAAGGAGTTTCATTTTCAATAGGTTCAGTAGGTTGAGGAGCAACTCTTTGCTCTACTGGACGGGGTGAAGATACCCCGAACAAGCCCCTCAGAGATTCAGTTTCCATAGTAACAAGTGACAGAAAATTTCAGCACACTATATAAAATTTTCCTTACCAAATTCCACTTACCAAAGGTGCTACACTCCCGCCAACGGCCGTAAAAAGAGTCTTGATGACCCACAAGTATACGGGATCTATCGTAGTCCTTTTGATAAGTAAGAGTGTCGAGCCCAACGAGGAGCAGAAGGAAATGATAAGCGGTTTTCAGCAAGGTATTCTCTGCAAGTACTGAAATAAGTGGTAAGAGATAGTTTTGTGATAAGGTAAATTGTAACGAGCAACAAGTAACAAAAGTAAATAAGGTGCAGCAAGGTGGCCAATCCTTTTTGTAGCAAAGGACAAGCGGAACAAACTCTTATAATAGGAAAAGCGCTCCCGAGGACACATGGGAATATTGTCAAGCTAGTTTTCATCACGCTCATATGATTCGCGTTCGGTACTTCGATAATTTGATATGTGGGTGGACCGGTGCTTGGGTGCTGTTCTTACTTGAACAAGCATCCCACTTATGATTAACCTCTATTGCAAGCATCCGCAACTACAACAAAAGTATTAAGGTAAACCTAACCATAGCATGAAACATATGCATCCAAATCAGCCCTTACGAAGCAACGCATAAACTAGGGTTTAAGCTTACATTACTCTAGCAACCCATCATCTAATTATTACTTCCCAATGCCTTCCTCTAGGCCCAAATAATGGTGAAGTGTTATGTAGTCGACGTTCACATAACACCACTAGAGGTTAGACAACATACATCTTATCAAAATATCGAACGAATACCAAATTCACATGACTACTAATAGCAAGACTTCTCCCTTGTCCTCAGGAACAAACGTAACTACTCACAAAGCATATTCATGTTCATAATCAGAGGGGATATAATGTGCATAAAGGATCTGAACATATGATCTTCCACCAAATAAACCAACTAGCATCAACTACGAGGAGTAATCAACACTACTAGCAACCTACTAGCACCAATCCCGGACTTGGAGACAAGAAATGGATACAAGAGATGAACTAGGGTTTGGAGATGAGATGGTGCTGGTGAAGATGTTGATGGAGATTGCCCTCTCCCGATGCGAGGAGCGTTGGTGATGATGATGATGATGATTTCGCCCTCCCGGAGGGAAGTGTCCCAAGAAGACAGCCTCTGCCGGAGCCCTAGATTGGTTCCGCCAAGGTTCCGCCTCGTGGCGTGAGTCTCGTCGAAAGGTTGCTTATGATTTTTTTCTCATCGAAAGACTTCATATAGGAGAAGATGGGCGTCGGAGAGCCACCAGGGGGCCCATGAGGTAGGGGGCGCGCCCAGGGGGAGGGGCGCGCCCCCCACCCTTGTGAGCAGGGTGTGGGCCCCCTAGCCTTCATCTTTGGCTACGATTTTTCTTTCTTTATTTTAAGATATTCCATGGAGTTTCAGGACTTTTGGAGTTGCACAGGATAGGTCTCCAATATTCACTCCTTTTCCAGCCAGAATTCCAGCTGTCGGCATCCCCTCTCTTCATGTTAAACCTTGTAAAATAAGAGAGAATAGCCATAAGTTTTGTGACATAACGTGAAATAACAGCCCATAATGTGATAAATATCGATATAAAAGCATGATGCAAAATGGACCTATCATGTGTATATATGCATGTGAGAGAAATAGTGTTTTCCAACTGAGATTAGTGAAAAGAGTGGTACATAGTAGTCAGAGAGAGAGAGAGAGAGAGAGAGCATGTGCGTGAGACACCTCGACACCCCGAGAGAGATTGTGAGCATGTGTGAAAGAGAAATGCTGATGCATATAAAGTGTGTGCACTTATGCGTTAGATAGAGAGAGATATAGCGCGTTTGTCGGGGTTATCTTGCGGGCGGGTTCGCAAGACAACAGATGCCACGAGGTGGCTTGTGGTGAGGGAAAGACTGCTCTGGAGGTCAAGGGACGGATTGGGCAAACATCACATGGTGATTTACCCAGGTTCGGAGCTCTCCGGAGAGATAATACCCCTACTCCTGCATGTCTGATGATATATGCAGTGTACACGTAGCAGTACGGAGTTGCTCCTGGAGCTGTATCACATAAGGCTGCTATGGATCACTAGCCTCATGTATATATGTGTGTATGAGCACAAGTGTGTGCGTGAGTGCTCTTGGCACTAATAGAGTGTAGTATGGATGGATGTGTGGCATTGGACCCCTTGTGGCTTGTGGCTGAATGAGTGACCGTGAGGGGATGTGGATGGATGGGTATGTGCTTGCTTATATATGTGTAGCTAGCTTAGTATGTAGGCTAGGTGGGCATGAGTGTGTACTTGGGATGTAAGCTACAGTGTGTAGCTTACATCCCAAGCCATGCTTGCTTGCATGCTAGGCTAAGTTTTGTCCCTGGGGCATTTTATAAATCAATGCCCGGGGGACAAAGTACACTATAGATGATGTCGCCTGTGACGAGTGAAGAGTGTGTGCTTTATCAGCAACAGTGGCTGCGGTATGGCTGTGTTGTCTGTGTCGCGTCAGATGGAACGCCGTAGTTGACTTCGCGTAGCAGGCCGGCTGAAGCAGCCGGACAGGGACCCGGCCAGGCGGCCGGGTTGAGAAGTCCGGCCGGGTTGAGGGACTTGGCCGGGTCGAGCAACCTGGCCAAGTGTGACCCGGATTGAGGGGCGTTGCTGGCCCCGATGTTTTTGAAGTGTCGTTCGCCGTCTTGGGCCTACCCGGGGGTCATACCCCCCGTCGGTAGCCTCTGAGCCTCCGGGCAACTTGGAAAAGTTGCGCGGAGGGTTTTAGCAGGCGTTGATGAAGCAGTAGATGTCGATGACGGACGACCGCGGACCGCAGCCGGCGCGGCTTGCTTCTGGTGGGGGCGCGCGAGCGCACCCACTTGGTGTAGCCTCCGAGCCTCCGGGCAACTTGGAAAAGTTGGGCGGAGGGTCTTTGTTGTTGATGATGAAGCCGACCGTGACATCGATGGTGCCGGGCACGGACGCGGAGTTCGCCGGCGGGAGGGCGCGGGGCCCTGCCGGACGCGGACGCGGAGTCCGCCAGCTGAGTGGGGGCGCACAAGCGGTATAGCCTCCAAGCCTCCGGGCGACTCAAAGAGTTGGCCGGAGGGTCTTGCTGTCGATGATGAAGCCGACGGTGACGTTGAGGGTGCCGGGCGCGGATACGGAGTCCACCGGCAGGAGGGCGTGGGGCCCTGCCGGATGCGGACGCGGAGTCCGCCGACTGAGTGGGGGCGCGCGAGCGCACCCACTGGGTGTAGCCTCCGGGCGACTCGAAGAGTTGGCTGGAGGGTCTTGCTGTTGATGATGAAGCCGATGGTGACGTCGAGGGTGCCGGGCGCGGACGCGGAGTCCGCCGGTGGGAGGGCGCGGGGCCCTGCCGGACGCGGACACGGAGTCCGCCGGCTGATTGGGGGCGCGCGAGCGCACCCACTTGGTGTAGCCTCCGAGCCTCCGGGCGACTCGAAGAGTCAGCCGGAGGGTCTTGCTGTTGATGATGAAGCCGACGGTGACATTGAGGGTGTCGGGCGCGGACGCGGAGTCCGCTGGCTAGAGGGCGCGGGGCCCTGCCGGACGCAGACGCGGAGTCTGCCGGTTGAGTGGGGGCGCATGAGCGCACCCACTTGGTGTAGCCTCCGAGCCTCCGGGCGACTCGAAGTCGGCCGGAGGGTCTTGCTGTTGATGATGTGGACAGCGGTGATGGAAACGCTGGTTGCGGCCGGTGTCGGGCCCGCAACCCGCATGTAGCCTCCAAGTCTCTGGGTGAGGAGGGGGTTCCCCATAGCGATGATCGTGCAAAAGACAAGGTTAGTCGGTGCAGATATATGAAATATTTGCTTTTTAGCATTGCAAGTTTTATGCGGAGGGTGCCGACTCGGTTTCGTCCGAGCCCCCTTCAGTCTTTTTCATGTCCCCTCCGCTCTTTGGCTTTGCCTCTTGTTAGCTAGACAGTCCGGAGCCGGTCTGTAGCTGTTACGAAGAGTGGCCGCGGAGTGGAGCGTACAATACTCGGACTACAGGAGCGGATTCGACCGAGTAGATACTCATAAAGGAAACAGCCGGGTTGCCCAAGCCGTCTTCTCCCGGACGTTTTTTGCGTGGGGTGTCCTCCAGCTTTTGCTCTCGCTTGCCGTACAGCTGCGCTGCGGTCTGTGGCTGAGAGCCGTCCGCGGGAACGAACGTATCGGGCCGAGCGGCCAGCCTACGGGCTGAGACTAGTCGGCACCGGGGCGAATAGTGATGCAACTGTAATAAAGGCGGAGGTGGTCCCCGAGGGCTGCTCGGGGTTATCCATGTTTGCGCGTGGCGCCAAAGTATGCGGGTGAGGATCTCACATTGATTTTCGTGTAGACGAGGTGGAGGTTGTCGATGAAAACCGACGCTGCTTGGCGCTAGCGCGCCAACACACCCACTGGGGGTAGCCCTCGAGCCTATGGGTGCTTGAAGGGGATCCCGACCGGTCAGGCCCGACCGACCAGGTGTCGAGGCAGACGAGCTGCCGGACCGGCTTGGCACAGCTGGCCAGGCGCTAAAATGGGCAGGCAGGGTCGCCCGCGTTTGTGCAGAAATAAAAGTTCTCGGAATGGAACAAAACTTTGCAAGGATTTATTATATCAATAATAAAAAAATTCTGGAGCCAAGACCTACAGGAGAGGGGCACCTGGGTGGGCACAACCCACTAGGGCGCGCCCCCTCTCCTGGCGTGCCCAGGTGGGTTGTACCCACCTGGTGGCCCCGTAGGCAACCCCCCTGATACTATAAAAGCACATATTTCCAGAAAAATCAGGGAGAAAGAATTATTGCGATCCACGAGACGGAGTTGTCGCCAAGCCCTGTTCTTCCTCGAGAGGGCAGATCTGGAGTCCGTTTGGGGCTCAGCAGAGGGGGATCTTCGTTCTTCGTCATCACCAACCCATCTCCATCACCAATTCCATGATCCTCCCCACCGGGAGTGAGTAATTCCTTCGTAGGCTCGCTGGTCAGTGAGGAGTTGGATGAGATTCATCATGTAATCGAGTTAGTTTTGTTAGGGCCTGATCCCTAGTATCCACTATGTTCTTAGATTGATGTTGCTATGACTTTGATATGCTTAATGCTTGTCACTTTGGGCCCGGGTGCCATGAACTCAGATCTGAACCGTTTATGAATTCATCATTATATCCATGTTTTAGATCCGATCTTGCAAGTTATAGTCACTTACTACGATTATGATCCGACAACCCCGGAGTGACAACAACCGGGCCCACTCTCGATGATGACCGTAGTTTGAGGAGTTCATGTATTCACTATGTGTTAATGCTTTGTTCTGATTCTCTATTAAAAGGAGGCCTTAATATCCCTTAGTTTCCAATATGGACCATGCTGCCACGGGAGGGTAGGACAAAAGATGCCATGCAAGTTCTTTTAATAAAGCACGTATGACTATTTATGGAATACATGCCTACATTATATCGATGAACTGGAGCTAGTGTCGTATCACCCTAGGTTATAACAGTCACATGATGAATATCATCATACAAGTCACCGATCCAATGCCTACGAATTTATCACATATTGTTCTTGCTAAGTTACTACTTTGCTATCGCTATCAATTCTTTGCTACAATATCACTGCTACCACTGTTATTGTTACCGTTACTACTGCTGCTATCATGAAAACTATCAAACTACTTTTCTACTGATCACTTTGCTGCAGATAACCAGGTGTGGTTGAATTGACAACTCAGCTGCTAATACCTTTAAATATTCTTTGGCTCCCCTTGTGTTGAATCTATAAATTTGGGTTAAATACTTACCCTCAAAAACTGTTGCAATCCCCTATACTTGTGGGTTATCAGCGGCAAAGTGATCCTTATATGCGATCGATCCCATTTTGTCATTTCTAAAGGACACGTTCTATGGCAGCGGCTTTGGATCCTCGCCAAGTCAGATCTCATCGACCACGACCATGAGGAGGGCACCCACAAAGGTTCTTCCAAGGTGAAATAGCCCATCTGTGACATCAGAGAGTGCACCATGGGTCTGTGCTCTTCCAACTGGAAGGATCACGTCCATGAAATGTGAGGCAACATCCTATCAGCAAATCTTACCTTTTCTAGCTTGTCAACCCGTACCCTTTGTTTTAGTAGCATTTGTCGTGCGGTGTTATAATGGTGTCATGTTTAATTATTTCAGTTGTGCAAAAATGTATTGTTTAATAGGGCTATGTGATGTTTAAGTATGAATTGTCCACTTCAGTTTCACGAATGGCTATATTTGCTTGTTTATAGTGAGTAGATGCCTTGTTTATCTGTGTTTGGTTGTTAGGTTGGTTGCAGTGAGCATTTTTCCAGTTATCGAGTTGATGCCTTGTTTATATGTATTTGGTTCTTAGTTTGGTTGCAGTGAGCATTTATCCAGTTATCAAGCAGATGCCTTGTTTATCTGTATTTGGTTGTTGGGTTGCTTTTTTAGCATTTGTCCAGTTTTCAAGAAGATGCCTTGTTTATCTGTATTTACTTGTTAGGTTGGTTGCAGTGAGCATTTGTCCAGTTTTCAAGCATATTCCATGTTTATCTCTATTTTCTTGTTAGGTTGGTTGCAGTGAGACTCTGTCCAGTTTTCAATGGCTATATTTGGTTGTTATACTGATCATTTATGCCTTGTTTATTTCAGTCATTCACAATGTGTTGTTCATTATGTGCAAGTCGAACTGTGCCGCTCATTGCATCAATACCAGTTTGAACGGCTATATTTGGATCCGATTATGACAGTGTAGTTAACACATGCCCTTTATTTCAGTTTTACACATTTATCCAAAGGTGATGTTTAAGCATTACCTACGTTCTATTCATTTTCAACAATACCAGTTTGAATTGCAATAGTTGATGGCTGTTAAGCCTGCTGTCGGTAACATTGCCTTTCATTTTATATATGATTTAACAGCATGCTGAAACCAACACATTCAACCTGTCATTTGGAGATGATGTTGTTACCTTTGATATATTTGTTTGATGTTAAGGTTGTTGTACTTATCATGCCTTTCCACTACTTATGCAGGACAACAACGGGAGTGGCCACCATTTCCGCTGAGGTTAGCTTCATCCCTTGGCTTGTACTCCCCCGTCGTTCCATAATTTAGTGCATATAGATCCAGGCCTGGACACTTGTTAGCTTCTAATATTGACTTGTTGCTTGTAGGTACATATGCCCTTAGCAAGGATCCACACATCGACCCTTTTTGCGTATGGGGCAATGAGATATTCATGAACAAGCATTAAGTGAGGAAACTTATAAGGTTTATTAGCAAAAAGATATGAATGGTGGCAAGCAAATTATTTATTTATGCTCTATCCAACGCAACAGTGAGTTGTAGGATGCTAACTACAAACTCTGCAGCCTTCTCTTTTTACTGCCCATAATGAGTTGTTAGACAACAATGTCTGAATCTTTTTCGTTCGCAGTGGTTCCCGAAGCAGTTCACTCAAGATTACCTTGCAAAGTACATGATTGGTGGACACCCAATGAAGGTTAAAGTATTTCATCCAGACTACAATGAGCATCGAGAAGTCGTAATGAAGACAGTGAAGGATGGGCGGGCAACCATCACAAGGGGTTGGCCTAGAGTCGTGCGCGCATTATGCATGGAGGAGGGCACAATATGGGCATTCCGCTCCAGCTTCTCTAGCAACCAGAATGTCTTTCGCCTCTCTCTTTACAGTCTTTAGTACAACGGTGGTTCATCATTCTTTACTTGGTGCTTCTGTAGTTCTTCAAAGATAATGCATTCTGCATCGAATTATGCATTCGTGGTTGAACCTATATTTGTAATAAACATGGTTGGATATGAAATAAGTGATTGCCTACTATCAAATTCAAAATATATGATTTTTAAATTAGAGATTAATTAGGGATTACACTACACACGGTTGGCGAAAGCAAAACATTTGCGATAGACGTGGAGATCGGACACGTTTCTAGGATCCGCTACGTGTGCAATCAATCTCCACTACACACATGATCAGCCAAGAAAAAACATGTGCGATCAATCTCCACTGCACACACGATCAACCAAGAAAAAACGTGTGCAATTAACAACAGCATCGCACACATTTCTTTCTTATTAAATGTTTGTGATAGTCACCTTATCACACACGCTTCAAAATTATAGACTGTTTGTGATGTTGTGCGCATCGCAAACATTTGGTACTTCTTGGATTAATGGTCTGGGATGTACATACTAATGGAAACGTAGTCCTTGGATGGACTGTGTGGAATGTACATACGAACGGAAAGGTTTAGCGGGGACTGACTGTGTGGGATGTGCTTACAGCCGGAAACGGTTTCGCATGTATAATTGTATTTCTTTAGCACTACAGTGCGTATAACCGTATTTGAGCGCACGCCGGTCGCACACGGCCTCATTTTGCCAAGCGTTTGTGCCAGGAGGACCCCCCCCCTATCGCAGTCACTCACTTGGCAACGGTTCCAAATGTCGTCATGGAAAGGGGTTAAAAACCGTTTGTATAGCATCGATGCGTACCAGTGCTAATTCAATCTCGTTACCGTCAAGTCTCTTTACTCGTTCCATAATGCATCATCCTGCAACTAACTCATTAGTCACTTTGCTTGCAAGGCTTCTTATGATGTGCATTACCGAGAGGGCCCAGAGATACCTCTCCGATACTCGGAGTGACAAATCCTAATCTCGATCTATGCCAACCCAACAAACACCTTCAGAGATACCTGTAGAGCATCTTTATAATCACCCAGTTACGTTGTGACGTTTGATAGCACACAAGGCATTCCTCCTGTATCCAGGAGTTGCATAATCTCATAGTCGAAGGAATATGTATTTGACATGAAGAAAGCAGTAGCAATAAAACTGAATGATCATTATGCTAAGCTAATGAATGAGTCTTGTCCATCACATCATTCTCCTAATGATGCGATCCCGTTCATCAAATGACAACACATGTCTATGGCTAGGAAACTTAACCATCTTTGATTAACGAGCTAGTCAAGTAGAGGCATACTAGGGACACCGTATTTTGTCTATGTATCCACACATGTATCAAGTTTTAGGTTAATGCAATTCTAGCATGAATAATAAACATTTATCATGAATATAAGGAAATATAAAATAACAACTTTATTATTGCCTCTAGGGCATATTTCCTTCAGATGGAACATGAGGGGATATTTGTTCTACCTTTAGCTCCTCGTTGGGTTCGACGCTCTTATTTATCGAAGAAGTCTACAAATGATCCCCTATACTTGTGGGTTATCAAAGGTCAACGACCCAACTCAGATCAAATATCAAGATCTCATTAAGCGTGTTATTTGATGTATTCGCGGATACCGACCAGGGACCAGGCCCACCTGTCTCCTAGGTGGTCATTGTCGGTGTCAAAACTAGCGGATCTCGGGTAGGGGCTCCCGAACTGTGCGTCTAAGGCTAATGGTAACAGCAGGTGGGGGACACAATGTTTACCCAGGTTCGGGCCCTCTCTATGGAGGTAATACCCTACTTCCCGCTTGATTGATCTTGATGATATGAGTATTACAAGAGTAGATCTACCACGAGATCGTAGAGGCTAAACCCTAGAAGCTAGCCTATGATTATGATTTTTGTTGTCCTACGGACTAAACCCTCCGGTTTATATAGACATCGGACGGGGCTAGGGTTACACAGAGCCGGTTACAGAGAAAGGAATCTACATATCCGAACTGCCAAGCTTGCCTTCCACGCAAAGGAGAGTCCCACCCGGACACGGGACGAAGTCCTCAATCATGTATCTTCATAGTCCAACAATCCGGCATAAGCATATAGTTTGGCTGTTCGAGGACCCCTTAATCCAGGACTCCCTTAGTAGCCCCTGAACCAGGCTTCAGATTGTCTTTGGCATTGCAAGGCGGGTTCCTTCTCCGAATACCCCAAAGAAGATTTTGAATGCAAGGATCGTGTCCGGCTCTGTAAAACAAATTCCACATACCACCGTAGAGAGCACAATATTCCACAAGTCTAATTTGCCGACAACTTTTACCTAGCGTGATATCACACCGCGGCCTGGTTATTATCGAAACCGTTTTTCCCAGCCTGGCACTACACGTCTTGAGAGGCGGTTTTATTGGCACGTCTTGTCGAAGCGGAGATCGTGTTCCCCTTATAACGGGATTCTCATCAATACGGGCGTGGGTAACCCAACCGCTCCATTAATATGACTCCTTGGTTTAGGCAAGTTCCAAACGGCCGCGCGGAGAACGCTTGATATTCTTCCTCTATATAAAGAGGTCAAGACCTGTCCTTTTCTTTACACGCCCGATCCTTCCCTTCCCCTACCTCGAGTTCCAACACCCAAGGTTCAGTCTAAGCACTCCGGACCTTCAACCATGTCCGGATCCAACCTTCAAGGCCGGTGGATGGCCTCTTCCATCACAGAGGAGGACATCAAGAAGCTTAGGGAGGCTAGGTATCTGACCGCCGAAATCCTTCACAGGCTACCTGCTCAAGGGTAGGTTATCCCCACTCCCGAACCCAACGAGAGTGTCATATCCATCTCCCACTTCCTCCGAGGGCTAGGCTTTTGTCTTGATCCCTTCGTTAGAGGGCTCATGTTCTATTACGGGCTAGATTTTCATGATCTAGCTCCAGATTCCTTCCTTCACATCTCGTCGTTTATCGTCGTGTGTGAGGCCTTCCTCTGCATTACCCCACTGTCGGGGGAACTGATCCACGGACACCTATGGGACCGGCGGACCGAGCCCCTTTCGGTTCGGCGGGGGGCGGAGGTCGCGCGAAGAGCAGATCGAGGCGAAGCACACGAGCAGTTTAGCCAGCTTCGGAGCTCTCCGGAGAGATAATACTCCTACTGCTGCATGTCTGAGTGTACTGAGTTCTTGCTCGGAGCGCTTGAGTGCTACAAAGACACGCTTAGCTGCTAACGAGACCGAGCGTGAGTGTTTTTCTACCTTCCGAACCCCCCTCTACGTTGCGCATGGGCCTCCTTTTATATGCTCAAGGGGTCACCGACAGGTGGCAACGTAGACAAGGATAAAAATGGAAAGGTGTTGCGGTTGGTACAACTACCTATACAGTGTACCATACCTAACCCTGACGGCAGGGGACAAAGGCATTAAATGCCCGTCTGCGTCACCCAAATAGTGCAAAAAGGGACCGTCAGGGACGCCACCGCTTGCCACGATGGCAATCTTGTCAGTGCCGCTTGCCACCGTGCACCGCTGGCTGCACAGCCTTTTTCCACGCACGCCTGGAAAGGTCCCAGGGCAACACGTTGGTGGATGTGCTGGAGCGCGGGTACAGAGTGGTAGCTTGCCGCGGCAAGCGCCTTGCCGCGGTCGTTGTCTTGTCGCGTCCGGAAGCTTGTCGCTCACCGGGCCTCGCTGGGACGCGTGGCGCGTCGCGGCAAGTCCCTTGAGATGCCTTGGTTGGCCTTCCCGGCAAGCTCCTCTTGTCGGGGCCTTATCTCCTTGGCCTTAATACTTTGTTCTTGAATGGCTCCAAAGGAACCACGGAGGATCTTGGCGGTCACCCCGCAGGCCTTGCCGCAGGGTGCTGCGACTGCCCGTGCACAAGTTCGGGATACTAGGGTACCCCTACTCTAGTACACCGACAGGAGCCCCCGGGCCTGGGCCACACACGGTGCCGAGCGCTGTTGGGCCAGGCCCAAAACAGGGCACGGGCACGCGCGGCCTAGGTTACGCCGTATCTTATTTCGTATCCACCGCGCCCTCCCCGAACGGCACGCGTCGAATGCGGCGTCGTGGGAGATATCGTGGGTGGTTTCTTTATTCGGAAAGACAGAACATCCGCCCCCTCCCTCTTTATAAGCAGGGGAAACAGGGGCAGTTCGCCCATTTCGGCGGTTGCTATTCCAATCTCAGAAACCTCCGCCGCCCCTCCCTTTCTTCCCAAAGCTGAAAGAGAGCAGCGCTCCGCCCCCCCATCGCCACCAGCACCACCAACACCATTGATCTCCCCCACCACCTCTGCCATGGCTCCGAAAGCCGACAAGGGGAAGGTCGTGAAGTCGACCGAGGCGCAGTGGCTCGCGACGCTGCGAAAGGAGCGGGCAACCTTCCCCCCCAAGCTCGCCGCAAAGGAGCTGACGGAGTATTACTACCTCTTCTAGTCGACGGAGACGCGAGCGCATCCGCGCACGAAGGTACTCTCAGCCGTCGCTTCGAAACGGGCTCCGAATGGATATCCCTTCTTCGCGTTGTTCTTCTACTGCGGGCTCTGCCCGCCTTTCTCTGAGTTTTTCTGCGACATTATGAACACCTACGGGTTCCGCCTCCTTGACTTCACCCCCAATGCCGTTCTGACCATGGCAGTTCTCGCACATCTCTGCAAAAACTTTGTCGGAGTCTATCCAAATGTAGCTCTTTTTCGCCACTTCTTTATGCCCCGAGTTGAGAGGGGGGAGCCTTTATCCGGGGGAATCGCCTGGATCTCGTGAGCTGGCAAGAAGGAAGCTTATCTGGAGGGAGAGCTCCGCAGCAAGTGGGAGGAGTGGAGAGCAGACTGGTGCTGGATTGTCGAGGAGAACCCGCAGCCATTTACCGCCTAGCGCCAAGCCCCAGTAGCGCGTGGCAACGATTGGAGCAACGTGGCCCCGGAAGATGATAGGCTGAAGATTGCCGTCACCCGGATCCAACGCCTCAGGCTTGCTGTCACGCCCTCGATGCGGCTATATCTCCCACGTGTCGAAGCACGACTTAGAGGCATAACCGCATTGAAAGCAATGTCGCAAGTGAGGTAATCTTCACACAACCCATGTAATACATAAGGAAAGAGATACATAGTTGGCTTACAATCGCCACTTCACACAATACATGAGTAAAGCATTACATCATACAGATACAATCAAGGTCCGACTACGGAACCAAAATAAAAGAAGAACCCCAAATGCGACAAAAGGTCCCCGATCGACCCCAACCGGGCTCCACTCTTGATCAACTAGAACGAAACAACACAAAGGGCAAGATCTTCATCGAGCTCCTCCTTGAGCTTGGTTGCGTCACCGCTTTCGGTAACATAGGCACCTGCAAACTGGTTTTGGAAGTATCTGTGAGCCACGAGGACTCAGCAATCCCATTACCATGGGTGTCAAGACTAGCAAAGCTTAATGGGAAAGGAAGGGGTAAAGTGGTGAGGTTGCAGCAGCGACTAAGCAAGTATGGTGGCTAACATACGCAAAGAAGAGCGAGAAGAGAACAAGCGGAACGGTCGTGAAGCTAGCAATGATCAAGAGGTGATCCTGAACACCTACTTACGTCAAACATAACCCAGAAACCGTGTTCACTTCCGGACTCCGCCGAGAAGAGACCATCACGGCTACACACTCGGTTGATGCGTTTTAATTCGGATCCGGTGTTAAGTTATCTACAACGGACATTAACAAATTCCCATCTGCCACATAACCGCGGCACGACTCTCGAAAGTTTATACCTGCAGGGTGTCCCAACTTAGCCCATGACAAGCTCACGCGATCAACGAAGGAATTGACCTTCTCCCAGGAAGACCCGATCAGTCTCGGAATCCCGGTTTACAAGACATTTCGACAATGGTAAAACAAGACCAGCAAAGCCGCCCGATGCGCCGACAATCCCGATAGGAGCTGCACATATCTCGTTCTCAGGGCAACACCGGATAGGTCACCTACGAGTAAAACCAGACCTCGAGTTGCCCGAGGGGGCCCCGCATGATCTGCCGGTTCGAGACCAGCACTTAGACAAGCAATCGCCCGGGGGCTAAAATAAAGATGACCCTTGGGTTGGCCGACCCAAGGGAAGGGTATAGGTGGTGGTGAGGCAAATGGTAAAACCAAGGTTGGGCCTTGCTGGACAAGTTTTATTCAAAGCGACTGTCAGGGGGGTCCCATAAATCACCCGACCGCGTAAGGAACACAAAATCCGGGAACATAACACCGGTATGACGGAAACTAGGGCGGCAAGAGTGGAACAAAACACCAGGCATAAGGCCGAGCCTTCCACCATTTACCAAATATATAGATGCATTAATAATATAAGAGATATTGTGATATCCCAACATAACCCTGTCCATCATGGAGCAATCTTCAACTTCACCTGCAGCTAGCAACGCTATAAGAGGGGCTAAGCAAAGCGATAACATAGCCAAGCAACGGTTTGCTAGGAAGGGTGTCAAAGATTAGAGGTTCATGGCAATTTGGGAGGCTTGAAGAACAAGTAATAAGAAGCACAGCAAAGCGATAGAACGAAGCAACTAGCATAGCAATGATAGTAGTGAGATCCAGGGTAGCGGTCATCTTGCCTGAAATCCCGCTAGGAAGAAGAATGAGTCCATGAAGAAGATGAACGGGCGTAGTCGAACGAATCCTCACAATCGCAACATTACCGGACTAAGAAGCAACACCGGAAAGAAACAAACAACATGGTAAATGCACAAGCATAAACATGGCATGATGCACAAACAAGTATGATGCATGTCCGGTTTAATGAGGCATGACATGGCAAAGTGCAACACACCATACTACAAGTTAAGTGGAGCTCAATATGCAACGAGTTGCATATTGACGAAACACCACATCCAAGTTATTTAGTTCGCTCTCGTTTAGGTACACAACAATGTTAAATGTTGTTAAACATGTCAAGGGGTGTAACAAAAGTAAACTAAATATTTAGGCAAGTTTAAATGAGGCTGAAACAACAAACAACATTTCCGAAAAAACCTCATCTGCATATTTTAGATTTGGTACTGTTCTGCCCTAAACCATATTTTAAGGTTGTTAAACAGGAAAATAAAGTGCACCGTGTTAAACTAGGCACTTTTCCACCCCATTTACATATAAAGAACATTTAAAACCGAGCTACGGTTATTTAGTTATGAAATAAATCATTTTAGCATGGCATAGGAGCAAATTAATGTAAACAACATTTTAAGCATTTTAAACATGGATGAAAGTGGCATATTATGAAACTAGATGAAAAACTAAGCATTTTTCATATATAAATCATTTTAATCCGATGCACGGTTAATTAATTATTGATGCATGAACATTAAGGGGGTTTTCTGCAAAACTGGCAGTCTCTGGATAAATAACTAAATTCGCAGAACTGGAAAAAAAGGTTCACGGCCGAATATGGCTGGCCCGAATGTGCACAGGAGAGGGATCTGGAGGGGGCTGCTCACCCATGGGCTTTAGGCCCGGATCTGCTGGACTGGATGGCTGAAGGGGCGCGGCTGGGCCTTGCGCGAGATGCGGCCAAGGCGTGGTCGCGGTCAACGAGCGAGGAGCGGACGAGGCGCTGGATGAGCGAGGCGATCGGGTCAACGCAGGCATGAGGGAGCGGGCGCCTGGCCCCTCTGCTCACACGAAGCAGAGGCGCGGTGAGGCGGGACTTGGCGAAGCAAGGAGGTTCAGGCGGCGATGGGTCGACGGAGGGAAGCTCCTCGATCCTGGGACAGCGAGGGAAAGAGATCAGGGGAAAAAGAGAGAGAGTACGGGGAGGAAGGAGAAGAAAAGGGAGCAGGGCGGCGGGGTCTGGCCTGGTCTTGGAGCTCGGAGAGACGCGCCATGGCGCCGAACGAGAGGCATGAAAGACGGGAGGTGTGGAGCACGGATCCAAACAGGGGAACAGGAGGAGGCCGGGTCCGTCGATGGAGGCGCCATTCGGCGATGTGGCCGCGGGGGAAGAGCTTCATAGGGCGTCATGGTTGTTCCCTGGAGAGAGAGAGAGAACCGAGAGAAAGTAAGAGAGGCAAGGGAGGAAGAGGTAGGCGCGAGGGAGGTGGAGCACGGCCCTGGGCGCTCGCGAGAGGAGGCGGAGCTCCGGACCGCTGCTGCTGCTTGGGTGGCTGGCAACCACCGGCGAGGCAGAGGCGCGGGGACGAGGAGGCACAGCCTCGTGCGTTTCCTTGGGCGCGTGGGCTTGGGAGAAGGAGATCGAGCTCCTGGTTGCTGCTGGTCGAGGAGGGCCGAGGGGATCTCTGGTTGGTGGGGATCGGTAGATGGGTGGATCGACGGGACTGGGTGGCAGGGAAGATCGAGGAAGGAGGAGGCTGCGGCTGGCTGGTTGGCGATGGATCCTGAGGGGAATTTGGTGGAGTGGCGGCGGCGGAGGAGGATTTGATGGATGGGACAACTAGGGCTAGGGTTTGTCCAGATATATATAGTAGATGGTTAAAGTGAGACTATTTGGTCCCTCCGATCATAATCGGATGGCCGAGAAATAAATAGGTAGGGAGTCCAAATAAGAAAACGGAGACGATTTATAGATGTTTGGGGATGATCCGGATCCAACGGTGACGACAGATCAGTTCGGGTTCGGGGCAGTTTCGGACGCACGCGAGGGGTCTGAGAAAAGAGTAGAGAGGGTCAAACGGTCAGACAAGAGGGAATCGAAAACCCGGTTGGACTCGGATCGGTCAACGAAGGCAAGGGGGGGGGGGGAAGCGGCAACTACGAGCGAATGCAAGTTTTATGAAAAACGATGCCGATGCAATGCGAATGATGCGATGATGAAATGCATGACATGAACAAAATGCCAAACGAAAGACAAAAACCCAACCACGGAGAAAAAATCATATCGCATCTCCGGAAAAGGCAAGAGTTGGAGTTATGAATATGGAAAGTTGTATCCGGGGCGTTACAACACTCCACCACTACGAGAGGATCTCGTCCCGAGATCTAGGATGGCACCGGAGGGAAAACGGAAGAGGAAGATAAGAGGTAAAACGAAGTTGCTTCTTTGACCAATGAGTGAAACCAAAGAACCTTGAGAGGTTGAACAAATTGAAAGAAACAACAACGGAGATGACCAAGATTGCAAACAATTCGTTGGACAAGAGGAACAAGGAATATGATGAGAACCAAGAGGTTTAGTGGTAAGATAGATATTGAAACCACTTCGGTTAAAACAAGATGAGAGAGAAAGAATTCGGGCAGCACTCCGGTTGAACATGGAAGGAATAGAACATGAACATAAGAAAATGGGATGATACTTGATGAAATCAACAACACACTGCCTCCGGAACTATTGAAAGAATGGCACAATGGGTAAGAAGGATTTCAGACAACACTCCGATTGAAACGGGAGGCAAAACTTGATAAGATGAAAGAACTTGAATGAGAACACAACACTCCGGTTAAATGGATAAGCATGAAAAGAACACGATCCTCAATTCGAGAAGAGGAGTGAAGATAGCAACATCACAATGCCTCCGAAAGAATTAATAGAAGATAGATCATTGGAATAACAGAATGTAGGAGAAAATGCAAACTTCTGCCACAAATGGGCTCGGAAAGCACCCTTCCAAGAAGGTTATAACGGAGTTGTTGGAAAACCAACAACGAAAAGAATAAGCTTGTGGCGGGCTTATGAAAACATCTCAAAATTATGAGGTGAGCTTCTGCCACCAACGGAAACAAATGATTGCATTGATATCAACAAGGAGACGAGAAACTTATTTCACCGGGAGGACAAATGAAGAACTTGGGTCATTTATAAGCACCATAAATAGCAACAATCCTTAGGGAAAGCTTTAGGTGAAATATAACCGAAGATAACTCCAATGAAGAGACTGATGGATTTAAAATACCTCATTCTTGACAACAATATGAATCATGAAACATGAAGGAAATTGTCAAGAGTGACATAACACCATCTCAAAAGATAAGATAGAAGGAATTGCACTTTGGAATGCAAAACGGAGAATACTTGAGCTTCTCAAAACAAAACAAGTGTTGGGCACCCTGTTTAATTTTGAGTATAGCTTGGCGGATCATAACTTCGAGCGAAATCTTGAAGAACAATTGAAGAATGAAAAGAATCCTTGACGACCCACCATTTAGAGCCTCCATGAAGAACTCCGGTAATAGAAGGATGATGAAAAGAAAGAGAAGTTGAAAACACAAGGTGAAGCCTTGCAATGATTTAGATGGAGCTTCGCGATTATATAACCGAGAGAACTTGGAACTCCGAAAAAGAAGGATGAGCAATTGAAACCAAGAATTTTTTGATGAACCTCCGGAATAAGGAATTGAATTTACTCGATGAAACAAGAATAAGAATTACATTATGCTTATCCCTCATCAATTAAATTGATGACCCACAATGTATTTGGCATGCCACTTATTCTCGTAGAAAGGATTGAGATATATACGGCGCAAGCTTGGGAAGGTCTTCAACGAACCACCGGTAGGATTGGAAAGAACGAATGAATTAAATGATAACGAAAGAGGTGAAATCTTGAACGAACCACCGTAAGAATTGAAAATGAACGTAGCAAAGGCACAATTCACCGGGAAGAATTGGAAAACGAATGAAGATATTTGAGGGGATTTAGATACATGAGAACGAAGAGAACATGAACTGATTAGAGGATATTTGAACGAATCACCGGTAAGATTTGGAGAACGATAGCTACACGCTGAGAATGAAGAATTATGACATGATGGCCTTCGGAGGAAAGAAATGGAAACAACTCATGAAATGCTCCGGATGGTAAGAAAAAAGTTGTCTCAATCGAAAGCAATTATGAGAGGATGGCATCAAGCTAGGACCATGAATATTCAAGAGAATGGACCAAGATTTAAGAGAAATCCTTCTTCGGTCTTCAAATGATGAGAATGACAACGAGAAACACCACCAAGAATTATTGAGGCACACCGGAAGAATCAAAAGCGAAGAGGTTGAGCCAACTATGAAAAGAATTTGAAAGATCTTGGAGAAAAGCATTTGACTGATGATAACTCATTCTCACGTCAAACTTGGAGAAGAATTTAGGATAGCTCTGGGAAAATAGAAGAGTCAGGTAAGATCCTGGGAAAAGACCTGTGGGTTAGGGCCCACTCAAAAGAACACCGTTGAAAAGATTTAAAAGAGATGTTGCACCGGTTGAATTAAATGACTTGAATGAGATACCAATCTCGAAAGAGCTTGAACGAATGCAGAGTGGAAACACGAATCTTCGAGATATCTTGATCACTCCGGAGTAACAAATAGCGAGAAGTAGAATGATAATGAGGTGCACCGGTATGAGAAGACATTGAAATGAGGAAAAAGGTATGATCAACAAAACTTGACTTGAATCCACCGGAGAAGAGAAAGGAATGAGGAATGACGAACTAGTAGAACATCTTCTTGAGAACCACCCGGTAAGAACATTGATGGAAAAGAATGGAGAAACTTCACAAAAATAAAAGGATACTTGGTAAAGAAATCTTAGTCCTTGAGGAAAAAGGGTGGGTGGGCGGGAAAAAAACAAAGGCAACTTGGAGACGCATGAAACAAACACCGTTGAGAAGAAATGATAATTGGTCTTGCTGATGTTGAAGTGATCGGATCCACTTGAAGAGAAACACGCCGGTTGAAAAGGATAGACATGACAATCTCGATTGTCGAGAAGGATTGGTATTCACATCGGAGTATGAGAACACCATTTCGGAAAGGTATGGAATCAACACTTGACATTGAAGCAACTCGGATACCACAACTCAAAACAAAAACAAAGGACTGGCTTGCAGAATAAGCCGGACCAAACATATGATAGAGATTTCGTCCGAAGTTTTCGTGGTGGGGCCTACACGGGCTCGATCAGACCTGCACCATCATGTACAAGGCGGTGCACATGACATCTGAAGCGTCCCGAGTTGGCATAGCCAAGGACTCTTTAAGACACAACGAGACCCTTTGTAGAAACCAACCGTGAATAGGCGGACCACTAGACGCCGAACCCCAATTTCATATCATACATCCGTCGGAAAGATATCCTAAGAGCTACTTGAATTCCCACCTATGAAACTCCCGAAATTCTCCGGTTATGCAATCAGGTGTTGGGGATACAGGGGAAGCATAATATCTCACCCAAAACTAGCAAATCCTACATCCAGCTGTATCCATCCTTCAACACATAACCAAGAAACCTTCGGAAATCGTCTACCTCAACCTTCGAAAAGCATCCGTTATACGAGTTATGGCAATACTCCCGAACTCACCTCAGTACTGGGTTATCGGGGTTATCTCACCAACGAACTGCATAAAAGAGATTTTCGATGTCGGCGTACTAAACTCAGGTATTCCAGAACTGCAACGATAAAATTATGACGACAACACCTCAGAGCTCAACTCCCCGGGACACTTCCACTAAACCCCTGACAGGAGGCACCAAGACAATGTTCTCATCATAAAACCATCGGAACGATTCCAAGATACCCGCATGATCCTAAAAAAAATTTAGTGAAATTTGAGAAGAGAAGAGACAAAACTCTACATCAGGATGCCTTACCAGAGCGATGAAGAGACTGGGGAGTAAAAAAAATCCTAACTCTCCGATATATATAATCCTAAATGACTCAAAACATTTTTCTAGACACAACTCGGCCGCTAAAAACGATCAAGCAGTGGGGCTCCTAAGGTCGGGGAAGGCTCTGATTACCAACTTGTCACGCCCTCGATGCGGCTATATCTCCCACGTGTCGAAGCACGACTTAGAGGCATAACCGCATTGAAAGCAATGTCGCAAGTGAGGTAATCTTCACACAACCCATGTAATACATAAGGGAAAGAGATACATAGTTGGCTTACAATCGCCACTTCACACAATACATGAGTAAAGCATTACATCATACAGATACAATCAAGGTCCGACTACGGAACCAAAATAAAAGAAGAACCCCAAATGCGACAAAAGGTCCCCGATCAACCCCAACTGGGCTCCACTACTGATCAACTAGAACGAAACAACACAAAGGGCAAGATCTTCATCGAGCTCCTCCTTGAGCTTGGTTGCGTCACACCTTTCAGTAACATAGGCACCTGCAAACTGGTTTTGGAAGTATCTGCGAGCCACGAGGACTCAGCAATCCCATTACCATGGGTGTCAAGACTAGCAAAGCTTAATGGGAAAGGAAGGGGTAAAGTGGTGAGGTTGCAGCAGCGACTAAGCAAGTATGGTGGCTAACATACGCAAAGAAGAGCGAGAAGAGAACAAGCGGAACGGTCGTGAAGCTAGCAATGATCAAGAGGTGATCCTGAACACCTACTTACGTCAAACATAACCCAGAAACCGTGTTCACTTCCCGGACTCCGCCGAGAAGAGACCATCACGGCTACACACTCGGTTGATGCATTTTAATTCGGATCTGGTGTCAAGTTATCTACAACCGGACATTAACAAATTCCCATCTGCCACATAACCGCGGGCACGGCTCTCGAAAGTTTATACCCTGCAGGGGTGTCCCAACTTAGCCCATGACAAGCTCTCGCGATCAACGAAGGAATAGACCTTCTCCCAGGAAGACCCGATCAGTCTCGGAATCCCGGTTTACAAGACATTTCGACAATGGTAAAACAAGACCAGCAAAGCCGCCCGATGCACCGACAATCCCGATAGGAGCTGCACATATCTCGTTCTCAGGGCAACACCGGATAGGTCATCCTACGAGTAAAACCAGACCTCGAGTTGCCCCGAGGGGGCCCCGCAGTCTGCCCGGTTCAGACCAGCACTTAGACAAGCACTGGCCCGGGGGGGCTAAAATAAAGATGACCCTTGGGTTGGCCGACCCAAGGGAAGGGCATAGGTGGCGGTGAGGCAAATGGTAAAACCAAGGTTGGGCCTTGCTGGACAAGTTTTATTCAAAGCGAACTGTCAAGGGGGTCCCATAAATCACCCGACCGCGTAAGGAACGCAAAATCCGGGAACATAACACCGGTATGACGGAAACTAGGGCGGTAAGAGTGGAACAAAACACCAGGCATAAGGCCGAGCCTTCCACCCTTTACCAAATATATAGATGCATTAATAATATAAGAGATATTGTGATATCCCAACATAACCCTGTCCATCATGGAGCAATCTTCAACTTCACCTGCAGCTAGCAACGCTATAAGAGGGGCTAAGCAAAGCGGTAACATAGCCAAGCAACGGTTTGCTAGGAAGGGTGTCAAAGATTAGAGGTTCATGGCAATTTGGGAGGCTTGAAGAACAAGTAATAGGAAGCACAGCAAAGCGATAGAACGAAGCAACTAGCATAGCAATGATAGTAGTGAGATCCAGGGTAGCGGTCATCTTGCCTGAAATCCCGCTAGGAAGAAGAATGAGTCCATTAAGAAGATGAACGGGCGTAGTCGAACGAATCCTCACAATCGCAACATTACCGGGACTAAGAAGCAACACCGGAAAGAAACAAACAACATGGTAAATGCACAAGCATAAACATGGCATGATGCACAAACAAGTATGATGCATGTCCGGTTTAATGAGGCATGAAATGGCAAAGTGCAACACACCATACTACAAGTTAAGTGGAGCTCAATATGCAACGAGTTGCATATTGACGAAACACCACATCCAAGTTATTTAGTTCGCTCTCGTTTAGGTACACAACAATGTTAAATGTTGTTAAACATGTCAAGGGGTGTAACAAAAGTAAACTAAATATTTAGGCAAGTTTAAATGAGGCCGGAACAACAAACAACATTTCCGGAAAAACCTCATGTGCATATTTTAGATTTGGTACTGTTCTGCCCTAAACCATATTTTAAGGTTGTTAAACAGGAAAATAAAGTGCACCATGTTAAACTAGGCATTTTTCCACCCCATTTACATATAAAGAACATTTAAAACCGAGCTACGGTTATTTAGTTATGAAATAAATCATTTTAGCATGGCATAGGAGCAAATTAATGTAAAAAACATTTTAAGCATTTTAAACATGGATGAAAGTGGCATATTATGAAACTAGATGAAAAACTAAGCATTTTTCATATATAAATCATTTTAATCCGATGCACGGTTAATTAATTATTGATGCATGAACATTAAGGGGGTTTTCTGCAAAACTCGCAGTCTCTGGATAAATAACTAAATTCGCAGAACTGGAAAAAAAGGTTCACGGCCGAATCTGGTTGGCCCGAATGTGCACAGGAGAGGGATCTGGAGGGGGCTGCTCACCCATGGGCTTTAGGCCCGGATCTGCTGGACTGGATGGCTGAAGGGGCGCGGCTGGGCCTTGCGCGAGATGCGGCCCAGGCGTGGTCGCGGTCAACGAGCGAGGAGCGGGACGAGGCGCTGGATGAGCGAGGCGACTGGTCAACGCAGGCATGAGGGAGCGGGCGCCTCGTCCTCTGCTCACACGGGCAGGCGCGGTGAGGCGGGACTTGGCGGCGAGGAGGTTCAGCGGGCGATGGGTCGACGGAGGGAAGCTCCTCGATCCCGGGACAGCGAGGGAAAGAGATCAGGGGAAAAAGAGAGAGAGTACGGGGAGGAAGGAGAAGAAAAGGGAGCAGGGCGGCGGGGTCTGGCCTGGTCTTGGAGCTCGGAGAGACGCGCCATGGCGCCGAACGAGAGGCTGCGAGCGCACGGGGAGGTGTGGAGCACCAGATCCGAAACAGGGGAACAGGAGGAGGCCGGGTCCGTCGATGGAGGCGCCATTCGGCGATGTGGCCGCGGGGGAAGAGCTTCATAGGGCGCCATGGTTGTTCCCTGGAGAGAGAGAGAACCGAGAGAAAGTAAGGGAGGCAAGGGAGGAAGAGGTAGGCGCGAGGGAGGTGGAGCATGGGCCTGGGCGCTCGCGAGAGGAGGCGGAGCTCCTGGATGCTGCCGCCGCTTGGGTGGCTGGCAACCACCGCGAGGCAGAGGCGCGGGGACAAGGAGGCACAGCCTCGTGCGTTTCCTTGGGCGCGTGGGCTTGGGAGAAGGAGATCGAGCTCCTGGTTGCTGCTGGTCGAGGAGGGCCGAGGGGATCTCTGGTTGGTGGGGATCGGTAGATGGGTGGATCGACGGGACTGGGTGGCAGGGAAGATCGAGGAAGGAGGAGGCTGCGGCTGGTTGGTTGGCGATGGATCCCGAGGGGAATTTGGTGGAGTGGCGGCGGCGGAGGAGGATTTGATGGATGGGACAGCTAGGGCTAGGGTTTGTCCAGATATATATAGTAGATGGTTAAAGTGAGACTATTTGGTCCCTCCGATCATAATCGGATGGCCGAGAAATAAATAGGTAGGGAGTCCAAATAAGAAAACAGAGACGATTTATAGATGTTTGGGGATGATCCGGATCCAACGGTGACGACGGGTCGGTTCGGGTTCGGGGCAGTTTCGGACGCACGCGAGGGGTTTGAGAAAAGAGTAGAGAGGGTCAAACGGTCAGACAAGAGGGAATCGAAAACCCGGTTGGACTCGGATCGGACAACGAAGGCAAGGGGGGGAAGCGGCAACTACAAGCGGATGCAAGTTTTATGAAAAACGATGCCAATGCAATGCGAATGATGCGATGATGAAATGCATGACATGAACAAAATGCAAAACGAAAGACAAAAACCCAACCACGGAGAAAAAATCATATCGCATCTCCGGAAAAGGCAAGAGTTGGAGTTATGAATATGGAAAGTTGTATCTGAAGGAAATATGCGCTAGAGGAAATAATAAAGTTATTATTTATTTCCTCATATCATGATAAATGTTTATTATTCATGCTAGAATTGTATTAACCGGAAACATAATACATGTGTGAATACATAGACAAAACTATGGTCACTAGTATGCCTCTACTTGACTAGCTCATTAATCAAAGATGGTTATGTTTCCTGACCATAGACATGTGTTGTCATTTGATTAACGGGATCACATCATTAGGAGAATGATGTGATTGACATGACCCATTCTGTTAGCCTAGCACTTGATCGTTTAGTATACTGCTATTGCTTTCTTCATGACTTATACAAAGTTCCTGCAACTATGAGATTGTGCAACTCACGTTTACTGGAAGAACACTTTGTGTGCTACCAAACGTCACAACGTAACAGGCTGATTATAAAGGTGCTCTACAGGTGTTTCCGAAGGTACATGTTGGGTTGGCATAATTCGAGATTAGGTTTTGTCACTCCGATTGTCGGAGAGGTATCTCTGGGCTCTCTCGGTAATACACATCACCTAAGCCTTGCAAGCATGTAACTAATGAGTTAGTTATGAGATGATGTATTACGGAACGAGTAAAGAGACTTGCCGGTAACGAGATTGAACTAGGTATTGGATACCGACGATCGAATCTCGGGCAAGTAACATACAGATGACAAAAGGAACAACTGATGTTGTTATGCGGTTTGACCGATAAAGATCTTCATAGAATATGTATGATCCAATATGGGCATCCAGGTCCCGCTTATTGGTTATTGACCAAGAATAGTTCTAGGTCATGTCTACATAGTTCTCGAACCCATAGGGTCCGCACGCTTAAGGTTTCGATGGAAGTTATATTATGAGTTTATGAATTTTGATGTACCGAAGGAGTTCGGAGTCCCGGATGAGATCGGGGACATGACGAGGAGTCTCAAAATGGTCGAGACGTAAAGATCGATATATTGGACGACTATATTCGGAGTTCGGAAAGGTTCCGAGTGATTCAGGTATTTTTCGGAGTACCGGAGAGTTACGGGAATTCGCCGGGAGAAGTATTGGGCCTTATTGGGCCTGCGGGAAAGAGAGAGGGGCTGCCTAGGGCAGGCCGCGCCCTCAAGGCCTAGTCCGAATTGACTAGGGGAGGCCGCACCTCCTTCCTTCCCTTCTCTCTTCCCCTTCCTAGTCTCCTACTCCTACTACATGGAAGGATCCCTAGTTGGACTAGGAAAGGGGGAATCCTACTCCCGGTGGGAGTAGGACTCCCCATGGCGCGCCATAGTAGAGGGCCGGCCTCCTCCTCCCTCCCTCCTTTATATACGGGGGCAGGGGGCACCCCATGGACACACAAGTTGATCTACGGATCGTTCCTTAGCCGTGTGCGGTGCCCCCCTCCACCATATTCCACCTCGGTCATATCGTCGCGGAGTTTAGGCGAAGCCCTGCGCCGGTAGTACATCAACATCGTCACCACGCCGTTGTGCTGACGGAACTCATCTCCGGAGCTCTGCTGGATCGGAGGCCGGAGATCGTCATCGAGCTGAACGTGTGCAGAACTCGGAGGTGCCGTACGTTCGGTACTTGGATCGGTCGGATCGTGAAGACGTACGACTAAATCAACCGCGTTGTCATAACGCTTCCGCTTACGGTCTACGAGGGTACGTGGACGACACTCTCCCCTCTCGTTGCTATATCATCACCATGATCTTGCGTGTGCGTAGGAATTTTTTTGAAATTACTACGTTCCCCAACAGTGGCATCTGAGCCTAGGTTTTATGCGTTGATGTTATATGCACGAGTAGAACACAAGTGAGTTGTGGACGATATAAGTCATACTGCCTACTAGCATGTCATACTTTGGTTCAGCGGTATTGTTGGATGAAGCGGCCCGGACCGACATTACGCGTACGCTTACGCGAGACTGGTTTTACCGCCGTGCTTTGCACACAGGTGACTAGCGGTGTCTGCTTTCTCCAACTTTAGTTGAACCGAGTGGCTACGCCCGTCCTGCGAAGGTTAAAACAGCACTAACTTGACGAACTATCGTTGTGGTTTTGATGCGTAGGTAAGAACGGTTCTTGCTCAGCCCGTAGCAGCCACGTAAAACTTGCAACAACAAAGTAGAGGACGTCTAACTTGTTTTTGCAGGGCATGTTGTGATGTGATATGGTCAAGGCGTGACGAGATATAAGTTGTTGTATGAGATGATCATGTTCTGTTGATGTTATCGGAATCTGGCAGAAGCCCTATGGTTGTCTCTTTGTTGCATAAGATGCAAGTGCCAAATAATTGCTTTACTTTATCGCTATGCGATAGCAATAGTTGCAAGAGCAATAGTTGGTGAGACGACCATGTGATGACACATTGATATAGATCAAGATGATGAAGATCATGGTGTCGTGCCGATGACGATAGAGATCATGACAGTACTTTGGAGATGGAGATCAAAGGCGTAAGATGATCATGGCCATATCATGTCACATATTTTGATTGCATATGATGTTTATCTGTTATACATCTTATTCTTGCTTTGATTGACGGTAGCATTTTAAGATGATCTCTCACTAAAATTATCAAGAAGTGTTCTCCCTGAGTATGCACCGTTGCCAAAGTTTGTCGTGCCTGCACACCACGTGATGATCGGGTGTGATAAGCTCACGTCCATCTACAATGGGTGCAAGCCAGTTTTGCACACGCCGAATACTCAGGTTATACTTGACGAGCCTAGCATATGCCGATATGGCCTCGAACACGGAGACCGAAAGGTCGGCGTGAATCATATAGTAGATATGATCAACATAGTGATGTTCACCATTGAAAACTACTCCATCTCACGTGATGATCGGTTATGGTTTAGTTGATTTGGATCACGTGATCACTTAGATGACTAGAGAGATGTCTGTCTAAGTGGGAGTTCTTAAGTAATATGATTAATTGAACTTAAATTTATCATGAACTTAGTACACGATAGTATCTTGCTTATCTATGTTTGTTTGTAGATAGATGGCTCGTGGCCGTTGTTCCGTTGAATTTTAATGCGTTCCTTGAGAAAGCAAAGTTGAAAGATGATGGTAGCAATTACGAATTTGGGTCCGTAACTCGAGGATTATCCTCATTGCTGCACGTAAGAGTTACGCCCCGAAGCACCGCTGGTGCCAGTGCCTGCCGCTGATGCAACCGACGACGTTAAGAACGTCTGGCGAGCAAAAGTGATGACTACTCTATAGTTCAGTGTGCCATGCTTTACGGCTTAGAACCGGGTCTTCAACGACGTTTTGAACGTCATGGAGCATATGAGATGTTCCAGGAGTTGAAGTTAATATTCCAGCAGAATGCCCGGATTGAGAGATATGAAGTCTCCAATAAGTTCTATAGCTGCAAGATGGAAGAGAATGGGTCTGTCAGTGAGCACATACTCAGAATGTCTGGGTATTACAATCACTTGAGTCAACTGGGAGTTAATCTTCCGGATGATTGTGTCATTGACAGAATTCTTCAATCACTGCCACCAAGCTACAAAGGCTTCGTGATGAACTATAGTATGCAAGGCATGACGTAAACGATTCCCGAGCTCTTCGTGATGTTGAAATCGACGAAGGTAGAAATCAAGAAAGAGCATCAAGTGTTGATGATTGACAAGACCACTAGTTTCAAGAAAAGGGCAAAGGGAAAGAAAGGGAAACTTCAAGTAGAATGGCAAACGAGTTGTCACTCCCGTGAAGAAGACCAAAGCTGGACCAAAGCCCTAAACCGAAAGTGCTTATAATCGCAAAAAGAAATGGTCACTAGAAGCGGAAATGCCCTGAATATTTGGTGGATAAGAAGGATGGCAAAGTGAACAGGGGTATATTTGATATACAGAGTATTGATGTGTGCCTTACTAGTGTTTATAGTAGCCCCTGAGTATTTGATACTTGTTCAGTTTCTAAGATTAGTAACTCGAAACAGGAGTTACATAATAAACAGAGACTAGTTGAAGGGGAAGTGACGATGAGTGTTGGAAGTAGTTCCAAGATTGATATGATCATCATCGCACACTCCCTATACTTTTGGGATTAGTGTTAAACCTAAATAAATATTATTTGGCGTTTGCGTTGAGCATGAATATGATTTGATCATGTTTATTGCAAAAAGGTTATTCATTTAAAATCAGAAAATAATTGTTGTTCTGTTTACATGAATAAAACCTTCAATGGTCATACACTCAATGAAAATAGTTTGTTGGATCTCAATCGTAGTGATCACATATTCATAATATTGATGCCAAAAGATGCAAAGTTAATAATGATAGTGCAACTTATTTGTGGCACTGCCGTTTGGGTCATATCGGTGTAAAGCGCATGAAGAAACTCCATAAAGATGGATTTTCGGAATCACTTGGTCATGAATCATTTGATGCTTGCGAACCGTGCCTTTTGGGCAAGATGACTAAAACTCCGTTCTTCGGAACAATGGAACAAGCTAATGACTTATTGGAAATAATACATACCGATGTATGAAATCCAATGAGTGTTGGTGCTCGTGGCAAGTATCGTTATTTTCTGACCTTCACAGATGATTTAAGCAGATATGGGTATATCTACTTAATGAAACACAAGTCTGAAACATTTGAAAAGTTCAAAGAATTTCAGAGTGAAGTTGAAAATCATCATAATAAGAAAATAAAGTTTCTACGATCTGAGCGTGGAGGAGAATATTTGAGTTACGAGTTTGGTCTTCAACTAAAACAATGTGAAATAGTTTCACAGTTCACGCCACCTGGAACACCACAACATTATGGTGTGCACGAATGTCGTAATCGTACTTTATTGGTGCGATCTATGATGTATCTTATCGGTTTACCGCTATCGCTTTGGGGTTATGCATTAGAGACAGCTGCATTCACGTTTAATAGGGCACCATCTAAATCCGTTGAGACGACACCGTATGAACTATGGTTTAGCAGTAAACCTAAGCTGTTGTTTCTTAAAGTTTGGGGTTGCGATGCTTATGTGAAAAAGTTTCATCCTGATAAGCTCGTGTGTCTTCATAGAATACCCAAAGGAAATTGTTGGGTACACCTTCTATCACAGATCCGAAGGCAAGATATTCGTTGCTAAAATGGATCCTTTCCAGAGAAGGAGTTTCTCTCGAAAGAAGTGAGTGGGAGGAAAGTAGAGCTTAATAAGGTAATTTGTACCTTCTCCCGAATTGGAAAATAGTTCATCACTGAAATCAGTTCCAGTGATTCCTACACCAATTAATGAGGAAGCTAATGATGATGATCATGAAACTTCAGATCAAGTTACTACAGAACCTCGTAGGTCTTCCAGAGTACGGTCCGCACCAGAGTGGTACGGTAATCCTGTTCTGAAAGTCATGTTACTAGACCATGATGAACCTACGAACAATGAGGAAGCGATGATGAGCCCAGATTCCGTGAAATGGCTCAAGGCCATAAAATCTGAGATATGATCCATGTATGAGAACAAAGTATGGACTTTGATTGACTTGCTCGATGACCAGCAAGCCATGTTAAATGAATGGATCTTCAAGAGGAAGACGGACACTGATAGTAGTATTACTATCTACCAAGCTCGACTTGTTGCGAAAGGTTTTCAACAAGTTCAAGGTGTTGAATACGATGAGATTTTCTCACTCGTATCGATGCTTAAGTCTGTCTGAATCATGTTAGCAATTACCACATTTTATGAAATCTGGCAAATGGATTTATTAAAGAAGAGTTGTATATGATGCAACCAGAAGGTTTTGTCAATCCTAAAGGTGCTAACAAAATGTGCAAGCTCCAGCGATCCATCTATGGACTGGTGCAAGCATCTCGGAGTTGGAATATACGCTTTGATAAGTTGATCAAAGCATATAGTTTTATATGGACTTACGATGAAGCCTGTATTTACAATAAAGTGAGTGGGAGCACTTCTGACCTTTTCCGATTAGTATATGTGAATGACATATTGTTGATCAGAAATGATGTTGAATTTTTCTGCAAAGCATAAAGGAGTGTTTTAAAGGAGTTCTTTAAAAGGAAAAGACCTCAGTAAAAGCTACTTACATATTGAGCATCAAGATCTATTGAGATAGATCAAGACGCTTGATAAGATTTTCAATGAGTACATACCTTGGCAAGATTTTGAAATAGTTCAAAATGGAACAGTCAAAAGAAAGAGTTCTTGCCTGTGTTGCAAAGGTATGAAATTGAGTAAGACTTAAATCCCGACCACAACAGAAAATAGAAAGAGAATGAAAAGTCATTCCCTATGCCTCAGTCATAAGTTCTATAAAGTATGCTATGCTATGTACCAGACCTATTGTATACCTTGCTCTGAATTTGGCAAGGGAGTACAATAGTGATCTAGGAGTAGATCACTGGACATTGGTCAAGAATATCCTTAGTAAGGACTAAGGAGATGTTTCTCGATTATGGAGGTGATAAAAGAGTTTGTTGTAAAAGTTACATCAAGGTGCAAACTTTTACACCGATCCAGATGACTCTAAGTCTCAACTTTGGATACATATTGAAAGTGGGAGCAATTAGCTAGAGTAGCTCCGCAAGAGCATTGTGGACATAAAATATTTGCAAAATACATACGGCTCTGAATGTGACAGACCCGTTGACTAAGCTTCTCTCACGAGCAAAACATGATCACACCTTAGTACTCTTTGGGTGTTAATTACATAGCGATGTGAACTAGATTATTGACTCTAGTAAACCCTTTGAGTGTTGGTCACATGAAGATGTGAACTATGGGTGTTAATCATATACAGATATGAATATTGATGTTAAATCACATGGTGATGTGAACTAGATTATTGACTCTAGTGCAAGTGGGAGACTGAAGGAAATATGCCCTAGAGGCAATAATAAAGTTATTATTTATTTCCTCATATCATGATAAATGTTTATTATTCATGCTAGAATTGTATTAACCGGAAACATAATACATGTGTGAATACATAGACAAAACTATGGTCACTAGTATGCCTCTACTTGACTAGCTCATTAATCAAAGATGGTTATGTTTCATTACCATAGACATGTGTTGTAATTTGATTAACGGGATAACATCATTAGGAGAATGATGTGATTGACATGACCCATTACATTAGCCTAGCACTTGATCGTTTAGTATACTGCTATTGCTTTCTTCATGACTTATACAAAGTTCCTGCAACTATGAGATTGTGCAACTCCCGTTTACCGGAAGAACACTTTGTGTGCTACCAAACGTCACAACGTAACTGGGTGATTATAAAGGTGCTCTACAGGTGTTTCCGAAGGTACATGTTGGGTTGGCATAATTCGAGATTAGGATTTGTCACTCCGATTGTCGGAGAGGTATCTCTGGACCCTCTCGGTAATACACATCACCTAAGCCTTGCAAGCATGTAACTAATGAGTTAGTTATGAGATGATGTATTACGAAACGAGTAAAGAGACTTGCCGGTAACGAGATTGAACTAGGTATTGGATACCGACGATCGAATCTCGGGCAAGTAACATACCGATGACAAAGGGAACAACGTATGTTGTTATGCGGTTTGACCGATAAAGATCTTCATAGAGTATGTAGGAGCCAATATGGGCATCCAGGTCCCGCTATTGGTTATTGACCAAGAATAGTTCTAGGTCATGTCTACATAGTTCTCGAACCCGTAGGGTCCGCACGCAAGGTTTCGGCGATGCTTATATTATGAGTTTATGAGTTTTGATGTACCGAAGGAGTTCGGAGTCCCGGATGAGATCGGGGACATGACGAGGAGTCTCAAAATGGTCGAGACGTAAAGATCGATATATTGGACGACTATATTCGGAGTTCGGAAAGGTTCCGAGTGATTCGGGTATTTTTCGAAGTACCGGAGAGTTACGGGAATTCGCCGGGGAGAAGTATTGGGCCTTATTGGGCCTGCGGGAAAGAGAGAGGGCTGCCTAGGGCAGGCCGCGCCCTCAAGGCCTAGTCCAAATTGGACTAGGGGAGGCCGCACCCCTCCTTCCTTCCTTCTCTCTTCCCTTCCTAGTCTCCTACTCCTACTACATGGAAGGATCCCTAGTTGGACTAGGAAGGGGAATCCTACTCCCGGTGGGAGTAGGACTCCCATGGCGCCGCCATAGTAGAGGCAGCCTCCTCCTCCCTCCCTCCTTTATATACGGGGGCAGGGGGCACCCCATGGACACTCAAGTTGATCTATGGATCGTTCCTTAGCCGTGTGCGGTGCCCCCCTCCACCATATTCCACCTCGGTCATATCGTCGCGGAGTTTAGGCGAAGCCCTGCGCCGGTAGTACATCAACATCGTCACCACGCCATCGTGCTGACGGAACTCATCTCCGGAGCTCTGCTGGATCGGAGGCCGGAGATCGTCATCGAGCTGAACGTGTGCAGAACTCGGAGGTGCCGTACGTTCGGTACTTGGATCGGTCGGATCGTGAAGACGTACGACTACATCAACCGCGTTGTCATAACGCTTCCGCTTACGGACTACGAGGGTACGTGGACGACACTCTCCCCTCTTGTTGCTATATCATCACCATGATCTTGCGTGTGCGTAGGAAATTTTTTGAAATTACTACGTTCCCCAACAGTATCCGGGGCGTTACACTTGCCGGGCTCACTGTAGGCGCCGTTGGCACAGATTTTCTTCGCCGCCGCATCGCCCCCTTGCAGGAGAGGAGGAGACCCGCCTGGGAGTTCCAGAATGCGGCGGATATCATGAGGCTGCGCCCGGGCCTCAACTTCAACTTCACTGTCCTCGAACTGGATGCGATGCTCCAGGAACTGTTCAAGCACGACCCTCAACATCCCGAAGTGTTCAGGTTGCCGAAGGGTGTCGTTCCGCTGTGCAACAACTCCTCGCTCGACCGCATCCGTGCAATGACGCCGCTGTGCGATTCGCATGGAATTGTCCCAACTTGGCAAGATCCTGCAGACGACGTCATGCAGGAGTTCTTTGGCGGCTTGGTAGAAGTGCCGGTCCGCTCCGATGAACAGAAAAGCCTTACTCGCGACACCACCGATGCGGAGATGCAGCGCATCGCCACTAGGCTGGAAGAGACGGCGGCAGCCGCTGCCGCGGGCGAGTTTGGATTCACCGTGGAGGAGGCAGAGGCAGCAGAGGTGGCAAGCCTAGCCGAGCGAGAGGGGCTTGCCAGCGAGGGAGAGCTTGCCGGGCCTGAAGTCGAGTCGAGCGAGCCCGCCGAGGGTGCGAGCGGCTCGTTGAAGACCAACTCCTCTTCCTCCTCATCTTTAGACAGCTCGCCGCAAGCAGAGCCCCCAGCTCCACCAAGAAGGCGTCTGCGCAAGGCCGGGGATGTAGCGGGACGGCAGACAAGTCAACAGTCGCCGCGCCGCGCGACACGCTCCACCGTGGCAAGCACTGTTGCCGCGAGAGCACCTCATGCCACTGCGGCAACTGGAGCGGGGTCCTCCCGGACCACCGCTTCTGCTCCTGTCGCTTCTCACGCCGCGGCGGCGGCCGGAGCTGGGCCGTCTCAGACCACCGCCACTACCCCCGCCAAGTGGCTAAGGGAACCTACTCCTCCGCCTCGTCGCGCCGGAGGTGAGCCGGACTTCGACCTCTCCGCGCTCAGCTCCGACGAGGAAGAAGAAGAGTAAGATTCTCTGTTGTACTTGTAGTTCTTCAATTCTTGTTGTTTTGTCTTGTATCTGATTTGCTTTACTCCGAACCCATTCCTTTTCAGGACTCTGGCCCAGAGAGCGGTGAAGAGAGCCAAGGTCCCAGTGATTGTCATCGAGGACGAACCCACCGCGACAGCGGGGGGTGTGTCCGAGACCACCTTGCCGGACCCGGCAACTATTCCCCAAAGCAGCCCCCAGCGCAGCCCCCGGCGTAAGTATATGGTTTACTTCCTGCTCGCATGGGTGCTCTTTCTTTGCTGACATCTGACTATTGGTTTGCGTAGGAGTAGAGCAGCCTCACCAGGAGCGCTCGGAAGCCGCCCCCGACATGCCATCTGCTTCGACTACACCGCCAAGGGAGGGTTCCCCGGCAAGGGAGCGTTCTCCGGTAAGGGAGAAGTCTCCGGCAAGGGAGAGTTCTCCGGCAAGGGACAACACCAACACTTCCATGGCGGAGACCACGCATCAGAGAACCTAGTACATGTAATCCTCTTGCTTGAAAACTTCCATTGGGTTCTTCTTCTTCTGATTTTCTTTCTGGATATTTGCTTGACTTTTCTCCCTTTTCCGGCCGTCAGATCCATCTGCCGCGGAGCTGATGGAGACCGAGGTTGCCGGCGAGGAGAACGCGCACGGCAATACCGACGATGCCGCTGCCACCGAAGAAGTAGCTGGCGCTGATGATCCCGCCGACGAAGAGGCCGCCAAAGCTGCCGCCGCAAAAGCTGGCGAGGGGTCTGGCGATCGCACTGACGACCCCGAGGCCGCAGGAGCACCAGGCGCTACACCGACCGCCGATCCCTCTGCCGCCGCCGCAGCGTCAGGCTCCGAAGAGCCCCAGCCCGGCGCCTATTTGAAGGCCGGCGATGGCGTCTTCATCAAGCTCCCCTGGGCGTCAAGCTGCAGGGCGCCGGTCAAAGGAGAAATCTTGGATGGAGAGGTGCTCGCCTCCGCTGGGCTGACGCTGGTTGATGCGCCGAAAGCAAAGAAGGCGAGCCCGAGGAGGAGCTGCCGCAGAGCCGGTGTCGCTCTACCGCGCTCGACAGGCCAAGCTGGAATCCCGAGAAGCGCTTGTCGCGAAGGCGGGAGTGGACATCGAGAAGCGCGCGGAGGAGCTCCGGGGTCTTAACCAGGAAGCTCTCTGGTCCCTGGAAAAGGAGCGGGAGCAACTCGCCGAGGAGCGGAAAGCCTTCTTCCTCGAGAAGGCTGAAGTTGAAGAGAAACAGCGGCTTGCCGCCGAGAATCTGTCTGCGCGGGAGGGCGAGTTGGCGCAACGGAAAGTCAACCTTGACAGCCACGAGGAGGAGCTTGCTGCGTGTGAGCAAACATTCGGCGGGGCTCTCAAGGAAGCAGAGGATGCTACCGCAGCTGCCGAGGCCGCCAAGAAGGAGCTGGAGACGAAGGTGGCGCAGCTGGAGGCCGATCTCAAGGCGAGCGGTGAAGAGCTTGCCGCGCTTAAGCGTGAGCGCGAGAAGGACGCCTACACCTTTGGCGAGCTGCAGGGTCGTCTCGCCGAGAAGGGCAAGGAGCTTAGCGCCGCCAAGGACTCCAACGCAGATCTTGAGTTGAAGCTGACTACTTTGACCAAGACGCTGGACGGCGCCAGGGAGCAGGAGGTGGCCTTGAAGGAGAAGATCAAGGCCGACGAGGCGCTGCTGGCGAGGGCTGCTGCCGCCCAGAACACTTTTAGGGAGAATGTGGAGCACTTGACGGAGGGTCTCGTGGATGTTGCCGCATCCATTGATAGGGAGCTGGCGCGGCTGGGGATGGAGGATCTCGGGTATCCCTCCGATGAGAACCTCCAACCCAGCGCCAAGCTCACCTTGTTCTTCAAAGGCATGGCGACGGCCCTCCAGCGACTCCGGGAGAAGATCCCAAAGCAGCTGGCCGACGAGTCGCGCAAGATCTACACGGGAGCTCTTCAAAAGGTGTTGGTGAAGGTGGCCTTCCGCAACCCAGGCCTCAACCTTACCAACGTCCTCAGGACCTTGCCGCCGGATGCTGATCTGGAAGCGCTCAAGACCCTTGTCGCACCCATTGTGGATAAGGTGAGCGGGATCAAGAGGGTTGAGGGCGATCGCGTAGATTAGGCCGCCCGTTTTCTCTTTTTCTTGTCGCCGCTGGTCATGTTACGAGAACAATCTGTTAGAGCTGCGACAAGCTATCTTGTAATATAACTCTATTTCGGGTAGCGATTGCTATGTTATTTCCTTTACTTGATTCCTTCCTTTGTATGTTTTTCCCTACGCTTTTAGGGAACTTGCGGTCTGCAGCGCCTTAGCCGCATGAAACCTGAGGCGGGACGTCGCCAACTTTGGTGGTGCCGCTACCGACAAGAAACCTTGTCGCAACTGGTCGCAGCTCACTTAAGTTGTTGAGCGGACTCGAAACAAAGTAAGGGCGCAACTAGTTACGAGTTGGTTCCTCCGCACACAGGTTTTCCATACAAAGCACGGTCGTTCGAGGAAGATAACTTAAAATTTTTAAAACTGATTGCTCAAACTTTGGCAACTTAGCTTTTCTGTCGTTCGCTTCCTGGTAAAGCGAAACTTTCTTGAACTACGCCTGGTCCACACTATTATCGTCTCCTTTCCCCCCGGCAAACTTGTGGGCGAGGGAACCTTCCTTTCTTTGAGAAATAGAAAGAAGAGAAAATAAAGATATGTAGCCTTACGGCTCGTTATTGCTTACCGGGGGTAGGCGCTGCACAAAGTGTCAGATAACACATGCAAAAAATAGAAAGCATGAAATTGACAAGATATGCGGAGCACATGAGCTTTACTTATGCACGGGGTCTGCGCCCGGCTTTGTACAAAGGATTACATGCAACAGCGGCAAGACTTGTACAAAAGGTGGTTGCCGGAACAGGTTCCAAGAATCGCGCTTTACGGGTAAAACTTACGAAGATGCTCAATGTTCCAGAGTTGCTCATCGAATGCCATCTTCGGTCTCTGGCATGACAGCGCCAGCCTAGTGACTCGCTTTCACCCGTAAGGGCCTTCCCACTTTGGCGTCAACTTGTTGGAATTCTTGGCGGATCGAACGCTACCAAGAACAAGGTCACCTTCCTCGAGACTTCGGCATTAACTGCGGCTATGGTAGCGGCGCAAAAGCTTGCCGGGTATCGAGCAACTCGTGACAATGCCCGAAGACGGCCTTCCTCAAGGAGCAGCGCGTCATCTTGTCGCAGCTGCTCTTGCTCAAGCTCATCATAAGCGAGCACTCGAGGTGACCCATATACGAGTTCCGTGGGGAGAACTGCCTCTGCTCCATAGAGTAGAGCGAAAGGTGTCCGCCGATGGCTCGATTTGGCGTCGCCCCGATTGACCAAAGAACCACCGGCAGCTCCTCAATCCAGCTTCTTTCCGCACTTGCGCAGCCTGTCGAAAGTCCTGGTCTTGAGCCCGCGCAGCACTTCAAAGATTTGCCCTCTCCGCTTGACCGTTGCTTCTCGGATGAGCAATGCGAAGCGGCAACCTTGGCGCCAAGATCTTGGACGCATCGCATGAAGGTGCGGCTCGTGAATTGCGTGCCATTGTCGGTGATGATCTGTTAGGGATCCCAAGCGCAAACAATCGACCAAGAACTTGATCGCCGACCGTGTTGTCACCTTCCTCATCGCTTCCACTTCCGCCACCTTGTGAACTTGTCGATTGCAACGCATAAGTACTCAAAGCCCCGACAGCTCGGGAAAGGGGCCGAGGATGTCGAGCCCCTGCAATCAAAATGGCCAGGATAAAGGGATCGTCTGGAGAGCTTGAGCTGGCCGGGCGATTCGCTTGGAATGGAACTGCACGCTTCACACTTGGTTACTTGTGCAAGAGCATCCCGGAGGGCTTTTCGGCCAAAAGAAACCTTGCCGGAATGCTTTGCCGGCAAGTGCTCTTGAGCCAATGTGGTGACCACATATGCCTCCATGTATCTTCGCCAACAGCTTTTGTCCGCCTTCCCGGTGAATACACTTCAATTTCACACCGCTGAGTCTTCTCTGCATGCAGTGTGTTGTCGATAAACTGGTACATACTTGACTGTCGGGCTACTCTTTCCACTTCTTCTTGCTCTTTGGGAAGTTCTCCTGTCTGAAGGAAACGGACAATCTGTTGTGCCCATGCTGGAGCTTGTGGCTCGACAACAAGGACTAAAGGCACATCTGCTACTGCGGGAACATTCGCTTCTACGGCGAGAACCTGCGGCTCAGCCGGAGCTTGACATTCCCCAGCAAGCTTGCCGGAGCAAAACTTGTCGGGAGCGTCTGCTTCAACGGAACAAACCCTAGGGCTTGCCGGAGCAGATTGCTCCTCAGCACCCTTGGTGTTGATCTTGGGGACCTTTGGCGGCGCTCGGGAGCTCTGCTGGAAAATAGTCACCGTAAATCAACTTCCTCTTCTTGCTTCGTCCCAGCTTGATGGCGTTACAGACGGTTGAGTCAGTTTGAGCACAAAGATTCCTGGTTCCACAGGTAACTTAAGTGTGGCGCACTTCGACAGGCCATCGGCAATGTCGTTATCAGCTCTTGGAACATGCTCCATCTGTAGGCCGTCAAAGTGCTCTTCTAGTTTTCTCACTTCATCAACGTAAGCTTCCATCAACGGACTCTGATACTTCTTGTTCACTTGGCGGACGACAAGCTGCGAGTCACCCCTGACGATGAGCTTCTTGATCCCAAGGTTCCGCCATGATCCCGAGCCGCAAGCAAACCTTCATACTACGTGGTATTATTTGTTGCTTGCCTCGGGAAAGTGCATCCGGACTACGATTTGAGGTGCTCTCGGTGGGTGCAACAAGTAACACGCCAAGACCGGGCGCCTTTGGTAGTAGAAGGCAGCATCAAAGTACATCAGCCACTCTTTGCTTGCTTTCTTGACGGGATGCTCATTTACGAATTTCTTCATCTGGTGTTGGCGTCCATTCTGCTATGAATTCTGCCAATGCTCTGCTTTGGATAGTTGAAGTGCTCTCAAACTTGAGGCCAAAGCTTGACAGTTCCAGTGCCCACTCGACAATCCTACCTGTTGCTTCTGGATTCTGCAGTATCCTCTTCAGCGGAAAACGAGTGACAACTATGATCTCATGTGCTTGGAAGTAATGGCGCAGCTTTCTCGAGGCCATGAGAAGGACGAAAAGCAATTTCTGCACACCAGAGTACCTCGACCTAGCCCCCTGCAGAAGGGAACCGACAAAGTAAACTCGGCGCTGCACCATTCTCTTTTGTATCTCCTCACACGCCTACGCAGATCCATCTTTGTCGGGACCAGAGCTTGTCGGTGAAGTCCCCTGCTTGTCGCTGGATGCATCTGCCGTGGTTGCTGGCCCATCATTCCGCCTCCTCTCCGCTATTAACGCAGCACTAACCACTTGATTGGTTGCCGCTATATACAGCAGCAACTTCTCTTGTGGCTTAGGTGCGACAAGTGTTGGAGTGGAGGATGTATCTCTTTAAGTCCTGCAGCGCAGCTTCCGCTTCGGAGTCCATTTCATTGGACCCGCCTTTTTCAATATTTTGAAAACGGCAGGCGCGCCAGCAGACCTAGAGATAAACTCGCCGAGAGCCGCCACGCAACCGCAAGTCTTCGTGACATCCTTGACGCGCTTTTGGTGCTTCAATCTGCTCAATGGCCTTGATCTTGTCGGGTTGACTTCAATTCCCCGAGAGATGACGAAGAACCCGAGAAGCTTGCGGAGGGGACTCCAAACACACACTTCTCGGGGTTAAGCTTGAGGTTGATCTTGCACAGATTTGCAAAGGTTTCGCCTAAATCCTGAATCGAGTTGCCTTGTCCTTGCTCTTGACCACTATGTCATCCATGTAGGCTTCCACATTTACGTGCATTTGTGGCTCAAAAGCGTCATGGACTACCCTTGCAAATGTTGAACCAGCATTCTTTAAACCGAAAGGCATCTCAGATGAAACAAAGTATGTGCCACATGGAGTGATGAATGCGGTCTTCTCCTCATCCTCTTCTGCCATGAAGATCTGATGGTATCCTGAATATGCGTCAAGAAATGAAAGCAAGTCACATCCAGCCGTGGAGTCAACAATCTGGTCAATGCGCGGTAAGGGAAATGGGTCTTTGGGACAAGCTTTATTGACATCGGTAAAGTCGATACAAAGCCTCCATTTCCTGTTTGCCTTGCGCACGACCACAGGATTGGCCAACCACGTAGGATGGAGCACTCCTCTGACAAGGCATGCTGCTTCCAATTTCTTGATTTCTTCTGTGATGAATTCTTGGCGCTCCGCTGCTTGTTTCCTGACCTTCTGCTTGACGGGCCGTGCATGAGGACAGACGGCAAGATGGTGCTCGATTACTTTCCTGGGAACACCGGGGATGTCAGACGGTTGCCACGCAAACACGTCGACGTTACCGCAGAAAGCAACGAGCGCGCTTTCCTATTTAGGGTCGAGAGTGGCACTGATGGTGAAGGTACCACCAGTGCCGTCCTCCTTGGCGGACACCTTCTTGGTCTCTGGCGGAGCTGCCATTGTCTTCTTATGCTTGCCGGTGGAGCTCGATGGTGCGTCCTCGACGGTAGCGCAACACTCCGAAGAGGTGCGCTTGCCGGAGTGGGCATCCGAACTCTTGCCGGACTTGGTCTTCTTCTTGCCCCCGGGAGCTTCAACGGCAAGTGACTTGCGATCCGTTGCGCTGCCGCTTCCAGTAAATCTTGTCGGCGCAGATAAGAGCATCCTTCTTGTCGCCAGGACAGAGATGACACTTATCGGGCTGGCATCTTCAAAGATGTTGTATGCGCGTAGTGAGAGGCTGCCATGAATTTGGCGAGTGTCGACGGCCGAGTATCCCATTGTAAGGCAATGGAAAGTCAGCAACGCCAAAAGTGACCCTCTCAGTCCCGAAGTTCAACTTCACGCCAAATGTCACCGCAACGTGATCTTTCCTTCGCTTGCTCCTTCCCGGATTGATTCCTTGGAATGTGCCGGTCTCTTCGAGCTCGCTATCAGGGATCAGGAGTTTCTGGAGTACCGCAGAGGAGATCAGGTTCAAACCGGCCCCGCCGACAACTAGCATCTTCGTGACCTTGAGGTTGCGGATAGTTGGTGAAACCAACATCGGCAAGCACCGACCGCAGATTATGCGATCGTGGTGGTCCTCAATATCAAAGATGATAGGCGGTCGGACCATTTCAGAGGCTTGCGTGACTCGACGGGTGGTTCTGCCGCATTGACTTCCCGCACCCACTGCTTGAGCTGGCGGTGTGAAGTATGCAGAGAAGCACCACCGTCAATGCATAGGACCTCTGTGGCTTTCTGGAACTCCTGCTCACCGGTCTCGTCATCATCCATATCTTCATCGTTGTCGTCATCTTCGTCCTTGTCGCGGCCGCGGGGAGGTCTGTCTCCTTGCCGCTGCTTGGCCTTGCCGCGGCGTCCTCCTCGGCCGGGGCGTTTCTTGCCGGATCCTCCAGTACCTTCTTGGGCCTTCTCCTTGTCGTGTCGCTCATATTCAGCCTTTTCTTTGCTTTCGACAAGTCGCCGACCTTCTTGCAGCTCTGGAGGTCATGGCCCTTGGTGCGGTGGATCTTGCAGTACTGCTTGTTGGTGCCGTCCTGCTTGTCGGCGACTGCCACAACCCGGCAGTTGGTGCATGCGGCAATCTCCTTGCCAGAGCTACCAGCTTTGGCTTTCTTGGCGCCACCTCCGTTGCCGGACTGCTCAACGACTAGCACATCTTTGCCTTTCTTCTTCCTGTTGTTCCGCCACCGGTTTTTCTTTGCCAGGGCAGCATCCTCGCCGCCGATCCTCCCCGCTCAGTATTCTCTTGGAGTTTCCTCCCTTCCTCAAAGACGTGCACACTTGTCGGCCAGGGCATATAGCTCATCGACGTCTTTGATCTTGCACATCGCCATCTCCTCCCGCATCTCGCAGCCGCACGCTCGATGGAACGCTACCGATGACGTAGGGTGGACATCCGGGATGTTGTGCCGTACGGCTGAATCTCTGAATGTACTTGCGCAGGGGCTCTCCTTCCTTCTGGGCGAGCAGATGAAGGTCGCTCTCTTGGCCATGAGGCTTGTGGCCGCCTGTAAAGGCGCCGACAAACTGATGGCATAGGTCTACATGAGGATATGGAGTTGTCCGGCAAGTGCATGAGCCAGGACCTGACATTGGGCTTGAGCACCAGCGGGAAGTAGTTGGCAAGGATCTTGTCGTCCCGCCCCCCGGCAGCTTGCACCGCGATCGTGTAGATGCTGAGGAACTCCGATGGATGCGACTTGCCGCCGCATTTCTTCTCGCACGCCGGCTTGAAATTCTTCATGCCGGAGCCATTTGGACTTGCCGCAGTTTCACGAGTGAACGCAGGGCAACCTATCACAGACGGCAAGTCGCTGGTTCTCTCGGGCGCATGCATGTCGATAGAGGGCTCAGCCGCTGGTCCGATTATGCCGCCGCTTCTTCGGGCGCCGATGCGCAGTACGACTTCTTGTTGTCGTCAGGAAGAACTTGGCGCTGATCGCGACGAGCTCGGGATCTGGCGATGCGGTGGAGTCGCTGTCGAGGTAGATCCGGCGAGTCGGCGATCTTGGCCTTCGGGCGGAGAGTGCACGGTGGTTGCACCCCACCGGTTTCGCCGCCATCGGCTCGTGGCGGCAGTATCTTGCATGACGCGATGTACTCGGCTGCCGTGGAGTGTCGCCGTTAAGCTGGCCGATGAGACTCTGAATGGTGGCCCTCCATTCGTCGATCTTGTCTGCCGTTGGAGGGTAATCTAGGAGCAGTTGAGCTCACGCCAAAGCTTCTGCTGGAGTGGTGGGTGGTAGTGGCGAACGGTGCGAGGAGCGGGATATGCTCGGACTTCTAACTATGTTGGAAGGAGCAGTATCCCGTCCAGGCGACCGTGTCTCGCTCGTGCCAGCATGTTGGCGTGCATGCTGGTCTTGAGCACCCCGAGATCCACCGGCTCGATCTTAGTCCAACGAACGTATGGTACCGTGAGTACCATGAAGATGTCGGTCCCGCGCCTCCTGAGATGGGCGCGGTTCATGTACGGACGCCGAGGTCTGCGCAGCCTTGTCCTTGGACCTGGCAGCACCGTGAGCTCCCTCGTCGACGCCCGTTCTTCCGCCGGCGTCTACCCCACCACCTGTTTGCTCCGGTGGTGGTGGGATCGACGCGGACGGAATAGCTGCCTCCAAAGCCTTCTTCTTCGGTGGCATGTCGATGAAGAAGATGAAGATCTAGCTCGTGTGAACGTCGGATCAGGTTCACACAGCCTCGACGCTTCTACCGGCGCCGCCAAAGATGTCGGGGAATCGATCCACGGACACCCTCACGGGACCGGCGGACCGAGCCCCTTTCGGTTCGATGGGGGCGGAGGTCGCACAAGAGCAGATCGAGGCGAAGCACACGAGCAGTTTAGCCAGCTTCGGAGCTCTCCGGAGAGATAATACTCCTACTGCTGCATGTCTGAGTGTATTGAGTTCTTGCTCGGGAGCGCTGAGTGCTACAGTACACGCTAGCTGCTAACGAGACCGAGCGTGAGTGTTTTTCTGCCTTCCGAACCCCCCTCTACGTTGCGCATGGGCCTCCTTTTATATGCTCAAGGGGTCACCGACAGGTGGCAACGTAGACAAGGGTAAAAATGGAAAGGTGTTGCGGTTGGTACAACTACCTATACAGTGTACCATACCTAACCCTGACGGCAGGGGACAAAGGCATTAAATGCCCATCTGCGTCGCCCAAATAGTGCAAAAAGGGACCGTCAGGGACGCCACCGCTTGCCACGATGGCAATCTTGTCAGCGCCGCTTGCCACATCACAAGACCGCCGGGCTGCACAGCCTTCTTGCCACGCGCTACCGAAAGGTCCTGTGGCGACACGTTGGTGGATGTGCTAGAGCGCTGGTACAGAGTGGTAAGCTTGTCGCTGCAAGCGCTTTGCCGCGATCGTTGTCTTGTCGCGTCCGGAAGCTTGTCGCCATCGGGCCTCGCCGGGACGCGTGGCGCGTCGCGGCAAGTCCCTTGAGATGCCTTGGTTGGCCTTCCCGGCAAGCTCCTCTTGCCGGGGCCTTGTCTCCTTGGCTTAAATACTTTGTTCTTGAATGGCTCCAAAGGAACCACGGAGGATCTTGGCGGTCACCCGGCAGGCCTTGCCGCGGGGTGCTGCGACTGCCCGTGCACAAGTTCAGGATACTAGGGTACCCCTACTCTAGTACACCGACACCCGCACTTCGGCTTATGGCTCAAGACCTTCAATGTGAAGCCGAAGATGATTGAAGGGCGACACACGAAGTGCAGAGGCGCTATAATAAGCAAAGGTGCCGACGCCTTATGGCCAAAGGGGTCCTTCCCGGAGGTGTCTGGCCTATGGCAACGGGAGTGGTTTTACATCACAGCACCCCGAGGTACACAGTGGGCAGCCGCCCCGGCCTTCCGCTCTGCCCCTCCGCCACAGCTTGCATCAAGGGTCAACAAGGGGATGGACTGGGGACCGGTCAATGACGTGCTGACATTGCAAAGCCGCATCCGAGATCTCCTCAAGAGGGGTATCAGTCTCGTCAAAGTAATTCAAGTAATGTTAGTCCGTCGGGTCCTGCCATGCCAACATCGATCTCTCCATATGTGGGAGTTCAACCCGGAAGGAATGCGAACCATTCAACACTTCTTCGGCGTGACGCTCGAAGGGATGTATCAATTATTCTTTGGATCACGAGTAAAGTGTCCGGACACAACAGAGGATTTGGGTCTCAACTACAACCGTCTAGATACCCAAGTAAGTAACTCTGTGACCGAAGATGCTGTCATTATATTTGTCACAGCATTATCCTGAAAAACCACCCTTGGCCAGGAATGGATAAGAAAGGCAGAGAGGATCAGGTGTTCGGCCCCTCTTCCCGAAGGCTCGCCAGATCCTGTACTAACCAGGATGCTGGCTCACGCACCTTATCAAGTGCCATCAGGGGAGGACGAGGGGAGGAATAGGGAAGCCAAAAGCAGGCTTCATACTGGAGGTACATTACGCATCCTAACTGGGGGAATTAGTGCCCCCGTGTTGGAGGATGATCGGGGAGGAGAACCTAGAATCCCCTCTCCCCACGGGAAGAAAAGGACCACCCCTGAAGACTTGGAAACGGAGGTTTCCAAGCGAGGGAAGAAACCTTCACCAGGGGGCCCTGCCCCGGAGGGCATCCTTATCAAGACAAATACCACAAGGGGGGCCAGCCGTCGACCGAGCTGTAAGTGAACAAAGGCACTTTAGTAAGCATGCCCCGCTCTTTTCCTGAGAATAACTACCGAAAGATATGTTTTGCAGTCCGACTCATAGCCCTTCCACAATGTTCGTCTTCGGGGGATCTTCTTCTGGAGATGATGGAAAGCGAAACGCCTCCTCGCTTCCTCCTCATGAGGCGACGACCTCGAGGTGTCGCCCCGGAGGATCTCTCCGGTCTCCGCAAAGGCGAAGGTAACTCTTCGCCGCTCAAGTCCGGAGTTCTCGGCCCTAAGGAGACCAACAGAAAGCTCGGATTGTCCGGTGTACAACCGGACACATTTATGGGTCTTCTGGAGCAAGCGGCTATCTCAGAGGCACATCGTACCTTAATGGGTACGGTGGTTGAGACGATTTCATCCGCAAAAAGTGGGTTGAATGAAGCTTTTATGAGCCTACTAAGAGGCTTTGAGGTACGCAAAGTGATATATATATTTTTTACTATACCACACACGCAAGGTGTACTTTGTATAGATAGTAGCCCCTGAGACTCTGGTTGCCGTCCAGAAGAGGAGAGTAGAGGATCATAGTCTCGGGTAATGATAGTGCTGCTTTTGTCCGCAGGCGGCTGCAGATCCGGCGGCTGACCGGACTGCTGAATTCGCCGAACTAAGGCGGCAACTTGACGTGGTGGATGTGGATATCACGCTTGTGAACAAGCGGCTTGACAAGGCATAGAGTATGTATATTTGGGTGGTCGGCAAATATTAATAAGAGCATGATGCTAGTACTTATAATATGCTTTAACTGCAGATGGAGCTGCCGCCGTGCAGACCCTTCGGGCAGAACTTGCCCGGGCTAAGGAGCAAGCCAGGAGAAGTGATGCGGCCGCCCTGAAGGCAGCCGAAGAATTAAAAGCCGAACAGGTTGCTCATCGCCAGAGCGAAGATAAAATAGCCAACATGGCTCTTGAGCTGCAAAATGCCGCCAGCCGATATGAACTCCTGAAAGGGAAAGCCAAACGAAGATGGCAGACCTAAAGAAGGCCTTGCAAGCAGCAAAGGAAACTCGCTCTGAAATTAGAGCGGCGCGGGAGGAGCTTCGACAAGCCGGTGATATCGCGCTTGGGAAGCCCTTTTTATTGCGAACGAAGTTCGGCTATCCGAAGTATGCCCCTCTTGATCAATTGTGGAGTTCTTCAGACGCATATTTGGATTTAGCAAAGAGTGTTGCTGATGCGATGGAGTATTTCAAAGATCGAGAAGATCATGAGGCAGAAAAATAGTTCTGGTCGCAGTTCCGTAATCCAAGGCATCCGCTACTGTTGAATGAACAAATGGCCGAATGGGCCGAGCTCCATAGGTTATCCGGGCTTGCCATGAAGGCCGTCGTGGACCACCTGTGGCCAAAGGAACCAAGTCTGGATTGTTATTTTGGTTTGGTGCAATGATTTATTCGTGCTGTGCCACACATCGACACTGTCAAGAGGTCGGCGTGCATAGAGGATGTGTGCATGGCCCTTTCCCGTGTTAAGACGTATTGGGTGAACATGGAGGCCATCGATATTGCAACCGGGGGTCCGCCCGGGGGCCAGGACTCGCCCGAGCACTACTTTGAAGAAGTTTTAGAAGGTGCCCGTTTAATAGAGGGTCAGTGCTCAAAGAATACCATGTTCCAGTGACAAGTATTTTGATTGTAAAAACAATGCGTTTTATAATAAAGGCTATTGTCGGTGTCAATACCGGCGGATCTCGGGTAGGGGGTCCCGAACTGTGCGTCTAGGCGGATGGTAACAAGAGATGAGGGACACGATGTTTTTACCCAGGTTCGGGCCCTCTCGATGGAGGTAAAACCCTACGTCCTGCTTGATTAATATTGATGATATGGTTAGTACAAGAGTGGATCTACCACGAGATCAAGGAGGCTAAACCCTAGAAGCTAGCCTATGGTATGATTGTTGTAATGTATGTCGTCCTACGGACTAAGCCCTCTGGTTTATATAGACACCGGAGAGGGCTAGGGTTACACAGAGTCGGTTACAATGGTAGGAGATCTACATATCCGTGTTGCCAAGCTTGCCTTCCACGCCAAGGAAAGTACCATCCGGACACGAGCCGGAGTCTTCAATCTTGTATCTTCGTAGTCTTGGAGTCCGGCGGATATTGATAGTCCGGCTGTCCGGACACCCCCTAGTCCAGGACTCCTTCAGTAGCCCCTGAACCAGGCTTCAATGACGATAAGTCCGGCGCGCATAATGTTCGGCATTGCAAGGCCGGTTCCTCCCTTGAATAATCCAGAGAAGATCATGAACACCAGGATAGTGTCCGACTCTGCAAAATAAATTCCACATTCCACCGTAGAGAGAATAAAATGTACACTTAGTTCAATCTGCTGATGTATTATGCGGCATGACATCACACCGCAACCAAGCCTTTGTTTGAATCGTTTTTTACTATACCACCTCAGCACGTTTAGCGAAGCGGTTTCCTTGGCACGTCTTGTCGAAGCAGAGATCGTGTTCCCCTTATTCCGGGATTCTCATCAATACGTGCGTGGGTAACCCAACCGCGCCATTGATGGTGGCGCTTGGGAGATAAGCGAGTTTTTCCAGGCTGGCGGGGGACGCATAGTTTTGTCCGCCTATATATAAGGGATAAGGATTCACCTTCTCACCTACGCCTTCTTCCTCCTTTGCTTATCCATCCCCGCGAACTCAAGCTCCAACGCCTCGAGTCACAAGATCTCGCCTCGACCTTCTCCGAATATGTCCAGAGCGGGAGGTAAATGGTTGGCCTCCACCGCTAAGGAGGAGGACATCACCAAGCTGCGCAGCGCCGGATACCTTTCCGGCGATATCGCGCATCGGCTGCCCGACGAGGGACAGCTCATCCCTACCCTTGGGCCTCATGAGAGGGTCGTCTTCCTCCCCCACTTCCTCCGCGGACTGGGCTTTCCGCTCCATCCATTTGTCCGGGGGCTCATGTTTTACTACGGCCTGGATTTCCACGATCTGGCGCCGAACTTCATCCTCAACATCTCGGCGTTTATCGTCGTGTGCGAGGCCTTCCTCTACATCCAGCCCCACTTCGGCCTGTGGCTCAAGACCTTCAACGTCAAGCCGAAGGTTGTGAAGGGCACGCAAGCGGAATGCGGAGGCGCCATGTTGGGCAAATTGCCCAACGTCCCTTGGCTGGAAGGGACCTTCGTGGACTCCGTCAAGGGGTGGCAATCGGGGTGGTTTTACATCACCGAGCCGCGCAAACCCACATGGGCGACGGCCCCCGAGTTTAGATCTGGCATCCCCACGCAGCTCACCTCCTGGAAAGAGAAGGGCTTGCAGTGGGGGAATCTGGTGGAGGTGACGGGACTCCGAGCATGTATCAAGAAGATGGTGAGCAATAGGCTCAGGCTCGTCGACGTGGTCCAAGTCATGCTCATCCGGCGGATCCTCCCATGCCAAGAACGGGCATTTAATTTGTGGGAGTTCAATCCTAACAGCACCAGGCGCTAAGCGGGCTCTTCGATACAACATACGGCGCGCTGGAGGGTGCTGTTCAAGGCGCCCAAGGTCCGCCATGCATCAAGATCATGCGGATTCAGCTCGCAGTATCCAACTGACGAGGTAAGTGATTCAACCCCATTACGGGACACTTGTGATAATTAGATTGACTCTAGTGAGGTTTCGTTCTGCCTCTTCCTTTGACAGGAATGGATGGAGAAGGCCAAGCTGCTCATCAGCCCGGCTCCCATGCCAGAAGACCCAGTGGACGCCCGCCAACAGTGGTTGCTGGTTCCAAGACCGCCCGTGGTGCCGGAGAAGAAGGCCAAGAAGGTGGCCGCGGGGACTCGAAAGAGTTCCCGCAATCAGGCGTCTGACGACGACGAGGACTCCTCCCCTGAAGACGAGGAGGAGGAGTATTCTCTCCTGGAGGAGGGAGAGAAGAAGAGGAAGGCTTCCCCGATCGGGGAGGCCGAAGGGTCCAAGAGGGGGAGAACTATCCCCCCGGACAGTTTCGCCAACATCAGCGTTGGCGAGGATGAGTGGCCTCCAAGGGCCAGGCGTTCGGCAAGATCGTAAGTATCCGGATCCTTGATGTGTAGTTTCTTTTATGTCGCGTAGTATCCTTCTAACGCCGCATTCTGCCCGTAGTCCGGCCAATGATGATCTCCCCGTCTCATCGAGCGGGTCATTGGCCTCGTCGGATGTGAATTCCATCCCGACTGCCTCCACCCCACGCGCCGACGAGGACGTCGAGGTGGGATCCCAGAGAGGGACCCATCAGGAGGAGGCTCCGGAGGCGCCGTCAGGCAGCCTCCCGAACTTCGTGCCGGACTCTACATCGGAACCCGCAGTGGTTCCAGAGTCCGGCAAGCGGCCCCTTCGAAAGAAGGGCAGGACCGTGACGCCGGCGGCCTCCGGCCCAACCGAGGCGCGGATAACCTGTTGGAGGCGCTTAAAGGCGCTTCCATCGAGGAAGAACACCGCACTATCATGAGTGCGGTGATTGAGAAGGTTCAGCTCCCTAAGAGCGGCTGACCGAAGCTCGCAGCAGCCTTTCTAATGTGCTTTGAGGTAAGAAGTTAAAATTATGTAATGTAATACCGCATAGACAGTAGCCCCTGATGCTCAGTTCGGTGTTCGGAAAGAAAAGCCGGACTGAGGATCTAACAAGATATACGCAGGGTACTTAAAATATGTCAATATGGGTTTGCAGGCTACGCTGCTGACCTCTGCCGCACTATCGGCGGAGGTTGACGTGCTGAAGAAGGATCTCGAGCGGTCCGAGCAAGAGCTCGGCCATGCAAAGAAGCAGCTCGAGGAAAAAGAAGGTGAGTAACACCTCTTTGAATAAGTACCTTACAGAAAAGGATTTTGGTTGCAAATAAAATTAACAAGGATAATATTTGTATTGCAGGGGCCACTAATGAGGTGGCAGCCCTGAAGGATGCTGTGTCCGCGGCCGAATGCAGTGCGGCCGCGGAACGGGCTGAGCGAGAAAAGCAAGAGGCACGGGTGGCGGAAGTTCGGCAAGAGCTCCAGGCTCTCATGGAAAAGCATGAGAGTTTGGAGCGCGACTCCAAGACTCGAGAGTCCGAGCTTGCCTCGGCTCTCGAAAGTGCCAAGTCCACCAAGGCCGAGGCCCGTAAGGCCCTTCAGGAAGTTGAGGACATAAAGAAGATAGCGGCGGGTAAGGCATTTTTCATGCAAAGTAGGCATGTTAGTGTGAACTACCTGACACTTACCCGAATTCGGAGCTTTCCAGGGGCGTTTGCAGATCTGCCGTGTAGTGCGTCTGATGCCGCTGCATTCTATCGAGGCGAGGAGGGGAGCTCGACGGAGAAGGTCTTACGTCTCAAGATTCGAGGCCGCCATCCGGTGCCCCCAAGCGACCAGCTGAAGCAGCTGGTTGAACTCCACAAGGTAGCTGAGGAGGCCATGAAGGGTCTCATAGTCCGGCTGTGGCCTGGACAGGCCATGCCTGGGAGCTACTTTGGCCTCGTGCGGCGGCTGGTGGATGCATGCCCCAGGCTGGATGTAGTCAAGCGCTCCGCCTGTATTGAAGGCGCTCGTCGGGCCCTTGCCCGCATAAAGGTGCAATGGGGCAAATTGGATGCGGAGAAGCTTCTCACGGACCCCCCGCCGCCAGGCAAGGAGTATCGCACGCCGGAGAAGTATTATAAAATTGTCCCGAAGGGAGCCTGCGATATTGCAAATGAGTGCTCCCGAAATGTAATTTTTGAGTGAACTCGCTGTATATTTATCCTGTGCGCTGAAAACTTCGTTCATATGCGCCATGAGCAACGCTTGTTTAATTTAAAATATTACCTTCCGTGCGGCCGTTTATAAAATCTGAGAGATGGCAAGTCGTTGGCTTCAGCCCCCAAGCTGTGAGTGCTGGGGTGTTCGGGATAAACATGAGCACACTTGTTCCCATTGTTGGGCCCATCGAGGGAGGCGCTCAACACAACGAACAAGGCAACCAGACTTATAATGCTTGAACACTCTCACTTAGCCATAGAATTCTATAATTTTAAATTTCGGCGAAGCCCCTGGTATTCGGAAGACCGAATCCGGGGCGCTATCCACGCCTTCTTCGGACATTGTCCGGAACTTCACTCGAAGCGGCATGAGTCTTTAAGGACCCGAAAAAACCTCTCGAACAGCGACCAGTCTCTCGCCTTATCATGCCAGTCAGTTTTAGCTTTCTCCATTGAGGCGTTAGTCTGCTCAACCGGGCGCAATCGCAGTGGTTCTCCCAAAGTGCCACCTTAGCCGATGTAACGGAACGTAAGGCACCAAAACGTGGGAGCCGGGCAAACCCAACTATTGACCCAAGACATGATTCGGAGTCGATTCATATAATGCTATAAGTTCGGGGTGCCACACTTGTGAAAGTGTTCGGACTTTATCACACCATAATTTGGGGAACAGAAGCCCCTGGCGTATTCGGCCGTACCAAAATATACGGGTGCCAGATGTCATGTAATGAACATATATATAAAAGATAATGCAATTGCAATAAAGAGGTGATGCATTATTTATGAAAGAAAGTCTGCTAGTAGAGCGGACTGATACAAATAGTGCGGTAAGCAAGGGATTTGGAGTAAATAAACATGTCCCCCTCCAGGGATGAGCTACAGACTTGGTGTATATAATCGAATTTAATGCTCGTAACTGAGACCACCTGAATGTTCGTCGCGGCCTTCTTTAGTCCCTGACTGTTGCATCATGAGTTCGGCAGGTTCGCCACCGGACAGGGCTTCTGGTTAACAGAGTCCTGTGTACATAAAAGAAAGAGAAATATAAAATAAAAAGGAAGGGGGGTGCACTTGTGAGCCCCTGGTGTGGTCGAGCCGCACTCTGGGTCCATTGTGATCGTGCCCCTTTCCCTGCGCCCATGGTATCTCCAAAGCGTAATGATGTACGCGGAATGTTATTCTTGCGATCATGCGCGGGCGAGGGTTGGGGCCGCATTGCTACGCGTGCTATGATCGCGCCAGGTGGTCTTGGTTGGTATTGCTCCGGGCGCGCTTTGCTATATCCGGCTTTTTAACTGCCGGACTTGAGAATTGCCTTAGAAGGCTACTCTATACTTCTGCCGCGAGAGCCGCTGTATGTTCCTCCGTTCAGAGGGAGCGTTCCGTATTCCCATTGACCGTGATGACTCCACGAGGGCCTGGCATCTTGAGCTTTAGGTATGCATAATGCGGCACCGCGTTGAATTTTGCAAACGCGGTTCGTCCGAGCAGGGCATGATAGCCGCTGCGAAACGGGACTATGTCGAAGATTAACTCTTCGCTCTGGAAATTATCCGGGGATCCGAAGACCACTTCCAGTGTGACTGAGCCTGTGCAGTTGGCTTCCACTCCTGGCATGACACCTTTAAAGGTTTTCTTTGTAGGTTTAATCCTTGATGGGTCTATGCCCATTTTGCGCACTGTATCCTGATAAAGCAGGTTCAGGCTACTGCCGCCGTCCATCAGGACTCTCGTGAGGTGAAATCCATCGACGATTGGGTCTAAGACCAATGTGGCGAATCCGCCATGGCGTATGCTGGTCGTATGGTCTCTTCGATCGAAAGTGATCGGACAAGAGGACCATGGATTGAACTTTGGGGCGACTGGCTCCATCGCGTAGACGTCCCTTAGCGCGCGTTTCCTCTCCCTCTTGGGTATGTGGGTCGCGTATATCATATTCACCGTCCGCACTTGCGGGGGGAAACCCTTCTGTCCTCTGTTGTTCGGCGGTCGGGTCTCTTCCTCGTCGTCGCTATTTAGCCCCTTGTCATTGTTTTCGGCAATTAACTTGCCGGCCTGCTTGAATGCCCAACAATCTCTATTGGTGTGGTTAGCTGGCTTGTCAGAGGTGTCGTGTATCTGGCATAAGCGGTCGAGTATTCGGTCCAGATTGGACGGACCCGGAGTGGTTCTTTTGAATGGCTTCTTCCGCTGACCGGGTTTAGAGCCTCGGAATCCGGCATTGACGGTCGTATCCTCCTTATCGTCGCCGTTAATGCGGCGCTTGTTTTTGTTTTGTCGTGACCTGCCATTGTTGTCCTTGGTATCCGGACTGCCAGAGTTTTTACGGAGATTGTTACTACGGGCTAGCCAGCTGTCCTCTCCTGCGCAAAAGCGGGTCATTAACGATGTGAGGGCTGCCATAGATTTTGGCTTTTCCTGCCCCAGGTGCCGGGCTAGCCATTCGTCCCGGATGTTATGTTTGAAGGCTGCAAGGGCCTCTGCATCTGGACAGCCGATGATTTGATTTTTCTTCGTCAAGAACCGTGTCCAGAATTGTCTGGCCGATTCGTCTGTCTGCTGAATGATGTGGCTTAGGTCATCGGCGTCTGGTGGTCGCACATATGTGCCTTGGAAGTTATCAAGGAATGCGGCCTCCAGGTCTTCCCAACACCCAATTGACTCTGCGGGCAAGCTGTTAAGCCAATGCCGAGCTGGTCCTTTAAGCTTGAGTGGGAGGTACTTGATGGCGTGGAGATCGTCGTCATGGGCCATATGGATGTGGAGAAGATAGTCTTCGATCCACACCGCGGGGTCTGTTGTGCCATCGTAAGATTCGATGTTTACGGGTTTAAACCCTTCAGGGATCTGATGATCCATTACTTCGTCAGTGAAGCATAACGGGTGTGCTTGGCGCTCAGATTGAGCGATATCGCGACGCAGCTCGAGAGAGCGCTGTCTGCTGTGTTCGGCCCGGCCGGGGTTATTGTATCCAGCACGACGGTATTCGTCGCGGGTCGTAGGGCACCCACGTGATCCATAGATGGATCTGGATTGCCTTGCTTTGTCCTCCAATATGTCTCGCAAGTCCGGCGCGTTCCCTCTTGGCTTCGTACTTTGGGAGCGATGCCGGGGTCTGGTCTTGGCTGGGGGCCTGGATGCCTCTCTGTCACGACCACGGGGTGGTCGGTCAGCCATATCGTGCGCTGGTGATGGAGGTACGTATGCTTCCTCCTCTAATCGGGGGAGCATCTTGCGTCTTGGGTAACTTTTGGAGGGACGTTCGAGTTTATACTCTTCGGCCGCGAGGACCTCGGTCCATCGATCGGCCAGCAGGTCCTGATCAGCTTGAAGCTGCTGCTGCTTTTTCTTTAGCCTGTTTGCCGTGGCGATAAGCCTGCGCTTGAAGCGCTCTTGTTCGACGGGATCCTCGGAGTGCAGCAATTCGTCATCGTTGAGGCTTGCTTCGTCTTCGGAGGGAGGCATATAGTTATGATCCTCAACCTCTTCGTCTGCTGCCCCCTCATGAGGGCTTGCTTCTGCATCCTCCTGCGCTGAGTCTTGCTGGAGGGGATTGTCTTCGGCGCTCTCTGGAGTGTTATTATCTCCTGTGCCGGAATCTCCATTCTTGCTGTGGCGGGATTTAGAGCAGCGCCGCTGACGCCGGCGTTTGGGCTGCTTCTTTAAAGAGTCTGCCTCCGCTGCTTCTTCGCCATCCCCGTCTTTTGGGGTGTCCACCATGTATATGTCGCACGCATTTAGGTGGCCTTCGGTGCCCTGTAGGCGCTGGTTCCTCTTCGTCTCTGGCATCGTCGTCCATAGCGTCGATGTCTTCGGAGTCGTAGTCTAGCATGTCGGTTAGATCGTCGACAGTGGCTACAAAGTGGGTGGTGGGTGGGCTCTGAATTTCTTTGTCGTCCGTATCCCAACCATCCCGCCATAATCCGCCGGGACTCTCCGATAACGAGAGATGCTTTAGTGAATTCAAGATATCGCCGAAAGGCGAAGCATTGGAAGATGTCCGCGTGGTGAATTCCATAACCGCGCCCAATCCGGATCGATTGGTAGGGCGCGGAGGTTCGGAGTCCGCAAGGAGTCCGCCTCGGAATCATGAGTTTCGCGGGGGACAAGATTGGTGTTCGGCTCCATCACCGTGGATGTTGAAGCCCCCAGGGCGGCGTCTATCCACCGGCCCTCGATCTGGGCGATCGGCTCCGGGCTAATGGCCGAAGCAGATCCGTGTGCGGCCACCAAGGCACTGTTCGGCGGCAGAGCTAGATCATGCCCATCGTCACAGTGCGGCGCGCTCGGCTATGGCTCGAGTCCGTCGAAGATCAAGTCTCCGCGGACATCGGTCGTGAAGTTTAAGCTTCCAAATCTGACCTGACGGCCAGGGGCGTAGCTTTCAATCTGCTCCAGATGGCCAAGTGAATTGGCCCGCAGGGCGAAGCCGCCGAATACGAAGATCTGTCCGGGGAGAAAAGTCTCACCCTGGACAGCGTTGTTGGTTGAAGATGCCATCAAGCCTATCGGTGACGACACAGAGGAACTCTCAACGAGAGCACCAATGTCGGTGTCAAAACCGGCGGATCTCGGGTAGGGGGTCCCGAACTGTGCGTCTAGGCGGATGGTAACAAGAGACGAGGGACACGATGTTTTTACCCAGGTTCGGGCCCTCTCGATGGAGGTAAAACCCTACGTCCTGCTTGATTAATATTGATGATATGGGTAGTACAAGAGTGGATCTACCACGAGATCAAGGAGGCTAAACCCTAGAAGCTAGCCTATGGTATGATTGTTTTAATGTATGTCGTCCTACGGACTAAAGCCCTCCGGTTTATATAGACACCGGAGAGGGCTAGGGTTACACAGAGTCGGTTACAATGGTAGGAGATCTACATATCCGTGTTGCCAAGCTTGCCTTCCACGCCAAGGAAAGTACCATCCGGACACGAGCCGGAGTCTTCAATCTTGTATCTTCGTAGTCTTGGAGTCCGGCGGATATTGATAGTCCGGCTGTCCGGACACCCCCTAGTCCAGGACTCCCTCAGCTATATTTATACTTTTGCCCGTAAAGTATTGTAGTGCCTCCTGTGCGGTTGTTTATGTATATATAACCTGAAAGTTTGCAGTCGCCGGCTTCAGCCCCCTCACATATAATGCGGGGGTGTTTGGCAAAGCGCATAATCACACTTGATCCAGCCTCCTCGTCCATTTAAGGAGGTGGTGGCGCGCCAAACGAGGCAATCAGACTATATAGCTTAACACTTTCACTTAGCCATAGGAGTTTGACGGTGGGGCTACTATATAGCCCCTGGTGTGTCTGCGTTCATCCGAATACGGTGCGTGTCCATACGTGACCGGAAAACCGGTCCTTCTTTAATGCGGAGGAATCGTGAAGATTCCACTGAGTCATCGAGTGGTTGACCAGTCTCTCGCTTTATCATGACAGTCAGTTTTCGGCTTTATCTACTAAGGTGATCATCCATATGAACCAGGGCACAATCGCAGTAGTTCTCCCGGTGCTACCTTAGCCGCTAGAGCGGAACGTAAGGTAGCAAAACGCGGGAGCCGGGAAAACCCAACTATTGACCAAAGACATGATTCTGAGTTGATGCATATAAGGCCAAACTCGCGACACCGAACACTCCCGAAGGTATTCAAACTTTTCAATATATACAAGGCTGAGTACTGCCCTCGACGATGATCCCTAAATTTCCGGGTACGTGCATTAATCCGGCGTGACGAAAGAGCGGCTGTGGTGAGGGCATAGATCCCAAAAACACATTAGTTGTTGCCCTTGCAACGTCGATTTTAGATTGGCGAATAAACTTGCCAATAACGCCGGTATCCCTCTTGGTTATTTTAAGTGCCGGGAGGGTCTGAAGCAACAAGAGACAATAAAAAAGGTTTACACAGGGTCTTAATCTAAAAAGAAACCTTTGAACGGGGCCCTGCTGCATGTCTGCGCCTTTATCTCCATTGTGTCGTATCCTGGAAGGGTATAGCACGATGGTCATCTGTAAAAAAGGAAAAACCCAGGTGAAAGAATCTGGTGTGACCGTGCAAAAAGTTGGTTATTCTTAATGAACCATGAGAATTCAATCTATTTTGTATTAGTAGGGTCGAGCCGAACTATGGACCCTTTTACATGTGGGCAGCCCCTAGCACCACATATGGGGGCATATCCGTTGACCAAGCTCAGGTTTATCTGGGCTGCTACAACTAGTGGTGCGTCGGACACGTCTAGCTGTGTCCGTGGTCTTGAGGACCGATCATTTATTCGGGTTGGAGAGACCGTTCAGTGGTTCGGCAGCTAGCGCCACCACATATTCTTCCGCACGCAAGGAACGCTCTATATTTCCGTTGATTGTGATGACGCCACATGACCGGGCATCTTTAGTTTAAGATAAGCGTAATGTGGTACTGCATTGAAACGAGCAAAGGTCGTTCTTCCGAGTAGTGCATGATAGCCGCTTCGGAATGGAGCGATGTCGAAGATTAGTTCTTCGCTTCGAAAGTTGTCGGTATAACTGAATACAACCTCTAATGTTAGAGAGCCCGTACAGCGGGCCTCTACGCCTGGTATTACTCCTTTAAAGGTAGTACTGCTTTGGCTGATTCTTGACGGGTCTATCCCCATCTTGTGGACAGTGTCCTGATATATCACATTAAGACTACTGTCGCCGTCCATGAGGACTCGGGTGAGATGGTACCCGTCAATTATTGGGTCGAGCACCAAGGCAGCCGAACCTCCATGCCAGATACTAGTCGGATGATCCCTGCGATCGAAAGTGATTGGGTAGGCCGACCATGGGTTGAATTTGGGGACGGGCTCTACAGCATATCGTCTCGGAGTGCGTGTTTGTGCTTCCTCTTTGGTATGTGGGTTGCGTAGATCATGTTCACTGTTTTGACTTCTGGTGGGAATTTCTTCTGTCCCCTAGTGTTCGGCTGGCGAGTTCGTCCTCGTCTTCACTTGGCGCCCCCCCCCCCTTGTGTTTGGTGTTTAGCTTGCCGGCCTGCTTGAAGACCCAGCATTCTCTGTTGGTGTGATTCGCAGGTTTCTCGGGGGTGCCACGAATCTGACATGATCTGTCTAGAATTTTATTTAGGTTGGACGGTCCATCTTTGTTGCCTTTAAATGGCTTTTTCCGTTGACCGGGTCGAGAGCCCCTGAATCCGGCGTTCACCGCCGTGTTCTCTGGGTTGTCTTCATTATTTCGACGCTTGTTTTTATTGCGCCATGGCTTCCCATTTCCAACCCTGATTTCTGATGTGTCTGGGTCGCTGGTGTCGCTGTGGGCCAACCAACTGTCCTCGCCCGTGCAAAAGTGGGTCATAAGAGTTGTTAGGGATGCCATTGTCCTCGGCTTTTCCTGGCCGAGGTGTCTGGCGAGCCATTTGTCCCGGACACTGTGTTTGAAAGCTGATAAGGCTTCGGCATCCGGACAGTCGACGATTTGGTTCTTCTTGGTGAGAAATCTGTTCCAGAGCTTACGGGCTGACTCTCCGGGTTGTTGAATAATGTGACTCAAATCGTCTGCATCCGGTGGTCGAACATATGTCCCTTGAAAATTAGCCCTGAAAGCGTCCACGAGCTCCTCCCAACTTCCAATTGAGTTTTCAGGGAGGCTTTTCAACCAGTGCCGAGCTGGTCCTTTCAACTTGAGGGGCAGGTATTTGATGGCATGGAGATCATCTCCGCGAGCCATATGGATGTGAAGAATAAAGTCCTCAATCCAGACTGCAGGGTCTATCGTTCCATCGTATGCCTCGATGTTTACGGGTTTAAATCCCTCTGGAAATTCGTGATCCAGTACCTCATCGGTGAAGCACAGGGGGTGTGCGGCGCCCGTGTAATTGGATGTGTCGTGGCGTGGGTCCGACGGATGTAGTGTTCGATGTTGATTCCGAGCTAGTATTCAATCAGTATAGTCGATTTGGTGGCCGTGATCCTGCGTGGGAGCACGCTTCCTAGATCCATAGATGGACCTGGCCATATCGGCTCTTTTGTCCAGGTGCTCACGTAGATCGTATGCTGACTTGTGTGCGGTGTCATTAGCCGCTCTGTCTCGGCCTATGGGTGGTTGATCCGGTAGATCAGCCGTATTGTTCTTCGGCGGAATAGGCATGATGGCCTTGTCGTCGAATTCGGGAAGCACCTTGCGTTTTGGATAGCTCTTTGTGTGGCGATCACCGCCGTATATTTGTCAGTGTTGAGCACTTTGTTCCATCTGTGGTTGAGCGTATCTTGTGCGGCTTTAAGCCATTGCTTCTGCTTCTTCAAGCTCCTCGCGGTGGCAATAAGCCTTATGTGGAGGTGCTCTTGTTCCAAATGCTTTTCCGGGATGATGTGTGCATCGTCGTCCGGACTGTTCACCTCTCCGGAGACAGGTTTGTAAGTTTTCTCCTTGGCATCGTTGTGATCAGACAGCGGCCCGGGACTGTGTTTGCCATCCCCTGGCTCATCCTGCTCCATTGCTGGGTCTACGGGGTCGTCGTTATCTTTAGCGTCGTCCGAGGTATTACTCTTTCTTGTGCCGGTATCGCTGTTTTTGCTGTGGCGGGATTTAGAGAGGTGTCGCTGCCGTCGGTGCTTTGGTTGCTTCTCAAGAGGATTATCCTCCGTTGCATCCTTCTGTTCCTCACCGTTGTTTTCTTTGGGTGTGTTCACCATGTATATATCATATGATGAGGTGGTTGTCCAGCGCCCTGTGGGAGGTGGTTCCTGTTCTTCTCCAGCATCGTCGTCCATACCGTCGATGTCTTCGGAGTCGAAATCAAGCATGTCGGTTAAGTCATCGACAATGGCTATTAAGTGGGTGGTGGGTGGGTAACGAATTTCTTCGTCGTCCGCTTCCCACTCAAGCCGGATATAATTCGGCCAAGAGTCTCCTGACATGGAGAGAGATTTTAATGAATTTAGCACATAGTCCAAGGGCGAGTGCTGGAAGATGTCCGCGGAGCTAAACTCCATGATCGGTGCCCAGTCCGGTTTGGTGGGCATAGATGCACGCGGTTCGGAGCCCCTGGCCGAAGACGAGTCCGAGGGTCCGAAGACACAGACCTCCTTGGAGGTGAGATCTGTGTTCGGCTCTATCGCCGCTGAGTGTGCGGCCTCTGTGGCGGGGTCCATCCACCCGTCCTCAGATGACACGATCTTCTCTGGATTTAAAGCTAGGGCAGCTGCAGGTGCGATCTCCTGAACACCGTCTGATGACAGATCTAAGTCATGCTCATCGCGACTGTAGGACACACCTGTCGTGGGCTCGAATCCGTCGAAGATCAAGTCTCCGCGGATGTCGGTAGTGTAGTTCAAGATTCCAAACCTGACCTGATGGCCAGGGGTGCAGCTATCGATCTGCTCCAGATGGCCAAGTGAGTTGGCCCGCGGTCTTGAAGCGGCCGAATCACGAAGATCTGCATGCAGGAAGGAAAATCACACCCTGGATTGCATCACTGTAGACGATTAAGGAGCCATCAAGCCTTATGGTGACGACACAGTGGAACTCTCAATGAAAGCACCAATGTCGGTGTCAAAACCGGCGGATCTCGGGTAGAGGGTCCCGAACTGTGTGTCTAAGGCTAATGGTAACAGGAGCGGGGGACACAATGTTTACCCAGGTTCGGGCCCTCTCAGTGGAGATAATACCCTACTTCCTGCTTGATTGATCTTGATGATATGAGTATTACAAGAGTAGATCTACCACGAGATTGTAGAGGCTAAACCCTAGAAGCTAGCCTATGATTATGATTGTTGTTGTCCTACGGACTAAACCCTCTGGTTTATATAGACACCGGAGGGGGCTAGGGTTACACAGAGTCGGTTACACAGAAAGGAATCTACATATCCGAATTGCCAAGCTTGCCTTCCACGCAAAGGAGAGTCCCATCCGGACACGGGACGAAGTCTTCAATCTTGTATCTTCATAGTCCAACAGTCCGGCATAAGCATATAGTCCGGCTGTCCGAGGACCCCTTAATCCAGGACTCCCTCAGTCACAACCTGCCATGTCGCTCCGCCACAAAGATCCACACAGAGGGTCATCGGGAAAAACATGTCCTTTCAGCCCCGAATCCATGAATCACTCGTGGGTACTCTACGAGACGACCCATCTTTAGTCACCACCTGTATCATGTATAATATGTACGTAAGTATAAAGCCGTGATCACCTCCTGAGTGATAACGGCCCGGTAGTATAGCATGGCAGATGAACAAGAATGTAGGGCCACTGATGATAAACTAGCATCCTATTCTAAGCATTTAGGATAGCAGGTAAAGGTATCAACCATTGTAGCAACAATGATAGGCTATGCAAAAGAATAGGAGCTATCGAATCAACAACAGTAGCAAATCTAATGCAAGAATAAGAGTGAAGAGAGTGGGCGATATCTGGTTGATCAAAGGGGGGTTTGCTTGCCTGGAAGCTCAGTCGAGAGGGAGGGGTCGTCAACACCGTAGTCGTATAGGGTAGCAGCGGCGTCGGTCTCGGTGTGTAACGAGAGAAGAGGGGTGGAAACAATAAATATAATGTAAACATATGCATGACGATGCATGACGTGACAATGAGCGGTGCTAGATGTGCCCTAACGTGGTAGTAGGTAATATCGGCAAAGGGGGGAAACATCCGGGAAAGTATTCCCGGTGTTGACGTTTTCGAACAAATGAACCGGATGTGGATTGTTTCATGTTCTCTATGCTAGGGACATGTGGCGAATGAATGGACTGTATTCGGATTCGTCTCGTCGTTCTGAGCAACTTTCATGTACAAAGTATTTTCATCCGAGCTACGGTTTATTTTATATTAATTTATAAAGATTTAAATAATTTTTATAATTAACATAATTAATTTAATTAGAAAATGTATTTATGACATCAGCATGATGTCAAGGTGATGTCAGCAGTCAACTAGCAGTTGACTTAGTCAAACTGACATGTGGGTTCCATTCGTCGTAGTCAGGTTAATTAAACATGGTTAATTAATTTAACTAAATGATTAGGTTAATTAAACATCATTAATTAAGTTAATATTTAATTAATTAACTAATTGTTTTAATTAATTATTTTTACTTTTTATTTCAATTTTATTTTTTATAAACGTTCTCGGGCTGGGCCCCTAGTGTCATTGGGCCAAGGGCCTTAATGGGGCGGGCGCCGTGGGGTCTGCCCATTTGGGCGCCCGCCGATGTGGCGGTGTCGGCCGTGGTGGACGCAGGGAAGGAAGCGGCGCAGCATGTGGCGGCGGCTGAGCACGCTGTGGCAGCATGGCGATGGCGGGCCGAGCGAAGCGTTGAAGCGTGGACTGCAAGCGGGAACGGGCGAAACGGCGGCGATGGCGGCGATAGGGCGAAGCGGCGTTGCACGTGGGCGAGCAACAGGGGAGCGAGGCAGTGTTGGGGACGCGCGCGAGCTGCGGACGACGCAGGCGAGCACGTGCACACGTGGGGCGGCTCGAGCGGCAATAGCAGGTGCAGCAGCAACTTCGACTAGCGGCAGCATCAAGCGGCGGCCAATAGCAGGGGAGGTGCAGTAGCGGGCGACGCACCGGACGGCATAGGCGGGCGCGGCGGGAGCGGGCCGAGGCGGAGGCGGGGCGCGCGCGGGGGCTAGCCGGCACATGGCCAGGACGCGAACATGCTCGGACAAAGGACGGCGACCACGAGCTCGGCCGTGGTTGAGGCGGGCACGGGGCAGCCGATACAGAGATGAAAAACAAGGGGGAGAGGGAGTGTCGGTGTCAAAACCGGCGGATCTCGGGTAGGGGGTCCCGAACTGTGCGTCTAGGCAGATGGTAACAGGAGACAAGGGACACGATGTTTTTACCCAGGTTCGGGCCCTCTCGGTGGAGGTAAAACCCTACTCCTGCGTGATTAATATTGATGATATGGGTAGTACAAGAGTGGATCTACCACGAGATCAAGGAGGCTAAACCCTAGAAGCTAGCCTATGGTATGATTGTTGTTTGTCCTACTGACTAAAACCCTCCGGTTTATATAGACACCGGAGAGGGCTAGGGTTACACAGAGTCGGTTACAATGGTAGGAGATCTACATATCCGTATTGCCAAGCTTGCCTTCCACGCCAAGGAAAGTCCCAACCGAACACGGGACGGAGTCTTCAATCTTGTATCTTCATAGTCTTGGAGTCCGGCCAAAGATGATAGTTCGGCTATCCGGACACCCCCTAGTCCAGGACTCCCGCAGTAGCCCCTGAACAAGGCTTCAATGACGACGAGTCCGGCGCGCGTATTGTCTTCGGCATTGCAAGGCGGGTTCCTCCTCCGAATAGTTCACAGAAGATTTTGAACACCAGGATAGTGTCCGGCTCTGCAAAATAATTTCCACATACCACCGTAGAGAGAATAATATTTACACAAGTTCAATCTGCTGACGTATTTCGTGGCGTGACGTCACACCACGGCCAAGCCTTTATTCGAATTGTTTTTATTGTTCCACCTCAGCGCGTTTAGCGAAGCGGTTTCTTTGGCACGTCTTGTCAAAGCAGAGATCGTGTCCCCTTATTCCGGGATTCTCATCAATACGGGCATGGGTACCTGTTGGGGAACGTTGCAGAAAATTAAAATTTTTCCTACGGTTTCACCAAGATCCATCTATGAGTTCATCTAAGCAACAAGTCATGGGAGAGTGATTGCATCTACATACCACTTGTAGATCGCGTGCGGAAGCGTTCAAGGGGACAGTGATGATGGAGTCGTACTCGCCGTGATTCAGATCACCGATGACCAAGTGCTGAACGGACAGCACCTCCGCGTTCAACACACGTATGGGACGGTCGACGTCTCCTCCGTCTTGATCCAGCAAGGAGGAAGGATAGGTTGAGGAAGATTGCTCCAATGGCAGCACGACGGCGTGGTGATGTTGGTGCAGCAGTACTCCGACAGGGCTTCGCCAAGCACGTAACGGAGGAGGAGAGGTGTTGGGGAGGAGAGGGGCTGCGCCTTGGGTTGTGTACAACAGCCCTCCCCTCACCCCTCTATTTATAGGGGAAGGGGCAAGAGGGACCAACCCCTCTAGATGGGATCTAGAGGGGGGCGGCGGCTAGGGAGGGGGGACATGCCCCCCAAGCAAAGGGGGCGCCCCCCTTAGGGTTTCCCCCCAACCCTAGGCGCATGGGCCCAAGGTGGGGGGCGCGCCCAGCCCTCCAGGGGCTGGTTCCCTGCCCCTTGCGGCCCATGTGGCCCTCCGAGAGGGGTGGCCCCTCCCGGTGGACCCCCGGAACCTCTCCGGTGGCCCCGGTACAATACCGATATGCCCCCGAAACTTTCCGGTGTCCGCATGACAACTTCCCATATATAAATCTTCACCTCCGGACCATTCCGGAACTCCTCGTGACGTCCGGGATCTCTTCCGGGACTCGAACAACATTCGGTAATCACATACAAGTCTTCCTAATAACCCTAGCGTCCACCGAACCTTAAGTGTGTAGACCCTACGGTTCGGAGACATGCGAGACATGACCGAGACAACTCTTCGTCAATAACCAACAGAGGATCTGGATACCCATGTTGGCTCCCACATGTTCCACGATGATTTCATCGGTTGAACCACGATGTCGAGGATTCGATCAAACCCCATATACAATTCCCTTTGTCAATCGGTACGTTACTTGCCCGAGACTCGATCGTCGGTATCCCAATACCTCGCTCGGTCTCAAGCATCGCAAGTCACTTTACTCGCACCATAATGCATGATCCCGTGACCAACCACTTGGTCACTTTGAGCTCATTATGATGATGCATTACCGAGTGGGCCCAGAGATACCTCTCCGTCATAATGGAGTGACAAATCGATCTTGATCCGTGTTAACCCAATGACACTTTCGGAGATACCGTAGTGCACCTTTATAGTCACCCGATTGCCAGTGACGCTTTGATACACCCAAAGCACTCCTACAAAGGTCCGGAGTTACACGATCTCATGGTCTAAGGAAGAGATACTTGACATTGGAAAAGCTCTAGCAAACAAACTACACGATCTTGTGCTATGCTTAGGATTGGGTCTTGTCCATCACATCATTCTCCTAATGATGTGATCCCGTTATCAACGACATCCAATGTCCATACCCAGGAAACCATGACTATCTGTTGATCAACGAGCTAGTCAACTAGAGGCTTACTAGGGACATATTGTGGTCTATGTATTCACACGTGTATTACGATTTCTGGATAATACAGTTATAGCATGAATAAAAGACAATTATCATGAACAAGGAAATATAATAATAATACTTTTATTATTGCCTCTAGGGCATATTTCCAACAGTCTCCCACTTGCACTAGAGTCAATAATCTAGTTACATTGTGATGAATCGAACACCCATAGAGTTCTGGTGTTGATCATGTTTTGCTCGCGAGAGAGGTTTAGTCAACGGATCTGCGACATTTAGATCCGTATGTACTTTGCAAATTTCTATGTCTCCATCTTGAACATTTTCAGGGATGGAGTTGAAACGACGCTTGATGTGCCTCGGTCTTCTGTGAAACCTGGGCTCCTTGGCAAGGGCAATAGCTCCTTGTTGTCATAGAAGAGTTTGAACGGCCCTGACGCATTGGGTATGACTCCTAGGTCGGTGATGAACTCCTTCACCCAAATTGCTTCATGCGCTGCCTCCGAGGCTGCCATGTACTCCGCTTCACATGTAGATCCCGCCACGACGCTTCGCTTGCTGCACCAGCTACCATCGCTTCCACCATTCAACATATACATGTATCCGGTTTGTTACTTAGAGTCATCCAGATCTGTGTCGAAGCTAGCGCCGACGTAACCCTTCTGACGAGCTCTTAGTCACCTCCATAAACGAGAAACATGTCCTTTGTCCTTTCGTGTACTTCAGGATATTCTTGACCGCTGTCCGGTGTTCCTTGCCGGATTACTTTGGTACCTTCCTAACAAACTTACGGCAAGGTTTACATCAGGTCTGGTACACGGCATGGCATACATAATAGATCCTATGGCTGAAGCATAGGGGATGACACTCATCTCTTCTTTATCTTTTGCCGTGGTGGTGATCGAGCCGAGCTCAATCTCACACCTTGCAACACAGGCAAGAACCCCTTCTTGGACTGATCCATTTTAAACTTTTTCAAAATCTTATCAAGGTATGTGCTTTGTGAAAGACCTGTGAGGCGTCTCGATCTATCTCTATAGATCTTGATGCCTAATATATAAGCAGCTTCTCCAAGGTCCGTCATTGAAAAACACTTATTCAAGTAGGCCTTAATGCTGTCCAGAAGTTCTATATCATTTCCCATCAAGAGTATGTCATCTACATATAATATGAGAAATGCTACAAAGCTCCCACTCACTTTCTTGTAAACGCAGGCTTCTCCATAAGTCTCAAGATAAACCCAAACGCTTTGATCATCTCATCAAAGCGAATGTTCCAACTCCGAGATGCTTGCACCAGCCCATAAATGGATCGCTAGAGCTTGCATACTTTGTTAGCATTGTTAGGATCGACAAAACCTTCCTGCATCATATACAGCTCTTCCTTAAGATGTCCGTTAAGGAATGCCGTTTTGACGTCCATCTGCCATATCTCATAATCATAGTATGCGGCAATTGCTAACATGATTCAGACGGACTTCAGCTTTGCTACGGGAGAGAATGTCTCGTCGTAGTCAATCCCTTGAACTTGTCGATAACACTTAGCGACAAGTCGAGCTTTATAGATGGTAACATTTCCATCCGCGTCCGTCTTCTTCTTAAAAATTCATTTGTTTTCTATCGCTCACCGATCATCGGGCAAGTCTGTCAAAGTCCATACTTTGTTTTCATACATGGATTCTATCTCGGATTTCATGGCTTCAAGCCATTTGTTGGAATCTGGGCCCGCCATCTCTTCTTCATAGTTCGAAGGTTCACCGTTGTCTAACAACATGATTTCCAGGACAGGGTTGCCGTACCACTCTGGTGCGGAACGTGTCCTTGTGGACCTACGAAGTTCAATAGCAACTTGATCCGAAGTACCTTGATCATCATCATTATTTTCCTCTTCAGTTGGTGTAGGCATCACAGGAACATTTTCCTGAGCTGCACCACTTTCCCGTTCGAGAGGTAGTACTTCATCGAGTTCTACTTTCCTCCCACTTACTTCTTTCGAGAGAAACTCTTTTTCCAGAAAGCATCCATTCTTGGCAACAAAGATCTTGCCCTCGGATCTTAAGTAGAAGGTATACCCAACGGTTTCCTTAGGGTATCCTATGAAGACGCATTTTTCCGACTTGGGTTCAAGCTTTTCAGGTTGAAGTTTCTTGGCATAAGCATCGCATCCCCAAACTTTTAGAAACGACAGCTTAGGTTTCTTCCCAAACCATAATTCATACGGTGTCGTCTCAGCGGATTTAGACGGTGCCCTATTTAAAGTGAACGTAGCTGTCTCTAGAGCGTATCCCCAAAATGATAGTGGTAAATCGGTAAAAGACATCATAGACCGCACCATATCCAATAGAGTGCGATTATAACATTCGGACACACTGTTATGCTGAGGTGTTCCAGGCGGCATGAGTTGTGAAACGATTCCACATTTCCTTAAGTGTGTACCAAATTCGTGACTTAAATATTCTCCTCCACGATCTGATCGTAGGAACTTTATTTTTCGGTCACGTTGATTCTCTACCTCATTCTGAAATTCCTTGAACTTTTCAAAGGTCTCGGACTTGTGTTTCATTAAGTAGACATACCCATATCTACTCAAGTCATCAGTGAGAGTGAGAACATAACGATATCCTCCATGAGCCTCAACGCTCATTGGATCGCACACATCGGTATGTATGATTTCCAACAAGTTGGTTGCTCGCTCCATTGTTCCGGAGAACGGAGTCTTGGTCATTTTGCCCATGAGGCATGGTTCGCATGTGTCAAATGATTCATAATCGAGAGACTCTAAAAGTCCATCAGCATGGAGCTTCTTCATGCGCTTGACACCAATGTGACCAAGGCGGCAGTGCCACAAGTATGTGGGACTATCGTTATCAACTTTACATCTTTTGGCATTCACACTATAATATGTGTAATATTACGCTCGAGATTCATTAAGAATAAACCATTGACCATCGGGGCATGACCATAAAACATATCTCTCATATAAATAGAACAACCATTATTCTCGGATTTAAATGAGTAGCCATCTCGTATCAAACGAGATCCAGATACAATGTTCATGCTCAAATTTGGCACCAAATAACAATTATTAAGGTTTATAACTAATCCCATAGGTAAATGTAGAGGTAGCGTGCCGACGGCGATCACATCGACCTTGGAACCATTCCCGACGCGCATCGTCACCTCGTCCTTTGCTAGTCTCCGTTTATTCCGCAGCTCCTGCTGTGAGTTACAAATATGAGCAACGGCACCGTATCAAATACCGGGAGTTACTACGAGTCTTGGTAAGGTACACATCAATTACATGTATATCAAATATACCTTTGGTGTTGCCGGCCTTCTTATCCGCTAAGTATTTGGGGCATTTCCGCTTCAAAGGACCCTTCCCTTGCAATAAAAGCACTCACCTCGTGCTTGGGTCCATTCTTCGACTTCTTCACGGCAATCGGCTTATCGGGCGCAACAGCGTCCTTGCCGTCCTTCTTGAAGTTCTTCTTGCCCTTGCCCTTCTTGAACTTAGTGGTCTATTGACCATCAACACTTGATGTTCTTTCTTGATCTCAACCTCTGCTGACTTCAAAGATTGAAAATACTTCAGTGAATGGTCTTCACCATCCTCGCATATTGTAGTTCATCACAAAGCTCTTGTAGCTTGGTGGGAGCGATCAAGGATTCTATCAATGACCGCCTCATCGGGGAGGTTAATGTCCACCGAGTCAGCGGTTGTGCAACCCAGGACATTTTGAGTATGTGCTCACTGACAGAACTGTTTTCCTCCATCTTACAACTATAGAACTTGTCGGAGACTTCATATCTCTCGACCCGGGCATGAGCTTGGAAAACTAGTTTTAGCTCCTCGAACATCTCGTATGCTCCGTGATGCTCAAAACACCTTTGGAGCCCCGGTTCTAAGTCAGAAGCATGCCGCATCGAACGAGGGAGTAATCATCGGTAGCGAGACTGCCAAGCGTTCATAATGTCTTGGTTCTCTCGACGGAGCGTCACCTAGCGGTCCTTCTAGGACATATTGTTTCCTGGCAGCTATGAGGATGATCTCGTGTTCGGACCCAGTCCGTATAGTTTCGCCATCATCTTTCAGCTTGGTTTTCTCTAGGAACGCGTTGAAGTTCATGTTGACATGAGCGTTGGCCATTTGATCTACAAGACATATTTGCAAAGGTTTTAGACTAAGTTCATGATAATTAAGTTCATCTAATCAAATTATTACAATGAACTCCCACTCAGATTAGACATCCCTCTAGTCATCTAAGTGTTACACGATCCGAGTCGACTAGGCCGTGTCCGATCATCACGTGAGACGGACTAGTCATCGTCGGTGAACATCTTCATATTGATCGTATCTTCCATACGACTCGTGTTCGACCTTTCGGTCTCCGTGGTTCGAGGCCATGTCTCGTACATGCTAGGCTCGTCAAGTTAACCCTAAGTGTTTTGCATGTGTAAAACTGTCTTACACCCGTTGTATGTGAACGTAAGGATCTATCACACCCGATCATCACGTGGTGCTTCAAACCATTTAACTTTAGCAACGGTGCACGCTTAGGGAGAACACTTCTTGAAATTGTTGTAAGGGATCATCTTATTTACTATCGTCGTTCTAAGTAAACAAGATGCATAAACATAATAAACATCACATGCAATTATATAGTAGTGACATGATATGGCCAATATCATATAGCTCCACTGATCTCCATCTTTGGGGCTCCATGATCATCTTGTCACCGGCATGACACCATGATCTCCATCATCGTGTCTTCATGAAGTTGTCACGCCAACGACTACTTCTACTTCTATGGCTAACACGTTTAGCAATAAAGTAAAGTAATTTACATGCCGTTCTTCAATGACACGCAGGTCATACAAAAAATGATCTCATACATGGCTCCTGCCGGTTGTCATACTCATCGACATGCAAGTCGTGATTCCTATTACAAGAACATGATCTCATACATCACAATATATCATTCATCATTCATCACAACTTCGCCATATCACATCACATGACAATTGCTGCAAAAACAAGTTAGACGTCCTCTAATTGTTGTTGCATCTTTACGATGGTGCAATTGGGTTCTAGCAAGAACGCTTTTCTTACCTACGAATAACCACAACGTGATGTTGTCAACTTCTATTTACCCTTCATAAGGACCCTTTTCATCGAATCCGCTCCAACTAAAGTGGGAGAGACAGACACCCACCAGCCACCTTATGCAACTAGTGCATGTCTGTCGGTGGAACCGGTCTCACGTAAGCGTACGTGTAAGGTTGGTCCGGGCCGCTTCATCCCACAATACCGCTGAAGCAAGAAAGGACTAGTAGTGGCAAGCAAGTTGACAAGATCCACGCCCACAACAAAATTTTGTTCTACTCGTGCAATGGAGAACTACGCATAGACCTAGCTCATGATGCCACTGTTGGGGAACGTTGCAGAAAATTAAAAAAAATTCCTACGGTTTCACCAAGATCCATCTATGAGTTCATCTAAGCAACGAGTCATGGGAGAGTGATTGCATCTACATACCACTTGTAGATCGCGTGCGGAAGCGTTCAAGGGGATGGTCATGATGGAGTCGTACTCGCCGTGATTCAGATCACCGATGACCAAGTGCTGAACGGACATCACCTCCGCGTTCAACACACGTACGGGACGGTCGACGTCTCCTCCGTCTTGATCCAGCAAGGAGGAAGGAGAGGTTGAGGAAGATTGCTCCAACGGCAGCACAACGGCGTGGTGATGTTGGTGCAGAAGATCTCGGCTGTGGCTTCGCCAAGCACGAACGGAGGAGGAGAGGTGTTGGGAGGGAGGGCTGCGCCTTGGGTTGTGTATAGCAGCCCTCCCTCACCCCTCTATTTATAGGGGAAGGGGCAGGGACCCCTCTAGATGGGATCTAGAGGGGGCGGCGGCTGTGGAGGGACTTGCCCCCAAGCAAAGGTGCCCCCTTAGGGTTCCCCAACCCTAGGCGCATGGGCCCAAGGTGGGCGCGCCCAGCCCTCCGTGGGCTGGTTCCCTGCCCTTGCGCCCATGTGGCCCCACGAGAGGGGTGGCCCCTCGGTGGACCCCGAACCTCTCCAGTGGCCCCAGACAATACCGATATGCCCCTGAAACTTTCCTGTCCGCATGACAACTTCCCATATATAAATCTTCACTGAACCATTTCAGAATTCCTCATGACGTCCGGGATCTTATCCCGGACTCCGAACAACATTCGGTAATCACATACAAGTCTTCCTAATAACCCTAGCATCACCGAACCTTAAGTGTGTAGACCCTACGGGTTCGGGAGACATGCAGACATGACCGAGACGACTCTCCGGTCAATAACCAACAGCGGGATTTGGATACCCATGTTGGCTCCCATATGTTCCATGATGATTTCATCGGTTGAACCACGATGTCGAGGATTCGATCAAACCCCATATACAATTCCCTTTGTCAATCGGTACGTTACTTGCCCGAGACTCGATCGTCGGTATCCCAATACCTCGTTCAGTCTCGTTACCGGCAAGTCACTTTACTCGTACCATAATGCATGATCCCGTGACCAACCACTTGGTCACTTTGAGCTCATTATGATGATGCATTACCGAGTGGGCCTAGAGATACCTCTCCGTCATACGGAGTGACAAATCCCAGTCTCGATCCGTGTCAACCCAACAGACACTTTCGGAGATACCTGTAGTGCACCTTTATAGTCACCCAGTTACGTTGTGACGTTTGATACACCCAAAGCACTCCTACAGTGTCCGGGAGTTACACGATCTCATGGTCTAAGGAAGAGATACTTGACATTGGAAAAGCTCTAGCAAACAAACTACACGATCTTGTGCTATGCTTAGGATTGGGTCTTGTCCATCACATCATTCTCCTAATGATGTGATCCCGTTATCAACGACATCCAATGTCCATAGCCAGAAACCATGACTATCTGCTGATCATGAGCTAGTCAACTAGAGGCTTACTAGGGACATATTGTGGTCTATGTATTCACACGTGTATTACGATTTCCGGATAATACAGTTATAGCATGAATAAAAGACAATTATCATGAACAAGGAAATATAATAATACTTTTATTATTGCCTCTAGGGCATATTTCCAACAGTAACCCAACCGCGCCCGTTGGCACGCCGCCTCTATCGAAGGCGGGTCCCAAACGGTCATGGGGAGGGCTCTTGGTATTCAACCTCTTTATAACGAGACCAAGGCCTGTTCCTTTCTTCCAATCTCAATCGAATCCGCCCCTCGCCTCGAGTTCCAACACCCGAGGCTCCAGATTCAGGCGCTTCGGACCTTCGACAATGTCCGGCTCTGTCCTGCAAGGCTGGTGGATGCCTTCTTCCGTCACGGAAGAGGACGTGCTAAAGCTGAGAGACGCCAGGTATCTAACCGGCGAAATTTCACATAGGCTGCCTGCCCAAGGGCAAGTTATTCCTACTCCCGAGCCTGGTGAGAGCGTGGTGTTCGTGTCTCTCTTCCGTCGGGGTTTAGGCTTCCCGACGGACCCCTTTGTGAGGGGGCTCATGTTTTATTATGGGCTGGAATTCCACGACTTGGATCCGGAGTCCATCCTCCACATCTCATCGTTCATTGTTGTATGCGAAGCCTTCCTCCGCACTACCCCTCACTTCGGATTGTGGATCAAGACCTTCAATGTGGAGCCAAAGATGGTCGAGGGGCGGCAGGCAGAGTGCGGAGGGGCTGTTATAAGCAAGAGTGCTGACGCTCCCTGGCCCGAGGGCTCTTTTCAAGAGGAGCTTGGTTTGTGGCAACAGGAGTGGTTCTACATCACCGCTCCCAGGGGCACTAGATGGGTGGCGCCACCTGCCTTTCACTCGGGCCCTCCACAACGGCTGGCGTCATGGGTCAACAAAGGGCTTGACTGGGGTCCGTCCAAGGACGTACCTCTATTGCAGGGCCGTATTCGAGACCTCCAAGAGAGGGAGATCAATCTGGTTGTAGTGGCGCGGGTCATGCTGATTCGGCGCCTTCTGCCTTGCAAACGTCGCCCCCTCCGCCTGTGGGAATTCAATCCGGAGGGACCGCGAGCTCTCCAACACTTCATGGGTGTGACGCCCGTGGAGATGTATAAACTGTTCTTTGGATCACAAGAGATGTGTCCGGACTTGACCGAGGACGCAGGTCTGAGCTGCAATCGCCCGGATACTCAAGTAAGTAGTCATGTGCCCGGACACGCTATCCGTACATTTATCATAAACTTGCCCTTTAAAGAGTTGTCCCTTGAACAGGAATGGATAGCAAAAGCAAAACTAATAAGGTGTCCGGCCCCCCTCCCTGAGACCACGCCAGATCCTGTGTTAACCAAGATGCTGGAGGCTGCACCTTTGGAAGAGGGTGAAGGGGGGAACAGGAAAGCTACTACCTCCGCTAAGGAGGCTCTCAAGAAAGGGGGGATCGAGAATCCCTCCCTCCAGGGGGAGAAGAGGACCGCTTCTGAAGATCCGGAGGCCAAGGCCTCAAAGCGGGGGAAGAAATCTTCACCAGAGGGTCCTGTGCCAGGAGAAGCCCCGGCCGCACTATTTCCCCAAGGAAATCAGCCCTCTAGCGAGCCGTAAGTAGAAAGGGGAGTTTTGCAATAAGACGCATCCCTGTTTTTATTTCTGAAGATAAACGAAGTTTTTACCTTGTAGTTCGGATCTCAGCCCTTCTCAGCAGAGCTCATCCTCGGGGGATCTTCGTCCGGAGATGATGGAGAGCGAAACATCTCCATCTGTCGCACCGTTAGGTGGGGCGGACGACCCTGAGGTGTCGTCGCGGAGGGTTTCCCCGAGTTCAGCAGGGCCGGAAGGTTCGGCACCAATTGGTGTACGGTCGGAGGAGCTGAAGGATCTGCTCGGGCGAGCGTCTATCTCAGAAGATCACCGTACATTAATGGGTACTGTGATTGAAAGGATTTCATCCGCTGAGAGCGGATTGCATGAAGCCGCCGAAGTTTCATCGGCTGTGGTTTGAGGTACGCAAAAAAAATGATATACCTTCTGACAGTTTTGCATATAGAATGCGCCCTGTATGGATAGTAGCGCCTGAGACTCGGTACGTTGTCAAAGGTGACAGCATGTCGAGGATCATAATCTCAGTTGTAAGATGTCGCCCTTCCTATATAGGTGGCGGAGCGTTCGGTGGCCAGCCGGACTGATGGATTTGCTGAACTGAAACAGCAACTTGACGTTGTGGATGCGGACATCACGCTGGTCAATAAGCGACTTGACGAGTCACAAGGTAAGTGGCTTCTCCGCGGACACCTGGTAAGGGGGATTGACGCCCGTGCCTTACAACATGTATGCTTAATGCAGATGGTGCCGCTGCTATGGAGGACCTTCGGGCGGAGCTTGCCCGAGCCAAGGAGCAAGCCAGAAAAAGTAATGTGGCTACCTTGAAGGCGGCCGAAGAGCTAAAAGCCGAACAGGCTGCTCACTGCCGAAGCAGGGAGGAAATGGCCGAGATGGCCGTGAAGCTGAAGAATGCTACCGACCGCTGCGAGTTTCTTGAAAAGGAACGCTGAGCGGAGCAAGAGGACCTGAAGAAGGCCACCGCTGAAGCCAAGGATGCCCGCTCGGCGATGAGAGCTATAAAGGAGGAGCTACATCAAGCAGGGGATATCGCGGCTGGAAAGCCCTTTCTGCTGCGGAGGAAGTTCACGGATCCGAAGTATGCTCAGTTGGGCCAGCTGTGGGGTGCGGAGGATGCTTATCTGGATTTGGCGGCGAGTGCCGCAGACGCGGTCGCGCACTTCCGAGGCTAAAAGGATCGCGGAATGGAAGAGCTTTTTTGGTCGCAGTTTCATAGTCCAGAGCGTCCACTTCCATTAACCGATCGGTTAGCCGAATGGGCTGAGCTGAATAGGTTGTCCGGACTTGCCATGAAGGATGTCGTGACTCATTTGTGGCCGAAAAGGCCCGAGCCGAAGAGTTATTTTGGCTTGGTGCAGTAGTTCCTTGATGCGGTGCCACATATTGATGCGATGAAACAGTCGGCATGCATAGAGGGTGCACGGATGGCTCTTGCCTGTGTCAAAACATACTGGGCACAGATGAAGGCCACCAACGTTGCATCCTAGGATTCGGACAGAAGCCGATTACCTGCCGAGCACTATTTTGAGGAAGTTCTGCAGGGCGCTCGTTTAATAGAGACGCAGTGCTCGAAAAATGTTATTTTCAAATGACATGTATGATTTGTGAAACCATGTTTCAAATGTAATATAAGGGCTTTTTATACTTGTGCGTTCAAGTATTGAAATACCTCCTGTGCGGCCGTTAATGTATATGTGTATATAACCTGAAAGATGGCAGTCTTCGGCTTCAGCCCCCATGCACATAGTGTGGGGGTGTTTGCAAAAAAAGCGCGTTTTCACACTTAATCCAACGTCTTGGTCCTGTGAAGGAGGTGATAGTGTAGCAAACTAGGCAACCGGACTCTAATGCTTTACACTTTCACTTAGCCATAGGAGTTCGATGGTGGGGCTACTATATAGCCCCTAGGGGCACCGCGCTCTCCGAATTCGGGGTGCGTATGTGCCTGACCGAGAAACGGTCCTTTGTTAAAGCAGAGGAATTCTAAACATTCCGGTGGTCGATCGAGTGGTTGACCAGTCTCTCGCTATATCATGACAGTGGGCCGCTTTCTCATCGAGGTGCTCGCCTGGAGGAACCAGGGCACAATCGCAGTAGTTCTCCTGGTGCCGCGTTAGCCGATAGAGCGGAACGTAAGGCAGCAAAACACAGGAGCCGGGCAAACCCAACATTTGACCAAAGACATGATTCGGAGCTGATGCATATAAGGCCTAACTCGAGATGCCGAACACTCCCTAAGGTATTCGGTCTTTATGAAAACAGGCAGAACAATGCCCTAAGCCCCTAATGTCCAGGTACGCGCAAAAATTTCTGACGTGGCCGATAAAACGCCAGCCTCCTCCTCGGTTATAGTAAGAAACCGGGGGATGTGCATCAACAAGAGACAGTAAGAAAGGTTTACGCAGGGTCTTAATCTGAAAAGAATCCTTGCAACGGGTCCCTACTGCACGTCTGCGCCTGTGTCTCCGTTGGTGCCGTATCCTAGATGGGTGTAGCACGGTGTTCATCTGTAAAAGAGAAGAACTTAGTTGTAAAAAAGGATCGTGCGAAAAATGTATAAACAGAGTATAATTCAAAAAATGAATGAAATTGAACTTTATTGTCTCTTATTGTACATGCGTGCAGCCCCTTGTAAGGGGGTACGCGGCTAGTAAGCCCCTTGTTTATTTATGCCGGACTCGCCTAACTGTGTCCGGGATCTGAATGACCTGTTTAGGTGCTTTGATCAGCAAAGCCGGATTAGTGTGTGGCTGTCAAGGCAGTCTTACTTTCTTCCGTATTCAAGGAACACTCGAAGTTTCCCTTTAATGAGATGATGCCGCATGGACCGGGCATTTTAAGTGTAAGAGATGCATAATGCGGTATTGCGTTAAAGCGGGCGAAAGCTTCGCGTCCCAATAGTGCTTGATAGCTACTTTTAAATGGGGCGATGCGGAAGACTAACTTTTCGCGACAGAAGTTGTCAGATGAGCCAAACACCACTTCTAGTGGTAGAGAGCCCGTACAATGGGCATATGGGCCTGGCATCACTCCTTTAAAGGAAGTGTTGCTATGGCGCATTTTGGTTGGGTCTATCCCCATTCTGCGGATTGTGTCCTGATATAGCAGGTTTAGATCACTGCCGCCGTCCATTAGGACTTGTGTAAATTGTAGTCCGTCGATTATAGGATCTAATATCAAAGCAATCCATCCTGTATTCCGGATACTTCCGGAGTAATCCTGATGGTCGAAAGTGATTGGTTTTGACATCCAATGTCGGGACTCCGCTGGGGTGGACCGTGTGGTGCGTACTTTAATGGACGCCGCTCTATTTTTTCCTGTTGTCACTTGAAGTGAGTTTACTGTTTTGACCTCTCGTGGGAAATTCCTTTGTTTTCAGGTGCTCTGCTTGTGGGGTTCGTCATCGTCCTCACTTGGTGTGTCGAGCCCCTTGTGTTCGGCATTGAGTCGGCCAGACTATTTGAAGACCCAACAATCTCTGTGGGTGTGGTTTGCAGGCTTCCCGGAGGTACTGTGGATTTGGCATATCTTGTCCAAGATTTTGTTTAGGTTGGATAGCTCATCGCTCTTGTCCTTGAGAGGCAGTTTTTTGTTGGTCTGCCGAGAGCTTTTGAATCCGGCGTTGACTGCCGTGCTCTTTGGACCATTTCCCTTAGTCCGGCGCTGGTCCTTGCTACGTCGTGGTTTCCCATTTCCATCCCTGACCTCGGATGTACTTGGGTCGCTGGTGCTGCATCTTGCCAGCCAGCTATCCTCTCCCGCGCAAAAGCGGGTCATGAGGCTTGTTAGTGCGGCCATTGTTCTTGGCTTTTCCTGGCCGAGGTGTATGGCGAGCCATTCGTCTCGGACGTTATGTTTGAAGGCTGCTAAGGCTTCGGCGTCCGGACAGTCGACTATTTGGTTCTTTTTGGTGAGGAACCTGTTCTAGAATTTGCGGGCTGACTCTCCGGGCTATTGAGTTATGTGAGTTAAATCGCTCAAGATCCGGAGGGCGGACATAAGTCCCCGAAAATTTGTTCAAACGCATCCTCGAGCTCTTCCCAACTTCCAATGGTATTTTCTGGGAGGCCTTTGAGCCAATGCCGGGCTGGCCCTTTGAGCTTGAGGGGTAAGTATTTTATGGCGTGGAGGTCATCTCCTCTAGCCATATGTATGTGCAGGATGTAATCCTCAATCCAGACTCCAGGGTCTGTTATTCCGTCGTATGCCTCTATGTTTACGGGCTTGAATCCCGCTGGAAATTCATGATCCAGCACCTCATCGGTGAAACATAGGGGGTGTGCGTCGCCCCTGTATTTGGGTGTGCCGTGATGTTCGAATACTCGACGTGTTGTATTGCTTTCTAGAGCTTGCTTTCTTGGCCCATAGATGGACCTGATCGGGCCATCCTTTTTGTGAGGATCCTTATGTGGATCGCGTGCCGGCTTGTGTGCGGCGCGGCTTGCCGCTCTTTGTTTGTCATGTGGTCGTCTATCCGACCGGGCGGCCTCTTTGTTCTTTGATTGTGGGGCTCTACGGCCTCCTCATCAAATTCGGGTAGTAGTTTGCGCTTCGGGTAGCTCTTTGTTTGGCGACTATCGCCGTATTTGTCTGCGGTCTTGAGTACTTTGCTCCATCTCATTCTGAGTACGTCTTCCGCTGTTTTGAGCTTCCGCTTCTACTTCTTCAGACTTCGTGCAGTGGCAACGAGCCTTTTGTGGAGGTTCTTCTGCTCCAACGATGTGTCCGGCGTGAGATCGTCCGGACTGTTGTTTTCGCCGGGGACGGATTGTTTATCCAATTTATCATGTTCGGATGGTTGCTCGGGGGCATGTTCGTCTTCCACCGGTTCGCCCGGCTCTATGGCTGGGTCTGTATGGGTGTTGTTGTTGTCGAGGCGGGACTTTGAGCGGCGCTTACATCGCCGTTTTGACTGTTTTTCGAGGGAATTAGCCTTCGGAGCGTCTCGTTGTTCCTCGTTATCGCTTCCTTTAGGTGTATCCACCATATATACATCGTGAGTTGAGGTGGCCTTCCAGTGCCCTGTAGGTGCTGGTTCTTGGTCGTCTCCGACATCGTCGTCCATACCGTCGATGTCTTCGAAGTCGAAGTCTAGCATATCGGTTAAGTCATCGACAGTGGCTACAAAGTGGGTGGTGGGTGGGCGTTGAATTTCTTCGTCGTCCGCATCCCAACCTACCTGACCATAGTCCGGCCAGGGCTCTCCTGATAAAGAGAGACACTTTAGCGAATTCAGGATGTCGCCAAAAGGCGAGTGCTGAAAGATGTCTGCAGCGGTGAACTCCATGATCGGCGCCCAATCGGGTTCGATTGGCAAGGGCGCGGAACGTTCGGGGTCCGGAGAGGAGTACGGCACCTTGGAGTCACGAGCTTCACAAGGGACAAGGTTGGTATTCGGCTCTATCGCCGTAGAGGTAGCAGCCCCCGAGGCGGTTTCCAGCCACCCATCCTCGATCGGCGTAGTCGGCTCCGAGCTAAGGGTCGGAGCGGATTCTTGCGCGGCCTCCAGGGCACTGTCCGGCAGCAGAGCTAAATCATGCCCGTCGTGACAGTGTGGCGCGCTCGGCTGTGGCTCGAATCCGTCAAAGATCAAGTCTCCGCGGATGTCAGCCGTATAGTTCAAACTTCCAAATCTGACCTGATGGCCAGGGGCGTAGCTTTCGATCTGCTCCAGATGGCCAAGTGAATTGGCCCGCAGTGCAAAGCCGCCGAATACAAAGATTTGTTCGGGGAGAAAAGTCTCACCCTGGACCGCGTCGTTGTTGATGATCGAAGGAGCCATCGGGCCTATAGGTGACGACACAGAGGAACTCTCAATGAAAGCACCAATGTCGGTGTCAAAACCGGCGGATCTCGGGTAGGGGTTCCCGAAATGTGCGTCTAGGCGGATGGTAACAGGAGACAAGGGACACGATGTTTTTACCCTGGTTCGGGCCCTCTCGGTGGAGGTAAAACCCTCTGCTTGATTAATATTGATGATATGGGTAGTACAAGAGTGGATCTACCACGAGATCAAGGAGGCTAAACCCTAGAAGCTAGCCTATGGTATGATTGTTGTTTGTCCTACGGACTAAAACCCTCCGGTTTATATAGACACCGGAGAGGGCTAGGGTTACACAGAGTCGGTTACAATGGTAGGAGATCTACATATCCGTATTGCCAAGCTTGCCTTCCACGCCAAGGAAAGTCCCATCCGGACACGGGACGGAGTCTTCAATCTTGTATCTTCATAGTCTTGGAGTCCGGCCAAAGATGATAGTTCGGCTATCCGGACACCCCCTAGTCCAGGACTCCCTCAGAGGGAATCGACCCGGGTGCCTCACCGGGCCCTGTAGGTGTGCAATAGCGTGCATAGAGAGGAGTCGGGGAGGCGCCAGAGCTCAGGGCGGCTATGGTCGACGATGAGACGGCGACAAACGAGGTGGGCGGAGGAGAACGACGAGGCCGAGCGCTAGGGAGTGGAGACGAGGGGTGCAAGGGAGGGGATTAGGGTTTGGGGAGAGGGCGCCGGGGTCTTGTAGACGAGGGGTGAGGACGTGAATGGCCGGCACCTAGCCGGAGCGCCATGGATGGTCTTCGCCGCCCCCCTCGGCTCTTGTAGCGGGGAGGGGATGAGTTAGGTGGGTTGGATGTTGTATGATCGAAAGTATGTCTAGAGGGGGGTGATTAGACTACTTGACCAAATAAAACTTAACCTTTTCCCAATTTTAGTTCTTGGCAGATTTTAGCAACTTAGCACAAGTCAAGCAATCTCAATACAATTCAAGCAAGCATGCAAAGAGTATATGGGCAGCGGAAAGTAAAGCATGCAACTTGCAAGAAACTAAATGGGGGAGTTTGGATGGAGCAAACGCAATGTTGACATGGAGATTTTTGGCGTGGTTCCGGTAGGTGGTGCTATCGTACATCCACGTTGATGGAGACTTCAACCCACGGAGGGTAACGGTTGCGCGAGTCCACGGAGGGCTCCACCCACGAAGAATCCACGAAGAAACAACATTGTCTATCCCATCCTGGCCATCGCCCACGAAGGACTTGCCTCACTAGGGTAGATCTTCACGAAGTAGGTGATCTCCTTGCCCTTACAAACTCCTTGGTTCAACTCCACAATCTTGACGGAGGCTCCCAAGCGACACCTAACCAAACTAGGAGACGCCACTCTCCAAAAGGTAATAGATGGTGTGTTGTTGATGAACTCCTTGCTCTTGTGCTTCAAATGATAGTATCCCCAACACTCAACTCTCTCTCACAGATTTGGCTATGGTGGAAAGATGATTAGAGTGGAAAGCAACTTGGGGAAGGCTAGAGATCAAGATTCATATGGTCGGATTGGAGTATCTTGGTCTCAACACATGAGTAGGTGGTTCTCTTTCCGAAAATGGGTAGTGGAAGTGTAGGTTTGTTCTGATGGCTCTCTCCACGAATGAAGAGTGGGTGGAGGGGTATATATAGCCTCCACACAAAATCTAACCATTACACACAGATTCCCAAACTCGGTGGGACCGAATCAACAAACTTGGTCAGACCAATCCAGGGAAAAATGTGAACGTTAGGATTTTCAGTGGGACCGATACAGTCATCTCGGTGAGACCGATATGCTATTGTTAGGGCATAATGTAATCTCGGTGTGACCGGTCGCATAAACTCGTTTGGACAGATTTCAGCAATAGGTACACAGAAGGTTGGTCAGGCAAACTCGGTGGGACTGATTCGCTCACTTCGTGGGACCAAAGTGTTATGAAAAGGAAACAGGAAGTTTGCAATGCAGACTCAGTGGGACCAATTTGCTCATTTCGGTGAGACCGAAATGTTACAAAAGGGAAACCGAGTGTTTGCAATCCCATGTCAGTGAGACCGAGATCCCTATCGGTGTGACCGAAGTAACTAGGGTTTGTGGCATTGGCTATGTCAAATAAAACTCGGTGGCGCCGGATAGATCAAATCGGTGGGGTCGAATTTGACTTTAGGTTTAGGACATATGTGGAAATGAGAAAGTGATTGAGGGTTTTGGAGCATATCACTAAGCATTTTGATCAAGTAAGCCATTAAGCAACACATCATCCCCTTTTAATAGTATTGGCTTTCCTATGGACTCAATGTGATCTTGGGTCACTAAAATGAAAATGTAGAGTCTTGAGCTTGTTGCCAATATATGTCCTTTACATTTTGAGGGGTCCACATCTCTAGTCCATGCCATGCCAATCATTGAACTTTCTGAAATGATCATCTTGAAATAGCATCAGTTCAATGAACTATATGTTGTTAAGAATTACCAAACCCACCCAGGGATTAGTTGCACTTTCAATCTCCCCCTTTTTGGTAATTGATGAAAACATATAGATCAAAGCTTCGACAAATTATAATAAGAATGAAGTACATTGTTGCTTTGAGAAGTATGTGATAAGCAAGAGCTCCCCCTAAATTTGTGCATTGTTTAAAATTTGCTTTGACTGCAAATGCACAATTTGTTAGGATCATGGGTTACTCTTCCATGTCACATACATCTTGGTGGAGCGCTCAAAATGATGATATATAAGAAAAAGCACTCGTCACCAAGGCAAAGTGAATGATCATGCAAGAGGTAGATAATTCATCATTCAAGCACAAGCATAAAGTGTGATATGATCGAGCACATGATCATACAAAGTATCTCACACACACAAACATAATGTATCTCACAAGCAAACAAAGCGAATAAGTAGCAAAAAGAGACAAATCTCTCTCTCTCTCTCTCCGAAGCCTATGATCTATACACATTCTCCCCCTTTGGCAACAAGTTACCAAAAAGCTCGAAAATGCATAGTGCTATGCGTCTCTCTAGGCTTGATCTTTGGAAGGAGGTGTTGAGATGACTCCAAGGACGAATGCATCTGTAGATGATGTTGGAGCTAGAGGGGTTGCCACTGGAGGGGCAACATGAGTTGTGGCTGCAGGTGCTGAAGTTGTAGCTCTAGTGTCTGTCACTGGCACTGCTGCAGACCTCTGTGCCCTAGGCACTCTGTGGAACACCTGTGTAGTAGCTTTGCCCTTCCTCTCCCATGCTTCTTCCTGGAGTTCTTCAACAGTTGTCTGAATCTCAGTCACCTTAGTTCAGATCATAGAATTTTGTCTCAATGATCCTCTCCAAGCTCTCCTGGTTTTGAGTCAGGGTAGCTAGTCCTTTCTCAATCCTCAAGGTTGCTTGAATCAGAAATCCAAGTCGGTCTTGCTTTGACTTGAGAAAGACTTCTGAAGCTTTTGCTACACTTGGCATCTTTGCTGCTTTTTCTGCTCTGGCTTTCTCCTTCTTCTCATGAGCTGCAACTGAAGATGGATCTTCAGCATCCATGACAACTGTGTTGTCCTCAAAGTCAGGCAGTAAGGGAAGATGTTCTTTGTCCAAAAGATACACTCCTTGCTTCATCTTGGAATTGATTAGCTCTTGGATGTGTGGAGCATACCCACAAGATCTCTTCTGGTCAGCTGTTGTCCTTTTGATTGTCTCAACAATCAAGCTCATGACCTTGAACTTCTGTGGCACAACATCAAACAACTGTAGCAAGTTGATGGAATGGCCTCTGATCATCCTGTGATCTCCAGATTTGGGCAACAGAGTGTGCCTCAAGATGGTGTTTATGGTGGCCAAACCAGACAACAAGTAGTAGACTAATCCAAACTTATGTGTCTCCAAGGCCTTATCTGGAATCTCCTTATACATATTGGCCATGGTGTTATGATCTTTCTTGTTCTCAGCATACACATCTATGTCATTTTCTTCTTCTTCAGGGGCATTTATGAACCTAGCCCACTCCTCAACTTTTGATTAGTGCCTCTGACCTTCTGTCATCCACACAATCCTTCCATCTGGATAGAAGTGAGCTGTTGAGTAGAATTGCATTATTAGATCATCATGCCACTTGGTGAGCTTCTGACCAACAAAGTCATCAACACCATTTGCTTTGAAGCTTTCATACACTCCTGGGAAATGATCAGCATTTGCATCAATGTATTTCCAGTCCACCCATCTCATATCACTAACTATGGGTTTCTTGTCCAGCAACACTGTCTCATAAAAATCCTGTTGCTCTTTGGTGTGGAACCTGTAGTCCACTGCAGTCCTCCTCCTCACAGCATATGGATATGCTTGTCTCCATTTCCTGAGACCAACATCGTTTATTTCCTTCATATTTTCAGCAACTGGGTGACTGTCATTGTGGTACGGAATCTTGGGTTTGAGCTTCCTAAGCACTTGGGCTTCAGCTTCTTCTGCAGCTTCAGGCACTGGGGCCTTGTTCTTCTCTGTTGCGGGTATGTTCCTAGTGCTTCTCTTTGGAGCTTGAGCTGGAGCTTTGGGGGTTGTCTTGGGCTTTGAAGGAGTTGCCCCAGACTTGATGGCATCCCCCATCAGCTTCTATGACTTAGCAGAAGGTGCTTGAGCAGCAACCTCTTCTTCCTCTTCCTCCTCACTTGCAGAATCCTTCCTCATAAATGGATTTCCAATCGCTCTAGCTGTAGTTTTTCTGGCCCTCTTCTTCCCTTCTTCACCTGCTCTTGGCTCAAGTCTGAAGACCATAGTTTCCTAAGTGGAGGTTCTGGCCTTTGACATGGGAACTCTCTTGGCAGGTGCCTTCTTGTGCATACTAGGTTTTGTTGCAGTAGCAGTTCCATATTCCTTTTTCAGCACTTTCTTCTTGGATCTTACTTCCTCCTCAGTAGCCACATAGTCCTCATCCTCTAAGTCTGAGGTTCTCTTCTTCCTTGTCCTTGTAGCTGCCTTGGGCAAATTGCTTGGAGTGCTCCTGCTGCCATCATCAGAGCTGCTAGAGGGACTAGTGCCCTCACTCATGTTCACTTGCTCTTCTGATTTGTTCTGGCTATCACTCTGGTCAGACATTTTGGCAAAGCAAACTGACAACAGACCCTGTGAATAGATATAGATGAGGTAGAGTAGATGAGCATCACAAAGTGCAGAGTTTTTGCAAAAAGAATGAGTCAAAAACTTAGTTTTAGTTTTCTACAAGAAGCATTTCGGAGCTACCAATTTGTAAAACTCGGTGACACCGAAGCAACTTTTGGAGTCTAAACATGTGGAAATCGGTCAGACCGAGACACAGTTTGGTGACTCCGAGTTTGCTAGGGTTTCACAAAGTCCCGGTATTGGTCACACCGATTTGCAACTTTCGGTCAGACCGAAAATCACTTGTGCTTTGGCCTAAGACAAATCGGTGGAACCGATTCCTACAACTCGGTCGGTCCGAGATGAGTCTGGCGGAAACCTAACCCTAAATTTTCAATTCAAATCTAGTATAATGGAGGTTCTCTGTGGATGGATCGATCTCATACGTGGTAAAGAACATGGCATTGACCTTGTGCTCAGAATTGGAGGTAAAAAGAATGCATAAGGGGTCGAACTCATACCCTAGTTCGGCGGTGAGTTTGCTACGGCGGCAACGGCGGCGTTGAAATCCGTTGATGGCGGTGGAGACCAGCGGCAGGAGGTCGCTGGCGACAAGGTGATGATCCGGAGACCCGAGAGGCAGAGCAGGACACGCGCGGGCGAAGAGGTTTTGAAGTGATTTCCAAAATCTGGTCCGTCAGTATATATAACCTGACACTATCGGTGTGACCGAGTGGAACAACTCGGTGGCACCGAGACGCAGAATCGCAAGCTGTTACTGCAACTCGGTGAGACCGAAATGGTCTAATCGGTTGCACCGAGATTGAAAACTTGATCAACCCAGTGAACTCGGTGTGACTGAAATGGAGGAGTCGGTCAGACCGAAATACATAGAGAGGTTTTGGAAGTTTTAAGTCTATGACAAAACGGGACTCCAAGTGCTCCTCACAAAGAGGGTTTGAATTTGACTTAGATCAAACTTTGTGATGTAGCATGAATAGAATTTGAGAAGAGAAAAGCATAGATAGCCAGAGGGAGTTCTTAGGCATTCTTGTCCATCCATTTGGCAAAAGGAAGAAACTCCAAACAATCAAAGCAACAAATGGATGTCCTCGAATGAGAAAAGTATGCAACCAACATGCTCACACAATAAAATAGCAAATGAAATATGTGGCAAAGCATGCACAATCACTCTAGCATCTATCAAGCAGTTGGCGATGACTAGGTCATCTATATATGAGTATATTGACTTAGGAGTCAAATGAGAACATTTGATCATAGGTCATACTCATCGTTTAAGCACAAGTGGGGTTACTGCTTTTACATAAAGCATTGTTGTGTTCACACCATTAGAGTTGCTTTAGCTCAATTCTTAGAGTAAAGCTCCCCCTAGATGTGATATCCCCCCTTAAGAGGGATCAACTAACCTTGGGTATTGTCGATGATGACTTCATGTAGATATCGAACATGTGGATGCTCATTGTTGATGCAGATCATTTGAAGCAATCCATTGGAGTGAGTTGCACTTTCAATACCTACATGGGTTAGTCCCACAAGGAACAACCAAGGATATCCATAGACATAGAGTGAAGCACACACATGATGGTGTCCATGAAAGCATTAGGTTACCTTGTCCCTTGTCTTACCAACAAGAGGGTTTGTGACTCCTTGAACTAGTGCAAGATGTGGAAGTTGTTTGCACTTGTCCTTGCCAAAATAAATATGAGTGAAGTATGTTGGCGGAGTCACCCTCAAGAACTCTCTAGTTCTTCTTCTTCGGGATCCACATAATCTTGATGGGAATCCTTGGAGTTGTAGATGTACTTGATGAAGTGGAACTTGATGTAGTCTTGGGAACCCACTTGACCAAGGCCTTCGGAGCATCTTCAAATGCATCAATCTCTTCTTGAAGCTTGTCCTTGCCTTTTAGCTTGTGGTCTTGTGGTCGAAGATCATCTTGAGCTTGTGTCCCCTTGAAATAAGTAGGGTCATACTTCTCTTGTTGAGGAACAAACTTTGTCTTGGGGTATTGATCTTCTTCCCACTCAACTCCATTGGCATTGAACTTTCATTCAAAACCAACACCTTGATTCTTCCGGTGCCTTCCTTGCTTGCGTAAAATTTCCTCAAATTGCTTACTTCCAGCAAGGCTTTTGTAAACACCTTTCTCTATAATTCCCTTCAATAAGCTATTTTCTTGCTCAAGTGTAACTTGGCTAAGAGAATCATTAGTGGAATCAAGAGAACTACTAGAAGCAACAATATTGGATAACATGATTATTGTTACTACTAGAAGAAGAATCTTTCTTGTTCTTGTTGCTAGATTTTACTTGTGGCATGTAAGTAGACAAGAGTAAACGCTTGGCAATGTAAGAAGAACTTTTCTTCCTAAGATCATCATTGATGCCCTTTAAGAACTCATGCTCTTGCTCAAGATTGAGATTTTCGAAGCGTAACTTCTCATGAGTTTTTAAAAGTTCTCGATGATCTTCTAAAGTAGTTTGATGAGCTAACTTAAGAGTGTTTAGTTCTTTAGTTGGACGCTCAATCTCCTTCTTATCATTGCCATTCGTTTTATCTTGATTAGCATGATTAATTGACGTTTCATCATAGTATTCATCACTAGAGTTGTCAACAAGTAAATCATCATCACTTAGCAAGTCATCTTCATCACTATTGAAATCAACATACTCGGGGTGTGTTACCTTGGGGCCTTTAGCCATGAATCATCTCCCAATTCCTTAATTTGGTGAATCAAATATGTCATAGGAGTTGGTTGACACAAGTGCTAGACCGGCAACACCTTCATCTTGAGTATATTCAGAGTCGGAGTGATAAATTCTCTCGGAGTGGTGGTCGGAGTCGAAGCCGGATACCCATTCACCAACATGAGCTTGATGTCTTCGTTTTGTGTAGCTCCTCGATGACTTGTCCTTCCTTTCTGAATCCTTGCTTCTTCAAGAGGTTCTTCGTTCATAGCGATCATCTCTGCTCCTTCTCTCTCTTGGAGGTGATTCTTCCCTTTTGCTTCTTCTTTTAGGTGAGTCTTCTCTTCTTTTGTAGGGAGCCTTACACTCATTGGAGTAGTGTCCGAGTCTTCCACAATTGTAGCAATTTCGCTCACGACTAGAAGATCTTTTGTCATTGTAGGACCTTGACTTGGAAATTCTTTCCTTACTTCTACTCTTGTAGAATTTGTTGAAGTTCTTCACCATTAAGCTCAATTCTTCATTGAAGGCTTGTTTCTCATTTGATGATGTAGGAGCATCACATGAGGCTTTGTAAGCACCACTAGACTTGTTGTGAAGCTCTTCTTTGTCCTTGAGTGACATCTCATGAGCAACAATTCTTCCAATGACTTCAGTTGGCTTGAGATCTTTGTAATTTGGCATCATTTGGATCAATGTGCACACGGTATCATATTTTCCATCCAAGGCTCTCAAGATCTTCTTGATGATGAATTTGTCAGTCATCTCTTAACTTCCTAAGCCGACAATCTCATTTATGATGAGAGCAAGCCTAGAGTACATTTCAAGGACACCTTCACCATCCTTCATTTTGAACTTGTCAAGTTGACTTTGGAGCACATCCAACTTGGATTCCTTGACAGAGTCGGTACCTTTGTGCATATCAATCAAAGTATCCCAAAATTTCTTTGCATTCTCAAGATGGCTAATTTTGTTGAATTCTTCGGGTCACAATCCGTTGAAGAGAATATCGCAAGCTTGAGCATTGTATTGCAACATTTTCAATTCTTCTGCGGTAGCTTCACGGTTTGGTTCTCTCCCGTCAAAGAATTCACCTTGCAAGCCAATACACACAATAGCCCAAACGGTGGGGTTATGTCCAAGAATAAGCATTTTCATCTTATGTTTCCAACTAGCAAAATTAGTACCATCAAAGTAAGGACCTCTACGGTGGTAATTTCCCTCGCTAGACGCCATACTCTCCTAGGTTGTGAAACCAAGGCTATGATCACCACAGCTATGGAAATCAAGGCAAATGGAGACCAAAGCTCTGATACCACTTGTAGGATCGAAAGTATGTCTAGAGGGGGGTGATTAGACTACTTGACCAAATAAAACTTAACCTTTTCCCAATTTTAGTTCTTGGCAGATTTTAGCAACTTAGCACAAGTCAAGCAATCTCAATACAATTCAAGCAAGCATGCAAAGAGTATATGGGCAGCGGAAAGTAAAGCATGCAACTTGCAAGAAAGTAAATGGGGGGAGTTTGGAGGGAGCAAACGCAATGTTGACATGGAGATTTTTGGCGTGGTTTCTGATAGGTGGTGCTATCGTGCATCCACATTGATGGAGACTTCAACCCACGGAGGGTAACGGCTGCGCGAGTCCACGAAGGGCTCCATCCATGAAGGGTCCATGAAGAAGCAACCTTGTCTATCCCATCATGGCCATCGCCCACGAAGGGCTTGCCTCGCTAGGGTAGATCTTCATGAAGTAGGCGATCTCCTTGCCCTTACAAACTCCTTGGTTCAACTCCACAATCTTGACGGAGGCTCCCAAGTTACACCTAACCAATCAAGGAGACACCACTCTCCAAAAGGTAATAGATGGTGTGTTGTTGATGAACTCCTTGCTCTTGTGCTTCAAATGATAGTCTCCCCAACACTCAACTCTCTCTCATAGATTTGGCTATGGTGGAAAGATGATTTGAGTGGAAAGCAACTTGGGACTAGAGACCAAGATTCATATGGTAGGATTGGAGTATCTTGGTCTCAACACATGAGTAGGTGGTTCTTTTTCAGAAAATGAGTAGTGGAAGTGTAGGTTTGTTCTGATGGCTCTCTCCACGAATGAAGAGTGGGTGGAGGGGTATATATAGCCTCCACACAAAATCTAACCGTTACACACAGATTCCCAAACTCAGTGGAACCGAATCAGCAAACTCGGTCAGACCGCTACAGGTAAAAATGTGAACGTTAGGATTTTCGGTGGGACCAATACAGTCATCTCGGTGAGATCGATATGCTAGGGTTAGGGCATAACGTAATCTCGGTGTGACCGATCGCATAAACTCGGTTGGACCGATTTCAGCAATAGGTACACAGAGGGTTGGTCAGGCAAACTCGGTGGGACTGATTCTCTCACTTCGGTGGGACCGAAGTGTTACGAAAAGGAAACAGGAAGTTTGCAATGCAGATTCGGTGGGTCTGATTTGCTCATTTCGGTGAGACCGAAATGTTACAAAAGGGAAACATAGAGTTTGCAATCCCATCTCGGTGAGACTGAGATCCCTACCGGCGAGACCGAAGTAACTAGGGTTTGTGGGAGTGTCTGTGTCAAATTGAACTCGGTGGCGCTGGATAGATCAAATCGGTGGGGCCGAATTTGACTTTAGGTTTAGGACATATGTGGAAATGAGAAAGTGATTGAGGGTTTTGGAGCATATCACTAAGCATTTTGAGCAAGTAAGCCATTAAGCAACACCTCATCCCTTTTAATAGTATTGGCTTTCCTATGGACTTAATGTGATCTTGGATCACTAAAATGAAAATGTAGAGTCTTGAGCTTGTTGCCAATATATGTCCTTTGCATTTTGAGGGGTCCACATCTCTAGTCCATGCCATGCCAATCATTGAACTTTCTGAAATGATCATCTTGAAATAGCATTGGTTCAATGAACTATATGTTGTTAAGAATTACCAAAACCACCTAGGGATTAGTTGCACTTTCAGATGTGTTATAGCTAAATGGGCCATGGTGCCAGGTAGGTTTAGTTTGTTTTTATCTCTCCCTTTTATCTTTTCTGTTTATTATTGTTAGCCTCTATTTTGCATTTTCTTTTAGTCCCAAATGAGTTTTGTTTTGAACAAAACTTGGCACATAATTCAACACATTATATTGAGATGGGACACAAAGTTTGGGGTCAAAAGGAGTTGTCTAAACATTTTTAGAAATGGAAAAGGCCAATTTAATTGCTGCTGGACCACTAAATTAATTTTCAGGGGCATTTTGGGAATTAAAATGAGGTTGGTTTCAACATAACAATGAGCAGGGGAATTTTAGGATAATTTGAACATTTTAGTTTTACTGTTTGAAGAAATAAATATTTGACTTGCATTTTAAATTTGAGTTTGAATTGGTTTTCAATCACGGGGCTATTTAGCTTAGTAATCAAGGTGACTTGGCATCATTAGTGTGGAGTTACTGTAGCATGATTCTTGGGGTGTTACAGCAGGTGCCTGATCCAGCGCTCGTCGCGGAGGGCCTCAGCCACAATCATGTTTTTTCTAGTGCAGCAAGCGAACAGGTCTGGGGCGCTGACACATAAGATCATGTCGTTGATCCATGGGTGTAGCCAGAATTTTATCTTCTCTCCATTACCGCTGACAGAGCGAACGAAGGCGTTGAATAGGTCGTTGAGTTTCCTGTCAATGGGCATATAGGCAAGCATACCCAAGGTTTATCTGGCTCATTCCAAGATTGTCATAACCAACGGAGGCGCATTGCGAGCCCCTGAGCTTGCAAGTTAGGTATCTCGAGCACCCCCAAACTCTTTTGCCCGGCAAACAGACTTACAGATGACCAAGCACTTGCGACTGCGCGCCCCTGAGCTTGCAAGTTAGGTATCCCAAGGCCCCCAAAACTCCTTTGCTCGGCAAACGGACTTCCTGATGACCAAGCACTTGCCCCCGACGACCACCTCCTTGCTCTCCCAGAGGGTACCTCTCCCGAGTTTATGAACAAACATATGCAACCATATAGGGTGTGCGAATTTGGAACACCACCATAACAGATAACACACATTTGAGCATGATCAATCGCCCGTCGAGGCCCATGTGACCGAGCTTCCAACACCTGACTTTGAAAAGTATCTTGTCCAAGTAATCTTGGTAATCAACCATCTTGAGGTTGGAGTGTGACAGTGGCATTCCGAGGTATTTGCAAGGAAACGCTTTGCAGGCACCCATGGAGTTACCCATAATCAACATGAAGTCCAAATCCTCGCGGCGGATAAGAGTGAAGGAGCTCTTCACGAAGTTGGTTTGCAACCCAGTCGCCTCACCGAAGAGCAGCAACAATTGTTTGATGAAAATCAGTGTACAAAGAGGTGCACGAAATGGCATGCGGGTGGCACCAATGGGCTAACAGCGACGAGAAGGGGTCTCCCTATCGGAGACCCCGTCAGTGCATCCATGAACGCACCATTGACAAGGACCCCCGAGAACATGGTGGACACCCTAGGATTAAGTACATGGTGAATCCATGGGTTGGACGAAGAAAATGTTCAGTTCTCTAAAAATGAAGAATTAAAGGATCAATATATGACAGATGATTAAGCTACTTCTTTTGATCCATATTAATTATTGTTGATTTAGCATAAAGTTATACTCCCTCCGTTCCGAAATATTTGTCTCTCCAGAGATTTCAACAAGTGACTATGTACGGAGCAAAATGAGTGAATCTACACTCTAAAATATGTCTACATATGTTGTCCATTTGAAATGCCTAGAAAGACAAATATTTGGGAACGGAGGGAGTACTAAAACAATGAAGTTGATATGGATGGGGAGTACAAGGGATGCTTTTATATCGTGATATTACTCCCTCCGTTCCGAAATAATTGTCTTTCTAGAGATTTCAACAAGTGACTACATACGAAGCAAAATGAGTAAATCTACACTCTAAAACATGTCTACATACATTCGTATTTTGTAGTCCATTTGAGATGGTTAGAAAGACAGTTATTTCGGAACGGAGGGAGTAGAACGTTCTTCATGAGGTACATCCGTACTTGGTTGAACTGTTTCTGGGCCAACTAATCGAATTGTTTGATAATCACGAGGTACATCCGCACATGAGATCAAAAAAAATGCGGAGGGGCAATCGTTTGATATAACCGAATTTTAATTAATCAAACTCATATTCCGCGGGCCGATTAACCATCACCGTTCCCTTTTTCCAGGCACACAAGCAAAGGCAATGAATGTCGTCCGCGTGCTCCCGCCGCGCGCTAATGGCCATCCGTACGGACCCTAATTTGGGCAGGGCGGCAACCGACGGGCAGGCGAGGCCCTCTCATGGCCGCTCGCGCGCCCTACAAAACGCGGCGCGGCGCCACCCCACCCTCTCCCAGGCCTTGCAGAGAGCGACCGAGCCGCCCTCCCCCCGCCCCGCTCCCACCACCGGAATAAACCGCGCCTCGCCGGCCGACCTCTCCCCCTCCTCCTCGACCGCCTAGCCGCTTGCTGTTTGTTTCTTTTGCGCAGGCCCCGTGCAACCGTACCGTAGCCGCGAGGAGAGAGAGGCAGAAGCCATGGAGATGAAGAAGATCGCCTGCGCCGTGCTGATCGCCCTGGTGGCCTCCGCCTCCCTGGTCGCGGCGACCACCCCGGCCGCCGAGGCGCCGGCCGAGTCCCCCGGCGCGACCGGCGCGGCCGCCGGCGCGACTGCCGGAGCAGCCGCCGGAGCCCCGGCCACCAGCGGCGCCATCGCCGGCGCGCCCGGCGCCGCCGCGCTCCTCGTCTCCCTCGTCGCCTACTACCTGCACTGAGACGCGCACGCTCCCACGCGGCGCCACGCAGACGCGTCGGTTGATTTGATTTAAATTTAATTTCAATTCAATTCAATCCACCGATCAACTAATGACCACTCTATGATGATGATTACGCCGCACATTTATCGGCACTACTACCATGTAATTCCTCTTTTCGACCCGTTTGGTAAACTCAACCCAATCCGCGTCTGTAACCCGTGGCCAATGGCGCCGTGTTATCATTTCATTCGAACAAATTGAATGATATTTGTTGTGATTCTATTCTATTCTATTCCACCTGTTGGTATTGCCTCCGTCGACTCTTCTTTCCTTTTTCTTTTGATTGATAGTATATGACATCGGATACTTGATTGGCTTGTGGCAGTCGTTTGGGTTGGAATCTTTGAGGAGATTATCTTTTTCGAAATCTGGTCTTTGAGAAGATATATAAATCGATTGATTGCCTCCAAGACCAGGGAAAAAAAGAATTCGAGAAAAATGGTCGTGGGAGAAGGTAAGGTGCAGTGAGCACCATGATTCATGCCACACAGACACAGGCCGGTAGTGGCACGATTTTCACTATTTCAATATGCCTTTATTTATTTCAGTATTCACTAGTACAAATAGATTGAAATGCCACAAGGGCAGTTGAGCAGTTCGTGATTGGGAAGCAGTTCCCCTATTCCTCCCTCCCTCCAACCCATCCACATCCTCCCTCCCTCATGATCCCTCCGCTCCACTAGTCGTATTCGTATCTCCCTCTCCTCTCCTCCCCTCTCTCCGCTCCTCGGCCGGCGGCCCCTCAAACCCTCGGCGCGAGCGCGAGCGCGAGCGCGGCGGAGATGGAGCAGCACGTGCTGGTGGCGCTCGCCCTCTCCTTCGTCGGCGGCCTCAGCACCTCCCTCGGTACGCGCCATCCCGCCACAGATTCTGATTCTCTCCCCCCGAGCCCCAACTCGGTTGCTGCCTGCCTGCTTGACCGCCACCGTGTGTCTGTCGCCTGACTTGAGGATTTTCAGCGTTTGCGCGGCCTTTTCGGGGATAATTCTAGCATCTTCTTGTTCAGTCGTGTCACGGAATTATTAGAAAGAGCCCAGTGCCTTGCTATTTGCGAAGAGACGGAGTTTTGTGCGGTGTTACATGAACCCAGGCAGGACAACTAGTCGTCAATCGCCGCAGCCCAACATTCATCAGAATGCATAGATAGTGAAGCTGCTAGTCTAGGGGCCTGTCAGACTGATTTACAGAGCGCCAAAGCTAGTTCCACGCCGAGGTTATGGCTTTCCTATTGTTTTTATGACGCTCAGGTTGTAACGGCAAACCTTGCTTGTTGGCCTAACACGGTTGCCTAATGCGCCCCCACGTGCTAGTCAGCAGTTTCTGATGCTTGTACTCCCTCCATTCCAAAATATAGTGCGTCCTTGGTTCCCGCGCTTCAACTTTCACCATAAATTTAACCAATGAGACCGACTGCGGCAGGAGCAGAAGTTATACCAATGAATTCGTATTCAAAAGAAGTTTCCAATTATGTAATTTTTGCTCCCGCGGTAGTCGGTCTTGTTGGTTAAATTTATGGTCAAAGTTGAACCTTGGAAAGCGCGGGCGCACTATATTTTGGAACGGAGGGATTACGTAATATCCTGCGAGGATTCTTTGTGACCACTTAAGCTGAGCTCGAGATTTGTGTCTTCAGGTGCGCTGCTCGTGATCGTCAACCCTTCCCCTGACCTCAAGAGGCTCGGCCTCCTCCAGGTCATCATCAACTGCCTTTTTAGAGTTATTGATTATCTGTCCTTTAGGTAAGTAAAAGTAATGGTTGTCTGATTGTTCGTGTTCTATGTATTGCTCATGCTACATGCAGGGCTTTGCTGCTGGACTTATGTTGAGCATCTCGTTTCTAGACTTGGCACACAATGCACTCAACTCCATTGGCTTCTTGAAGGCTAACCTTTGGGTGGGTTGGATCTTTCTTGCACTTTTAGAATCCATGTCATGAAACTTCAGTCTATCTCAGATAACACATTGCGATATCTTGCAGTTCTTTGCGGGAGTTCTTTTCTTTGGTTTCGTTGTCAAGTTTATTCCAGAGCCAACCTTTGTCCCAACAACTGATGCAAGCAAGAAAAAGGTTGGAATGAACAATCCTCGGGGATGTTTCCAGCATCATTCATATCAAATCTGTTTTCTTATCAAAATAAGTGGGCTGAATAGAAGTTGGTTTTCTTTTGTGGAAAGCAGACTGATGACGACGGGTCAGGCAAAGATATGATGAAAAAACATCGCCGGCAAGTCTTATTCAGTGGCATCATTACTGCTGTTGGTAAGTTACTGCCTCTGTTTTTATATACTCAGCATATTAGCTTTGACTGAAGTCAAACATTCATCACAATCGTTTTGACTTTGTACTTATTCCGAGCTGCAGGAATTAGCTTGCACAATTTTCCTGAGGGAATGGCGGTATTTCTTGGATCCGTGAAGGTAATGCCGTCGTGTATTCATCTCAGTGCAGTGGCATCATTGATTTGCTAAGAGGACGTTTTGCACCTTGCATTTTTTTACAGTAGAAAAATTACTGGAGCATAGCTTGGTTGTTTTGGTTTTCCAAGAGTTCATGCACCTTTTTTTATTATTCTTCATAGCTTGCACTAATTATATTCGGTTATAACGAAAATGCAGGGTCTTCGCGTGGGAGTTAACTTGGCTATCGCTATTGCTTTACATAACATACCCGAGGTATACAAATCAAACTATCAGCCTTTCTGGTTAAGTAGCCTAAGAATTCTTATATGCAGTTATGTATTGCATCATTGGCACTTAGGATAGCCCTTGGGGTGCTCTTCGTAAGAAGATTCAACTGCCATGAAAAATTTGTTTGTTATAGTGCACCAGGGAGTCAATATACAGGTTTGATATGAAAGCCCAATCTCATGGCAAACTAATTCATGGCAAGACAAGAGGGCCATGATGAATCTTAACTCATTTGCAGTGCTTGTTTTGCCATGAAGTTTCGAGTATTTTGATATTTGCTAGGTCTCCACACTATCCAACTTTTATATTTTTCCTTTTGATCTGTGTAGTTCAGTTTGATGCTTAGTGACCATAGTAGAATTAGTTGGCATCAAACATATCATTACGTACAAGGGAGAGTTTGCAAATTGTGTTAGCAGGATCTATTATTTTGAAACAAATTACTACACGGAAAATTAAATAATTCCATTTTATGGAGAGAAATTAAAAAGAAGCTATAGTTCTACAAAATCATACTCCCACCGTCCCAAAATAAGGGTTGCTGATTTAGTACAAAGTTGTACTAAATTAGTTACACTTATTTTGGGACGGAGGGAGTATATCCGAGACTACTGACAGTCTGACATGTTGCCAATTTCCTTTTTGATCTACTATCCTAACTAGTTGACACTTTTTACCTTCTCAGGGGGTTGCTGTAGCTCTGCCACTCTATTTTGCTACCAAAAGGTACCTGTTTTCCCCATGTAGAGATGAATAATTAGTGAAATTTGTAGTTCACACCAGCTTTCACAAATGAGTCTTGAGTCCACCACCGCAAATGCTACGAATTCTTGGTTTTCTGTAGCCAAATGTTATAAGTTGGTTACACAAATATAAGTCATGCTTTTTATGCATTATTATTAAATGACATACAATATAAGAACTTCTCAAATGTGGTAAGCCGCTCTGATCTTGGCTATGTGAGCTTTATCTGTTCTTCCAGTCTTAAAGGGCGATTGGATTCCAAAGCACCTACAAAGCATGACCATGTTTGAAATGATTGTACTTTAGAAAGAAGGGAAATTATAATTTCTCTTTATAGCTCAATATTTCCTTTTATTCCTATTGTCGTTATTGGACTTACTTTTTTGCAGCTGATAATGTTTCTCTGTGTTTCCTTCTTTCTTGCATATCAAAGCAAATGGCAAGCATTTAAATATGCAACACTCTCTGGTTTGGCTGAGCCACTAGGAGTATTTTCTGTAGGTATGCTATTTTTGTGAGCCTTTCTGTAAGATTATTCTTTATTAACCTATCGACCACTGATGCAAATGTGATTACTGCAGCTGTCTTGTTTCCGAGCAACTTAAATCCTGAAATTCTTGAAGGCCTACTTGCATCAGGTTAGTCTGTTGGTAGAGCTAAAACGTGATATTTTATGCTTAGTACTTTGTTGACTTCCCATTTATCTTTATGCAGTTGGTGGTGTTATGGCTTTCCTCACTTTGCATGAGTTGTTACCTCTAGCATTTGACTATGCTGGCCAGAAGCAAGCTGTCAAAGCAGTCTTTGTTGGCATGGCCGTCATGTCTGCGAGGTTTGTTGATGTTTCTGAACAAAGGACTTGTCTATATAGTTCTGAAGCACTTCTACTCAGTGATTTGAGAAAAAACAACTAATATCTATGTTAGAGGGTGGTAATTGAGTTCTTGTATTCTACTCCCTCTGTCCCATAATATAAGAGCATTTTCGACACTAGTGTAGTGTTAAAAACACTCTTATATTATGGGACGGAGGGAGTAGTTGATAGTATCGTAGCAGATTGACATCATATGCTGTTGGCAGTGAGTGCATCATAGAGAAAATGAGTAAATGACTTATGTTCTATCATCTATAGGGTGAATTTATGGCATGAAGGTTGCATTACTATAATAATATGTTCGCAGCCGTGTTTGACAATAGGCTTAAACATACCGGTCCCTTTACCCAAACATGGCATAATAATATGTTTGCAGCAGTGTTTGGCAATAGCCTTAAACATACTGCTCCCTTCACCCAAGCAAAAATATGGACCTGAGTAAATTTGGTCAGCAGCCATATGCATTAATGCAATCATCAATAGTCATTAGCCAAATGCATCCGTGTTATGCCCATATTCGCACAATTCTAACCTGTCATACGCATTTTCACAGTACAAATGCATAACCCACATTCCTTCACACTTCACAGCACATGCTAATTTTGACACAATTGCTTTTCATTATCACGTTGTTATACACAGCCCCATGCCTTGAAAGCAGAGGACATTGTTATATTTTTGGAAAATAAGCAGCACACATTATTCTTTTCTCTACATACCTAATTTGCGGTTCCACATTGGCAGCTTGTATTTCCTGGAGATCAGCCTGCCGAAGGAGATCAGCTTGTAACATATAGTGTCTTCTGAAGCCCGAGAACTTTGCCACACGTCAACCTTTCTTTGCGCTCTGAAGGCAAGGACCAAGAAACAAGATAGGATTGCGTTGGCCATGTGTAGCATACACTATTACTCCTGGTCATTGTGTCTGACCGTTGTTTACTACTCCCTCCGTTCCCAAATATTTGTCTTTCCAGGCATTTTAAATGGACACAACATACGGATGTATGTAGACTTATTTTAGAGTGTAGATTCACTCATTTTGCTTTGTATGTAGTCCCTTGTTGAAATATGTAGTCTCTTGCCATATGGAGTATTTAGGAACGGAGGGAGTAGGAAATACAGCTGTGTGGCGATCCATATGCGGTGGCTGGACATCCCTCACTTTGTTGTTTAAGAGAATCATATGGGGTGACAGACACAACCGGTGAGTTTGCTGTCCAGTAAGAAGATGCAACTAGAACTGATTTGTGGCATTTTCGCCGGCCGATTCGACACTTTTAAATACCTGCTCACAATCATGACTCCGGACTGCAGTTGGTCCTGTTAACCCTTTTGATTGTGTTGAAAGTTTATACATATTCAATTTCTTTTCTCTTGCCATATAGAGTATTTAAAAGCAATCTTGCTTTGGAGTACTGTTTCCAGCTGGCTCGTTGAAATGATGTTGTTATTTGCCCATGGGGCCTATTGGGACTTTGGTGCTAGAATTTCTAGACTGAGTCTACTTGGATTATGATTTCATCCAAAGGTAGGTGCAAAGAAATTAGGAACTGTGCTTGAAGAATCAGTCGCCTTCACCAAATTCTCTCTTGCCGTGATTGTTTTGCTGTCGCTCACGAGATGTTGCACATGAGCATTGTGGTTAAACTCATAACACGACATTAAAAAAAAACTCATACACTGATCGTATCAGATTATCATTACAAATTTGGAGATGAGGAAAGTCCATCGAGCTGAACATGGTGACATTCCCAGGAATATGTGTTGGCCAAATTGTTCAATGTTTCAAACAACCGGATGGCTACCTGGAGCCGCTGCATTACATGCAAACATGGCTTGCTGGATTCAAGCAAGCATGCGGCAAATTGCCAACACAGGTCCTCAATTTTGATTTCTTAGCTCAAATTTTCATATCAACAAAACTCGCTGCGACTTGCCAGCTGGAGAACCTTCTCTGGTTGTGGCTTCCAGCAAAGTTTGCACAGGATTGAAGGAAAGGAGAACTGTATATGTTCAGGCAATCTGGGCTACACAAAATTTGCTTTGCGGAAACTTCTATCGACATCGCAAAGACGACAGCACTATCCCTAACAGTGCATGCTCAGTAAATCAGATTAAGGCTGACAGAGATCAAATAACAGACACCTCGACAGTTTAATTTCTGTGCCCAACCCCAAAGTGAAATCGTCTTGCTTGTTTGTCATTGAAAGCGTATTCAAGTCTCAAAGGTCCCAGCGGGGAGTCCACACGGATGCCAACACCATACCCGTAACCGCTTCCTGGCTTCCCGCGTGCTCCTGCTGGGTCACCTAAAAAAACAAAACCACAAGAGATTGCGCAAATGAGAAGAGGTGATACATCAAAATTGCTCTACAAAATCTGGAGGTGGAACCCCTGTCAGGCCTGTTCCAGCAGCAGCAAATCTTCTAACTGGAATAGGGGCCAAAAGCAATAGTTTTCTTCATTCTGAATCTGAATTGGAGATTTTTCTTCAAACCCAAAACAAGGCTTAGAGAATTTGAGTACATGACTACATGTACAGAGCCAGCCTGCTTTCGAGACCACAAATATGGACTAAAAATTATATATCACAGCAAAATGTGAATGCAACATGACTTACCAGGAACTGTTGGACCAGAGCCAAGATCACTACCATAGTCACCAAAGACCACACCTTCCAACGGACCAAACTACACAGAAAATGACAACTGTGAGTAATCAAAGCAGGCTGATTTTTTTTCTTTAATGCAAATCATACGGCAAGCATAACATACATCAGAGTAGCACAAGAACTAGTCAAATGCATTTGATGTCACGGCAGGTAGCTATCATGAATAGTCCACGATTAAAGTACTAATTTTCCAGCCATGAAATTATGTGTGACAACAAATCATTGAATCATTAACACAAGTACAGAAATAATTCAAAATAGTTTGTCATTGGCAAGTAACAAATCATTGGGTATTCAAAATAGTACCCTCCTATGCGTGGCTAAGAAGGGCCATGCATGCACAGGTATCAGGTCGCACGCATGCATAATGCAGTTAATATGTGTCCAACATGGATTGGAGATGTTACACTGAACTGCATGTGTATTTATTTATTTTTGTCTCAAACAAAATAATCGATTTACTGTTATATTCTTAAATAAGAGCAGATAAGACTTCATCCCAAAATTGTAAACTAAATCAAATACTACACTTTTAGTTTTCTCTTGATATGTGTGCATTGATGATGCTGACTAGGTCTTTATGAGAATAGCATATGGTTGTGCGCATTTTATCTAGAGGTGTTTCATGTGAATGTTCAGTTTAAACAAATAACTTAATATTGCGAACAAGAGAGGCAAGGCTTACCAAGCGGCAAGAGACTTCACCACTACCAACTGCATATGAGCGGCCAGAACCAACAGCACCTTCTTCATATCCTCTTACACTGTTTGTCCCACCAATTGCAAATGCTTCATGAGGCGAAAAGTTTCCCTCCACATGACCTCCAAAAGCACTAGATCATAGAATAAAATGATATATTAGGTAACATAACAACCAAAATGTAAGTCCACTGTGTGCAGACCTCCAGGTTAAACTGATGTTTTCACTATTGGTATGGCACGGCATGCCTAAAACATACCTTAGAAGAAGTCGGGCAGGACCAATTTCATAGCTCTGCCTCAAACGGGCTGTCACTCTGTTGAAACTAAGCCACTCTGGAAGAATGGGCAGACCTTGCTCGACGTTGAAAACGAACTGGAAGCAGTAACAACAGTATGATATAAGAAATTGTCACAGCAAGATTAGAAAATAGTAAAATGCAGAGGATAAATACTAACCATTGTAGAGCTATGATCTCCAGAGTCCGTGTAGACACTTTCAAGCTTAGCAAGTAATGTATCATCATAAGGATTTCCGCTGCATTTTCATGACAGGACTATCACATTTCGAATAGTAACTTAATCTGACAACTGTATTCATGATGTACACTGTTATGTACTCCCCCCGTCCCTAAATATAAGTCTTTTTAGAGATTTCTGTATGAAGTACACATGAATGTATATAGACATATTTAGAGTGTAGATTCACTCATTTTGCTCCGTACGTAGTCTATATTAGAATCTCTAAAAAGACTTATATTTAGGAACGGAGGGAGTATATACTTGTGGTACAAACTAAAGTTGAATGAGAAATCAGGATTTGAGACCTTGCAGTTAATTGGCTGTTATAGAAATCTCTGATCATAGGATTGCCTTTATCATCACGAGCACCAGCATGCTGCATAGAAAGTGTCAACAGAAAGCAGTTAGGCTATTTTTATGGAGAGGTAAGCAAAGGAAACAGTAATGCATATTTATACGGTTCAATCAACAAAGTAGTACCAACATCACATGAGTACACGACTATGTCTGCTTTAGACTTCTGCTACAACTTAATACAACTATATAGGCCTACATGCAGGGGAAAAGGCGAATCGATTACTACAACTCTTATTCACGTGTTTACCTGAAATATCAATCCAAGAGTACCACTCCATTTAGGCCTGAAAGGTCGACTATATTCAATGCCAGCAGTTACCCGTCCAATTGTAATAGGACTATGGTCAGGATGCTCCCCACCATGGATAAGTGTTCCAGGGGTCCTAGAATTCTGACAAGGAAAACTATCGTAAGCGCATGCACATGATTCACAGCTGACTGAATCATCGAACTGTGATGATATCATACTAAAGGTAAATACCTGAACCATGACAGTTCTGGAGGTCCTCTTATTGTCACCGTCAATCCAAGGGTCAGTGTAGTTTAAACGAAATATAGAATCTATTTGGCCCCTCTCTAGTGAGAGATTCAACTTCTTGTTCCTCCCAAAAACATTCCGCTGAGAATATGCAAAGCTGTTTAAAAACTCCAGTGTGAGGTAAAAAAAAGATTTAGAACTTCCTAGTTTAACCAGGCAGGTATAAGATAAATAACAAAATTAAAACCAACATCTAAAATTGCCAGTTCCTAAAGTCGTGCTTGGGCTTTGGAGGGTCATCTTAACTTTAGCCCTACAATGTGATGGCGGGGCTTGAGAATAGCTCATATCATGAGCACGAGCCCCTTTCTAACTGATACATTTTAAGCCTATAGTTAATTATCAACAGGTTATATGTCAGGTTGCTTCTTGGAATTGTTATTGTTATTTTGGAAAGGCTCAAAGCTCAGTTGGAGCTAAGAACGATTATATCTTCAAAATATTACCATGGCAATATTATTACATAATTAAACAAGCCACATTCCATCCCAGAGGAAATAAGATAGTATTTACTGAGGAATCTACTGACCTGCCTATTAATCCAGAAAGAGGCCCATTTGTTATCCTGCACAGAAAATAGCATGATATATGTTAAGACAATTATTTTGTATATAGGCTACATATGGTATTCGAAATCCAGTACATAACAAACTACCTCAGCGCCTCACAGGTTAAGAAACATACATTATGAAAGCATACAATTCACTCAATGGGGTTCACTAAATAAACAGCACTAACCCACTCGAAATGCCACCACCAGCAGAGAAACCACCAGATTTGCGTTCAACAAGATTCATGACAAGATCCACCTTATTAGAATCTGCACAAGACAATAGATAAGAGCACAGGTACTTGAGAAAATGAAGACCAGCTTCAAGAAAATGGGAATTATAAATTAGCTTCACCTCCCACAGGCTGCGGAATTATTGTGACATCCTCCATAATTCCCATAGTGAGTATTGTTTCAACATCTCTTTTCACTTGTGCTCTATTGTATGCCTATTTTCATCATTAATAAAACAGATAAGATGTCCATTACAGCATCAAGGCTAGAGGACAGCAGTTTCAAATTGACATCAAACCAAGCCTACATACACAAAAACTATACAAGCATGATCCGATTCCAACCACATTTGGTATTGTTGACATCCTTTTAACAATAGTACTTGTAGTTTTGGTCATGGTATTTGCATAGCAACTTCCACACCACACTAAAAATACTTAAACGTACATCACCATATACCGGTATACCCAAGTGTGAAATGAGAACTGTTCATAAAATCATGCCATTTAAAATTGTGCAACGAGGACATAATCGAAATAAACATTCATGGATATCATCAATAATACGTGCAAAGTAGATTAAAATACAAATACAGCAAGTAACTTCTAAAATGCTCTGACCTGACCCTTCTTGGTGGTAAGCTGCTGAAGTATGGTCTCTGGTTTTGTTTTCCCGATAGTTGGTTCACCACTAATGATAGAGAGATGGAAAGAGAAAGAAGATACAAATGATCAGAGTAATAAATGGCCATAAAACACTAATCAGCAAAGAGGATCTCACTAAGTCAAGCTATGATTCTCACGTTCTTCTATCCAGAAAGCGAATATTGATATTATTAACCTCAGCTTCAGAAACTTGTAGCCTTAGAATTCCTCCAGAAAGGATCTCAGCATACGAAACCTGAAATAAAATCAAGTGCCTTCATTGATTTACCATTATATAGCAACAACAACAACAACAAACAACAACAACAAAGCCTTTAGTCCCAAACAAGTTGGGGTAGGCTAGAGGTGAAACCCATAAGGTCTCGCAACCAACTCATGGCTCTGGCACATGGATAGCAAGCTTCCACGCACCCCTGTCCATAGCTAGCTCTTTGGTGATACTCCAATCCTTTAGGTCTCTCTTAACGGACTCCTCCCATGTCAAATTCGGTCTACCCCGCCCTCTCTTGACATTCTCCACACGCTTTAGCCGTCCGCTATGCACTGGAGCTTCTGGAGGCCTGCGCTGAATATGCCCAAACCATCTCAGACGATGTTGGACAAGCTTCTCCTCAATTGGTGCTACCCCAACTCTATCTCGTATATCATCATTCTCGAGCCTTCCTCGTGTGGCCGCACATCCATCTCAACATACGCATCTCCGCCACACCTAATCGTTGAACATGTCGCCTTTTAGTCGGCCAACACTCGCGCCATACAACATTGCGGGTCGAACCGCCGTCTGTAGAACTTGCCTTTTAGCTTTTGTGGCACTCTCTTGTCACAGAGAATGCCAAGCTTACGCCACTTCATCCACCCGGCTTTGATTCGATGGTTCACATCTTCATCAATACCCCCATCTTCCCGCAACATTGACCCCAAATACCGAAAGGTGTCCTTCCGAGGTACCACCTGGCCATCAAGGCTAACCTCCTCCTCCTCACACCTAGTAGTACTGAAACCGCACATCATGTACTCGGTTTTAGTTCTACTAAGCCTAAACCCTTTCGATTCCAAATTTACCATTATATAGCAATAAAATATTATTTTACTAGCTAAAATTGTAAATAATATTACTTTTTACCAAAAATGGTAGGCACCTAAATGCTTGCTAGACGCTGTTAGAACAGGGTTGTGCTGTGTGTGTAGTTATCATATTGTATAGGGGCTTCTTTGCTTATTTCCCTTCATGTATATGTGATGGCCTGTTGGCCCGATGGAATATATGCTCACTTCATAACATGGTATAAGAGCTAGGGTTAGGTTCCCCAGCCGCCGCCGCCGCCTCTGGTCGCCGCCGCCGCTGCCGCGGCCGCCGCCGGCAGCCGCTCCTCTCTTCATCGAGCCTCTCCCCTCTTCTTCCTGGTAGCTGCTGCCGCCTGCTGGTCCAGGCCGCTGCCCGTTCCAGGCCGCTGCTGCCGCCGTCCTTCTCGGCCGGCGCCGCCGCCTCAACGTGCTGCTGCTGCTGCTGCTCCTCTTCTTTAACGAGCTGCTGCTGCTGCTGCTCTTCAAAGTGCGGCTGCTGCTGCTCTTCTCCTCCTGGTCTGCTGCTGCCATCAAGCTGTGCCTCCTGCTGCTGCTGGTCTTCAACGAGCTGCTGCTGCTGCTCTGCTGCAATGGCGCCCTCCACCACCACCGGTGCTGTCCCAGTCCCACGATGTCCTGTTATCTTCAACGGACAGAACTACAGGGACTGGGTGCAGCACATGAAGCTGCACATGAGGGGCCAGCTGGTCTGGGAGCACCTCTCTGGTGCTCTGCCTTGTCCCCTGCTGCCCACTCCTCCAGCTGAGTTGGCCTTCCCTGTTGATGCCGATGAAACCAAGCAACGTGAGATGCTAGATGCTTTTGAAGAGGCCACCAAGAGTATCAGAATCAACTCCACTTATACAAGCAATGGACAAATGATGATGCTCGAGCCTCTTCTATCTTGGTGAACAGCATGGATGTTGATCTCACCATGGATGTGGTGGCCCTTACCACTGCATATCAGATGTGGGAGCACCTTCGCCATCGCTATGAGTCTACAGGGGATGCCATGTATCTCTCTGTTGTTCGTCAAGAGCAACAACTACAACAGGGAGATGCTACTGTGGATGATTTCTACAAGGAGATGTCGGCGGTGTGGCGCCAATTGGACTCTCTGGGAGCTGATGTTTGTCGCAGATGTCAGTGTTGTGTGCGGCAACAAGCTAAGCTGGAGGTTCGTCGCCTCTACGACTTCCTCACTCGCCTCGGCCGGAGTTCGAGCAGAGTCGTGCTCAGCTATTGGCACGCCATCCTCGGCTCTCTACTGGAGGCCCTTGCTGAGGTGCGATCCGAGGAGGTGCGCCCACGAGCACGGGCTTATTGCCATCCTCTTCAAGAGTCCCGGCTGCCCGCGTTCCACCACCGCTGCTGGTGTGCCCTCTTCTACAGTGGCAGCCACCTCCACTAGTGCTTTACGAATCATCGCAAAGGTGGATGGTCACATGATCACGGAGTGCATCAAGAGGAGGAAACAGGGTCGCCGTGGTGGCCGTCCTCAAAAGGACTCGGGAGGCTCCTCTAATTCTCGTGAGGGCTCCCTTGAGAAGGTTCACCAGGAGATGCTCACCTTGCTGCGCCGCCTTTATCGCTTCCGCACCATCCTCGTGTTCACTGGTTCTGCTGGTCGACGTCTGTCCACCACCGCACTCTTCGTCAGTACATCTTTGCCTGGATTCTTGATTTAGGGGCCTCCTTCCACATGACACCACCACAGAGATCATCTTTGTCTGTCAATTCCGTGCCTTCTCCTCTTACAGCTCAGATCGCAGATGGCACTTCTCTTTCTGTTGCCGCAAGAGGGACTCTTTCCACGTCTTCTTTTCATGTCCCCGCCGCTTCTCATGTTCCTAAACTGACTATGCAACTTCTATCCGCTGGTCAACTTATCGACTTGGGTTGTCGTGTTATTCTGGATTCGACTCTTGTTGTGTTCAGGATCGTCGACGGGACTCTGGTTGGGATCGGTCCTCGGCGCCATGACTCTCGGCGCCTTTGGGAGCTCGATTGGCTGCGCCTTCCTTCCGCCAAGGCCCTCCAGCCAAATCGGACATCACCACCCCTTTTGCTTCAGCTACCACCTCCACCACATCCTTCGCTCAGTGGCATCATCAATTGGGTCACATTTGTGGCTCCCGCTTGTCTTCTTTGGTTAGGAATGGTGTTCTAGGGTGCAGATCCGGTGATAGTTCACTCACTTGTATGGGTTGTAAGCTTGGCAAGCAGATACAACTTCCATATCCCTCTAGTAATTCTGTTTCTCAACGACCTTTTGAACTTGTTCACTCTGTATGGGGTCCTGCCCCCTTTGTTTCGAAAGGGGGTCACAAATATTATATAATTTTCATTGATGATTTTTCTCGCCACACTTGGATCTACTTTATGTCATCTCGTAGTCAAGTGCTTCAAATTTACAAGTCGTTCGCTACCATGGTTCGCACTCAGTATGATTCCTCTGCTCGAAGTTTTTCATGCTGATTCGGCTGGCGAGTACCTATCTCGTGCGCTTCGTGGTTTCCTTGCTGAACAGGGTACCCTTCCTCAGTATTCCTGTCCTGGTGCACATGCTCAAAATGGGGTGGCTGAACGCAAACATCGTCACGTCCTTGAGACTGCTCGGGCTCTTCTTTTATCTTCTGCTGTTCCCCCGCACTTTTGGGCTGAGGCTGTCTCTACCGCTGTTTATCTCATTAATATTCAGCCTTCTGTTGCTCTTCAGGGAGGGATACCAGTTGATCATCTAGGTGATGGTCCAGCTGATTATAGTGGTCTACGCCTGTTTGGTTGTGCCTGTTTTGTTCTTCTCCACCTCATGAACGCACCAAATTGACTGCTCAATCTGTTGAATGTGTTTTCCTTGGCTACAGTTTGGAGCACAAAGGTTACCGCTTTGGGACCCTATTGCACGAAGACTGAGAATCTCCAAAGATGTCACTTTTGATGAGTCCCGCTCCTTCTACCCTCGTCATTCTTCTACTGCCACAACCGAGTCGTTAGTCGAGCCTCTTTCTTTTTTGACTCTACCTGATTCTTCAACTTTATCGTCACCAGGTAGGTCCACACCAAGCCTTTCACCGTGGTTCCGCTCATGAGCTTCAGCTTACACAGGATGAGGTTTCTATTCTGACTCTCCTACTCGGGTTGAGCCATCCACTCTCTCTCCTTTTCCTTTTACCTACTCCCGTCGTGCTCAACACCCTTCTCCCTCTGATGCGCCACCTTCCACTTCCCCTCTCTCTCCGCTTCCTTTTGTATACTCCCGTCGTGCTCGGCACCCTTCTCCCTCGGATGCGCCCAGCCCACTTCCACTCCTTCCTGTTGGGTCCCATTCCTTCGTAACCACCTACCCCTCCCGCCTCCTCGGTATAATCTGCGTGATCGCCACACTCTCCACCTCCTGCGTACTATGTTGCTGCTGCTACCACTCTTGTTGAGCCGTCACGTATCGTGAGGCTGCTGCTCATTCTGAATGGCAGCATGCTATGGCAGAGGAAATTCATGCTCTTGAGCCAAGACAGCACTTGGGACCTTGTACCCGCTTACAAAGGCGTTAGACCCATCACTTGCAAATGGGTCTACAAGGTTAAGACACATTCAGATGGTTCTCTCGTGCGCTACAAAGCTCATCTTGTTGCAGCGTGGCTTCCAAAGCAGGAGTATGGTCGTGACTATGATGAGACTTTTGCTCCTGTTGCTCACATGACCACTATTCGCACTCTTTTGGCTGTTCATTGCTCGGCAGTGGTCCATCTCTCAATTAGATGTCAAGAATGCCTTCTTGAATGGTGAGCTGCGGGAAGTGGTCTATATGCAGCCGCCTCCTGGCTATACTGTCTCTGATGGCACTGTCTGTCGCCTTTGGCGCGCTCTTTACGGGCTGAAACAAGCTCCTCGCACTGGTTTGAGCGCTTTCTCCGCCGTCATCACAAGGATCGGGTTCTTCGCTAGTGTTCATGATCCTGCTCTGTTTATTCACACTTCTCCTCGCGGTCGCACCTTTTACTACTCTATGTTGATGACATGATTATCACAGGGGCTGACCACCAATTCATTGATTTTGTGAAGAAACGTCTACATGAGCAATTCTTGATGACTGATTTGGGTTCTCTTCGCTACTTTCTTGGACTTGAGATCATTTCTTCCCCGAGGGTATTTATCTCTCTGCCGAAGTACATCCAAGATCTTCTCACTCGTGCTCGCCATCTGATCAACAAGACGGTTGACACTCCTATGGAGTTTGGTCTCCATCTTCGCCCCGGTGAGGGTGAACCCTTGCAGATCCCACACGCCACCGCCATCTCGTTGGGAGCCTTGTCTATCTAGGCATCACTCGTCCCGACATTTCTTATGTCGTGCACATTCTAAGTCGGTTTGTCTCTGCTCCCACTCAACTTCACTACGCCACCTTCTTCGTGTTCTTCGTTACCTTCGTGGTACCGTGACTCGTCGCTTATTCTTCCCTCGCCCAGCCTCTCTTGACCAGTGCCCTCTTGTGATGCTACTCGGGCCAGCGATCCCAATCGATCGCCGCTCTCTCTCGCTTATTGTGTTTTTCTTGGCTCCTCTGATTGCTCGAAGACCAAGAAGCAGATCGCTGTATCTCGCCCAAAGGCCGAGGCCGAGCTGCGAGCTATGGCGTCCGTGGATCGCAGAAATTACTTGGCTACGATGGCTTCTTCAGATTTTGGTGTTTCCACTGCTACACCGACCCTCCGCTCTCCGACAAAGACTGGGGCACTCGGCATCGCCGTGATCCCTAAGCATGAGCTCACCAAGCACATCGGTGTTGATGCCTCCTACACGCGTTCTCGTGTGCAAGATGTAATTGTGGCCCCTCAAGATGTGCCCCCGGAGCTTCAGCTTGCTGATTTTCTGACGAAAGCTCAGACATGGTCCCAGCACAGCTTTTTCCTGTCCAAACTCGGTGTCCAAGATCCCCCTTGAGTTTGAGGGGGGGGGGTTGTTAGAATAGGGTTGTGCTGTGTGTGTAGTTATCATATTGTATAGGGGCTTCTTTGCTTATTTCCCTTCATGTATATGTGATGGCCTGTTGGCCCGATGGAATATATGCTCACTTCATAACAGACACAACTAACATGTTAGCAACTCCCACACATTCAATTTTTTTCTCGCATCACGTTTCTAGTTTGTTACAATTAAGAACATGTAGAATCAAAAGCATAACGTGACAATTAAGTTCTATATACATAGCAGGAACCAGGAAGTAAGAAACAACAGGTAAAACAGAACTATGTTGTATGCCCTACCAATTTGGAACTGGTGACAGGTGAGATGTAAATGATGGCAAGTGCATTATAAAAACAGAAATTGACAACTCAAGTCCTGTGGAACTAGAAGGCCAAGAATATATAAAGCATATACACTTGTTCCTTAAGACAAGTGCAGCAGATGCCTATTGTTCAGCAATGTTACTCAAACAAATTGCAATACATCACCAAATAGAAGAAAACAAAAAATTATGCACAATGGTAGAATATGAATATATATCAATTGCTTTCCCCACCTACCATGCCAGTAAGACCGCGCTCCTGATACCATCCGTTAATGGACTTAATCACTTGATCTAAATGTCTTATGTTGATTATTTTCCCTGCATAATGCAACACCAATCATAGGTCTCAAGAACAAATCTTAGAAGCTAATAATAGACTAATATTAAAAAAATCGTTTCTCTTTCTTTTAGAGAAATAATATTTGAAGAAACATGCAGGAGGAACTACATGTTCTGTTAACGAAGAGATATACGCCCCACACTCAAGTGAAGAGGACTTCACCAAGGCTGTAGAATTGTACACTCTCCCACCAAACTGAGGCCAACTCAGTTCCTAATTCAGTAGTTTTACATCACTTCTCTATAAAGAAAGGATACTGAGAGATTATGTCACTGTAGATGGACCTATTTTACCATAGATTTCTATGCAGTGTAGAAAAACAAGCTTTAAGATTAAAACTAAACCAACAACAACAACCATGTGAGCCCACATAAAAGGCGTGCTTTATTTGCCATGTCGCTTTTGCATTGTAACTGTCGCATAATTATGCTGCACAGTTCAATCTATTGGTATCATAATAGGACCAAAAAAAGTGATAATTTTTCAATGCATGCCTCATTTTAGACCAATGTTACATTAGATAAAATAGGCATGGTAGGGGTAATTCTCTTATGCATTCTAGATATCTCTGTGCCAGACAAATTTACATACTTAAATGGCCTAAAGCTAACATGCAGTGTTGGTTCATGTAGCATTTTGCAAAGTAAATCAACACACTCAATTACACAATTGAATAACCATATCTAACGTAACAGACTCTTAAACATGAGAACAAGTACCATGGCGGTCGCGAAATGAGTCATCTAGGAACTTGGAAGGCAGCATGTTGGCACCCTCACAGACCAGCCCGTGGAAATCCTGGTTCGGCTCCACCTAAACAACAGAACATCCCAAATTTCGCAACCTTCAACTCCAAAAATAAGCCATGGGAAAGGGATTGGGGAATAGGCAAAATCCTGACCTCAAAGACAAGGCGAATGCCGTCGCGGGTGTCGACGGCAACGGGCATGCAGGAGCGGAAGAGGCCACTCTCCACCACGCGGTGCACATCCTCCTGCACCTCCCTCACCGTGAGCGCCGCGTTGGGGCGGCACGCTCGCAGGGCCGCGGCGGCCGCCTCCTCCAGCTCGGGCCTCTCCAGGGGCTCCCCGTCCTTTCCGCGCACCGCCACCTCGCTGATTAGAACCCGCTCCTCGCCCCCGGCCCCGCCGCTGTCCTTCCCGTGCCTCCGCGGCAACGGCGCGGCCGGCGTCTCGGCCCGCGCGGCTGGGACGCGGGGGAACGAAGCGGCGACGCGGCGGGCCGCGGCGTCGATGGCCCGGCCGATGTGCGCGAACGGGGGTAGCGCGGCGGAGAGCAGGGCATGCGCCGGGGCCGGGGAGGCGCGCGGGAGCTTGACGCCGGAGGAGATGAAGCGGACGCCGTCTCGACGAGGCCCCATGGCCGCCGCGCCGGACGTGTGGACTACGGTGGCGGGGTTCGGCGGTGGGATAGGGTTTAGGGTTTTGGTGACGAGGCGGGGGAGGCCGCGAGGGTTTCACCCGCCATGGCTGATCGGGGGACGGAGGCGTAGTGGCGGCGACTGGCGAGCTGTGCTCCGGAGTGGACGGCTTGCTGATGGTGCAACGGCAGCCGTTCGATGTCCTTCTGTGATCCGTTCGGTGAAGCCTGTGCGTGCATCTGATCCGTTGGCTGTTTTTTTTTAAATAAACATGTACTTTAGTATTTATTAGAAACAATTGTTACATCGTCAATAAGTAAATGTACAATGTCCCTCACGTGCTCCTCAAACCAGTCAATAGTAACTGAAAATTTCGCTAGCCTAGCAATTTCATGAGCCACCTTATTTGCTTCCCTATTGCAATGTTCAAATCTAACAAACGGAAAATCACAAGCTATGAAATAGCAATCATTGAACACTGCTGCCACCGCTCCGTCGAATGTCCTCCATTTTCCATTATTTCAATCACCTCCATATTGTCAAAATTAACGACAAGACGATTGCAACCCGCCTTTTGTGCAAGGAATAGGCCGAATCTAAGAGCCAAAGCTTCTGTTGTTAATATATCAACACACCACTCAATCTTTCAGTTTTCACCAACAATGAATCTTCCATTATCATCTCTGAGAACAGCTCCAGTTGTGCCCCTAAGTAAATCATGGTCATAAGAGGTATCAACATTAAGCTTAACAAAACTCATAGGAGGTCTTGCCCATCCTCCTGATCCTCCTGATTTAGTAGTCGCCTTAGGGAAGTGTGCATTAACATAGTTAGCTATTATAGCCCGGGCACCCATGGAAATTTGGTTTGCATCTTGAAATTTTCCTTCATGAACCAGTTTGCGTCTATCCCACCATAAGTACCAGGCTGTAACACTGATCGGTTCACGTGCTTTTGGAGAATCCATTATCGCTAATTCTTGTTCTGGCATAAGTAGTAAGAATTCCAAAACGCCTCTCCGCATTTCCATCAAGAGCACAAGCTTTATTGATCACCTCATGTAATCCCAACTTGCCCCATATCTCTTTTGCCTTTTGACAGCCTCCTTCGAGCATGATGGGCAATTGGGCGATACTTTCATGTGCCTATTCGTAAGCGTAACACGGTATGGGAGGGTTCCATGCAAGATACGCCAGATGAAAATTTTAACCTTTGCCAGACAAGATAATTTCCAAACCTTACCCCAAATAGGATTAGCCTTGATTCTTCCCATGCCATCAGCATGTTGCAATTTTGTTCCATGTTGCTTGTTCCATTCCTCCAAATAAGCTGACCGTACAGTGAAAACACCATTTTTTTGTATAACTCCAAGCAATGAAATCCGACATATTATGCATCGGGAGGGGAATTGCGAGCACCCTTTGAGCATCAATTGGCCACAACGTTTGATTCACCAAATCTTCATCCCAAGAATTCGTGATTGGATCAATGAGATCAGAAACCTTGACAGAAGGTGCCCCCTTCTCGGAGTAATGACCCTCCTATTCGCATAGTTCGGGATCCATGCATCTCTCCAAATATCAATATTTTGTCCATTTTCAACCCGTCAGATATAACCATTTTTAAGCGAGTTTACTCCCGCCACAATACTTTGCCAAGTAAAAGAGGAGCCCTTTCTTTGTTTTGCATTCATTAAATCCCCTTTGGGAAATATTTAGCCCTCAAAATCGATGCACATAAGGACTCGGGATTATCAATCAGGCGCCATGCCTGTTTAGCTAACAAAGCCAAGTTGAAACAATGTAACAATCACTTTTGTCCATACCCACATTAGCAGGTAAACCCAAATATTTATCATTAAGTGCTTCAGTCATAATATTCAGAATTGTACAAATTTGCGCTTTATCTTCCACCTTTGTATTGGGACTAAAGAAAATACTGGACTTTTCAACACTAACCATTTGCCCCGACAATATAGATCCAAAACTGATTTCAAAGCCTCCACATTCATAGCATTTGCTTTCATAAGGATCAGAGAATCATCTGCAAAGAGAAGGTTCAAAACCGACGGTGCGTCTCTACCAACCTTTATTCCAGAAATATTTCCATTCTCCTCCGCTTTTGCTAAAAGGGCAGTTAGTCCCTCCGTACATAATAAGAATAAGTATGGAGATAGAGGATCTCCTTGCCTCAATCCTCTAGTGGGTTTAAAACTCTCAGTTTCTTCTGTATTAAAACGAACACGGTATTCCACAGAGGATACACATTGCATAATAAGATTTACCCAGTTCTCTTGGAAACCTAGTTTGAGCATAATTTCCTTCAGAAAAGACCACTCTACCCTGTCATACGCTTTGTGCGTGTCCAATTTGATTGCGCATATGCCCTATTTACCATTCTTTTTTTCTCTTAATTGTATGGAAGCATTCATATGCCACTAGAATATTATCAGTAATCATACGTTCGGGCACAAATGCACTCTGGATCATGCTAATGATTTCTGAAAGGATTATCTTCATGCGCGCCGCAATCATTTTTGAGATCACTTTATATACCACATTGCATAGACTTATAGGTCTGAATTGAGTTACCTTGTCTGGGGAATTAACCTTTGGGATCATTACTATTGCAGTATCATTCCAGCCCTCAGGTATTGAGCAAGTGTTTACCACCTGGAGTACCTCTTTTGTCATGTCATCCCCCAACATAGGCCAAAATCTTTTATAAAAAATGGCGTGCAGACCATCCGGCCCAGGTGCTTTTAAATCTCCAATATCAAAGAGGGCCTTTCGTACATCATCTTCTATATAAGGGGCTAGAAGGGCCTTATTCATTTCATCAGTCACTTTCCTTTTGACAAGGGATGTAACCTCCGGATTCGGTTGAACCACTTCTGATTTGAAAAGGTTTGAAAAATGCCCCAAAATGTGTTTTTCATCTTCGTGTCTTGTACCTAGACACCATTCTCATCAATTAATTTTTTGATCTGGTTTCTCTTCTTTCTCATCGTTGCCGCATTATGGAAAAAAGAAGTATTACGATCCCCATGTAATAGCCAGTTTGCACGACCCCGTTGTAGCCAGTATATCTCTTCTTGTTCCAAAAGATTTTCAATAAGGACTAGGGTCTCCTTTTGTCGCGCTTGAGTTTCCACATTCATAGGGCCCCTTTGCATTTTTTCTAGATTTTTTTTGAGTTTTTAATTCTATTTTTCGACCCCTTAGTATATCACGATGCCAGGTATGCAAATCCGCGTGCATCGCCCTGGTACGTTCAGCGAGAGACGGTCCAATGCCTAACATCTTCGCTTTTTCCCATGATGTACGTACTATTTCTAGGACTGTCTCTTCTTTGAGCCAACGAGCTTCAAACTGTTTTACTCGTCCTCCAGATTGATTAAACATGTTACAATCATAATATTCTGTATCCAAGACAAGGGGTCGGTGATCAGAGTGGACATGTTCTTCGTTTATGATTGCAGCCCATGGGAATACCAACTATACATTGCTCTATCAAAAAGAATTATGTGAAAACTGCTTTGTGTGATTTAGGAGCTCGTGTTAGTGTTATGCCTTTCTCTTTATATAAAAGACTTCATTTGAATAAACTCAAACCTATTGAAATATCTTTGCAAATGGTTGACAAATCAACTGCCATACCTATCGGTATCTGTGACGATGTGCCCGTTGTTGTTGCTAATGTTACTATTTTGACTGACTTTGTTATACTTGAAATGCCCGAGGATGACAAGGTGACACATGCAAATTTAGTTAGAACGGCATGGTAATACCGCATATAGGTAGGTATGGTGGACTCATCTAAAATAACTTGGGTTTTAGGATTTTGATGCACAAGCAGTATTTTCGCTTAGTACAGGCGAAGGCTAGCAAATCGGTTGGGAAGTGGCCAACTAGAGAGCGAAAACGGTCATGAACATGCATTATGCATAATGAACATTGGATACTAGCATGAGTAGGATATGAACACCATGAACGTAAATATCATAAAGGCTATGTTGTTTTGATTCGACTACATGCATGAACATGTGCCAAGTCAAGCCACTCAAACATTCAGAGGAGGATACCATATCATCATACTACATCACAATCATTTTAATGCAAAGTTGACATCCAAGATAAATCATTATCCACTCCTAGCTACTTGAGCATGGCATTAGAAACTATAATCTCTAATTGTCATTGCAAACATGTTCGATCATAATATGTTGAATCATGGATACTAGGCTAAACATATTTACAAAAACAGAACAAGTTGAGTTCATACCCGTTTCTCTCTGCCACAGCCAGTTCACCAAATGTCGTCATTATTGCTTTTCACTTGCACGACCGAACGATTTGAAAATAATAATAGTGCAAGAGTGCCATGGACTAAGCTGAAGTCTACAAACATTTTATTCAAAGGAGAAGACAATGTAATTTGGGCTCCTCGTTAGATCAACAATAGTGCATATGAGAGCCACTCAACATTTTCATCCTGGTCTTCTCCTTGGCATGACTCAACAAATGGAACAGAAATTCAGAAAAACGCATTGAAATATTTTTGGAGTTTTAGTTTTTCTAGAAGAAAGCAAATTAAAGAAGGAAAATTAAAAATGAGAAAAACTATTTACACGGGAAAGCTCCCAACAAGCAAGAAGAAGAATCGAGAAATATTTTTGGGTTTTCTTTTAATATTACAACTAATTAAACTAAAAAGAAAGATCGGAAAGAAGTAGGAAGTATTTTTGGATTTTCTCAAAGTTTTTAAAACACACAAGAAGAAAACGAGAAAATAAATCTAGCATGGATAGTACAATGAAAAAGTGTGGACATCGACAACTGGAACGAAATGTGTGAACATGAATGTAATGTCGATGGAAATACGTACTCCCCCAAGCTTAGGCTTTTAGCCTAACTTGGTAATCACCACTCATAGTAGCCATCAGGTCCTATGTTGAAGTGTTATGGAGCGGGTACCTAAGCATCCCACTCCCGAGGCTCCTCCTCAGTCGCTGCCTGGTTGTTCCGGTAGGCGGCGATGTCTCCTGGCATGATCCTGTATTCGCCCCTGACAATAGAATCAAACAAGCAGGTGCAGGCAACGGGACAATATCACGAGTATCCTCACTGAAAACCAGGTTGTAAGGAATTGGAATAGGAGTGTTCTCGCCATCAATAAATTGATGAGTTGCCATAACATGGTGATCTAAATAAACCTTGGTTAAACGGTAATCATGCTGGCGAATTTGAATGTTAAAATGGCTCACTAAACGAGTCACATAAATACCGCCATGAATTTCACCCTTGGATCTGTTAAGGTGAAGGCGACGTGCCACAATAACTCCTAAGCTGTAAGTGTTATTGCCGTAAAGTGTGCGGTGCAAGACAAAGAAATCAGGGGGCACTGAGTGCACCAACCTTCTCTCTAGCAAGTAAACACTTTCGCGATGAATAGAGTAAAATAATGCTCTAAAGGAAACTACAAGCTAGTAGCAGTGACACTCGACACCCCTCTCTCATCTCCCACTGACAGAGTGCGATAAAAGCCCTCAAACTCTGCAGGCCTAGGCTCTCTTATTTCCCCTTCAGAAGGGATCAAGCATATATCACAAAATTCAGTAAGTGGTATCTGACAGGGTTCGACATATAAATTAAATCGCACCTCTGGGGGTTATTCCTACTTATGAAATTAAAACTTTGCACAAAGGATTTTGTAAGGGGATGATATTGTTCACACTCAGCTGTGATGAAGTCGGTGAGGTCAGCATTGGCAGCAAATTGTGCGAACTCTTGACGGATTCTAGCTCCATCCATGAAGGGGTTATCTGGCCATTCACATGGCCGCACTTCCACCATTCTCCGAGTTTGGAGGTCACTATGCGATGATTCACCCACAACTCCCTTGTAGTTCTTCTTGGAAGCAAACTTCCTAAAGAAACTCATCCTATTCCTATGAACAAAATTCTGAAATTTTTAGTCCACAAAATTTTTCTCAACCAAACTTCACAAGATTGATAGCAACTACTCATAAGCATGCATGGAGGCCATATTGAGCATTCAAACTACTTAGAACTCTAAGAATTCAACATGCAAGCTCATCTACAACAACACCAAGAGTAGTTAATTATTCAAAATATAAACCACTAAAGCAAACACTAATTGGACCAATGGAGGAGTCACATACCAAGTAGCAATCCCCCCCAAAACAGTTTCAGAAACGGATTCGAGCAAAGAGATCGAAATTTGTGGATTTGAGCGCAAGAACACGAGAGAGAGAGAGAGAGAGAGAGAGCAATGGTGAATTTTTTTCTGGAGGTAGGTGATGACATGGGCTAAAGATATAAGTGAGAGGGCCCACGTGGGGACCACAAAAGTATGGCAATGGGTAGGGTATGGGATGGGTAGAGCAATACCATACCCATACCCATGTAGTTAATGGGTTTAAAATTCTACCCATACCCGTACCCATGGGTACGAAACTTTACCCGTACCCATACCCATTGGGTACCCAACGGGTAGATCCAATAGTACACATGTTATTCGCAATTTTACATTCATCTATAGCACATTCGACAAAAATATTGATCTCAACTCAACTATAGATAGATGAGTACATTACAATTATTTCAATTCTAATAAAAAATTGATGACAATTTTAACATAGCTTAAAGCTCACGACACAACTTTAACATAGGTACACTTGTTAAATCACGGGTAAGGTTCACATGTTAGTATAAACGGGTAGGGTATGGGTATATCCATGGGTAAAAGGCTATACCCGTGCCCTACCCATGACTTAACGGGTAGGGTATGGGTACTACCCGTGGGTATAGAATTGTGCCCATACCCTACCCACGCTGGTGCAGATCCATGGTACCCATACCCATGGGTAAATCGCCATCCCATAACCCACTGTGGCACGCCTGGGTTCTTTGGCGTGCCTGTGGGTTGTGCCCACATGGTGCACCCTCCTCTGATGTTATTTGCACCAAAAATTCTTAAATATTCATAAAAAAATCATATAAAATTTTCAGGACATTCTGAGAACTTTTATTTTGGGTCATTTTTTTATTTGCACGGAAAATCCAGAAAACAGGATAAATATGGCATTTTATTTTATTTATTAAGAAAACAGAAAATAAAAGGCAAGGACAGAAAGTTGTGTCTACTAGATTCATCGATGTCATACCTCCCAAAAGTGATCCATTAATAAGGTTGATCAAGCCTTATTAACAACCACCTTCGATTAGCATGAAACCGAAGAACTTTCATAAAACTAAGTTACCTCAACGGGGATATGCATGTCCTAGACAATAAGTATATCATATTTATTTTTGGCAGTAGGTAGAGGTATTTGAAAACTTCCAATAGTGAGTGTCGGAGATTTCTCAATAACATTTATACCATTCACTTGAAATTGTTTCTTCAAAAAGTGCACCGTATGCTCATTACCATTGATATGAAAAGTGACCTTGCTTTTATTGCAATCAATAACAACCCTGCAGTATTCAAAAAGGGTCTACCAAGGATAATTGACATGTTGTCGTCCTCGGGCATCTCAAGTATAACAAAGTCTGTTAAGATAGTAACATTTGCAACAACAACAGGCACATCCTCACAAATACCGATAGGTATGGCAATTGATTTGTTAGCCATTTGCAATGATATCTCAGTAGGTGTGAGTTTTTTTTGACTATATAGGTGTGAGTTTATTCAAATCAGGTCTTTTGTGTAAAGAGAAAGGCATAACACTAACACCAGCTCCTACATCACACAAAGCAGTTTTCACATATTTTCTTTTTATGGAGCATGGTATAGTTGGTATCCCTGGATCTCCAAGTTTTTTAGGTACTCCATCCTTAAAAGAATAATTAGCAAGCATTGTGAATATTTCAGCTTCCGGTATTTTTCTCTTATTGGTTATGATGTCTTTCATGTACTTTGCATAAGGGGCCATCTTTAAAATATCAGTCAAGCGGGGATGCAAAAAGATTGGCCTAATCATTTCAGCAAAGCGTTCAAATTCCTCATCATCTTTTTTCTTAGTTGATTTAGGTGGAAAGGGCATAGGCTTTTGAACCCATGGTTCTCTTTCCTTACCATATTTCCTAGCAACAAAGTCTCTTTTATCGTATCTTTTATTCTTGGGTTGTGGGTTATCAAGATCAACATCTAGTTCTATTTCAACATCATTATCTGGTTCCTTATTATTTGTTTGAGTGTCTTCATGAACCTCATCATTATCTTTTTCATTATCACTAGGTGAGTGTTCATTACCAGATTGAGTTTTAGCATCAGAAATAAAAATACCATTATTAGCTTCAGGAGCTTTTCCTATCTCAGGTTAACTAGAGGTATGCAAAGTCCTATCATTTTTATTTTTATTTTTAGAAGAACTAGGTGCATCAGTGTTGATTCTTTTTGGGTGTCCCTCGAGATAAAGTGGTTCCTGAGTCATTTTACCTCATGTAGTTGCTACTTTAACTGCAAAGTCCTTTATATTATTGTTCATTTCATCAAGCAATTCTCTTTGAGATTTAGAAACTTGTTCCAGTTGAGTTTGAACCATAGAGGCATGTTTTCGTACACCTCTAACATTATTTGAGATTCTAAATAACAAGTCACTCAAGCGAGCAATCTGAAGGAAATATGCCCTAGAGGCAATAATAAAGTTATTATTTATTTCCTTATTTCATGATAAATGTTTATTATTCATGCTAGAATTGTATTAACTGGAAACATGATACATGTGTGAATACATAGACAAACAAAGTGTCACTAGTATGCCTCTACTTGACTAGCTCGTTGATCAAAGATGGTTATGTTTCCTAGCCATAGACATGAGTTGTCATTTGATTAACGGGATCACATCATTAGGAGAATGATGTGATTGACTTGACCCATTCCGTTAGCTTAGCACTCGATCGCTTAGTATGTTGCTATTGCTTTCTTCATGACTTATACATGTTCCTATGACTATGAGATTATGCAACTCCGTTTATCGGAGGAACACTTTGTGTGCTACCAAACGTCACAACATAACCGGGTGATTACAAAGGTGCTCTACAGGTGTCTCCAAAGGTACTTGTTGGGTTGGCGATTTCGAGATTAGGATTTGTCACTCCGATTGTCGGAGAGGTATCTCTGGCCCACTCGGTAATGCACATCACTATAAGCCTTGCAAGCATTGCAACTAATGAGTTAGTTGCGGGATGATGTATTACAGAACGAGTAAAGAGACTTGCCGGTAACGAGATTGAACTAGGTATTGAGATACCGACGATCGAATCTCGGGCAAGTAACATACCGATGACAAAGGGAACAACGTATGTTGTCATGCGGTCTGACCGATAAAGATCTTCGTAGAATATGTGGGAGCCAATATGAGCATCCAGGTTCCGCTATTGGTTATTGACCGGAGACATGTCTCGGTCATGTCTACATTGTTCTCGAACCCGTAGGGTCCGCACGCTTAAAGTTTCGATGATGGTTATATTATGAGTTTATGTGTTTTGATGTACCGAAGGAGTTCGGAGTCCCGGATAAGATCGGGGACATGACGAGGAGTCTCAAAATGGTCGAGACGTAAAGATCGATATATTGGATGACTATATTCGGACATCGGAAAGGTTCCGAGTTATTCGGGTATTTTCGGGAGTACCGGGGAGTTACAGGAATTCGTATTGGGCCTTAATGGGCCATACGGGAAAGGAGAGAAAGGCCTCAAAGGGTGGCCGCACCCCTCCCCATGGGCTGGTCTGAATTGGACTAGGGAGGGGGGGCGCACCCTTCCTTCCTTTTCCTTTTCGCTTCCCTTTCCTTCCCTCGTACTCCTACTACTTGGAAGGGCTCCTAGTTCTACTAGGAAAAGGGGAATCCTACTCCCGGTGGGAGTAGGACTCTCCTAGGGCGCGCCATAGAGAGGGCCGGCCCTCCCCCTCCTCCACTCCTTTATATACGGGGGTAGGGGGCACCCCAAAGACACAACAATTGATCTGTTTGATCTTTTAGCCGTGTGCGGTGCCCCCCTCCACCATAGTCCACCTCGATAATACTGTAGCGGTGCTTAGGCGAAGCCCTGCGTCGGTAGAACATCAACATCGCTACCACCACCTTTGTCATCTTGTGAAACTCTCCCTCAACACTCGGCTGGATCAAAGTTCGAGGACGCCATCAGCCGAACGCAGTCTTGAACTCGGAGGTGCCGTGTTCGGTACTTGGATCGGTCGAATCGTGAAGACGCACAATTACATCAACCGCGTTGTGCTAACGCTTCCGCTTTCGGGTTCACGAGGGTACGTGGACAACACTCTCCCCTCTCGTTGCTATGCATCACCATGATCTTGCGTGTGCGTAGGATTTTTTTTGAAATTACTACGTTACCCAACAGTGGCATCCGAGTCAGGTTTTATGCGTTGATGTTATATGCACGAGTAGAACACAAGTGAGTTGTGGGCGATATAAGTCATACTGCTTACCAGCATGTCATACTTTGATTCGGCGGTATTGTTGGATGAAGCGGCCCGGACCGACATTACGCGTACGCTTACGCGAGACTGGTTCTACCAACGTGCTTTGCACATAGGTGGCTGGCGGGTGTTAGTTTCTCCAACTTTAGTTGAACCGAGTGTGGCTACGCCCGGTCCTTGCGAAGGTTAAAACAGCACCAGCTTGACAAACTATCGTTGTGGTTTTGATGCGTAGGTAAGAACGGTTCTTGCTAAGCCCGTAGCAACCACGTAAAACTTGCAACAACAAAGTAGAGGACGTCTAACTTGTTTTTGCAGGGCATGTTGTGATGTGACATGGTAAGACATGATGATATATTTTATTGTATGAGCTGATCATGTTTTGTAACCAAGTTATCGGCAACTGGCAGGAGCCATATGGTTGTCTCTTTATTTTATGCAATGCAGTCGCCCTGTAATGCTTTACTTTATCACTAAGCGGTAGCGATAGTCGTAGAAGCATAAGATTGGCGAGACGACAGCTGTCGGTGTCAAAACCGGCGGATCTCGGGTAGGGGGTCCCGAACTGTGCGTCTAGGCGGATGGTAACAGGAGACAAGGGACACGATGTTTTACCCAGGTTCGGGCCCTCTCGATGGAGGTAAAACCCTACGCCCCGCTTGATTAATATTGATGATATGGGTAGTACAAGAGTGGATCTACCACGAGATCAAGGAGGCTAAACCCTAGAAGCTAGCCTATGGTATGATTGTTGTAATGTATGTTGTCCTACGGACTAAAGCCCTCCGGTTTATATAGACACCGGAGGAGGCTAGGGTTACACAGAGTCGGTTACAATGGTAGGAGATCTACATATCCGTATTGCCAAGCTTGCTTTCCACGCCAAGGAAAGTCCCATCCGGACACGGGACGGAGTCTTCAATCTTGTATCTTCGTAGTCTTGGAGTCCGGCGGATAATGATAGTCCGGCTGTCCGGACACCCCCTAGTCCAGGACTCCCTCAGTAGCCCCTGAACCAGGCTTCAATGACGATAAGTCTGGCGCGCATAATGTTCGGCATTGCAAGGCGGGTTCCTCCCTTGAATAATCCAGAGAAGATCATGAACACCCGGATAGTATCCGGCTCTGCAAAATAAATTCCACATTCCACCATAGAGAGAATAGAACGTACACTTAGTTCAATCTGCTGACGTATTATGCGGCGTGACATCACACCGCTACCAAGCCTTTGTTTGAATCGTTTTTTACTATACCACCTCAGCACGTTTAGCGAAGCGGTTCCCTTGGCACGTCTTGTCGAAGCAGAGATCGTGTTCCCCTTATTCTGGGATTCTCATCAATACGTGCGTGGGTAACCCAACCGCACCATTGATGGTGGCGCTTGGGAGATAAGCGAGTTTTACCAGGCTGGTGGGGGACGCATAGTTTTCGTCCGCCTATATATAAGGGATAAGGATTCACCTTCTCACCTACGCCTTCTTCCTCCTTTGCTTATCCATCTCCGCGAACTCAAGCTCCAATGCCCAAGCTCGCGCATCTCGCCTCGACCTTCTCCGAATATGTCCGGAGCGGGAGGCAAATGGTTGGCCTCCACCGCTAAGGAGGAGGACATCACCAAGCTGCGCAGCGCCGGATACCTTTGCGGCGATATCGCGCATCAGCTGCCCGACGAGGGGCAGCTCATCCCTACCCCTGGGCCTCATGAGAGGGTCGTCTTCCTCCCCCACTTCCTCCGCGGACTGGGCTTTCCGCTCCATCCATTTGTCCGGGGGATCATGTTTACTACTACCTGGATTTCCACGATCTGGCGCCGAACTTCATCCTCAACATCTCGGCGTTTATCGTCGTGTGCGAGGACTTCCTCTGCATCCGGCCCCACTTCGGCCTGTGGCTCAAGACCTTCAACGTCAAGCCGAAGGTTGTGAAGGGCACGCAAGCGGAATGCGGAGGCGCCATGTTGGGCAAATTGTCCAACGTCCTTTGGCTCGAAGGACCTTTGTGGACTCCGTCAAGGGGTGGCAATCGGGGTGGTTCTACATCACCGAGCCGCGCCAACCCACATGGGCGGCGGCCCCCGAGTTTAGATCTGGCATCCCCACGCAGCTCACCTCCTGGAAAGAGAAGGGCGTGCAGTGGGGCAATCTGGTGGAGGTGACGGGACTCCGATCCTGCATCCAGAAGATGGTGAGCAATGGGCTTAGGCTCGTCGACGTGGTCCAAGTCATGCTCATCCGGCGGATCCTCCCATGCCAAGAACGGGCATTCAATTTGTGAGAGTTCAATCCGGAACAGCACCAGGCGCTAAGCGGACTCTTCGATACAACATACGAAGGCGCCTGGAGGGTGCTGTTCAAGGGCGCCGAAGCCCCCGCATCCGCGACGGAAGACCGCGGATTCAGCTCGCAGTATCCAACTGACGAGGTAAGTGATTCAACCCCATTACGGGACACTTGTGATAATTAAATTGTCTCCAGTGAGGTTTCATTCTGCCTCTTCCTTTGACAGGAATGGATGGAGAAGGCCAAGCTGCTTATCAGCCCGGCTCCCATGCCAGAAGATCCAGTGGATGCCCGCTTAGCAGGGCTGCTGGTTCCGGCACCGCACGTGGTGCCGGAGAAGAAGGCCAAGAAGGTGGCCGCGGGGACTCGAAAGAGTTCCTCAGAATCAAAGGCGTCGACGACGACGGACTCCTCCCAAGACGAGGAGGAGTATTCTCTCCGGAGGAGGGAGAGAAGAAGAGGAAGGCTTCCCAATCGGGGAGGCGAAGGGTCCAAGAGGGGAGAACTATCCTCGACGGTTCGCCAACACCAGCGTTGGCGAGGATGAGTGGCCTCCAAGGGCCAGGCGTCCGGCAAGATCGTAAGTGTCCGGATCCTTTATACGCAATATTTTATGTCACGTAGTGTCCTTCTAACGCTGCATTCTGTCCGTAGTCCGGCCGATGACGATCTCCCCGACTCATCGAGCGGGTCGTTGGCCTCGTCGGATGTGAATTCACTTCTACCTGCCTCTACCCCACGCGCCGACGAGGACGCCGAGGTGGGATCCCAAAGAGGGACCCATCAGGAGGAGGCTCCGGAGGCGCTGTCAGTCAACCTCCCGGACTTTGCGCCGGACTCTACATCGGAACCCACAGTGGTTCCAGAGTCCGGCAAGCGGCCCCTTCGAAAGAAGGGAAATACCATGACACCGGCGGCCTCTGTCCAACCGGAGGCGCCAGATAACTTGTTGGAGGCGCTTAAAGGCGCTTCCATCGAGGAAGAACACCGCACTATCATGAGTGCGGTGATTCAAAAGGTTCAGCTCGCCAAAAGCGGGCTGACCGAAGCCTGCAGCAGCCTTTTTAATGTGCTTTGAGGTAAGAAGTTAAAATTATGTAATGTAATACCGCATAGACAGTAGCCCCTGATGCTCAGTTCGGTGTTCGGAAAGAAAAGCCGGACTGAGGATCTAACAAGATATGCGCAGGGTTGCTAAAAATATGTCAATATGGGTTTGCAGGCTGCGCTGCTGGCCTCTGCCGCATTAACGGCGGAGGTCGATGTGCTGAAGCAGGATCTCGAGCTGTCCGAGCAAGAGCTCGGCCATGCGAAGAAGCAGCTCGAGGACAAAGAAGGTGAGTAACACCACTTTGAATAGGTACCTTACAGAAAAGGATTTTGGTTGCAATAAAATGAACAGGTATAATATGTGTATTGCAGGGGCCACTAACGAGGTGGCAGCCCTGAAGGATGCTGTGTCCGCGGCCAAACACAGTGCGGCCGCGGAACGGGCAGAGCGAGAAAAGCAGGAGGCACGGGTGGCGGAAGTTCGGCAAGAGCTCCAGGCTCTCATGGAAAAGCATGAGAGTTTGGAGCGTGACTCCAAGACTCGAGAGTCCGAACTTGCCTCGGCTCTCGAAAGTGCCAAGTCCGCCAAGGCTGAGGCCCGTAAGGCCCTTCAGGAGGTTGAAGATATAAAGAAAATAGCGGCGGGTAAGGCATTTTTCATGCAAAGCAGGCATGTTAATGTAAAATACCTGACACTTACCCGCATTCGGAGCTCTCTGTATGCGCAGATCCGCTGCCAGAGTGCGTCCGATGCCGCCAGATTATACCGTGGCGAGGAGGGAGCTCGACGAAAAAGTCTTCGTCTCAATATGCCGAGGCCGGACACCGGTGCTAAGCGACCAAACAAGCAACCGGGTCGAACTCCTAAGGTAGCTGAGGAGGCCATGAAGGGCCTTATAGTCCGGCTGTGGCCTGGATAGGCCATGCCAGGGAGTTACTTTGGCCTCGTGCGGCGGCTGGTGGATGCATGCCCCTGGGTGGATGTCATCAAGCGCTCCGCCTGTATTGAAGGCGCTCGCCGGGCTCTTGCCCGCACAAAGGTGCAATGGGGCAAGTTGGATGCGGAGAAGCTTCTCACAGACCCCCCGCCGCCGGGCAAGGAGTATCGCACGCCCGAGATGTATTATAGAACTGTCCTGAAGGGAGCCCGCAATATTGCGGATGAGTGCCCCCGAAATGTAATCTTTGAGTGAATTCGCTATGTATTATCCTGCGCGCTGAAACTTTGTTCATGTGCGCGTTAAGCAACGCTTGTTTAATTTAAAATATTACCTTCTGTGCGGCCGTTTATAAAATCTGAGAGATGGCAAGTCATTGGATTCAGCCCCCAAGCCACGAGTGCTGGGGTGTTCGGGATAAACTTGAGCACTCTTGTTCCCATTGTTGGGTCCGTCGAGGGAGGCACTCAACACAACGAACAAGGCAACTGGACTTATAATGCTTGAACACTCTCACTTAGCCATAGAATTCTATAATTTTAAATTTTGGTGAAGCCCCTGGTATTCGGAAGGTCGAATCCGGGGCGCTATCCACGCCTTCATCGGACATTATCCGGAACTTCGCTCGAAGCGGCGTGAGTCTTTAAGGACCCGAAAAACCTCTCGAACAATGACAGTCTCTCGCCTTATCATGCCGCCGCTTTTAGCTTTCTCCACTGAGGCGCTCGCCCGGCTCAACCGGGGCGCAATCGCAGTGGTTCTCCCAGTGCCACCTTAGCCGACGGAACGGAACGTAAGGCACCAAAACGTGGGAGCCGGGCAAACCCAACTATTGACCCAAGACATGATTCGGAGCCGATTCATATAATGCTATAAGTTCGGGGTGCCGCACTTGTGAAAGTGTTCGGACTTATCACACCATAGAGTGGGGAACATAAGCCCCCGGTGTATGAGGCCGTACCAAAATATACGGGTGCAAGATGTCACATAATGAGCATATATATATATAAGAGGTAATGCAATTGCGATCAAAAAGTTGCTGCATTATTTATGAAAGAAAGTCTGCTAGTAGAGCGGACTGATACAAATAGCGCGGTAAGCAAGGGATTTGGACTAAGTAAACATGTCCCCCTCCAGGGATGAGCTGCGAACTTGGTGTATATAATCGAATTTAATGTTCGTAATTGAGACCACCTGAGTGTTCGTCGCGGCCTTCTTTAGTCCCTGACTGTTGCATCGTTAGTTCGGCGGGTTCGCCGCCGGACAGGGCTTCTGGTTAACAGAGTCCTGTGTACATAAAAAAGAAGAAAAATGAAATAAAAAAAGGGGGGCACACTTGCGAGCCCCCGGTGTGGTCGAACCACACTCTGGGTCTGTTGCGATCATGCCCCCTCCCCTGTGCCCTTGGTATCTCCAAAGCGTAATGATGTACGCGGAGTGTTATTCTTGCTATCATGTGCGGGTGAGGGTTGGGGCCGCATTGCTATGCATGCTCTGATCGCGCCAGGTGGTCTTGGTTGGAATTGCTCCGGACGCATTTTGCTGTATCCGGCCTTTTAACGGCCGGACTCGAGAATTGCCTTAGAAGGCTGCTCTGTACTTCTGCCGCGAGAGCCGCTGTATGTTCCTACGTTCGGAGGGAGCGTTCCGTATTCCCATTGACCGTGATGGCTCCACGAGGGCCTGCCATCTTGAGCTTTAGGTATGCATAGTGCGGCACCGCGTTGAATTTGGCAAACGCGGTTCGTCCGAGCAGAGCGTGATAGCCGCTTCGGAACGGGACTATGTCGAAGATTAACTCTTCGCTCCGGAAATTATCCGGGGATCCGAAGACCACTTCCAGTGTGACTGAGCCTGTGCAGTTGGCTTCCACTCCTGGTATGACACCTGTAAAGGTTGTCTTTGTAGGTTTAATCCTTGATGGGTCTATGCCCATTTTGCGACCGTATCCTAATAAAGCAGGTTCAGTGCTTGCCGCCGTCCATCGGGACTCTCGTGAGGTGGAACCCATCGGCGATTGGGTCTAAAACCAATGCGCGAATCCGCCATGGCGATATCTGGTCGGATGGTCTCTTCGATCGAAAGTGATCGGACAAGAGGACCATGGGTTGAACTTTGGGGCGACTGGCTCCATCGCATAGACGTCCCTTAGTGCGCGTTTCCTCTCCCTCTTGGGTATGTGGGTCGCGTATATCATATTCACCGTTCACACTTGTGGGGGAAAACCCTTCTGTCATCTGTTGTTCGGCGGTCGGGTCTCTTCCTCGTCGTCGCTGTTTAGCCCCTTGTCATTGTTTTCGGAAATTAACTTGCCGACCTGCTTGAACACCCAGCAATCTCTATTAGTGTGGTTAGCTGGCTTTTCAGAGGTGCCATGTATCTGGCATAAGCGGTCGAGTATTCGGTCCAGATTGGACGGACCCGGAGTGGTTCTTTTGAATGGCTTCTTCCGCTGACCGGGTTTAGAGCCTCGGAATCCGGCGTTGACTGTCGTATCCTCCTTATCGTCGCTGTTAATGCGGCGCTTGTTTTTGTTTCAACGTGACCTGCCGTTGTTGTCTGAAAGCACATTTGCTCCCTGGGTGGTTTTGGTAATTAATGACAACATACTTTGTGGTTGGACTAATGCTTTTATCAAGTATGTTTCAGGAAATTCAATCACATTGGCATGGCAAAAGGACTAAAGAAGTGGACCCCTCAAAATGCTAAGGCAAGCATTGGCAAAAGCTCAAGACTCCATTTTTGGTTTAGTGATCCAAGATCACATTGAGTCCATAGGAAAAGCCAATACTATTAAAAGGGATGAGGTTATGATGATGATCTGGTTGCTCAAGTGCTTAGTGATACATCTCCTAAACTATCAGCAACTTTCACCGCCATATACACTCATAAGTAATCTCGGTCCCACCGATTTTCCAAACTTCCACACCGAGATGAACCACCTCGACCATAAGCCAAACCCTAGAAAACTTCGGATTTTCCGATTCGAACTTCGGTCTCACGAAACTTGAGTTGCCAAGCTTCAGAACCTTACATCATCAAATCGGTGTCACCGAGATGATGAAGTCGGTCCCACCGAAATTGGCTTGCTCTTGTCATTGCACGAATCGGACTAACCGAGATTGTATTTTCGGTCCCACCGAAAATCCCAACGTTCACATTATTTGAACTTTCGGTCTCACCGAGTTGTCAACTTCGGTCCCACCGAGATTGCTCAAATGTGTGTAACGGTTGGATTTTGTGTGGAGGCTATAAATACCCCTCCACCCCCTCTTCATTCGTGGAGAGAGCCATCAGAAAGAACTACCACTCCTACCTTACATTTCGAGAAGAGAACTACCTACCCTTGTGTTGAGATCAAGTTGCTCCACTCCCACCATATGAAGCTTGATCTCTAGTCTTCCCAAGTTGCTTTCCACTCAATCCTTTCTTCCACCACAGCCAAATCAGTGAGGAGAGTTGAGTGTTGGGGAGATTATCATTTGAAGCACAAGAGCAAGGAGTTCATCATCATCTACAACATCTATTACCTTTTGGAGGGTGGTGCCTCCTAGATTGGTTAGGTGTCGCTTGGGAGCCTCCGTCATCGAGATGTGGAGTTGAACCAAGAAGTTTGTAAGGGCAAGGAGATCGCCTACTTCGTGAAGATCTACCCCGAGTAAGGCTAGCCCTCCGTGGGCGTAGGCCATGATGGAATAGACAAGGTTGCTTCTTCGTGGACCCTTCGTGGGTGGAGCCCTCCGTGGACTCTCGCAGCCGTTACCCTCCGTGGGTTGAAGTCTCCATCAACGTGGAAGTACGATAGCACCACCTATCGGAACCACGAGAAAAATCACCGCGTCTCCAAATTGCATTTGATCTTCTCCACTTCTCTTTACTACTTGTGCAATTTACTTTCCGCTGCCCATACTCTAGAATTGCATGTGTAGTGTGCTACTTGACTTGTGTGTTATGCAAAATCTGCCAAAATCTGTTCTTGATAAAAGACAGAATTTTTATCTTGTCGAGTAGTCTAATCACCCCCCCTCTAGACACTCTCACCTTCTTCGATCCCTCAATTGGTATCAGAGCTTTGGTCTCCATTGCTTTGGTTTACACACCATTGGAGGAAGATGGTCGTGTCTACGTTTGGGAGTGTTAGCCATAGAGTGCCTATTCTTAATGGAGTGTCCTATAACTCGTGGAGGATTGAAATGCTTATTATCTTTAAGACTTACAACTTGCGCAAATATGTTGAGACCCCCTATGTGCCTCCATTTGACCCCTTGCACCCTACCATGGATGAAGAGCTTGATTTGCTTCGTAACCTTAGAACTGTAAATCTTATCATTAGAGGGTTACCCGATAACTTGCTTAAGCTCGTTACAAACTTTGAGTGCGCCTATGCTATGTGGAAGTTCTTGGAAGAACTTTATCCAGACTACTCTTTGAGAGGTCTTGATGAAATTCTATACAAGACTATTGAATTTGATATGATGCGCCCCAATGATCCCAACTTTGATAAATGCTTCTTTGAGCTTCGTGATCTTATGAAAAAGAAGGGTGATCCCGGTCTTATCAATGTTCTAATTAGAGATGCTCTTGTATTGCATTCCGATGATTATTGTCACATTGACAAAACTAATGCAAGTAGTTATCAAATTGACCTAGGTGTTGATGATGAACAATCTATGGGTCAATATGATGATGAGCATGAGCATGATGATGATTACTCCGATTCGGACACCGAGCTAGACAAGATCATGAAGAGTCTCAATCTTATGGCGAATCTGAGAGACTACATATCCGGTGGAAAAGAGTGGATTCTTGATAGTGGATGCACCGACCACATGACCGGAGACGAAGACATGTTTCGAGAGCTTGCAAAGAACGATGGTCCACGCAAGTATGTGACTTTTGGAGACAACTCCAAGGGTAAGGTACTTGGCCTTGGTAAGGTGGCCATATCTCATGATAGCTCTATTCAAAATGTCATGCTTGTAGAATCTTTTGGATACAATTTACTTTCCGTGTCTAGATTAGCTGACTTTGGATTCAATGTGCTATTCACCGAAGTAGATTGCCAAGTCTTTCGTCGTGACAATCATAACATGGCATTTACCGGTATCCGTAGAGGTGATCTATATATTGTTGATTTCACTAAGAAAGACCAACCTAGAGCTTGCTTCATTGCTAAATCCGCTAAAGGTTGGTTATGGCATAGAAGGCTTGGACATGTTGGTATGCGTAATTTAGACAAGCTGATCAAAGGTGATCATATTCTTGGCGTTAAAGATGTTTTCTTTGACAAAGATAGACTTTATAGTGCTTGTCAAGCAGGAAAACAAGTAGGTGGAAGTCATCCCGTGAAGAACATCATGACCACAAGGAGACCGCTTGAGCTTCTTCATATGGATCTCTTCGGTCCCAATGCTTACAAAAGCCTTGGTGGTAACTCCTTTGGTCTAGTTATAGTTGATGATTATTCCAGATTTACGTGGGTATTTTTCCTTGATGACAAATCGCAGGTTTAGAGAATCTTCAAAACCTTTGCCAGAAAGGCCCAAAATCAATTTGAGGTGAAGATCAAGAAAGTTCGAAGTGACAATGGAACGGAGTTCAAGAACGCCCATGTAGACTCTTTTCTCGATGAGGAAGGGATTCTACATGAGTTCTCGGCTACGTACACTCCTCAACAAAATGGAGTTGTTGAGAGGAAGAACCGAACGCTCATAGAGATGGCGAGAACGATGATTGATGAATACAAGACACCGAAGCATTTTTGGGGGGAAGCGGTCGAGATAGCTTGTCATGCTATCAACAGGCTTTATCTTCATAAGCTCCTCGGCAAGACATCATACGAGCTCCTCACCGGTAACAAACCCCAAGTGGGATACTTTCGTGTCTTTGGTTCGAAATGCTATATTCTTGATAAGCATCGTCGGTCTAAATTTGCTCCTAAAACTCATGAAGGCTTTTTTCTTGGTTATGGATCAAACTCCCACACCTACCGTGTCTACAATAATTTCACCCGAAAGGTTGAAGAGACGGTAGATGTGAAGTTTGATGAATCTAATGGCTCGCAAGTAGAGCAAATGCCTATTGATGTAGGAGACAAGGACCCATCGGAAGCTATCCAAGATTTTATCTATTGGAAAGATCCGTCCCATGGAAGTGAAGGAGAGTACCTCATCTACATATGTGGAGCCCCCTACCTCACGGCAAGATGAACCTCAAGGCAACATGGAGGCCTCCACAAGTGGAACTCACCAAGATGAGGAAGTGCAACAAGAAGATCCACCACAACCTCCTTCTCCACCGCCTCAAGACAACACCAACAACAATGAAGAAGAAGAAGAGGAAGATGAAGATGATGAGGAAGCTCAGCCACAACCTCAACAAAAGCTATCCTGAGTCCGAGCAAGAGTCAAGAAAAATCATCCCGTGGAACAAATGATGAACGACATCAACTCCGGGAGAATTACTCGCTCTAAAACTCGCTTAGCTAACTTTTGTGAGCATTACTCATTTATCTCTAGTATTGAACCTATGAAGGTAGAAGAAGCACTTGAAGACCCGGATTGGGTGAACGCTATGCACGAAGAGCTACACAACTTCGAGAGGAACAAGGTATGGACTTTGGTAGAGAAGCCCAAGGATGATCAAAACGTCATTGGAACCAAATGGGTGTTTCAGAACAAGCAAGATGAAGATGGACAAGTCATCCGCAACAAGGCTCGTCTCGTAGCTCAAGGTTACACACAAGTCGAAGGTATGGACTATGGTGAGACCTATGCCCCCGTTGCTAGACTTGAGTCCATTCGCATTCTTCTTGCTTATGCCAATCACCATGATATTACTCTCTATCAAATGGATATCAAAAGTGCTTTCCTAAATGGTGAAATTGAGGAGGAAGTATTTGTGAAACAACCTCCCGGATTTGTGAATCCCAAAAAGCCTAATCATGTTTACAAGTTGCACAAAGCTCTTTATGGTCTTAAACAAGCTCCTAGAGCTTGGTACAAATGCTTGACTAGCTTTCTTCTTGAAAAAGGCTTTGAGATTGGAAAGATAGATTCAACGTTGTTCACGAAAAGGGTTGATGGTGAACTATTTGTGTGCCAAATATATGTTGATGATATTATCTTTGGTTCAACTAACCCTCATTTTAGCGAGAAGTTTGGAAAGCTCATGTCGGAGAAGTATGAGATGTCCATGATGAGTGAACTCAAATTCTTCCTTGGGTTGCAAATCAAGCAATCTAAGGAGGGTACCTTTGTCTCACAAACAAAGTACACCAAGGATCTCTTCAAGAAGTTCAACATGCAAGAAAGCAAAGGTATGAGAACCCCCATGCCTACAAGTGGACATAATGACTTGACAAAAGATGGAGAACCCGTTGATCAAAAGGTTTACCGATCTATGATTGGTTCTCTACTATATCTTTGTGCTTCTCGTCCTGACATAATGTTGAGTGTATGCATGTGTGCTCGATATCAAGCAGCCCCTAAAGAATGTCATCTTAAAGCTGTTAAAAGGATTGTGAGATATTTGATACACACACCAAACTTTGGCATTTGGTATCCTAAGAGGGCCTCTTTCGACCTTGTTGGCTATTCCGACTCGGACTATGCCGGAGACAGGGTTGATAGAAAGTCAACTTCGGGTACGTGTCAATTCCTTGGTCTATCCCTTGTATCTTGGTCCTCCAAGAAACAAAATTCGGTATCATTATCCACTGCCGAAGCGGAATATATTGCTGCTGGTTCGTGTTGTGCTCAATTACTATGGATGACACAAACGCTTAAGGATTATGGGATACATGTGAGACATGTTCCCTTGCTTTGTGACAATGAGAGTGCGATTAAAATTGGACACAATCCCGTGCAACACTCTCGAACGAAACATATTGAAGTTCGTCACCATTTCATTCGTGATCACATTGCCAAGGGTGACATCAATCTTAAGCATGTTCGTACTGACAAACAACTCGCTGATATCTTTACAAAACCTCTTGATGAGAAGGTGTTTTGTCGCTTAAGGAGTGAGTTGAACATCATTGATGCTTCAAACTTGGAGTGAGAACTCCATTGATGCATGCAAGGCATGAGCCCACTTGACTAATCCTTGATATTTCTCTTATGATGGTGATCATATGTCTTGGACACATTTGCCTCCTTGTATTGCATCTAACTCCTTGCAGGTACTTGGATGATCTACATTCCACAAGATTACCACACACTCAAATCATGAGTAATCTTGTCATTGACCAAGTATCTAGCCCTTTGGGATGTTGAGTTCAAGGAACAAAATTCCACATATCCTTTTTGACATCTTATACATCTAGTATTTCACTCTTGTCATCTTGGATATCCTTGAGTATTTCCTTGCTTGCCTAACCCATGTAGGAAGATGAACTACACAAGTGGAAATGGCGCTCCAACTTCACATTCAATGAGCACCTACATCAAGTTCACCTACATGAACAAAGCAACAACAAGCCCAAGGTATGTTCTTCACATCTTTAAGGAGCTTTGCTCAAAGACATGAGCACAAGCAGCTTCATAAGATGTGATCACATCGAATGCTTAATCGAAAAATGGCAACCCCATTTTTGAGCTTAAATGATGAGTATGACCTATGATCAGATGTCCTCATTTGACTCCTAAGTCAATATACTCAAACATAGGTGACCTTGTCGCCGACCTTTATCTAGATGAAGTACATATGTTTTGGAGTCTTTCTATTTTCTCTTATTTTCTCTCATTGAGTTTTTCTTTAAAAAAAAAATTAAAAAAAAAACTTCATCTAGGAACCTTTTTTCATTTCTATTCCTCTGTCCTTGTGAATATCCTTCTGGCTCTGATCAATTCCTCGAAAATCATTTACAAATTCATTGCAAATCCTTTGAAACATTCCTCGCAAAGTGAGCTGAATTATTTCTGTATTTCCTAGAAATTAAACTCGGCGTCACCGATTTAAATATTTCGGTCTAACCGAAAAGGATCTACCCTAAGTCCCTGACTTTCGGACCCACCGATCCATCCCAATTCGGTGTCACCGATTTATTTCTTCCAGGATATCATCTTCTGCAGCTCCACTCAATGACTCTCTATGCATGTTTTTTTGTGCCCTGTTGTGATTCTTAAGGATCCCACTTCTTTCTTTCCATCTTCCCTAACCTTCCTAGTTTTCTGTCCTTTTCGGCACTTGATGTCAAAGGGGGAGAAGACTTAGGGGGAGAAGAGAAGATTTAGGGGGAGAAGAAAAGCAATCTTACCTTAAGAGGGAGAGAATCACATCAAAGCTTTGCCGTGTTTTTCCTTATAAGAGAATTTCTTGCCGTGTTTCACATTGGACATTACAATTGGCGTCATTCTCATTTGGCATCATTCTTTTGATTTTGCTCTTTCCATCAAAACCCTTGATCTGAGAAAACTCAAAGGGAGAGGAATCTTCACAATTGATATCTTATGGAAAGCAAAATCTCTCATAGTTCATTGAAAATCTTTTAGTTTCGGAGACATGTTTGCTGATTCAAGCTTGTGCTCAATATGAGACACTCTTTATACATGTCATCCCTGGCTTGGTACTCTTGATGTTCTTGCAGTTGGTTGAAGAAATACTCTTGTGTTATCTAACCTTGTTTTCCCAAGTTTATCTCTTCAGGTACAATGCCAAGGAACCTCAAGGTAAGTATATGCACCTTGCGGAATGTGCATGATGGTGACTTGCTTGTGAATACTTGTTTGCAAGAAATCACCATGCACATATGCATTATCACTCACTTCTTTTCATCTGCTCTGATGCATATAGCCAAGCTGCATGTAGCACATCTTGCTTCTTTCTCTTGTGTGCTTGTGGTAGTCCAAAACCATAATTTATGAAAATCTTGCACACTTGTAGGGGGAGCCTGTGTACTACATGTTTGTCAAAGCTTTCGTGATAATTCTGTCTTTCTTTCAATAAGCTTTGATGTCTTGTTTTGTGTGTTGCCATCAATTACCAAAAAGGGGGAGATTGAAAGCACATTTGCTCCCTGGGTGGTTTTGGTAATTAATGACAACATACTTTGTGGTTGGACTAATGCTTTTATCAAGTATGTTTCAGGAAATTCAATCACATTGGCATGGCAAAAGGACTAAAGAAGTGGACCCCTCAAAATGCTAAGGCAAGCATTGGCAAAAGCTCAAGACTCCATTTTTGGTTTAGTGATCCAAGATCACATTGAGTCCATAGGAAAAGCCAATACTATTAAAAGGGGATGAGGTTATGATGATGATCTGGTTGCTCAAGTGCTTAGTGATACATCTCCTAAACTATCAGCAACTTTCACTGCCATATACACTCATAAGTAATCTCGGTCCCATCGATTTTCCAAACTCAGTCACACCGAGATGAACCACCTCAGCCATAAGCCAAACCCTAGAAAACTCGGATTTTCCAATTCAGAACTCGGTCTCACCGAAACTTGAGTTGCCAAGCTTCTGTAACCTTCTGTCATCAAATCGGTGTCACCGAGATGATGAAGTCGGTCCCACCGAAATTGGCTTGCTCTTGTCATTGCACGAATCGGACTAACCGAGATTGTATTTTCGGTCCCACGAAAATCCCAACCTTCACAGTATTTGAACTTTCGGTCTCACCGATTTGTAAACTTCGGTCCCACCGAGATTGCTCAAATGTGTGTAACGGTTGGATTTTGTGTGGAGGCTATAAATACCCTCCACCCCCTCTTCATTCGTGGAGAGCCATCGAAAGAACTACCACTCCTACCTTACATTTACGAGAAGAGAACTACCTACCCTTGTGTTGAGATCAAGTTGCTCCACTCCCACCATATGAAGCTTGATCTCTAGTCTTCCCAAGTTGCTTTCCACTCAATCCTTTCTTCCACCACAGCCAAATCAGTGAGGAGAGTTGAGTGTTGGGGAGATTATCATTTGAAGCACAAGAGCAAGGAGTTCATCATCATCTACAACATCTATTACCTTTTGGAGGGTGGTGCCTCCTAGATTGGTTAGGTGTCGCTTGGGAGCCTCCGTCATCGAGATGTGGAGTTGAACCAAGAAGTTTGTAAGGGCAAGGAGATCGCCTACTTCGTGAAGATCTACCCCGAGTAAGGCTAGCCCTCCGTGGGCGTAGGCCATGATGGAATAGACAAGGTTGCTTCTTCGTGGACCCTTCGTGGGTGGAGCCCTCCGTGGACTCTCGCAGCCGTTACCCTCCGTGGGTTGAAGTCTCCATCAATGTGGAAGTACGATAGCACCACCTATCGGAACCACGAGAAAAATCACCGCGTCTCCAAATTGCGTTTGATCTTCTCCACTTCTCTTTACTACTTGTGCAATTTACTTTCCGCTGCCCATACTCTAGAATTGCATGTGTAGTGTGCTACTTGACTTGTGTGTTATGCAAAATCTGCCAAAAGCTGTTCTTGATAAAAGACAGAATTTTTATCTTGTCGAGTAGTCTAATCACCCCCCCCCCTCTAGACACTCTCACCTTCTTCGATCCCTCATTGTCCTTAGTATCCGAACTGCCAGAATTTTTACGGAGATTGTTGCTGCGGGCTAGCCAACTGTCCTCTCCCGCGCAAAAGCGGGTCATTAACGATGTGAGGGCTGCCATGGATTTCGCTTTTCCTGCCCAGTGCCGGGCTAGCCATTCGTCCCGGATGTTATGTTTGAAGGTTGCAAGGGCCTCTGCATCCGGACAATCGGCGATTTGATTTTTCTTCGTCAAGAACCGTGTCCGAATTGTCCGGCCGATTAAATGCAGGCTGGCCGAATGATGTGGCTTAGGTCATCGGCGTCTGGTGGTCGCACATATGTGCCTTGGAAGTTATCAAGGAATGCGGCCTCCAGGTCTTCCCAACACCCAATTGACTCTGCGGGCAAGCTGTTAAGCCAATGCCGAGCTGGTCCTTTAAGCTTGAGTGGGAGGTACTTGATGGCGTGGAGATCATCGCCGCGGGCCATATGGATGTGGAGAAGATAGTCTTCGATCCAAACCGCGGGGTCTGTTGTGCCATCGTAAGATTCGATGTTTACGGGTTTAAACCCTTCGGGGATCTGATGATCCATTACTTCGTCAGTGAAGCATAGCGGGTGTGCGGCGCCTCTGTATTGAGCGATATCGCGACGCAGCTCGAGAGAGCGCTGTCTGCTGTGTTCGGCCCGGCCGGGGTTATTGTATCCGGCGCGACGGTATTCGTCGTGGGTCGTAGGGCGCCCACGTGATCCGTAGATGGATCTGGATTGCCTTGCCTTGTCCTCCAATATGTCTTGCAAGTCCGGCGCGTTCCCTCTTGGCTTCGTACTTTTGGAGCGATGCCGGGGTACGGTCTTGGCTGGGGGCCTGGATTGTTGTTGCGGGCTAGCCAACTGTCCTCTCCCGCGCAAAAGCGGGTCATTAACAATGTGAGGGCTGCAATGGATTTCGGCTTTTCCTGCCCCAGGTGCCGGGCTAGCCATTCGTCCCGGATGTTATGTTTGAAGGCTGCAAGGGCCTCTGCATCCAGACAATCGATGATTTGATTTTTCTTCGTCAAGAACCGTGTCCAGAATTGTCTGGCCGATTCGTCTGGCTGCTGAATGATATGGCTTAGGTCATCGGCGTCTGGTGGTCGCACATATGTGCCTTGGAAGTTATCAAGGAATGCGGCCTCTGTGTCTTCCCAACACCCAATTGACTCTGCGGGCAATTTGTTAAGCCAATGCCGAGCTGGTCCTTTAAGCTTGAGTGGGAGGTACTTGATGGCGTGGAGATCATCGCCGCGGGCCATATGGATGTGGAGAAGATAGTCTTCGATCCAAACCGCGGGGTCTGTTGTGCCATCGTAAGATTCGATGTTTACGGGTTTAAACCCTTCGGGGATCTGATGATCCATTACTTCGTCAGTGAAGCATAGTGGGTGTGCGGCTCCTCTGTATTGAGCGATATCGCGACGCAGCTCGAGAGAGCGCTGTCTGCTGTGTTCGGCCCGGCCGGGGTTATTGTATCCGTGTGACGGTATTAAATGCGTGGGTCGAGGGCGCCCACGTGATCCGTAGATGGATCTGGATTGCCTTGCCTTGTCCTCCAATATGTCTCGCAAGTCCGGCGCGTTCCCTCTTGGCTTCGTACTTTTGGAGCGATGCCGGGGTACGGTCTTGGCTGGGGGCCTGGATGCCTCTCTGTCACGACCACGGGGTGGTCGGTCAGCCATATCGTGCGCTGGTGATGGAGGTGTGTATGCTTCCTCCTCTAATCGGGGAAGCAACTTGCGTCTTGGGTAACTTTTGGAGGGACGTTCGAGTTTATACTCTTCGGCCGCGAGGACCTCAGTCCATCGATCGGCCAGCAGGTCCTGATTAGCTTGAAGTTATTGCTGCTTTTTCTTTAGGCTGTTTGCTGTGGCGATAAGCCTGCGCTTGAAGCGCTCTTGTTCGACGGGATCCTCGGGTACGACGAATTCGTCATCGTTGAGGCTTGCTTCGTCTTCGGAGGGAGGCATATAGTTATGATCCTCAACCTCTTCGTCTGCCGCCCCCTCATGAGGGCTTGCTTCTGCATCCTCCTGCGCTGAGTCTTGCTGGAGGGGATTGTCTTCGGCACTCTCTGGAGTATTATTATCTCTGTGCGGAATCTCCATTCTTCTTTGTGGCGAGATTTAGAGCGGCGCCCGACGCCGGCGTTTGGGCTGCTTCTTTAAAGAGTTTGCCTCATTGTTTCTTCGCCATCCCGTCTTTTGGGGTGTCCACCATGTATATGTCATATGACGAGGTGGTCTTCGATTGCCTCAGGCGCTGGTTCTCGTCATCTCCGGCATCGTCGTCCATGGCGTCGATGTCTTCGGAGTCGTAGTCTAGCATGTCGGTTAGATCGTCGACAGTGGCTACAAAGTGGATGGTGGGTGGGCTCTGAATTTCTTCGTCTTCCGTACCCCAACCATCCCGGCCACAGTCCGGCCAGGACTCTCCTGATAACGAGAGATGCTTTAGTGAATTCAAGATATCGCCAAAAGGCGAGTATTGGAAGATGTCCACGGCGGTGAATTCCATAACCGGCGCCCAATCCGGATCGATTGGTAGGGGTGCGGGAGGTTCGGAGTCCGGCGAGGAGTCCGGCGCCTCGGAATCACGAGTTTCGCAGGGGACAAGATTAGTGTTCAGCTCCATCGCCGTGGATGTTGGAGCCCCCACGGCGGCGTCTATCCACCGGCCCTCGATATGGGCGATCGGCTCCGGGCTAATGGCCGAAGCGGACCCGTGTGCGACCCCCAAGGCACTGTTCGGTGGCAGAGCTAGATCATGCCCGTCGTCACAGTGCGGCGCGCTTGGCTGTGGCTCGAGTCCGTCGAAGATCAAGTCTCCGCGGACATCGGCCGTGAAGTTTAAGCTTCCAAATCTGACCTGACGGCCAGGGGCGTAGCTTTCGATCTGCTCCAGATGGCCAAGTGAATTGGGCCGCAGTGCGAAGCCGCCGAATACGAAGATCTGTCCGGGGAGAAAAGTCTCGCCCTGGACAGCGTTGTTGGTTGAAGATGCCATCAAGCCTATCGGTGACGACACAGAGGAACTCTCAATGAAAGCACCAATGTCGGTGTCAAAACCGGCGGATCTCGGGTAGGGGGTCCCGAACTGTGCGTCTAGGCGGATGGTAACAGGAGACAAGGGACACGATGTTTTACCCAGGTTCGGGCCCTCTCGATGGAGGTAAAACCCTATGTCCTGCTTGATTAATATTGATGATATGGGTAGTACAAGAGCAGATCTACCACGAGATCAAGGAGGCTAAACCCTAGAAGCTAGCCTATGGTATGATTGTTGTAATGTATGTTGTCCTACGGACTAAAGCCCTCCGGTTTATATAGACACAGGAGGAGGCTAGGGTTACACAGAGTCGGTTACAATGGTAGGAGATCTACATATCCGTATTGCCAAGCTTGCCTTCCACGCCAAGGAAAGTCCCATCCGGACACGGGACGGAGTCTTCAATCTTGTATCTTCGTAGTCTTGGAGTCCGGCGGATAATGATAGTCCGGCTGTCCGGACACCCCCTAGTCCAGGACTCCCTCAACAGCGATGCTACGATGGAGATCAAGGTGTCGCGCCGGTGACGATGGTGATCATGACGTTGCTTTGGAGATGGAGATCACAAGCACAAGATGATGATGGCCATATCATATCACTTATATTGATTGCATGTGATGTTTATCTTTTTATGCATCTTATCTTGCTTTGATTGTGGTAGCATTATAAGATGATCTCTCACTAAATTTCAAGATAAAAGTGTTCTCCCTGAGTATGCACCATTGCCAAAGTTCGTCGTGCCCAGACACCATGTGATGATCGGGTGTGATAAGCTTTACGTCCATCTACAACGGGTGCAAGCCAGTTTTGCACACGCAGAATACTCAGGTTAAACTTGACGAGCCTAGCATATGCAGATATGGCCTCGGAACCTTTGAGACCGAAAGGTCAAGTGTGAATCATATAGTATATATGATCAACATAGTGATGTTCACCATTGAAAACTACTCCATTTCACGTGATGATCGGTTATGGTTTAGTTGATTTGGATCACGTGATCACTTAGGGGATTAGATGGATGTCTTTCTAAGTGGGAGTTCTTAAGTAATATGATTAATTGAACTTAAATTTATCATGAACTTAGTCCTGGTAGTATTAGCATATCTATGTTGTAGATCAATAGCTCGCGTTGTTGCTTCCCTATGTTTTATTTTTGATATGTTCCTAGAGAAAACTAAGTTGAAAGATGTTAGTAGCAATGATGCGGATTGGATCCATGATCTGAGTTTTATCCTCATTGTTGCACAGAAGAATTACGTCCTTAATGCACCGCTAGGTATGCAGACCTAGTCTGAGGCGGATGCGACATTATGAGCGTTTGGCTAGCTCAATATGATGACTACTTGATAGTTTAGTGCACCATGCTTAACGGCTTAGAATCGGGACTTCAAAGACGTTTTGAACGTCATGGACCATCTGAGATGTTCCAGGAGTTGAAGTTAATATTTCAAGCAAATACCCGAGTTGAGAGATATGAAGTCTCCAACAAGTTCTATAGCTAAAAGATGGAGGAGAATAGCTCAAGCAGTGAGCATGTGCTCAGATTGTATGGGTACTACAATCGCTTGAATCAAGTGGGAGTTAAATCTTCCAGATAAAATAGTGATTGATAGAATTCTCTAGTCACCACCACCAAGTTAGTAGAACTTCATGATGAACTATAATATGCAAGGGATGACGAAAGTAATTCCCAAGCTCTTCGTGATGCTGAAATCGATGAAGGTAGAAATCAAGAAAAACATCAAGTGTTGATGGTTAACAAGACCACTAGTTTTAAGAAAAGGGCAAAGGGAAGAAGGGAACTTCAAGAAGAACGGCAAGCAAGTTGCTGCTCAAGTAAAGAAGCCCAAGTCTGGACCTAAGCCTGAGACTGAGTGCTTGTACTGCAAAGGGACTGGTCACTGGAAGCGGAACTGCCCCAAGTAATTGGCGGATAAGAAGGATGGCAAAGTGAACATAGGTATATTTGATATACATGTTATTGATGTGTACTTTACTAGTGTTTATAGCAGCCCCTCAATATTTGATACTAATTCAGTTGCTAAGAGTAGTAACTCGAAACGGGAGTTGCAGAATGAACAGAAACTAGTTAAGGGTGAAGTGATGATGTGTGTTGGAAGTAGTTCCAAGTTTGATATGATCATCATGCCACACTCCCTATACTTTCGAGATTAGTGTTGAACCTAAATAAGTGTTATTTGGTGTTTGCGTTGAGCATGAATATGATTTGATCATGTTTATTGTAATATGGTTATTCATTTAAAGTCAAAGAATAATTGTTGTTCTGTTTACATTTATAAAACCTTCAATGGTCATACACCCAATGAAAATAGTTTGTTGGATCTCAATCATAGTTATACACATATTCATAATATTGAAGCCAAAAGATGCAAAGTTAATAATGATAGTGAAACTTATTTGTGGCACTGCCGTTTAGGTCATATTGGTGTAAAGCGCATGAAGAAACTCCATGCTGATGAGATTTTGGAATCACTTGATTATGAATCACTTGATGCTTGCGAACCATGCCTTATGGGCAAGATGACTAAGACTCCGTTCTCCGGAACAATGGAGCGAGCAACTGACTTATTGGAAATAATACATCTTGGTGTATGTGATCCGATGAGTGTTGAGGCTACTTGCGGGCATCATTATTTTCGACCTTCACAGATGATTTGAGCAGATATGGGTATATCTACTTGATGAAACATAAGTGCGAAACATTTGAAAAGTTCAAAGAATTTCAGAGTGAAGTGGAAAATCATCGTGACAAGAAATAAAGTTTCTACGATCTGATCATGAGACGAATATTTGAGTTACGAGTTTGGTCTTCAATTAAAACAATGTGGAATAGTTTCACAAATTTGTGCCACCTGGAACACCACAACATAATGGTGTGTCTGAACGTCATAACCGTTATTGGATATAGTGCAATCTATGATGTTTCTTACCAATTTACCACTACCGTTTCGGGGTTATGCATTAGAGACAGCTGCATTCACGTTAAAAAGGGCACCATCTAAATCTGTTGAGATGACACCGTATGAACTGTGGTTTAGCAAGAAACCTAAGCTGTCGTTTCTTAAAGTTTGGGCGGCGATGCTTATGTGAAAAAGTTTCAAACTCATAAGCTCGAACCCAAATCGGAGAAGTGCATCTTCATAGGATACCCAAACGAAATTGTTGGGTACACCTTCTATCACAGATCCGAAGGCAAATTTGTTGCTGAGAATAGATCCTTTCTAGAGAAGGAGTTTCTCTCGAAAGAAGTGAGTGGGAGGAAAGTAGAACTTGATGAGGTAACTGTACCTGCTCCCTTATTGGAAAGTAGTTCATCACAGAAATCTGTTCCTGTGACTACTACACCAATTAGTGAGGAAGCTAATGATGATGGTCATGTAACTTTAGATCAAGTTACTACCAAACCTCGTAGGTCAACCAGAGTGAGATCCGCACCAGAGTGGTACGGTAATCCTGTTCTGGAGGTCATGACCATAACGAACCTACGAACTATGAGGAAGCGATGATGAGCCCAGATTCCTCAAAATGGCTTGAGGCCATGAAATCTGAGATGGGATCCATGTATGAGAACAAAGTATGGACTGTGATTGACTTGCCCAATGATCGGCGAGCCATTGAGATTAAATGGATCTTCAAGAGGAAGACGGACGCTGATAGTAGTGTTACTATCTACAAAGCTAGAATTGTCGCAAAAGGTTTTCGACAAGTTCAAGGTGTTGACTACGATGAGATTTTCTCACCCGTAGCGATGCTTAAGTCCGTCTGAATCATGTTAGCAATTGCCGCATTTTATGATTATGAAATTTGGCAAATGGATGTAAAGACTACATTCCTGAATGGATTTCGGGAAGAAGAGTTGTATATGATGCAACCTGAAGGTTTTATCGATCCAAAGGATGCTGACAAAATGTGCAAGCTCCAGCGATCCATCTATGGACTGGTGCAAGCATCTCGGAGTTGGAATATACGCTTTGATGAGTTGATCAAAGCATATAGTTTTATACAAACTTGTGGTGAAGCTTGTATTTACAAGAAAGTGAATGGGAGCACTATAGCATTTCTGATAAGTATATGTGAATGACATATTGTTGATCAGAAATAATGTAGAATTATTCTACAAAGCATAAAGGAGTGTTTGAAAGGAGTTTTTCAAAGAAAGACCTCGGTGAAGCTGCTTACATATTGAGCATCAAGATCTATAAAGATAGATCAAGACGCTTGATAAGTTTTTTCAATGAGTACATACCTTGACAAGATTTTGAAGTAGTTCAAAATGGAACAATCAAAGAAAGAGTTCTTGCCTGTGTTACAAGGTGTGAAATTGACTAAGACTCAAAGCCCGACCACGGCAGAAGATAGAAAGAGAATGAAAGTCATTCCCTATGCCTCAGTCATAGGTTCTATAAAATATGCCATGCTGTGTACCAGAACTATTGTATACCCTACATTGAGTTTAGCAAGGGAGTACAATAGTGATCTAGGAGTAGATCACTGGACAACGGTCAAAATTATCCTTAGTGGAATAAGGATATGTTTCTCGATTATGGAGGTGACAAAAAAAGGTTCATCGTAAAGGGTTACGTCAATGCAAGTTTTGACACTGATCCAGACGACTCTAAGTCTCAATCTGGATACATATTGAAAGTGGGATCAATTAGCTAGAGTAGCTCTGTGCATACCATTGTTGACATAGAAATTTGCAAAATACATACGGATCTGAATGTGGGAGACCCGTTGACTAATCTTCTCTCACAAGCAAAATATGATCACACCTTAGTACTCTTTGGGTGTTAATCACATAGCGATGTGAACTAGATTATTGACTCTAGTAAACCCTTTGGGTGTTGGTCACATGACGATGTGAACTATGGGTGTTAATCACATGGTGATGTGAACCATTGGTGTTAAATCACATGGCGATGTGAACTAGATTATTGACTCTAGTGCAAGTGGGAGACTGAAGGAAATATGCCCTAGAGGCAATAATAAAATTATTATTTATTTCCTCATATCATGATAAATGTTTATTATTCATGCTAGAATTGTATTAACCGGAAACATAATACATGTCTGAATACATAGACAAATATAGTGTCACTAGTATGCCTCTACTTGACTAGCTCATTAATCAAAGATGGTTGAGTTTCCTAGCCATGGACATGAGTTTTCATTTCATTAACGGGATCACATCATTAGGAGAATGATGTGATTGACTTGACCCATTCCGTTAGCTTAGCACTTGATCGTTTAGTATGTTGCTATTGCTTTCTTCATGACTTATACATGTTCCTATGACTATGAGATTATGCAACTCCCGTTTATCGGAGGAACACTTTGTGTGCTACCAAAGCGTCCTGGAATCGGGTGATTATAAAGGTGCTCTACAGGTGTCTCCAAAGGTACTTTTTGGGTTGGCGTATTTCGAGATTAGGATTTGTCACTCCGATTGTCGGAGAGGTATCTCTGGGCCCACTCGGTAATGCACATCACTATAAGCCTTGCAAGCATTGCAACTAATGAGTTAGTTGCAGGATGATGTGTTACAGAACGAGTAAAGAGACTTGTCGGTAACGAGATTGAACTAGGTATTGAGATACCGACGATCGAATCTCGGGCAAGTAACATAACGATGACAAAGGGAACAACGTATGTTGTTATGCAGTCTAACCGATAAAGATCTTCGTAGAATATGTGGGAGCCAATATGAGCATCTAGGTTCCGCTATTGATTATTGACCGGAGACATGTCTCGGTCATGTCTACATTGTTCTCGAACCCGTAGGGTCCGCATGCTTAAAGTTTCGATGAAGGTTATATTATGAGTTTATGTGTTTTGATGTACCGAAGGAGTTCGGAGTCCCATATAAGATTGGGGACATGACGGCGAGTCTCGAAATGATCGAGACATAAAGATTGATATATTGGATGACTATATTCGGACATCGGAAAGGCTCCGAGTTATTCGGGTATTTTTGCGTGTACCGGGGAGTTACGGGAATTCGTATTGGGCCTTAATGGGCCATACGGGAAAGGAGAGAAAGGCCTCAAAGGGTGGCCGCATCCCTCCCCATGGGCTGGTCCGAATTGGACTAGGGAGGGGGGGGCGCACCCTTCCTTCCTTCTCCTTTTCCCTTCCCTTTCCTTCCCTCCTACTCCTACTACTTGGAAGGGCTCCTAGTTCTACTAGGAAAAGGGGAATCCTACTCCCGGTGGGAGTAGGACTCCCCTAGGGCGCGCCATAAAGAGGGCCGGCCCTCCCCCTCCTCTCTCCTTTATATATGGGGGCAGGGGGCACCCCAAAGACACAACAGTTGATCTGTTTGATATTTTAGCCGTCTGCGGTGCCCCCCTCCACCATAGTTCACCTCGATAATACTGTAGCGGTGCTTAGGCGAAGCCCTGCATCGGTAGAACATCATCATCGTCACCATGCCGTCGTGCTGACGAAACTCTCCCTCAACACTCAGCTGGATCAGAGTTCGAGGGACGTCATCAGGCTGAACGTGTGCTGAACTCGGAGGTGCCGTGCGTTCGGTACTTGGATCGGTCGGATCGTTAAGACGTATGACTACATCAACCGCGTTGTGCTAACGCTTCCGCTTTCGGTCTACGAGGGTACGTGGACAACACTCCCCTCTCGTTGCTATGCATCACCATGATCTTGCGTGTGCGTAGGATTTTTTTTGAAATTACTACATTACCCAACACAATCATATCAAAATTGTATTTCTTGTTTCATAACATTTGCATTGAAGTGATATTGTTTTCTAATGTAGTTATCAAACTCATAAAGGCATTGAATAGGATGCATATTATAAGGATTGTCATTATCATTTAATTTCATTAAAGATTTTACCTCTACCACCTTAGGTTGTGATGTATCAAACCCATGTATTTCTTCAATAGGAGGTAAATTTTTGACATCGTCAGCTTTAATACCTTTTTTCTTTATACATTTCTTTGCCTCTTACATATTGTAACATCCCAAATTTTCAATTTGGAATGTTATACATGGATCATTCATGCATATCATATTTTGTTGCATTTCGTTTCGCGATCCTCGAAATTCTAAGCAACTCAAGGACCCTCGGAGAGAGTTGGCCATTTCACTATTTCATATTATTTGTTTTAATTATTTTTCTCTCTGAAAATATTTCATATTAAAATATATGAGAGGAGATAATATGACTTCTCCAAAATAAATGAAATATTGGAGGAAAAATATTAAAATCAAATATTTGATTTTATTCGGATTTTATTGCTATTTTATTTGCATTAGAAAAATTGCATGTTTTCAAAATTGCATTTTAGGGCCAAGAAAATCTTCATCTCGTTCTAAATATTTTATTTAGACGGTGAAAATTTGTTTTGGCATTTTAAATTTTTTATTTATTTATCTAGGATTTATTTTTGGCGGAATCTGTTTAAAAAAAACTTCTCCAAGACCCGATCGAGCCAAGGCTCAGTAGGGCAGTCAGCCGCCACCACACAAGAACACCGCCTCCAGTGCCCGAGTCCGGCCAGGACTCGGCAGCCGCCATTGCCGCCACCCGGGACTCCTCCGCCCCCTCCCATAAGCCACCGCCCCTCCCTTTATAAGCCGCCTTGCCCAAATCGCCACCACCACCTTGGCAAGAAGACCACCGCCTGTAGTGCCTCACCAACCGCGCCCGCCGCCACACTTCCCGCTGCCAGCGAACCACCGCCGCCCGCCGCACCACCGCAGCCCCACCTCGCCACGAGCCGTTTTTCGGTTTAGGTAAAAACCGTCGGTTTTTTAAACCCTAGTTACATGTTTTTATTTGGTCCGCCGGTTTTTCTTGGTTTAGTTTATTTTGCGGACGTTCGTCCGTACGTTCGTTTTAACGAACGGTTTTCGCCCGTTGGTCACAGACAACGAACATTCGTTCATTAGCCTGTTCGTCAGTTTTCCTTTTTCTCAGGTTTTTCGCGATTATTTTCGATCGCGATTTCTGATCTGATTTTCGTTTCAGTTTATCTTTTCGCTCGTTTATCAGAATCAGGCGATTCAAGCGCCTAGATCTTCGTCTCGAAACCCTCTTTATGTTCAACCAACTTGAACAAGATTTTGGTACTGTAAAATTTGACTTTAGTCTAGATTAGTAATCGGATCTTGCTTCTTTCGCAGTTTGAGTTTCGTTGCTCCGTTTGATTTGATTCTTTTTGCAAACCAGAGTTCTTAAGTTGAACTTTCTAGTTAGATCTTCTTATTTGAGTTTTACCCGTGCATGTGTGATTGATTGCTTATGTATGCTATTGTTTGTTTGCGATAGAATTCCGGAGTGAAAGCGTGCTACTCTGAGTCCCTAGGTTTTATGGATCGTCGACAAGGCAAGTAACACATTGATCATACTCTTTTCATACCCAGTTTTACGCATTAGCTCCAATCCTCAAACACTGCATGATTAGGATGTGATTAACTTGTGGGTATTGGGAAGTAGTTGATGAGGTAGAACCTATTGCCCTGTTATTATCAAACCCTTGGGAGTTACTTCTACGTATTGCTTATATTGCTATGCTATGCTCGTAGACGTGGATTGGGTGAGTGAATCCATGACAAATTTGGGATTGTTAATTAATGGTTCAACTTAAGGTGGAAACTTTAATACACATCTAGGTGGATTGCTTGTCGGGCACCTGGAGAATCCAGTGTTGTCCTAGAATATCCCGGAGTACCCGTGTGATAATCCTAAGGTCCGCCACCCAGGCTCAAAGGGAACTGAGATATTACATGCTAGAAACTTCCGTGTGCAGCCACAAGCTATTATGGGCTCTAGCATAGTTGAGTAAGTTGCATGACCTCTTCCAGTGGTAGGCTAGCAGATGTAGAGGGATGTAGGTTGGTACTGTCTACCCGGGGTTAGAGTTAATGCTTCTGAAAGACTGTGTCTCGGTCATCCGTTTCTCGAACACCCTGTAGTGCGAGAAATTCAACGGAGGCGATCGAGTCTTATGGGGAGAAGTGCGCAAACCTCTACAGAGTGTATAATCTAATCATGGTTAGCCGTGTCCCCGGTTATGGACATCTTGAGTATCTAGTACTTGGACTATCACATGTATCTCATCACTCTAATTTAATATGATGGGTTGATAATTACTTTTAATTGGGATTGAGTTGGAGGAACCTTCTCAATGATGTTTCAACTACCATGATAGTTAAATAAAATCTATTCCTTTGCTGTAGGAAAAAACTGGCTTTTCGCAAAACTATAACCATAGAGCTTTCCACCAGCCAAATATGCATGTAGTTATAGCATTATTCTGTTCTTGCTCTACTGTGTTATATTGCCAGCATATTCCATGTCTTGACCCGTTTTCGCTGCAACGTATTATGTTGCAGACTTTTCAGACGAGGAGTAAGGTTCATTAGGTCGTTGCCGTGCAGCTCAGCTATGCCGTTGGAGTTGATGGACTCACTTTATCTTCCAAACCTTCCGTTGTTATCGTATTAGATGGCCTTAAGCCATATTTATTGTAATAAGTTCTTTTTTGAGACATTCGATGTAATAAGTGCATGATTGCTACTCTGTTATAAATCCTTCGAGTATTGTGTGTGTCAGCATTACCGATCCAGGATGACATCAAGCACGTAGACTTGACCGTCGAGGTCCTGCAGTCGCTACAAGATGGTATCGAGCACACGCTGAGTGTAGGACACGACCACTAAGATAAGCCATAGGTCACTCTTCTCTACTCATTTCTGACTCCTCTCCATTTTCTACTCTTAGGATGGCGGATTCGAGGAACAATTTTGCACAACCGGATGAAGACACACCCTTTGGACGCCACTTGAAGGAAGTCACTAGGTACCTGAACATCGGAAAACCAAGCTTCACCGGGACCTACAATGCCACTTTACCAGAAGAGGAGCGCTGGATGATTCAAGTTCAAGTTCCAGGAAGGACGTTCACGCCGACCACTAAGCCCATAGAGTTTTCCTTTAAAGCACCAACCTGGAGTCTAGGCAAGAGCATGGCAGCCCACATTGCTATGGGACGCATTGGAGAAGTCTACAACAAGGATCTCAAGGACACTATCTACTAGATCTGTGGGCGCCGAGATGAGCAATGGGAGATGATCAGCACCAAGAAGGACATTGCAGCTTTCATCCAGGAGTTAAACCAGCACATTCAACGTCAGAAGAATCAGATGTGTGCAGACATGATAAATTTGAAGAAGGCGAAGGCAAGGACCACCGAGCTGGAAGAAGAACTCAAGTCTACACGCGATGGATATGAGGAGGAAATTGAAACATTATTGGAGAAGAATGATGACCTGATAAAGAAGATCGGAGTATTCATGGGACACTACAAAAAATACACTTCTGTGATGATACGTGTTTGTCACAGTAGGTCGCGTTTTTTGTCATGCATGTACATCCATGACAAATTTATGACAGAATCAAGATAGTCATACACGTCGTCGTAGAAGTGTTCCATGACATTACCAAAATTATCATCACGGAAGTGTCCACTTCCATGACGATAAATCGCGCGTCACAGAAGTGCTTTCGTCAAGGGTGACCGACACGTGGCATCCATCGCAACGGAACACCGTTAAGCTATCGGGTCAGGTTTTGGATCCGATAACCCGTTAACAGCCCCGACCAATGAGAAATTTCCACGTGTAAAATTCTTATTGGCCGGACGAAACACTTGTCAGCTCGTCAGTGGGTCAGATAGGCGCCTATGATATGTCGACACGTGTACGACTAACAGTGGCCCATTTAGCTTACAAAGCCGGCCCGTTTGACTTGGTCAAAAGTTAACGGGCTGGCCCATGAAAAGCCTGTTAACGGTCTCTTTGCAAATAGCCCATTTTACGGCCCATTAACTCACGACCCGTTAGGCCCTAAAGGAAATCGGCCCAACAACGTCATGTGGGCCGTCGAATATAATACCAGCCCATTTCACTTTCGGCCCATGCATGGCCCACGACATCTTTCGGCCCATATGAGGCGTTCGTATCTTTCGGCCCGTTACAGGCCCACGGTGAGTCTAGCCCATAATGAACAGTAATTTTCTTTATACCCGTTAACGGCCCGTGATTTACATGGGCCGTTTCCACCGTGTTAGCTTCGGCCTATTGACGGCCCATACGTTACGGGATCCTTTTGGCCCTCGATTACTTGCGGCCCGTTCTTGGCTGTTCCCTAATGGGCCAAATTCGCCCATGGCAAGAGTCGGCCCGTTCTTTGGATCATACCCTAATGGGCCAAATTCGGCCCATGGCAAGAGTCAGCCCGTTTCTGGCCTGTTAACCCGTTGCGCCGTTTCCAGCCCATCCTATATTCTGGCCCATTAACGACCCGTTATGCTTGTGACAAAATTAAGCCTTTGCTGTCCTATGGCCTGTTAATGGCCTGTTACTGTGCTTGGCCGATACCAATTACGCCCGATTATGGCCCATGTAGACACATTTATCCGACGGCCCGAGGCCCACCGATTACAGGCCGATTTATCGACGGACCGTATGAGACCCCTCGATCCTACGGCCGTATATGGCCCATGGTAGTTGCGGCCACTAGCAAACCAGGGAAAAAGAAGACTAGGAAATAAATAAGGCCGAAACTAACGCTAGGCTATTAAGGCAATTGCATAGATTACATCCACTCGGCATCAAAGGTCGCCACCAGTGCAAATATAGGGAACACCCTACACTATACAAAAATGGCTTGATTTTTTCTTCAGGCGGTGGCTGCACGTTAAGAATAAATTTTGTATCGCACCAAAACAAATTACAACTATATAACAAAAGGAAGGTTGGCATAAAACTTAGATCTAGCGTATAAATGCACCACGAAGTTCGTAAGCTCAGTTCATTTGACCGACTTGTTATGTTTTCATCTTTGTATTGTCCGATGGAGCACCATAACCCTCGCCTTCATTTCCCTAGGCTCTCGAACAACATAGCAAATGTCCGATAGTCCGGTTTCAAAACCATGCATATCTTGGACGACATTGAGCAATGTTTCTCCTTGTTTCACAAAGGGTCTGGTTAGGGAATGGACTTGTGTCTAGAGCGCAGAATACAACATTGCTCCGAGCTTGCATATCTTGATCATGAGGCGCTTTGGATGATATTGCCTTAACAACCAACCCAAAGATACGCAGAACGTGCTTTTTGGCCTTCGTTAGTGATTGTATCTTGACCCACCGCAGCAAGAGTCGACATTGCGGTTATAGTTGGCTCGCCACCTTCAAAAGGTGGCGGTTCCACCATTTTTCCATAGCTCATTTGAAAAGTTGAGGTTTTACATTAGTAGTACGAGCGGTAAGATATTAAGGAGGCAAAGAAACCAAACAAAATAGCTTTGGTCTATATCTGAGAACTTATTCGGTGAACCCATGTAAAATATTAGTTGTATTTTATTGCAAAGTACATAATAAAACCAGGTTCCAAACATATGACCATGTACCATCGCTAATGTATTGTCTATTTCTTCACATTGTATTGAGGGCTAAGGATGAAGAGACGAAGTTTATAATACGGTAAGCATAGTATGACGTCATTCATATCACAAAACAACTGAGAACAGACAAACATGCAATTGTAACGTTGTGTGGGCAAGTCCAGCAGGGAACTAGATTACGGGTCAAGATCAAAGGAACATCACTCCTCTCTTTTAAACCTTGTAAGGTGCAATGATACGCTAAGACAATTGTGTATAAAATTGAAAAGAGTAATAGACATTGGCTGCAAACCATGCAGTTCAAGGCACAAGTTAGAGTAAGTAGTAGTTAAAAGGCATGAGGATTAAGGACTTACAACATCAGCTTTGACTGGTGTAGTCATGTCCTTCTTCTTGTTGGTGTGACAGTCCTTGAAGATTTCCACAACATTTGGTTCAGGTACTTTTTGGTCCTTGCGGGATTTCCTCTGCATTTGGAACAAGTCAATATAGATCTGATAATATGGTACAGTGAAAAGAGTGAAACAACAGCTAATTACAAGAGCCTTGCAGTGTGCAATATAGCTACGAGATCACGTAAATGCTGTTGGAATTTCACTTTCATACGGTTGGCCTTGTTCTTTGAACAGTTCACCTACAAGATGATAGATTTGTGTGGCACATGCGTAAATAGGACTTCAACATGTGATCTGATGACATATATATAATGTACCTGATACTTCGGATCACACCAGTGTTTAACGAGGCCTCTCCAGTCTTCATCAGATATATTTTCCACTAGAGATGTTTGGGCAAGTTCACTGTTAGCCTTCCCTTCAAAGTGAGTTTTCCTCAAGTTATACCGATACTATCGCAGAGCAGACTTGAAAACATGGGTGCAAGCTTATCTGGTTGCATCATCTTGGCTATCCAACTTGAACCTCATCTGTTGAAAACTATGGGAGTCTCATTATCAGCAACCTAGAAAGTATTGACAAAGCAAGACGATATTACTAGTTTCCATACATAACGATACTTATAGATAAATGGTCGAGGAAGATGTTGAACTGGATTTCGTCTTTGTCATTCCTGTACTGAATCCATGTTGGGAGGATACGTACATGACACCTAACAGCAACCGCTGCCTCTGGTACTAACTTGGCTGACTCTGTAGTATCACGTGGCCTTTTTAAACTTGCCTCAAAACGGATCTCCATTCTTCCTCCTCTAGATTTAGTTAACCTATCGAGCATTATCCCTAATGTTTGTTTCCTCTTGCGCCTAGGTGCTAGTCCAACAACAAACATAGGAAGTGTTAGTGTACATCAAACTGTGAGACTACATATAAAGAAGCATGCAACTGTAACTTGACTCCAGCAACTACCTTCTTGTTGTTGAAGCTCACAAGGTTCATCTGATATTGCCAACTCATCTTGTGTCAAGAGTGCTTGGGAAGTAGTGTTAGGTGGCAATGGAGCTTGGGAACGTGCTGCTAGCTCAGTTGACGCACGAGTACGTCGTGCAGTTGGTAGTACTGTGGTAGGTGTTGCAAGAACTAGGGCTGTCTCTGCTTGTTTGGTGGCAGCTATTTGTTTCTGTTTGTCTTTTTTTGCAACTCGTGTAGCATGGGATGCTGTGTTTGTAGAATTTTCTGCTGGACTTTGACCTTCTATTGCACCATCACCAAAGCAGAATCTGGCAGGATTCATCCGCTTCTCATTCCCTCGCCATTCTATGTTTCTTCCTCTTTCTACGTGCCATGTTAAGTCAAGCCGACAAGAAAAGCGAATAACAATTTAGTTCTTGAGAACAAATTGATGCGTGATGCGCATTTAACTGAACTTTGATGTTAGACAACCACATGATAGGAGGATGTAATATGTATGAAAAACATGACGGAAGAGATAACCAGAACTATGACGTGTAAACTAAGAAGAAGACATTTCACCAAATTAGAAGTAATGCAATGGAAGGTAGACACCATATGGAAGATGCTACAAATATCGCTCTGCCAAGTTAACAGTGTCTCATCATAAATGGCGTTTAAACAAATGTGAAGCAAAGACAAGAAATAAATCATATGCAAGATGCAAACAACATCACACTACCATGTTAGAGGTCTCTCGTCATTAGTGCCATTCCATATTCACAACATTTCATATTCACAGCTTATGATGTGTAAACTAAGGAGAAGGCATTTCAACAAATTAGAAGCAATGAAAGCTAGACACCATATGAAAGATGCAACGAATATCACTCTACCAAGTTAAAACTGTCTCGTCATAAGTGCCATTTCAACAAATTAGTAGTACAAGCTAGAAAAGAATGTGAGATGTAACCTATATCACACTCCAAGTCAAATGTGTCTTATGATAAGTGATTGTTGCAAAGTTACACAACAAAGTAGTAATTTGATGTAAGAACATGGTGTGATAGATGATATTGTATGTTCTAGAAACAGAACACGTGTCTTATTCAAGTATAATGTGTAAAGTAAGCAGATGGAATTCAACAAAATTAGAAGCAATACAAGCTAGACATCACACATAACATGCAACCACATATACGATTGCCAAGTTAGAGGGAGCACCGGTGATGCTTTGCACTAGGGGAGACGTGCTCATCATAAACACAGCTTTGTTGAGTGTCTATGCATGTGTTGTCTTGGAAATCATCTTGGGGGTGTGGAGGAGTAGAAAGCTGTAGAGGCCCTCCATTCAAGGAGCACCTTTATCCGCTGCCTTGCTAACTTCCTTCCGCTTTATTGATTTTGAATTGTCAAGTAAAACCGACAAGAAAAAGCAATAAAATTCTCTCTTCGTAACTCATTCATGCATGATCTTGACAATCACTACTTTGATGTAAGGCAAACACATGATACCAGGATGGAATATGTACGAAAAACAGGAATGACATGGCATGTTCACAACTGTTTGTGTAAACTAAGCGAAACCATTCCAGCAAATAAGAAGCAATGCAAGCTAGACACCACATGAAAGATGCAACCAATATGACTCGCCAAGTTAAAAGTGTCCCATCATAAATGGAATTTCAACAAATTAGAAGCGGCGCATGCTATAAATCATATGAAAGATGCAACTAATATCGCCTTTGCATATACTAAAGGTGTCTCGTCATGTTGATTGATGCGGGATACAAAAAACAATAGTTTTATGTAAGGACATGCTTAATAGACAGATGTACTATGTACTAAATACAGGAAGGCATGTCACATTACCTGTATAATGTATAAGCTAAGCAGACTAGCACATGCAGTTTAACCAGATTGGAAGAATTACAATCTAGACACCATATGCAACATGCAACCACATATCACGCTGCCATGTTAGAGCAAGCACTGTGATGCTAGTGTAGGGAAATGCTGTAATCAACTCTGAGCTACGTTCACTATCTTCATGTAGCATTTACATTTCTTGAGAATCATGTCGGAGGCCGACGCTGCATTCTTTAAATGAGGAGTAGTCCCCTTGCACCTGCCTCGTCATAAGTGATTGATGAGGGATACACAAGAACATTAGTTTGATGTAAGAACATGGTTAATACACGGATGTACTAGTGTGTACCAAAAAAGCAGAAAGGCATGTCATATTGAAAGGTATAATGTGTAAGCTAAGCGGATGCAATTTAACCAAAGCTGGAAGCAATACAAGCTAGACATCCGGTTTGGAGTGGTGAGCATGATCATCTAGGACCTAAGAGCCTGGTGGGAGGCGGGCTGCTTCGCCACCATCTCAACTTTTTAGTTGGCTTCGGTGATGCCTATCTTTCTTGGGCTTGTCATGGCTCGGCCAAAGGCCACGACTAGCTATTTTTCTTCCGGTGCTCACGGGATGGTGGTTCATGTAAAATATATCTTTCCTTATCTTATCGACTTGACCTTTCGAATACAAGCTAGACACCATATGGAACATGCAACCACATATGACACATAAAGTTAAAGCAAGCACACAGGGCGGTGGTTCATTGCGGCGAGGTCATCAACTCGAGAGCTACGTTCCTCGTCTCCATCTGGCGACCAGCACCCTTTAAAGCGTTGAAACGTGTCTTGCCTAGCCGCACACCAAGCTGGGCGACTTATCTCTTTTCTTTTGGCTTCTCTCATGGCGCAGAGTCTGAAATACCCTTGCATAAAAACACAACAGTGAGAGTAAGGGTGAAGTGTGTGCGTAACTAGTGCCTTTGTAAAAGTAGCAGATAGTAGGTGGCTGAAAAATAAATTACAGGAGACATATGATAGCTCTACAACATTGCATGGCAAACAAAATTAGATTCTACTCCGTATGATTTTGTAATATATGAGCACAGGAAATGCAGGTACTCCTCCAACACACCACCACATGTGGTCATATCTAAGATAACGATCATTTGAAATAAATAGGTCGATTGATTTTTTAATGAACCGTCCGAACTATAAGGAGCAGGCAGATGGCCTTCGTCTACCTCCCACGATCCTTTATTGACGATCTTTCTCGAACCGCCCGGCGACCACCGGCCCGGACCCTGCCTCCGTCGCCCGCCCTCCCATTGACCTCACACCACCGCCGTGCTTGGCGGCGCCCAGGCCATCCCATTAAACCCGGCCGACCTCCAGAACGGCCGCCAGTAGCTCTAGGCCGCTGCGCCCTAAGATAAACACCAAAGGCTGCTTCCTGGCGTAATAGGCGTACTAGCGCTGTTACACCGGGAATGCTTCATTAATTGGGAATCAGCGGCGGTGAAATTGAAATTGTGGGTCGATGCACCTCTAGCTAAGGTGAAATAGTATATGAGGAGAAACCTTGTGCATCACGAGTTACTAGGAACATCTAGTATCAAGAAGAAGCGGTCAACTAGTGTCTTACGTGGGATGAATACCGTGCAAGCAGAGACGTAAGATTTGCACGAATAAGGGAAGAGGAGTACCTTTTTCGGTTGCGGTGTGGTCACCTCCACATGTCGCGCCGATCTTCTTCTTTTTACCGGGAAACCGATGTTACGGAGGTGCGAGCTTGGACGAACCCATGGCCAAATTGTTGACCGTGTTGTCGTGGTGTATGTCGGCGGAGGGAAGCAGATCCAAGGCGGCGAAGGGCGGCGAAAGGTGAACAGCTCCGGTGCGGTGGAGGGTGGCGAGTTGGAGCGGCGGCAGTGGTGAGGCAGCCTGAGACGGCGTGGTTGAGCTCGAATGCAGACGGCTCGGCCCGGCTTCAACTACTAGGCTGTGGAGGCGTTGCGGTTGAGGTTGCGGTGGGCACGGCAGCGTCGGTATCGGCTCCGGCGTGATGGAGGAGGCGGCGGTTGATGGGTGGGATGGGGTGGCAGACGGAGGACGCCGGAGTTTCAAGGGTGGTGGAGAGGTAGTTTTGGCGCCCACAATGGCGAATGGGGAATCGGACGGGGAACCATTTTGATGCAGGGACGCTTGTTTTTGGCTTTTGAGCAGAAGATGGGGCGCTTGTTTGAAATTTGGGGAAAGTACAAACTTTGCCCCTCTTAAATTCGGACCTCATCTGCGGTCGGGGTAGGATGATAATCCTGTGTCCCAAATAGCGGGGAGGCGATTTGACGCGCGCATGTGTGCTTAGGCAGCCATTGTGTATGAATGTTTTTCGGATGCGGTTGCGTGGCGTCTAGATGAAGCTACAAACCTACCCCGGTTTAGACCTTTGGACGTCGGGCCGGTAGATTTCATGGGTCGGAGTCTATTTATATATAAAACGTACTTTACGGGCAAACCAGAAAAAAGAAAATTAGCCTAGAAATTACCACAAAAAATAGAAACATCTGACCGTTAATTTAACAGTAAATAAAAAATTGGCCATTAGATTAGATATAACTTCAAAATTACCCACCATTGCCATTATAAAACTTCCCTCACGTTTACCTTTTATATTCCTTTTAAAAGTCTTAACCTATCGTGGCCAACTTATGAAGAAGCGATCTAACAAAATGAAAAGAAACCTATGCTAATGAACCCTAGCTTCCACAAATCATCTTCACGGCCAATGCATTGGGGTGTTTCCAGGCTTCCACGCATACATCCTTCCTCCTCTCAGGTCAGCGATCCATACTTCCACCCCTACGTCCTTCCTCCTCTCTCAGGTCTTTTTCTGACTCAAGCAAATAGGGTTGGAAGGCACATGTTGCCCCTCCAAGGTGGCTCTCACAACAATATGCATCATGACCAGCGGCCCAAGCCAAGATAGGTATATTGATCGCTTCTCCGAAACAATCCAACCCTGCATGGATCGTTTGCATGTATTCTCTTTTGTTTTTGTTCCTAATACCATATACATTCACCTCAGGATCAATCTTACGGCTTCTCCCAAACAATCCAACCTTGCATTGATCATTTGCATGTATTCTCTGTTGATTTTGTTCCTAATACCATATACAGTAATCTCACAATCAATCTGACGGTCCATCACATATTATTTACACCAATCTCACAATCAATCTCATGACCCCATAAACAAAACCCATGATAGGTTAGATCTGTTCCCATCGCATGCAACCCTCCAGCTTTTTACTTGTCGTTTTGCAGATGATGTAGCTATTACTCCAAATTAATATACACCACAATGATGGCTTTCCCTCAAAGAAGAAAAAGAACTCTCACAAGCAAGTGCCCGAATATCCTCAATTGTGCCATCGGTCCATCGAGCGAGCCTCCAGTAAGTACCATCTGCACAGATCAAAATCAATAATCAGTCAAGCGGTATGACTAAGAGGTAAGTAGCTAGAAAGTTCAATCAAGATCTACAATTTGGACATTCATGAACCTGGTATTTCTTTTAGGGGCATGTAAAGGACTAAAAATAACACAAAGTGTACAACATAAAAAATGATGATAGAGAAAAAAACAAATCGTAAGTTCTATCATTTTCTTTTCAGTACCAAAAAGAACAACTAGACAGTATGAATTTTAAATTGATGCTGAATTACAAAACTTGAATAGGACATTAGAGAGCGCGGATATGGAAACTTGGGATGTCAGAAACCCAAGCTACAAGTGAGTGATGTGGTGCGATATTCTGGTACAAAGAAAGAACTTCAGGTAGAGCGAGAAGAATGCACATCTTTCAGACTACTACCAACGGGGCAAGGTTGACTTGACACTATTGAGAGAGCCGCAGGATAACCATACCAAATTGCCATGGAAACACTACATGCAAAATATTCAGATTGTACAAGTCCATGTCCGCTTTCACATCAACGAGAGGAAAGGTACACACAAAAATAAACAATGGTCGTGGAACTTATGTATTTGGAATGAATGGCCAAAAATACCTCAGAATAGGAACTCTACTACCTGAAGGTAAAGACGAACCACGCACAGTGCAGTTATGCACCTATGACCCTACAAATGAGGTAAAAACAAGATTAACGCGTCAGCATCAGAAGATGCAAGGGAGTCAACAGATCATCACATTTGTTGAGGGCCTTAAAAATATGTTGGATAGAGATAGCAGAAACACTCAGAATGGCAACCGAAGTTGCAGGCTTGATTGTGAATGATACAATAGGGAATAGAAAAGGATGGATATCATTGTTCAGTAAAAGGACATTAGGCCAAGAAGAATATCAAAGAACCATTCATAATTCTTGGCTATGTAGTATCCATTATTATTCCCCTATAGAAAAGATGGGTACAGAGGAAATATACAAGATATATTAAAAGAAGGTGCAAAATGAAAGAGAGAGCATGTAACAGTGTTGGAATACTATGAGAGTCATATACAACACCATACTAATCAATCGAAACACTTCCTGGTGTGTGAAAAGCTTAAGCTGCAGTTAAATGTGGATGCCCTTGCATGCATTTTACAGTACAAACTGGACTGGATCAAAAGACACCAAGGAAACCTAAGAATGGAATTATATGCTGGCTTGCAAGAGGCAATAGAAAGAGGAGATACAAGGGATGAACAGGTACGAAAGAAAATACTACTTCCATGCTCTGTTTAAAAAGCGCCCCGCTTCAGATGTAAGCGGTAAGGCGCCCTAGCAGCGCCTTAGAAATATACCTGCTTTGGGCGCTTAGGCGTCGCTTAAGCATCAGAGCGGATGGTTCTCAATTTTGGTTGCTTTACCGCCTTATAAACCATGCTGCCATGTGCCATCCAGCTTCATAGATAGCCCAAGATACAAAGCACAGAACTACCAAGATGCTACGGAAATATGTCAGTGAGCTGGATATGCAGACCTATTTGTGACATTCATGTTCAACGCAGCTTGGCCGGAGATACAGTCTATGCTACAGGAAGTAGGCCAAGCTGCATCAGAAAGACATGATATTGTTGAGTGAGTGTTCCACATAAAGCTCAAGAAGTTCATGAGACACAAGAGAAAGGGGTACTCGAAACACTTGCAAGTAATACCATGCTGACTTGATCACACCAGTTATTTTCTTTTCTATAGCAAATGAACTAACAACGAGGACATTTGGTCAAGAACATAGTCAACACAAAAGTATTCAAAACGTAGGAACTAAAAACACGCGTACATATGCTACTAGCCGTTTTAGATAACCATAAGTAGATGGAAAATTAGTACACTGCAGAATTATCCTCAAAATAAAATTGAATTTTTTATGCAAACATGATATGGCAGAACGGATATGATCTACTACTCGCAGAATTATTGGAAACATGCATGAACATTCGATGGAAATAGCTCAATAATACCAATAAGTCGACACTATAAATTATCTAACATTTGAATCAAATTCTATTGTACTACCTCCATTCCAAAATATAAGACGTTTTGGTAGGCTAAAATGTCCTACCAAAATGTCTTATATTTTGAAATGGAGGTAGTACAAGACAATATTGACAACTGACAGCATCCATGTATTGTTATAGTTCATATGTAAAATGTAATACCGCCCATTGTCATATTCACTTTTTAAAATTAATTCTATCTTTGGAAAATAGTAAAACTATAGGTAATTACAAATGAACTAATTAATTTCTTAAATGTTTTGAATATGAATGGGGGAAGGGGCTAACACTTCAGATACCGTCAAGTACGGGAAAATGTGTATGGGGCCATAAATAGATTTACATATTTCACTAACAAGTCGCACCTTCATGTACATTATATTGCTTTAGCCATACATATGCAGAGAAAGGATAAGAAACAAGAAAAAAAAATACGAGTATGAGATAGGCAGGAAAGAAAGAAGGGGGACCTGCAGGTGAAGAATGAGCCGGTGAAGTCAGGCTTCCAGTGTCGAGGATGAAGATGACCTGCCGGGGCGCCTAGCTCCGGGACGTCCACGATGCGATGGAAGACAACACCACCAGCATCCTTACAATCGAGGTGGATTCAAGCTGGACGTAGGAGACGAGATCCACGCCCACGTCGCCACCAAGGATGCCGACGGCAGCGACACTGTCAAGATCGACAAGCTAGCCTTCTCCATTGCGTAGCTTCTCATCGAGCCCCGCTAACCCTACATGGCTGTTGACCGGCCTGGCAGATCGAGGAGGCGTACAGGGAGCCAAATCAGGCGCACGAGATGGCCACCCCATGGCCGCGACAGTCAGCCGAGCTGCATAGGTGCGTGCAGGTGCGTACGAGCAAGGACGCGGCAAGGAATCAAGAGGGGAAACTGAGGTGGTGTTGGGAATTAAATCCGCAGCACTCGGGTGGAACAAATTTTGTACAGAGGAGATAGGAGATGAAAAGGGGATCAGGCAAGAGCGTCGTGTGAGACTCTGAGGTCTGTGCAGTGTGAGTGCGAGCAAAGTGATCCTATTGGGCTTCCACCAGAAAAATGTGTGCATTATGTCTACACTTGCGTGATCCTCTTGGGCTTCCACCAGACAAAAAACGTTTTTTCTACAAAAAAACATAAAATTTCCTACTCCCTCCGTCTGAATTTTTTCCCCTTAAATGGATGTATCTAGCACCAAGTAAGTGCTAATACGTCCATTTCACGAACAAGTTTGGGATAAAAAAAATTCGGACGGAGGGAGTACTAAAAAGTGATTGCATACAATATTGCACATCCCAAATACGTGTGTTGATACTACGCAAAAAAAATACATGTGCTGGTACTCTAAATTGTAGTCTCATTTTCTATGCTGCAAAATGTTCTGAACAAATCCAAATATATATGGTGCATAGTCATAAAGAAACAATATTGATCTGGTACCAATCATTGATATTTGAATGAAGTATGCATATGGAAGTACAATTTCAAATCAAGTCGGTACAAACTATCAACACGATCCTACGGACACATCTCGCAAACCTGCGGGTTGGAGGTTCCGGCGGCGGGCCATTCTCCGTTGTAGCACCCACGAGATTCCACCGGCCAACGATGCTCCATAACAACACCGGCGATGCTTCGTTGCAGCACCCACGAGGTCCGACGGCCGGCAATGCTACATTGCAGCACATGTGAGGTTCGGTCAGCCTTCCCGAAAATGAAAGAGAAATTATTCTTATCTTACCATGAAAATAACAAACATATATATATGTCTAAAGGCAAAATCATGTTCACAATCACCACCCTACGAACAGACAATGAAAATGACAAATGTTTATAAATGTCATCACACTCGGTTCCAAATCATTTTTACACATATAAAATAATATGATCTAATCATTAAACTTTGTAAATTCTAGCCCGCGCATCGAGCGTGCCATTTTGCTAGTTATTAGAAAAGTAATTTCCTTGTACTACCAAACATTGGTCTCACGCAGTTTCGGGCGAGTAGAGGCTCTTTTGGCGCTTCGTTCGAAATTTTAAAACACAAGCATTTACGTTTAGAGTACTCTTGAACTATGAGGATTGACCTAAATATACAATGTTATATTTGACCTTGTATGTTTGAAAACCTCATTAAATTATCCGCTTCTTTTTGAAATTTTGACCCTTGAAAATCCTATAACTACGATTATTTTGGAATGGAGGAGCTAAATTTGAATCTATTTTGTACACGACTACATATGCTATTATGTACAAAATCAGAGCAAAGATTGGTGCCCCCATAATTTAGGTATGGTTTACAAATGCCATGATATCAAATTAAAATAATTGAATGGACTTCATGTTGAATTCGATTTTTTAAAACCACCTTAAGTTGAATTCAAATGTATGCTAGTTCATAGGTAGTAGCTATTTATAATGTCCATTGTGTAAATTTCGTATGTATAATGTGCTTTACACACACAACATGAACTATACTCACGTTTATATTCGATTGCTAAAGCGATGCATTGTCGGGAGTTCAAAATACTAACTATGTGGATCAATTGTGTCGAATAATAACATAGACATGCTCAAATTCGATAGAATCTAGATGTCTGATGGATCAATGACCGCTCCTTACGCGAATTGCAAATATCATGATCCCATCCTAATATTTGGATACAATTTATATCTTTAATCAATGTGTAGAGCTGTCTTTTATGTGTAGTTTCACTCTCCATCGGTGGTCTCTCACACATGCTCACACACTCTCTCCCGAGGTGTCTTTCTCGCACACATGCTCTAGATATAACCCTCCCTCCCTCTCGTAACCATTTACAAATGTTTTCACTAACCTTTATCACAAGCACTCTTCCTCTCGCAAACACACACACACACACACACACACGCACAATCCTCATCGACCCTTTCTATATACATGGACCTGCCTACGTGTCTCATGTACGCACATTATCTTTACGCCTGTCTCGCACGCATTGTCTCACACCTCTCTTCCTAATCAACGAGTATGATTTTAGCAGAGCATTCTGTAGGATGCCCCTTAAAGTTAAGTTGGATGAATAGTAATATCAGAGATAAAGGGGTTACCTTAGTCCGAGAACCTAAGGTTACAAATCCTAGCCGACTTTGTCAGTGGACACAAAGTCCTTCACAATTCTGCTATCTTTGTCTTGTACGACTAGTCATCCATGGGTCTTCCTAAATGCGTCACGGGCCGACCAATGTGGCGCAGGACGGAACAGAACGAAGGGCCTCACCTCGACCCACCGGACCTCACGCGGTGACACACCCTCTGCCCCCACGTCTCATTATCTTCTCACACCCACACATACCAACACAAACACCACACACACAGAAAATTTCTCCTGGTGCCTCTATTCCCTCCCCTTGCATATACACACTCAAGGGAATGGAATCTTTTGTCGTGACGTCATATTCGTCTCTCTCTCTAGACCACTCTCATTTCTCGTGCTATCTCTACCACGCCCCCCGCCGGCCCCTCTATCCATGCCTTTCTCGAATACGTAATACACACACATACCTCTCTAGGCCCTGCCAAATGCATCAACTAGACATTCACACATGTTACATCACGTACCCCATTGATCTAAAAAGCCCTCTCTTCACGTTTATTTCGCATACAACATTCCTTTTGAATAAAGTGTGGCCAAAAAATATTTTAGAGTTTCTACATATATACAACATTACAAAGTTATATGGAGGAGTCTGAACGCTAATTTGCATTGCATGGTGCCCACAATGATATTTATTCCGACCTTTGTGAATTTGTATATTTTTATACTATATACAAAGTTAGTCATAATAAAGAGAAACGGAGAGCATCTCTCTCTCCATCGCATACCCCCTGTACGCCCTTTCACATATGCACACAAAACTATCTCCAGGTCCTTTAAAAGTAAGCCCCCCAGAAAATTCACGCATGTTTCATGTTTCTCTCGCGATATATGCAATGATGATAATTTTATTTGAAGCGAAAGCACGATACATACATTGGACTTCAGAATCCACTCATTACGGTCACTGATACGTCTCCAACGTATCTATAATTTTTGATTGCTCCATGCTATATTATCTACTGTTTTGGGCAATACTGGGCTTTATTATCCACTTTTATATTATTTTTGGGACTAACCTATTAATCGGAGGCCCAACCCAGATTTGCTGTTTTATGCCTATTTTAGTGTTTCGAGGTAAAGGAATATCAAACGGAGTCAAAACGGAACGAAATCAACCGGAGAAGTTATTTTTGGAAGGAAACCTACCCGATAGACTTGGACCCTACGTCAGAAGATGAAGGAGGTGCTCACGAGGGTAGGAGGCGCGCCCACCCCCTGGGGCGCGCCCCCTGCCTCATGGCCCCCCTTCGGTCCACCGACGTACTCCTTTCACCCATATATACCTACGTATCGTAAAACTTCCAGAACGGAGATTAGATCGGGAGTTCCGCCGCCGCAAGCCTCTGTAGCCACCAAAAACCTCTCGGGACCCTGTTCAAGACTCACCGAGGGGAGGGATCCTCACCGTGGCCATCTTCATCATACCGACGCTCTCCATGACATGGAGGGAGTAGTTCACCCTCGGGGCTGAGGGTATGTACCAGTAGCCATGTGTTTGATCTCTCTCTCTCGTGTTCTTGATTTGGCATGATCTTGATGTATCACGAGCTTTGCTATTATAGTTGGATCTTATGTTTCTTCTCCCCCTCTTCTCTCTTGTAATGGATTGAGTTTTCCCTTTGGAGTAATCTTATCGGATTGAGTCTTTAAAGATTTGAGAACACTTGATGTATGTCTTGCCGTGCGTATCTGTGGTGACAATGGGATATCATGTGCCACTTGATGTATGTTTTGGTGACCAACTTGCGGGTTCCGCCCATGAACCTATGCATAGGGGTTGGCACACGTTTTCATCGTGATTCTCCGGTAGAAACTTTGGGCACTCTTTGAGGTTCTATGTGTTGGTTTGAGTAGATGAATTGAGATTGTGTGATGCATATCGTATAATCATACCCACGAATACTTGAGGTGACATTGGAGTATCTAGGTGACATTAGGGTTTTGGTTGATTTGTATCTTAAGGTGTTATTCTAGTACGAACTCTAGGGCTGTTTGTGACACTTATAGGAATAGCCCAATGGATTGATTGGAAAGAATAACTTTGAGGTGGTTTCGTACCCTACCATAATCTCTTCGTTTGTTCTCCACTATTAGTGACTTTGGAGTGACTCTTTGTTGCATGTTGAGGGATAGTTATGTGATCCAATTATGTTATCATTGTTGAGAGGACTTGCACTAGTGAAAGTATGAACCCTAGGCCTTGTTTCCTATCATTGCAATACCGTTTACGCTCACTTTTACCGCTTGCTACCTTGCTGTTTTTATATTTTCAGTTTACAAAAACCTATATCTATCATCCATATTGCACTTGTATCACCATCTCTTCATTGAACTAGTGCACCTATACAATTTACCATTGTATCGGGTGTGTTGGGGACACAAGAGACTCTTTGTTATTTGGTTGCAGGGTTGTTTGAGAGAGACCATCTTCATCCTACGCCTCCCACTGATTGATAAACCTTAGGTCATCCACTTGAGGGAAATTTGCTACTGTCCTACAAACCTCTGCACTTGGAGGCCCAACAACGTCTACAAGAAGAAGGTTGTGTAGTAGACATCAAGCTATTTTAGGCGCCCGTTGTCGGGAGGTTAGTGCTTGAAGGTATATCTTTAGATCTTGCAATCGAATCTTTTTGTTTCTTGTTTTAGCACTAGTTTAGTTTATAAAAGAAAATAAAAAAATGGAATTGAGTTTGTCTCATACGCTTCATCTTTTTAATATCTTTCGTGAGTATGATGGAAAGGAAAATTGTGCCAAAGTGTTAGAAGAAGAATGCATTAAAATGTTTGGCACTAAATATTTGAATGATGAGCATGATTGCAATGTTGTTAGTACAAATTCTTTGAATATCCATGATGCTAATGATGATTGCACTACCTATGATGAAAATGTCTCCTATAAACATGTCAATTTTTGCGGAGTACATTGGGTTTGCAAGTACACACCAAATAGGGAAGATAGATATTGCAAGAGGCATAAGTACTTAGAAACCAAATTGTTGCAAGAAGAGCTAGATGAATGTGCTGAAAATTTATTATTTCTTAGCCCTACTTGTGAACTTTGCAATGAACGTGATCATTTTAGTGCCCAATGCAAATTGTTTCATGATCGTATCGTGTCCAAAAATTGTGATGACTTGATTTCCCTTGCACATCATAATGAACTTAGTTTGCTGTTGGGTTATGAAGAAATTAAACGTAGAATTAAGGATATTCCAAAATTTTCCCTTGATAAAGTTATTCATTTTGATCTAGAGAAAATTTATATGTATTGTGCGGTGAATTGCATTGATAATCCTTATATTGCCAATTACATAAAGAAAAGAAAACAAATAGAGGATGAAGAGAATACTAATGAAAGGGAAGAGACTTCCCAATATCCTCCTATTATTTCTTATGATGAATCAGGTAACGAGGAGGAGCCTTCTATTCAACAAATCTCATTAATAAGGAGCTCCAAAAAGAGGATTGAACCCACACATTATGTGGTGAAGAAGAAGAAAAGAAAAAGGAAGAGAGGTAAAAAGGTATCCCTCCCAAATAAAGTTGCTCCTATTATTGTTGTGCCTCATGAAAATGAAGATGATACACTTGATGATGATTTCGTTATGCCTATTGCTTGTTGTGATGATTATGATTGGGAAGATAATGATACTTCTTATGATCTTGAAAATCTTTTTGGCACTTGCTTGGAAGAATATAATGTTTGCTATACTATTGGTGCTATCCATACTATTAATGATGAGAGTGATTATGCTTATGATATGAAAAGGCCCAAGCTTGGGGAAGCTATGTTTGATAAGGATGACATATTTGAGAATATATTTGATGAAATTAATGTTTGTCCTAAGCTTGGGGATGCTATGTTTAATGAAGATGATATTTTTAGCCTCTCAAGTTTTGATATGCAAAGTTGTTATGATGATAGCATGCCTTCTATTTATGATGATTATATTGATGAATGTGGGTTTGGAAGAGTGTCAAATTTAGGAAGTAATGATCCCACTATTTTGGAGTATGTTGAATCTTATAATGTTTATGAAAGTGGATTTGGAGAGGTCATGACTTTATTTAGTGATGTATCCACTATTTGGAAGAGGTTTCAATCGATTATGATGAGAACAAAGTTGCTACTTATGATGATTATTGTGATGAAACTTATGCTATAAAAAGTAGTGATGATTATATTTATAAAACTTGTCATGATTATGAGTACCCTTTCTCTGAACATTACTCTTTTAATGTGGAAACAATTTATAGTATTCAAGTCTCTTATGATACTCCCACTATTATTCATGAGAAGAAATTTGCTTATGTGGAGAGTAGTAAATTTTCTATGCAAGTAGATCATGAAAAGAATGCTCTAGGTGCTGGTTATATTGTTGAATTCATTCATGATGCTACTGAAAATTATTATGAGAGAGGATCATATGCTTCTACATATTGCAATAATATCAAGTTTCCTCTCTATGTGTTGAAAATCTTGAAGATTTGCTTGTTTTGCCTTCCTATGCTAGTTGATTATTGTTCCCATAAGTTGTTTGCTCACAAAATCCCTATGCATAGGAAGTGGGTTATACTTAAATTTGCTAGTAATATTCTTCATGATGCTCTCTTTATGTTTCAATTCTTATCTTTTATGTGAGCATCATTGAAATCATCATGCCTAGCTAGGGGCGTTAAACGATAGCGCTTGTTGGGAGGCAACCCAATTTTATTTTAGTTTCTTGCTTTTTGGTTCTGTTTAGGAATAAATAATCCATCTAGCTTCTGGTTAGATGTGGTTTTGTTTTTTAATTAGTGTTTGTTCCAAGTAGAACCTTTGGGAAGACTTGGGTGAAGTCTTTATGATCATGCTGTAAAAAACAGAAACTTTAGCGCTCACGAGATTAGCTAAAGCTTTTTACTGGAGAGTGCTATTGAGTTAATTCTTTTTGCAGATGATTACTATACAAATTCCTAAGGTCCACCAATTTATTTTAGAATTTTTGGAGTTCCATAAGTTTGTGTTACGTACAGATTACTACAGACTGTTCTGTTTTTGACAGATTCTGTTTTTCGTGTGTTGTTTGCTTATTCTGATGAATCTATGGCTAGTAAAATAGTTTATAAACCATAGAAAAGTTGGAATACAGTAGGTTTAACACCAATATAAATAAATAATGAGTTCATTACAGTACCTTGAAGTGGTGTTTTGTTTTCTTTCGCTAACGGAGCTCACGAGTTTTCAGTTAAGTTTTGTGTTGTGAAGTTCTCAAGTTTTGGGTAAAGATTCGATGGACTATGGAATAAGGAGTGGAAAGAGCCTAAACTTGGGGATTCCCAAGGCACCCCAAGGTAATATTCAAGGATAACCAAGCGTCTAAGCTTGGGGATGCCCTGGATGGCATCCCCTCTTTCGTCTTCGTTCATCGGTAACTTTACTTGGAGCTATATTTTTATTCACCACATGATATGTGTTTTGCTTGGAGCGTCATTTTATTTTCTTTAGCTTTGCTTGCTGTATGAATAAATACCAAGGTCTGAAATACTTAAATGTGGGAGAGTCTTCACATAGTTGCATAATTATTCGACTACTCATTGATCTTCACTCATATCTTTCAGAGTAGTTTGTTGTTTGCTCTAGTACTTCACTTATATCTTTTAGAGCATGGTGGTAGTTTTATTTTGAAGAAATAGATGAACTCTCGTGCTTCACTTATATTATTTTGAGAGTCTTAAATAGCATGGTAATTTGCTTAAATAATCCTAATATGCTAAGCACACAAGATTTGTAAGAATTCTTATGAGTGTGTTGAATATTAAGAGAAGTTTGATGATTGATGATTGTTTTGAGATATGGAGGTAGTGATATCAAAGTTGTGCTAGTTGAGTAGTTGTGAATTTGAGAAATGCTTGTGTTGAAGTTTGCAAGTCCCGTAGCATGCACGTATGGTAAACGTTATGTAACAAATTTGAAACATGAGGTGTTATTTGATTGTCCTCCTTATGAGTGGCGGTCGGGGACGAGCGATGGTCTTTTCCTACCAATCTATCCCCCTAGGAGCATGCACGTAGTACTTTGCTTTGATAACTTCTAGATTTTTGCAATAAGTATATGAGTTCTTTATGACTAATGTTGAGTCCATGGATTATACGCACTCTCACCCTTCCATCATTGCTAGCCTCTTGATGCCGTGCATTGCCCTTTCTCACATTGAGAGTTGGTGCAAACTTCGCCGGTGCATCCAAATCCCATGATATGATACGCTCTTTCACACATAAACCTCCTTATATCTTCCTCAAAACAGCCACCATACCTACATATCATGGCATTTCCATAGCCATTCCGAGATATATTGCCATGCAACTTTCCACCGTTCCGTTTATTATGACACGCTCCATCATTGTCATATTGCTAGCATGATCATGTAGTTGACATGATATTCATGGCAAAGCCACCTTTCATAATTCCTTCATACATGTCACTCTTGATTCATTGCATATCCCAGTACACCGCCGGAGGCATTCATATAGAGTCATATTTTGTTCTAAGTATCGAGTTGTAATCATTGAGTTGTAAATAAATAGACGTGTGCTGATCATCATTCAATAGATCATTGTCACAAAAAAAAAGATAAAGGCCAAAAAAAGAGAACGCCCCAAAAAAATATAAAAAAATAAAAAAAATAAAAAAAAGAAAATAAAAAGGGGCAATGCTACTATCCTTTTTTCCACACTTGTGCTTCAAAGTAGCACCATAATCTTCATGATAGAGAGTCTCTTGTTTTGTCACTTTCATATACTAGTGGGAATTTTTCATTATAGAACTTGGCTTGTATATTCCAACGATGGGCTTCCTCAAATGCCCTAGGTCTTCGTGAGCAAGCAAGTTGGATGCACACCCACTTAGTTTCTTTTGTTGAGCTTTCATACATTTATAGCTCTAGTGCATCCGTTGCATGGCAATCCCTACTCCTCGCATTAACATCAATCGATGGGCATCTCCATAGCCTATTGATTAGCCTCGTTGATGTGAGATCTTCTCCCTTTTTGTCTTCTCCACATAACCCCCATCATCATTATATTCTATTCCACCCATAGTGCTATATCCACGGCTCACGCTCATGTATTGCGTGAAGGTTTATAAAGTTTGAGATTACTAAAGTATGAAACAATTGCTTGGCTTGTCATCGGAGTTGTGCATGATGAGAGCATTCTTGTGTGACGAAAATGGAGCATGACTAAACTATATGATTTTGTAGGGATGAACTTTCTTTGGCCATGTTATTTTGAGAAGACATGATTGCTTAATTAGTATGCTTGAAGTATTATTATTTTTATGTCAATATTAACTTTTGTCTTGAATCTTATGGATCTGAATATTCATATCACAAGTAAGAAGAATTACATTGAAATTATGCAAACTAGCATTCCACATCAAAATTATCTTTTTTATCATTTACCTACTCGAGGACGAGCAGGAATTAAGCTTGGGGAGGCTTGATATGTTTCCAACGTATCTATAATTTTTGATTGCTCCATGCTATATTATCTACTCTTTTGGGCAATATTGGGCTTTATTATCCAATTTTATATTATTTTTCGGACTAACCTATTAACCGGAGGCCCAGCCCAGATTTGCTGTTTTATGCCTATTTCAGTGTTTCGAGGAAAAGGAATATCAAATGGAGTCGAAACGGAACGAAATCAACCGGAGAAGTTATTTTTGGAAGGAAACCTACCGGATATACTTGGACCCTATGTCAAAAGATGAAGGAGGTGCTCACGAGGGTAGGGGGCGCGCCCCCCCTGCCTCGTGGCCCCCCTTCGGTCCACCGACGTACTCCTTTCACCCATATATACCTACGTATCGTAAAACTTCCAGAACGGAGATTAGATCGGGAGTTCCGCCACCGCAAGCCTCTGTAGCCACCAAAAACCTCTCGGGACCTGTTCCCAAGGCACCTGTCGGAGGGATCCCTCACGATGGCCATCTTCATCATCCCGGCGCTCCATGACATGGAGGGAGTAGTTCACCCTTGGGGCTGAGGGTATGTACCAGTAGCTATGTGTTTGATCTCTCACTCTCGTGTTCTTGATTTGGCACGATCTTGATGTATCGTGAGCTTTGCTATTATAGTTGGATCTTATGTTTCTTCTCCCCCTCTTCTCTCTTGTAATGGATTGAGTTTTCCCTTTGGAGTAATCTTATCGGATTGAGTATTTAAAGATTTGAGAACACTTGATGTATGTCTTGCATGCGTGTCTGTGGTGACAATGGGATATCATGTGCCACTTGATGTATGTTTTGGTGACCAACTTATGGGTTCCGCCCATGAACCTATGCATAGGGGTTGGCACACGTTTTCGTCGTGATTCTCCTGTAGAAACTTTGGGCACTCTTTGAGGTTCTATGTGTTGGTTTGAGTAGATGAATTGAGATTGTGTGATGCATATCGTATAATCATACCCACGGATACTTGAGGTGACATTGGAGTATCTAGGTGACATTAGGGTTTTGGTTGATTTGTATCTTAAGGTGTTATTCTAGTACGAACTCTAGGGCTATTTGTGACACTTATAGGAATAGCCCAATGGATTGATTGGAAAGAATAACTTTGAGGTGGTTTCGTACCCTACCATAATCTATTCGTTTGTTCTCCACTATTAGTGACTTTGGAGTGACTCTTTGTTGCATGTTGAGGGATAGTTATGTGATCCAATTATATTATCATTGTTGAGAGTACTTGCACTAGTGAAAGTATGAACCCTAGGCCTTGTTTCCTATCACTGCAATACCGTTTACGCTCACTTTTACCGCTTGCTACCTTGCTGTTTTTATATTTTCAGTTTACAAAAACCTATATCTACCATCCATATTGCACTTGTATCACCATCTCTTCCCCGAACTAGTGCACCTATACAATTTACCACTGTATCGGGTGTGTTGGGGACATAAGAGACTCTTTGTTATTTGGTTGCGGGGTTGTTTGAGAGAGACCATCTTCATCCTACGCCTCCCACAGATTGATAAACCTTAGGTCATCCACTTGAGGGAAATTTGCTACTGTCCTACAAACCTCTGCACTTGGAGGCCCAACAACGTCTACAAGAAGAAGGTTGTGTAGTAGACATCAGTCACCATTTATGTTTAGTGGTTATTATGCAGTCACGTGCTCACCGTACAACTCTGTATTTGCTCATGACATGACTAGTTGACCAGTTAAACGCTCCACATGGCACCTCTAGTGTTGCATCACATTATCTCACTACCATCGTGCTCCACGCGTGTCGACTTGTATCTACTCTACATCTACACTCTTATAAAATACATAAAATACACTCTTATAAAAAGCAGAGTTGGTGATGATGGTGTGCCCGCCATCCTGCAATATAGGCCATCCGATTTATATCGGCGGATAGGAAAGAAACTATGGCAATTTTGCAAAAAGGTACCCACACACCTCTCGCACATTTGCAAATAAGGCCTTCCCTCGTTCATCCTTTTCTCTCACAAGATAAACAAGTCATACAAATGCATCTTGATGTTACGTGCAACGCACGGGCATCTTGCTAGTAAGAATGAAAACAAACGACAAAAAAATATTTGGTCGGTGGTTCGAAGTCATGATGCGGGCACATCGGACAAGGTGGCCTTGTATTGGTATGCTGAGCCGTCTGTTTTAACATTCAGGAGCTGGTGTGGTGATTATACACACACACGCACGCATGCACACGAACTGCATCCACGCAACACTCACACAAACACATGCACCCACCCACGCACGCAACACTCACACATACACACGCAGCCACGCACGCACGCAACACTCACACGCACACACGCAACACTCACACGCACACACGCACGCATGCATGCACACACCAGTACACCACACGACCAACACACACTCTCACGCTCAAGTGTTCAACCTACACGTGCATGCGCACACATCAGGCCCTCGATGCATACATACACAACCAGGTGATTCCCGCACATGGGTCGGAGCCTTGTCGCGCCTGCGTAAATTTGTGTTTATCTGACCTTTTGCCTATGCGAACTGACAGGTGGGACCCACAACAAACGTGGTCACTTTCACTAGTCAACATGGCGCCACGCAGACTATTTGGCCGGTCAACAGAGTGCAATCCGATGCTGAGCTGTGAGCAAGTGACCGTATAATCACCGCAAAACATATATAGTGACCGTAATCAGCTTATTCCAAGTTCGGTGATCAGACACGTTTTTCTCTCTGTAGGCCCTCTAAAACTACATCTCTACACGTTCTCGCATGTTACACCTAACAACTATGCAATACAACACTACTACTACACTCTAACACAATAAATCATATGTGTTTTTAGTTTTACTAGATATCATATTGTTACTTATAATTATTCAGTTTGCATACATTAAAATTGCCTTTGAAATTTATGGCGATTATCATCTACAAGGGAAAAATCCGCCCTTTCTGTTTAATCGGGTTTGTATCGATGGATCGTAAATGCGAAACAGCAAAACTATACTAGTACTATACAAGTACAAGTGACGATTCACCGGGCCGTCAGGTCGTCTACTCCTCCGTCAGAAGAGTGGGCGCTTCGCTGTCATAAATCTTCTAGTCCCTTTCGCCGACATGTGTGACATCAAGCTACCGGGTCCACGTGCCATACCGGAATGCAGTGCAGAGCAGCCGGGGTGAAGCACCCCAGTCATGGCGCCGACGTAGTAATGAGCAATGAGGCGTCAAATCACAATGCTGCACCTTTCCCGCAGTTAAGTTGGAGGGACGAAGCAACCATCATTTCACTCATTGCTGAATCCGCTTCTCCCTCATCTTCTTCAACTTAACCACGTGTTGCTTCTACCGTTGTTCTGCCTCATGTGGGATGCGGATCGGCTTGGTAAAGCACTGACACGTGGGACCGCATGTTAGCAAACCGCCAGGACAACGTCCTCCGAAAATAAGAAGCCTAATCCTAGACTTACAAAGGGCTATGTAGCTGCTACGTATACTTTCCATCTAATCTATATATGCCCCCCCTCCCGATTTTCAGGTGTGGTGGGCCTAATCCTCTCCTTTAATCCAATCAAATAGTCCCACATCACATCAGTTCATAACTTTACGTAAACCATTATGTGGATGTAGCATTGCTCAAATAAGAAACCCCCCCGCCATCCACGCGGCAAAATCACCTCCTTTTACTAATCTCGATTCTATAATTTTTTAGATCAATATAATTGAGATTTGTATAGATAGCACACAGGAGCAAAACCAAGTGGTACGGTTAAGGGCATCCACAATGTGTAGCCAAATGTGAAAATAGCTTTTGGCATCGTGGGAATTGTCGGTGTCAAAACCGGCGGATCTCGGGTAGGGGGTCCCGAACTGTGCGTCTAGGCGGATGGTAATAGGAGACTAGGGCCACAATGTTTTTACCCAGGTTCAGGCCGTCTCGATGGAGGTAAAACCCTACTCCTGCTTGATTAATATTGATGATATGGGTAGTACAAGAGTAGATCTACCACGAGATCAGAGAGGCTAAACCCTATAAGCTAGCCTATGGTATGATTGTTGTTGTCCTACGGACTAAACCCACTGGTTTATATAGACACCAAAGAGGGCTAGGGTTACACATAGTCGGTTACAATGGGAGGAGATCTACATATCCGTATTGCCAAGCTTGCCTTCCACGCCAAGGAAAGTCCCATCCGGACACGGGACGAAGTCTTCAATCTTGTATCTTCATAGTCCAAGAGTCCGACCAAAGGTTATAGTCCGGCTATCCGGACACCCCCTAATCCAGGACTCCCTCAGTAGCCCCTGAACCAGGCTTCAATGACGACGAGTCCGGCGCGCAGATTGTCTTCGGCATTGCAAGGCAGGTTCCTCCTCCGAATACTTCATAGAAGATTTTGAACACAAGGATAGTGTCCGACTCTGCAAAACAAGTTCCACATACCGCCGTAGAGAGAATAATATTTACACAAATCTAATCTGCTGACGTATTCTGTAGCATGACATCGCACCACAACCAAGTCTTTATTCGAATCGTTTTTACTGTCCCACCTCAGTTCGTTTTGCGAGGTGGTTTCCTTGGCACGTCTTGTCGAAGCAGAGATCGTGTCCCCTTTATTTACGGGATTCTCATCAACACGGACGTGGGTAACCCAGTCGTGCCCGTTGGTATGTCTCCTCGATCAAAGGTAAGTCCCAAACGGTCACGGGGAGGGCTCTTGGTATTCAACCTCTTATAAAGAGACCAAGGCTTTACTCCTTTCTTTCGATCTCAATCGAATCCGCCTCCCGCCTCGAGTTTCAACACCCAAGGCTCCAGATTTAGGTGCTTCGAACCTTCAATGATGTCCGGCTCTGACCTTCAAGGCCGATGGATGCCTTTCTCCGTCACGGAGGAAGACGTGCTAAAGCTGAGAGAGGCCAGGTATTTGACCGGCGAAATCTCGCATAGGCTGCCTGCTCAAGGGCAGGTTATTACCACTCCCAAGCCCGGTGAGAGCGTGGTGTTCGTATCTCACTTCCTCCGAGGGCTAGGCTTCGCGACGGATCGCTTCGTGAGGGGGCTCATGTTCTGTTATGGGCTGGAATTTCACGACTTAGCTCCGGAGTCCATCCTCCACATCTCATCGTTCATCGTCGTGTGCGAAGCTTTCCTCCGCATTACTCCTCACTTCGGACTGTGGCTCAAGACCTTTGAAGTAGAGCAAAAGATGATCGAGGGACAACACACAGAGTGCGGAGGCGCTGTTATAAGCAAGAATGCCGACGCTCCATGGCCCGAGGGCTCTTTTCAAGAGGAGTCCAGCTTATGGCAACAAGAGTGGTTTTATATCATAGCTCCCAGGGGCACCAAGTGGGTGGTGCCGCCTGCTTTCCACTCGGGTCCCCCGCCCCGACTAGCGTCATGGGTCAATAAGGGGCTGGACTGGGGGCCGACAAAAGACGTGCCCCTGTTGCAGGGCCGCATCCGAGATCTCCTGGAAAGAGACATCAGTATGGTCATGGTGACGCAGGTCATGTTGATTCGCCGAGCCCTGCCCTGCAAACGTCGCCCCCTCCGCCTGTGGGAGTTTAATCCGGAGGGACTGCGAGCTCTCCAACATTTTATGGGCGCGATGCCCGCAGAGATGTACAAATTGTTCTTCGGACCACAAGCAGTGTGTCCGGACTCTACTGAGGATGCAGGTCTGAGCTGCAATCGTCCGGATACTCAAGTAAGTAGCCCTGTGCCCGGACACCGCATCCGTTCATTTATCACGACATCGCCCTTAAAAGAGCTGTTCTTGAAACAGGAAGTTAATCAGGTGTCCGGCCCCCCTTCCGGAGACCTCGCCGGATCCCATGTTAACAAGGATGCTGGAGATCGCGCCTTCGGAAGAAAACAAAGGGGGGACAACGAAGCTACTGTCTCCACGAAGGAGGCTGTCCGGAAAGGAGGAATCGAAAATTCCTCTCCTCAGGGGAAGAAAAGGACCGCCTCTGAAGACCTGGAGACCATGATCTCAAAGCGGGGGAAGAAGTCTTCGCCAGAGGGTCCTGTGCCGGGGGATACCTCGGCCGTACTGTGCCCTCAAGGGGATCCGCTCTCCACCGAGTCGTAAGTAGAAAGGGTTTTAAAAAAAAGAGAGAAACCCTTGCTTTATTTCTGAGGAAAGTAACCGAAAATTTATCTTGTAGTTCGGACCTTAGCCCTTCTCAGCAGAGCTCGTCTTCGGGGGATCTTCTTCCGGAGATGATGGAGAGCGGAACGCCTCCCCCTGCCGTACCGCCTTACGAGGCGGGCGACCCCGAGGTATCGTCGCGGAGGGTTTCTCCTAATCCGGCAGGGCCGGAAGGCAGTCATATGGCCCCCCAAAGCCCTCCATGTCCGGCCTTTGAAAAAGGCAATCGAACGAGTCCGGCACCGCCTGGTGCATGGTCGGAGGTTCTGAAGGATCTGCTAGGGCGAGCGTCTATCTCAGAGGAGCACCGTACGTTGATGGGTATGGTAATTGAAAGGGTTTCGTCCGTGGAGAGTGGGTTGCACGAGGCTGTCAGGAGTTTACTGACATGTCTTGAGGTATGCGAAGTGATGTACCTTTTGACAGTTTCGCATATTAAGATGCGCCCTGTGTAGATAGTAGCCCCTGAGACTCTGTGTGCTGTCGGAAGTGACACCACGCAGAGGATCATAATCCCAGGTATAATTTGCCGCCTTCCTATGTAGGTGGCGAAGTGTCCGGTGGCCAGCCGGACTGATGAATTTGGCGAGCTAAAGCGGCAACTTGACGTGGCAGATGCCGACATCGCGCTTGTCAACAAGCGGCTTGATGAGGCACAATGTATGTAATTTCTCCAGAGACACTGAGGGAGTCCTGGATTAGGGGGTGTCCGGATAGCCGGACTATAACCTTTGGCCGGACTCTTGGACTATGAAGATACAAGATTGAAGACTTCGTCCCGTGTCCGGATGGGACTTTCCTTGGCGTGGAAGGCAAGCTTGGCAATACGGATATGTAGATCTCCTCCCATTGTAACCGACTATGTGTAACCCTAGCCCTCTTCGGTGTCTATATAAACCGGAGAGTTTTAGTCCCAGAGACAACAACAATCATACCATAGGCTAGCTTCTAGGGTTTAGCCTCTCTGATCTCGTGGTAGATCTACTCTTGTAATACCCATAGCATCAATATTGATCAAGCAGGAGTAGGGTTTTACCTCCATCGAGAGGGCCCGAACCTGGGTAAAAACATCGTGTCCCTTGTCTCCTGTTACCATCCACCTAGACGCACAGTTCGGGACCCCCTACCCGAGATCCGCCGGTTTTGACACCGACAAGAACCATTGTGGACGGTGTTTCCAAAGCCAAAAAGATGGAACCAAAGCTCCCTGATTGATTGATTGAAGGAATAGAAAAATGCAACGTCTCTCCTCTTTCTCCCATGCTTGGATGCATGTAGTACAAAGATAGAGCACATAGTCTACTCCCTGTCCCTTCTATCACAAATCACAAAGCGGTGAGGCGTCAAATCACAAAAAGCACGGACGAAGCAACCATCATTTCACTCTTCACGACTCCGCTTCTCCATCGTCTTCTTCGAGAAGCCATCTCACCGCATTAGTTACTCCTAGTAGTACTAGTAAAGGACTCCTGGATGCAAATAAGGCGGTTGTCTTGGCTTGCAAAGTGACACTTGCGAATGACTTACCGTGGTCTCCTCAATGGTGTTCTCCGTCGAACGCACTTCGCCAAACCACCAAAAAAATATCGCCGACGTCCACCGCAATGGGGAAGGAAGTCAAATATAGTTACTACCTCCATTTTTTTGTACACAAGGCCAGTATATCAAAATTACAATTTGGAAAGGGCCACTAACACTAATCGAGGCAAAATTGATGGGGTTAGCAACCAAGGACATTAATATCCCTGCATGCGTGCGGAAGTGAGAAGGTTGGTTTGCATGGCGCTGCATTAATCAAGCGATGAGGAGTGAGATGGTTAGCTCTTTGGTCTTTGGAGAAGAAAATACGCATTAATTGACACGTGAAACGAGGATTTGTATCGATTAAATCCCGCGAAGGAAAACCCAACCTTTCTTTTTTAACACTAGTACTCCTAGTACGTACGTACTTATCCTGTTTGGGTCTAGGCCTTGGATTGCCAAACTTCGCCACACATTTTTGCCAAGCTTGCCTAAAGTTTTCAAAATGAGAAGAAGGTACACTTGCGCACGGCTATCGCGGTCGCATCGCACCCTCACATGGTCGCTCCTGCATGCCGTGGTCGCACTGCACCCTCACACAGTCGCTCCTGCACGCCGCAAACCCAACCAAGGGAACGCACCCTCGACACGACACGTCTTTGTCGCATGTGAACACACCAAACTCAGCCATCCTATCGCTGACACATAATTTTCATTCATAGAGTATGTTTATCCAACCGCATGTTGGCGAGTATCCGTACGGCCCGTGCGGTGGTCTGTTGAGGAAGAAGAAGAGGTGAGGAAGAAGGAAAGAAGGGTTAGGAGGCGAGGATATTCATCCAACCGCCTGAAATGGTAGACTGACCCAAGTCAGGCGACTTGCATAACAAATATATGTTTTTACACAGCAAGAGATCCATGAAAACAACAACATAAAGAAAAACTATCACTGCTCACGAAAAGAGACGGCCTCGTCGTCTTTGGCTGCCGGCGAGAACCAGACGTCGCTGCCGACGTGTGTCTCCGCACCGTGGTTGTCCTCGGCCTCCAGCTACTCGTTCAAGCGGAGCGTGCGGGCACTCTACACGGACGAGAGCACATCCCAGTTCAAGTCGAGGACGTCCGGTTCCGCCTGCAGGAGCGCCTCGATGGCACCGACATCCGCGCGCTCCGCGTCGAGTCAAGCCTCCGCCGCCCGGTTCAAGTCTAGGACGTCCGGTTCTGCCTGCAGGAGGGCGTCGATGAGAGCGGCATCCGTGCGCTCTGCATCGAGTCGAGCCTCTGCCGCTCGATTCAAGTCCAGGACGTCCGGTTCCGCCTGCAGGAGGGCCTTGATGGCAGCGGCATCCGCGCGCTCCGCCTCAAGTTGAGCCTCCGCCGCCCGATTCACATCCACGACATCTGGTTCCGCCTGCAGGAGAGCCTCGATGGCAGCGGCATGCGCGTTCGTGATCGAAGTTGAGCCTCTGCCACCCGGTCCTCCTTTAGTACCGCCATGTTGAACCGCTGGTCCGCCTGCACCATGCGGGACTCGGACGCCGACACGAAGTTGACGTCCATCGTCTCATACCCATCGGGGGCCTTCTGCGCCGCGACCTCCGCCATGAACATTGGATCGGCTTCCTCCTCCTCGTAGCTTGGCTCCAGAGAACTCGGGGATTGGCCCGCCGCAAAGCGAGCTTGGGAACGGAGGTCTGTGGCGCCGACCGCCGCCGCGATTTCTGCGTGGTGCTCCGGCGTCAGCATCTTGTAGTAAGTGATCTTGCGGCGCCATGGCTTTCCGGCGAACTAGGGGACGCTTGATGCGGGCTAGGGGATCGAAAGGTGGGGGAATGGGCTGGAGATTTGGTGTGGTTTTAGGGCAGTGGCTGGGCGAGGGCCTAGCAGCGAAGGTTCCGTGTGAATAGTGGTTCCGATGATGACCGGTCAATCGGTTTTGATCAGACATCGCTCTAGTCGCGTTAAGCGTTGCAGCCCGCACGCTGGACCCTCCACGCCACTCACCGAATGGAACGTGCTTTGTCTTGCGTTTTCGCTCGCTTGTGGGACCGTAGTTGAGAGCAAACCGACGTCCCTCCCCCTCCCCCGCCCGCGTCATTTATTATACCACCACTCCCTCCGTTTTATGCGTAGTAAATAAAAACAGAGGGAGTATACTACGGATGAGGATCCCTTGACGTGGCCGAACCCATTGAGTAACTAACATGCGGGGCCTAGCAAGCATGGGGTCCGCCAGTAAGTGACCGAAAGGGAGGGTAAGGCATGGATACCTACGTCAGAGGATGCACTTCCACTATACTACTTTGATCAAATGTTAGAGTAAGAATATATGACATGCAACTTACACAAATGTTAGAGTAATAATATATGACATGCAACTTACACAAAACATATAGGGTCTAATGCGTTTTTCGAGGCTAACTTCGACCAAATGTTAGAGTAATAATATATGACATGCAATTTACACAAAGAATACGGTCAAATTCGTATGTGAAAGGAGTTTCCAATGATATAATTTTCACATTATACATCTCATGTACTATTAATCTTGTCAATAGTCAAATTGGAAACCATCTTGAGTACAAATCTAGGAGTACGTACGAATCTAACAATATTGATTGGGCGTTGTTGAATGTTGATACCTTTTTTTATCAAAGTAGATATACTTTGACTACACATAAAACTTATATATAATTCTCCTCCTTCCTTCTGTATAGGGCCTAATGCGTTTTCGAGGCTAACTTTGACCAAAAGGTAGAGCAATAATATATGACATGCAACTTAAACAAAGCATACCATCAAATTAGTATGTGAAAGGAGCTTCCAATGATATAATTTTCGCATTATACATGTCATGTACTATTAATCTTGTCAATAGTCAAAGGCGGTCTTGAAAAATGCATTAGGCCCAATATAGATGGAAGGAGGGAGTAGAAAGGATAGGAGGGAGTATATTGTACATTCAAAAACGAAATGAACATTGAATACCCTTTATATATGATTTACGGATGCTATGATCACCGGTTCAAAATTTTGAATCCTCCTTAGGTATCACGTGTTCACTCGTTCCCTCTCGATTTCATCTCGGGGTCCGGAGATCTATTGAAAGAGGACTAGGGTGGGTACATGCGAATGATACTCGGCGGAATGTTCAAATGAGGCATGCGGGAGGATGGAATCGACTAGAGGGCGACATGATTGATGGAGAAGAGGGTTGGAGAGGAATGAGAAATAAGCAAACGCCACATGATTATACTTGAACGGCTCAAATAAACAATAGTTTGTCTCTCTTGGCCTACATAGTGGAAGGCCTAATGCGCAACGCGGAGCACTGACGCTCGAATATGGCCGGGAAAACAGGGAAACAGACATGTGGGGCACACCCGTCGGGACGACGTAGCACAGACTAGTCCAATGGAGGAGCTGGCCCACGACCTCCTCGCCACCGACAACCGTTCATGTGGGTCGTTGGGGCCAACAACGGGGCGCAGCTCCAGCACCGCCTCTGGACACGGCGACCGCGGTGAGAGACACGCTCATATCGTCGCTAGACACGGTCAGTTTCAGTTTGCCGAGGGTGGCATTAGTGCTGTGGCACGACCAACGGTATGTTTGGTTTGTGCCCAAGGTTGCCCCATCAACACATTGGGTAGCCAAAATTTTGGTTGAGGTATTGGTTGCCCATGATTTGGCCGACATTTGCAAGAAAAATGAACTTGAGTTGGCTAGAGTTCATTGGCATGCCAAAGAATTGGCAACCATCCAAACAAAGACCAATCTTTGGGTCATGACCAAAATTTTGGTTGAGGTATTGGTTGCCCATGATTTGGCCGACATTGGCAAGAAAAATGAACTAGAGTTGGCTAGAGTTCATTGGCATGCCAAAAATGGCAACCATCCAAACAAAGACCAATCTTTTGGTCATGACCAAAATTTTGGCAAGGTGCACTTTGGCCACAATCCAAACACACCCCAACACCCGGCTCGTCGAGGATGCACGGGGCGCCACGACGCGTCCGCGGAGTGGTGTAGCACGGCCAATTGCATCCTCTAGACCTGAGACCATGTCGGGTCATCTTGCTTTCTCAATGATAGGCGGGGATCGCATGTGAGCAAAGGGCTTCTCCAACGTTTCCATGACCGCAACTAACTACCCTGGCACACCAAAACCCTCGTCCCTCGCTCCGTCGCGCGGTGCGTTCCTAGCCGGCACCAGCTGCCCGCATTCATGCCGTCCGTTCATATGTCGTCATTAAGAGGCTCGGTGCCCGAGGAACAACTCTGGCGACTTAATGACGCACCCGGATGCTTGGCCTCACCGGAATGCGCTACTTAAAGCGGCAACGCCCAGCTAACCTCCACACCATAGCGCATCGTCCTCCTACCGGAACCACATCCGCCATGAAGCGAGCTTAACGCTCTGCAGGAGAGCTTGTCTTCGGGGATGGAGCTCGAGGTCGCCGCCCTCGCTGAAGTCACCGCACAAGCGGTGGCCACGCTAGGGGCCGATGACGGGAGCACCGTCAGCCACGCGTCCTACTTGCCGCCGTCCAACGTCCGGCACCGCCGAGGTCGGGGACTCCTCCGAGGATGAGTAGGGCATGGGAGGCGGCAGGGCATGGTGTGCTAACTGGCCGGTCCGTCTCTCGTGTTCTACTTTTCCTCGCCGGAGACCGCACCTTCACTTCACGGGTCTTGAACCCCGCCCCCGTACATGGAGATCACAGATGGAGGACGTCGGTCGCCACCGTAGAATAGGTTTAGGGTCGGGTTTCTTTTATTTTTTTGTCCTATAAGAGTTCAAAATGTAATGAAAATCTGCCGTGTTTGCATTAATCTCGGCAGGTGTATATGAACTTTCACAATAATATACATATTGTAGGAGTACTAGCAAGATGCCCGTATGCTGTACGGAAGATCAAGATCTTGTGGGAGAAAAGGATGAACGAGGGAAAGCCTTATCTGCAAATGTGGAGAGGAGTGCGGGTAAATTGTCATAGTTTCCTTCCTAACTGTTAGATATAGATCGGACGACCTATATTGCAGGATCAGACACATCTTTCTACATCTACGGGAATCTACGAAAGGGTTAACGTAAATTGCCTCTCTCTCTCCTCCCCTAATTTTCATGGTGGTGGGCCCCTCCCTCCCCCCAATCTACAATCAATAGATCACACGTTTCACATTACGTTAATTACGTAACTGGGATTACGTAGGTGTAGCATTACTCGTCCTAAAAAACCCAACTAAGCCAACCTCCCAACATATCGCGCGGGAAAAGACCTGGCCGCACTGTTTTAGTGGGATTACCGAATTACTAGTAGTAGTATCGATGGATCGCGCGAAGCAACAATTTTTTTTGAGGGGGCGAAGCACCTAGTTTAAAAGGAAAAAAGGCGGTACACTCACAACACTGTCATGCCGTCGCATTGCACCCCACACAGGTTCGATCCTGCACACGGCTCACGCATAAGCGGAACGCGCTCGCTTGCCTCTTCACCGACACGTGGACTGCACTTGGAGAAACCGACCATGCGCCAAACTCCCCGCCCACCGCTCAAAAATCCTCCCACCCCACACCCCAAAATTCCCCCAAATCCGATTCAACCGCCTTCGCCAACTAGCCAATAATATTCCCCAAACCCCTCCCCTGTCCCCTCCACTCCATTCGCTCCGCCAAAGCAGCCCTCCCCGCTGCGCCGATACATCGGCACCGCGGTTCGGCGATCCTCTCGCTCCCACAGTACGCTCTCATAGACTGCCGTCCACTAGCCGCGCCGCCACCTCTGGCTACGTTCTTGTGGAGGCGACGCGGTCGGCCGCCACCATTGGCGGCGTTCGTGTGGAGACGCATGGCGGTCGGCTTCCCCACGATGCAGCGCATTTTAGATCGAGACCCGTTCATGTCGGTGTAGCGCTGAATGTTAGGCGATAGACGCCGTTAATCTCACCGTTTGTCAAGTAGTTTATCGTTAATATGCTCGCTTAAGAAGCTTCCTTGCCCTATTCTCGCACTCAATCGCTTAATGAGATGGCATGCCAAGGCCGATTAGTTGCTAAAATATCCTGCCATATATTTATTGTGACGTAGATTGCCATGGTCTAGTAGCCAATCTGTTAGGTGAAATAGCTCTACACCATTTTATACTCGATCTTTGTTGCTGCGATGGCCTTCGATAGTTCGATGGCTGAGTGCTCGGCCTCATTGATTCTTTGAAACAGCCTGCCATAATTTGGCACTCAAATCTGTTTGCTGAATTAGCTTTACATATATTTTGTTACTTAGATCTGCTCGTCCAAATATCTTGCCATAGCTTTAGACATCTACATAGGTATTTTTTCTGGACTTCATAAAAAAGCATATATGTTTTTCCTGTAATATCTAGTAGAAGAACTAATTTGTATGTCTAACAGATGGACAGGACTTGGATAACGTTTGCTCGAAGATTCTCCGCTGCATATGTCGAGGGGGTTGAAAACTTCATGAACTTTATCAGAGCTGAGTACGGTGGTCCGAAATCAGATGTGCTCTGCCTGTGCAGCAGTTGTATGAATTCAGTTACAAGACCCCAGTCAACTATGCAAAAATCATCTGCACTTGTATGGGATGTCGGTCACATATACTAGGTGGGTTCATCATGGTGAAGCTGTGAACGCCAATGTTATTGACTACGTGGAAGCAGCAGATCACCATCTTGATCTGCCTGATGCTCAGGTGGAAGAGGAGGAGGAGGTGGTGGTGGCGGAGCCAGTGAGTTTGACCAACATTGAAACAATGCTACGAAATGCTCGTGCATGCCGTGAATTTTCACCTGCAGAAGAAAAACGGTGGGCCCGCATGTTGGAACAATGCAACGTTGCTGTCACCCTGTGAAATAAGCTGTCAAGATTCTCAGCTATGGTCACCTTTCTTCGTGAAGACATCTGAGCGGATGACCAACAAATCATTCGATGCGATGTTGGCTGCTTCCGCGTATCTTTCCCAGATGCGTCGAGCTGCCACACACCTACAAAGAAATGAAGAATTTCCTTCGTGCAGCTTGGAATTGGATATGATATGATCCATGTTTGTAAGAATAATTGTGTTCTGTTAGGAAGGATTATGCCAACTTAAGTGAATGCCCGAAATGCAAATCATCAAGATGGAAAGATGGCGATCTTTGTGAAGAGGATTCCTCATAATGTTCTCGAGACATTTTCCAATTACACCAAGATTGTAGAGGTTGTTTCATGATCTTTGAAACAAGAGAGGATGTACTGTGGCATTCTAGGAACCAGGAGTACAGAGATCGTAATGTAATGAGCCATCCATCTCATGGTAGTGAGTGGAAAAGCTTCAATGATAAACACAAAGAGTTTGCTTGACCCGAGAAACGTTAGACTTGGCTTAGCTTCGGATGGATTTAACCCATTTGGCCGCAGAGCGCCACATATAGCATGTGGCGGTGCTTGTTATCCCTTAGAACATGCCTCCAAATGTCTCGCACCAAAGAATCAAACTACATGATGGCCTTGCTCATCCCAGGTCGAAAAAGTCCTGGAAAGGATTTTAATTTGTTCATGGAGCCTCTTGTGGAGGAACTTCAATAGCTATGGAAGGGTGTTCTCACTCGAGACCTATATAGCAGCCCACTAGCTGATTTCTTTCTGCGTGCTGTTATAATTTGGTGCATCCATGATTATCCAGCTTTGGGCACTATGTCGGCTTAACGACACATGGTTACAATGCATGTGTTCGTTGTAGACAGAATCATTGTCATACGCAATACTTAGCAAGATCTGTTACATTGGACACCGCCGTTTCCTTGGCAAGGACAAGCCGCTTCCTAGAAAATACCGAAGACATGTGTTCAATGCAAATCATGAAAACCGTGATGCGCCAAAGAGGCTCACCGCCGATGAGTTGCAAGTGGAATTAGAGAAGGTCAGGCATATTACACCGTGAAACCATCCACGATAATGGTAGCGGGAAAAGGAAGCGTGGCAAGGTCGAAGAGAGATTATTGTTTACCCGCAGGTCCACTTTGTGGGACTTGGAGTATTGGAAAGATTTGGATCTGCGGCATAATCTTGATGTGATGCACATCTAGAAAAATATATGTGACAGCATTATCGGCACACTTCTTAATATTGAAGGCAAGACGAAAGATACCTTGAAATCTAGGATTGATTTGACACACGGTATCGTAAAGGATTTGCGGTGCAAGATGAAGGTAAACCACGGGATATGGCACCAGTGTGTAATGCCTTGGACAAGGTAAAAGAAAAGAATTCTGCGAGGTCCTCACACGTGTGAGATTCCCACATGGATTTGCTTCCAACCACGAAAGGAGAGTCGGTGCAGATGGAAACAAGGTACAAGGGTTGAAAACTCATGACTGCCACGTCCTACTTCAAAGCGTTTTACCTGTTATCCTTAGAGGATTGGGCCGCCCTGACTTATACAGAGCAGTTGCAGAGTTGGGACAATTCTTCAGGGAACTCTGCAGTAGGAATATCAGGATAGATGCTTTGAAGCGTCTTAGAGACAAGATACCAACTATTCTATGCGACCTTGAGAAGATATATCCTCCAGCCTTCTTTGATGTGATGGTGCATTTGGCTATTCATCTACCTGATGAGGCACTACTTAGAGGTCCAGTATAGTATGGCTGGATGTACCCTATTGAAAGGCGGCTAGGCACTTTCAAGGGCTATGTTAGGAATAGAGCTAGACCCGAGGGTTCCATTGCGAAGGCCTACATTGCTACAGAAGCGTTGACATTCTGCTCAAGATACATTGAAACAAATTGATCGGCTTAGCAAAGAGGTGGGTGAAGATAATCCCGGCTCAATGTTTTGATTATTCTGCTCGAGTTACAGGTGGAAGAGTCGACAAGAGGACAAACCTAAAGATTTGGACAAAATGGTTTGGTATGTGTTGAATAACTGTCCCGATATACTACATTATATCAAGTAAGTGCGATCGCAGCTTATACATCGTAATCTACTAAACTTGCAGCACATTCTTATATATTTAGATGTTTGACGCGATCACTATGTTGTGCAGCATCTACAAAGAGGAGTTCTTGCCGCAAAAATCCAAGAAACATTGACAAACTGGTTATGGCAGGATTTGCGAAATGGTTCAAGAACAATGTAAGCTTTTGAAGTGCAATCGCCAGCTTTTTTTAATATATTGAGTACATAAGATGATCACTTTGTCTATTTTCTAACCATAGGTTAAGAAGATGCGGGAGGATGGGCATGCAGTTGATGATGCCCTTTACTCACTAGCAATGGGTCCTGATACTCGGGTAAGACATTATGAATCTTGCGTTGTTGGAGATGTGCGCTACAACACCCTTGCATGATACGAAGGCAGGAAGACACAAAACAGTGCCATCATGAGCACGGATACGTATGACAAAGAGACAATCGAAATGTATGCTAACATAATGCACAATGTTCAATAAAGATATCTCCAGCCGAGGATCATCGATGTGTGGTTACATTGTCTTGTCGTTGGTATAACCTATTTTCCGTGATCACAAAACCTAGAGCTGATGATTATTTCAAATCCATCAATGTTAAGGCGGCGTACTGCACCAACGAGCCTTTTATTTTGGCAAATCAAGCAACATGTATATTTTTCTTGGAAGACACATTTGCACGTAGCGATGATCGGAGAGTATTGCAAAGGTTTGAGTAGAGGAATTCATTTAATGAAGTTGCACAACGAGATGATGCTTACATCGCTCACGATGTACAAGATAACACAGATGTTCCTAATATCTTTGAGAACCATCACGTCAATGACGCCGCGAAAAGATTGTCCGTCGTGGCCGTGGACATACAAGAGTTGATCAAGAAGAAGCCAATGTTCGAGGACGTTGAGGACGAAGAAGAAGATGACACCGTGGGGAATTACGATTCGCATCGATACACATGGCGAAGATGTTGACGCTGCCGTCATGGATGATGATTACATTGCTTTTGTCGTATTTGCCCGTCGGAAGATGTTTTTATCTACTATGTGAAATTGTGTTTGCTATGACAATCAAACACGATGAACATGTTGTTTAGTATTTTGCTGTGAGAACATCACTTGTTATGTATGCTGATTTGTGTTTGGTGATTGTATGACAACTAAAACATTATGACATTGTTGTTTAGTTGTACTCATATTTGGCTATGAAACTTGAATTTGACGACATAGTTTGCTGTTGGACTGCAATGTGCTCGACGTCTTCGAATGAGAACAAAGCTGACCCGACAGGGCCTCTTCTATTTATTTATTTATATGAGCAAAGGGGATACCCCTGATTTCCGTTAATAGAAATCATTAGATGTTCAAAACACTACGCCCAGCCTCGCTACATGGTTTCATTCATTACTAGTTTCAAAGAAAGTGCTCATGTCATAGCCACTGAATACATCACGAGTGCTACATACACTGCAAATAAAGAGACAATCATCCTACAGAGCACATCGATTTTGCCCATTATCTTCACAAGCTCTTTCATCTCCTAATTACTATCAAGGGCCATGATCAGAGGAACTGCATCTTTAACCTTCTGCTCTGCATCTTCCTCTTCTGCCGTTCCTTCAGTTACTTGTCCAACACTCCAACCTGCTGGTATTGGGATTCCTCAGCTAACCAAATAATCAGCGTGGTTGCATTCCCCCACATCAGCAACTTCCCAGAAATACAAATCACACGAGTCTTCCCTTTTCTGCACGAATCAAATTGGTAGATCATCAACCAAACTATTAAAAAATCAGCAATCGAAAGCAAAGCAGAACAACACTTAAACATATTATTACCCCATGATTCGGGCATTTGTAGAAGACTTCGCCAGGGTTGCGGATTGTGTTTGAGACGCGATGGATGACTGCGTGATTTGCAGAAGTGGCACCACACCAACGCATAGCTGCTATGCGATGAGCAATCGGCTGCGGTGCGCGTGCGGCGAGGGTGTGATGAGACCCACAGCGATGGTGCGGTTGCGACTTGGCGATATTCGGTTGTTACTTTGAAGAAGCGGTGGACGAGCAACCAGCCGGACATGGTTGTCGCGCCGAGCTTCGATGCTAGGCGAGTAAGTAGAGAAGAGGAGAAGCGAACATTGGATATGTCGGTTTCATTACTTGCGAGTAGCATAGCACCATATATAGTCATAGTCTAGGTTTGGATTCGAACCAGCCACGAGCACGTCTTTCTTTTTTCTAAAACTCGCAACGCCTCTTTACCGGTACACTAGCTTGTTCTCAGACGCCTTCCCAAGTCTTTGATTTTCTTTCCCTTTTTTTGCGAGGACACGACGGTGGGACCCACCGAAGGGCCTCTCAGATTTCGTTAAAAACGCTCCTACCGACATGTCAGACCCACCAGCTATATCTTCGCACGCAAGGAAGTGCCTCCTTATTACGCACAAAAAAATGAATACCCCCTGCTAGCTGGGACCCACCATAGTAGGAGGATGACTTGTGGGCCAACAAAGTTGACGGGGACAGAGGGCTTTGTCAACTTAGTCAATATGAACGATTCTAGCTCCAGTGATCGTATAATGTCCATCCAACGGGCGTAGTGCTTCTTCAACCTCTGGTCTTCTTGCTCCAGTCGCCCAAAGCAGCGCCGGTCATGCCGCATGCTCCTGCCTCTCGTGGCCGGCTGTGCTGCCGCGGAGGCCTCACCGCCCCCTACTATTCCCACCGCTGGCCAGGCCCTGCGGCGACAGCAGCCTCACACCGCAGCCGAACCAGTGAACCCTCGTACTCCTCTCCGCGCGGGCTTCCACTGCCGCGTCTTCCCCGGCTCTGCGTCGTCCCCTTCCTAGGCCTCGCCGTCGTCCACCGCCGTGGTGCTCTCCGCGCGGCATGGTCAACGTGGTCAAGGAACGACTTCCATCGGAAGAGTACTGTACGTGGAGAGGCTGATAGCTGGGTCCACGGACACAACCCAGTTTTTTTTTTGATTTGCCAAGTAAGTCGCTTTGTCAGGCCTGTTGGGCTGCAAATCTTTCAAGACGAGGAGAGCTTTCATTCGACTGGCCGAGAAAATGGCCCATCAGTAATGAGAAATGGGCTGTACATTTTTAAAACACATCAAACCGACAATTAGTTTCAAATATCTTTTTTTTTCATTTCAAGATTTTAAATTACATTAATTTTTATGCGTGGAGAATTTGTTGGATTTTATATTGATATACATTGATTTTTAAAATCAGTTTGAATGTGAGTCAAAATTTCGGGATTAAAAATAGTTCGGACCGCACCGAAATATGCAAAATTTCGTATAATGTTTTAACCGTGGCCACAATTTGGGCTGTAATTCTAACAAAAAGAATATGGGCTCCAAAAAAACCCTTAAAAATTAGCAAATGGGCTGAAAATTATTAGAAATAATGGCAGATGGGCTATATGCTGTTTTCCACAGATTTGAGGATTTCCTAAAAAAAGGTTGACGACAGCAAAGGATCGTTGGATGTCCATCCAACGACCGTCGTGCTTCTTCAATCTCGCTCTTCTGCCCCGCTCAAACAGCAGTGGACTGCCTGCTCCCTCCACGCTGCCGGGCTGTGCTTCAGCAGGCCTCACCGCCCCACCGTATTCCCATCGCTGGCCTAGCCATCCTCTACTCACCCACACCTGCTGTTATTCTCCAAATGACGGCAGACGAACCAAGAAACCCTCAGATAGTCGTATTCTCCGCTGCGTGGGAAACAACTGCCGAGTCTTCCCTGCCTCCGTGTTGTTCCCTTCTTAGGCCTCGCCGTCGTCCACCGCCCTGGTGCTCTCGGCGCGGCCTGGTCAATGTGGTCAACGACCGGCATGCATCTGAAGTGGACTATACGTGGAGAGGCCGACAGCTGGGTCCACGGCCGCACGCAAGGAAATGCCTCCTTATTATGCGCAAAATAATGATTCCTCCACCGACACTGTGGACCCACCGAAGGGCCTCTCAGATTTCGTGAAAAACGTTACCGCCCGGTGACAGCTCGGACCCACCAGTTATATCTTCGCACGCAAGGAAGTGCCTCCTTATTACGCACAAAAATGAATACTCCCGGTTATTTGGGACCCAAAGATAGTGGCGAGCTGACTTGTGGGCCTACTAAGTTGACGGGGACGGAGGGCTTTGTCAACTTAGTCAATGTGCATGATTCTAGCTCCATTGACCATACGATGTCCATCCAACGATCGTAGTGCTTCTTCAACCTCTGGTCTTCTTGCTCCAGCCGCCCAAACCAGCGCCGGTCGTGCCTCGTGCTCCTGCCTCCCGTGGCCGGCTGCGATGCGGCGGAGGCCTCACCGCCCCCTACTACTCCCACCGCTGGCCAGGACATCCCTCTACTCACCCACACCCCCTGTTACTCTGCAGCGACGACAGCCTCACACCGCAGTGAACCAGTGCCCTCGTACTCCTCTATGCGTGGGCATCCACTACCGCGTCTTCCTCGACTCCATGTCGTCCCCTTTCTAGGCCTCGCCGTTGTCCACCGCCCTGGTGCTCTCGGCGCGGCATGGTCAACGTGGTCAAGGAACGGCTTCCATCGGACGTGGACTGTACATGGAGAGGCTGACAGCTGGGTCCACGGCCGCAACAAGGAAGTGCCTCCTTATTACGTGCAAAATAGTTATTCCTCCACCTGACAGCGGGGACCCATTGGACGAGCCACCGTATTCCGCCCCCCTGACTGCTGGGACCCACCAGCTACATCTTCGCACGCAAGGAAGTGCCTAACAGTCGGGACCCACCTGGTCGAAGCGTACGTAGCGTTGTCATTCTGGTCGCGAACGGTATGCGTACATATATCTTGGTCGATGTAGAGGCGCGCACGTAGCATGTACACATACATACAGTGGACAGGGTGCAAGAAAGAAAATACGGCCACGTATGTGTACATACGGGCGGGGTCTCGAACGCCTACTCGCGCATACGTACGGCAAGGGCTCGTGTACATGGGTGGGTCAGAATGGAGAAATAGCGTCGTCATCATGTTCACGGGGAGGCAACGGAATGCGTGGTCGTGTTCATCGGGAGTGCTTGGACGGAACAGGCGATGGAAACGAGGCCTGGCGTACCATAGAACGGAGGAAACAACCTTGTGTTCGACCGGCCACATTCGAAACAGGATCCTGTTCATCGGGAGGGGTCTGGCGTACAGCAAAACGGAGGAAACGGACCTCCTACGGTCGAAACGGGGGTCCTGTTGATCGGGAGGGGTGTGGCATACCGCAAAACGAAGGAAACAGACCGCCTACGGTCAAAATGGGGGTCCTGTTGATCGGGAGGGGTGTGGCGTACCGCAAAACGGAGGAAACGGACCTCCTACGGTCGAAACGGGGGTCCTGTTCATCGGGAGGGGTGTGGCGTACCGCAAAACGGGACTCCGCGGGATACTGTTGATCTCCACCGTCGACCTCCTCCAGCCTCCACGTGCTCCTGTTCATCCAGCCTCCACGGGCTCCTGTTCATCCAGCCTCCACCGCGCGCTACTCCACCGGGTACTGTTCAACCACCCCTCCGCCGTCTCATCGCTCATCCAGCCTCCACACCACGGGTCCTGTTCAACCACCCTCCACGGGCACCCCTCCACCGTCTACTGTTCATCCAGCCCTCCACACCACGGGGTCCTGTTCATCCACCCCTCCACGGGCACCCCTCCACCATCTACTATTCATCCAGCCCTCCACCACACCACGGGGTCCTGTTCATCCAGAGGCAACGCCACCGTTCTGTTGGGGAACATAGTAATTTCAAAAAATTTCCTACGCACACGCAAGATCATGGTGATGATATAGCAACAAGAGGGGAGAGTGTTCGTCCACGTACCCTCGTAGACCGTAAGCGGAAGCGTTAGCACAACGCGGTTGATGTAGTCAGACGTCTTCACGATCCGACCGATCCAAGCACCGAACGTCACGGGGCCTCCGAGTTCAGACACGTTCAGCTCGATGGCGATCTCCGCCTTCCGATCCAAAGCAAAGGCTCCGGAGATGAGTTCCACAAGACGACGTGGCAGGACGATGATGATGTTCTACCGACGCAGGGCTTTGCCTAAACTCTGCAACGATATGACCGAGGTGGAATATGGTGGAAGGGGGCACCGCACACGGCTAAGGAACAATCCGTAGATCAACTTGTGTGTTCTAGGGTGCCCCCTTGCCCCCGTATATAAAGGAGCCAAGGGGGAGGAGGCGGCCAGCCTAGAGGGCGCGCCAAGGGGGGGAGTCCTACTCCCACCGGGAGTAGGACTCCCTCTTTCCAAGTAGGAGTAGGAGAAGGGGGGAAAGAGGAGGAAGAGGGGAAGGAAAGGGGGGGCGCCGCCCCCCTTCCCTTGTCCTATTCGGACTAGGAGGGGGAGGGGGGCGCGGCCCCCTCTAGGCTCCTTCCCTCTTCTCCCTCTTGGCCCATGTAGGCCCATTAACCCCCGGGGGGGTTCCGGTAACCTCCCGGTACTCCGGTAAAATGCCGATTTCACCCGGAACCATTCCGATGTCCAAACATAGGCTTCCAATATATCAATCTTTATGTCTCGACCATTCCGAGACTCCTCGTCATGTCCGTAATCACATCCGGGACTCTGAACAAACTTCGGTACATCAAAACTTATAAACTCATAATAAAAGCATCGCCATCGAAACGTTAAGCGTGCGGACCCTACGGGTTCGAGAACTATGTAGACATGACCTAAAACCATTCTCGGTCAATAACCAATAGCGGGACCTGGATGCCCATATTGGTTCCTACATATTCTACGAAGATCTTTATCGGTCAAACCGCATAACAACATACGTTGTTCCCTTTGTCATCGGTATGTTACTTGCCCGAGATTTGATCGTCGGTATCCAATACCTAGTTCAATCTCGTTACCGACAAGTCTCTTTACTCGTTCTGTAATACGTCATCTCATAACTAACTCATTAGTTATAATGCTTGCAAGGCTTAAGTGATGAGTATTACCGAGAGGGCCCAGAGATACCTCTCTGACAATCGGAGTGACAAAACCAAATCTCGAAATACACCAACTCAACATGTACCTTTGGAGACACCTGTAGTACTCCTTTATAATCACCCAGTTATGTTGTGACGTTTGGTAGTACCCAAAGTGTTCCTCCGGTAAACGGGAGTTGCATAATTCTCATAGTTACAGGAACATGTATAAGTCATGAAGAAAGCAAATAGCAGAATACTAAACGATCAAGTGCTAAGCTAACGGGATGGGTCATGTCAATCACATCATTCTCCTAATGATGTGATCCCATTAATCAAATGACAACACATGTCTATGGTCAGGAAACATAACCATCTTTGATTAATGAGCTAGTCAAGTAGAGGCATACTAGTGACCATATGTTTGTCTATGTATTCACACATGTATCATGTTTCCGGTTAATACAATTCTAGCATGAATAATAAACATTTATCTTGATATGAGGAAATAAATAATAACTTTATTATTGCCTCTAGGGCATATTTCCTTGATCTCCCACTTGCACTAGAGTCAATAATCTAGATTACATAGTAATGATTCTAACACCCATGGAGTCTTGGCCGATCATGCTTTGCTCGTGAGAGAGTCTTAGATAACGGGTCTGCAACATTCAGATCTGTATGTATATTGCAAATCACTATGTCTCCCACCTAGACTTGGTCCCGGATGGAATTGAAGCGTCTCTTGATGTGCTTTGTCCTCTTGTGAAATCTGGATTCCTTTGCCAAGGCAATTGCACCAGTATTGTCACAGAAGATCTTCATTGGTCCCGATGCACTAGGTATGACACCTAGATCGGAAATGAACTCAATCATCCAGACTCCTTCATTCGCTGCTTCAGAAGTAGCTATGTACTCCGCTTCACATGTAGATCCCGCCACGACGCTTTGTTTAGAACTGCACCAACTTACAGCTCCACTGTTTAATATAAACACGTATCTGGTTTGCGATTTAGAATCGTCCGGATCAGTGTCAAAGCTTGCATCGATGTAACCTTTTACGACTAGCTCTTTGTCACCTCCATATACGAGAAACATATCCTTAGTCCTTTTCAGGTATTTCAGGATGTTCTTAACCGCTGTCCAGTGATCCACTCCTGGATTACTTTGGTACCTTCCTGCCAAGCTTATTGCTAAGCATACATCGTGTCCGGTACACAGCATTGCATACATGATAGAGCCTATGGCTGAAGCATAGGGAACATCTTTCATTTTCTCTCTATCTTCTGCTGTGGTCGGGCATTGAGTTTGACTCAACTTCACACCTTGTAGCACAGGCAAGAATCCTTTCTTTGCCTGATCCATTTTGAACTTTTTCAAAATTTTGTCAAGGTATGTGCTTTGTGAAAGTCCTATTAAGCGTCTTGATCTATCTCTATAGATCTTGATGCCCAATATATAAGCAGCTTCTCCAAGGTCTTTCATTGAAAAACTTTTATTCAAGTATCCCTTTATGCTATCCAGAAATTCTATATCATTTCCAATTAACAATATGTCATCTACATATAAAATTAGAAATGCTACAGAGCTCCCACTCACTTTCTTGTAAATACAGGCTTCTCCAAAAGTCTGTATAAAACCATATGCTTTGATCACACTATCAAAGCGTTTATTCCAACTCTGAGATGCTTGCACCAGTCCATAAATGGAACGCTGGAGCTTGCACACTTTGTTAGCACCTTTTGGATCAACAAAACCTTCCGGTTGCATCATATACAACTCTTCTTCTAGAAATCCATTCAAGAATGCAGTCTTGACATCCATTTGCCAAATTTCATAATCATGAAATGCAGCAATAGCTAACATGATTCGGACAGACTTAAGCATCGCTACGGGTGAGAAAGTCTCATCGTAGTCGACCCCTTGAACTTGTCGAAAGCCTTTCTCAACAAGTCGAGCTTTATAGACAGTTACATTACCATCAGCCTCAGTCTTCTTCTTAAAGATCCATTTATTCTCAATAGCTTGCCGATCATCGGGCAAGTCAACCAAAGTCCATACTTTGTTTTCGTACATGGATCCCATCTCAGATTTCATGGCCTCTAGCCATTTTGCGGAATCTGGGCTCATCATCGCTTCCTCATAGTTCGTAGGTCATCATGGTCAAGTAACATGACTTCCAGAATAGGACTACCGTACCACCCTGGTGCGGATCTTACTCTGGTAGACCTACGAGGTTCTATAGAAACTTGTTCTGAAGTTTCATGATCAATATCATTAGCTTCCTCACTGATTGGTGTAGTTGTCACAGGAACCGGTTCTTGTGATGAACTACTTTCCAATAAGGGAGTAGATCTGATTATCTCATCAAGTTCTACTTTCCTCCCACTCACTTCTTTCTCGAGAGAAACTCCTTCTCTAGAAAGGATCCGAATTTAGCAACGAAAATCTTGCCCTCAGATCTGTGATAGAAGGTGTACCCAATAGTCTCCTTTGGGTATCCTATGAAGACACATTTCTCCGATTTGGGTTCGAGCTTATCTGTTGAAGTTTCTTCACATAAGCATCGCAGCCCCAAACTTTAAGAAACGACAACTTTGGTTTCTTGCCAAACCACAGTTCATAAGGCGTCGTCTCAACGGATTTTGATGGTGCCCTATTTAATGTGAATGCGGCCGTCTCTAAAGCATAACCCCAAAACGATAGCGGTAGATCAGTAAGAGACATCATAGATCGTACCATATCAAGTAAAGTACGATTACGACGTTCGGACACACCATTTCGTTGTGGTGTTCCAGGTGGCGTGAGTTGCGAGACCATCCCGCATTGTTTCAAGTGTAGACCAAACTCGTAACTCAAATATTCTCCTCCACGATCAGATCGTAGAAACTTTATTTTCTTGTTACGATGATTTTCCACTTCACTCTGAAATTCTTTGAACTTTTCAAATGTTTCAGACTTGTGTTTCATTAAGTAGATATACCCATATCTCGCTTAAATCATCTGTGAAGGTGAGAAAATAACGATATCCGCCACGAGCCTCAACATTCATTGGACCACATACATCCGTATGTATGATTTCCAACAAATCTGTTGCTCTCTCCATAGTACCGGAGAACGGTGTTTTAGTCATCTTTCCCATAAGGCACGGTTCGCAAGTACCAAGTGATTCATAATCAAGTGATTCCAAAAGCCCATCAGTATGGAGTTTCTTCATGCGCTTTACACCGATATGACCTAAACGGCAAGTGCCACAAATAAGTTGCACTATCATTATCAACTCTGCATCTTTTGGTTTCAACACTATGAATATGTGTATCACTACTATCGAGATTCAATAAAATAGACCACTCTTCAAGGGTGCATGACCATAAAAGATATTACTCATATAAATAGAACAACCATTATTCTCTCGATTTAAATGAATAACCGTCTCGCATCAAACAAGATCCAGATATAATGTTCATGCTCAACGCTGGCACCAAATAACAATTATTTAGGTCTAAAACTAATCCCGATGGTAGATGTAGAGGCGCTGGGCCGAGGCGGCGGCGGGCGAGGGGAGGCGAAGCGGCGGAGGCGGCGCAAGACGGAGAATCGCCATGGCGGGCGGCGTCGGGTTCCGGCGGTGGCGGACGCCGACAAGGCCGGGCACGGCGGGTGGGCCGGCGGGAGGCTGCGGGCCTCATGGGCGGACAGCGGCAAGGCTGGAGCTGCTGGGCCCGATCTGATGGCCGCCAAGGGGTGGAGAGAGGAGAGAGAGGTGAGGTGGCAGCCGGCGATTGGAGGAGGGAGGCGGCGTCGCTGACGTGGCGTCTCGCTATTGGTCGGGCGGCGTGTCCGGCGGACACGTCCGGCGCGGACGGACGCGTCCGGCGGCGCGAGGAGGAAGACGCTAGGGTTAATCTGCGCGAAAATGGAGGGGGAGGCCCTATTTATAGGTAGAAGGAGCTAGGAGAGTCCAAATGAGGTGCGGTTTTCGGCCACGCGATCGTGATCGAACGACCGAGAGCATGGAAGAGACTTAGGTGGGCTTTGGGCCACTTTGGAAGGGGTGTTGGGCTGCACACAAAAGAGGCCTTTACGGTTACCCGGTTAACCGTTGGAGTATCAAACGACCTCCAAATGGCACGAAACTTGACAGGCGGTCTACCGGTGCTATACCAAGGCCGCTTGGCAAACCTCGGGCCATTCCGAGAAAGTTTAATACCCGCACACGAAAAGAGGTAAAGGGGGGCGCCGGGGAGCATAGGAGTGCCGGATTGCAAAACGGACAACGGGGAAAAAGCTCAGATGCATGAGACGAACATGTATGCAAAATGAAATGCACATGATGACATGATAAAATGCAACACGCAAGCAAATGACATGGCAACGACGGCGAATAACTGGAAGACACCTGGCGCATCGAATCCGGGGTGTTACAATTGCTTGCCGGGCACCTGGAGAATCCAGTGTTGTCCTAGGATATCCCGGAGTACCCGCGTGATAATCCTAAGGTCCGCCACCCTGGCTCAAAGGGAACTGAGATATTACATGCTAGAAACTTCCGTGTGCAGCCACAAGCTATTATGGGCTCTAGCATAGTTGAGTAAGTTGCATGACCTCTTCCAGTGGTAGGCTAGCAGATGTAGAGGGATGTAGGTTGGTACTGTCTACTCGGGGTTAGAGTTAATGCTTCTGAAAGACTGTGTCTCGGTCATCCGTTTCTCAAACACCCTATAGTGCGAGAAATTCAACGGAGGTGATCAAGTCTTGTGGGGAAAAGTGCGCAAACCTCTGCAGAGTGTATAATCTAATCATGGTTAGCCATGTCCCCGGTTATGGACATCTTGAGTATCTAGTACTTGGACTATCACATGTATCTCATCACTCTAATTTAAAATGATGGGTTGATAATTACTTTTAATTGGGTTTGAGTTGGAGGAACCTTCTCAATGATGTTTCAACTACCATGATAGTTAAATAAAATCTATTCCTTTGTTGTGGGAAAAAATTGGCTTTTCAAAACTATAACCATAGAGCTTTCCACCACCAAATATGCATGTAGTGATAGCATTATTCTGTTCTTGCTCTCTTGTGTTATATTGCCAACATATTCCATGTCTTGACCCGTTTTCGGGCTGCAACGTATTATGTTGCAGACTTTTCGAGACGAGGAGTAAGGTTCGTTAGGTCATTGCCGTGCAGCTTCGGCTATGCCGTTGGAGTTGATGGACTCACTTTATCTTCCAAGCCTTCATTGTTATCGTATTAGATGGCCTTAAGCCATATTTATTGTAATAAGTTCTCTTTTGAGACATTCGATGTAATAATGCGTGATTGCTACTCTGTTATAAATCCTTCAAGTACTGTGTGTGTCAGCATTACCGATCCAGGGATGACACTGTAGCACAGAGACTTGACCGTCTGAGTTCTTGTCGCTACACATTTTTTCAGGACTGAGATATAAGATACCCCTCTTCTTCGGAGTAGGTTTAGGCGGCGGTTCAGGAAGAGCCCAATCATCATAATTTTTCAATATGTTATTCAATAATTCTTCAGCTTGTTCAACAGTTCGTTCCCTGAAAACACAACCAGCACAACTATCTAGGAAGTCCCTAGAAGCATCGGTTAGTCCATTATAGAAGATATCAAGTATTTCATTTTTCTTAAGAGGATGATCAAGCAAAACATTCAGCAATTGGAGAAGCCTGCCCCAAGCTTGTGGGAGACTTTCTTCTTCAATTTGCAAAAAAGTTAAATATTTCCTGGAAGGTAGCTTGTTTCTTATGAGCAGGAAAATATTTTTTAGAGAAGTAATAAATCATATCATGGGGACTACACACACAACCAGGAGCAAGAGTATTGTACCAAGTCTTAGCATAACCCTTTAATGAGAACGGAAATAGTTTGAGAATATAATAGTAGCGAATTTTCTCATCATGAGCAAATAGGTTGGCTACGTCATTCAACTTGGTAAGGTGTGCCACAACAGTTTCAGTTTCATAACCATGGAAAGGATCAGATTCAACTAAAGTAACTAACTCTGGGTCGATATAGAATTCATAATCCTTATCATCAACAAAGATAGGTGAAGTAGCAAACTTAGGATCACATTTCATTCTAGCATTCAAAGATTTTTCTTTCAGTTTGCATAGTAACTTCTTAAGATCATCTCTATCATTGCAAGTAGACCGAAACGATTCTGCATCTACTACTATTACTCCACACACCGACCGCTATCCAGCATGCATCTAGAGTATCAAGTTCATAAGAACAAAGTAACACATTAGGCAAGATGACATGATGTAGAGGGATAAACTCAAGCAATATGATATAAACCCCATCTTCTTATCCTCAATGGCAACAATACAATACGTGCCTTGCTGCCCTAACATCGGGAAAGGACACCGCAAGATTGAACCCAATGCTAAGCACTTCTCCCATTGCAAGAAAGATCAATCTAGTAGGCCAAACCAAACTGATAATTCGAAGAGACTTGCAAAGATATTTAAATCATGCATAAGAGAATTCATAGAAGAATCAAATATTGTTCATAGGTAATCTTGATCATAAACCCACAATTCATCGGATCTCGGCCAACACATCACAAAAAGTATTACATCGAATAGATCTCCACGAAGACCGAGGAGAACTTTGTATTGAGATCCAATGAGAGAGAAGAAGCCATCTAGCTAATAACTATGGACCCGAAGGTCTGTGGTAAACTACTCACACATCATCGGAGAGGCAATGGTGTTGATGTAGAAGCCCCCCGTGATCAAATCCCCCTCCGGCAGATCACCGGAAAAGGCCCCAAGATGGGATCTCATGGGTACAGAAGGTTGCGACGGTGGAAAAGTTGTTTCGTGGCTCTCCCCGATGGTTTCAGGGTATAAGAGTATATATAGGCGAAAGAAGTAGGTCGGTGGAGCTACGAGGGGCCCACGAGGGTGGGGGGCGCGCCCTCCTGCCTCGTGGCTTCCTTGACCTCCACTCCAAGTCTCGTGGATTGCATTTGTTCCAAAAAAGATCCTCGCGAAGGTTTCATTCCGTTTGATATCCCTTTTCTGCGAAACACTGAAATAGGAAAAAACCCAGCAAATTGCACTGGGCCTTCGGTTAATAGGTTAGTCGCAAAAATAATATAAAAAGGTATATTACAGCCCATTAAACATCCAAAACAGATAATATAATAGCATGGAACAATAAAAATTATAGATACGTTGGAGACGTATCAAGCATCCCCAAGCTTCATTCATGCTCGTCCTCGAGTAGATAAATGATAAACAGAATTTTTTCTTGTGGAATGCTATCAAACATAATTTTTTAATGTAATTCTCTTTATTGTGGCATGAGTGTTTAGATCCGAAAGATTCTCGACAAGGTTTTAATATAGCCATAAAAATAGTAATACTTCAAGCATGCTAACCAAGCAATTATGTCCTATCAAAATAACATAGCCAAAGAAAGCTCATCCCTACAAAATCATATAGTTTGGCCATGCTTCATTTCCGTCAAACAAAATGCTTCCATCATGCACAACACCGATGACAAGCCGAGCAATTGGTTCATACTTTTTAACGCGCTTCAGCCTTTTCAACCCTTATGCAATACATGAGCGCAAGCCATGGATATAGCACTATAGGTGGAATAGCATATGATGATGGGGGTTATGTGAGAAGACAAAAAAGAAGAAAGTCTCACATTGACGCGACTAATCAACGGGCTATGGAGATGCCCATCAATTGATGTCAATGCGAGGAGTAGGGATTGTCGGCGTTCTGGGAACGGGGGTCCCCAGACTTGCCTGCCTGCGGCCTGCGGCGTGGCTCAAAGGAGGCCCAGCACAGCCCATCTTCATCAACGCAAGCTCAAGACCCTCGCGAGGGGCCAAGACTCGCGGGGCGGACGACATGGAGCCTCCTCAGGCACGGCCTCACCAGGCTGGCTCACGAGGAGGCGGAGAGATCAAGGCAGGGTACCTCCCGAGGTGCCCGTGACGCAAGCCATGACGACCAAGGGCGCCAGTCGGGCGCCAGCCCGCGCAGTGTCCTCCCCTTCCTCTTTGGTGCAAAGGGAGCAAGCGCAGGCGAGAGTATCAAGCAAAGGCATCCTGTCGGTGTCAAAACCGGCGGATCTCGGGTAGGGGGTCCCGAACTATGCGTCTAGGCGGATGGTAACATGAGACAAGGGACACAGTGTTTTTACCCAGGTTCGGGCCCTCTCGATGGAGGTAAAACCCTACGTCCTGCTTGATTAATATTGATGATGTGGGTAGTACAAGAGTAGATCTACCACGAGATCAAGGAGGCTAAACCCTAGAAGCTAGCCTATGGTATGATTGTTGTAATGTATGTTGTCCTATGGACTAAAACCCTCCGGTTTATATAGACACCGGAGAGGCTAGGGTTACGCAGAGTCGGTTACAATGGTAAGAGATCTACATATCCGTATCGCCAAGCTTGCCCTCCACGCCAAGGAAAGTACCTTCCGGACACGAGCCGGAGTCTTCAATCTTCTATCTTCGTAGTCTTGGAGTCCGGCGGATAATGATAGTCCGGCTGTCCGGACACCCCCTAGTCCAGGACTCCCTCAGTAGCCCCTGAACCAGTCTTGAATGACGATAAGTCCGGCGTGCATAATGTTTGGCGTTGCAAGGCGGGTTCCTCCCTTGAATAATCCAGAGAAGATGATGAACACCAGGATAGTGTCCGGCTCTGCAAAAATGATTTCCACGTTCCACCGTAGAGAGAATAAAACATATACACTGACTCAATCTGCTGACGTATTATGCGGCGTGAGATCACACCGCTACCAAGCCCTTGTTTGAATCGTTTTTATTATTCCACCTCAGCACGTTTAGCGAAGCGGTTTCCTTGGCACGTCTTGTCAAAGCAGAGATCGTGTCCCCTTTATTCCGGGATCCTCATCAATACGTGCGTGGGTAACCCAACCGTTCCCGTCGCCACGCCTCCTCTATCGAAGGGGGAATCCTAAACGGTCACGGAGACGGCCCATGGTATTTCTTCCCCTTTATAAGAGGACCAAGGCCTATCCTTGTTCTTCAATCTCGCATCGAATCTTTCCTCCGCTCCCAGTTCCAACACCCAGAGCTTCAGATTCGAGCGCTTCGGATCCTCAACAATGTCCGGCTCCGACCTCCAGGGCCGGTGGATGCCCTCCTCCGTCACGGAGGAGGACATATTGAAGTTGCGTGAGGCCAAGTACAGCCTCACGAAGTTTCAAGACAGGTTGCCTGCCCCTGTGGCAGGTTGTACCGAGCCCGGCGAATACGTCATTTTCGTATCTCACCTCCGTCGGGGATTAGGCTAACCGACGGATCCCTTCGTGAGAGGGCTCCTGTTCTACTACGGGCTGGACTTCCACGACTTGGCTCTGGAGTCCATCCTCCACATCTCCGCATTTATTATTGTCTGCGAAGCCTTCCTCCGCGTCATCCCCACTTCGCCTATGGCTGAAAACCTTTAAGGTGGAGCCAAGATGATCGGGGCGTCAGCGGAGTCTTGGCGGGCGACCATAAGCAAGAAGGTCGATGCCCGTGGCTCAAGGTTCCTTCAAGAGGAACTGGGATTGTGGCAGCAGGAGTGGTTTTACATCACTGCTCCAAGGGGCAGCAAGCAAAAGCCGCCGCCCTCATTCCGCCCGGGACCTCCACGGCAACTGATGTCGTGGGTCAACCAAGGGCTCAACTGGGGGCCGTCCGAAGACGTGCCTTCACTGCAGGGCCGGATTCGAGACCTCCAAACGAGGGAGATCGACCTGATCAAGGTGATGCAGGTTATGCTAATCAGGCATTTTCCACCCTGCAAACGTCGTCCTCTCCGTCTATGGGAGTACAATCCGGAGGGACCTCGTATTCTCCAACATTTTATGGGTGCGTCACCCACGGAGATGTACAAGCTGTTCTTCGGACCGCAGGTGGCGTGTCCGGATTTGGCCGAGGACGCAGGCCTAAGCCGCGATCGCAGGATACTCAGGTAAATAGCTCAGAGTCCGGACATTCTATTTGTATGCCTTTCAAAAGTTCGTCTCCTGACCCTTTGTTCTTTACAGGAATGGGTGGCGCGATCAAGGCTGATAAGGTGTCCGGCCCCCCTCCCAGAGACCGCACTGGAGCCCGTGCTGGTCAGAATGTTGGAGGTTGCGCCCACAGAGGGGGGTGACGGGGGAAATAAAGGAGCTAATACTTCGCCCAAAGGGGCGACTGAAGAGGAGGGAACCAAGGATCCCTCCCTTCATAGGGAGAAGAGGACCGCCTCCGAAGATCCGCAGGTCAAAGCCCCTAAGCGTGGGAAGAAATCCTCACCGGGGGGTCCAGCGTTCGGAGAGAATCCGGACGCGCATTCATCGCCGAAGGACCAGCCCTCCAACGAGCCGTGAGTATGAAAGAAGAAGTTAATAAGGAAGTACCTTCATTTGTGCTTCTGTAGGTAACCGAAATATTTATATTGCAGTTCGGATCTGCAGCCTTCTCAGACGAGTTCATCTTCGGGGGACCTTCTTCCGGAGATGATGGAGAGCGATACGCCTCCGTCTGCAGCGCCGCCAGATGAGGCAGGCGAGCCCGAAGTGTCGTCACGGAGGGCGTCCCCGAGTCCGGAGGGGCCAGAGAGTTCGGCACCCACCAGAGTCCGGCCGGGAGAACTGAAGGGTCTGCTTGAGAGGGCGTCCATTTCAGAAGATCACCGCGCGTTAATGCGTATGGTGGTTGGAAGGATTTCGTCCGCTGAAAGCGGATTGCGTAATGCCGCCATGAGCTTGCTGGCGGGATTTGAGGTATGCGAAAATGGCGCACCCCTTTGTCTTTTAACAGTTTTGCATATAAAAAATGCGCCCTGTATAGATAGTAGCCCCTGAGACTCGGTAGGTTGTCGGCAATGACAGCGTACTGAGGATCAAAATCTAATGAATTGAAGTCCGTCGTTCCTATGCAGGTGGCGGATGGTCCGGGGGCTAGCTGGACTAGTGAGTTTGCCGAGCTAGCTCGGCAACTTGACGTGGCAGATGAGGACATCGCACTTGTCAACAGGCGACTTGACGAGTCGCAAGGTAAAATAGTTCTCCGCAGCCGCTTTATTGAGTGGGTCAAAGCCCGCCTCTGATAAGTTATATGCCGTTTATACAGACAGTGCTGCTGCTGTGGAGAACCTTCGGGCCGAACTTGCTCTAGCTAAGGAGCAAGCCCGAAGGAATGACGCGGCTGCCTCAAGGGCGGCCGAGGAGTTGAAAGCCGAAAAGGCGGCGCACTGCCTAAGTAGGGCGGAGGTGGCCGAATTGGCCGCGAAAGTAAAGGATGCTACCGACCGCAATGAGGCTCTTGAAAAGGAGCGGTTATCGGAGCGGGAAGACCTGAAGAAGGCCACCGCCGAAGCCAAGGATGCCCGCTCTGCAATGCGGGCTATGAAGGAGGAGCTGCGCCAAGCCGGAGAAATCGCGGCTGGCAAGCCTTTTCTGATGCGTCGCTGGTTTATGGATGCCAAGTACGCTCAATTTGAGTGGCTGTGGAGTTCGGAGGATCCGTATATGGACTTGGCTGCGAGTGCGGCTGATGCCGTTAAGCACTTCCGGAGCCAGGGGGATCACGAGACGGAAGAGTTATATTGGTCTCAATTCCACAGTCCGGATCGCCCTCTTCCGCTGACGGACAGGTTGGCCGAATGGGCCGAACTAAATAGACTGTCCGGACTGGCCATGACTGACATCGTGGCCCATGTCTGGCCAGAGAGGTCCAAGGCGACGAGCTACTTCGGCCTACTGCAGCAATTCCTTGGGGCGGTGCCGCATATCAAGGAGATGAAGTGGTCGGCCTGCATCGAGGGCGCGCGGATGGCTCGCCCGTGAAGGCGCAGTGTCCGGAGATGGACGCCACCGCTGTTGCTGCCCAGGGTTCGGATGGAAACCGGCTTCCTGCCGAGCATTATTTCGGGGAAGTTATGCATGGCGCTCGTGTAATAGAGTCGCAGTGCTCAAAAAATGTAACGTTCAATTGAACGCATTATCTTGTATATCAATGATTATAGTATGAATGCTTTTTATACTTGTGCTTCCAAGTAGTAAAACTTCTCCTGTGCGGCCGTTTACATATACTTGTGTATAACCTGAAAGATGCAGTCTTCGGCTTCAGCCCCCTCGCACAAGGTGCTGGGGTGTTCGCAAAATAGCCCGTTTTCACACTTAATCCGACGTCTCGGTCCTGTTATAAGGAGGTGGTAGCGTAGCGAACGAGGCAATCCGGACTATAATGCTTTATCTCTTTCACTTAGCCAGTGGAGCTCGAGGGTGGGGCTACGATATAGCCCCTGGTGGCCCTGCACCTCTCCGATTTCGGGGTGCGTAAGTGCCTGACCAGGAAACGGTCCTTCGTCTAAGCGGGGAATTCTAAACATTCCAAATGTCGATCGAGTGGTTGACCAGTCTCTCGCTGCATCATGACAGTTTCGGCTTTCTCTCGAGGTGCTTTCGCCAAATTAACCGGGGCACAATCGCAGTAGTTCTCCTGGTGCCGCGTTAGCCGATGATACGGAACGTAAGGCAGCAAAACACAGGAGCCGGGCAAACCCAACATTTGACCAAAGACATGATTCGGATCTGATGCATATAATGCCTAACTCGAGACGCCGAACACTCCCGAAGGTGTTCGGACTTTATAATAATGGGCAGGATTATGCCCTAAGCCCCTAGTGTCCAGGTACGGGCGTGGTCTTCTGACCCGGCCGACGCCAAAGCGTCAGGCTCCGCTTTGGCTATAGGAAGGAGCCAAGGGAGAGTAACAACAAGAGACAGTAATAAAAAGGTCTACGCAGGGTCTTAATCTGAAAAGAATCCTTGCAACGGGTCCCTACTGCACGTCTGCGCCTGTGTCTCCGTTGCGCCGTTATCCTGGACGGGTACACACGTTGTTCATCTGTAGAGAGAGAGGAACGTTTAGTTGTAGGAACAGTTCATGCGAAAAATATGCAAAAGAAGAAATATAAATAATTAAAGCAAGGTTTATATGAAACCGCGGTGAGTTGTGCGCGCAGCCCCCTGTGAAAGGGTATGCGGCTAGGGAGCCCCTAGCCTGCTGAGTCCGGATTCGTCTATCCGAGTCCGGGGTCTTTAAGTGACCCTCGCACTGAAATGGCGCCATGTGGACCAGGCATTTTGAGTGTAAGAGACGCGTAATGCGGTATGGCGTTGAAGCGGACAAAAGCCTTTCGTCCCAACAGTGCTTGATATTCACTTTTAAATGGGGCGATATGGAAAATTAATTTTTCGCGTCGAAGGTTGTTCGGCGACCCGAACACGACTTCTAGTAATATCGAGCCTGTGCACTTGGCGTAAGGGCCTGGCGTCACTCCTTTGAAGGAAGTGCGGCTGTGTCGAATTTTGGTAGGGTCTATCCCCATCCTGCGGATTGTGTTTGAATATAGCAGGTTTAAGTCACTGCCTCCGTCCATTAGGACGTTTGTGAATTGTAATCCGTCTATTATCGGATTCAATATCAGGGGAGTCCGTCCCGCGTTTCGAACGCTTCTGGAATAGTCCAGGTGGTCGAAAGTGATTAGTTTTGATATCCAATCTCTACGGTCTGCTGGGTTGGACCGTGCGAAGCTCCTTTTAGAAAGTGCCGCACTATTTTTCCGTATCATCACATGAAGTGAGTTTACTGCTTTAACCCCTTGTGGGAAAGTCTTTTGTTTTCCGGTGCTCTGCTGGTGGGGTTTGTCCTCTTCGCTTGACGCGTCGAGCCCCTTGTGTTCGGCATTCAGTCGGCCGGACTGTTTAAAAATCCAACAATCCCTATGGGTGTGATTTGCAGGCCTTCCGGGGGTACTGTGGATTTGACATATCCGACCCAAAATCTTCTTTAAGTTGGACAATTCGTCACTGTCATCCTTTAGAGGCTGTGTTTTACTATTTGGCCGTGAGCTTTTAAATCCGGCGTTGACTGCCGTGCTCTTTGGGCTTTTCTCTTTATTCCAGCGCTGCTCTTTTCTGCGCCGTGATTTTCCGTTTCCATCTCTTATCTCGGATGTACTTGGGTCATTTGGTGCCGCTTCTTGCTAGCTGACTATCCTCTCCCGCACAGAAGCGGGTCATGAGGCTTGTTAATGCGGTCATTGTCCTCGGTTTCTCTTGACCGAGGTGTCTGGCGAGCCATTCGTCTCGGACATTGTGCTTGAAAGCTGCTAAGGCTTCGGCGTCCGGACAGTCGACTATTTGGTTCTTTTTGGTAAGGAACCTGTTCCAGAATTCCCGCGCTGACTCTCCGGGCTGTTGAGTTATATGACTTAAATCGTCTGCATCCGGAGGACGGACATAGGTCCCTTGAAAATTTGCTCTAAACGCTTCCTCGAGCTCTTCCCAACTTCCAACAGTGTTTTCTGGGAGGCTTTTGAGCCAATGACGGGCTGGCCCTTTGAGCTTGAGGGGTAGATATTTTATGGCGTGGAGATCGTCTCCTCTGGCCATATGTATATGCAATATATAGTCTTCTATCCAGACTCCAGGGTCTGTTGTTCCATCGTAGGCTTCTATGTTTATGGGTTTAAACCCTGCTGGGAATTCATGATCCAGCACCTCGTCGGTGAAACATAGTGGGTGTGCGGCGCCCCTGTACTTGTATGTGCCGCTATCGTCGGACACTTGACGTGTTGCTTTGCCTCTTGGGGCTTTCTTTTTGGGTCCGTAGATGGACCTGGCCGGGCCATTGGACGGTGGGGGCTCTATGGCCTCCTCGTCGAATTCTGGGAGCAGCTTACGCTTCGAGTAGCTCTTTGATTGGTGGCCATTGCCGTATTTATCTGCGGTTTTGAGTACTTTGCTCCATCTTATTCGGAGTGTGTCTTCCGCTGTTTTGAGCTTCCGCTTTTCCTTCTTCAGGATTCTTGCTGTAGCGATGAGCCTGCGCTTAAAAAGCTCTTGTTCAACGGGGTCCTCGGGCGCGACGAGTTCGTCGTCATTGAGGCTTGTCTCGTCTTTGGAGGGAGGTATATAGTTATGATCCTCAACCTCTTCGTCTGCCGCCCTTTCTTGAGGGCTTGATTCTGCATCCTCCTGCGCTTGGTATTGCTGGAGGGGGTTGTCTTCGGCACTCTCTGGGGTATTGTTATTTCCTGTGCCGGAATCTATATTCTTGCTGTGGCGGGATTTAGAGCGGCGCCGCTGACGCCGGCGTTTGGGCTGCTTCTTTAAAGAGTCTGCCTCCGCTTCTTCGCCATCCCTTCTTTTGGGGTATCCACCATGTATACGCGTTATATGACGAGGTGGCCTTCCAAAGGCCTCTCAGAGGCGCTGGTTCCTCGTCTCGCCTCAAAGATCGCCGTCCATAGCGTCGATGTCTTCGGAGTCGTAGTCTAGCATGTCTGTTAAATCATCGACAGTGGCTACAAAGTGGGTGGTGGGTGGGTTCTGAATTTCTTCGTCGTCCGAACTCCAACCATCCTGGCCGCAGCCCGACCAGGACTATTCTGATAGCGAGAGATGCTTCAGTGAATTCAGGATATCGCCGAAAGGCGAGTGCTGGAAGATGTCCGCGGCGGTGAATTCCATAACCGGCGCCCAATCCGGATTAGTTGTCTGGGGCGCGGGAGGCTCGGAGTCCGGCGGCTCGGAATCACGGGTTTCGCAGGGGACAAGATCAGTGTTCAGCTCCATCGCCGTGGATATTGAAGCCCCCAGGGCGGCGTCTACCCACCGGCCCTCGATATGGGCGATCAGCTCCCGGCTAACGGCCGGAGCGGATCCGAGTGCGGCCACCAAGGCACTGTCCGGCGGCAGAGCTAGATCGTGCCCATCGCCACAGTGCGGGCGCTGCTTGGTCAGGCTCGAGTCCGTCGAAGATCAAGTCTCCGCGGACATCAGCCGTGAAGTTTAAGCTTCCGAATCTGACCTGACGGCCAGGGACGTAACTTTCGATCTGCTCCAAATGGCCAAGAGAATTGGCCCGCAGTGCAAAGCCGCCGAATACAAAGATCTGTCCGGGGAGAAAAGTCTCACCCAGGACAGCGTTGTGGGTTGAAGATGCCATCGAGCCTATCGGTGACGACACAGAGGAACTCTCAATGGAAGCACCAATGTCGGTGTCAAAACCGGCGGATCTCGGGTAGGGGGTCCCGAACTGTGCATCTAGGCGGATGGTAACAGGAGATAAGGGACACAGTGTTTTTACCCAGGTTCGGGCCCTCTCGATGGAGGTAAAACCCTACGTCCTGCTTGATTAATATTGATGATGTGGGTAGTACAAGAGTAGATCTACCACGAGATCAAGGAGGCTAAACCCTAGAAGCTAGCCTATGGTATGATTGTTGTAATGTATGTTGTCCTACGGACTAAAACCCTCCGGTTTATATAGACACCGGAGAGGCTAGGGTTACACAGAGTCGGTTACAATGGTAGGAGATCTACATATCCGTATCGCCAAGCTTGCCCTCCACGCCAAGGAAAGTACCTTCCGGACACGAGCCGGAGTCTTCAATCTTCTATCTTCGTAGTCTTGGAGTCCGGCGGATAATGATAGTCCGGCTGTCCGGACACCCCCTAGTCCAGGACTCCCTCACATCCATTTCGGTGCAACAAGACCAAGACCAGCCCAACGGCTGGAAGGGAGTCATCGTGGAGCCCAAGCCGACGTCATCACCAGAGCCTTTGGCAGGCGAGGACCAACTTTAGTCAGGATAAGTGTACCTGATGTTCCCCTTCAAAATGGCCAATTGTTGGCGCCCTTCCCGCTCAATATTTGGGAAGAGGCCCAGGGCCTTCGCCTATAAATAGGACTAGCCACCCCTAGGGCAAAGGGGACGGGACGGATCCTCATCAAGAAACCAGTAGCTAGAGCGACTGAACCCCTCCTAGCAGTTCATCGCACCCGCCAAGAACAGACCCTCGCGAGGCTGTTCTTCCTTGTATTGTTCCTCATCAGCCCAAGAGGCAATCCACCACACCACACACTTGAGTAGGGTATTACACCACAATGGTGGCCTGAACCAGTATAAATCTTGTGTCTCTTGTGCTGTTCTGTTTAGTAGTTTAGGTCCCAGCGGTTCGGCGAGGAGCGAGACGGTAGAGGGTTGGATCTCTGCGCGCACCCCAGTGTTTGAACCTCAAGGGTCTGCCGGAACTCGAAATCCAACATTTGGCGTGCCAGGTAGGGGTGCACCGGAATCTGCCTTCCGTCGCCTCGTTCTTCCCCGACCACCGCAACCATGTCTGACGCTCGTCGGGCCCGCGCCGAGCGCTGAGCCGCCCTCGCCTCCCATGTCACCCAGACGGCTCCCGTCGGCGGGCGCCCTCGTCGTTCCCCGTCACCTACCATCAACGCCGCCACCGGCCCGACGGGGAACGAGCAGCAAGCATCGTCCCAGCACCCGTCCATGAGGCGGGACGGCCGCACCACCACGCCTTCGCTCACCCCCGCTGGTTCTTCGTCACGCGCGCCCCGCGCGGCCATGGAGGCCCGAGCTGCACTCATCGCGGCAAATGAGCTCCTGCGCTACCGCCCCATCGACGACGTCTACAAAGAATGGCTCGACTGAGTCGCCGAGCTCGTCCGCTGCTGAGGCGCCTCAAGACTGTCTGTCTCGGCCGCACCGCACCCGCCTTGTGGGCGAACTCTGAGGCGCCTCAGCCGCCCCCTCCTCAAGAAGGCGCCCGTGCCCCAACGCGCGTGGCCCCTGGGCGGAACCCGCTCCGCCAGGCGCCAGCGCAGCAAGAGCAGAGCTGTCAAGATGGCCCTCGCCCACGAGAAGCTGCTGGCGCTCCCGCTCCAAAGACGCGTCAAAACCTGCCTTTGCCCCGGCCAGCGCGCATGGAGACCCGCAAGACCAAGCTCTCCGTCATCCAAGGCCCCCCAGCCACGGCGGGGCTGCCGCGCTTTCACCCCGAAAGGCGCAAGGCGTGGTCTGGCCCGTCAAGTTCAAGCCAGACCTGCCTCCTCGCTACGGCGGCACAGCTGACCCTACGGAGTTCCTCCAACTCTACGAGTTGGGCATCGAGGCTGCCAACGGGGATGAAAAGGTCATGGCGAACTGGTTTCCCATGGCGCTCAAGGACGGAGCCCGCACCTGGCTCCTGAATCTGGCCCCAGGCACGATCTCTTCCTGGGCCGAGATGCGCACCCGCTTCATCGCCAAGTTCCAGGGTACTCGCGACCGGCCACCCGCCGTGAGCGACATGCGCCGAATCAAGCAGCAGCCAGGGGAAACCCTGCAAAAGTACATCCAACGCTTCAACAACGCACGCCTCAAGATCCCCAGGGTAACGGAGGAGGCCATCATCTCTGCCTTCTCCGACGGCGTGCGTGATGTCAAGATGAAGGAGGAGTTGGCGATGCATGAAGATCTGTGCACCTCCTTGGAGCTGTTCAACTTGGCGACCAAGTGCGCCAGGGCAGAGGAGGGACGCCTCTCCCTCCTCGAGCTGCCTACCGTGGACCCCTAAGAAAAGAAGTCCAAGGCCAAGGACGTGAAGCGCAAGGGGGCTGCCGTACTCGCGGTCGAGCCAGACACCAAGCAAGGCAGAGATTAGCCTGAGTCCTCCAAGGGCAGTCGGTACTACGTGTACCACGACCTCCACACCCACAACACCAATGAATGCCAAGAGCTCCGGGCCGTGCGCGAAGGAAGGGTCGGCAGACGCCCCGAGCGCAGCGACCGGGGCTACGGCCGAGGAGGAGGAAGGAATGCAGGACGCTGGGAAGACCGCGGCCCGCGCCAATGGTGGCGCGACCAACCTTGCGAGGACCGCTGGCAAGACCCGCCTCGCGAGGGAGGCTAGAGGGATCAGCCTCGCGAGGATCGCCCGCAAGGGAACGCAGGCCTCCCTCCGCTGCCGCCACAGCCAAGGAGAAATGAGGACCGTCATCAGGACGAGGGGGCTGGGGGCTTCCAGGAACCGCGTGCGATCACCTGCATCCTGGGCGGAGCTCAAGCCCCAGCCTCTCAGCGCATATTCAAGCAGTTCATCCGCAAAGTGAATGCAGTCCTCCCCAAGCTCGAGGCCACGTGCCCTCTTAGGTGGTCGGCGTGCGCCATCACGTTCAGCTCAGTGGATCAGCTCAAGTGCGCGGCCACAGCCGGAGTTCTCCCGATGCTTTGTTCCCCAATCATCAGCAACGTGCTAGTCACCAAGACCCTCATCGACGGCGGGGCAGGGCTCAACGTCCTGTCCATGGAAACATTCAACAATCTTCAAGTGCCTTACGATCGACCACCAACCAAGCCCTTCTCCGGAGTCACCGACGGCTCCACGATCCCGATCGGGCAGGTCCGCCTTCCTGTCACCTTCGGGCTCGTGACAACTACTACACCGAGCTCATCGACTTCGACGTCGCCCACATTCGCTTTGCCGTACAACGCCATCCTCGGGTACCCGGCGCTGGCCAAGTTCATGGTCGTAACCCACCACGGCTACAACGTCCTCAAGATGCCAGGAAGCGGCGGGGTCATCACGGTGCCCTGCGAAGAGAGAGACGCAGTGTGCTCCCTGGAGCGAGCCTTTCAGGCTGCATCACTAGAAGACCCAGACTACAGCAGCAGAAGGCCTCCCAAGGCCGCACCCAAGAAGAAGAAGACATCGACCGGCCCGGCTCCTCAGGGCCTGTGCCTGGCTAGGGGGAGCCTCCTTCCATCGCATAGGGAAGCGCGCCCAGCGCCCTCCTCAGGCCAGGCTCGGGGGCTCTCCCCTGGAGGGCCGCCGACCTCGCCAAGGTGATAAGGGAGGCGCTTGGGCACCACGTGGAGGCGTGCTTCGAAGCACGTTTCCCTCAAGAAGGAGCAAGGCAAGGAGGGCCAAACCCTCAGGAGTTCGTCAGCAAGGCCATTCAGGAGCTACAAGAGTCAAGGGTCATGAGGGGCAGCCGCCACTGGCTGTGGCCCCCATCCAGGCGAGGATGGTGGGCTGCGCGTCTGCATCGACATACCAGGGCTCAACCGAGCCGCGTCTCAAGAGCGCCTCTAGCCCTCGCGAGTGGGACGTTGCGAGGGTCCGCCCCACATCTACGTGCGCATGCCTTACGGCCTGCCTAACGCGGTTGCTGCGCATCAGCATCTCATGAGGGCCATCCTGGAGGCTCAAGAGGTCAGGCACACCGCAGCCCTGGCGGAGATGGAGATGGCCCACGAGGAGCCGCCAGCGCCTCCGGATCCTCCCGAGGCCCCCGGGCCTGGGGGCTCATTAGGATCGGCTCCCGCAGCCCACCAAGTCTGCTACACCAACACCCCTTCATCCCCAACATCACCAGGTGACATCTTTAAGTTTCGTTTCCGGCTGGGAGCGCCTCCAGGGCCGCATTATTCCCAGGCCGCGTGGGTCCATCCCTGCGGCATGTATCCCTTTTATTTCATGTCACTAGCTTATCCTGTTGGGGGCACCCCTCGGGCTGCATCATCCCCAAGCCGCTCGGGCCTGTCCCAGCGGCATGTATCCTTCTTGCGTTTTTCTTAGGATTATGCTTTCGCTCCACCATGCTTGTTATTTGGTGCCTTTTCCGGGGTGACGGAAGCTTGCACGTTAAAGGGGGGGGGGTGCCTGAGCATCGTGACTCAGGGCTCCTACCGGCTCTCCGGCCCTCACCCTCTGGTCTTGCCCATGGCATCGCTGACACAGCTTGCCAAATGACGGCCGAGACCAGCACGAGAGCTGGGACCCGAGGACGAGAGTTGCTACATCTAACCCGACTTGCAGCGTTAAAGGGGGTGCACGAGCATCGCGACTCGGGGCTCCTACCGGCTCTCCGGCCCTCACCCTCTGGTCTTGTCCATGGCATCGCGACCTGGCTTGCCAGCGACGGCTGAGACCAGCCCGAGAGCCGGGACCCGAAGACGTAGAGCACCGGCATCTGGCCAAATTTGCAGGAACACACTCGAAGATAAGGCCTGGATCCAGGCGCAACCCGCCTTGAGGTAGGGCCCCGTGAGCCCCGCGCTGGTTCACGGGTACCCCAACACACTCCGCGAGGCCTCCCGCGCCTCTCCGAAGCAACTAACGGCAGAACTAACGATCGCCACGGCGAGCTCTCGTTCCTTTTGTGATGAACCTGCAGGGTCCCTCCAAGGAGCACGCAACGACCTCGCCATGCAATCTCTCACCGGCCAAGGCACGGACCTAGAGCCGCACCAGGAAGCATTGTCCTGACCCTCGAGATAAGTCACCCTCCGGACACACTAGTTGTCGCAACACCGTCCCCACACTCAATGCAACCCCGTGTTAGCAACGTCGCTCTCCTTTCTCACCGAATGATGGCTGCTTGAGCGCCAAGGGGGACCCCCTGAGCATCGCGACTCAGGGCTCTTCTGGGACCTCGGGCCGCTCACCTCCTGGCCTTGACCACGGCATCGCGACCTGGCATACCAGCGACGGCTGAAGCCGCCTTGGGACTGGGACCTGTCAGCGCAGAGCATCAGGCCCTCATGAGGACTGAAAGGAGGAAACTAAGCTAGAACGGAGTGAGCATCTCGCACTGCTTCATAAAAAGGATTATATTGCCAGACGGAGGTACAAACATCTTACAAGCCCCCGTGGGGTATATTCTTGGCCTCTCGCAGGAACAAAAGGTGCGCATCCTAAGGAGTCCTAACTACAGGGGGCATCGCGGCGGATGCCATCATCAACGGTGGGCCGCCCGGTCCGGCGCCAACCTCATCCAGATCAGGGGCGGCGACGACCTGACGAGCCCGCCCTGCTCCGGGAACGACGCATGCTCGGGGGCTCATAGCTGTCGTCGCTCATCTCCAGCGTCGCGAAGAGCTCGGCGGAGTAGCTGGATCCTTGGCGCCTTCGTCGCCCGAGGAGCGGCCAAGGGGGCGGTCGGCCGGCCTCTGTCTCGCCGCAGCAGGATCCCGACTACCTCTCCCGGGGCAGCACTCCAGCCGACGACCCTCCACGTCGAAGAACTTGAAGGACATCACCGAAGCACCGTCGTACTCCAGGAGGATCGTGAGGGCGCCCCTCGTCCTGCAGACCCGGGCGACCTCGCCCCAACCTCGAGTCATGAAGACCTCGCCCGGGGCAACTACCGCGACCTCTGCCTCGGCCGCGAGGGTGCCGCAGCCGGCGTGCTGCAGCCAAAGTCCCAGGGGTTCCCCCTGCCAGACGATGGAGGCGAAGAAAGAAGGAAGACGAATCCAAGATTTAGGAGGCATGGCGGCGTGAAGCACGAACTCCCGGCAGGAGCCCTCGGCGTGGACTCCAGGGGGGAAGACGCACACCTTCGTGACCCGCCGGCATCGCCGGTGGCGCCACTCGTGGCGTTCGGCGTCAACTCCTTTAGAGCCACCAATGCGCGCGTACAAGGGAAGAGGGAACCCTGGTGGCGGCCGCTTGCACCAGGGCCTGGACGCCTCCTAGCGAGCGCTCTCGCCCTAACGCCAGAGGGCAAGCCGCTTCTTTGGGGGGAGCGGGTCAGGATCCTCTTGAGGAGCCTTTCCCTTCTCTTCCGCGGAGAACCGGCGGATCAGAGCCATGGCAACTAGACGAAGCGAGGAGGATGAGAAGTAGAAGGATAGACTGGAAGGGCGCGCGCCGTTTCGTACATATAGCCGGCGAAGGCCAACCGTCGGCCTCCACGACCTCCGGTAATCATGACCGGCTCTGCATGCAGGGACTCGTCGAATCCGGGTGGTTACCGAGGCATCATGGGGAAGCAGTGCCGCCCACGTCCAATCAACCGCCATGCGGCGCCCAAGGCCGCAGGCTGTTAGGGCCCATGACGCTCAGACTTGCCCTTTCGCCTCTGCTCGGCCAAGTTCGGGCGCACCATGGGCCGGGGAGCTCTTGTCGGCGTTAAGGAGCAGGGGTCCCGTGACTTGCACGCCACGGCCTGCGGCGTGGCTCAAAGGAGGCCCAGCACAGCCCATCTTCATCAACGCAAGCTCAAGACCCTCGCGAGGGGCCAAGCCTCGCGGGGCGGACGACATGGAGCCTCCTTAGGCATGGCCTCACCAGGCTGGCTAGCGAGGAGGCGGAGAGATCAAGGTGGGGTACCTTCCGAGGTGCCCGTGACGCAAGCCATGACGACCAAGGGCGCCAGTCGGGCACCAGCCCGCGCAGTGTCCTCCCCTTCCTCTTTGGTGCAAAGGGAGCAAGCGCAGGCGAGAGTATCAAGCAAAGGCATCCATTTCGGTGCAACAAGACCAAGACCAGCCGAGCAGTGGAAGAATCATCGTGGAGCCCAAGCCGACGTCATCACCAGAGCCTTTGGCAGGCGAGGACCAACTTTAGTCAGGATAAGTGTACCCGCTGTTCCCCTTCAAAATGGCCAATTGTTGGCGGCCTTCCCGCTCAATACTTGGGAAGAGGCCCAGGGCCTTCGCCTATAAATAGGACTAGCCACCCCCAGGGCAAAGGGGACGGGCCGGATCCTCATCAAGAAACCAGTAGCTAGAGCGACTGAAACCCTCATAGCAGTTCATCACACCCGCCAAGAACAGACCCTCGCGAGGCTGTTCTTCCTTGTATTGTTCCTCATCAGCCCAAGAGGAAATCCACCACACCACACACTGGAGTAGGGTATTACACCACAATGGTGGCCTGAACCAGTATAAATCTTGTGTCTCTTGTGCTGTTCTGTTTAGTAGTTTAGGTCCCAGCGGTTCGGCGAGGAGCGAGACGATAGAGGGTTGGATCTCCGCATGCACCCCAGTGTTCGAACCTCAAGGGTCTGCCGGAACCCGAAATCCGACAGGAATTGCCATGCAACGGATGCACTAGAGCTATAAATATATGAAATCACATCGAAAGAAACTAAGTGGGTGTGCATCCAACTTGCTTGCTCACAAAGACCTAGGGCATTTTGAGGAAGCCCATCATTGGAATATACAAGCCAAGTTCTATTATGAAAAATTCCCACTAGTATATGAAAGTGACAAAATAAGAAACTCTCTATCATGAAGATCATGGTGCTATTTTGAAGCACAACTATGGAAAAAGGATAGTAACATTGTCCCTTCTCTCTTTTTCTCTCATTTTTTTGTTTGGGCTTCTTTGGCCTCTTTTTTATTTGGGCTTCTTTTGCCTTTTTTAATTTATTTTTCGTCCGGAGTCTCATCCCGACTTGTGGGGGAATCACCATCATCCTTTCCTCACATGGGACAATGCTCTAATAATGATGATCATCACACTTTTATTTATCCTTAACTCAAGAATTACAACTCAATACTAGAACAAAAATATGACTCTATGTGAATGCCTCTGGCGGTGTACCGGGATATGCGATGAATCAAGAGCGACATGTATGAAAGAATTATAAAGGTGGCTTTGCCACAAATACGATGTCAACTACATGATCATGCAAAGCAATATGACAATGATGGAGCATGTCATCATAAACGGAATGGTGGAAAGTTGCATGGCAATATATCTCGGAATGGCTATGGAAATGCCATAATAGGTAGGTATGGTGGCTGTTTTGAGGAAGATATAAGGAGGCTTATGTGTGATAGAGCGTATCGTATCACAGGATTTGGATGCACTGGTGAAGTTTGCAACAACTCTCGAGGTGAGAAAGGGCAATGCACGGTACCGTAGAGGCTAGCAAATTGCCGAAAGGTAAGAGTGTGTATAATCCATGGACTCACATTAGTCATAAAGAACTCATATACTTATTGCAAAAGTTTATTAGCCCTCGAAGCAAAGTACTACTACGCATGCCCCTAGAGGGATAGATTGGTAGGAAGAGACCATCGCTCGTCTCCGACCGCCACTCATAAGGAAAGCAATCAAAGAACACCCCATGCTTCAAATTTGTCACACAATGTTTACCATACGTGCATGCTACGGGACCTGCAATCCTTAACACAAGTATTCATCAATTCCACAATTACCCAACTAGCATGACTCTACATTAACACCTTTATATCTCAAAACAACTATCAACTATCATAGTATTCAATGTACTCTATATGAAAGTTTTTATGATACCCATCTTGGATGCCTATCATATTAGGACTAATTTTATAGCCAAAGCAAATTACAATGCTGTTCTAAAAGACTCTCAAAATAATATAAGTGAAGCATGAGAGATCAATAATTTCTATAAAATAAAACCACCATCGTGCTCTACAAGATATAAGTGAAGCACTAGAGCAAAATTATCTAGCTCAAAAGATATAAGTGAAGCACATAGAGTATTCTAATAAATTATGATTCATGTGTGTCTCTCCCAAAAGGTGTGTACAGCAAGTATGATTGTGGTAAACTAAAAGGCAAAGACTCAAATCATACAATACGCTCCAAGCAAAACACATATCATCTGGTGAATAAAAATATAGCCTCAAGTAAAGTTACCGATAGACGAAGACGAAAGAGGGGATGCCTTCCGGGGCATCCCCAAGCTTAGGCTTTTGGTTGTCCTTGAATTTTACCTTGGGGTGCCTTGGGAATCCCCAAGTTTAGGCTCTTGCCACTCCTTATTCCATAATCCATCAAATCTTTACCCAAAACTTGAAAACTTCACAACACAAAACTCAACAGAAAATCTTATGAGCTTCGTTAGTATAAGAAAACAAATATCCAAAATAAGGTACTGTAATGGACTCATTATTTATTTAAATGTTGTTAAACCTACTGTATTCCAACTTCTCTATGGTTCATACCCCCCGATACTAGCCATAGATTCATCAAAATAAGCAGACAACACACGAAAAACAGAATCTGTCAAGAACAGAACAGTCTGTAGCAATCTGATTTGTTCGAATACTTCTGGAACTCCAAAAATTCTGAAATAAATTGGTGGACGTGGTTAATTTGTATATTAATCATATGAAAAAATAATCAACCTAAAAGAACTCTCCAGTAAAAAATGGCATCTAATCTCGTGAGCGCTAAAGTTTCTGTTTTTTACAGCAAGATCATAAAGACTTCACCCAAGTCTTCCGAAAGGTTCTACTTGGCAAAAACACTAATTAAAACATAAAACACATCTAAACAGAGGCTAGATGAATTATTTATTACTAAAAATCAACAAAAATCAAGGAACACAAATAAAATTGGGTTGCCTCCCAACAAGCGCTATCGTTTAACGCCCCTAGCTAGGCATTGATAATTTTAATGATGCTCACATGAAAGACAAGAATTGAAGCACAAAGAGAGCATCATATAGCATATGAAAAACACATCTAAGTGTAACATACTTCCTATGCATAGGAATCTTATAGGCAAATAAATTATCAAGACAAGCAAAAACTAGCATATGCAAGAAAGAAGTGAGAAACAATAACAATGTCAACATAACGAGAGGTAATTTAGCAACATGAAAATTTATACAACCATATTTTCCTCTCTCATAATAATTACATGTGGGATCATATTAAAATTCAACAATATAGCTCTCACAAAATTTTTCTCTACATGATCCACATGCATGCAAAGTTGACACTCTTCCAAAATAGTGGGAATATCATTAACTAAAGTCATGACCTCTCCAAACCCACTTTTATAAAAAAATTCATAAGGTTGAACATTATCCAAATATGTGGGATCCAAAGTTTACACTCTTCCAAACCCACTTTTATTATTATTGCAAACATTATTATCAATCTCATATTCATCATGGGGCTTAAATAAATTTTCAAGAATGTAAGAAGAATCACCCCAATCATGATCATTGCAACAAATAGTGGACATAGCAAAACTAGCATCCCCAATCTTAGGGTTTTGCATATCATTAGCACAATTTACATCAACAGAACTTATAATAAAATCATTGCAATCATGCTTTTTATTCAAAGGTCTATCATGAATCACTTCATAAATTTCTTCTTTCAACACTTCATCACAATTTCAGATTCATGAATTTCAAGCAAAACCTCATAAAGATAATCTAGTGCACTCAACTCACTAGCAATTGGTTCTTCATAATTGGATCTCTTAAAGAGATTAGCAAGTGGATGAGGATCCATAAACATTTAGCAAGCGAAGATGCAAGCAAAAAGAAGGTACACGATAACACAAACAAACAAAAGATCGAACGGAAGAAGGGGGAAGAAAACGGCAAGGGTGAAGTGGGGGAGAGGAAAACGAGAGGCAAATGGCAAATAATGTAATGCGAGGGATAAGAGTTTGTGATGGGTACTTGGTGTGTTTGACTTGGCGTAGATCTCCCCAGCAACGGCGCCAGAAATCCTTCTTGCTACCTCTTGAGCATGCGTTTGTTTTCCCTTGAATAGGAAAGGGTGATGCAGCAAAGTAGCGTAAGTATTTCCCTCTGTTTTTGAGAACCAAGGTATCAATCCAGTAGGAGACTACACGCAAGTCGCCTAGTACCTGCACAAACAATCAGGAACCTTGCAACCAACGCGATAAAGGGGTTGTCAATCCCTTCACGGCCACTTGCAAAAGTGAGATCTGATAAAGATAATAAGATAAATATTTTTGGTATTTTTGTTGTATAGATTGAAAGTAAAGATTGCAAAATAAATAGTAAACTAGAATTGTAGATTGGAAACTTATATGATGTAAAGTAGACCCGGGGGCCATAGGTTCCACTAGTGGCTTCTCTCAAGATAGCATACATATTACGGTGGGTGAACAAATTACTGTCGAGCAATTGATAGAAAAGCGGATAGTTATGAGAATATGTAGGCATGATCATGAACATAGGCATCACATCCGTGACAAGTAGACCGAAACGATTCTGCATCTACTACTATTACTCCACACATCGACCGCTATCCAGCATGCATCTAGAGTATTAAGTTCATAAGAACAGAGTAACACATTAGGCAAGATGACATGATGTAGAGGGATAAACTCAAGCAATATGATATAAACCCCATCTTTTTATCCTCAATGGCAACAATACAATACGTGCCTTGCTGCCCCTGCTGTCACTGGGAAAGGACACCGCAAGATTGAACCCAAAGCTAAGCACTTCTCCCATTGCAAGAAAGATGAATCTAGTAGGCCAAACCAAACTGATAATTCGAAGAGACTTGCAAAGATATTTAAATCATGCATAAGAGAATTCATAGAAGAATCAAATATTGTTCATAGATAATCTTGATCATAAACCCACAATTCATCGGATCTAGGCCAACACATCGCAAAAAGTATTACATCGAATAGATCTCCAAGAAGATCGTGGAGAACTTTGTATTGAGATCCAATGAGAGAGAAGAAACCATCTAGCTAATAACTATGGACCCGAAGGTCTGTGGTAAACTACTCACACATCATCGGAGAGGCTATGGTGTTGATGTAGAAGCCCTCCGTGATCGAATCCCCCTCCGGCAGATCGCCAGAAAAAGCCCCAAGATGGGATCTGATGGGTACAGAAGGTTGCGACGGTGGAAAAGTTGTTTCGTGGCTCTCCCCGATGGTTTCAGGGTATAAGAGTATATATAGGCGAAAGAAGTAGGTCGGTGGAGCTACGAGGGGCCCATGAGGGTGGGGGCGCACTCTCCTGCCTTGTGGCCGGCTCGTGGCTTCCTTGACCTCCACTCCAAGTCTCGTGGATTGCATTTGTTCCAAAAAAGATCCTCGCGAAGGTTTCATTCCGTTTGATATCCCTTTTCTGCGAAACACTGAAATAGGAAAAAAACAGCAAATTGCACTGGGCCTTCGGTTAATAGGTTAGCCCCAAAAATAATATAAAAAGGTATATTAAAGTCCATTAAACATCCAAAACAGATAATATAATAGCATGGAACAATAAAAAAATTATAGATATGTTGGAGACGTATCAAGCATCCCCAAGCTTCATTCATGCTCGTCCTCGAGTAGGTAAATGATAAAACATAATTTTTTCTTGTGGGATGCTACCAAACATAATTTGTTAATGTAATTCTCTTTATTGTGGCATGAGTGTTTAGATCCGAAAGATTCTAGACAAGGTTTTAATATTGCATAAAAATAGCCAATTGCACTGGGCCTTCAGTTAATAGGTTAGTCCAAAAATAATATAAAAAGGTATACAAAATCCATTAAGCCTCCAAAACAGATAATATAATAGCATGTAACAATCAAAAATTATAGATACGTTGGAGACGTATCAGGCAGTTCCTTAGCTCCCCTCGTTTTAGAGGGAAATATCTTAGTCTTACTATCCTTTAGATTCTTCATTGTGATAAATTGATAATAATCCCAAGTGACTCAAAAAATATAGCTATGCTCCCCGGCAACGACGCCAGAAAAAGGTCTTGATAACCCACATGTATAGGGGATCGCAATAGTTTTCGAGGGTAGAGTATTCAACCCAAATTTATTGATTTGACACAAAGGGAGCCAAAGAATATTTGCAAGTATTAGCAGCTGAGTTGTCAATTCAACGACACCTGGAGATTAATTATCTGGAGCAAAGTGATCAGTAGCAAAGTAGTATGATAGTTTTGATAGTAGTAGCAACAACAATAGTAACGGTAATAGTGATAGCAATGATTTTTGTGGCAAGTGTAACAATAACAATAGCAGTAGTAACTTAGCAAGAACAATATAAGAGATATTCGTAGGCATTGGATCAATGGATTCATTGGATGATATTCATCATATAACAATCATAACCTAGGGCGATACAACACTAGCTCCAGCTCATAAATACAATGTAGGCATGTATTCCGTAAATAGTCATACGTGCTTATGGAAAGAACTTGCATGGCATCTTTTGTCCCACCCTCCCATGGCAGCGGGGTCCATATGGAAACTAAGGTATATTAAGGCCTTCTTTTAATAGAGAACCGGAACAAAGCATTAACACATAGTGAATACATGAACTCCTCAAACTACGGTCATCACCGGAAAGTATCTCGAATACTGTCACTTCGGGGTTTACGGATCATAACACCTAATAGGTGAATGTAACTTGCAAGATCGGATCTAGAACATAGATATAATGGTGATAACATAAACGGTTCAGATCTGAAATCATGGCACCCAGGCCCAAAGTGAAAGCATTAAGAAGCCCTAACAAAACTAACTCGATTACATGATGAATCTCATCCAACTCCTCACCGACCAGCGAGCCTACGAAGGAATTACTCACTCATAGTGGGGAGCATCATGGAATCGGTGATGAAGGAGGGTTGGTAATTGAGGGAGTCCTGGATTAGGGGGTGTTCGGGTAGCCGGACTATACCTTCAGCCGGACTCCAGGACTATGAAGATACAAGATTGAAGACTTCGTCCCGTGTCCGGATGGGACATTCCTTGGCGTGGAAGGCAAGCTTGGCGATGCGGATATTCAAGATCTCCTACCATTGTAACCAACTCTGTGTAACCCTAACCCTATCCGGTGTCTATATAAACCGGAGGGTTCTAGTCTGTAGGACAACTCCATCATACAACAATCATACCATAGGCTAGCTTCTAGGGTTTAGCCTCCTTGATCTCGTGGTAGATCTACTCTTGTACTACCCATATCATCAATATTAATCAAGCGGGAGTAGGGTTTTACCTCCATCGAGAGGGCGAACACAGGTAAAAACATCGTGTCCCTTGTCTCCTGTTACCATCCGGCCTAGACGCATAGTTCGGGACCCCCTACCCGAGATCCGCCGGTTTTGACACTGACATTGGTGCTTTCATTGAGAGTTCCTCTGTGTTGTCACTTTTGGGCTTGATGGCTCCTTTGATCATCTATAACGATGAAGTCCAGGGAGAGACTTTTTGCCCCGGACAGATCTTCGTCTTTGGCGGCTTCGCACCGCGGGACAATTCTCTTAGCCACCTGGAGCAGATCGAAAGCTACGCCCCTGGCCATCAGGTCAGGTTTGGAAGCTTAAACTACACGGCTGACATCCGCGGGGATTTGATCTTCGACGGATTCGAGCCACAGCTGAGCGCGCCGCACTGTTTCGAGAGGCACGATCTAGCTCTGCCGTCGAACGGTGCCCTGGAGGCCGCACAAGCACCGGTTCCAACCCTTTATTCGGAGCCTATTGCGCCAATCAAGGATGAGCGGTTGGACGTCACCTCGGGGGCTATGATCTTAAAGGCGATCGAGCCAAACGTCAGCCCTGCGTTCTACACGGCCCGTGACTCCGAGGAGCCGGATTCCTCTCCGAACTCCAAACCCCCCGCGCCCCTGCCGATCGAATCCGATTGGGCGACGATAATGGAGTTCACCGCCGCGGACATCTTTCAGCACCCGCCTTTCGGTGACATCCTGAATTCTCTAAAGTCTCTCTCTTTATCAGGAGAGCCCTGGCCGGACTACGGTCAGCAAGGATGGGATACAGACGATGAAGAAATTCAAGGCCCACCCACCACCCACTTGGTAGCCACTGTCGACAATTTAAGCAGCGTGCTCAACCCGACTCGCAGAGATCGACAGCATGGACGACGATGCAGGAGATACAGATGAGCCAACGCCCATAGGGCATTGGACAGCCACCCCATCTCACGATATGTACATGGTGGATACCCCTAAAGGAAACGACAATGAGGAAAAAGGGGATGGAACAGGGGACCGATCCCTTGAAAAGCAATCAAAGCGTTGGCGTAAACGCCGACCCAAGCCCCACCTCGATAAAGACCCAGCCATAGAGCAGGATGAGCGGTGAGCGGCGAAGCGGGCCTTAGAGCAACCGTCCGAACAGGCAACACGGATAGAGAAACCGAACATCCCTCCCCCGGCAAAAATGGCACTCCGGACGACCTTACACCAGATAAACCCACGAAGCAGAAGAATCTCCACAAGAGGCTCGTTGCAACAGCACGAAGCCTGAAAAAGCAGAAGCGAAAGCTAAAAATGGCGGAAGATGCACTCAGGATCAGATGGAGCAAAGTAATCAACACCGCAGATAAATACGGTGACAGTCGCCGCACTAAAAGCTATCCGAAGAGAAAGCTACTGCCCGAATTCGACGAAGAGGCCCTAGAGCCCTCGCATTCAAAAAATAAGAAAGCCACACGGTCGGATAGACGACCCCATGGCCAGCATAAAGCGGCAAGCGGCGCCGCACTTAAGTCGGCATGCGACCCACTTAAGGATTCGCATCATGGCCCAGTCAGGTCCATTTACGGGCCAAGAAAGCAAGCTCTCGTAAGCAATGCAATAAAGCCACCATCAGAATCCGGCACACCCAAATATAGGGGCGCCGCACCCCCCCTATGTTTCACCAATGAGGTCCTTGACTATGAATTTCCAGAGGGATTCAAACCCGTAAACATAGAGGCATATGATGGAACAACAGACCCTGGAGTCTGGATCGAGGATTATATCCTCCACATACATATGGCTAGAGGAGATGACCTCCACGCCATAAAATATTTACCCCTTAAGCTTAAAGAGCCAGCCCGGCATTGGCTTAAAAGCCTTCCTGAAAACACAATCGGAAGTTGGGAAGAGCTCGAGGACGCTTTCCGAGCAAATTTTCAAGGGACCTATGTCCGCCCTCCGGATGCAGACGATCTTAGTCACATAACTCAACAGCCCGGAGAATCAGCTCGGCAATTCTGGAATAGATTCCTCACTAAAAAGAATCAGATAGTCGACTGTCCGGACGCTGAAGCCTTAGCAGCTTTCAGGCATAACGTTCGAGACGAATGGCTCGCCAGACACCTCGGCCAAGAAAATCCAAGAACAATGGCCGCACTGACAAGCCTCATGACCCGCTTTTGTGCAGGAGAGGACAGCTGGTTGGCAAGATGCATCACCAGCGACCCAAGTAGATCCGAAACTAGGGATGGAAACGAAAAACCGCGACGCAACAAGGACCGTCGCTGGACTAAGGAAAAAAGTCCGAAGAGCACGGCAGTCAATGCCGGATTCAAAAGCTTACGATAGAATCAGACAAAGCCGCCCCTCCAGGATAACAGGGATGATCCATCCAACTTAAACAAAATCCTGGACATGATATGTCAAATACACAGTACTCCCGGGAAGCCTGCTAACCATACCCACAGAGATTGTTAGGTTTTCAAACAATCCGGCAGACTCAACGCCGAACACAAGGGGCTCGACACACCAAGCAAAGACGAGGACGAACCCCAAAAGCAGAGCACCAACAAACAAAAGAACTTCCCACAAGAAGTAAAAACAGTAAACTTACTTCACATAACAAAACGTGCGGCGCCCATAAAGGTATGCACGACAAGACCTATCCCAAAGGGGTCCCGCCACTGGTTGTCAAAACCAATCATCTTCGATCAGCTGGATTATTCTAGAAGTATTAGAAACGCAGGCTGGACTACCTTGGTACTCGATCCAATAATTGGCGGACTCCAGTTTTCAAATGTCCTTATGGACGGCGACAGTGGACTAAACCTGATATATCAGGACACAATCCGTCACATGGGGATAGACCCAGCAAGAATCTGCCGCAAAGAAAACCTCCTTTCAAGGGGTAACGCCTGGTCCGGACACCCATTGCATGGGTTTTCCGGCTCGAAGTTATATTCGGCTCTACCGATAACTTCCGCCGCGAAAAGCTGACTTTCCACATCGTCCCATTCTCAAGTCGCTACCAAGCACTACTGGGACGAGAAGCTTTCGCCCGCTTTAACGCAATACTGCATTATGCATCTCTAACGCTTAGGATGCCCGATCCACTAGGCATCATCTCTTTGAAGGGGAAGCATTAAAGTGCACCTCCCCCAAGCGGAGGACTGTGCAGCCGCTTTGACAGCCCCACAGTAAAATGGCTTCACCGGCCAAAAACTTCGGAGTAGGTCATTAAAGACCACGAACGCGGATAGACGAAGTTCGATTACAAAATTATCATTGATGCAGGCTTAGTGGCCGTATACCCCGCACTAGGGGCTCCGTACATATACAATAAGAGACAATAAAGCTCAATTTTATATATTTTACTTTATACTTTGTTTATTTTAAACTTTTGTTCGGACGACCCATTTTCAATTCAGTTCCTCTCTTTTACAGATGAACGTCATGCGGCGCCCGTCTAGGATATGGCACAACGGAGACATGGGCGCAGACGTGCAATAGGGACCCGTCCTAAGGATTCTTTTTAGATTAAGACCCTGCGTAAACCTTTTTTACTGTCTCTTGTTGCTACATATCCCCTGGTTTCCTCTGATATAACCAAGGAGGAGGCTGGCGTCTTGGCATGTGGCCACGTCAGAATTTTTTGCGCGTACCTGGACACTAGGGGCTTTTTAATAAAGAGTGTTGTTTCCCCCGCACTCATAAAGACCGAACACCTTAGGGAGTGTTCGGTGTCGCGAGTTTTGGCATTATATGCATCAGCTCCGAATCATGTCTTTTGTCAAATGTTAGGTTGCCCGGCTCCTGAGTTCGGCTACCTTACGTTGCGCTCTATCGGCTAAGGTAGCACCAGGAGAACTACTGCGATTGTGCCCCGGTTAGGCCGGGTGAGCACCTCAGTAGAGAAAGCCAAAAACTGACTGTCATGATGTAGCGCGAGACTGGTCAGCCACTCGATGACCTATCGGAATCTATAGGATTCCTCTGCTTTAACGAAGGGCCGTTTCCCGGCCAGGCACATACGCGCCCCGAAATCGGGCGAGCGCAGTCGCCACCAAGGGGCTACCTAAATAGTCCCACTGTCAAGCTCCTATGGCTAAGTGAAAGTGTTAAAGCATTATAGTCCAGTTGCCTAGCCCGCTGCGCTATCACCTCCTTTGTAGGACCAAGACGTTGGATTAAGTATGAAAATGCGTCTTCTGCGAGCACCCCCGCACTATGTGCGTGGGGGCTGAAGCCAACGACTGCCATCTTTCAGATTTTGTATATATATATATATCTTAAAACGGCCGCACAGGAGGTGTTCCCAATACTTGAAGGCACAAGTATAAAAGGCCACTACAATTCATCAAAATATTGCTTTATAATTACATATGCTATCATAAAATAGCATCCTTCGAGCACTGCGTCTCTATTACACGAGCGCCTTCAAGGACTTCCTGAAAATAGTGCTCGGAGGGTACTCACCTTTTGTCCTAATCTCGGGACGCAACAACGGTGGTCTCCATCTCTGCCCAGTATGTCTTGACACGAGCAAGAGCCATCCGTGCGCCCTCTATGCATGCTGACCTCTTCATCGCATTGATACGTGGCACCACGTCAAGAAATTGCTGCACCAAGCTGAAATAACTCTTCGGCTCCGATCTCCCCGGCCACAGATGACCCATGACGTACTTCATGGCGAGTCCGGACAACCTATTCAGCTCGGCCCATTGAGACAGGCGATCGTCCCTTTGCGGTGGGCGCCTGGATTGTGAAAGCTGCGACGGAAAAAGCTTTTCCGCTTCGTGATCTTTTTGATCTCGAAAGTGTTCGGTCGCATCAGTAGCACTCACTGCCAAATCCAGATAGGTGTCCTCCACACTCCACATCCGGTCCAACGGAGCAAACTTTGGATAGCAAAACTTCCTCCGCAGCATGAAGGGCTTTCCAGCCGCAATCTGTCCGGCTTGACGCAGCTCCTCCTTCGCAGCTCTCATTGCAGAGCGAGCGTCCTTGGCATCAGCAACGGCCTTCTCTAAGCCCGTCTGCCTCGCCCGGTCTTCTTCCTCAAGAAGCTTGCAACGGTCAGCAGCGCTCTTTAACTTCACGGCCATCTCGGCCATCTCCTCCTTGCCTCGGTAGTGGGCAGCCTGTTCGGCTCTCAGCTCTTCAAGGGCTTTCTCGGCAGCCGCATCGCTTTTTCTGGCTTGTTCCTTAGCTCGAGCAAGTTCGGCCCTAAGACTCTCCACGGCGGCCGTACCATCTGCGTCGAGCACACACATTGTAAGATACTGGCATAAAGCTCCCCTTACCAGCTGCCGCCCGATGAATTACATACCTTGAGCCTCATCAAGCCGCTTGTTGACAAGCGCGATGTCGGCATCTGCCACGTCAAGTTGCCGCTTTAGTTCGGCAAAATCAACAATCCGGCTCGACTCCGGACAATCCGCCACCTATATACAAAGGCGACATTTAAGACCTGGGATTATGATCCTCTGCACGCCGTCAATTTTGACAACGCACAGAGTCTCAGGGGCTACTATCTGCACAGGGCGCATCTTACTTAGGCGCAACTGACAAAAGTGTACATTATCTAACGTACCTCAAAACCCGTCAGTAAACTTTTGACGGCCTCATGCAATCCACTTTCTGCGGATGAAATCCTTTCAATCACCGTGCCCATCAATGCACGGTGCTCCTCTGAGATAGAAGCTCGTCCCAGCAGAATCTTTAGCTCCTCCGGCCGAGCACCAGGCAGTGCCGGACTTGTCCTATAGCCTCTTTCGAAGGTCGGACGCGGAGAACCTTGGGGGGCCACATAGCTATCTTCCGCCCCTGCCGGATTCGGAGAAACCCTTCGCGATGACACCTCAGGGTCGCGTGCCTCGTTAGGCGGTACGACAGGGGGAGGCGTCCCGCTCTCCATCATCTCCGGAAGAAGATCCCCCGAAGATGAGCTCTGCTGAGAAGGGCCGAGGTCCGAGCTACAAGGTAAAATCTCGGTTAATCTTCTCAGATATAAATCAAGGATTTCTCTCATCCCTCAAAAGGAAAATCTTTCTCTACTTACGGCTCGCTGGAGGGCTGATCCCTTTGAGGGCGTAGTTCGGCCGAGGAACTCCCCGGCGTCGGACCCTCTGACGAGGATTTTTTCCCCCCGCATTGAGGCCATGGTCTCCGGGGTCGTCGAGGCGGCCCTCTTCTTCCCTTAGGATAGGAATTGTCGGTTCCTCCCTTCGGACAGCCTCCTTCGAGGAGGCCATAGTTTCCTTGTCCTCCCCCTTACTTCCCTCCAAAGGCATTATCTTCAACATCCTGACAAGCACGGGATCCGGCATGGTTTCGGGAAGGGGAGCCGGACACCTGATCAGCTTTGCCTTCGCTATCCACTCCTGTTTAAAAGGACAACTCTTTTAGGGGCAAGTTTATGACAATTATACGGATAGCAGGTCCGGTCACAAGGTTACTTAGTTGAGTATCCGGGCGATTGCAGCTTAGGCCTGCGTCCTCGGTCAAATCCGGACACATCGCTTGTGATCCGAAGAACAGTTTATACATCTCCACGGGCGTTGCACCCATGAAATGCTGGAGAGCCCGCGGTCCCTCTGGATTAAACTCCCACAGGCGAAGGGAGCGACGTTTGTCGGGCAATATTTGGCAAATCAACATGACCTGCGTCACCTTGACCAGGCTGAGGTCTCCTTCTAAGAGATCCCTAATGCGGCCCTGCAACAAGGGCACGTCTTTGGGTAACCCCCAATCTAACCCTTTGCTGACCCATGACGCTAGCCGTGGTGGTGGACCCGAGCGAAAGGCAGGAGGCGCCACCCACTTGGTGCCCCTGGGAGTGGTGATATAGAAACACTCTCGTTGCCACAAGCCAAGCTCCTCTTGAAAAGAGCCCTCGGGCCATGGAGCATCATCATTCTTGCTTATAACAGCGCCTCCGCACTCTGCGTGCCGTCCCTCGATCATCTTCGGCTCCATTTTAAAAGTCTTGAGCCATAATCCGAAGTGAGGGGTAACACGGAGGAACGCTTCACACACGATAATGAATGAGGAGATATGGAGGATGGACTTCGGAGCTAAGTCGTGGAATTCCAGCCCGTAATAAAATAGCAGCCCCCTCACAAAGGGGTCCATTGGGAAGCCTAACCCCCGAAGGAAGTGGGGTATGAACACCACGCTCTCACCAGGCTGGGGACTGGGAATGGCCTGCCCTTGAGCAGGCAACCTATGCGAAATTTCGCCGGTCAAGAACTTAGCCTCTCTTAGCTTTAGCACGTCCTCCTCCGTGACGGAGCAGGGCATCCATCGGCCTTGAAGGTCGAAACCGGACATTGTCGAAGGTCCGAAGCGCCCAGAATATGGAGCCTAGGGTGTTGGAGCTCGAGGCGACGGGCGAACTCGTTTGAGATTGGAAAAAGGAGTAAGGCCTTGGTCTCTTTATAAGAGGTTGAATACCTAGAGCCCTCCCCGTAACCGTTTGGGACTCGACTTTAATCAAGGAAACATGCTAACAGGCACGATTGGGTTACCCATGTCCGTATTGATGAGAATCCCGTAAAAGGGGGACACGATCTCTGCTTTGACAAGACGTGCCAAGGAAACCGCCTCGCAAAACGTGCTGAGGTGGAAAAGTAAAAACGATTCGAGTAAAGGACTTGGCCGTAGTGTGATGTCACGCTGCGGAATACGTCAGCAGATTAGATTTGTGTTAATATTATTCTCTCTATGGCAATATGTGGAAACTTATTTTGCAGAGCCGGACACTATCCTTGGTGTTTAAAATCTTCTTGAAGAACTTGGAGGAGGAACCCGCCTCGCAATGCCGAAGACAATCTGCGCGCCGGACTCGTCGTCATTGAAGCCTGGTTCAAGGGCTACTGAGGGAGTCAGGGGGTGTTCGGGTAGCCGGACTATACCTTCAGCCGGACTGCAGGACTATGAAGATAAAAGATTGAAGACTTTGTCCCGTGTCCGGATGGGACTTTCCTTGGCGTGGAAGGCAAGCTTGGCGATGCAGATATTCAAGATCTCCTACCATTGTAACCGACTCTGTGTATCCCTAACCCTATCCGGTGTCTATATAAACCGGAGGGTTCCATCATACAACAATCATACCATAGGCTAGCTTCTAGCGTTTAGCCTCCTTGATCTCATGGTAGATCTACTCTTGTACTACCCATATCATCAATATTAATCAAGAAGGAGTAGGGTTTTACCTCCATCGAGAGGGCCCGAACCTGGGTAAAAACACCGTGTCCCTTGTCTCCTGTTACCATCCGGCCTAGACACACAGTTCGGGACCCCCTACCCGAGATCTGCCAGTTTTGACACCGACAATAATGATGAAGATCGAAGAAACCCCTCTCCGGAGCTCAAAACGGACTCCAGATCTGGCCTCCCGATGAAGAACAGGAGGTAGCGGCGTCTCCGTATCGGGAAATGAGATAATTCTTCCTCCCCCATTTTTTTGGAAAAATAGGTATTTATGGAGTTGGATTCAGGATTTGCGGGGCCACCAGGTGGGCACAACCCACCTGGGCGCGCCTGAGGGGGGGCACGCCCTGGTGGGCTGTGCTCACTCAGGGGCCCCCTCCAGTGGTTCTTGGCTCTAGTAATTTTCTTTTATTATATTAAAAATCCTCACAAAGTTTCGTTCCAATCTGAGAACTTTTATTTCTGCACAAAAAACAACACCATGGTAGTTCTGCTGAAAACAACGTCAGTCCGGGTTAGTTTCATTCAAATCATGCAAATTAGAGTCCAAAACAAGAGGAAAAGCGTTAGGAAAATACGATACGATGGAGATGTATCAAATGTCAATGTTAATTGAGTGGAAAATGCTGTCGTGAGTACACATAAATCAGAATATTTATAGTTTCCCGAATCACAAAACTCCCTCGAAGGTTGATGGGTTCCAATGGGCCCTAGTTGTAGTATATGGAGCCGCTCAACCATAGCTAAAGCTGGACTTCCTTGCAGACCTTGTGTGTCTTTGTGGGGATGAGAGATTACTAGTCCTGGTTGGTGGTGATTTTAACATTATTAGGAGGAGAGACGAAAAGAATAACAATAACTTTGATGGGAGATGATCATTCATGTTTAACACTATCATCGAAAGTCTAGACCCGAGAGTGATAGAACTCTCTGGCAGAAAGTTTAATTGGGAAAACACACTACTGAATCCAACTTACGAGAAGTTGGATCGAGTTCTCACCAGTATTGAATGGAACAGAAGTTTCCTTTGGTGACAGTACAAGCTTTACAAAGAGGAATTTCCGATCACACCCCGCGGCTTGTTGACTTTGGGGAAGCGACACATGGGGAAATAAGAACGTCTTTTCTTTGAAACTAGCATGGTTTGAGAGAAAGGGTTTCATTGATCTAATTGCCGGGAATGGGCTAAGGCCACAGGAGGGAAGTCGAATATTGAGCGATGGCAAAATTAAGATTAGGCACCTGAGGCAGTTCCTGAGGAACTGGGCTAAAATGAAAGCAGAATTTATAAGGTTGAAAAGGATAGGTTTATACACCTTATAAATGAACTTGATCTAAAGGCCGAATCCATTTTATTATATGCGGATGAATGGGCATCTAAAACGGAGGCTGAGTAGAGATTGTGAGAGCTTCTCAGAAATGAACAGATAAAATGGCCACTTAGAGCTAAAGTGCGGCAGATCTTCCAAGGGGACGACAATACCCAATTTTTCCATATGATTGCAAATGGAAAACACAGAAAGAAGAAAAATTTCCAGCTTGAGCAGGATGACGGTACAACTGTAGGACACGAGAACCTAAAATTGTATATCTTTAATTATTATAAACAACTGTTTGGGGCTCCCGGTGACAATTTTGTGTCTCTGGACGAGCACATGCACTACTGCAGGATGGTCCAAACGCGACACTACCATCAGAGACCCTTCGACAAAACTGCGATGCCATAATCACAAACGACGATGTAAAAAAACTGTCAAAAAGGTGCAAAACATTTGCGATGACGGATGCATCAAACACGGTTCAGATTTTAGTTGCATGTGTGATGCAGGGCATATAGTTCAGTTCAATTAACTGTTTGGGATGAGGAGGAACAAAAGAAACGGGTAGCCAGATGAAGGCATGTGCGATATACAACATACGGTTCACTAGGATGAACTGTGTGTGATTAGAGAACACAATGGAAACGGTTCTACTGAACAAGATGTGTGTGATACGCGGCAAACAGGTCCGTAATCAGAAATGTGTGCGAAGACCAATAATAACACAGACTGTCGGATTTCGGGTTCCGGCAAAACCCTTGAGGTTCGAACACTGGGGTGCACACGAAGATCTCTCCTCCCTCTAGCTCTCACCCTCACCGCGATCTCCAGGCTCAGCGCGTTGAGCCCACAGAAAAAGAGACACAAGGTTTATACTGGTTCGGGCCACCGATGTGGTGTAATACCCTACTCCAGTGTGGTGTGGTGGATTGCCTCTTGGGCTGAGGATGAACTAGTACAATCGGTAGAATAGCCTCCTGAGGAGAGGTGCTCTTGTGCTTGGTGAGCTTGTGTGGATGGGGATGATCTGAATGATCCGTCCCTTGCTACGATGGTGGCTTGTCCTATTTATAGAGGCCCTGGTCCTCTTCTCAAATATTGAGCGGGGAGGGATGCCACAACGCCCAAATTTGAAGGGAGACAACTAGTACAAGTTATCCTGACTAAAGGTGGTCTTCGCCTGCCAAAGGCTCTGGTGGTGACGCCGTCTTGGGCCCCACGGTGACCTCCGTCCTGCCGTCCTGCCAGCCTTTGTCTTGTTGCACCGATATGGAAACCTTTGCTTGATGCCTCGGGACTCCTCGCCCGCGCTTGCCTCTTTAGCACCAAAGAGGAAACGAGGACATTGCGCGCTGGCGCCCGCCTGGACCCGGTTGTCATGGCTTACATCACAGGAACCTCACGAGGTGCCCCTTGCCTTGATATCTCCGCCCCTCACGAGCCAGCCTGGTGAGGCTACCCCCGAGGAGGTCTTGTGTCGTCCGCCTCGCGAGGCTTGGCCCCTCGCGAGGGTCTTGAGTGTTTGCTGGTGAAGATGGGCCGTACAGGGCCGCTAGTGGAGCCACATCGTGGGCCGCAGGCAGGCAAGTCTGGGGACCCCCGTTCCCAGGACGTCGACAGAAGCCCCCGGGCCCAAGGCGCGCTCGGACTTGGCTTCAAGGCGAAGCCAAGGGCAAGTGCGGAGCGCCACGGGCCCCATAGCCTGTGGCCTCGATTGACGCATGGCGATTGATTGGACGTGGGCGTCTCTGCTTCCCCACGCTGCCTTGGCAACTGCCCGACTTGACGAGTCCCTGCTGCATGCAGAGAAAAATCATCATTACCTGTGATCGTGGGGATCGCCGGTTGGCCTTCTCCCACTATAAATGAGGAGGGGGGGGGGCAGAGCCCCCGTCGCTCATCTCTTCCTGCTCCGCTTGCTTCTTCTTCCTTGCTTCATTGCCAGTAGCGACTCCCATGGCGCCTGCAAAGAGGTTCTCCACCGCAGAGAAGGAGAAGGTCCGCCAGGAGGGGCCCGGTTCACCGACGCTAAAGAGGGGGCACGACCGCCCATGAAAGCACACCGCGACCCCCCGCCGTGGCCCCTCGCGGCCGCGGTGACGCCTCTTCGCATGGTGGGAGTCGCCCAGGTCGTGGCAGCCCCGTTGACGAAGGGAGGCGTGCCACGGTCGCACGGCCTCCCCAGCCGTGCTTCCACTCGGCGGAGGTGCTGCCGAAGTTCGTCGTGTGGCCGGAGAACCCGGCCGGCACCTAGCTTCAGCTCCCATGCTTCTTCGCCGGCGAGCTGCCGGCCACAGGTCTAGGCGGTCTCTGGCTGCAGGCGGACTGTAACACCCCCGATGTAACTTTCCTTAATTGTATCTCCAACTCTTGCCATTTCCGGCTTTGTGATATTTTTATTCCCTCCGTGGTTGGGTTCTCCCTCTTGTTGCTTTGTTCGTGTCATGCATTTTATATTATGTCATCATGTGCATTGCATACGCATACATGTTCGTCTCATGCATCCGAGCATTTTCCCCGTTGTCCGTTTTGCAATCCGGCGCTCCTATGTCCCCCGGAGTCCTCTTTTACCTTTTTCCGTGTGCGGGTATTAAACCGTCTCGGAGTGGACCGAGATTTGTCATACGGCCTTGGCTTAACGCCGCTAGACCGCCTGTCAAGTTTCGGGTCATTCGGAGGTCGTTTGGTACTCCATCGGTTAACCGGGTAACCGCAGAGACCTCATTTGGCGCAGTCCAACCTCCCTCCCCAAGTGGCCCAAAACCCATCCGAACTCCTCCCATGTTGTCGGTCTCTTTAACACGAACGCGTGGCCGCAAACGGCACTTCGTTTGGAGCCTCCTAGCTCTCTCTATGCCCAAAACCGTCCGATCGAAATCCGAGGGACGAAAACCCTCCCAAAACCCAAAAACTTACTATAAAAGGAAGGCCCCCTTGCCATTTTTGGACGCCACCAACCCCTTCCCTCCTCGGATCCGGCGCCGCCGCCTCTGCCCGCCACTTGGCGCCCGCAGCGCGCCACAGCCAACGCGCCACAGGCGCCCTGTCCTCCAGCGCGCCGCCCAGCCCGAGCCAGCCCATGAGGCCCATCGGCGCCCGTGCCCGAGTCCGCGCCCGCCTCTCCTCCTCCGCGCCCGAGTCGCGCCGCTCCGCGCCTCCGCCGCCCTCGCCGGCGCATCCCTCCCGCCGTCGACCTCGCCACCGTCTCGTCGCCTCCGCCGCCTCCCCCGGCCGCATCCGTCGTCTGCCTCCGGTAGCGCCGCCACGCCACGCCGCTCCGGGCCGGATCCGGCGAGATCCTTCCGGAGGGAGCCTCCCCGCCGCCGCCGTCACTCTCTCCGGCGAGCCCCGCGAGATCCGGCGATCCCGCGCCGCTGCCTCGGTTCCCGTGCACGAGGGTTGACTTCTTCCCCTTCCCCTCTAAATTCCTCAAGTCCCTGAGTTTATTACTTATCATGCCATGTTCATTGCCTTGTAACTTTGCATCCAGAGCCCCGTTTTGGGCGTATGATATGTCATAATGTTCGTTTCGAAGTCTAGTTCATTTCATTACATTGCATCAAATTCATTTGAGCTCATCTGGTTGCCCTAAATGCCATTGCAAAAGTGCTAGTTGATGTTATCTGCTGATTATTGTCATATGTTGCACTTTTGTCATTTTTGCCATGATTGATGTGTGCTTCCTATGAGGTTGAGCTCTATAGATGTTTTGTAATGTGCCATGCTACCTTTACAGAGGATTTTACTATGTATTTTTGTGATGCTTGTGTTGGCTACAAATTGCATGCAAAGTGGTCAAGATGATATTGCTGTTTTCAGAGACTGAGTGATTTCACTAAGTCCCTGACTTTTGTTATTATCATGCCATATGTTCTTGATGATTCCGAGAGATCCATGCATATTTTGGACATGATCAGTAAGGATGATTTGGGCTAGTGTTAGTCCTCTATCCATTCATGTCTTTGTTGGTAATTTTGGAGTGCATTAGCTTGAGTCAATCGAGCTCTACTTTTGCTTGATATCGTTTCCTGGCAGATTTTATACTTGTTATTCAATTTTGCCAAGCTTATTGTTATTGATCCTTGCATGTATTATTGTTGTTCTTGCCATGATTAGTTACTATGCCATGTCTTCTTGATGGGTGCATGCTTAGTTTGTCATGAAAGTCTTTGTAGCGGGTGCATCGAGCTCTCGAACATGCCTACCCGTTATCTGTTTTCTGCTATGTCCTGATTTCTGCTAAGTCTGAAATCTGTATCATCACTTGCTGTTTTGACTTGCTTGTTATGATATTTTCTAGTCCTTTCTTGCCTAAGATCAGTAAGAGACTTTTATCGAGTGCTCTGAGTAGTTTCATGCCATGCTATAATATGCTATGTTCTGAAAATGTATCATGTTATTATCTTGCTCTGAACATGTCAACCTGATGTTGTTTCCCTGGCCTGGTGTTATTTCTCTAAGTCTGAGAATCTGTTATAAGTTGCACTTTTGCCATGCTTGTTTGAACCTGTTGTGATGTGAATTAGCCGTAGCTCAGTGTTCAACTTTTATCGAGCATCATGAGTAGTTCGTTGTCATATGCTTTGTTGCCATGTTTGGGTGCAGTAGCTTAATTATTTGTTGTTTGCTAAGTTGCATCATGCTGTTTATGGCAGATTCTAGTCATTCTTGTTTTGCTTGTCATTTGCAAACCGTGCATCCGATTCCGGTGATCTTTATATGGATTTCAACCGAAATCATCTCATCTACCCAGCGGCATACTTGGTTTGACAAGATTATGCCTGGTTCATCTTTTTCTCCGGAGCACGCATATGCATTGCATACCGCATCTCGCATAGCATGTCATATCTTGCATCATAGCGTTTGAGCATTGCATCGTGATTGATGTTTGTCCCCGTTGCTTGTTGTGCTTGTCTTGGGTAGAGCCGGTAGACGAGTTCGTGAACGAGGATCTTGTTGAGAACGAGTACGAGGATCAAGCTTTCGTCAACTCTGATAACCTTGCGTGCAAGATGACCATACCCTCGAAATCACTTCTATTTTTGCTTGCTAGTTGCTCGCTCTTTTGCTATGCCTATGTTGCGATACCTACCACATGCTATATCATGCCACCCATATTGCCATGTCAGCCTCTAACCACCCATGTCCTAGCAAACCGTTGATTGGCTATGTTACCGCTTTGCTCAGCCCTTCTTATAGCGTTGTTAGTTGCAGGTGAAGATGCAGTATGTTCCTTATTGGAACATGGATATGCTGTTCCTTGTTGGAACATGATTTACCTTGGGATATCACAATATATCTTGCTTTACTTAATGCATCTATATACTTGGTAAAGGGTGGAAGGCTCGGCCTTTTGCCAGGTGTTTTGTTCCACTCTTGCCACCCTAGTTTCCGTTATACGGTGTTATGTTCCCGGAGTTTGCGTTCCTTACACGGTTGGGTGATTTATGGGACCCCCTTGACAGTTCGCTTTGAATAAGACTTTTCCAGCAGGCCCAACATTGGTTTTACCATTCGCCACCACCTACCACCTTTTTTCCCTTGGGTTTTCGCGAGCCCAAGGGTCATCTTTATTTTAGCCCCGGACGGTGCTTCTCGAGTCTGGCCCGAACCGAGCAACTTCTTGGGGGCCACCACGCGGCAACTCGAGGCTTGGTTTTACTCGTAGCTTCACTCATCCGGATGTGCTCGAGACCGAGATATGTGCAGCTCCTATCAGGATTTGTCGGCTGTCAGGCGGTTTCTTTGGACTTGTTTTATTCTTTGTCGAAATGTCTTGTAGTCCGGGATTCCGAGATTGATCGGGTCTTCCGGTAGAAGGAATATCCTTCGTTGACCGTGAGAGCTTATCATGGGCTAAGTTGGGACACCCTGCAGGGTTTTGATCTTTTCGAAAGCCGTGCCCGCGGTTATGGGCAGATGGGAATTTGTTAATGTCCGGTTGTAGAAAACCCAAAGATGATCTTAACTAAAATACACCAACCGCGTGTGTTACCGTGATGGTCTCTTCTCGGCAGGAGTTCGGGAAGTGAACACGGTGTTGGAGTTATGCTTGACGTAAGTAGTTAGGATCACTTCTTGATCACTCTAGATCTCGAGCGTGCCTTGCCTTCTCTCCTCGCTCTCTTTTACGATGCTAGCCACCATACATGCTAGTCGCTTTGCTGCAGCTCCACCTCACTTTACCCCTTCCTACCTAAAGCTTAAATAGTCTTGATCTTGCGGGTGTGAGATTGCTGAGTCCCCGTGGCTCACAGATACTTTCACCACAGTTTCAGGTGCCAACGATGTCAGTCCAGATGGTACTACCGAGCTCACGTGGGAGTTCGATGAAGAGCGTGGCCGATACTATGTTTCCTTCCCAGATGATCAGTAGTGGAGTTTCAGTCGGGTGATTCGGGATCCTGTTAGCATGTGGGGTTTTCTTCATTTTCATTTGGTTCCGTAGTCGGACCTTTGTGTGAACCATGTATGATGAATGTTATTTATGTACTTGTGTGAAGTGGCGACTGTAAGCCGACTATGTATCTTTTCCCCTATATTTATTACATGGGTTTGTGTGAAGATTACCTCACTTGCGACATGTCTTCGATGCGCTTATGCCTCTAAGTCGTGCTTCGACACGTAGGAGATATAGTCGCATCGAGGGCGTTACAAGTTGGTAATTAGAGCCTTCCCCGACTTAGGAGCCCCTCTGATTGATCGTCTTTAGTGGTCGAGTTGTGTCTAGAAAAATGTTTTGAGTCATTTAGGATTTATATATCGGAGAGATAGGAATTCTTTTTACTTCCCAGTCCCTTCGACCTTCTGGTGAGGCATCCTGACGTAGAGTTTTGACTATCCTCTCCTCAAATTTCACAAAAAAAATTTTTAGGATCACGCGGGTATATTAGAATCGTTCCGATGGTTTTATGATGACAACATTGTCTTGGTTGCCTCCCGTCAGCAGGGGTGTTTTATGGAGGTGTCCCGGGGAGTTGAGCTCCGAGGTGTTGTCGTCATAATCTTATCGTTGCTATTCTGGGGTACCTGAGTTCAGAACGTCCGACATCGAAAAACTCTTTTGTACAGCTTGTTGGTGAGATAACCACGATAGCTCAAAGATCGTGGCGAAAAGGGAGTATCGCCATGACTTGTATAACGGATGCTTTTCAAGGTTGAGGTAGATGATTTCGAGGATTTCTTGGTTATGTGTTGAAGGATGGATACAGCCTGGATCTAGGCATTGTTAGTTTGGGTGATATATATTTGTGTCCCCTGTATCCCCAACACCTGATTGCATAACCAGAAAGTTTCAGGAGTTTATGAGTGGGAATTCATGTAGCTCTAGTACTTCTTCCGCAGATATTTGGTTCGTGATTGGGTAATCCTTACCAAGTATTTGTTCATATCCGTACCTTGTTGATTTATTTCATACCTTGTTCTAAGTGGCTTTTCAATCGGTGGATATGTGACCATTTACTTTGGAAGTCATTCGTTCATCGAATGGTTATTGAAGACTGCATGTTGCAAATTTTCGATCCTTTGATTCAGCTTAAATATCTTTGCCAATATGTTAATGGATGTCACCCTTTCTTCAGGATGGCTCCACCAACTCGCCAGAATCCAGATCGCAATGATGGTGAGCAGGCTAACCCTCCGCCACCACCTCCACCTCCGGAGGCATGGCAGGCCTTGTTGGCTACCTCAAATGCCCAAGCTCAGGTTCTGATTCAGCTCTTGCAAGAACGCAACCAAGGGCAGGACAATCAAGGATATCAAGGCCAAGGCAACAACCATCAGCATTTCGCTACTCTCAATCAGTTCCTTGCTAACCAGCCAAAGACATTCAGCTACTGTGTCGAGGCCACAGATGCAGATGATTGGCTCGTGGATATTGGCAAGCATTTCAAGTGTAGCAATGTGAGACCTGAAGACTTTGTCAAGTTTGCCTCTTTTCAACTCAAAGATCAAGCTGCTGAATGGTTCCAACAATACAAAGATTCCAGAGGTGGTCGTCTGATTACCTGGGATGATTTCCGCCGTGACTTCAAAGCTCATCACATTCCGCATAAAGGTTGTTGAGAGCAAGCGTGAGGAGTTCCGCAATCTCAAGCAAGGCAACATGTGCATCTACCAAGACAACACCCAGTTTGAAACTCTCTCGCTTTGCTGTGCAGGACATCCCTGATGAGAAGAGTATGATCTACCAGTTCAGGCGTGGTCTCAAAGAGGAATTGCAGCTAGCTCTTGTACTCTTTGAACCAACGAAGTATGATGAATTCTACAACATGGCTCTTAAGCAGGAAGCTGCTCAGCTCAAGTGTGATGCTTCTAAGAAGAGAGTCAGAGACGCAGTCCAGTCTTCCTCTTCTTCACTTGTGGCAGCCAAGCAGCAGAAGTTTTGGCTACCTCCTCCTCCTCCGTTCCGTCAGCCTTATCAGCACAAGAACAAGGGTGCCAGTGGTTCTTCCCACCCTCCCAACCCTGGTTATCACAACAAGTCGCAGAATCAAGCTCAGAAGTCAAATGCTCCTTACCATCGTCCGCTCTCTGAGGTTACTTGCAACAAGTGTCAGGAGAAGGGTCACTATGCAAACAAGTGCTTCAACCAAAGGCGCCTTCCGCCTCCTCCTCCTGTGAGATCTTCCAGCAATGCAGTGGTCCAGCATAATTCCAAGCATGCCAAGGTGAATATGTTGAATGCAGCTCAAGCGGAGGATTCTTCTGAAGTGATCATGGGTAATCTTCCTGTTAATGATATTCCTGCAAAAGTATTATTTGATACTGGTGCATCGCATTGTTTCATGTCGAAACCGTTCTTTGCCAAGCATGAGTTCACTTCTTCAAATCTGGCTAGACCCATGGCTGTCATTTCTCCGGGTAAACGTTTGAGCTCTAGTTTGGTGGTTCCTGATGTTTCCATCAAGATGGGCGACTATAAATTCTTGGCCGAACCAGTTGTCCTTGGCGATTCCGATATCGATCTTATCCTTGGAATGAATTGGCTCTATAAGCATCAAGCTCAAATTGACTGTGCGGCCAAGGAAATTAAATTGACTCATTCTGATGAAGACGTGATCATCTATGCTTCTCGTGATGATACCATCCGGTTATTCTCTCTTAATGAGAAGCGTGAATTGCATGCGATTGAGCAGATTCCGGTGGTTAACGAGTACCAAGATGTTTTCCCTGAAGAACTTCCGGGAATGCCTCCTCACCGGCAAGTTGAATTTGTGATTGATCTCGAGCCTGGCACGGAACCCGTGTGCAAGCGTCCTTACAAGCTTGGGCCCAAAGAGCTGAAAGAATTGAAGAAGCAGCTCGACGAACAAGAGCGTCTGGGTTTGATCAGACCGAGTTCTTCTCCACGGGGTTGTGGTGTTCTATTTGTTCAGAAGAAAGATGGCACGGACCGACTTTGTGTTGACTACCGGCCATTGAATAAGAAGACAATCAAGAACAAGTATCCACTTCCCAACATCAATGAGTTATTCGAGCAACTCAAAGGCGCCAAAGTATTCTCCAAGCTTGATCTTCGAATGGGATACCATCAGATCCGCATTCGTGAAGAAGATATCCCCAAGACAGCATTCAGAACTAGCTACGGTTCATATGAATACACTGTCATGTCCTTTGGCCTCGTGAATGCTCCTCCAACATTCTCTCGCATGATGAATTTCATCTTCAATCCCTATACCAATGAATTTGTCTTGGTGTACCTCGATGATATATTGGTCTTCTCCAAGAATAAAGAGGATCATGCCAAGCATTTGCGATTGGTGCTCGACAAGCTCAGAGAACATAAGTTCTATGCGAAGTTTTCCAAGTTTGAATTCTGGCTTGATGAAGTTCTGTACCTTGGGCACATCATCTCTGCCAAGGGCATCACTGTTAACCCTGAGAGAGTTCTTTGCGATTGTGAATTGGGAGCCTCCTCGGAATGTCAAGCAGCTCATGATTTCCTTGGGCTTGCAAGCTATTGCAGAAGGTTCGTTGAGAACTTCTCGAAGATTGCCAAGCCTCTTTCCAACCTCCTCCAGAAGCATGTGAAATACGTCTGGACTCCTGAATGTGACGTGGCTTTCAACACTATCAAAGAGAAACTCGTCACTGCTCCAGTTCTGACTCCTCCCGATGATTCCAAACCCTATGAAGTTTTCTGTGATGCTTCCCTTCAAGGTCTTGGCGCTGTTCTAATGCAAGAAAAGAAGGTTGTGGCTTATACCTCTCGGCAATTGAAGCCCAACGAGAAGAACTACCCCACTCACGATCTTGAGTTGGCGGCAGTTGTGCATGCATTGATCACATGGAGACATCTCTTGTTGGGAAGGAAGGTTGATTTTTTCACCGATCACAAGAGTCTCAAGTACATCTTCACTCAACCCAACCTCAATCTCAGGCAGACTCGATGGGTCGAGATGATTCAAGAGTATAACCCGAGTATTGAGTACACTCCAGGCAAGGCTAACGTCATTGCAGACGCTTTGAGCAGAAAGGCCTATTGCAACAGCCTGATCATCAAACCTTTCCAACCAGATCTGTGCGAAGCATTCCGCAAGTTGAATCTTCAAATTGTTCCTCAAGGTTTCCTTGCAAACCTAATTGTCTCTCCTACCTTGGAAGATCAGATTCGTGAAGCTCAGCTCTTGGATACCATGGTGAAGAAAGTGAAACGTGGTATTGATAAGGGCATTTCCAAGTACAAGTGCTACAGAGTTGATGACAGAGATACTCTTTTCTTTGAGGACCGGATTGTCGTCCCTAAGGGTGATCTTCGCAAAGTTATCATGAATGAGGCACACAACTCTCTTCTTTCGATTCATCCTGGAAGTACGAAGATGTACCATGATCTCAAGCAGTCTTATTGGTGGACTCGAATGAAGCGTGAGATTGCTCAATTCGTGAATGAGTGTGATGTCTGCAGAAGAGTGAAGGCAGAACACCAACGACCAGCTGGTCTACTCCAACCTCTTGCTATTCCTGAATGGAAGTTCGACCATATTGAAATGGACTTCGTGACTGGCTTTCCTAAGTCCAAGCGTGGAAATGATGCTATCTTTGTTGTCATTGACAAGCTCACTAAAGTGGCTCATTTTTCTTCCGATCAAAGAGTCTATCACAGCAGCTCAGCTGGCAGAGCTCTACACTTCAAGAATTGTCTCGTTGCACGGTATTCCTCAAGTGATTTCTTCAGACCGTGGCAGCATTTTCACCTCCAAGTTCTGGGAGTCTTTTCAGAAGGCTATGGGCACCAACATCCGCTTCAGCACAGCTTTCCATCCTCAAACAAGTGGGCAAGTCGAGCGTGTCAACCAAATTCTTGAAGATATGCTCAGGGCTTGTGTCATCTCCTTTGGCATGAAATGGGAAGATTGTCTTCCATATGCTGAGTTCTCTTACAACAACAGCTTTCAAGCCAGCTCGGGCAAAGCCCCATTCGAGATTCTATATGGCAGAAAGTGCCGTACCCCTCTCAATTGGTCTGAAACCGGTGAACGTCAACTCCTTGGTAACGACTTGATCTCTGAGGCTGAAGAAATGTGCAAAGTCATTCGTGAGAATCTGAAGGCTGCGCAATCGCGCTAGAAGAGTTACTATGACAGCAAGCACCGTGATTTGGCATTCGAAATCGGAGATCATGTTTACCTCCGCGTCTCTCCAATGAAAGGCACTCGTCGCTTCAGTATCAAAGGAAAACTTGCTCCTCGATACGTGGGTCCTTTCAAGATAATTGGCAAAAGAGGCGATCTCGCCTATCATCTTGAGCTTCCATCCAACTTTGCAAATGTGCACGATGTGTTTCATGTTTCGCAACTCCGCAAGTGCTTCAAGACTCCCGAGCGCACTGTCGACTTCGAAGAGATTGATCTTCAAGAAGACTTGTCTTATCATGAGCACCCAGTTGCTATTCTCGAAGAAACCGAGCGCAAGACTCGCAACAAGTCAATCAAATTCCTGAAAGTGAAATGGTCGCACCACTCCGACCGAGAAGCCACCTGGGAACGCGAGGACCACCTCCGTTCCGAATATCCGGAATTCTTTCAGTCCTAGATCTCGGGACGAGATCCTCTCGTAGTGGTGGAGTGTTGTAACACCCCCGATGTAACTTTCCTTAATTGTATCTCCAACTCTTGCCATTTCCGGCTTTGTGATATTTTTATTCCCTCCGTGGTTGGGTTCTCCCTCTTGTTGCTTTGTTCGTGTCATGCATTTTATATTATGTCATCATGTGCATTGCATACGCATACATGTTCGTCTCATGCATCCGAGCATTTTCCCGTTGTCCGCTTTTGCAATCCGGCGCTCCTATGTCCCCGGAGTCCTCTTTTACCTTTTTCCGTGTGCGGGTATTAAACCGTCTCGGAGTGGACCGAGATTTGTCATACGGCCTTGGCTTAACGCCGCTAGACCGCCTGTCAAGTTTCGGGTCATTCGGAGGTCGTTTGGTACTCCATCGGTTAACCGGGTAACCGCAGAGACCTCGTTTGGCGCAGTCCAACCTCCCTCCCCAAGTGGCCCAAAACTCGTCCGAACTCCTCCCATGTTGTCGGTCTCTTTAACACGAACGCGTGGCCGCAAACGACACTTGGTTTGGAGCCTCCTAGCTCTCTCTATGCCCAAAACCGTCCGATCGAAATCCGAGGGACGAAAACCCTCCCAAAACCCAAAAACTTACTATAAAAGGAAGGCCCCCTTGCCATTTTTGGACGCCACCAACCCCTTCCCTCCTCGGATCCGGCGCCGCCCGCCACTTGGCGCCATGGCCGCCAACTGGCCAGCGCCACTGGCGCCTGTCCTCCAGCTGGCCGCCCAGTTCGCCAGCCATGAGGCCCATCGGCGCCAGGTTCGAGTCCGCCGCCTCCTCCTCCACTGAAGTTCAAGGCCGCTCAAGGCCTGGCCGCCGCCACGGCTGGCTCCTCCGCCGTTGACCTCCGCCGTGCTGGTTGCCGCCTGGGCTTTCCTCCGGCTGGCCAGATCCCCGTCGTCTCCACTCGGTAAGGCCGCTACGCCCTCTCCGGCCGGATCCGGCGAGATCCGGCCGGAGGGAGCCTCCCCGCCGCCGCCGTCACTCTCTCCGGCGAGCCCCGCGAGATCCGGCGATCCCGCGCCGCTGCCTCGGTTCCCGTGCACGAGGGTTGACTTCTTCCCCTTCCCCTCTAAATTCCTCAAGTCCCTGAGTTTATTACTTATCATGCCATGTTCATTGCCTTGTAACTTTGCATCCAGAGCCCCGTTTTGGGCGTATGATATGTCAAAATGTTCGTCTCGAAGTCTAGTTCATTTCATTACATTGCATCAAATTCATTTGAGCTCATCTGGTTGCCCTAAATGCCATTGCAAAAGTGCTAGTTGATGTTATCTGCTGATTATTGTCATATGTTGCACTTTTGTCATTTTTGCCATGATTGATGTGTGCTTCCTATGAGGTTGAGCTCTATAGATGTTTTGTAATGTGCCATGCTACCTTTACAGAGGATTTTACTATGTATTTTTGTGATGCTTGTGTTGGCTAGAAATTGCATGCAAAGTGGTCAAGATGATATTGCTGTTTTCAGAGACTGAGTGATTTCACTAAGTCCCTGACTTTTGTTATTATCATGCCATATGTTCTTGATGATTCCGAGAGATCCATGCATATTTTGGACATGATCAGTAAGGATGATTTGGGCTAGTGTTAGTCCTCTATCCATTCATGTCTTTGTTGGTAATTTTGGGGTGCATTAGCTTGAGTCAATCGAGCTCTACTTTTGCTTGATATCGTTTCCTGGCAGATTTTATACTTGTTATTCAATTTTGCCAAGCTTATTGTTATTGATCCTTGCATGTATTATTGTTGTTCTTGCCATGATTAGTTACTATGCCATGTCTTCTTGATGGGTGCATGCTTAGTTTGTCATGAAAGTCTTTGTAGCGGGTGCATCGAGCTCTCGAACATGCCTACCCGTTATCTGTTTTCTGCTATGTCCTGATTTCTGCTAAGTCTGAAATCTGTATCATCACTTGCTGTTTTGACTTGCTTGTTATGATATTTTCTAGTCCTTTCTTGCCTAAGATCAGTAAGAGACTTTTATCGAGTGCTCTGAGTAGTTTCATGCCATGCTATAATATGCTATGTTCTGAAACTGTATCATGTTATTATCTTGCTCTGAACATGTCAACCTGATGTTGTTTCCCTGGCCTGGTGTTATTTCTCTAAGTCTGAGAATCTGTTATAAGTTGCACTTTTGCCATGCTTGTTTGAACCTGTTGTGATGTGAATTAGCCGTAGCTCAGTGTTCAACTTTTATCGAGCATCATGAGTAGTTCGTTGTCATATTCTTTGTTGCCATGTTTGGATGCAGTAGCTTAATTATTTGTTGTTTGCTAAGTTGCATCATGCTGTTTATGGCAGATTCTAGTCATTCTTGTTTTGCTTGTCATTTGCAAACCGTGCATCCGATTCCGGTGATCTTTATATGGATTTCAACCGAAATCATCTCATCTACCCAGCGGCATACTTGGTTTGACAAGATTATGCCTGGTTCATCTTTTCCTCCGGAGCACGCATATGCATTGCATACCGCATCTCGCATAGCATGTCATATCTTGCATCATAGCGTTTGAGCATTGCATCGTGATTGATGTTTGTCCCCGTTGCTTGTTGTGCTTGTCTTGGGTAGAGCCGGGAGACGAGTTCGTGAACGAGGATCTTGTTGAGAACGAGTACGAGGATCAAGCTTTCGTCAACTCTGATAACCTTGCAGGCAAGATGACCATACCCTCGAAATCACTTCTATTTTTGCTTGCTAGTTGCTCGCTCTTTTGCTATGCCTATGCTGCGATACCTACCACATGCTATATCATGCCACCCATATTGCCATGTCAGCCTCTAACCACCCATGTCCTAGCAAACCGTTGATTGGCTATGTTACCGCTTTGCTCAGCCCTTCTTATAGCGTTGTTAGTTGCAGGTGAAGATGCAGTATGTTCCTTATTGGAACATGGATATGCTGTTCCTTGTTGGAACATGATTTACCTTGGGATATCACAATATATCTTGCTTTACTTAATGCATCTATATACTTGGTAAAGGGTGGAAGGCTCGGCCTTTTGCCAGGTGTTTTGTTCCACTCTTGCCACCCTAGTTTCCGTTATACCGGTGTTATGTTCCCGGAGTTTGCGTTCCTTACACGGTTGGGTGATTTATGGGACCCCCTTGACAGTTCGCTTTGAATAAGACTTTTCCAGCAGGCCCAACATTGGTTTTACCATTCGCCACCACCTACCACCTTTTCCCTTGGGTTTTCGCGAGCCCAAGGGTCATCTTTATTTTAGCCCCCCCCGGACCAGTGCTTCTCTGAGTGCTGGCCCGAACCGAGCAACCTGCGGGGCCACCACGGGGCAACTCGAGGCTTGGTTTTACTCGTAGCTTGACTCATCCGGATGTGCCCTGAGACCGAGATATGTGCAGCTCCTATCAGGATTTGTCGGCACAATCGGGCGGTTTTGCTGGACTTGTTTTATTGCTGTCGAAATGTCTTGTAGTCCGGGATTCCGAGATTGATCGGGTCTTCCCGGTAGAAGGAATATCCTTCGTTGACCGTGAGAGCTTATCATGGGCTAAGTTGGGACACCCCTGCAGGGTTTTGATCTTTCGAAAGCCGTGCCCGCGGTTATGGGCAGATGGGAATTTGTTAATGTCCGGTTGTAGAAAACCCAAAGATGATCTTAACTAAAATACACCAACCGCGTGTGTTACCGTGATGGTCTCTTCTCGGCAGGAGTTCGGGAAGTGAACACGGTGTTGGAGTTATGCTTGACGTAAGTAGTTAGGATCACTTCTTGATCACTCTAGATCTCGAGCGTGCCTTGCCTTCTCTCCTCGCTCTCTTTTACGATGCTAGCCACCATACATGCTAGTCGCTTTGCTGCAGCTCCACCTCACTTTACCCCTTCCTACCTAAAGCTTAAATAGTCCTGATCTCGCGGGTGTGAGATTGCTGAGTCCCCGTGGCTCACAGATACTTTCACCACAGTTTCAGGTGCCAACGATGTCAGTCCAGATGGTACTACCGAGCTCACGTGGGAGTTCGATGAAGAGCGTGGCCGATACTATGTTTCCTTCCCAGATGATCAGTAGTGGAGTTTCAGTCGGGTGATTCGGGATCCTGTTAGCATGTGGGGTTTTCTTCATTTTCATTTGGTTCCGTAGTCGGACCTTTGTGTGAACCATGTATGATGAATGTTATTTATGTACTTGTGTGATGTGGCGACTGTAGTTTACTATGTATCTTTTCCCCTATATTTATTACATGGGTTTGTGTGAAGATTACCTCACTTGCGACATGTCTTCGATGCGCTTATGCCTCTAAGTCGTGCTTCGACACGTAGGAGATATAGTCGCATCGAGGGCGTTACAAGTTGGTAATCAGAGCCTTCCCCGACTTAGGAGCCCCTCTGATTGATCGTCTTTAGTGGTCGAGTTGTGTCTAGAAAAATGTTTTGAGTCATTTAGGATTTATATATCGGAGAGATAGGAATTCTTTTTACTTCCCAGTCCCTTCGACCTTCTGGTGAGGCATCCTGACGTAGAGTTTTGACTATCCTCTCCTCAAATTTCACAAAAAAATTTTTAGGATCACGCTGGTATATTAGAATCGTTCCGATGGTTTTATGATGACAACATTGTCTTGGTTGCCTCCCGTCAGCAGGGGTGTTTTATGGAGGTGTCCCGGGGAGTTGAGCTCCGAGGTGTTGTCGTCATAATCTTATCGTTGCTATTCTGGGGTACCTGAGTTCAGAACGTCCGACATCGAAAAACTCTTTTGTACAGTTGTTGGTGAGATAACCCTGATAGCCCAGTACTGTGGCGAGTGCGGGAGTATCGCCATGACTTGTATAACGGATGCTTTTTGAAGGTTGAGGTAGATGATTTCCGAGGATTTCTTGGTTATGTGTTGAAGGATGGATACAGCCTGGATCTAGGCATTGTTAGTTTGGGTGATATATATTTGTGTCCCCTGTATCCCCAATACCTGATTGCATAACCAGAAAGTTTCGGGAGTTTATGAGTGGGAATTCATGTAGCTCTAGTACTTCTTCCGCAGATATTTGGTTCGTGATTGGGTAATCCTTACCAAGTATTTGTTCATATCCGTACCTTGTTGATTTATTTCATACCTTGTTCTAAGTGGCTTTTCAATCGATGGATATGTGACCATTTACTTTGGAAGTCATTCGTTCATCGAATGGTTATTGAAGACTGCATGTTGCAAATTTTCGATCCTTTGATTCAGCTTAAATATCTTTGCCAATATGTTAATGGATGTCACCCTTTCTTCAGGATGGCTCCACCAACTCGCCAGAATCCAGATCGCAATGATGGTGAGCAGGCTAACCCTCCGCCACCACCTCCACCTCCGGAGGCATGGCAGGCCTTGTTGGCCACCTCAAATGCCCAAGCTCAGGTTCTGATTCAGCTCTTGCAAGAACACAACCAAGGGCAGGACAATCAAGGATATCAAGGCCAAGGCAACAACCATCAGCATTTCGCTACTCTCAATCAGTTCCTTGCTAACCAGCCAAAGACATTCAGCTACTGTGTCGAGGCCACAGATGCAGATGATTGGCTCGTGGATATTGGCAAGCATTTCGAGTGTAGCAATGTGAGACCTGAAGACTTTGTCAAGTTCGCCTCTTTTCAACTCAAAGATCAAGCTGCTGAATGGTTCCAACAATACAAAGATTCCAGAGGTGGTCGTCTGATTACCTGGGATGATTTCCGCTGTGACTTCAAAGCTCATCACATTCCAGACAGTGTTGTTGAGAGCAAGCGTGAGGAGTTCCGCAATCTCAAGCAAGGCAACATGTCTGTCTACCAGTACAACACCCAGTTTCAGAAACTCTCTCGCTTTGCCAGGCAGGACATCCCTGATGAGAAGAGTATGATCTACCAGTTCAGGCGTGGTCTCAAAGAGGAATTGCAGCTAGCTCTTGTACTCTTTGAACCAACGAAGTATGATGAATTCTACAACATGGCTCTTTGAACCAACGAAGTATGATGAATTCCGCAAGGCTTCATGGGTCGCGGTCGAGGTCTCTGTCGCGGGCAACACAGCCCTGGCCCGCGGCTGGCAGACGTTCGCCCGCGCACGCAGCCAGGGCAGGCGGTGTACCCTCCCCTTTAAGTACGACGGCAACGCGACCCTCTATATGAGGGTGTTCAGAGAAGACGGCCGCCACATTGGGTGCTACCCCGAGGACAACGACGGCGGTGAGGTGCTTGGCCTTGGCGACGGTCGTGATGAGGGTGAGGATGGTCTTGCCCTCGGCGATGGCCGCTGCTCGTCCAGCTACAGCGATTCTTCCTCCGGCTCCAGCTCCAGCAGTGGCGGCTATGACCAGGCGCCACGCCGCCGCGCCTACTTCGAGGGCGGCAGCGGGTCGTCTCATCGCCGCGCCCCAGTGAAGCGCGAGGAGGGGTCTGGCTAAGCCCAGGAGAGCGCCATGGGTCCATCCTCGCGAACTGCTGCAGGGGCACGCACCACTTTTGTTTCGTTCTTTCTTTTGTTCCTGCATTAAGAGAGAGAAAAGTATGGGGCCCCGCAGGGGCGTGCAACAATCCATGATTTCCAAGCTGTTATGCTATGTTTATCGTTCATGTGTCATGTTGCAGTATCAACGTTTTATGTAGGCACGTAGAAATAACTTAGCTTGACGCGCTTGAAGTAGTTTCCGCCTCGTGAGGCGCGCATTTCCCAGTACTTGGCGAGGCCTCCTTGGCTTGGGAGGCATCTAGGAACTGCAGAAATTTGTTAGGAACCCTTATTCTTCCGAGCCCTGGTCGCAGGCACCGCTGGCCACGACCAGCGCTTCGCACAGCGGTACCCGAGGGGCACGGATTGAGAGAGGTGCGCCAGCTTGCGAGCTCGAATGAGGGTGCCTGGCGAGAAAAAGGAAAAATGCTCAAGAGGGCACCTGTCCAGCCCCCTCGCGAGGCCTGCGAGAGAGAGTACAGGTCAAAACAAGGAACCGAAGGCAGAAACGGAGGCAAAAGGTGATGGAACCAAGCCGGCAAGGAACACCAGAAAGCAAATTTTCATTAAAGAGGGGCATGCCAACTGTGGAAAGAAAATGAAATGCCGTGTCCGGCACCTAGTCTAGTCTTCTCACCAGCGCGGAGCTAAGTGCTGCCACTAGGACGTGGGATGGAGCCCTCGAGGCCCGAGGGCGGCACTCCTGAGACTCCGGGGCGTGTACAACCCCACTCATTATTACGTGAGAGTGTCACGGCGGAGACCTTCACGAACCTTTGGGCCTTGCTTCACAGGCGCCGGGCCTTGCTTCATGGGTAGAACTTCCGGAGGTGTTGGATGTTCCAGGCATTCTAGATGGGGACCCCGTCTTGCGTCTGCAGGCACGCGGCGCCAGACCTGGAGACATGGGCGACCCTAAACGGGCCCTCCCACATGGGTGAAAGCTTATGCAACCCTTCCCTAGAGAGCACAAGCCTTAGGATGAGGTCACCCACCTCGAGCGTCCTGGAGCGGATGCTGCATCAGTGATACTGCCGCAGCGCCTGCTGGTATCTTGCCGCTCGAAGCGTGGCTTCACGGCGGCGTTCCTCCCCCAGCACAAGGTCCATCCCCCGCATGGCGTCCTGCTGCGTCTCATCAAACGCCAGGACCCGCGCGGAGCGATGCTTGACCTCGTGAGGGAGAACCGCTTCTGCTCCGTAGATGAGGAAGAATGGGGTCTCGCCCGTTGGCTTGGTGGCGGTGGTGCGGATGGACCACAACACGGACTGGAGCTCGTCGTGCCAGCCCCTGCCACAAGCCTCGAGCTTCTTCTTGAAGGTCCTGGTCTTGAGGCCTCTCAGGACCTCCGCGTTGGCGCATTCGGCTTGACCATTGCTCCTGGGGTGTGCCACCGAAGCGTATCAGATCTGCATTCCAAGGTTAGCACAATATGTCTTGAAGAGATTGCTAGTGAACTGTGAGCCATTGTCGGTGATGATACGATTGGGGACCCTGAACCGGCTCACGAGACCCTTGATGAACTTACCGCGGATCCAGCCGGGATGGTGCGGACAACTTCTACCTCCGCCCACTTGGTGAACTTGTCGATGGTGACATAGAGGTAGCGGTAGCCCCCGGGCGCTCGGGGGAATGGGCCTAAGATATCCAGCCCCCAGACTGCGAATGGCCACAAGAGCGGGATGGTCTGGAGGCCCTGAGCCGTCTGATGGATCTGCTTGGGGTGGAATTGGCAGGCCTCGCAGGACTTCACCAGCTCAGTCGCGTCTTTGAGCGCCGTAGGCCAGTAGAATCTGCTACGGAATGCCTTGCTGACGAGGGTTCGTGACGACGAGTGGTGCCCGCAGTCTCCGCCGTGTATGTCATCTAGGAGATCTTTCCCCTGTTCCCTGGAGATACAACACAGGGAAACGTCATTCGGCCGCTTCCTGTATAACTCACCGTCCTGGATGCAGTACGCCGTGGCCTGTTGGGCCACGCACTCCTGCCCCCCTGGGCGCGCCCCCTGCCTCGGTGGCCCCCTAGAGATCCACCGACCTCAACTCCAACTCCATATATTCGTGTTCGGGGAGAGAAAAAATAAGAGAGAAAGATTGATCGCGTTTTACGATACGGAGCCGCCGCCAATCGCTAAACTCTCACGGGAGGGCTGATCTGGAGTCCGTTCGGGGCTCCGAAGAGGGGAATCCGTCACCGTCATCATGATCAACCATCCTCCATCACCAATTTCATGATTCTCACTTCCGTGTGTGAGTAATTCCATCGTAGGCTTGCTGGACGGTGATGGGTTGGATGAGATTTATCATGTAATCGTGTTAGTTTTGTTAGGGTTTGATCCCTAGTATCCACTATGTTATGAGATTGATGTTGCTATGACTTTGCTATGCTTAATGCTTGTCACTAGGGCCCGAGTGCCATGATTTCAGATCTGAACCTATTATGTTTTCATGAATATATGTGAGTTCTTGATCCTATCTTGCAAGTCTATAGTCACCTACTATGTGTTATGATCCGGCAACCCCGAAGTGAAAATAATTGGGACCACTCCCGGTGATGACCGCAGTTTGAGGAGTTCATGTATTCACTATGTGTTAATGCTTTGGTCCGGTACTCTATTAACAGGATGCCTTAATATCCCTTAGTTTCCGCTAGGACCCTGCTGCCACAGGAGGGTAGGACAAAAGATGTCATGCAAGTTCTTTTCCATAAGCACGTATGACTATATTTGGAATACATGCCTACATTACATTGATGAATTGGAGCTAGTTCTGTGTCACCCTATGTTAGGATTGTTACATGATGAACCACATCCGGCATAATTCTCCATCACTGATCCAATGCCTACGAGCTTTTCACATATTGTTCTTCGCTCATTTACTTTTCCGTTGCTACTGTTACAATCACTACAAAACCCAAAAATATTACTTTGCTACCGTTACCATTACTTCCATATTAGTTTGCTACTAAATACTTTGCTGCAGATACTAAGTTATCCAGGTGTGGTTGAATTGACAACTCAACTGCTAATACTTGAGAATATTCTTTGGCTCCCCTTGTGTCGAATCAATAAATTTGGGTTGAATACTCTACCCTCGAAAACTGTTGCGGTCCCCTATACTTGTGGGTTATCAAGCAGGACAAAGGACACAAAGGTTTACCCAGGTTCGGCCCCTCACAACGAGGTAAAAGCCTATATCTTGCTTCTAGTTGTATTGCTTGAGTCTCGATTACAAGGGAGCGATTACGCTTGACCTAGCTATCGATCAGTTGTTTCTTGAGTTAACCCGCCGCCGGGTCTCACCTTTATATACACAGGTCAAGGCCCCTGGGCTTACAAGAGTCTGAGCCGGATCACACAACATGACTAGCTTGGTTTCTAAGTCGCCTTGCCTTACCAGGCAAGTCACCATCGGGCGGCTCACACCTCCGGGTCTTGGGTCACTGTCAGGCCCACCTCCTAAGCCGCCATCTTCATGTTTCATCTTCTTGGACCTATTTGGGCCTTCTTCACATTGAGTCACCAATGGTGTAACCCGGCCCCTCCTGGGCGGGTCACACCTCGCGGTTATATCCCCAACATTAGGTCCCAGATTGATTTGAACTTGTTCATGTCAATCTTCACTGCTTGAGTTGGCGAGTCATCTTTCCAATGCTTAACCTTGAATAAAACACTGCAACCCGCCATGACGTCACACAAAGTAAATTCATAAAAAACCCGTGACATCACAATGGAACTTTTGCATTAACTGGCCATCCAAGAATCAAGGCGTCTGCACTGTTGAGATAATCATGTGGCCTCCTCGATTTCCATGCATGCCATTTTATTATTTCCTTATAAATAGGGATGGGGGTCCCCTCTTTTCACTTTACCCCACCCTTCTCTCTTCTTCTTCCTCACATCAACCGTCGCGGCTGGAGCTCTGCGGCCGCAGTCCACCTTCATCAGTAGCTCCATCCAGGTCGCTGCATCAACCTGATTGGGACCAAAGATTGCGGTGCCCCCCGTTCTTCAGTCAAATCCTTAGGTAGTTCTCCTTCTTCAACTCAGATCCACATTATAATGCCCTAATTCGTTGACGTTTATCCAAGTTCATCCAAGTTCATCTAACTTCTCTTAGAAAACATAGTTCCATGCACAAACTAGGGAAAACTGAAATGGTGCTTCTCTTAGTTCTTATTTTGTATCCAGCACCGATCTTTCCCTCTTCAAAATCCATGCACCACCGACTACTTGTTCACCGATGTATCTTAGGTTTAGCAATTATTCTTCATTTTCACAAATGTAGTAGATCCAAAATTATAGGCATAAATTGTGAAACTTGTTTGTCCGATACTTAGTAAAATTTCATCAATCTTAGATATGTATATAAATACCCTGCCAATGTTATTCGAGCGGCTTAGATAATAACTTCTTAACCCACCAGCCTTTAACTGGCTTATCTGTAATGTGTAACCCGCCAGGAGTTCGGAACATGCTTCTGCAATTTGACCTATCAATATGCTGCTCATAACCTGACAATCATACTCCATAGTTAAGGTATCTCCTAGTTGCAGCTGACCCGCCCTTCATCATATGAGCGGCTTGTGATTTACTTGTAGCCATGATCCACCGCATAGCCATAATTAATTTGTAGTCATTGAACTGTTATTTCCACCATTAATCAACTTGTCACCGTAGCATTTGTGACACTCCAAAAATTTTGTGATTTTGTTTTCAGAAAGAGCCTTGCTTGGTTTGAAGAAGGTCATTTAAACCCTTCTTAAAAACCCTCTTCTGAGTTTGCCCCCTCAAAAAAAATCTTTTCTTGGATTTAGTATCTTTTAAAAAGAAAACCTTTTGGTTTTGGGTTTTCATTTGATTTTTAGTCCATTCTTGTTTACCATGCCTCTTATGGTAAAACTCCCCCAAAAACCTCTCCTCCCACTTGGGTACAACCCAAACATTCTGTCCAAACTAATAAAATCCATTTTTGGATTTTATTCCAATTATTTCTTTTCCCAAAACAATTCTGTCGTTTCTGGTGAACCTAGGCGATTTGCAAAGCAAGTACCCTAATGCCTTTGATCCTTGATCCCAAACCAACTCCCCTGGATAGTCCGTAGTACCCACAACCTAGAACCATCTTGATCCACTCTTCTTCTTTTCAAATATTTCAAATTTAACTCTCTGCAAGTTTGGACCAGATTTGCCAAATTTGGTGAAATTCATATATCCATTCCTCCAAAAATTCCACCAAAATTCAGGCAACCTCTAGCTGCAATGAGAGACCTCTCCACCAAAAACCAGCTCAAGGAAAAGTCCCTACATGCCTAAATCATTCTGTCGAACACCTTGCATGCACTATTACTGTTCAATCTTCAGTTAAATTCAGATTGCAGTGTCGTTTCTCTGTCAGAATTCAGTCACAAGTCCACAGTGCCCTTGGCACGTTGCTCGCGGCTTATCCTTCTTGTCCGGAGCTTCACACGCGTGTTTGACACGTTCCTGGCATCGGTGGCACCCTGGCCCGCCTGCACCGGTGTGTCTTGCGGCGGCAGAACCACTGTAGCGGCCGACAGGGGGCAAAACCGCGGCATAACGCCGTTCTGCGCCGCCCAAGCGTCCTGGTAGCTCCGCGTGGCCATCCTCTTGCCAGCGCACGCATGCGGCACCGTCACCGTGGCCTGGCACGCACAGAGCGCGTTCTCTGCCGCCGACGGGCCGTGCGGCCGTTCCATCGAGGACATGCCGTAACCTCGCCCACCCTGCTGAGTTGGACACTGGATCAACACCAGCACTCCGTCTAGTCGATGCTCAAGCTCCTAAGCCGACCGTACCGCCACAGCGCTGCCGTAATCACTCGCCGGACTTATCCGTTCACGGCAACCGCCTCGGGTCGACTATAAATAGCACCCCCGAGCTTGCTATCGCCCCCGCACTACTCCACCACCTCACCAGACCCTGCCTAGCCACTGGGAGGGCCTCGAGGAGCCCTTCTTCCTAGACTCCGGCCACCTCGTTCCGCCTCGGCCTCCATCTCGATTCACTCCGGTAAGGCCGTCTCTCGCGCCCTAGCCTCGACCGCAACCCTCTCAGGCAACTAAGAGTCTAACCCCCGCTCCAATTTGATCTTCACAGTTCTCTCCGACGAGGTCCACGACCACCCGAACCGCCGTCCGCCAGAGCAAGGGCTGCCGTCGACACAGTGCTCGCCGGTGCCCACTTCCACCTCCCACAGACACGGAAGGACGTGCTGATCACGAAGGTACCGTCCGATCACTCTGCCTCGCCGTGGATCGCCGCCGGCGACCACCGCACCTCTCGGGCGCCGTCGCGCCCTGTTTCTCTCTTTTGAATTTTCAAACCTGACAGGTGGAGCCCGCCTATCAGCCTCTCAGCCATTTCTTTTAAACGAACCGTTTTCTGGACTTTTCCGCAGAGCCCCCTGGAAACTTTCTGTTGCATTACAGATGGGTCCTTGGACCAAAACTCTTATAACTTTTAAACAGAAAATTATTTTTGATTGATTCCTTTTCTGTCACCTTTATTTTTCTGTCTAGTTTTTTTTCATATATATTTGAAAAATATTTGGAACACTTTTCTGTACACTCACGGTATTTACGTTATGTACGTATTTTTCCTTATACCGTAGATTCCGGAGGAAGCAGCGGAGCCGCAAACTTCACACAGTTAAACTCCGACTACTCCAAACCAGGCAAGCATGTTTGAACTCTTGATATGATGAGTGGTTGTTGCATGTTTGCATTTTTGTATAGTCATGGCATGTTTATGAACATTTTCTTGAATGTTATATTTCATGCACATAAGTGGAAAGCAAGTTTCGGAAAGCATTATGTTGTTGGATACATATTTGCATGGCCATGTGATGGCATGAGGATGGGTAAGATGGCAGTGTTGTGCCATGCCAGTCTTATGCCAGATTATTTGACTTCCGTGCCATCATGAAACAAATCACATTCCCATTCATTCCTTCCGGTACTATCACATGTTTTCCGAAAGGAATGTGGCTTAGTAAGTTGCAAATTGTTTTCCTGGTACACACCAAATGGAGAGGCCGGGATGAGGGTTCCATGGCCCTGGATTAAAGCCCGTCATCCGGTCAGGGGGCATGGGTGTTTCCGGTTGGGACCGAGAGGGGGGCACCCCTTAGAGCGCGCATATAGAAATTTGATCCCATGCTATTCGAGGTTGTGACCTCCCCGTCTCAAAGTTTTTCTTGGACATTGTCCAGGGTGATTCCTGGCATCGTGAGGTGAAATGGGTGTGTACTAGTTAAATGTGTTTCTACTGAAATACCATAAACGGAACTAGTCCATTTGGGACTATGGAAATCCGTTAGCTGTGGTTAGTCAATACCTACTTTGCAGAGTTACCAATCTTTCAATTATCTTGTAGTTTGTTCAAGTACTATATCCATCTTATCTTGTCAGGTATCAGCCTCAGTGACAAAACTCCGGAGAAATACATGTGTGATAAATCTGGTTAAAAGATTTTTCTTGTGGGTGGACTAATCTTGTTATTTACTTTGTTACAAGCCCTATCTGTGACGTCGCTCAGACGTCCGACGGTGGCATACTTGTATTTACATTTAGTGTAAGACCTGTCTGTGATGTCGCTCAGACGTCCGACTGTGGCATTTTTTTAAAGCCCTGTCTGTGATGTCGCTCAGACGTCCGACTGTGGCATTTCTTTTAAAGCCCTTTATGTGATGTCGCTCAGACGTCCGACTGTGGCATTTCTTTTAAAGCCCTTTATGTGATGTCGCTCAGACGTCCGACTGTGGCATTTATTTTAAAGCCCTTTATGTGATGTCGCTCAGACGTCCGACTGTGGCATTTCTTTTAAAGCCCTTTATGTGATGTCGCTCAGACGTCCGACTGTGGCATTTCTTTTAAAGCCCTTTATGTGATGTCGCTCAGACGTCCGACTGCGGCATTTCTTTTAAAGCCCTGTATGTGATGTCGCTCAGACGTCCGACTGTGGTATTTTTTCTTTTAAAGCCCTTTATGTGGTGTCGCTTAGACGCCCGATTGCGGCATGAGTTTTATTTGTTTACCTTTCGAGGCGTCACTCCAGACACCCGATCGGTTTTCATTCATTTGTTTAGTTATCAAGTCGTGCATAAATATTATTATTGTTGCATGAGCATCATTTCTATTCGTGGCGCATTCATGCTTTCATTGATTATATCTTTTTTCTGAACTGTCTTGCGAGTACTTTCAAAGTACTCACCTGGCTTGTTGATTTGGCCAGATGATGATGAAGGCGATCTCATGGATGAAGAGTTTGATAGCGAGTCCGACGCCTAGAGGAGTCCCAGTCAGTCCCGTGCGATCCTGTTTGGTCATTGTATTATCCGCTTCCGCAACCCCAGAAATAAATTCATCGAGCCTCACCTCGACGCTCGATGAGCTACCAGTTAGGAGTCAAGTTATCCACCACTTTTATCCCAAGCTAGTAGCATGCCACCACATCCCTGTGTCATAACCGCCCTTATGTAAGATATTGGCGAGTTTGTAATAAGATTGTTGAGCAACCTCAGCTCAACCCTGTAATATATTTAATGCTACTGGCCCTCTGTTCATCAAGTTTTTGTCTACCAGTGAGGATGACTTTTCCTATACTGGGATTTAAAGATCGATTTTCTCCATAATTATTTTATTGAAAAGCCGGTCGTGACAGACTTGGTAACCAGAGCCAGGCTGACTGTAGGAAGCCACTAGGTGCGATCGCTAATTGATTATTAGCATGATAGGGTTATTCATGTTTTTACAAATGTAGTCATTTTTCTAACAGTCAGCATAAAATTTATGATCTGATCACTCAGAAGTTTTGCCTACTTTTGTAGATGGCCAGCAATGACTGCGAGTCTCAAATGTTCGCCAACTTGCCTGAGGGGTTCGTCAAGCTCCTCTCCTTCATCGTTCAGGTTGCGATGGGGCCATCCGTGCGCCCAGTCTTCACACTTCATACACACAAGGTCAACGACAGTCTGACCATGCACCAGGCCGCGGTGCAATTCAGGGGAGGGCGTGCTGAGATACGCCACTTCCGTTTCTTGGGGAGAGCCATGCCTACAGAGAGGCATGCTATGCAGATGGCTGCCCGCAAGGCGATAGCTCGTCTTCGGGATGTCCTTCCTGCAATGAAGACCCGTCGCTACCGCTACCTTCCATGCCACGTGCCATACACCTCTCACTACTCATTCTCTTGCCCCAGAGGAGAGCGAGACGAGGCCTTTGAGATGCTTGTCTCGTACCTCCGAGCCCTGGAGGCAGCCTTCGACATCATGGTGGACGACCTCGTAGCTGCCCGCATGGACTCAGTCCATGGCTGTGCTGCCAACAGGAGGGAACTCCTACACACCGCTCCACCGCTGACTTTTGTCTCGTCCTCAGCTTCTTATTCGCCTACCATTCGCGCCACTACTCGTCGTTTGCCTTCCACTGAGGAATTTAACCAAGCTATTGCACCCACTCCCGTTCGCGCTGCACCACCTATTGCACCCACTCCCATACGTGCTACTCCACCTGTTCCGCCCACTCTTATTCAGTGTACTCCGCCTACGGCACCTGCTCCATCAGCTCAACGCAGCGTCCCTCGTCTGGAACCGATTAGCGAGGAGGAAGTTGATTCCCCAGCGTCACTGCGTCTCACCCTCGGCAGGCCAAGGGAGATCCTCAGCATCTCCGACTGAGTACGCGTAGACGCCATGCGATGTACCGACTTGTGTAATATGTTTATATGTACATAGGTTGTGAGAAGTAGCCTGTTTGCGCATCATGTAGGATCTGGAGAAGTGCACTAGTTAAATAACATGTCAGGATTATGTACGCATATCCTGAGTGATGTAATGTATAATTATGCTTGCGTGTAAGATATGTAATAGTCCTTCTCCGCGCGCAATCGTGTTTTTTTTAAAAAGTATCCTCGAGTTTTAAAACTTTCTTGGTGTGTGATTTTATTGACTTTTGCGGCTCTTTTTCTTGTCTTACGAGTTTTACAAAATATACCCTAGAGTGAAAGATGTCTCGTCCTTGGACGCGCTCCATGCCAAATCAGCCAGAAGAAAATTATGGCACACCGCAAAACCACAATTTCACTCAGGGACAGACAAGTCAACAGGACAGTGAAACAGCTTTTACACAAGTGTGTCGTCTGTATGAATAGAGTCAGCAACAACACCAGGAAATGATGTGCCAATTCATCAATATGGGAAGTAACCGTGGTCAGTATCAACCGCAATCCAAATTATCTGAGTTACAGAAGACTCGTCCTCCAACATTTTCTCATACTGACAAGCCTCTTGAGGCCGACGACTGGCTTCGAGACATGGAGAGAAAATTAATTATTGCACAGTGTTCAGACTGGGAAAAAGTACTATATGCACCACATTATCTCACGGGAGCAGCTGCATCGTGGTGGGAGAACTTCCTGCACATGTACCCCAACGAAGATGAAATCACCTGGGAAAATTTCAAAGAAGGTTTTCGTGGGGCACATATTCCTAAGAGCATTATGAAAATCAAGAAGAAAGAATTTGATGAACTCAAGCAAAGGACCATGACAGTATCAGAATATAACAACCAATTCACTTTGCTGTCTCACTACGCTAATGAAGAGCGCATGACCGAGAGCAAGAAGATGGAAAAATTCTTGGAAGGCCTGGCCCCGCTCTTAAATGCCAACTAGTTGTGCATACCTTCCCAGATTTTAAGACACTGGTGGATAAGGCCATCACCCTGGAAAACGAGCGACATAGCATGGAAGATTTCCACAAATGCAAGAGGGACCAGACTACTTTTGCTCGCAATCACAGAAGCAAGAAGAAATTTCAGAAGGGGGAATCACACAAAACCCCGACGGAAAATTCACGTCCAATCAAGAATTTCCATGCAAGAGACAAGGAGTTCACCTATCGCCCAGGCGTTACCTGTTATGCTTGTGGAGAAGAAGGGCACTATGCCAAGCAGTGCCCCAAACCAAGGAACTCCACCCCGAAGCTCAATAATGGTGGCAATAATTCGGCGCCAAAGCGAAGCAATTTCAACCCCAATAACAACCACCAGAAGGGTCACCTGAACCACGTGACCCGAGAGGAAGCACAGAACGCCCCAGATATCGTACTCGGTACATACCCCGTCAACACAATACCTGCCATGGTTTTGTTTGATTCTGGAGCTTCTCACTCATTTATTTCGAAGAGTTTTGCTTTGCAAAATAATTTTTCGATGCTTCCCTTGGAAAAATCAATGATCATCAAGTCCCCTGGGATTAAGCAAGTGACCCAGAGTTACTGTCAAGGCGTGGGTATTGAATTTGAAGGATTGAAGTTTTACGCCAACCTTATTGTATTGGAAAGCAACGGGTTGGATGTTATCCTAGGGATGGACTGGTTAACCACCAACAAAGGTTTTATTGACTGCTTCAACCGGACCGTGATTCTCACACACCATCATGGGAAGAAAATAAAAGTTTCAGCCAAAGAGAGACAAATCCCTCGGCAACCGAGATTAAACAAGGTGGACGTTTCTGAGCTGAACAAGGTTCCAGTAGTATGTGAATTCCCAGACGTATTTCCAGAAGAACTACCAGGCATGCCACCGGACCGAGAGATAGAATTCAGCATTGAGCTAGCACCCGGAACCGCTCCCATTTACAAGAAACCCTACAGAATGGCACCATCCGAATTGGTGGAATTAAAGAAGCAAATAAAAGAATTATTGGAGAAAGGATACATTCGAGCCAGTTCCTCACCTTGGGGTTCTCCAATTTTATTTGCCAAGAAAAAGGATGGGACTCTGAGATTGTGTATTGATTATCGAGCTCTCAACATGGTCACGATCAAGAACAAATACCCAATGCCCCGAATAAATGATTTATTTGATCAGCTCGCACAGGCCAAAGTCTTCTCAAATATTGACTTGAGATCAGGATACCACCAGTTAAAAGTGCGAACAGAAGATATTCCCAAGACAGCTTTCACTTCCAGATATGGACTGTATGAGTTCACAGTAATGCCATTTGGACTAACCAACGCCCTCGCATATTTTGTTCACCTCATGAACAAAGTATTTATGAAGTATATGGACAAGTTTGTTGTGGTATTCATCGATGATATTCTGATATACTCCAAAACACCAGAAGAGCACGACGAGCATCTCAGGATTGTACTCGGAGAACTCAGGAAACATCAACTGTATGCCAAATTCAGCAAATGTGAATTTTGGCTAAGACAAGTGGGTTTTCTAGGCCATGTGCTAACCCAAGAAGGTATTGCAGTAGACCCGGAAAAAGTCAAGGCCGTACTTGGCTGGAAACCACCAGCTAACGGAACGGACGTACGGAGTTTCTTGGGAATGGCAGGCTATTATCGGAGATTTATTGAAGGATTCTCCACCATAGCAAAGCCAATGACACAGTTGCTCAAGAAAGGCAAGAAGTTTGAATGGACAGAAGCATGTGAGAATAGTTTCCAAGAGCTAAAAAGCAAATTAACAACAACACCAGTATTAATTGTGCCAGATATCCACAAGAATTTTGAGGTATATTGTGACGCATACCGGAAAGGCCTCGGATGCGTATTGATGCAAGAAGGCAAGGTAGTTGCGTATGTCTCCAGACAACTTCGGAAACATGAGGAGAATTATCGCACCCATGACTTAGAATTGGCGGCAGTCATCCATGCACTCAAAGAATGGAGACACTTCCTACTTGGAAATCGTTGTGAGATATACACAGACCATAAGAGTCTTAAGTACATTTTCACACAGCCGGAACTAAATTTACGGCAACGACGCTGGTTAGAGTTGGTGAAGGATTATTATGTTGGAATCCACTTTCATTCCGGAAAAGCAAATGTTGTGGCAGATGCACTTAGTCGGAATCCCACGGGCGACGACAGTATACCAAAGTTGAGACCAGAATTTGAACAGGAATTTGCCAGACTCAATTTAATAATGGTTACTGAAGGCAGTGTGTCAAATCTAGAAATACAGCCTACCCTGATGGAAAAGATCAAGGAAGCCCAGCACGGACACCCCAGCATTGAGGGCATAAAAAGGAAAGTGAGTTTGGGAAAAGCCTCAGAATTCAACATAGATGAGCAAGGAATGTTGTGGTACGGAGAGAGACTATGTGTACCAAATATCAAGGACCTCAAACAGCAGATATTGGCTGAAAGTCACACAGCTCCGTACTCAATCCATCCTGGAGGGACAAAAATGTACAAAGACCTTCAGGAAAATTTTTGGTGGCACGGTATGAAAAGAGATATAGCCGCGTTCATTGCATGATGTGACTCTTGTCAACGTATCAAGGCCGAACACCAGAAACCAGTCGGGCTATTACAACCAAACAAGATACCCAAGTGGAAGTGGGACGAGATCGGAATGGACTTTATCGTTGGACTGCCACGGTCACGATACGGAAACGATGCCATATGGGTCATAACCGACAGATTAACCAAAGTGGCACATTTTATTCCGGTGAAGACAACTTACACCACTCGTAGAGGCGGCAGACTTTATCTTGCCCAGATTGCCCCGCCTACATGGAGTACCAAAGACTATCATCTCCGATAGAGGCACGCAGTTCGTCTCTAGATTCTGGGATCACCTACAACAGGCACTGGGAACTCAACTAGCATTCAGTACCGCATAACATCCCCAGACTGATGGGCAGACTGAACGCATAAACCAAATCCTAGAAGACATGCTGAGAGCCTGTGTCCTCACCTACGGAACTAGTTGGGAAGAAAGTTTGCCATATGCAGAGTTCGCATACAACAATAGTTATGAAGCCAGCTTGCAAATGGCACCCTTTGAAGCTCTGTATGGAAGAAGATGTCGTACCCCGCTAAATTGGTCAGAGACCGGAGACAGCCATATCTTCGGCCCAGATATGCTCAAGGAGGCCGTGGAGAAAGTTAAAACCATTAGAGATCGACTCAAAACAGCTCAAAGTCGGCAGAAGAGTTATTACGATCGAAAGCATCGGGAAATCAGTTTTGAACCCGGAGAATTTGTATACCTAAGAGTTTCTCCTATGAAGGGTCTACAGCGATTCAGGATTAAGGGAAAGCTAGCACCAAGATTCATCGGACCATTTCATATAGTGGCCCGAAGAGGCACGGTAGCCTACCAGCTAGACCTACCCGGAGATTTATCCGATATCCACAACGTGTTCCACATCTCGCAATTGAGAAAATACGTGAGCAACCCAGAGAAGCAAGTATCACATGAGAATATTGACGTGCAACCAGACCTCACCTACCGGGAGCACCCCATAAAAATATTAGGAGAGTCTGAAAGGAGGACCCGATAGAAAACCATCAAGTTTTTCAGAGTTTAGTGGAGCAATCACGCCGAGAATGAAACAACTTGGGAGAGCGAGGATTTTCTTAGGACAAAGCACCCACACCTGTTTAAGGATCAGCTGAGATCTCGGGGACGAGATTTTTCCTAAGGGGGTAGGTGCTGTGACACTCCAAAAATTTTGTGATTTTGTTTTCAGAAAGAGCCTTGCTTGGTTTGAAGAAGGTCATTTAAACCATTCTTAAAAACCCTCTTCTGAGTTTGCCCCCTCAAAAAAAATCTTTTCTTGGATTTAGTTTCTTTTAAAAAGAAAACCTTTTGCTTTTGGGTTTTCATTTGATTTTTAGTCCATTCTTGTTTACCATGCCTCTTATGGTAAAACTCCCCCAAAAACCTCTCCTCCCACTTGGGTACAACCCAAACATTCTGTCCAAACTAATAAAATCCATTTTTGGATTTTATTCCAATTATTTCTTTTCCCAAAACAATTACGTAGCTTCGGTGAACCTAGGCGATTTGCAAAGCAAGTACCCTAATGCCTTTGATCCTTGATCCCAAACCAACTCCCCTGGATAGTCCTTAGTACCCACAACCTAGAACCATCTTGATCCACTCTTCTTATTTTCAAATATTTCAAATTTAACTCTCTGCAAGTTTGGACCAGATTTGCCAAATTTGGTGAAATTCATATCTCCATTCCTCCAAAAATTCCACCAAAATTCAGGCAACCTCTAGCTGCAATGAGAGACCTCTCCACCAAAAATCAGCTCAAGGAAAAATCCCTACATGCCTAAATCATTCTGTCGAACACCTTGCATGCACTATTACTGTTCAATCTTCAGTTAAATTCATATTGCAGTGTCGTTTCTCTGTTAGAATTCAGTCACAAGTCCACAGTGCCCTTGGCACGTTGCTCGCGGCTTATCCTTCTTGTCCGGAGCTTCACACGCGTGCTTGGCGCATTCTTGGCGTCGGTGGCACCCTGGCCCGCCTGCGCCGGCGTGTCTTGCGGCGGTAGAACCATCGTAGCGGCCGACAGGGGGCAAAACTACGGCATAACGCCGTTCGGCACCGCCCAAGCGTCCTGGTAGCTCCGCGTGGCCATCCTCTTGCCGGTAAGACGCATGCAAAGCACCATCGCTGCGTGGCTTTGCACGCGTGAAACACGTTCTCTTCATTGTCGACGGGCCGTGCGGCCGTTCCGTCGAGGACAGGCCGTAACCTCGCCCACCCTGCTGAGTTGGACACTGGATCAGCACCAGCACTCCATCTAGTCGATGCTCAAGCTCCTAAGCCGACTGTACCACCACAGCGCTGCCGTAATCACTCGCTGGACTTATCCGTTCACGGCAACCGCCTCGGGCCGGCTATAAATAGCACCCCCGAGCTTGCTATCGCCCCCGCACTACTCCACCACCTCACCAGACCGTGCCTAGCCACTGGGAGGGCCTCGAGGAGCTCTTCTTCCTCGACTCCGGCCAGCTCGTTCCGCCTCGGCCTCCATCTCGATTCACTCCAGTGAGGCCGTCTCTGGCGCCCTAGCCTCGACCGCAACCCTCTCGGGCAACTAAGAGTCTAACCCCCGCTCCAATTTGATCTTCACAGCTCTCTCCGACGAGGTCCACGACCACCCGAACCGCCGTCCGCCGGAGCAAGGGCCGCCGTCGACACAGTGCTCGCCGGCGAGCACTTCCACCTCCCACAGTCGCGGAAGGACGTGCTGATCACGAAGGTACCGTCCGATCACTCTGCCTCGCCGTGGATCGCCGCCCGGCGACCATCAAGCACCTCTCGGTACTGTCGCGCCCTGTTTCTCTCTTTTGAATTTTCAAACCTGACAGGTGGAGCCCGCCTGTCAGCCTCTCAGCCGTTTCTTTTAAACGAACCGTTTTCTGGACTTTTCGCAGAGCCCCCTGGAAACTTTCTGTTTCATTACAGATGGGTCCTTGGACCAAAACTCTTATAACTTTCAAACAGAAAATGATTTTTGATTGATTCCTTTCCTGTCACCTTTATTTTTTTGTCTAGTTTTTTGTCATATTTATTTGAAAAATATTTGAACATTTTCTGTACACTCATAGTATTTACGTTACGTACGTATTTTTCCTTATACCGTAGATTCCGGAGGAAGCAGCGCAGCCGCAAACTTCACACAGTTAAACTCCGACTACTCCGAACCAGGCAAGCATGTTTGAACTCTTGATATGATGAGTGGTTGTTGCATGTTTGCATTTTTGTATAGTCATGGCATGTTTATGAACATTTTCTTGAATGTTATATTTCATGCACATAAGTGGAAAGCAAGTTTCAGAAAGCATTATGTTGTTGGATACATATTTGCATGGCCATGTGATGGCATGAGGATGGGTAAGATGGCAGTGTTGTGACATGCCAGTCTTATGCCAGATTATTTGACTTCTGTGTCATCATGAAACAAATCACATTCCCATTCATTCCTTCCGGTACTATCACATGTTTTCCGAAAGGAATGTGGCTTAGTAAGTTGCAAATCGTTTTCCTGGTACACACCAAATGGAGAGGCCGGGATGAGGGTTCCTTGGCCCTGGATTAAAGCCCGTCATCCGGTCAGGGGGCATGGGTGTTTCCGGTTGGGACCGAGAGGGGGGCACCCCTTAGAGCGCGCATATAGAAATTTGATCCCATGCTATTCGAGGTTGTGACCTCCCGTCTCAAAGTTTTTCTTGGACATTGTCGGTGGTGATTCCTGGCATCGTGAGGTGAAATGGGTGTGTACTAGTTAAATGTGTTTCTACTGAAATACCATAAACGGAACTAGTCCATTTGGGACTATGGAAATCCGTTAGCTGTGGTCAGTAATTACCAACTTTGCAGAGTTACCAATCTTTCAATTATCTTGTACTTTGTTCAAGTACTATATCCATCTTATCTTGTCAGGTATCAGCCTCAGTGACAAAACTCCGGAGAAATACATGTGTGATAAATCTGGTTAAAAGATTTTTCTTGTGGATAGACTAATCTTGTTATTTACTTTGTTACAAGCCCTGTCTGTGATGTCGCTCAGACGTTCGACGGTGGCATACTTGTATTTACATTTAGTGTAAGCCCTGTCTGTGATGTCGCTCAGACGTCCGACTGTGGCATTTTTTAAAGCCACATGCGTGATGTCGCTCGACGTCCGATCGTGGCATTTCTTTTAAAGCCCTTTATGTGATGTCGCTCAGACGTCCGATCGTGGCATTTCTTTTAAAGCCCTTTATGTGATGTCGCTCAGACGTCCGGATCGTGGCATTTCTTTTTAAAGCCCTTTATGTGATGTCGCTCAGATGTCCAACTGTGGCATTTCTTTTAAAGCCCTTTATGTGATATCGCTCAGACGTCCGACTGTGGCATTTCTTTTAAAGCCCTTTAGGTGAAGTTGCTCAGACGTCTGACTGAGGCATTTCTTTTAAAGCCCTATATGTGATGTCGCTCAGACATCCGACTGTGGCATTTTCTTTTAAAGCCCTTTATGTGGTGTCACTTAGACGCCCGACTGCGGCATGAGTTTTATTTGTTTACCTTTCGAGGCGTTGCTCCAGACACCCGATCGGTTTTCATTCATTTGTTTCAAGTCGTGCATAAATATTATTATTGTTGCATGAGCATCATTTCTATTCGTGGCGCATTCATGCTTTCATTGATTATATCTTTTGTCCGAACTGTCTTGCGAGTACTTTCAAAGTACTCACCTGGCTTGTTGATTTGGCGGATGATGATGAAGGCGATCTCATGGATGAAGAGTTTGATAGCGAGTCCGACGCCTAGAGGAGTCCCAGTCAGTCCCGTGCGATCCTGTTTGGTCATTGTATTATCCGCTTCCGCAACCCCAGAAATAAATTCATCGAGCCTCACCTCGACGCTCAATGAGCTGCCAGTTAGGAGTCAAGTTATCCACCACTTTTATCCCAAGCTAGTAGCATGCCACCACATCCCTGTATCATAACCGCCCTTATGTAAGATATTGGCGAGTTTGTAATAAGATTGTTGAGCAGCCTCAGCTCAACCCTGTAATATATTTAATGCTACTGGCCCTCTGTTCATCAAGTTTTTGTCTACTAGTGAGGATGACTTTTCCTATACTGGGATTTAAAGATCGATTTTCTCAATAATTATTTTATTGAAAAGCCGGTCATGACAGCATTAACTCGCCACATTATACTTACAGGCCGTAACTTTTCAACTGTCAAAAATGACTATCGTCAACTGGGAACGTTCCTTGGTTACCAAGGAGATCCTTGATGATTTCGTATGTCCAGGCCAATTGGCGAGTCAACAGGAGATCGTATGGTGAGTTAGCAATGGGGATGTAATCCCTACGCCTGCCGAAGATGAAATTGTGGTCTTCACTGATCACATACTCAGAGGATTTACCCCACCTGGGTCTAAATTATTTCGGGACCTCCTCCACTACTTCAATTTGCACCCTTAAGATATAGGTCCAAACTCAATATCCAACATCTGCCATTTTCAAATCTTCTGTGAAGTTTATTTGCAAACAGCACCCACTGTTCCGTTGTTCAAGGAACTCTTTTATATAAACTATCAAACTGAGTGTCAAAATGGCCCAAGTAAAGAGCTAGGTGGAATCTCTATTCATAGACGAAGAGACAACATGTTTCCCTCCATAGTCTTACCAAGTCACCCCAAGGGATGGGTGACCACGTGCTTCTATATGTTGTAAAAATACTGCTCCAGCAACAGAAAATCCTCTGCCTGGGTTTAGAGCTAAGCATCTTCCATAAGATTTTGACCCGTCCAGCAAATTTATCGCAGACAAGCATGCAAAGGCTTTTCCATTCCACTCTAGGGATAATGCTTTATTAGATAATGGGTTAATTGGAGTTGACTTGACCCGGTGCTGGGTCTCTTGGAAGATACCCCCCTTAAGCCGCCGTCCCGGCTTAATGTGCGAGTACTCGGGCGAGCCAACTGACCCTTAGCGGTATATTGAAGACAACTTCACCGCGGAAGAAGCCTTTAAACCATAAGAACTCGTCTTGGTGAGTCTCAGGAGAACTGCAACAAAGCTGGTCTACCGCCCTTTTATAAACAAAACCCGGCTCCACCAGTAAGTGTTTCCCTTTATGAAGTTCAATGATGGTTAACTCTGCCTTTTGCCCTGTTTTAACCTCCTTTGTACTTATGCAGGCTGACTCTGCTTTCTGGACCATAAAGCTGCAAGCCGCCGCCCCAGTCAAGAAACCTAAGGGTAAGACCCATGCTCCGGGTCGCCGTAAAAAACAAACAGCAGAAGACCTTCTCAAGCTGGATGACTCGGAGGTAGAACCTGATTCCCATGGTCATATTTTTATGCAACTTATTGATGCCGACTCTTCACAAGATGACGCGGAGACAAGACAAGCAAATTCAATAGAGGTAACACCTGTCTCCTCTGACTCAAATCCTTTGCCAAGAAAGAAAGCCTGGCGGGTCATCCGAAAAGTAAGATCTTCTCATCCTCTTGATCATTTGGGCCCCAATCTTATTTTGAAGAAGCAACAACATGACTCCAGACATATGACCCGGAGTGACGGTTCTCAAGACCTCAACTCCGTCTTACCCAATACTCCTGTTCCTCGCAAGCGTCGAAATGAGGTGCCTCATAACGCAACAATTTCTGTTCCGAAGGCTGGTCTCTTTGGTCAACCTCTTTATCTTTCTGATTCAAGCTATCAGGGAACCTCTCCAACATCTGACGACTCTACAGGAACTCAAATGTCTGCCTTCAAGGTTGCCCATGGGTAAGTATATCACCGTGTTTGTAAATAATTTGTAACAATACATATTCATGACCTCTTGTGTCCTTGCTGTAGGGGCGTAGCCAAGGCGGGCTGTAACATCCCAAAATTCTAAATTTTGGAATGTTATAATAAATAGATAGATTTGATTGATTGTTTGATTTATTGTGTGAAATTGAGTGAAATTCGAAACTTTTTGAAAGTTAAATGAGAGGGAATAAAAGGACTTTCCCAAACATTCATTTTGCATTCGTGATCTCCGTGAATTCAATTTCTATTCACCACAAAACCCTGGAGAGAAGATGACATGACTTCTTCCATTTATTTAAATGACAAGGGGTGTTGAAAATATTTGAATTTCATTTGGAAAATAGTTCCAACCCAGGAACTTTATGCAACTCAATGATTTTCACGAGCGAAGATGAAATGACTTCTTCAAAACATATGAAATATGAGTTGGGAGTTTCAAAGAATTAAATTCAAAGTTCTTTTGAATTTATTTTCAATTTGGAGTTATTTGGATTTTATTCAAATTATTTTTCTCCAAAAATAAAATATATGGAAAATAGGGTAACATGATTCCATACATCAGAAAATTGGAGAGAAATAAGTTTGAATTAATTTTGGTATTTTTAAAATGATTTTTATTGGATTTTACTAGAGCAGAAGCTCTCTTTGCTTTATTTGAATTTGTGTGGATTTTATTTTACTCTAAAAAAATGTTCACGTTGTAGACAATCTCTTTTTGTAAAATGATAACTTATGTGCCTATAGTTTGTTTTTATTTCATATCGTTTTATTATTTCTTTTGTGTGTTCAACGTTTTAAAAAAAAAATAAGAAAGCCTTCCCGCCGACTGGGCCGGCCCAGCTCCCAGGCCAGGCCATGGCCCAGCCCAGCCGCTCGTTGCCCCGACTCAGGACGGAGTCCCGAGCTCCGCCGCCGCTCGCCGTGGTCGCCCCGGCCTCCTCCTTGCCCCTCGTGCACGCCAAGCCGCCGCCTCGCCTCCCCTTATAAGTCGCCGCCCCGGACCCCGACCCCTTCTCGCTCCTCTCGCCGCTGCCGCACAACCGCCGCTGCCGCATCTCGCTGCTGCACGCCGCTGCAACCGCCGCTGCCTGCCGCCACATCTGCTACCGTTGTTGTTGCGCCTTATTCTTCTTTGTCCAAGGCCACCGCCACGCCGCATCTCCCAAAGACGGCCAGCCGCCTCATGTAGCCGTCGCTTGCACATCGCCGGAGCCACGCCGCCCTCGCCGGAGTCCGTTCGCCACCGCTACCGGTTTTATTTGGTGAACCGGTATAAACCGCTATCCCGCCCGGTTTATCTATTTACTTCGGTTTTATATTATTAGATCGGTTATTTTTTAGGTTAAGTTACTTAGCGAGCGTTCGCTCGTTAGTTTCTGGTAGCGAACGTTTTCATTCTGTAGGGTTCTGTAACGCACGTTCGTACGATAGGATCTTTCTTTTTATTTTAGTTTTTTGGCCAGGGACCTATCTGTGATTGTTTTTCTTACAGATTAGTCCCTCTGTTTCAAACGACAACAACTTTTTACTCGTTAGTCCAAATCCAACGAAACCAACGCTCACGGCTTCGTTATGATCCCCTCTATCCAGTAATACAACTCAAACATGTTTTCGGAAGTTTTAAATTTTGAATTAGATCAGTTTTGTATTCAAAATTCGTTTGATCGTAACTTGAGTTTCGTAGCTCCGTTTGAGTTGATTCTTTTTGCCAATCGAAGCTCTTGACCTAAACTTTATGATAAGGCCAAATTCACATAATTTTGGCACTATTAGAAATTGTTTTATGTTGCAAGAGTTATTTTCTCGGTTTTGATGTTTTCCGAATCGTCTTCTTCGATCTTTCTGATCTTTTGAGTGATTGCTTATGTGTGGTTACTATTGCTTGCTTGCGATAGATTGACCGGAGTGTGACGAGTAGAACTATCAAGAGTTTTGAGTGCGAATCATCTTCATCAACATTGCAGGCAAGTTCACACTTTGATCATACCTCTTACTACCCAGATTTTATTGCATTAGATTAATCCTCAAACATTGCATGAGTAGGATTGATAACATGTGGGTATCGGGAAGTAGTTGATGAGGTAGGAACCTATTGCCTTGCATTCAAACCTTGGGAGTTACTATTACTTTATGCTTATATTGCCATGCTATGCTCGTAGACGTGGATTGGGTTTTGAGAGAATTCATGACAGATGTGAGATTGTTAATTAATGGTTTACTTAAGGTGGCAACTTAAACACACATCCTGGGTGGATTGAGGTACCTAGGTATTCCAAATGATTGCTGTCTAGGCACCTGGGTATTCCAGGATTGCCTGTTTTTTATGGACCGCCACCCAGGCTCAAAGTGATCATGAGATTATTCATACTAGAAACTTCCGTGTGCAGCCACAAGCTACTATGGGCTCTAGCATAGTTGATTAAGTTGTGCGAACTCTTACAGTGGTAGACTAGAAGATGTAGGGGAAAGTAGGCGTAATGGTCTGCCCATCGTAAGGTGCTAGCGCTTCTGAAAGACTATGTCTCGTTCATCCATTTCTCAAACACCATGTAGTGCGAGAAATCCAACGGAGGAGATCGATTCTTGTGGGGAAAAGTGCGCAAACCTCTGCAGAGTGTACAACCTAATCATGATTAGTCGTGTCCCCGGTTATGGATATCTTGAGTATCTGGTTGTTGGATTATCCTGTTGATCTCATCATGTTATTTCAATGCTCCCATTACTACCCAGGCCCTCCTTCAATAGGTATGGAGGACGTGGATATTGTTGTTGGGAATATTGCTGAGGAGGCCGTGGCGGAGGCCGACAGGATTGCCGCCGAGGAGGCCGCCAGAGATGCTGACGGGGCCACCGCTGATGAGGCCACCAAGGATGCTGCCGAGGACACCGTTGCGGGGGCCGCCAAGGCGACTGGCGATGCTTCTGTCGAGGGCGCCAGCGGCGGGCCTGCCGGGGAGGCCGGCAAAGCCACCGCTGAGGAAGAGGTGGTTGATGATCAGCCCCCGTCCTCCTCAACCTCGGGCCCCGGCAGATATCTGAAGGTGGGCGACGATCTTTTCGTCATTCTTCCAGGGGCGTCAAGTTCCCGAGCGCCCGCCGAAGGGGAAATCTTTGACGGTGAGGTGCTTGCCGCCATCGGGCTCGAGGTGGTCGATGAGCCGGGTGTTGGCGGCGATGGTTCTCTAGAAAAGCAGCTTTTCCGTGCCATGGGGGCCAATTTCCGGAAGCTCCAAGTGCTCTACCGTGCTCGCCTGGACAAGTTCAAGTCCAGGATGGCAACGGTGGACAACGCGGAGGTGGACTTCAAGGCGCGCGTTGCTGAGACGCAGACCTGGTTCCACCAGACTCGCGAGGAGCAGAGGCCCTTTCAGGAGGAATTGGCCAAGCGCGATGTAGAGCTCACCATGAAGATGGCTGACATCAAGAAGGCCCAGGAAAAGGCGGCGAACTTGGCTGCTGCGGCCGAGGCCGCCCGGAAGCAGCATCAAGCCGCATTGGATTCCCAGGAAGAGGACCTCTCCATGCGTGAGGCGAAGCTTGCCGCAACGCTCCGCGGCAAGGATGAGGAGCTCGAGGCCCTTGTCGTGCGACAGACTCGTGAGCTGGAGAAGAGGCACAAAGAGGCACTCGATGCCCAAGCTCTGGCCCATGCCGGCAAGGTGAAGGAGTTGGAGGTAGAGCGGGACGAGCTGAAGGAGCAGGCCCTCAAGCTGTCCAACGAGAAGAGCACGCTCAACAGCGCCTTGGTAGAGGCGCAAGGAGCGGTCATCAGCAGGGCTGGGGAGCTCTCCGAAGCGCAAAACCCCATCAGAGATCTCAAGCTGAAGCTGGAGAATCTCGAGAAGATGTTGCCGGAGAGCACGTCTCGGGAGGAGACCTTGACCAGGAGCCTGGAGGAGGAGAAGCAGCTGCGGGCGAACGAGGCCGCCTCCCACCAGGAATATGTGGCGGGCGAGAACAGATGGATCAGCCATCTGGAGGACGTCGCCGGCAGGGTCACCTCACAGTTGGCCACCATGGGGATGCCAAACGTGAGGTATGCTCCTGAGCACAGCAGGACCGTCAACACCAAGCCGACCCAGTTCTTCGAGGGCGTCCTTGGAGCCTTTGCTTATCTTCACTCCAGCAGAGCGACCACGTTGGCCGAGGAGGCCCGGCGACTTTGCCGGAGGGTCGTGATCAAGGTCCTCACCAAGATGGCGTACTGGAATCCCGACCTTGACCCCGGGGCCGCGATGGATAGCTTGCCGGATGGTACTGACCTCACGGTGCTCAAGGAGCGCATCAAGCCCATCATCGACTGCATCGACGAAATCAAGAGGGTGGAAGGCCAACGCCGGGATTAGGCATCCCGTTCTTCTTCGCCGCTCCTGTTTGTAGTCACTCGAGTGCTGATCTTCCGGCCTCCTCCCTTCTCCAAGAGCCACGAAGACGAAGGAGTGATGGGCTAACCGCTAGAGCCGATTCTCACAACTGCGCCCCCTACCTGGCGCGCCAAAGATGTCGGTGGGAATGACACCTATGGGATCACAAGAATCCCTACTACGGTTAGCAGGGCGCGGGGTCGTGAGAAGAGCGGATCAAACAGATAGCACACGGTTCGTTCATCCAGGTTCGGGCCGCGAGGATGCGTAAAACCTACTCCTGCTTTGGTGGATTGTATATCTGTGTTCTTGAGCTAGCTATGGGGCGTGAGGAGCTCCAAAAAGCCGAATCCTCCTCCTGGTCGCCTCGGACCTCCTTTTATAGAAAAAAGGGGTTGCCATAGTGGCACACAGGAGGTGGAAAGGGTATAGTGATGCGAGGTTATCCTCCGCATTACATGACAAGGCGCATTTAATGCGTCTTGCTTACGTGTCCTTGCTTTATCGGGGACGGGGGAGAAACCTGTCTCGTCCGTCGCCGCTCCTTCTTGTGTCGACACGCGCCCTGGCCAGCGATGCCTGTGATGCCATGTAGGTAGGCAGGCAGCTGAGGTGGCGCAGTGGTGGGTCTTCACGAAGATCTGCATGCCGCCATGTGTGCCTCGCCACTGGTTGGGGCGGCAGCTGCATGCATGCGGTGGTGGAGGTTTAGTCGGCGTAGGCCTGATGGTGGCCCTACGGGTGTCCTCGGCAAGGGCCTTGCCGGGGCCCCGGCAAGGGTCTTGCCGAGGCGCTTGCCGTCGTCCCCGGCAAGGCACTTGCCGGGGGCCTTGTGGTCTTCCTCGGCTGGGATCCCGCCAAGGGTTGTCGTCTCCTTAGTGCGTATCTGATCTTGAATGTCTTCACAAAGATCTGCATGCCACCACGGGGATGTCTCCCGAATCCTTGCCCTTTGGGGGCAGTGGACTCAAGGGTGATTTGCTCCATAGGCGTGGGGCGAGTCGCCGCGGCAAGGGTCTTGCCGGGGTTGCTAAAACTGTCTCCCGACAAGGATCTTGCCGGGGGAGTCCGCTTCGTCCCCTTCGCTCTTCGTGGTCTTGGTCTTGGCGTCGTTCTAGTTCTCTTAAGCTTCGGTCTTACCCTGGCTCACCTCCCTTGCCGTGCTTGGTGTGGTGGTTCCCGTGGCTCAGACTGCTCGTGCACAGTTATAGGGGTATAAAAAGTGTACCCCCCTTTTTGTACACCGACAGGAGCCCCCGGGCCTGGGCCACACATAAGCGCAACGCGTTGTTGGGCCAGGCCTAGAAATGGTGCGCGGGCAGGCGGGGCGGTTTTTACCGTGGTAAGATTCTTCGCGCGCTACGCTTCCCACGACTCCCACGCGTGGCGCAGCATGGGGAGGCGTGTGTGACATGGGCGGCATGCGTGGGGTTGGTTCCCGCGGGCATGCGTCACATCATAGTTAATGTGAAAGGAGGCGGCCCGTGTTTTCCCCCATAAGAAGGGATAACCGTGGGTGCGCTGCTCACTTTCTCCTCTTTCCTCGTGCCTTCTCCAATCTCAGAGCCGTCGTTTCCTCTCTTCCTTCCTTCCTAAGCTTCCGCCGTCGCTCGCCTTCGTTGCTTCGCCATCCCCCTCCCTCAGTCCTCTAACTTTCTTAGCCACCATGGCGCCCAAATCAGCCAAGTGCAAGGGGGTGGCTAAGGGTGCTGGGACTGTGGAGCCACCGGAGAGTGCGCTATTGGGGGACCGGACGAAATCTGCCTTCTTCTTCCCCTCGATGGTTGATGTTCGTGAGCTCCGGGCCTCCTTCAGGCCTCTATGGGGAGTGAAGACGGGGGAGAGAATTCGGGACATCCGGCGACGCGCGTCATTCCTGCCGCTTGCGTCGATCCTGCCCCAAATCGGTATCCCTTTTTCGTTGATTACCTTTCTTGCGGGTTATGTCCCCCCTTTTCCGATTTCTTTTGTGACATTATGCACACCTTCGGCTTTCGCCTCTTGGATTTTACTCCGAATGCGGTGGCGTGCATGGATTTCTTCGCGCATCTTTGTGAAGGCTTTGCCGGGGTGCAGCCCAACACGACACTCTTCCGCCATTATTTCTCCCCTCGGATCCAGCCGGGAGGTGTCATCTCTGGTTGCATCATCTGGATCCAAGATCCAAGGGGGCGTACCCGGACAGTGCCGTGAAGGAGAGGTGGGAGGGATGGCGTGGCCGGTGGTGCTGGATTGAAGATGAAGACCCGCCGGAATTCTGCAAGGTCCACCGAGTGCCGCCGGTTCGCGACAGCGATTGGGGTGATGTTGACGCCGCCGACGGGAGGCTTACTGTCGCCACCACCAGGATTCTCCGGCTGACCCGGGCTGGACTCATCCTTGAGATGATCGGGGCGGATTTCATTCGCCGCCGGATCGCCCTGTTACACAACAAGGGGAGGCCAGCCTGGCTCTTTACGAATCCGGCTGACATTATGTGACTCCGCCCTGGCCTTGACCATAATTTCACGGTGATGGCGCATGCCCACTTCTGCCAGCGGCTTTTTCACCTTGATGTGGGTCGCCACAGCGAGGTCGAACGGACCGGCAAGGCCGCGAGGGCTGCCGCAAAGGTCGGCAAGGCCGCGAGGGCTGCCGCAAAGGTCGGCAAGGCCATCAAGGGGCCGTTTTTCAAGTTGCCAGTGGGGGTGGTCCCGTTGTGCAATAATTCAAGCCGGTCCGAGATCATCGCTATGATGCCGGACTGTAACGCGCACGGCCATGTCCCGAGCTGGAAGGAGCCGACGGATGCAGATGTGCAGCAATTCTTTGACACCCTGATTGAGGTATATGTCAATGCTGATGCCGAGCGGTGGCTTGTCATGGACACCACCCAGGCAGAGCTGGACTACATCGCCACTAGGGCGAGGGAGGCGCATCTTGCCATGGAGGCCGGCAGCGCCTGGGCATGGAGGACAAGGCCGCAACGGCTGCGGAGGAAGAGGAGCTCACCCGGTGGACGGTGGCCTCTTGGGAGGTTAGCAGCACCGACACGGGAGCTCCGCTTGTCGAAGATGCGGCCGACGAGTCGTCGGGTAGGAGGATGTGGCGATGGGCCCGACGCCAGCCAGGGGAAGAGGGCGAGTCCTGCGGCGGTCTGGCTCCGGCGATCCGGTCTGACCGTTAGGGCTTCGCGGCCTCAATTGACCCTGGAGGGGTCCGGGCGTCACACGAGGGCCACGGCAGTGAAGAGGCTGACGAAGGCCGCTGAGAAGAAGAAGACAATAGTCCCTTCCTCATCTGGGCGCGCACAAACCCCACCTTCTTCGCCTCCTCCGGCAGATGTCGACTAGGATGTTGACGCGGAGCTCCCTTTTGATCTTGGGCCTCTCAGCCCAAAGAAGAAAAGGAAAGTGGTGGAAGAGGAGGAGATGGATGACGAGTAAGTACTCCGTTCCTTACTTCCATTTCCATTCCCCTGAATTAAGTCACTTATCTTGATCCATTTTTACTTTTGCAGGGATGCAGAGACGTCGGCCCAGAGGGTGAAGAGGGCGAAGGCCTCGGCGAGCAGTCAGCCCTCGGCTGGAGCTTCAAAGACGCCACTGGTGGTGTTGAGCAGCCCGGACAGCAGCTCCTGGCACAGCCCCCAACGTAAGTTAGTCACCCTCCTCTTACTCGACATGTGGTAGGCGTTCGATGCTATGGTGTTGACCTTGTCGGGTTTGCAGGAGGGGAACGGCAGCATGAGGAGCCGCAGAGGGCTACCCCCAACACACCACCCCCATCGACTACGCCGCCGTGAGGGGCGTCCCCGGCAAATGCATCAAGCACGGAGCCCACACCCATGGAGGAAGAGGGGAACTTGGGCGCTGGTGACTCTACCACGGCGCCAAACGCTGGCGGGGAGCCCGACACCGTTGATATGTGATGAAGTTGGAGACCGTCAGTTGTCTGGACCAAATGTGATCAAGGAGTCAGAAGAGAATGTTAAGTTGATTCGAGATAGACTAAAGGTAGCTCAATACAGGAAGAAGAGTTATGCAGACTTAAAAACGCAAGGAGGTAGTCTATGAAATGGGAGACAGAGCATGTCTTCGTGTGTCCTCTCTGCGAGGAGTTAATAGATTTGGAGTTAAGGGAAAGTTAGCTCCGAGATTTGTAGGATCATACCGAGTTTTGGAGCGTATGGGAGAAGTGGCCAACAAGTTGGAGTCACCCAAAGGACTATTAGGAGTTCATGATGTGTTTCACGTTTCCCAGTTGAAGAAGTGCCATGCAGAGATGGCCAATATTCCCCTGTAAGGACGCTTGACCCTGGAAAGGATAATGATGTTCCATGAAGTGGAGTATGGACTTCATAAGTATAAGTTTTTATCTCGGTATGTGGGATACCTCAAGTATATAAAGGTATGAAGTACTATTGGATATAAAGGAGGTATGATGTTGGAAATATGGATCAATGGAAATTCCATGATGAGTCTGAGTAATCATGTACTAGTTTGGTGCCAATAGAAGGAAGGAAGACAGTAAAATTGGATGGATTTAAGAATACTAGGAAGTTGGAAGTTGGAATAATGATCAGTTGCCCGATGATAAGTTCAAGGACTACAAGTGATGATATGGGCCATAACCCATGTGCCCTGTGACCTGCCAGAAGCAAGCACACTCTTGCTCAAGGAAAACCACAGGAGAAGTTACGATTTTAGCGATTGCATTTATCTTATAGGAGTAACGCAAAACCTGAGAGTGGTGAAGGAACGATAGATGTTTGTCTGGCTTGCAAAATCTATGGATATATCCGAACTTGGTTCGTCGACAAGAGAAATTCTGCAATGCTTGTGAGGATGACCGAGTGTTAAAATGCGAGATTCGCTAAACTATATACAAGGTAATGATTTGGGTGCGGGATGGATTGATCACCATACCGACTTACTCTTATTATTCGCCTTGCTATGTGGGATGGTAAATCTGAGTGACTTACCCATAGTGGAGCGACGACGATATTAAACCTTGTTTAAACCTTAGAATGGTATAGCAATTTTTTCCCATGTACAAGGCAGTTTTTGCCAACCGTAGATTATACGGTGAGGATCAACCAGACCCATTTCCTGCAGGAGAAACCCTAAATTGTTAACCACCATGAGATATCGATAGTTAGTTAGTATTGGCGCCAGACCCGTCAGCTAAGAAGACCCAATCTTGGAATAACCTTACCAAGAGGAAAGGATAGAAGAATTATGAAAAGGTTATGCCACTACCTAAGAGCCCAGAGAAGGAATTATCCTTACGATGCGAGAAGACCGACACCGCCAAGAATAAGGATGGAGTATATGAGTTTTGATGGAACCGTAATAATGATTCTAAGGGTGGTAGCACCCTGCACTCAAGACGATCGATGGATTTTGAGAAGACCCCAAACCTAACCCATTTCTTTCTAGCCTCTCCGAATCTCGAGGACGAGATTCATTTTAAGGGTGGTAGGTTTGTAACATCCAAAATTCTAAATTTTGGAATGTGATAATAAATAGATAGATTTGATTGATTGTTTGATTTATTGTGTGAAATTCGAAACTTTTTGAAAGTTAAATGAGAGGGAATAAAAGGACTTTCCCAAACTTTCATTTTGCATTCGTGATCTCCGTGAATTCAAATTCTTTTCACCACAAAACCCTGGAGAGAAGATGACATGACTTCTTCCATTTATTTAAAAGACAAGGGGTGTTGAAAATATTTGAATTTCATTTGGAAAATAGTTCCAACCCAGGAACTTCATGCAACTCAATGATTTTCACAAGCGAAGATGAAATGACTTCTTCAAAACATATGAAATATGAGTTGGGAGTTTCAAAGAATTAAATTCAAAGTTCTTTTGAATTTATTTTCAATTTGGAGTTGTTTGGATTTTATTCAAATTATTTTTCTCGAAAAATAAAATATATGGAAAATAGGGTAACATGATTCCCTACATCAGAAAATTGGAGAGAAATAAGTTTGAATTAATTTTGGTATTTTTAAATTGATTTTTATTGGATTTGACTAGAGCAGAAGCACTCTTTGCTTTATTTGAAGTTATGTGGATATTATTTTACTCTAAAAAAATGTTCACGTTGTAAACAATCTTTTTCTGTAAATTTTGATATATTATGTGCCTATAGTTTGTTTTTATTTCATATCGTTTTATTATTTCTTCTGTGTGTTCAACGTCTAAAAAAAAGAAACCCTTCCCGCCGACTGGGCCGGCCCAACTCCCAGGCCAGGCCGCGGCCCAGCCCAGCCGCTCGTCGCCCCGACTCGGGACGGAGTCCCGAGCTCCGCCGCCGCTCGCCGTGGTCGCCCCGGCCTCCTCGTTGCCCCTCACAAGACGCCAAGCCGCCTCGCCTCCCCTTATAAGTCGCCGCCCCGGACCCCGACCCCCTCTCGCTCCTCTCGCCACCGCCGTGCAACTGCCGCCACCGCATCTCGCCGCTGCACGCCGCTGCAACCGCCGCCTTGCCGCATTTCTGTTATGTTGGCGCGCCGCTTATTCTTTGTCTGCCAAGGCCACCGCCTCAGCGCCAAGATCTCCAGATCACGACATCGCCGCCTCACAAAGCCGCCGTCGCCTGCACATCACCGGAGCCGCGCCGCCCTCGCCAGAGTCCGTTCGCCGCCGCTGCCGGTTTTATTTGGTGAACCGGTATAAACCGCTAACCCGCCCGGTTTATCTATTTACTTCGGTTTTATATTATTAGATCGGTTATTTTTTTAGGTTAAGTTACTTAGCGAGCATTCGATCGTTAGCTTCTGGTAGTGAATGTTTTCGTTCTGTAGGGTTCTGTAACGAACATTCGTACGGTAGGATCTTTCTTTTTATTTTAGTTTTTCGGCCAGGGACCTATATATGATTGTTTTTCTTATAGATTAGTCCCTCTGTTTCAAACGATCACAACTTTTTACTTGTTAGTCCAAATCCAACGAAACCAACGCTCACGTCTTTGTTATGATCCCCTCTATCCAGTAATCCAAATCAAACATGTTTTTGAAAGTTTTAAAATTTGAATTAGATCAGTTTTGTATTCAAACTTCGTTTGATCATAACTTGAGTTTCGTAGCTCCGTTTGAGTTGATTCTTTTTGCCAATCGAAGCTCTTGACCTAAACTTTCTGATAAGGCCAAATTCACATAATTTTGGTACAGTTAGAAATTGTTTTATGTTGCAAGAGTTATTTGCTTGGTTTTGATGTTTTCCGAATCGTCTTCTTCGATCTTTCTAATCTTTTGAGTGATTGCTTATGTGTGGTTACTATTGCTTGCTTGCGATAGATTACCGGAGTGTGACGAGTAGAACTATCAAGAGTTTTGAGTGCGAATCATTAAAAGTGCGTTATATCGACTAGAGGGGGGGGTGAATAGGCGATTTTTATGAATTCTTCACTGAGGAATTTGCCGGTGAGGAAATTCCTTAACGAAGAACTACGTGCAGCGGAATAAGTACTCAGAAGTAAGCATACCAGAATACAGGCAAGGTCATCATGATGAAATGAAGACAAGCACAGAGTACAGAAAGCGTAATCACAGGATAACACAAGATGAAGACAACAGACTGATGAAATTGAACTGAGGAAATTGAGAAAGTCTTCAGTCAAAGTCTTCAAACACAGATATGAACAAACACTCAACACAGTTATGAGGAAATGAATGAGTTGAGGAAATAGAACCAGTTAGGTTGATGAAGACAATGATTTGGTAGACCAGTTCCAACTGCTGTCTCAGTTGTACGTCTGGTTGGAGCGGCCGAGTAGTTAAACTCGAGGACACATAGTCCCGGACACCCGATCGTGAGCATGCAGCTCAGACACCAAGTCCTCACCATATTCTCCTTGAACTAAGGTCAAACAGACCTCGTCCAATCACTCGTGGTAAGTCTTCAGGCGACTTCAGAACCTTCACAGACTTGGTCACTCGGCGATCCACAATTCCTCTTGGATGCTCTAGACCATGACGCCTAACCATCTGGAAGAAGCACAGTCTTCAAAGGTAACAAGCGTCGGATCCACGCAGGATCAATCTCTTCAATGATGCTCAACCACTTTGGGTTTGTAGGTGTTTGGTTTTGGGTTTTTCCTCACTCGATGATTTTCGCTCAAAGTCCTCGGAGGATGGGATGCTCTCAATTGACAAGTGTCAGTTTCTCGCGGAGCAGCCAACTAGCTAGTGGTTGTAGGGGGCGGCTATTTATAGCCTAGGGAGCAGCCCGACATGATAAGACATAAATGCCCTTCAATGATATGACCGTTAGGTGGATAAGATATTTTGGGATAGTCATGCCAAGCAACACAAGAACGGTCGGAAATTTGACTCTCAAATTCCTCAGGGCTATCATGTTCCTCTCTGTGTAGGCAATTCGCACTGGCGAATTCCTAACTCCTCAGTCAGAACAAATTCCTCAGCGACTAGAAGAACTTCGTCTCTATCACTGAAGAAATTGACTGAACTGTATGAGGTTTCCAAAGGCTTCACTTGAAGGGATTGGTAGGTGTAGGATTTTGAGTTGAGCATCACATGGAAATTTTTCCTTAGTATTTCCTAGACCACCTTTAACAAAGACGGTGTTTCCTATGACTCAAGAAAGAGAAAATGAAACTACGAAAACAAAAGTCTTCACGCTTCATGTTCCTCAAATGAATACCAAGTCTTCAAGGTCACACCAATTTCTTCACTTTGAAAGTCTTGAGAAGTCTTCGTAATACCAAAGTCTTCATCAAGAACTTCATTTTCAGGGGTCGACTTTCTCTGTAAATATCAAACTCCTCATAGACTCATAGACCTGTGTACACTCACAAACGCATTAGTCCCTTAACCTATAAGTCTTCAATACACCAAAATCACTAAGGGGCACTAGATGCACTTACAATCTCCCCTTTTTTGGTGATTGATGACAATATAGGTTAAGTTTTCAACGGGGATCAATATATGAAGTGTAAGTACTGTTATTGAGGAATTTGATTGCAAGATATAGAAGAACTCCCCCTGAAGATGTGCATAGTGAGGAATTTGCTTTTGAGGCAGTGCACATTTGAAGAGTTGAATCATGGAGATCTCCCCTATATCTTGTAATTCATACACGCATTTGACATATAATATGAAGAATTTGAAATGCATGATGAAATATGGTGACTGATGTAATTCAGCATGCGTGTATTAACATATAGCAAGGAATAAGCATGCAGAGGAACACATCAAAAGTATCAAAGCACCATCGGGTTTAAGATTACAACTCGATCCAATAAAAGTTTCAGAAGAATGAGAGTTGTTACTTAGCAAAAATGCCCATATAATAGACCCGCTTGAAGACTAACTCAAATTTCTCCCCCTTTCTCATCGAATGACCAAAAGGATCGAAACTGAGGACTAACGCCCCTGAAGAATATCAAGTTGATGGAGGAGCGCCCGTTGTCGTGGTCGGTTGTTGTAGTAGGGCCCGCCGCAGTTGTCGCCCAAATCTTCATTCTCATCGATTGTCGTAGCGATGAAGAATAAGAGCTGGCCACCAATGGAGGAACCTTGACCCTCTTGAATTTCTTCGATGGAGGTGCAGACCAGTCAAATTCTTCCTTGAGACCCACTGTCTCTAGTTCTTCAGCGCTATAGACATGAGTGAGGACAGCCCAGGTGCGGTTGAAGGTTTCATGAAGGTAGTATTGGTTTTTCTTCACTGCATTGTGTGTTGAGGTCATGTTGTGAAGAATTGAACCAAACTAACGCTTGACCCATTTATGATTGCGATCAACCTTCCGATGAAGACCGAGGAGTAACTCACGATCACCATCACCCCGGTGTCAGAGCTTGAGGATTTTGCTTGGCTGAGGTATTGGCGGCAGAGTCATGTGTTGCAGAGTCGTCATTGGTAGAGTAAGATGCTGCCTTGCGAAATTGACCATCCAATGGACGAATGCCTTCATCTATCACAGCAGTGGCCTTGCCTTTGTCATCAGCTGAGGAAAATGTCCGTTTGAGGACTTCAATGGGAGGCAAGTAGCTGCAGTGGTTCAGAGTATCAGCTTTATAATTGAGTGAAGACCTTGCCCTGATGAACCTCACAATCCAAGGCGCATAAGGCTTCAACTCAAATGGTGACATAGCAATGTTCGCCAGAGTCCTCATGAAGAAATCATAGAAGTTGACGGGAACACCATGAATGATGTTGAAAAGCATATTCTTCATGATGCCAACGACTTCTTCATCATTTGAGTTGTGGCCTTTGATAGGACTCATTGTCTTCGTCAGAATGTGATAGACAGTATGAGGCACATACAGTAATTCCTTCACGAGAAATTTGGTTCGAGGTGCCTGCCCAGGCTTCAAAGGCCTCATTAGCACTTGCATATAGTGATTTGTCAGTTCAGGTTCACTATAAATGCAACATGCACTGTCAAGGGGAGGACTTAGAGGAAGGAAACGAAGCAATTCAGTTGCTGGTGCCTTGTAGTGAGTGTTTTCAGACATCCAGTCCAACACCCATGAGTTCACATCTTTAGCGTCTCCAGTGATTTGCAGCATCGCATAGAATTGAAGAATGAGTTCTTCATTCCAGTCACAGATGTCAGTGCAGAAATTTACGAGTCCTGCATCTTGAAGAACACTGAGGACTGGCTCGAAGCCTGGTAGGGATTCCATGTCCACATGAGGAATATGTGCATGATCGAAGATTTTTTCTTTGTCAAATAGCACTGAGGAATAGAAATTGGCTTGACTAGCAGTCCAGAAACGCCTCTTCCTTATGCGAGCAGAGTCATACGGATTGTAATCAGTGAAGAAAACATGCTCAGCAAAGAAGTCTTCAACCTTGAACTTTTGCTTTTGTGAGAACGGATCCTTTGGCTTTGGTAGAGGGGTGTCAGTAAGTTGCATTACCACCTCAGGGATCGCGAGCTCAGGTTCTTCAGGCTGAGGAATTTCTGGTTCCTCTTCATGTGCGCCCGAGGATCAAGAAGCAGCAGGTTCTTCAGCACTAGTAGCTGGAATTTCTTCATGCACAGATGAAGTGGGATGAGTTTCTTCAGAGCCCATTTGAACTGTTGGAGCAGGGGACTGAGGAATTTGTTGGATTGGGGTGAAGAGTGGAGTATTTGGGATGCTGACTTTCCCAAAAGTCATCATTCATCACAGGCGTGGTGCATCCAATATCCACGTCTTCGTCTTCAATTTCCTCAACACCAGCCTCTTCAGCTGTGAACTGAGGCATATGCGAGGAAATGATTGGAGTTGAAGGGATTGCATCCACCTCAATTTCTTCATTAATCTGTTCCGACGAAGCAGCATAATGATTTTCTTCATCAGATCCGCTCGGGATCTCATAGTCTTCACCAAAAGGAACAAGGTCCTTTGATGGCATGGAGGAAATCAGAACAACATCAATTGGATTTTCAAATGAGCTGGTCATTGGCTTCATTTTCTTCGCAGCCGAAGAGTTTGACGCAGCTGATGCCTTCCTTTTCTTCACTGCAGCTCGCTCTGCAGCCTTTTGGTCTTCTTCACATCCGATGCGGATGGAAGAATTGGAGTTGGTGTAGGCGCAGGAGGTGCCGAGGAATCTGGTTGAATTTCCTCAGCGCAATCGATGCAGCTGTTCTGATCTCTTCGGTTTCTTCAGCGTAACCACTAGTGGATGCCCCGGCAATTTCTTGATGGCTGGAATGGAGTCATCAGCCTCGAACTAGCATTGTCATCAGCCAGTTGAAACTCATCAGTGATCTTTGGCATGTTCTTCAAGAGTCGAAATGAGGCTGCAGCTGAGGAATTTCTTGTTGCGTTGGGGCTGCAACATTTGTGAACTTCTTTGTCGGGCTTGATTTAATCTGACTTTGGCTCCTTGCCAATCAGCATAATAAGCATCAAAGTTTTTGCCGAGGGCTTGGATTTTAGTCTGGACCTTGAGAAGTTCCTCAGGTGTCATTCTGACAACATTTTTCTTCAGAAACTTCTCTTTCCTGAATTGAGCTTTCTTGATTTGTCTTGCCTTTTCAAACTTCCATTTCTCTTCACTGATGAAATGGGTCAGCATATGACTTTGTCCAGGAGTCAGATGAAAGTCAGGCATAGGGGTGTCTGGATCCTTGTGCCAGAGGTCAATGTAATCGAGGATTTTCTTCGGATCCAGAAGCAGTGGCATAGATGTGCCTTTGGCTCTAGCGGCCTTTACTTGCCGGTCTCTTCTGATTTCTACAAGTTCATCATCAGAAACTTCATCGTCAGATGGCACATGGAAAGCAACCTGTTTCTTCTTCGGACTTGGCCGAGGACCTCGTCCAGCTGTTGCTTTGGTCTTCAGTAGTGTGGGGCCTGATAAAGAATTTGGTGCAGTTGAGGAACTTGCTGAGACACCAGAGGTTATAAAGAAGCCTGCAGTCCTTTGACACGTGGCCACATGCACAGGTGCTGAGGACTTTGAAGGAGCTACTGAGGACTTTGGTGGAGCAGGAGCAGCATGAGGAATTTGCCGTGAGGGCATTGCAGATGAAGTTGGCCGTGAGGGCGCAGCTGGTGAAGCACTTGGCTTGTGTGCGGGCTTCTTTGCCATAGATTTTCTTGGCTTAACAGCGGCCTCAGTGGCTGTCGCAGTGGCAGAGTCCTCATTGAATTTCCTCACAGCCTCCTTGGCTTGTCTTGCCAATTTGGCTTGGCGCTTGGCCCATTCTTCAGGAAAATCCTCACCACGCTTGATGCTGGTGGGGTCACCATTTGGCCAGGTGCCAATGGAGCTATTGGGCATGGAGGATTGAGGGCGAATTTCCTCATGTACTTTGGAGTAACATACCTATACTCCCTCCATTCCCTTGCCCATCTCCGTTCAATCCTCTGAATGCACACCTTGCGCTGATTTTTGTTTTCTTTGCCAAACTTGGCTTCATTAGGTGTGCAATAGTCAGCATAGATGTCCTCAGGTATCTCAAAGGAAGTCATGACCTCATGCCTCTTTCCTCCTTTCTGTGGCTTCTTTCCGTCTGCCATATTCTTCAGCTGAGGAATTTGAACAATTGAATTTTCTGAAGAAGTATGCAACTTTTCTTCGAGGAACGCTGCAAATGAGTTAAGTTGATGAGAACCTAGTGATTCAGCAGTGGATATGAGTACCTGTGAACAGAGTATAGTTGCGAGGAATTTGGAGAGGTCATATGCATTTTCAGAAGGTTTTTCAAAAGGAACAAGTTTTGAGGAATTTGAGCAGATGAGCCTTGAAGAATTTCACTAAGCGTTCTTTGTCTTAGGTTCAAGAGTTGTACAGAGCGAAGATCCACACAATTGAGGAATCTTGAAGAAAAATGATGCTTAGGGAAACGAATCAAGAGCATATAACTAGTGAGGTGTTTTGTGTGTTAGGATTTGAAGAATAAAACACCTTTGAATATTTTGTAGTGAAAATTTGGATCAATGAGGGTAGTAAAAGTAACTTTTAATTACCCTAAAGAAGAACACGACGAACTGGGTGGTGTAGATGTGAAGCTTGTCTGTTCAGATCTTCCACGCCCTAACTTGGCGGAGGAAGATAGCTACGGCGGCGGCGGAGTGAGGATTTCCGCAACAGGCGCGAGTACGACGGCGACGAGGTCGAGGCAGCGAAGCTCTTCCTCACCGGCGACGATGGAGTAGCGGCGGCGCTAGGGTTTGAGAAGCTCGAGCGGGAGAGAGAACGGTCGAGCGGAGTAAAAGAAGTGAGGAAGGGGAGAGGGGGTATTTATAGCCACGGTGAAAAACTGTTCGCCCGAAGATTTTGGACGAACGTGTCCCTGACCCTTCTCATTCGCTTGACATGTGTCACCCACGTACTGAAAAGTGGAGATTGCATTATCATGGGATGCGGAACGGTTTGAGCGGCAAAACAAAAGTTTGGATAAGATCAGTTTTAAAGTTCCGTTCGCAAATTCTTCAGCTGACAAGGACACAGTGAAGATTTTGAACGAGTTTCAAATAGAACGCACATGAAGAATTTGTGAATAGATTGGGTTGAGTATAGCATAGAGGGGAAGGGTCCGATCACATTCACTTAGCAGAAAATGCAACATGAGGAATTAGCCATAAGTGAATGCTGTAGAGGACATAAACCCATATATATTTATATAGCAAATGAAGAAAAACGACGGAAACAGTGAAGATTTTGCAAAGTTGGAGAATTTGAAAAACTGAAGAATTTCAAAAGCGAGGAAAAACTCAAATTGAAGATTTTCAACTTTGGTGGTGGTGTGACCCACCATTACAAGAATGATGATTTCAGATACCGCATACAATTGTCGAGGGTTACGAGAATCAGATTCTTCATTAATTTCTTCACACTTAGAGTGTTATTCTTCATTGATTGAAGAAAACGTTTCTTGATGTGTTGCACATGTAAGTCATCAATTTTGCATAAATGTCGGATGTGTGTCCTTTTAAAGAACATTCAAAGATTCTAAGATATTTAGCTCACACCGCAACTTGCTAAATCTCTTCTCATCCAAGGGCTTAGTGAAGATATCAGCTAGCTGTTCTTCAGTCTTCACGTGCTCGATGGAGATGTCGCCCTTCAACACATGATCATGAAGAAAATGATGACGAATCTGAATGTGCTTTGTCTTCGAGTGCTGAACTGGGTTGTGAGCAATCTTGATGGCACTCTCATTGTCACAGTAGAGAGGCACGTTCTTCACGTTGACGCCGTAGTCCTTGAGAGTTTGCTTCATCCATAGTAGTTGAGCACAGCAAGAGCTAGCAGCAACGTATTCAGCTTCCGCGGTAGACAGTGATACGCAGTTCTGTTTCTTCAAGGACCAACAGACCAAAGATTGTCCGAGGAAATGACAAGTGCCAGATGTTGACTTGCGGTCCACACGATCACCAAAGATAGTCGAGTCGTAATATCCAATGAGATCAAAAGCAGAGCCCTTGGGGTACCATAATCCTAGTGTTGGTGTGTGAGCTAGATATCGAAGAATATGCTTCTGACCTTATGGTGTGATTCCTTTGGTGCAGCTTGAAATCGGGCACACATGCAAACACAAAGCATTATATCTGGCCTAGATGCACATAAGTACAATAAAGAACCAATCATGGAGTGGTATACCTTGTGATCGAAGTCAATACCATTTTCATCAGTGCATAGATGGCCATTTGTGGGCATAGGAATTTTAACGCCTTTGGAATCTTGCATGGCGAATTTCCTCAGATCATCTTTGTGGTATTTCTCCTGTGATATGAATATGCCATTGCTTATTTGTTGTGAATTTGAAGACCTAAAAAGAATTTCAACTCTCCCATCATAGACATTTGATATTCTTCACTCATCATATAGGCAAATTCATCACTATAACGTTGGTCAAGACAACCAAAGATAATATCATCAACGTATATTTGGCACACAAACAGTTCACCATCATAAGATTTAGTAAAGAGAGTAGGTTCGAGTGAATCGGTGTGAAGCCATTCTTCACGAAGAATTCCTTCAATGTATCATACCACGCCGAGGTGCTTGCTTGAGGCCATAGAGGGCCTTGTTGAGTCTAAAGACTTTGTCGATTCTTTGGATCTTCAAAACCCGGGGTTGAGCAACATATACTTCTTCCTCAAGCTTACCATTGAGGAATGCACTTTTCACATCCATTTGATACAAAATGATATCATGATGGTTAGCATAAGCAAGTAATATGTGAATAGCCTCAAGTCTAGCAACAGGTGCAAAAGTTTCATCGAAATCAATTCCTTCAACCTCGTGTGTAGCCTTGAGCTACAAGTCGTGCCTTATTCCTCACCACAAGGCCATTTTCATCTTGCTTGTTGCGATAGATCCACTTTGTGCCAATGATATTATGCTTGCGAGGATCTGGACGTTTGACCAGTTCCCAGACATTGTTGAGCTCGAACTAATGTAATTCTTCTTGCATGGCCTGAATCCACTCCGGCTCCAGAAATGCTTCATCTACCTTAATGGGCTCTGTGATAGAGACAAAAGCATAGTGCCCACAAAAGTTAGATAAATGTGAAGCTTTTTAGCGTGTGAGAGGACCTGGTGCTTCAATGTCATTGATGATCTTTTCCACTTGCACTTCTTTTGCAACACGAGGATGAGCTGGTTGTCGTCGAGGAATTTGATCAGCATTTTCTTCAGCGCCATTTTCTTTAGATGCATCAGCTCGACGTTCTTCATGAACTGGAATGAATTCTTCAGCAGATTCTTCAGTAGGAATGACATCCTCAGTCGCCTTGAACTTGATAGAATCCTCAGGTGCTGGTTCATCTATCACAGAAGGTAGGTGCTCTCTTTGCGAGCCATTAGTTTCATCGAATCAAGCACATCTACAGCTTTCAACAATCTTGTGAAGGGCGATGTTGAAGACTTTGTAGGTGTGCGAGTCCTTTCCGTAACCAAGCATAAAACCTTCATGTGCTTTCGGTGCAAATTTAGCATTGTGATGAGGATCTCTAATCCTACATTTAGCACCGAAGACTTTGAAATAACTCACATTGGGTTTCTTGTCAGTGAGGAGTTCATAGGCAGTCTTCATGAAGAATTTGTGAAGATATACTCTGTTGATGATGTGGCACGCAGTATCAATTGCATCAATCCAAACACGACGAGGCGTTTTGTGTTCATCAAGCATAGTGCGAGCCATCTCAACAAGAGTTCTGTTCTTGCGCTCCACGACGCCATTTTGCTGAGGAGTATAAGGAGCAGATAACTCATGAGTAATACCAAGTTCATCAAGATAGTCATCAAGACCGGAATTCTTGAACTCGGTTCCATTGTCACTTCGATGTGCTTGATCTTCACACCAAAGTTGGTTGAAGCTCTCGAGGAAAATCGTTTGAAGACTTCCTGCACTTCATGTTTGTAAGTAACAATGTGTACCCATGTGTAACGAGAGTAATCATCAACAATAACAAAGCCATATAGAGAAGCATCATTAGTGACTGTTGAGTAATGATTAGGTCCAAAGAGGTCCATGTGAAGCAATTCAAATGGACGAGTAGTGGTCATGATAGTCTTCGCTGGATGCTTGGCCTTGGTCATTTTTCCAGCTTCACAGGCTCCGCACAAGTGATCCTTGAGGAATTTGACATTCTCAATGCCAATGACATGCTTCTTCTTCGCAAGCGTGCAGTAAATTCCTCATGCCCGCATGACCAAGTCGTCGATGCCATAGCCAGCCTTGAAGCTTTTTGCAAGTAGGCACACGGCTGGTTGTGGTCCTCAGAGAAATCAACAATATACAAGTCTCCTCTCCTAAAGCCTTCGAAGACTTTGGAATTGTCAGCCTCCATTATCACAACATAGCGATACTTGCCAAAGACAACAACCATATCAAGATCACAAAGCATTGGGACTGACATGAGGTTGTATCCTAAGGACTCAACAAGCATGACTTTGTCCATGTGTATGTCCTTAGAGATCGCAACCTTACCAAGACCCAATACCTGACTTTTGCCTTTATCAAAGAAAGATGATATGCTTCAGATGCGATAAAGGATAAGGGAGCATCCATCAATAGATTCTTGTCACCACCATGTGATTTGTACATCCAAGATCGAGGACCCACTCGGTGGCTTTGGGTTGATCATCCTGCAGATGAATTAGTGCAACTTAAGATCTCATATACTTCATCGTTGAAGAATATGATATCAAGATCATCGATGAATTTCATCAAGCAAAGAACAGATATAGCAAGAGGAGGACATGTGAAATGAAAGTTCATTTCTTCATGATTCGCATGTGTCCTTTCGAGCAATTTTGTCAGTCCTCAAAGAAATTCTTCAGACGTTAAAGCACGCCCGAGACCTGACCCTGCAGAAGAGATTAGTTCTTTTCTTCACCACCCACATCTGAAGGGGTGGCAAAGAGTTCATCACTTCACGAGCACCATAAGAGAATGGTGGCATAGAGGCCAAACCATTTCGCTTTCACATAAGAGGGGTTAGGGTAAGCATATGAATAAGCGAGAGAAATTCTTCGATGACTTATGAACATAATGGTTTGAAGAATAATGCACATATTCATAGCCCTTAGCTCTACCTGCGAAACAGAGTTGTTAGCACGATGATAATCATATGAGGACTTTGATCCTTTTGAGGAATTTGATCCACGTGAGGAATTTGGTCCATATGAGGACTTGGATCCATATGAAGAATTTGGTTCATATGAAGAATTTGATCTGGGGTTCCTGTTCTTCACAGGTGGTGTCATGAGGACATTCACCTGAAGACTTTCAAGGCACTTCTTGGGAACCCAGATTTTCTTCATACGAGAACCGTTCCTGCAGTTAGTGCCAACATATCTAGAAAATACTTCACCATTCTGATTTTTGAACAGTTTATAGTTGGAGTCAAATGACTCATCAGAAGAATGAGGAGATTCACATGTAAAGCCAGATAAGTTAGATGGATCAACTGGAGGTCCCTTTGCAGCAACCCATGAGGTTTTGGGGTACTGCTCAGGCTTCCAATATGTTCCATCAGCATTGAGTTTCCTCTCAAAGGCAATACTCTCTTTCCTAGGGATTCTGTTGAGGATCTGCTTTTTAAGCACATCACAAAGAGTCTGATGCCCTTTGAGGCTTTTGTACATGCCTGTCATGTACAATTCCTTCACTGCATCGTCACAAGGTGATACTAGCAATGTCCTCAGATGAGGAATTAGTGATAGCAGAGGCAGGTGAAGAATTTGTAACAGTTGAAGCATTTGAACATTCAGGTGAGAATTAGCAGATTCACGTTCAATGCACTTTAAGCATGGAGGAACAAATTCTTCCTGAGAAGCGCTGATTTGTTGAGCTTGCAATGAATCGCGCTCCTTCTGAAGATCTTCATAACGCACTCTTAGCTTCTCAAGATCTTGCTTTCTTTGAAGAAATTCATAAGAAAGTTTCTCATGATCAGATAAGAGAGTGTTATGATGACCTTGAAGGCTATCAAACCTACACTGAAGTCTCTGAAGATTTTCAGTCAGGGCTTTAGTGCGATCCATTTCTTTACCCAATATATCATCACTTTTGTCTAGAATGTTTTGAACCTTTTCCAAAGCTGTTTGTTGTTTAGTGGCAATGCAAACAAGTTTGGTATAACTAGGTTCAATATCATCATCAAATCCATCATCATCAGATTCATCGTCACTAAACTCGGATGAGGAACATTCGGTTACCTTGTCACCCTTTGCCATGAGACATGATGCAGAAGATGATGATTCTGGTTCGAATGTCATCATTATGAGAGATTCCTTGAAGTCCTCAAACGAGGGATCATGATGAGTTCGATGACCTTCATAGACATCAGAGATTCAGTCCCAGATAAGCTTTGCATTGCAAAGATGCATAATGCGCTTGAATTCATCTCTGGATAGGCAGGAACAGATGATGTCCTTCGCCATGATGTCAAGTCGAGTGTACTTGCGAATTTCATCAGCGCCTGCCTTCTTGCATAGATCGGTAAGACCAATCTCAGTGACGGTCCACAGCTCGCTGTCCATTGCCATGAGGCGCTTCCTCATCATGGCCTTCCACTTGGGATAATCATGACCACAAAGATGGGGCATGTCACTTTCTTCATACCTGCGGTCGACATAACTAAAACTCCATGTGGTTAAACTAAAATCACACGTAACAAGGGAGTACCGTGCTCTGATACCAATTGAAAGTGCGTTATATCGACTAGAGGGGGGGGGGTGAATAGGCGATTTTTATGAATTCTTCACTGAGGAATTTGCCGGTGAGGAAATTCCTTAGCGAAGAACTACGTGCAACGGAATAAGTACTCAGAAGTAAGCATAACAGAATACAGGCAAGGTTATCATGATGAAATGAAGACAAGCACAGAGTACAGAAAGCGTAATCACATGATAACACAAGATGAAGACAACAGACTGAAGAAATTGAACTGAGGAAATTGAGAAAGTCTTCAGTCAAATTCTTCAAACACAGATATGAACAAACACTCTACACAGTAATGAGGAAATGAATGAGTTGAGGAAATAGAACCAGTTAGGTTGATGAAGACAATGATTTGGTAGACCAGTTCCAACTGCTGTCTTAGTTGTACGTCTGGTTGGAGCGGCTGAGTCTTTAAACTCGAGGATTACAGCCCGGACATCGAGTCAGCCGAGCACGCAGCTCAGGACACCAAGTCCTCACCAGATTCTCCTTGAACTAAGGTCACATGACCTCGCCCAATCACTCGTGGTAAGTCTTCAGCGACTTCCAAACCTTCACAGACTTCGGTCACTTTCGGCGATCCACAATTCCTCTTGGATGCTCTAGACCATGACGCCTAACCGTCTGGAAGAAGCACAGTCTTCAAAGGTAACAAGCGTCGGATCCACGCAGGATCAATCTCTTGATGCTCAATCACTTTGGGTTTGTAGGGGTTTGGTTTTGGGTTTTTTCCTCACTCGATGATTTTCGCTCAAAGTCCTCGGAGGATGGGATGCTCTCAATTGACACGTGTCAGTTTCTTGCGGAGCAGCCAACTAGCTAGTGGTTGTAGGGGGCGGCTATTTATAGCCTAGGGAGCAGACCGACATGATAAGACATAAATGCCCTTCAATGATATGACCGTTTGGTGGATAAGATATTTTGGGACAACATACAAGAAGATAAAGAACGGTCGGAAATTTGACTCTCAAATTCCTCGGGGCTATCATGTTCCTCACTGTAGGCAATTCAGATCTTGGTAATTCCTAACTCCCCAGTCAGAACAAATTCCTCATTGACCAAAAGAACTTCGTCTCTGTCACTGAAGAAATTGACTGAACTGTATGAGGTTTCCAAAGGCTTCACTCGAAGGGATTGGTAGGTGTACGATTTTGAGTTGAGCATCACATGGAAATTTTTCCTTAGTATTTCCTCGACCCCTTTAACAAAGACGGTGTTTCCTATGACTCAAGAAAGAGAAAATGAAACTACGAAAACAAAAGTCTTCACGCTTCATGTTCCTCAACTGAATACCAAGTCTTCAAGGTCACACCAATTTCTTCACTTTCAAAGTCTTCAGAAATTCTTCAGAATACCAAAGTCTTCAGTCGAAGAACTTCATTTTTAGGGGTCAACTTTCTCTCAGAATATCAAACTCCTCAGAGACTTATAGACCTGTGTACACTCACAAACGCATTAGTCCCTTAACCTATAAGTCTTCAATACACCAAAATCACTAAGGGGCACTAGATGCACTTACAATCATCTTCATCAACATTGCAGGCAAGTTTACACTTTGATCATACCTCTTACTACCCAGTTTTTATTGCATTAGATCAATCGTCAAACATTGCATGAGTAGGATTGATAACATGTGGGTATCAGGAAGTAGTTGATGAGGTAGGAACCTATTGCCTTGCATTCAAACCTTGGGAATTACTATTACGTTATGCTTATATTGCCATGCTATGATCGTAGACGTGGATTGGGTTTTGAGAGAATTCATGACAGATGTGAGATTGTTAATTAATGGTTTACTTAAGGTGGCAACTTAAACACACATCTAGGTGGATTGAGGTACCTGGGTATTCCAAATGATTGCTGTCTAGGCACTGGTTTTCCAGATTGCCTTTTTTACTGGACCGCCACCTGTGCTCAAAGGGATCATGAGATTATTCATACTAGAAACTTCCGTGTGCAGCCACAAGCTACTATGGGCTCTAGCATAGTTGATTAAGTCGTGCGAACTCTTACAGTGGTAGACTAGAAGATGTAGGGGAAAGTAGGTGTAACGGTCTACCCATCGTGAGGTGCTAGCGCTTCTGAAAGACTATGTCTCGGTCATCCGTTTCTCAAACACCATGTAGTGCGAGAATTCCAACGGAGGAGATCGAGTCTTGTGGGGAAAAGTGCTAAACCTCTCAGAGAGTGTACAACCTAATCATGATTAGCCGTTTCCCGGTTATGGACATCTTGAGTATCCGGTTCTTGGATTATCCTGTTGATCTCATCACGTTACTTAAATAATTTTTGGGTTTTAATGATGATGTTTAATTGGGATTGAGAATGCTGTCAACCATTCTCAATGTTTAACAACCACCATGATAGTTAAGTAAAATTTATTCCTTTGTAGTAGGGAAAAATTGGCTTTTCGCAAAAACCTTATAACCATAGAGCTTTTCCACCAACCATATATGCATGTAGTGTTAGCCATTATTCATCATTGCTCTACCGTGTGAATTTTCCAGTACATTCAATGTACTGACCCTTTGTGGCTGCAACGTCTCATGTTGTAGGATCTTAGGACGGGTAAGTGATACATTAGGGTTACAATTTCTACACTCAACTTTGCCATTGGTGTTGATGGGAATCCACAACCTTGTTACTTCCGCTATTTGGATTGAGGTAATAGTATTTACGTTATTTTATACATGTGATTTACCTCATTATAAATCCTCGAGTACTGTGTGTGTCAGCATACCGATCCAGGGATGACACTTAAGCATAGAGACTTGATCCATTCGGGTCGGGTCGCTACAAGATGGTATTAGAGCACATGTTGGCTGTAGGACGTGACCCTAGAAACTGACAAGCCCATAGGAAAGATTTTCTCTACAACTTCATTTTCAAAAAATATCTTTCACCTCTCTTCTCTTCTGAGCTTATTCAAATATTCCCTTTTAGTGAGACTATGCCCCTTTCCCCTTTTGACCACTCGAAGATTCGACGGATGAGACTACTCCAAGAAGTACAAGATATTGGACAACTAAGACCATTCGGAATGAAGATGATTTTACCATAAATTATGATAATGGGAACTACAACTGTTGAAGACTCTGAAGACTAGGAAAACTTGAAGGCTTTGAAGAATTCGTAGATCTAAATGACTTAGGAAGGCTACCCTTATGGAACTTGGCAGACTATGGAAGTTGTCAATACCTGAGATCAAGGTGTATCGGAGAAAGACCGGAGCATGAAGAGTTAAAAACTCAAAGATTTTGTCAAGAAAACCCTAAGGCAGGAGATATCAACTATGGAGAGATAGCTCATGGAAATGACAAGAGCAGAAACACGGATATCCATGATGTTATCGCCCGCTTATGCTATTGCCACCGTGCTGAGTTAAGCATGCATTTCTTTGGAAGGATTGGATGGTAGAAGGCTGATGGAGCATTTATCAGCAAAGGATGCAGTTTTAACCTTAGCTGGTGTATCACCGGGATCTGGAGTGTTACATCAAGAAGTTAAGATGGACCCACAAGAAGCAGTATTTGATAAGGAAGCGTTTCGTGAAGAACTCAGGACTCAGAAGGTGAGAGTAGCCAAGCTAGAGGAGCAAAACCTTGAGACATCAAAGTTTTCGTCAGGAACTGAAGGACAGTATGATCATGGTTCATGTCAAGGATGTTGAAACCCGGAAGTTTGGAACGCAACTCCAAAAATATTAAAGGATGTCACGAGAGACTTCACGTCAATAGAGATGATCTGGCAAAAGAGCTGGAGAAAGACAAGCATGATTGGAAGAAGCCATTGGAGGCATGAACAAAACTTGAAGAGTTTGATGACTTTGAAGATTTATTGACCTTTAGAAGACCAAACCCCTGTTATACACTTATGTTAGATGCGACGTTTGTGAGGTGTCATTTGTTTGATGTTTTTCCGACAACCACAAATAAAATATGTCTTTTCAAAACTTTTGTTTGTATTGTGTGCATCCCTCTCTATCTTTCCTATCCCACCCCAAAATCCATGGACCCAATAGAGGATGAATGGAGATGAACACATATTTTCTGTACCGATGAGTCAATTGGAGACAGACCGATGGATTCAGAACATGGAGGATCAAATGGAGAATAACTCTGTAGCCGAAAATGATATGGCCCAGCATGCTCTTGAGTGCTTTGAAAGAGGTGCCACTGCCTGGTAGAGAAAGTACCAAACCATCAATGGATGGCAAGGACTAACCACTTGGAAGGAATTTAAGTGGACTTTGTTAAAATCTTGGCTTGTGTACCAGAAATTGAGGCCTTATGGAAAGGATATGAAGAAACCTTGTGCATACAAATTTTGTGGAGAAATAGGACACAACCATAAAGAAAACAAGGACGAATACCCTCATAAGTGGAGGATTACCAAAGGAGTTAGCCGAGGACCTCAGGGAACTTCGATTGGAGATTGTTCCCAAAGATTTTGTTGCAGGAATGGAAGTTCAGTCTACATTGTTGGAAAAGATCCGTGAAGCTCAGAAGGATGACAAAAGAGATTGCTGAGGTAAAAGAGAGGGTGAGCAAAGGAAAGGCCAAAGGTTTTCGTAAGGATGAGCACGACACCTTATGGTTCGAGGACCGTGTATACGTGCCCAATAATGCAAATATCAGGAAGTTAATACTTCAGGAGGCTCATGACTCACCATACTCGATTCACCCTGGAAACACCAAGATGTATTTGGATTTGAAGGAGCGTTTTTGGTGGACTGGTATGAAGAAGGATATTGCGGAGTATGTAGTCGTAGGTGATGTATGTCAGAGAGTAAAGGCAGAGCATCAGAAGCCAAGATTACTACATCCTATGCCGATACCCGAATGGAAGTTGGATACGCTTGGCATGGATTTCATTACCAGATTTCCCAGAACCCGATCGGGATATGATTCTATCTGGGTAGTAGTTGATTCGCTTGACCAAAGTGGCTCACTTTATCCCAGTGAAAAGCACCTATACAAGTGCGAAGTTGGCCAAGATATATTTGACCAGGATCGTATGTCTGCATGGAGTTCCGAGGACCATCATATCAGGTCGAGGAACATAGTTTACCTCAAAGTTTTGGAATCAGCTGCACCAGACTTTGGGTACTAGGCTAGAGTTCAGTACAGCCTTTCATCCGCAGACCGATGGATAGACCGAGGGAGTCAATCAGATTCTGGAGGACATGTTGAGAGCGTGTGCGCTAGATTATGGATCTAGTAGGGATGATAATCTACCTTACGCGGATTTCTCATGCAACAACAGTTACCAAGCCAGTTTGAAGGATGACCCCTTTTGGAGCTTTGTATGGGAGAAGGAGCCTGACACCGTTGATATGTGATGAAGTTGGAGACCGTCAGTTGTCTGGACCAAATGTGATCAAGGAGTCAGAAGAGAATGTTAAGTTGATTAGAGATAGACTGAAGGTAGCTCAGTACAGGAAGAAGAGTTATGCAGACTCAAAAACGCAAGGAGGTAGTCTATGAAATGGGAGACAGAGCATGTCTTCGTGTGTCCTCTCTGCGAGGAGTTAATAGATTTGGAGTTAAGGGAAAGTTAGCCCCAAGATTTGTAGGACCATACCGAGTTTTGGAGCGTATGGGAGAAGTGTCCAACTAGTTGGAGTCACCCGAAGGACTGTCAGGAGTTCATGATGTGTTTCACGCTTCCTGCTTGAAGAAGTGCCATGCAGAGATGGCCAATATTCCCCTGTAAGGACGCTACCCTGGAAAGGATAATGATGTTCCATGAAGTGGAGTATGGACTTCATAAGTATAAGTTTTTATCTCGGTATGTGGGATACCACAAGTATATAAATGGATGAAGTACTATTGGATATAAAGGAGGTATGATGTTGGAAATATGGATCAATGGAAATTCCATGATGAGTCTGAGTAATCATGTCCTAGTTTGGTGCCAATAGAAGGAAGGAAGACAGTACAATTGGATGGATTTAAGAATACAAGGAAGTTGGAAGTTGGAATAATGACCAGTTGCCCGATGATAAGTTCAAGGACTACAAGTGATGAGATGGGCCATAACCCACAGGCCCCAGGACTTGCTAGGAAGCAAGCACACTCTTGCTGAAGGAAAACCCTGGGAGAAGTTACGATTTTAGCGACGGACGATCTTATATGAGTAACGCAAAACCTGAGAGCGGTGAAGGAACGATAGATGTTTGTCTGGCTTGCAGAATCTATGGATATATCCGAACTTGGTTCGTTGACAAGAGAAATTCTGCAATGCTTGTGAGGATGACCGAGTGTTAGAATGCGAGATTCGCTAAACTATATACAAGGTAATGATTTGGGTGCGGGATGGATTGATCACCATACCGACTTACTCTTATTATTCGCCTTGCTATGTGGGATGGTTAATCTGAGTGACTTACCCATAGTGGAGCGACAACGATATTAAACCTTGTTTAAACCTTAGAATGGTAGAGCAATTTTTTCCCATGTGCAAGGCAGTTTTTGCCAACCGTAGGTTATACGGTGATGATCAACCAGACCCATTTCCTACAGGAGAAACCCTAAATTGTTAACCACCATGAGATATCGATAGTTAGTTAGTATTGGCGCCAGACCCGTCAGCTAAGAAGACCCAATGTCGGAATAACCTTACCAAGAGGAAAGTATAGAAGAATTGAGGAAAAGGTTATGCCACTACCGGAAGAGCCCAGAGAAGTAATTATCCTTACGATCTGAGAAGACCGACACTGTCAAGAATAAGGATGGAGTATATGAGTTTTGATGGAACCGTAACAATGATTCTAAGGGTGGTAGCACCCCAGACCCCGAAGACGATCGATGGATTTTGAGAAGACCGCAAACCTAACCCATTTCTTTCTAGCCTCTTCGAATCCCGAGGACGAGATTCATTTTAAGGGTGGTAGGTTTGTAACATCCCAAAATTCTAAATTTTGGAATGTTATAATAAATAGATAGATTTGATTGATTGTTTGATTTATTGTGTGAAATTCGAAACTTTTTGAAAGTTAAATGAGAGGGAATAAAAGGACTTTCCCAAACTTTAATTTTGCATTCGTGATCTCCGTGAATTCAAATTCTTTTCACCACAAAACCCTGGAGAGAAGATGACATGACTTGTTCAATAGCCTTTAATAAAGTCAAACACGTAGCCTCCAAGGGCCGGCTTAATCTAAAAAAATAAGTCGGGTCACCAATAACCTTTAGCAAAATCAAACATGTAGCCCCCAAGGTCTGGCTCAATCTGACAATGATAAGCCTGGTCTTCATAAGAATTGAAAATGACCTACATTAGCCCCCAAGTGCCGAGTATATTGCTTGCAATGTGCTCTGGGACTTAAATATATGTATGACATTGATGTTGCTCATTGTGTAATAACCATTTCTTTAACACTATACTTCAAGAAGAGTTGATCATGAAAGAGTCACAACTAAGTGACTTGAAGAAAAAAATTGAACTTCAACACGCTGAAATTGCCAAGGCCGAGTCATAGCTAAAGACTTCATCAGAAGATTTTGAGAAGGCCAAGGCAAGTTTTGACACCGAAAGAACCACCTGGGAGGCCGATAAGGATGCCCTGCAGCAGAGAGCCGAAGATGCTGAAGCTGCACTTAAGCCGGTTACTGAAGAGTTAGCCAGCTTAAAGCAACACATTATTCAAATGACATATGCCATCTTTGGTAAGATTCATACCCAACTCAAAATTCGTTTCAGTATTTATTTGACTCGCTTGGCGACTTATAACATGCAATGTTTTTAACCTGCCTGGCAACTCTTATGCCTCAACTAAACAAGCTCCAAAAGCGCCAGCCTTGGTGAAAGTATGCTGCTGAAATTAAAGGCAGTGTACTCATTGACCGAGCAGCTATACACTGGAACTCTGCACGGCCTCGTTGCCCCGTCAGGTGGGAAAAAAGCCTCCAACACTTCTCAAGACCGTGCTAGAGCAGTTATCAATAGCGCCGGCTCAAATCGAAGAATGCCGATTGTCAGCCGCCCGAGCTGGAGCCATTGTCGCTCTGGGTTGAGCCAAAGCATGGCAAGCAAAACTTGACCCAGAAGAGATAGGCACCGGATGCCCCGAATTTAAAGATGACGGGTCAACTTTTGAAGAACAAGATTTTAACAAGTGCGTCAGGGAGATGCGGCCCATGGCGTGCAAGCTTATTGAAGAACTAAATCTGAAGCACTACACGCCGGGTTATGATGATCAAAACAAAAAGTTAAGCCGCCCACCCATGAAGTGATGAATCTTGTTCCCGCCAGGCATAAGCACCTCTTTGCCCCTGATCTTGACTCTGCTCCAATTATAAATGATGAAGCCATATTTGAGGCCTTAACTAGCATCGACTGGACATCACCTGACCTTCAGATGGTTGAAGAAGAAGAGTCAGCATGGGATGACCCGGAGTTGTCAACTCGCCAAGATTCATAGTTATGACGGTCCAGGCGGCTTGCAGGCTGATACGTCCATTCTGCATCATGCTTTTATATCGATATTTATTGCATTATGGGCTGTTACTACACGTTATGTCACAATACTTATGCCTATTCTCTCTTATTTTACAAGGTTTACATAAGGAGGGAGAATGTCGGCAGCTGGAATTCTGGGCTAGAAAAGGAGCAAATATTAGAGACCTATCCTGCACAACTCCAAAAGTCCTGAAACTCCACGAAAGTCATTTTTGGAAATAATAAAAAATATTGAGCGAAAGAAGTACGCCAGAGGGGGACCCACCTGGCCACGAGGGTGGGGTGCGCGCCCTAGCCCCCAGGGCGCACCCCCTGCCTCGTGGGCCCCCGGTTGGCTCTCCCGTGGCCATCTTCTACTATATGAAGTCTTTCGTCAAGGATAAAATCATAAGCAACCTTTCGGGACGAGACTCCGCCGCCACGAGGCGGAACCTTGGCGGAACCAATCTAGGGCTCCGGCAGAGCTGTTCTGCTAGGGACACTTCCCTCCGGGAAGTGGAAATCATCGCCATCGTCATCACCAACGCTCCTCTCATCGGGAGAGGGCAATCTCCATCAACATCTTCACCAGCACCATCTCCTCTCAAAACCCTAGTTCATCTCTTGTATCCAATTCTTGTCTCCAAGTCCGGGATTGGTACTAGTAGTTTGCTAGTAGTGTTAAATACTCCTTGTAGTTGATGCTAGTTGGTTTATTTGGTGGAAGATCATATGTTCAAATCCTTTATGCATATTAATACCCCTCTGATTATGAACATGAATATGCTTTGTGAGTAGTTACGTTTGTTCCTGAGGACATGGGAGATGTCTTGCTATTAGTGGTCATGTGAATTTGGCATTCGTTCGATATTTTGATGAGATGTATGTTTTCTAGCCTCTAGTGGTGTTATGTGAACGTCGAATACATAACACTTCACCATTGTTTGGGCCTAGAGGAAGGGATTGGGAAGTAATAAGTAGATGGTGGGTTGCTAGAGTGACAGAAGCTTAAACCCTAGTTTATGCGTTGCTTCGTAAGGGGCTGATTTGGATCCATATGTTTCATGCTATGGTTAGGTTTACCTTAATACTTTTGTTGTAGTTGCAGATGCTTGCAATAGAGGTTAATCATAAGTGGGATGCTTGTTCAAGTAAGAACAACACCCAAGCACCGGTCCACCCACATATCAAATTATCAAAGTACCGAACGCGAATCATATGAACGGGATGAAAACTAGCTTGACGATAATTCCCATGTGTCCTCGGGAGCGCTTTTCTCCATATAAGAGTTTGTCCAGGCTTGTCCTTTGCTATAAAAAGGATTGGGCCACCTTGCTGCACTTTATTTACTTTTGTTACTTGTTGCTCGTTACAAATTATCTTATCACAAAAGTATCTGTTACCACTTATTTCAGTGCTTGCAGAGAATACCTTGCTGAAAACCGCTTATCATTTCCTTCTACTCCTTGTTGGGTTCGACACTCTTACTTATCGAAAGGACTACGATAGATCCCCTATACTTGTGGGTCATCAAGACACTTTTCTGGCGCTGTTGCCGGGGAGTGAAGTGCCTTTGGTAGGTGGAATTTGGTAAGGAAATATTTATATAGTGTGCTAAAATTTACTGTCACTTGTTACTATGGAAAGTAATCCTCTGAGGGGCTTGTTCGGGGTATCTTCACCCCGACCAGTAGAGCAAAGAGTTGCTCCTCAACCTACTGAACCTACTGAAAGTGAAAATGTTCCCTTTGAAGTTCCTTCGGGTATGTTAAAAAACTGCTAGATAATCCTTTTGCAGGAGATGGAACAAAGCATCATGATGAGCACCTAATCTATGTGGATGAAGTTTGTGGATTATTTAAGCTTGCAGGTATACCCGATGATGTTGTTAAGAAGAAGGTCTTCCCTTTATCTTTGGAGGGAGACGCATCGACATGGTATAGGCTATGTGATGATACGGGGTCATGGAACTACAAACGATTGAAATTGGAATTTCATCAGAAGTTTTATCCTATGCATCTTGTTCATCGTGATCGCAATTATATATATACTTTTTGGCCTCACGAAGGAGAAAGCATCGCTCAAGCTTGGGGGAGGCTTAAATCAATGTTATATTCATGCCCCAATCATGAGCTCTCAAGAGAAATAATTCTTCAAAGTTTTTATGCTCAGCTTTCTGAAAACAATCGCACCATGCTTGATACTTCTTGTGCTGGCTCTTTTACGATGAAGACTATTGAGTTCAAATGGAAATAATTGGATAGAATTAAACACAACTCTGAAGATCGGGACCTCAACGAAGGTAAGAAGTCAGGTATGACACCTAAGTTTGATTGTGTTAAATCTTTTATGGATACTGATGTTTTCCGTAAGTTTAGCACTAAATATGGACTTGACTCTGAGATAGTAGCTTATTTCTGTGAATCTTTTGCTACTTATGTTCATCTCTCCAAGGAGAAGTGGTTTAAATATCATCCTCCCATAGAAGTAAAAGTAGCTGCACCTACTAAAGTTGAAGAAAAGTCTGTCACTTATAATGATCCTATTGTTCCTACCTCTTATGTTGAGAAACCACCTTTCCCTGTTAGAATAAAGGATCATGCTAAAGCTTCAACTATGGTTCGTAAAAGCAATATTAGAACTTATACACCTCCTGAGCAAGTTAAAGTTGAACCTAATATTGCTATTGTTAAAGATCTCTTGGCTGATAATATTGATGGGCATGTTATTTATTTCTGCGGCGAAACTGCTAGAATTGCCAAACCTTGTGCTAAAGATAAACATAGACCTGTGGTAGGCATGCCTGTTACTCCCTCTGTCCGGGAAAAGTTGTCACCGTGGCGTTTTTGCAAAAAAACCCTCCCCAAACTCCCGACACAACCCGCACTCCTCGTCTTCTCCAACCGACACACCTCGCCGCTCCGACACGGGCGCATCGACGCCGGAGCTCCCCTGATCAGCTTCGCCGTGCCGCTCCCCTGCTCTCCCGCGCGTCCTCCTCCGCCGCCGGGGATGCCTACGCCACCGCTCCCTCCTGCCTTGCACAGCTCCCCTGCCCCCCTTGTCTGCCTCCCAAATCTCCCCTCTTTCACCCCCAAAGTCGTTTCTTCTTCCTCCTGCCGCGTCTCCTGCTTGCGCGCGGCGACGACACCTCCTCCTCGTTGCCCCCGACACCGGAGGAGGCACGGGGCAAGTAGCAGTGTCTCGCGCTGCGCTTGCGCCACCTCGGGTGCGCGTGGGCCTACGCGCCGGCCGCTGCCTCGACCGTGCGCCAATCCGCAAAGGAGGAGGAAGGGGGTTCTGTTCGCCGCCAAGGCGTACTGGGTATGCTCCTCGAGTCCCCGCTCTTCAGACCCCTCCTCACCTCCCTCATCAAGAAGAAGAACAACATGACGCAGGTCCTCTCATCCTTTGTTAGCTTTCATTTTGTTTGAAATTATTTTGGCCAGCAACTCCGTGGTTTGCTTCTGTTGATTCTGGTCTTGTTATGTTGGGGGCGAGCACATGCTGTAGCGTACGGTGATACAGTTCTTTCATTCGGTCAAGTTCTTTCATTCAGTCATGTTCTTTCATTAAGTCAAGTTCTACTAATCCCGTCGCAGGGTAAGACAGTGTGTGTCCCTTTGAAATTGTCACTTGAATTTTGTATAGTTCGGATAGATGTTCTAGTTCTTTCATTCAGTCAAGTTGTACTGAAACTTTCCGCAAAAACAAAAAAATAAAATTCTGCTGAAACTGAGAAAAGGCACAGAAACATGAATGTGCTGCCATGTGCCTGAATGTGCCTGAATGTGCTGATAATTCTTTCTCAAATTAGCCTGAATGTGCTACGCTGACCTTTGATGATAGTGTATTCTTCTAAATTATGCATGAATCTGTAGCACACCATGACACTACTATTATTGGATCATCTCCATTTTTATTTTCTCCTTTAGATCATCCACATTTTTATTTTTATTTTTCAGTTTTACATGTAGATTTTGACCCAAAAAAACATAGTCTTTTTTAACACTTTTCAGTTTGCATTATCCTAGATATAGAACATGGATCTCTGAATAATTCAAATATTCTGAATAATTCAATAATTGACAGAGGCATAACAATTGAAATGTAGCTTCAAATGTCAAAAATTAGTGTCCTGGATTCAGAACATGGACCAGTTTTCAGTTTGCGTAACACTTTTTAGTTTGCATTATACTTCTCTGAATAATTCAGATGTCCTGGATACAGAACATGGATAACACTGTATATTTAGTCTAGAATCTTTTCAGTAACTTTGAATTTTGGCCACTACTTTTGCTGTTTAGTAACTTTTCTGAATTCTGGCCACTACTACAGTAAGTTCAAGTGAGTAACTATAGTAACTTCAAGTGAGTAACTCCATCTTCTGATTTTTTACATAAAACTAACCATGATATTTGTTCCTCTGTTCTGGTCATAATTATAATCTGATTGATGAACCCTTAATCATTCTCATAATGTTTACATGATGCACAATTATACTGCCGTCAAAACTACTCCATACACACACTGTCAAAACTGACAAGATGGTGGTGGAGGTGCGAATAAATGTTCAATATTGGTGCATTTTCTGGGCTTACAAAATTCAGATTGAATTTCACTACCAAAAGAAAAGAAGTGGAGATTAAATGTTGCTTTCCACTCACTTCACCTGTGTGTAACTCTTTTGGTGCATTTTCTGCAGAACCTATGTGTAGCTACAGCATACAGGCCAGTTCATCAATTGCTCGAAGAAGAAAAGAAGGTGGAATTTCCTTGCCTTTAGCATACAGGCCAGTTCACTTAATGTCCTCTGGTGCTATATTTCTGAGAACATCCATGTTTTTACTTATCACTTTGCTAGAATTCACAAGTCTATTGAAGCGTGCATATCTTTGTGAATCTTGCTGTCTACTCCAAGTAGATGGTTATAGCCTGGCAAAGGATATTAGTACTTGGTGCATTCTAAGTTTATAACCACTCTAGATTTACAAGTGTTTACTGAAGATGACAAGTGTTTATTCAGTTCTAAATTTGAAGTAACTAGTAGACGAACAATATTCATCTTTTTTTGTATATGAAGAAGAAGAATAAACCTAGCTAATTCAAATAATTCCAATTTTAGGGACATGTTTTTATCAACTCTTAGTTAAGGGATTGTGGCAGTTTTCAGTTTTCAGTTTTGTGCTGCTTGAATTGTTTCTGCAGGAATATTTAGGCAAGAGTCATGGCCATGCTTAGCTCTTTGTAAAATGAATGACTGAAATTGGACAATTGGAAACTTTAGGTATGTTTGCAATTGGACAAATGGTGTATAAATCCAAATAAAGCAAATAAATTCAAATGATTCAAATAAACTATGGCTTAATGCTAGGAGCCTGAGAATTTGTCCAAGATAATGAAGCGCCGCTGGAGCAGTAGATGTTTTGCACAACAAGGTGCCGCAAGTCATCAAAGCACAGACAGAGGGACTCCTTGAGGGCTGCTCTGCCCAAAGGTGTGCCGGACAGGTCTCAACGAAGTTAATCCAGCTGCTGGACCAAGTACAGTCTTATCATAAACAAAAGTAAGTTTCACAACACAAATTCTCTGGCTCCTTATCATAAATCAGAGGATATCATTCCTAGCATTAAGCCATAGTTTAAGGACTTACAATAGCTAAGTTGATTTCAGTTTGTAAAACAGAAAAAATTAGATGTTTGAAGTGGGATTGTCTGATTGTACAGGCATTTTGGAACACCTACTCCATCTAGCATCTACTAACTCTGCAGTCTGATTGTACAGGTTTTTTGTTTGGAACTGAATTAAGTATGCAGTCATGAATTGGTGATTATTTGAAGCAATTAAGTATGATGGAATTTTGTACTTCAGTTTATTTATAAATATTCTCAAATCATTCTCAAATCCTGCCATCTCTATACATATTTTTTGTACTTCAGTTTATTTATACACATTCTCAAATCATTGCTTGCAGCAGTAGAGTTTCTCAAATTTATGTTTAGCATTTCATCCCCGCATCTTTGAAATTTAGTTGTGATCATTTGTCAGATCTTGCTCCAAATAATCCAAATTGAGATCGACTTCAGTATTACTACAACTTCTCTGAAATCAACTGACCTCTCATCTGTCATTTTCATTTTACTTATGCTATGTTTCATCTATCCGGTATACGAAATCTTGCAATCTTGTCATTGGCTTGAATGAGCAAAGATCGAAATCAAACAGTTTGCATCATTACCGACATCTGAGTTTAGTGTCGTACTGCATCATCACAGCTTTGCATCATTACTCACTATTCCTGATCCTTTCGCACAATTTCACAGGAGGAGTAATTGAACAAAATATTCCTATTCCACTGCTCAATTTCACATCAGTGATACACTTTGAGAGTAATTTCACATCAATTTTGCAGAGGCAGCAGAGGAGGCGGGAGGAAAACATGGAGTGGTACCAGCAGAGGTAGGAGAGGAGGCGGGAAGCAGAGGCAGCAGCAGAGGTGGGAGGAGGCACTCGTCCTGGGAGCTACGCAGGTGGGAGGCGGCGCTGGGCCCGATGATGGATGCATTGGTCACCTCCGCGGTCGGCGGCGGAGCAGTGGCGGCCCGAAACTGTTAGAATAAATCCGAGGGATACCGTCGATCATCCGAGGACCAAGCAATCACACGAGCATGACACCGAGATTTGTTAACGAGGTTCACCGATATGGCTACATCCCCGGGGCTTGACTACGGGCGCTCCTCCCCGTGACACCGTCACAATACACACCGCCACCACCGGGCACCGGCACACGCCTTGGGCTCCCCCTTGCGCGCCTGTGCTATTATGTTGGCATAGGTTACATTGTGTGTCTACCCCCGCTATATATGAGAGGCTAGGATACAGGTGTCCTACTAGGACACGACTCCACATCCTATGTAAACACGATACAGCTACAAGTCCAACTGTAACCTACCTTGTACACTATATTCGACACAACTCTAACAAACTCCACCTTGGCGAATATACTCCACCACCCTGGATTTGACCATGCGTCAAACTTCCATGTACATTGGACTTGAGCTTATCCCATGAGCACCGCTGCTAATCCAAAGACTCCACGTGACTCCACCTGCAACTTGTAGTCCCTTCTTTTCTTGACCACAGTCAACACTCGAACAAAATTAAGTTCCTTGTTACTCCAGTCCGTGCTCCCAACTTCCAGAGTGTCCGTCAACGCCATCACACACTGATCACTGACCTGCGTGAAAGTGAACTCACATATTGGGTGTCACACATAAGAGTTACCTGAACTCAACAGCACCGCTCCTTTCTTGACCGCCTGTCTGAAACTTGAAGAAATTTCACCGTTGCTTATAGTCCCGAGTCAAATTCGCAGTTGTCTCACCACATGTATGACCACCAGAGCCTTGGCCCGTCTCCATGTCTCGTGCTAACCGCACGCCTCGCCGCTATTACCGCGTCGAGCCTCCGCTGTCCCGGTCGAGTCTCAAGGGCCGCGGACCCACACAACTCAACCCCCACTACAGAGTACCATCGATCATCACCGACCGATGACGAGTTTCACGCTTCGATCAGACAACTGCGCTCCAGTCCGAACTACGCGTCCCTCGCTTTTCCCCATCTGCTGAATAGGCTTCAACCCCGTCGACTTACGCCGTAGCCCCTCAATCCAGCTCCACCTTCAACATGACTCCATGGTAGATGATCAGTCCACCCCTGCGCCTCATCGACTTCAAGCTCCGTGTATACACCACCTTGAATCAATCCCGCGCCATAGTCTTGTCGAAGCCACACAAGCCCTCGGGGCCTGTGCCACGTGTATCCACGCCCAGAAGTCGGTCACCATCAACATCACGCTCCTATGTCGCCACCGATCTCACCACCGTCTTCTGTACCAACCGACTCGCGTCGATCCCGTCAGACTGTCTAGTCCGACCAAGCCGAACTTGTTCGACTGCATGACACGCTTGAGGCTCCCAAATCGTTTTCCATGAATTTCCCTTCATCACCTGATAATTCCATCTTAGCTGACATGACTTCCTGCAACGCCTTCAAGCATCACTGTTGTGCCAACAAATCTTTCACCATTGTCTGCCATAACCCAAGGTTTTCAGTTCCGTGAACTTCTCCACCTCAAACCTGATACCCATTGGCGCCATGGTTCTTTATACGGCTGACCTTGCGAAAAAATAACCAAGCTGCTACCACGTGCGATGCCATGCAGTACGTGTATGTCTAGCAAAGCCCAAAGTCCAGCACCCTTCCCGCGTGCAAGTAGCAAAATACCAGGTTGAAAATTGACCAAACTTGCTACTCACGGGAGCTACTGTACTCCTTGATTCTTAGTCGAACCTCTCGCATCGCAGCCTGGCTGGTCTGCTGCAGCCACGCACACGCCCCGTGCAAATCGCTGATGTCGCCCTGCTCACGATGGATGCGTACCAACGCGTACCATGATGGATGTGTTTTCCTTCCGCCGAATCGACTGGCTGCCTCCGCCCACGCCGCACACGAGGACCGTCTTTTGATCCAAAACAAATCTCTATCCGATCCCTTGCCTCTCTCTAACCTCGCACGATTCCAATGGCACGTTGTTCAACCGAGCAAAGAGCTTCGTGCTGCCCGACCGCCGCCGCACACGCCTCGCTTTGAGGCGCGCCCACCGCTGCAGTTGCACGCGCCAGACGCTCAAACGTGCGAACTTGCCGAGATCAGCCTGGATTGTTGCCGCTCCGTGATCCCCTCGTAAAGATTACAACCGCCGACACGTCTGCTGCAGATCGCTCCTGGCAAACTCCAACGACGGTATCTTCCACCTCCACTAGATCAACACCACAGCCTCAAATCGCACCTTGCTCATGATACCACTTGTTAGAATAAATCCAAGGGATACCGTCGATCATCCGAGGACCAAGCAATCACACGAGCATGACACCGAGATTTGTTAACGAGGTTCACCGATATGGCTACATCCCCGGGGCTTGACTACGGGCGCTCCTCCCCGTGACACCGTCACAATACCGCACACCGGCCACCCAGGCGCCGGCACACACCGCCGGCTCCCCCTTGCGCGCTTGTGCTATTATGTTGGCATAGGTTACATTGTGTGTCTACCCCCGCTATATATGAGAGGCTAGGATACAAGTGTCCTACTAGGACACGACTCCACATCCTATGTAAACATGATACAACTACAAGTCCAACTGTAACCTACCTTGTACACTATATTCGACACAACTCTAACAGAAACTTGCCCACTCCCGCACCGGAGTGGGTGGCCGCTGCGGGCGCGAGCGAGGGGCCGGGGACGCGAGCAACAGAACAAGGAGGAGCCGCTCGTCAGTTGTGGAGCCACCGCCCGTCGAGCTGTTGTTGCCCGTCAGCCATGTCGCCGCCGCCCGTCAGCCGTGGAGCAGGTAAGCAGGGGCGGCGCAAATTGGCAGCCGCGGTGCAGGTGGGCAGCGGCGCAGGTGGGCCTCCGTCGCCGGCTAAGCCCTACGGCGGCTGGGGCACGCGGTGCCCGCTCGCGACGGTGGTTGGGGCGTGCGTTGCAGCTGTGACGGGAGGTGGAAGAAGCAGACTGGGTTGATTAGCACCAGTTTTAAAAGGATAAGGGGCTTTTTGCTAGATTACATTTGAACTAAGCTGATGACAACTTTTCTCGGACGGAGGGAGTATTTCTGTTAAAATAGGAGATCGTTGTTATCATGGCTTATATGATATGGGTGCTAGTGTTAGTGCAATACCCTTTGACTTATACAAAGAAATTATGCATGAAATTGCACCTGCTGAGTTAGAAGATATTGATGTCACAATTAAGCTTGCCAATAGAGATACTATTTCACCAATGGGAATTGTTAGATATGTTGAAGTCTTGTGTGGGAAAACTAAATATCCTGCTGATTTTCTTGTTCTTGGTTCCCCACAAGATAGCTTTTGTCCCATTATTTTTGGTAGACCCTTCTTGAACACTGTCAATGCTAAGATAGACTATGAAAAGAATGTTGTTACTATTGGTTTGGGTGATATGTCTCATGAGTTTAATTTCTCTAAATTTAGTAGACAACACCGTGAAGAAGAATTGCCTAGTAAGGATGAAATTATTGGTCTTGCTTCTATTGCCGTACCTCCTAGTGATCCTTTAGAACAATATTTGCTAGACCATGAAAATGATATGTTTATGAATGAAAGAAGGGAAATAGATGAAGTATTAAACAAGAACCTATTCTGAAACACAATTTGTCTGTTGAAATCCTAGGGATCCTCCTCCACCCAATGGTGATCCCGTGTTTGAGCTTAAACCGTTGCCTGATACTCTTAAATATGCTTATCTTGATGAAAAGAAGATATATCCTGTTATTATTAGTGCTAACCTTTCAGAACATGAAGAAGAGAGACTATTGAAACTCTGAAGAAGCACCGTGCTACTATTGGATATACTCTTGATGATCTAAAGGGCATTAGTCCCACTCTATGTCAACATAAAATAAATTTGGAAGAAGATGCCAAACCAGTTGTTGATCATCAACGAAGGCTGAATCCTAAGATGAAAGAAGTGGTAAGAAAAGAAATACTAAAGCTTCTGGAGGCAGGTATAATTTATCCCGTTGCTGATAGGCAGTGGGTAAGTCCTGTCCATTGTGTCCCTAAGAAGGGAGGTATTACCATAGTTCCTAATGATAAAGATGAATTGATTCCGCAAATAATTATTATAGGGTATAGGATGGTAATTGATTTCCGCAAATTAAAAAAGGCTACTAGAAAGGATCATTACCCTTACCTTTTATCGATCAAATGCTAGAAAGTTTATCTAAACACACATTTTTGCTTTCTAGATGGTTATTCTGGTTTCTCTCAAATACCTGTGTCAGCCAATGATCAATCAAAGACCACTTTTACATGCCCTTTTGGTACTTTTGCTTATAGACGTATGCCTTTCGGTTTATGTAATGCACCTGCTACCTTTCAAAGATGCATGATGGCTATATTCTCTGACTTTTGTGAAAAGATTTGTGAGGTTTTCATGGATGACTTTTCTGTCTATGGATCCTCTTTTGATGATTGCTTGAGCAACCTTGATCGAGTTTTGCAGAGATGTGAAGAAACTAAACTTGTCTTGGATTGGGAGGAGTGCCACTTTATGGTTAATGATGGTATTGTCTTGGGGCATAAAGTTTCTGAAAGAGGTATTGAAGTTGATAAGGCCAAGGTTGACGCTATTGAAAAGATCCCAAGTCCCAAGGACATCAAAGGTATAAGAAGTTTCCTTGGTCACGCCAGTTTTTATAGGAGGTTCATTAAGGACTTCTCAAAAATTTCTCGGCCTATAACTAATTTATTACAAAAAGATATACCATTTGTCTTTGATGATGATTGTGTAGAAGCATTTGAAATACTTAAGAAAGCATTGATCTCTGCACCTATTGTTTAGCCACCTGATTGGAATTTACCCTTTGAAATTATGTGTGATGCTAGTGACTATGCTGTAGGTGCTGTTCTAGGGCAAAGAGTTGATAAGAAATTAAATGTTATTCAATATGCTACTAAAACTCTAGACAATGCTCAAAGAAATTATGCTACTACTGAAAAAGAATTCTTAGCAGTTGTATTTGCTTGTGATAAGTTCAGACCTTATATTGTTGATTCTAAAGTAACTATTCACAATGATCATGCTGCTATTAAATATCTTATGGAAAAGAAAGATGCTAAACCCAGACTTATTAGATGGGTTCTCCTGCTACAAGAATTTGATTTGCATATTGTTGGTAGAAAAGGAGCTGAGAAACCCATTGTAGACAACTTGTCTAGGTTAGAAAGTGTTCTTGATGACCCACTACCTATTGATGATAGCTTTCTTGATGAGCAATTAAATGTCATAAATGCCTCTCGTAGTACCCCGTGGTATGCTGATTATGCTAATTACATTGTTGCTAGATTCATACCACCTAGTTTCACATACCAACAAAAGAAAAAGTTTTTCTATGACTTGAGACATTACTTTTGGGATGACCCACATCTTTATAAAGAAGGAGTAGATGGTGTTATTAGACGTTGTGTACCTGACCGTCAACAGGAACAGATCCTATGCAAGTGTCACTCCGAAGCTTATGGAGGACACCATGCTGGAGATAGAACTGCACATAAGGTATTGCAATCCGGTTTCTATTGGCCTACTCTCTTCAAAGATGCCCGCAAGTTTGTCTTATCTTGTGATGAATGTCAAAGAATTAGTAATATTAGTAGACGTCAAGAAATGCCTATGAACTATTCACTTGTTATTGAACCATTTGATGTTTGGGGCTTTGATTATATGGGACCTTTTCCTGCCTCTAATGGTTATACACATATTTTAGTTGCTGTTGATTACGTTACTAAGTGGGTAGAAGCTATTCCAACTAGTAGTGCTGATCATAACACTTCTATTAAGATGCTTAAAGAAGTTATTTTTCCGAAGTTTGGAGTCCCTAGATATTTAATGACTGATGGTGGTTCACATTTTATTCATGGCGCTTTCCGTAAAATGCTTGCTAAGTATGATGTTAATCATAGAATTGCATCTCCTTATCACCCACAGTCTAGTGGTCAAGTAGACTTGAGTAATAAAGAGATCAAATTAATTTTGCAAAAGATTGTCAATAGGTATAGAAAGAATTGGTCCAAGAAACTTGATGATGTATTATGGGCCTATAGAACTGCATATAGAAATCCTATGGGTATGTCTCCGTATAAAATGGTTTATGGAAAAGCATGTCACTTACCTCTCGAACTAGAACATAAGGCTTATTGGGCTATTAAAGAGCTCAACTATGATTTCAAACTTGCCAGTGAGAAGAGGTTATTTGATATTAGCTCCCTTGATGAATGGAGAACCCAAGCTTATGAAAGTGCCAAGTTTTTTAAAGAAAAAGTTAAAAGATGGCATGACAAAAGGATACAAAAGCGTGAGTTTAATGTAGGTGATTATGTATTGCTATACAACTCTCGTTTAAGATTTTTTGCAAGAAAACTTCTCTCTAAATGGGAAGGCCCCTACGTTATCGAGGAGGTCTATCGTTCCGGTGCCATAAAACTCAACAACTTCGAAGGTACAAATCCGAAGGTGGTGAACGGTCAAAGAATTAAACATTATATCTCAGGTAATCCCATAAATGTTAAAACCAATGTTATTGAAACCGTAACCCCGAAGGAATACATAAGGGACACTCTCCGGAACATTTCAGACTCCGAAAAGGAATAGGTATGTGGTACGGTAAGTAAACCGACTCCAAAACAGTTTTTAAGGCAATATTTCTCTGTTTTAGAATATTTAGAAAATAGAAAAATAAGAAGCAGTCCGGGAAGGACACGAGGGCTCCACAAGGGCGGAGGGCGCGCCCTACCCCCTGGGCATGCCCCCTACCTCGTGGGCACCTCGTGTGCCCTCCGGACTCTGTTTTCTTGCACGATACGTATTTTGGTCGGTAAAAATTCATTATATATATTCTACCGAAGGTTTTGACTCCTGTATCACACAATTATCCTCTGTTCTTGTTTCGAGCTGTTTTTTCTAACAGATCTAGATTATCATGACGTCTCCAAGTGCCCCCAAGGACAAGTTCTTCGAGAAGTTCATCAACCCTTACCTCGCGGAGGTGCTGCGACACCCTCAAAACATTGAGATGCGTGATGGGTTGCTGCACATCCGCGATGTTGAGGGACCGAAGGGGACCGGAAGCATGGAGACGAGGTTCGAAGCAACATGTTTTCAAGTGCCAGGGGATGGTGGAACATGGACTCAACTCCAACCACATGATGATCACGGAGTTCACCAACAAACATAAGTTGGATGCGGACAACATCGGGGAGACCATCTTCAAGCTTCACGAGAAGACCGAGCACCTTCAAGCCCAAATCTATGACCTGCAAAACAAAAACTGTGAGTATGAATACAGATTCAAAAGGATGAGTTTGGCTGCAGATTTGAGGATCGCGGAGACTCGATCATCCTTCTATGATGGTGAGCCTATGCCTTGGAAGACGGAAGCTAAGCCCGCATCATCAACAACACCACCACCTTCCTCGCCAACAAAGAAGGAGATATAATCACATGGGTATGGGCACTCCCCTTGGCAACTGCCAAGCTTGGGGGAGGTGCCCCTGCATCGTATCACCATCACACTCCTATCTTTACCGTTTTCCTTAGTTCGATCCTATTAGTAGTATCTTGATCTAGTAGAATAAAGTTTATGGCTTGATCTAGTTTTGAGTTTTGCTTTAGGATCTCTCTATGTAATCGAGTCTGTGATAATAAAGATTAATGTTGAGTCAAGGGCTTGATTATTTTGCCATGATCTTGAGTGAATAAAAGAAAAGAGAAAAAGAATAAAAAGAAACAAAGAGTTCATATTGATCTTATTGAGAGTAATGACTTCACATAGAAAGAGTATGATGATTAAAAGTTGTTGGGAGTTGGCAAACATAGCTTTGGTCATCGTTGCAATTAATAGGAAGCAATAAAGAAAGAGAGGTTTGACATATAAATATACTATCTTGACATCTTTTATGATTGGGAGCACTCATTAAAATATGACATGCTAAAGAGTTGACGTTGGACAAGGAAGACAATGTAATGAGTTTTGTTTTCTTATATCTGAGGTAAAGTATATTGTCATGGATCATCCAACATGTTGAGCTTGCCTTTCCCCCTCATGCTAGCCAAATTCTTAGCACCAAGTAGAGATACTACTTGTGCTTCCAAATACCCTTAAAACCAGTTTTGCCATGAGAGTCCACCATACCTACCTATGGATTGAGTAAGATCCTTCAAGTAAGCTGTCATTGGTGCGAGCAATAAAAATTGCTCTCTAAATATGTATGACTTATTAGTGTGGGAGAAAATAAGCTTTATATGATCTTATGATGTGGAAGAAATAAAAGCGAGGGACTACATAATAAAGGTTCATATCACAAGGGGCAATATAAAGTGACGTTCTTTCACATTAAGATTTTGTGCATCCAACCATAAAAGCGCATGGCAACCTCTGCTTCCCTCTGTGAAGGTCCTATCTGTTACTATTATCTTCTACCTTATGCAAGAGTCATGGTGACCTTCACCTTTCCTTTTTATATTTTATCCTTTGGCGAGCACAGGGTGTTGGAAAGATCCTGATAGATATATCTAATTGGATGTAGGGGAGCATGAGTTATTATTGTTGACATTACCCTTGAGGTAAAAGGTTGGGAGGCAAAACTATAAGCCCCTATCTTTCTCTGTGTCCGATTAAAACTCCGTAACCACAAGTATTGCGTGAGTGTTAGCAATTATGAAAGACTAAATGATGGTTGAGTATGTGGAATTGTTAGAAAGCTCTGACATAGACTCTTTCTGATGTTATGATAAATTGCAATTGCTTCAATGACTGAGATTATAGTTTGTTAGTTCTCAATAAAGTTTATGATTCATACCTTTGCATTATTAATAGATTATTACTTGAGAATAAGAAATCATATGACAATATCCATCTATGTTGCTGTTATGAGAATAATCATGATGCCTTCATGTCCGTATTTGATTTTATCGACACCTCTACCTCTAAACATGTGGACATATTTATCGTTATCGGCTTCCGCTTGAGGACAAGCGAGGTCTAAGCTTGGGGGAGTTGATACGTCCATTATGCATCATGCTTTTATATCGATATTTATTGCATTATGGGCTGTTACTACACGTTATGTCACAATACTTATGTCTATTCTCTCTCATTTTACAAGGTTTACATAAGGAGGGAGAATGCCGGCAGCTGGAATTACAGAATTTGGAAAAGGAGCAAATATTATAGACCTATCCTGCACAACTCAAAAGTCCTGAAACTCCACGAAAGTCATTTTTGGAAATAATAAAAATATTGAGCGGAAGAAGTATGCGGAGGGGACCCACCTGGCCACGAGGGTGGGGGGCGCGCCCTACCCCCCAGGGCGCGCCCCTGCCTCGTGGGCCCCCTGTTGTCTCCCCGGTGTCCATCTTCTGCTATATGAAGTCTTTCGTCAAGGAAAAAATCATAAGCAACCTTTCGGGCTGAGACTCCGCCGCCACGAGGCGAAAACTTGGCGGAACCAATCTAGGGCTCCGCAGAGCTGTTCTCATTGGGACACTTCCCGGAGGGGGAAATCATCGCCATCGTCATCACCAACGCCTCCTCTCATCGGGAGAGGGCAATCTCCATCAACATCTTCACCAGCACCATCTCCTCTCAAAACCCTAGTTCATCTCTTGTATCCAATTCTTGTCTCCAAGTCCGGGATTGGTAATAGTAGTTTGCTAGTAGTGTTAATTACTCCTTGTAGTTGATGCTAGTTGGTTTATTTGGTGGAAGATCATATGTTCAGATCCTTTATGCATATTAATACCCCTCTGATTATGAACATGAATATGCTTTGTGAGTAGTTATGTTTGTTCCTGAGGACATGGGAGAAGTCTTGCTATTAGTAGTCATGTGAATTTGGTATTCGTTCTATATTTTGATGAGATGTATGTTGTCTAGCCTCTAGTGGTGTTATGTGAACGTCGACTACATAACACTTCACCATTATTTGGGCCTAGAGGAAGGCATTGGGAAGTAATAAGTAGATGATGGGTTGCTAGAGTGATGAAGCTTAAACCCTAGTTTATGCGTTGCTTAAAAGGGCTGATTTGGATCCATATGTTTCATGCTATGGTTAGGTTTACCTTAATACTTTTGTTGTAGTTGCGGATGCTTGCAATAGAGGTTAATCATAAGTGGGATGCTTGTTCAAGTAAGAACAGCACCCAAGCACCGGTCCACCCACATATCAAATTATCAAAGTACCGAACGCGAATCATATGAACGTGATGAAAACTAGCTTGACGATAATTCCCATGTGTCCTCGGGAGCGCTTTTCTCCATCTAAGAGTTTGTACAGGCTTGTCCTTTGCTATAAAAAGGATTGGGCCACCTTGCTGCACTTTATTTACTTTTGTTACTTGTTGCTCGTTACAAATTATCTGATCACAAAACTATTTGTTACCACTTATTTCAGTACTTGCAGAGAATACCTTGCTGAAAACCGCTTATCATTTCCTTCTGCTCCTCGTTGGGTTCGACACTCGTACTTATCGAAAGGACTACGATATATCCCCTATACTTGTGGGTCATCACAGGCCAGGGTGTAAGAATGCAGCTTCAGAAAACACTTTGCTCCAAACCTGTGGGCTTATGAAAGCCATGTAATAGATTAATTTAAAACAATGACCCGCCATGTCATGCTTTCGTGCATTTTGATCTTCACTTTTGAGCCACCAGCTTTAATATTTATGATAGGCTTGATCTGATCATTCATATGAGCCATAGCAGTACTCTTATTTGTGTGTAAAGCTTTGCATGTCCTGCCAAAAAGGTTAAACATATGTCCTGGATACTTAAGGTAAAAAACCAGGGCGGGTGACAACCCAAACATATATAGCCTAATATGATTATTAACACTATAATCAAGGCCATTCAAGTCAAAATATATTGACGACTTAAAGTAAAAAATTAGGGCCGGTTCCCAAACCTCGAATATTCATATAACAATTGAAAACATACCTGTAGATTTGGATCATACTAACGGCTTAAACATCAATATCCAGTGCGGGTGACAACCCGCAATCGCACGACCTCAATTGTGCAAACCAAAGCATACTGCGACTTAAATTCCATAGCCAGGGTGGGTTACCAAACCCAAAATACTCAAACATGAGTCATACAATCAGATTTTTGTGACCCGGATTATCAAAATTCACTTAACATAAAGAATCTTTAGGAAAAACAAATCCAAAGGACTCAAGAGAAACAATTCAAAAAATCTCAAATAATTGCCTGGTCGGCTTATCAAAGCACGACCAAACAAGTTGGCTCACAGGGCCATGTACTTTCAAGGCCGCACAACCATTGAGTTAATCCCAGCTCACTGTGAGCCGGCTCTCACGTGACACAAGCTGCCATTTTAACCTTAACGAGTTTAGGGTCTGAAAAAGATTGACTGTTAAGAGTTCTACGAGTCACCTGGTGGAGTAGCAAGTTGCAAACAGGCAGGATAACTCATAATTTGGCATCCACGCCTGATAAAGAGGGTATGAAAGCTAAACCCGGTGGGTTGGAAGCCCCCAAGGGACCTTATGACCAAATAAGAAAGACCCAGATACACAGAAATGAAACGACACATGCCCTGATTTTTTTTCAGGGATGCCGGATTTATTATATTGATCATAAAATATATATACACTGACAAATGTATGTACAAAGACGAGAGCCGTTGGCTCAGGTGTAACAAGGCCGAAGATGAGCAACATTCCAGGGCCGATGGGTCTCCTCCTCCGACTTGCGTGAAACCTTGTGTTCGCGTATATCAATGAGGTAATAAGACCCGTTATTCAGTTTTTTGCTGACCACAAAGGGCCCTTCCCAAGGAGGTGATAACTTATGCATATCAGTCTGATCTTGAATCAGCCAGAGTACCAAGTCACCTTCTTGAAACGCTCGAGTTTTAACTCTGTGGCTATGATAGGGACGCAAGTATTATTGATATATCACTGAACGAGCCGCCGCAAGGTCACGCCCCTCATCCAAAGCATAGAGTGTGTTTTGACGTGATATCTCATTATCAGCGTCAACATAAGCCGCCACGGGGGCCGGGTGATGACAGATATGACTTGGAAGATCCACCTCTACACCGTAGACCATGAAGAAAGGTGTATAGCCTGTTGATCTATTAGGGTTGGTATTGATACTCCAGAGTACTAAAGGTAACTCCTCAACCCAGCAACCTAGCATTCGCTTCAAAGGAACCATAAGCCGGGGCTTGAGTCCTCTAAAAATTTCTTGGTTAGCCCTCTCAGCTTGAACATTAGACTGCGGATGAGCCACAGAAGAAACATCAAGACGAATATGCTCTCATTGACAGAACTCCTTCATAGCACCCTTAGACAAATTAGTGCCATTATCACTGATGATACTATCAGGGTAACCAAAATGGAAGATCAGTTTTTTAACAAACTGGACTGCGGTTGCCACATCACACTTGTTGACCGGCTCTGCTTCAACCCACTTGGTAAATTTGTCAACTGCCACCAGGAGGTGGGTTTTCTTATCCTTAGACCTCTTGAAAGGTCCAACCATATGAAGCCCCCAGACTGCAAACATCCAAGTAATTGGAATCAGCCTCAACTCTTGATTTTCCTTGCCAAAGTTTCATCCTCAGGAAACTCGCCCCGGGTCATATAAGCCAAGTAGGGAAGTTTCCAACCAGGAATAGCATGGAGAGCCGCCACCAACTACACCTCCGGGTCAGGAATAGCAAGGTCCTCTTCTGATGGTAACCTGACTGAAGGATTATGCAAGACATCAAGAAACACATCAGGAGGTACCGGCTTACGTTGAGACCCAAGCCGGCTCAAGGCATCGGACGTGTCATTTTTCCTTCGATAAAGGTGCTCCACTTGATAACCCTTGAAGTGACCAGCAATATTATCAACCGCCCGGTGATAAGCCACCATGAGCGGGTCTTTGGAATCCCATGTACCTGATACTTGCTGAGCCACAAGGTCTGAGTCCCCAAAACACCTGACCCTGCTCAAATTCATCTCTTTGGCTGTCCTAAGGCCATGGAATAAAGCCTCATATTCCACTGCATTGTTAGTACAAGGAAACATTAACCTCAAAACATAACAAAACTTATCACCTCATGGGGAAGTCAATATAACCCCAGCCCCCGAGCCTTCTAGCTGCCTGGACCCATCAAAGTGAATCATGCAATATGTGTTATTAGGTCTTTCCTCAGGCGTCTACAACTCCGTCTAGTCATTGATGAAATCCACCAGAGCCTGAAATTTGATAGCTGTCCTTGGCACATATTTCAAACCATGAGGTCTGAGTTCTATTACCCACTTGGCAACCCGGCCTGTGGCCTCCGTATTTTGAATAATGTCTCCTAAGGGAGCAGAGCTGACCACAGTAATAGGATGACCAAGAAAATAGTGCTTCAACTTGCGACTTGCCATGAACACTCCATATACCAATTTTTGCCAATGTGGATATCATTACTTGGACTCAATCAACACCTCACTGACATAATAAGCCAGCCTCTGGACTGGGTACTCCTTACCCATCTCTTTGTGATCCACCACAATCGCCACACTGATAGCCTTACTATTAGCCACCACATACAGGAGCAAGGGTTCCTTCTCAATGGGAGCCGCAAGGACGGGTGGCTCAGCTAACTACTTTTGGAGCACCTCAAACGCCTTTATCGCCAGCTGGGCTACTCCGCATAATAATGATCTGTTTTCTTCATCATCTATTATAAGGGAATGGCCTTCTCTCCCAGGCGGCTTATGGACCGGCTTAGAGCCGCGATACGACCTGCCAGGCGCTGGACGTCATTGACACACGCCGGCTTAGCTAATGAAGTACTAGCCTTAATATTCTCCGGGTTAGCTTCAGTACCTCTCTCTGAGACCAGAAAACCCAAGAGCTTGCCTACAAGTACACCAAAAACACACTTGGCTGGGTTAAGCATCATCTATAGACCCGGAGATTGTCAAAAGTATCCCTTAGATCATCCAAGAGCGTCTCCTTTTTCCTGGATTTAACCACAACATCATCCACATAAGCATGCACATTACGCCCAATTTGACTGTGAAAGCAATTCTGAACACAGCGTTGATAAGTCGCCTGGGCACTCTTAAGCCCAAAAGGCAGAGAGACATAGCAGAAGGCTCCAAAAGGGGTGATAAAAGATGTCTTCTCTTGGTCTTCAACTACCGTCTTGATACGATGATAACCAAAATAAGCATCTAGGAAACACAAACTCTCACAACCCGCCGTGGCATCAAAAATCTGGTTAATCTGAGGGAGAGCAAACGGATCAGCTGGACAAGCTTTGTTAAGACCTGTGTAGTAAACAGACATACGCCAAGTGCCATTCTTCTTAAGCACCAGCACCGGGTTAGACAACCACTCCGGATGAAAGACCTCCACGGTAAACCCGGCTACCACGAGCCGGGCCACCTCTTATCCAATGGCCTTACATCGTTCTTCATTGAAACGACGAAGAAACTACTTGACCATCCTAAATTTAGGATCCACATTAAGAGTGTGATCAGTGAATTCTCTCGGTACACCCGGCATGTTAGAAGGTTTCCATGCAAAGATGTCCCGATTCTCATGAATGAACTCGATGAGTGTGCTTTTCTATTTAGGATCCATATTAGCCCCCACTGTGAACTGCTGAGATGAGTCGCCAGGACAAAGTCAACCTGCTTAGTATCATCAGCCGACTTAAACTTCAACAAAGGGTCTTTCTCGGTGGTGGGCTTCTTCAAAGGGGTCATATCCGCCGGGTCAACATTATCCTTACAAATTTTAAGTTGCTCTGTTGCACAAGCCGATTCAGCATAAGCAGCATCTCCTTTCTCACATTCCAATGCGATTCTTCGATCACCATGGACTGTAATAGTGCCCATATACCTTGGCATTTTAAGCTGTAAATAAACATAACAAGGCCGCGCCATAAAAACTTGGCATAAGCCGGCCGTCCGAAGAAGGCATGATAAAGGCTCTTGATCTTAACCACTTCAAACCATAACGTTTCTGCTCTGTAATCATAGTCAACGCCAAAAGCCACTTCGAGAGCAATCTTCCCAACTAGATATGCCGACTTACCAGGTACTACACCGTGAAAAACTGTAGAAGACAGCTTAAGATCCTTATCAGTTAAATTCATCCGGCGAAGGTATCATAATACATGACATTGATACTGCTGCCACCGTCCATGAGCACTTTAGTGAATTTATAACCCCCAACCTAAGGGGCTACTAATACATCTCCAACGTATAAATAATTTTTGATTGTTCCATGCTATTATATTATCTGTTTTGGATGTTTTATATGCATTAATATGCTATTTTATATTATTTTTGGGACTAACCTATTAACCTAGAGCCCAGTGTCACTTCCTGTTTTTTCCTTGTTTTTGTGTTTCGCAGAAAAGGAATACCAAACAGAGTCCAAACGGAATAAAACTTTCGTGATGATTTTTCTTGGACCCGAAGACATCCAGAAGACTTGGAGATGAAGTCAGAAGAGCCACGAGGCGGCCACAAGGACAGAGGGCGCGCCCAGGGGGTAGGGCGCGCCCCCACCCTTGTGGGCCACTCGTGACTCCACCGACCTATTTCTTTCGCCTATATATTTCCATATATCCCCAAACCAACAGAGAGAGCCACGAAAACACTTTTCCACCACCGCAACCTTCTGTACCTGTGAGATCCCATCTAGGGGCCTTTTTTGGCATCTTGCCCGAGGGGGATTCGATCACGGAGGGCTTCTACATCAACACCAATGCCCTTCTGATGAAGCGTGAGTAGTTTACCACAGACCTACGGGTCCATAGCTAGTAGCTAGATGGCTTCTTCTCTCTCTTTGATTCTCAATACCATGTTCTCCTCGATGTTCTTGGAGATCTATTCGATGTAATACTCTTTTGCGGTGTGTTTGCTGAGATCCGATGAACTGTGGATTTATGATCAGCTTATCTATGAATATTATTTGAATCTGCTCTGAATTCTTATATGCATGATTTGATATCTTTGTAGTTCTCTTCGAACTATCGATTTGGTTTGGCCAACTAGATTGGTTTTCCTTGCAATGGGAGAAGTGCTTAGCTTTGGGTTCAATCTTGCGGTGCCCTTTCCAAGTGACAGTAGGGGCATCAAGGCACGTATTGTATTGTTGTCATCGAGGATAAAAAGATGGGTTTTTGATCATATTGCTTGAGTTAATTCCTCTACATCATGTCATCTTGCTTAATGCGTTACTCTGTTCTTTATGAACTTAATACTCTAGATGCATGCTGGATAGCGGTCGATGTGTGGAGTAATAGTAGTAGATGCCGAATCATTTCGGTCTACTTGACACAAACGTCATGCCTATATTCATGATCATTGCCTTAGATATCATCATAACTTTGTGCTTTTCTATCAATTGCTCGGCAGTAATTTGTTCACCCACCGTAATATTTACTATCTTAAGAGAAGCCTCTAGTGAAACTTATGGCCCCTGGGTCTATTTTCCATCATATAAGTTTCCGATCTACAATTTTAGTTTCCGATATACTTCCTTTGCAATCTTTTACTTTCTGTTCTATAAACCAAAAATACCAAAAATATTTACTTTACCATTTATCTGTCTCTATCAGATCTCACCTTTGCAAGTAACCGTGAAGGGATTGACAACCCCTTTATCGCGTTGGGTGCAAGTTGTTGATTGTTTGTGCAGGTATTTGGTGACTTGTTCATTGTCTCCTACTGGATTGATACCTTGGTTCCCAAACTGAGGTAAATACTTACTCTACTTTGCTGCATCACCCTTTCCTCTTCAAGGGAAAATCCAACGCAAGCTCAAGAAGTAGCAGGAAGAATTTCTGGCTCCATTGCCGGGGAGATCTACGCAAAGTCAAGACATACCAAGTACCCATCATAAAGTCTCATCTCTTGCATTACATTATTCACCATTCGCCTCTCGTTTTCCTCTTCCCCACTTCTAAAACGATTTTCGAAAATATTTGCCTTTTCTTCGCCCCTCTTCCGTTCGTCTTCTTCGTTTGCCTTTTGTGTGCTCATGTGTTGGCTTGCTTGCTTTGTCACGATGACTCAAGAGAATACCAAATTGTGTGACTTTTCCAACACCAAGAATAATGATTTTATCAGTACTCTGGTTGCATTTGCTACTAATGCGGAATCTTGTGAAATTAATGACGCTTTGCTGAATCTTGTTATGAAAGATCAATTTTCTGGCCTTCCTAGTGAAGATGCGTCATCCCATCTAAACAATTTCGTTGATTTCTGTGATATGCAAAAGAAAAAAGATGTGGATAATGATATTTTTAAATTGAAGCTATTTCCGTTCTCGCTTTGAGATCGTGCGAAAACTTGGTTTTCATCTTTGCCTAAGAATAGTATTGTTTCATGGAATAAGTGTAAATATGCTTTTATTTACAAGTATTTTCCTCCCGCTAAGATCATCTCCCTTAGGAACGATATTATGAATTTTAAGCAACTTGATCATGAACACTTGGGAGAGGATGAAATTGATGATACGAAATTGCCCTACTCGTGGTTTGAATTTGTGGATGATTGTACAAAAAATTTATGTTGGATTGAATTTTTCTTCTAGAAATCTTTTAGATTCGTCCGCGGGAGGCTCTTTTATGGAAATTACCACTACTGCAGGATGGTCCAAACGCGACACTATGATCAGAGACCCTTCGACGAAACTGTGTGCGATGCCATAATCGCAAACGGTGGTGTAAAAAAACTGTCAAAAAAGGTGCAAAATGTTTGCGATGACAGATGCATCAAACACGGTTCAGTATTTAGTTGCGTGTGCAATGCAGGGCATACAGTTCAGCTCAATTAACTATTTGGGATGAGGAGGAACAAAAGAAACAGGCAGCCAGATGAAGGCGTGTGCGATATATAGCATACGGTTCACTCGGATGAACTGTATCTGATTAGGAAACACAATGGAAACGGTTCAACTGAACAAGATGTGTGTGATACGCGGCAAACAGGTCCGTAATCAGAAATGTGTGCGAAGACCAATAATAACACAGATGATTGCTGCTAATAAGCCGTGTGAATTGCTCTGTCTACAGTAGAATAACATGTATATATATATAACTGAAATAAACATCCAATTACATAAGTGACTATACAGATCATTCGCACACACCTCAATAAATAATTGCATGCATTCTAAAGTAGGAGAAACGATCGTCTAGTCACCTACTTCTTGTGACGCTCCCGCCACTGCTATGTGGCTCGATCCCTCCTCTGGGTCAAGAAGAAGACAGTTCCTCATGTCAATGATCCGCCTGTACATCTCGTAGCTTGTGTACGCGTCCATGGCCGCGTACTTGACATGTTGTTCATCCAGTCTCTCATGCCACACACTGTGCCTGGCGTTCTTGTCCTTATTGTTCTATTCCTTCATCTTCGTGTGGTAGGGGTCGATGATGGCCGAGGCGAGGTCAACCAGAGAGTTCAGTTTGTTTTTGTCGCTGCCCCAGACCTTGTAGTGGTGCTAGATGTTGACAAGATTCGGGCATTTCAAGTCTGAAACCTTGAGCGCTTTTAGATCGTTGGTGGTGTCCACCGCAGCGAAACTGTAGTCGGAGCTATTGATAAACCTAGAGAAATGCTCGCAAGGCCTGTGGCAAGGTGATAGTAGGCGAGGACATCATGTCGCACGCACAACTAGGCAACGACAACCTTTTGATCGTGCCAGGCACGACCGATGGTGTACTCGAGGTCGAAGCCGACCACTCGGTACTTATACTTAGCAAGGAACTGCTCCATAGTTTGATGGAGCTCTCCACCGAGACCGGATCATTCGTGTACACCACCGAGAGGGCCTTCCCCCTCACGTGGGTGTCCACTACATGATGCCTGGTGAACTGCTCGCCATTGTCATCGTCGGCCGCTCGGAGCACCATTGGAACCGCTGGATGTCGTCTCTGTATATGTCCTCGTGGGTGTGCTTATTGTGTCATGTGAGACGAGAGATGAAGGTAAATGGCCGCAGGAATAAAAGCGGGCCGGGCGGCGGGGATATCTCGATGCGTCCGCATGACAGTTTTTGCAGCGGGTAACTGCATCGTCGTGCCGCGCCCGGTGCAACCGCTTGCACACGAATGTGTGTGATCATGCGCTGGACCCAAACACTAGCAGCGTGCGTGGAGGGACGAGGGCAGAGCACCCGGAGGGACGCAAGAGCAGAGCGCACGCAGCGGGATGAGAGAGCAGAGCGCGCCGTGGCCACCTGAACCGCAAGCAACCACACGCATAGAGTAGTTGAACACGCAGGAAATGGTCGCCTACAAGCCAGCCGAAAGTTGCGTCATTGCGTAGAGAGCGGTCGTGTGCTACCACCTCCGTCTAGTCTATAGTCTCCTTTATATTCTGTGCCATACTTTCCCCTCAAGTTTAACCAACAAAATGTTAATGCATGTTTCAAAAATTATATAATTAGAAACTATGTTCAAATACAAATCCAACTATATAATCTTTGGCGACATGCATTCGTATTTTATTAGTTAAATCATACTTATAAACCAGGATAGTGGTATAGTAGGTAATTAAACCACAAAAAAATTATTAACCGTATGTGTATGTGGCCTTTCGTCCTCCTCTCGCATGTCTTGTCACCCCGCTGCCGCAGACGGCTACAGCGCAAGCTTGCGCAGCGCGTGGGGGTGTTCTTCTGGCCAAACGGTGGCGCCAATGAATTGTCGGCGAGCTCGTTCCCATGCAACCTCGCAGGTTCCCGTGCAAGCTTCCCGCCCGACTCGGTGAAATCCACCAAAATCCCAATGCTTACCGGCATGCTATAAAAACCCTCACGGCTGGCGAGTCCTGCGTTGCATTTTCCCCTCCCTCCCTATAGCTTATCTCATCTGCTTCTCCCACAATCGCCAATGGCACCGGTCCGTTGTCGTCGCTCAGCCATTCCGCCGTCATCAGAGGGCAGCTCCATCTGGGATGCTACACCGCGGCGGCGGCGCGGTCCCCGGCATAGTGTAGTGCATGTGGCGTCCCTGTTGTGGGTGTGCGAAACACCCAGCACATGCTCCGCCGCCGCTTCCCGTCGGCAGCTGTTGTCGGCCGCCGTTTCCGCCACACCACCGTCAAAAGCCAGGGCCATCACCCGCTCCGCCCCCGTGGCCTGAAGGCGGGAGGTGGCCGTCGTGGCCGCCACCCCTCTGCCGGCCACTGTGGCCATCACCCGCTCCGCCACCGTGGCCCGAAGCCAGGAGGTGGTGGTCGTGGCCGCCACCCCATCGTCGGCCGCCATGGCTGCCAGCCCACCATAGACCGCCGAGGTCATCACCCACTCCGCCACCGCCGCCCGAAGGCGGGAGGCGGAGGTGGATGCCCGCACGTGGGTCAGCAACCTTGCGCGCTACACCGAGTTCATGCGGGAGGAGGAGGTGCGCCTCGTCGAGCATGCAAAGAGCCTTACCGCCGCAATGGTCACGGGACACGCCGCCTCAGAGGTGAGGAATCAGGAGATCTACAAGGAGAACCACCTCTTCGGGAGGGGTCGTCTAGAGCGGCAGAGGGCGTTCGTAGCGGCAGGCACCGTATTGCGGTTGCCCAGCTTGTCGGTAGGCTCCTCCTCCTCTGCCTCTTACTAAGCGCGCTTGACAGAGGAGAGGCGGCCGGAACTAGTACAAAGCCCCTAAGCAGTAGTAGTAGTATTCAGGGGCTATTTTGTTCAGTTCATCTGACTATAGATGTGGTGGAACTGTACAACGTACTTAAAATTAGCTAGTATATATAGTGGAACTAGCTATTTCAATACTTGGTGGCAACAATTGGGGAAAAGTTTGGTCGGTTCAGCTGTCGAGTAGAACTATTTGTTTAAATTAAGAACGACTGCTTAATCTGTGAATGAAATCTATGCTTAATTACTGAATTTTAGTTGCCAAAATTAGATACTGTTAGTGATTTTTAGCTTCATATTTTGACAAATCGCAGTGTTACAAGGATTGACAAATCTTACCAAATTGTTTGTACGTGGTTGTACACGGGTCATCCAAAACAACCGTTTGCATTGAAGGGATGCACAAATCCTGCGCTGCGCTCACTTTGCATACGGGTGTTCTATCTAAAACGTTTGCGATCAAGAGCTGCAGAAATCCTGCTCTACACATTTTCTCTTGGCTTCATGGGGAAGCTGTCGGTTTGCATACGGGTGTTCTAACTAAAAAAATTGCGACGAGTGTTTTATATTTAATAACTAAATTAAACTGCGGCTTGGGCGCCATTAATGGAGAGGGTGCGAGCAAGGCGGGCGGTCATGAAAGTCAAGGCTCGCTTCGCGGTGAGCCCTGCACAGCATATAGCTTGCACGCTTCCCAATGAGCCTGCGCATTCAAGGACAGCTTGCACGCCTCTCGGTCAGTCTGCGCATCGGACGGTGCTCACACGCCTCCCTTCAGTCAAGGTCAAGCAGCTGTCCGCACGGCACCTCCTACAGCCATTAAAACCAAGACACATGGCGTCACGTGAATGGTTAACAGAACACACATGGTTTGAATTATACAAACATTTGAGATATTAAAGTGGCAGCTATTTTTTCAAAATGCCTTTGTTGGCTGTCATTATTCGAGTGCGCCTTCTCTCAAAATGGACACGAAAAAAAAACAGCACGTCGGGTGCCATTCCATGATAGAATGCCAAGTTTCGTGAATTTCTGACGACTTCTGGATTTACTAGAATTTAAAAATAAAGTACTCAACGTTTTGCCGGCAATCAACGGTGCCCTGGTGTTTGAAATTCATTCTCATTTCTTGCATGTGACCTAAGCACGCACCTAAGGACACATATTTGATTTTCAACCAATTTATAAGCACTGGAGCAAGTGCATGTAGTTCAAATTTGAATTATGCACATAAATGCATTGAAAACTCAGTTAATGCATAAAAATAAACGAACCCTGAAAAATCACAAAAATTGACACAACACTCCTGTTGTTCTATGTTGACACGAGAAAAAAATTGAAAGCAATAAGAGGCAATGGATATCGTTTCGTCCCCAAAGGTGGGACGTTCCCTACCGAAACCATCATGCTTGTTGTGAGAACTCTAGTTTGTGAGAAGCATATACCCAAACCTTCCCCAAATGGGATAAAAAATTTACCATGGCATGTTGATGCCGCTCCATGATAGCATGTCAAGTTTCATGATTTTCAGATGAGTTTTGGATTTACTAGAATTTAAAAACCTGGCATCTCAATGTTTTGCCGCAATCAACGGTGCTCTGGTGTTTGAAATTCATTCCCATTTCTTGAATGGGATCTAAGCATGCACCAAAGGACACAGATTTGATTTTCCAACCAATTTATATGCACTGGAGCATGTTCATGTAGTTCAAATTTGAATTATGCACATACGTGCATTGAAAACCCGAAAAATCACAAAAATTGACACAACACTCATGTTGTTCTATGTCAACACGAGAAAAATTTGGAAGCAATAAGAAGCAATGGATATCATTTCGTCCCCAAACGTGGGATGTTCCCTACTGAAACCATCATGATTGTTGTGAGAAGCTCTGGTTTGTGAGAAGCATATACCCAAACCTGCCCCAAATGGTACAAAAAAATTATGACGGCATGTCGGGTGCGATTCCATGATAGAATGCCATGTTTCATGAATTTCAGACAACTTTTGGATTTAATAGAATTTAAAAATAAAGTTTCTCAATGTTTTGGCGTTAATCAATGGTGCCCTGGTGTTTGAAATTCATTCCCATTTCTTGCATGGGAGCTAAGCATGCACCCAAGGACACATATTTGATTTTTCAACCAATCTATATGCATTGGAGCATGTGCATGTAGTTCTAATTTGAATCATGCACATATATGCATTAAAAACTCAGTTAATGCATACAAATGTCAAAACGAACCCCGAAAAATCACAAAGATTGACACAACACTCCTGTTGTTCTATGTTGACATGAGAAAAAAAATTGAAAGCAATAAGAGGCAATGGATATCATTTCGTCCCCAAAGGTGGGACGTTCCCTACCGAACCCAGCATGCTTGTTGTCAAGCTCGGTTTGTGAGAAGCATATACCCAAACCTGCCCCAAATGGGACAAAAATTTTACCACGGCATGTTGATGCCGCTCCATGATAGCATGCCAAGTTTCATGATTTTCAGACGACTTTTGGATTTACTAAATTTAAAAATAAAGTTTCTCAATGTTTTGGCGGCGATCAACGGTGCCCTGGTGTTTGAAATTCATTCCCATTTCTTGCATGGGACCTAAGAATGCACCCAAGGACACATATTTGATTTTTCAACCAATTTATATGCACTGGAGCATGTGCATGTAGTTCAAATTTGAATCATGCACATAAATTCATTGAAAACTCAGTTAGTACATAAAAATGTCCAAACGAACCCCAAAAAATCACAAAGATTGACACGACACTCCTGTTGTTCTATGTTGACATGAGAAATATTTGGAAGCAATAAGAGGCAATGGATATCGTTTCATCCCCAAAGGTGGGATTTCCCTACCGAAACCATCATGATTGTTGTGAGAAGCTCTGGTTTCTGAGAAGTATATACCCAAACCTGCCCCAAATGGGACAAAAATTTTACCACGGCATGTCGGGTGCCGCTCCATGATAGAAAGCCAAGTTTCATGAATTTCAGACGACTTTTGGATTTACTAGAATTTAAAAATAAAGTATCTCAATGTTTTGGCGGCAATCAACGGTGCCCTGGTGTTTGAAATTCATTCCCATTCTTGCATGGGACCTAAGCATGCACCCAAGGACACATATTTGATTTTCAACCAATTTATATGCACTGGAGCATGTGCATGTAGTTCAAATTTGAATCATGCACATAAATGCATTGGAAACTCAGTTAATGCATAAAAATGTCCAAACGAACCTCGAAAAATCACAAAGATTGACACAACACTCTTGTTGTTCTATGTTGACACGAGAAAAAATTTGAAAGCAATAAGAGGCAATGGATATCATTTCGTCCCCAAAGGTAGGACGTTCCCTACCGAAACCATCATGCTTGTTGTGAGAAGCTCTGGTTTGTGAGAAGCATATACCCAAACCTGCCCCAAATGGGACAAAAAATTTACCACGGCATGTTGATGCCGCTCCATGATAGCATGCCAAGTTTCATGAATATCAGACGATTTTTGGATTTACTAGAATTTAAAAACCAGGCATCTCAATGTTTTGCCGCAATCAACGGTGCCCCGGTGTTTGAAATTCATTCCCATTTCTTGAATAGGACCTCAGCATGCTCCCAAGGACACAGATTTATTTTTCAACCAATTTATATGCACTAGAGCATGTGCATGTAGTTCAAATTTGAATTAGGCACATAAATTAATTAAAACCTCAGTTAATGCATAAAAATGTCCAAACGAAGCCCGAAAAATCACAAAAATTGACACAACACTCCTGTTGTTCTATGCTGAAATGAGAAAATTTTTGGAAGCAATAAGAGGCAATGGATATCGTTTCATCCCCAAAGGTGGGACGTTCCCTACCGAAACCATCATGATTGTTGTGAGAAGCTCTGGTTTGTGAGAAGCGTATACCCAAACCTGCCCCAAATGGGATAAAAATTTACCACGACATGCTGATGCCGCTCCATGATAGAATGCCAAGTTTCATGAATTTCAGATGAGTTTTGGATTTACTAGAATTTAAAAATAAAGTATCTCAATGTTTTGGCGGCAATCAACGGTGCCCTGGTGTTTGAAATTCATTCCATTTCTTGCATGGGACCTAAGATGCACCCAAGGACACAGATTTGAGTTTTCAACCAATTTATATGCACTGGAGCATGTGCATGTAGTTCAAATTTGAATCATGCACATAAATGCATTGAAAACTTAGTTAATGCATAAAAATGTCCAAACGAACCCCAAAAAATCACAAAGATTGACACAACACTCCTGTTGTTCTATGTTGACATGAGAAAAAAATTTGAAAGCAATAAGAGGCAATGGATATCGTTTCTTCCCCAAAGGTGGGACGTTCCCTACCGAAACCATCATGCTTGTTGTGAGAAGCTCTGGTTTGTGAGAAGCATATACCCAAACCTGCCCCAAATGGGAAATTTTTTTTACCACGGCATGTTGATGCCGCTCCATGATAGCATGCCAAGTTTCATGAATTTCAGACGAGTTTGGGATTTACTAGAATTTAAAAACCAGGCATCTCAATGTTTTGCCGGCAATCAACAATGCCCAGGTGTATGAAATTCATTCCCATTTCTTGCATGGGACCTAAGCAGGCACCCAAGGACACAATTTTGATTTTTCAACCAATTTATATGCACTAGAGCATGTGCGTGTAGTTCAAATTTGAATTAGGCACATAAATGCATTGAAACCTCAGTTAATGCATAAAAATGTCCAAATGAAGCCCGAAAAATCAAAAAAATTGACACAACACTCCTGTTGTTCTATGTTGAAATGAGAAAAATTTTGGAAGCAATAAGAGGCAAGGTATATCGTTTCGTCCCCAAAGGTGGGACGTTCCCTACCGAAACTACCATGCTTGTTGTGAGAAGCTCTGGTTTGTGAGAAGCATATACCCAAACTTGCCCCAAATGGGACAAAAAATTTACCACGACTTGTTGATGCTGCTCCATGATAGCATGCCAACTTTCATGAATTTTAAACGAGTTTTGGATTTACTAGAATTTAAAAACTAGGTATCTCAATGTTTGCGGCCGAGTGACGGTGGAAGGGCGTTTGATATTCATTCCCATTTCTTGCATGGGACCTAAGCAGGCAACTAAGGACACGTATTTGAATTTTTAACTAATTTTTATGCATTAGAGCATGTGCCTGTAGTTCAAATTTGAATTATGGAGATGAATGCATAGAAAACTCAGTTAATGTATAAAAATTTCCATGCGAACCCCGGAAAATCCCGAAAATTGACACACACACTCCTGTTGTTCTAAGTTGACACTAGGAAAAAAATTTAAATCAAGAAGAGGCAACTGATATCGTTTCGTCCAGAAAGGTGAAACATTCCCTACCGAAACCATCACACTTGTTGTGAGAAGCTCTGGTTTATGAGAATCTTATACCCAAACCTACCCCAAATGGGACATAATTTTTACCACGGCATGTTGATGCCGTTCCATGATAGCATGCCAAGTTTCATGAATTTCGGACGAATTTTGGATTTACGAGAATTACAAAGGCAAGTAAGTCGACGTTTGCCAAAGAGCCACGGTGTCGTGGTGTTCGAATTTCATCCCCATTTCTTGCATGGGAGATAAGCATTAACCCATGGAAACATATATGATTTTACAACCCATGTTGGTACACCGGAGCATGTGCATGTAGTTTAATTTTGAATTGTGCACCTGCAATGGCTAGAAAACCAATTTAATGTATAAAATGTTCAAATGAACCCTGAATTATTCCAATTCTTTTACGACACACATATAGTTGCATGTTCACTCCAGATAAAAGGTTTAGCAATTCGAACACCGTCCATTACCGCTATGACCCCATTAGGTAATTCAAATCAAGATGAAAAATCATGTAGATCGCACACAGTTTATTATCACTAACAGTGTGAGATGCAGCACAAAATATCCTGGAGCACCGTTAGTGTATATTATGCCTATGGCTTATGCAAGAAGGTGCGTCGGCTATAGTCCACAGCCGGCGTCTCAAGCACACCAGCTCGCTCCCCAAATATCATTTCACTGTTCAATCCTCGCCGGGATCGCAACAGTTTTCGAGGGTAGAGTATTCAACCCAAATTTGTTGATTCGACACAAGGGGAGCCAAAGAATATTCTCAAGTATTAGCAGCTGAGTTGTCAATTCAACCACACCTGGAAACTTAGTATCTGCAGCAAAGTGTTTAGTAGCAAAGTAATATGATAGTGGTGGCAATGGTAACAAAAGAGTAGTGCAAGCAATATTAAATATTTTTGGTATTTTGTAGTGATTGTAACAGTAGCAACGGAAAAGTAAATAAGCGAGAACCAGTATATGGAAACCTCATTGGCACCGGATCACTGATGGATAATTATGCCGGATGTGGTTCATCATGTAACAGTCATAACATAGGGTGACACAGAACTAGCTCCAATTCATCAATGTAATGTAGGCATGTATTCCATATATAGTCATATGTGCTTATGGAAAAGAACTTGCATGACATCTTTTGTCCTACCCTCCCGTGGCAGTCGGGTCCTATTGGAAACTAAGGGATATTAAGGCCTCCTTTTAATAGAGAACCGGAACAAAGCATTAGCACATAGTGAATACATGAACTCCTCAAACTACGGTCATCACCGAGAAGTATCCCGATTATTGTCACTTCGGGGTTGTCGGATCATAACGCATAATAGGTGACTATAGACTTGCAATATAGGATCAAGAACTCACATATATTCATGAAAACATAATAGGTTCAGATCTGAAATCATGGCAGTCGGGCCCTAGTGACAAGCATTAAGCATAGCAAAGTCATAGCAACATCAATCTCAGAACATAGTGGATACTTGGGATCAAACCCTAACAAAACTAACTCGATTACATGATAAATCTCAGCCAACCCATCACCGTCCAGCAAGCCTACGATGGAATTACTAACGCACGGCGGTGAGCATCATGAAATTGGTGATGGAGGATGGTTGATGATGACGACGACGACGAATCCCCCTCTCCGGATCCCCGAACGGACTCCAGATCAGCCCTCCTGAGAGGTTTTAGGGCTTGGTGGCGGCTCTGTATCGTAAAACATGATGATTTCTTCTCTCTGATTTTGTTCTCCCCGAAAGCCAATATATAGAGTTGGAGTTGGCGTCGGAGGGTGTCCAGGGGGCCCACGAGGTAGTGGGGCGCGCCCTAGGGGGGGCGCCCCCACCCTTGTGGACAGGGTGTGGGCCCCCTGGTCTTCATCTTTGGCGAGGATTATTATTATTTTTTATAAGACATCCCGTGGAGTTTCAGGTCATTCCGAGAACTTTTGTTTTCTACACATAAAACAACATCATGGCAATTCTGCCGAAAACAGCGTCAGTCCGGGTTAGTTCCATTCAAATCATACAAGTTAGAGTCCAAAACAAGGGCAAAAGTGTTTGGAAAAGTAGATACGACAAAGACATATCAACTCCCCCAAGCTTAAACCCTTGCTTGTCCTCAAGCAATTCAGTTGACAAACTGAAAGAAAGAAAGAAAGAAAGACTTCTACAAACTTGGTTTGCTCTTGTTGTTGTAACTATGTCAAGCCAGCATTCAAGTTTTCAGCAAAGATCATAACTAACCACATTTGCAATAATTCTCAGGTCTCATAATTACTCATATCAATAGCATAATCAACTAGCGAGCCATAATAATAAATCTCGGATGACAACACTTTCTCAAAACAATCATAATATAATATAACAAGATGGTATCTCGCTAGCCCTTTCTGAGACCACAAAACATAAATGCAAAGCACCTTTAAAGATCAAGGACTGACTAGACATTGTAATTCATGGTAAAAGAGATCCAATCATGGTCACACCCAATATAAATTAACAATGATGAATGCAAATGATAGCTGTGCTCTCCAGCTAGTGCTTTTTAATAAGAGGGTGATGACTCAACATAAAAGTAAATGGATAGGCCCTTCACAGAGGGAAGCAGGGATTTGTAGAGGTGCCAGAGCTCGGTTTTGAAATAGAGATTAATTGTATTTTGAGCGGTATACTTTCATTGTCAACGTAGCAACTAAGAGATGGCGATATCTTCCATGTCACACACATTATAGGCGGTTCCCAAACCGAATGGTAAAGTTTATACTCCCCCTCCACCAACAAGCATCAATCCATGGCTTGCTCGAAACAACGAGTGCCTCCAACATACATCAGGTCCCAGGGGGAGTTTTGTTTGCAATTAATTTTGATTTAGTTTGCATAAAGCATGGGACTGGTCATCCCGGTGACCAGCCATTTTCTCATGAGTGAGGAGCAGAGTCCACTACTCTTGAGAATAACCCGCCTAACATGGAAGATAAGGGCAGCCTTGGTTGATACATGAGCTAGTTGAGCATACAAAACAGAATGTTTATTTGAAGGTTTAGAGTTTGGCACATACAAATTTACTTGGAACGGCAGGTAGATACCGCATATAGGAAGGTATAGTGGACTCATCTGGAATAACTTTGGGGTTTAAGGGATTGGATGCACAAGCAGTGTTCCCTGCTTAGTACAAGTGAAGGCTAGCAAAAGACTGGGAAGCGACCAACTAGAGAGCGACAACAGCCATGTACACGCATTAAAATTAATAAACATTGGATGCAAGCATGAGTAGGATATAATCGACCATGAACATAACTATCGTGAAGGCTATGTTGATTTGTTTCAACTACATGTGTGAACATGTGCCAAGTCAAGTCACTTAAATCATTCAAAGGAGGATACCACCCCATCATACCACATCATAATCATCTCAATAGCATGTTGGCACGCAAGGTAAATCATTATAACTCATAGCTAATCAAGCATGACACAAGCAACTATGATCTCTAATTGTCATTGCAAACATGTTTATTCATAATAAGCTGAATCAGGAACGATGAACTCATCATATTTACAAAAACAAAAGAGGTCGAGTTCATACCAGCTTTTCCCATCTCAGTCAGTCCATCATATATCATCATAACTGCCTATCACTTGCACGACCGAACGGTGTGAATAATAATAAGAGTGTACGTGCATTGGACTAAGCTGGAATCTGCGAGCATTCAACAAACAGGAGAAGACAAGGCAATATGGGCTCTGGGTTAATTCAACAATAATGCATATAAGAGCCACTTCAACAATTTAATCATGGTCTTCTCCTACTGACCCCAAAGAAAAGAAAAGAAATAAAAACTATTTACACGGGAAAGCTCCCAACAAGCAAAAGAAGAACGGGAAATATTTTTGGGTTTTCTTTTTAATTACTACTACTACAACAGAAAGTAAACTACTACTAATTTTTTTCCTTAAGGTTTATCAAACACACAAGAAGAAAGCAGGAAAAAGAAAATAAACAGTGAAAGAGTATGAGCACCGACATCTAGCAATGAGTGTGTGTGAACATAATTGTAATGTCAGTGAGAAATACGTACTCCCCCAAGCTTAGGCTTTTGGCCTAAGTTGGTCTATTGCCAGGGATAGCCTGGCGGATACCCGTAGGTGTAGCTGGGTCGTCTTGCTGACGAAGAATAATCGGGATCATCTTGTGATGAAGAAGACTGACTGCCATTGGGTGACGAATGCCTCTGGATCCCAAGAATAAACAGATTGTCGTGAAGGCTCGTCTTGTGGTTCCGGTTCTGGGGCTGGTGCAAGATTCCGGTAAGCTTGAACGGCAGCCCACGTAACGAGATAGGGTCCTACAAAATTAAACAAGGAAGGAGCAGGCAAGGTAATAGTTTCAGGATGATGTTTATCAAAGAATAATTTATACTTGAGCTCTCCATCCCTGCCCTTAACAAGAAAATCATGTGCTATCATACTCTTATAGTCTAGATAAGCATTAGGCAACAATTTTTCTTCTTTCTCATAATGCCTAATAGCTATGTTAAAATGTGCAGCAAGGCGAGAAGCATAAATGCCTCCAAAGATGGGGCCTTTAGTACGGTCCAGACTCAACCGTCTAGCAACAATTCCACCCATACTAACAGTGTTGTCGCGGTATAAACCATGGAACAGAATGATAATATCAGGAACACTAAGGTTCCCACAATTCCCGTGACCAATCAAGAGTCGACTAGCAAATAAGGCAAAATAAAGTAAAACAGGAAAATGTATGCTAGTGATTCTTGCATCAGAAACCTTCCTGGTTTCTCCCACAGAGATAAGGTTAATAAATGGTTCCAACTCTTTATGGGGTTGTTCCTCTAAGATACCCTCAGGGGGTATATTGCAGACTGCGCAAAATTCAGACAATGGCATTTTCTTCACAATGTCATATAAATGAAACTCTACTGAAGGAGGTGATTCCTTAGGGTAAAAGTAGAAGTTTTGCACAAAAGTATTTGTGAGTAAGAGATACTGTGGACGTTGGTCGCAGACGAAGTAGGTGAGGCCAGCATTTTGCATCAATAAATAGAAATCCTCATAAATCCTGGCCTGTGTCAAGAAATTATCAGAAGGCCATTCACACGGCTGTATCTCCGCAGTACGAAGCAAATTACATTTGGGCCTCTGAGCTTCTTCATTTTGTTTCTCCTTTGAGCTTCGGCTCGATGAGCCCCTCAAAAGTCTCTTCATTGTTTTCTGAAATAATCTGAAATTATTAGTAACTTCAAACAAAAGTGAACCAACTTTAATAAAACTAATAGCAACTACTCCTACAAGGGCCTAGAGCCTATATCGAGCATTAGAACTACTTGGAACCATATAAATTTGACATGCAAGCTCAAGAACATGGTCACCTATGCATCACAAATATGCAAAGAATAAAGCACTAGAACAAAAACTAATTGACCAATGGAGGAGTCACATACCAAGGAACAATCTCCCCAAGCAGTTTTGCGAGAGGTGCTTTGAGCAAGGAGATCGAAAATCACAAAGAAAAAGTGTTGGAACTCGTGCTTGAGTTGGGTTTTCGGGTTTGTGTGAGGCTGAGGAAGAAGATGGGTGCTGGGATAAGTGGAGGAGGGCCACCGTGGGCCCACGAGGCAGGGGGCGCGCCCAGGGGGGTAGGGCGCACCCTCCACCCTCGTGACTGTGTGGCAGCCCCCCATGTAATTTTTTCACAGTAAATCCTCAAATATTCCTAAAAAAATCATATTAAATTAGCATGGCATTCTGAGGACTTTTATTTTCGGGATATTTTTATATTGCACAGATAAGTCAGGAAACAGACAGAAAAAATACTATTTTTACTTTATTTCTACTAAATTACAAAAAGTATAAAGAGGGTACAGAAGGTTGTGCTTCTAGTTTCATCCATCTCATGCTCATCAAAAAGAATCCACTAACAAGGTTCATCAAGTCTTGTTAACAAACTCATTCCGATAATCATGAAACCGGAGAAATTTCGAATAGCACTAAGTTACCTCAACGGGGATATGCACATCCCCTATAATAAGTATATCATATTTCTTTTTGACAGTAGGGAGAGGAAATTCAAAACCTCCAAATATAATCGATGGAATTTTTCCAATGGAGTTGATACTATGAACTTGAGGTTGTTTCTTCGGAAAGTGTACCGTATGCTCATTGCCATTAACATGAAAAGTGACATTGCCTTTGTTGCAATCAATAACATCCCCTGCAGTGTTAAGAAAAGGTCTTCCAAGAATAATAGACATACTATCATCCTCGGGAATATCAAAAATAACGAAGTCCGTTAAAATAGTAACGTTTGCAACCACAACAGGCACATCCTCACAAATACCGACAGGTATAGCAGTTGATTTATCGGCCATTTGCAAGGATATTTCAGTAGGTGTCAACTTATTCAAGTCAAGTCTACGATATAAAGAGAGAGGCATAACACTAACACTAGCTCCAAGATCACATAAAGCAGTTTTAATATAATTTCTTTTAATGGAGCAAGGTATAGTAGGTACTCCGGGATCTCCAAGTTTCTTTGGTATTCCGAACTTAAAAGTGTAATTAGCAAGCATGGTGGAAATTTCAGCTTCCGGTATCTTTCTTTTATTAGTAATGATATCCTTCATATATTTAGCATAAGGATTTGTTTTGAGCACATCAGTCAATCGCATACGCAAAAAGATAGGTCTAATCATTTCAGCAAAGCGCTCGAAATCCTCATCATCCTTTTTCTTGGATGGTTTCGGAGGAAAAGGCATGGGTTTACGAACCCATGGTTCTCTTTCTTTACCATGTTTCCTAGCAACAAAGTCTCTCTTATCATAACGTTGATTCTTTGATTGTGGGTTATCAAGATCAACAACAGGTTCAATTTCTACATCATTATCATTACTAGGTTGAGCATCATCATGAACATCATCATTAACATTTTCATTAGGTCCATGTTCATTACCAGATTGTGTTTGACATCGGACATATAGAGATATCATTTGGATTATCAGGTGGTTCAGCAATAGGTTCACTAGTAGTTTGCACAGTTCTATCATTTTTCTTTTTCTTCTTTTTAGAAGAACTAGGAACATCAACATTATTTCTCTGAGAATCTTGCTCGATTCTCTTAGGGTGGCCTTCAGGATACAAAGGTTCCTAAGTCATTCTACCAGTTCTAGTAGCCATTCTAATAGCATAATCATTTTTCTTACTATTCATTTCATCAAGCACTTCTTTTTGAGCTTTAAGTACTTGTTCTACTTGAGTGGTAACCATAGAGGCATGTTTGCTAACAAGTTTAAGTTCAGCTCTAATATTAGCCATAATCACCAAAGTATTTAATCATATCCGAGTTTTGTTTTAATTGTCTACCAAAATAAGCATTGAAATTTTCTTGTTTGATAATAAAATTATCAAACTTATCAAAGCATTGCCTAGCAGACTTATAGTGAGGGATAACACCTTCATCAAATCTATAGAGAGAATTTACCTTTACTACATGTGTCGGGATATCGGGATTAGGAGGTTCTTCAATAAATAAAGGATTAAGATCATATGTTTCTTCGACAGGAGGTAGATTAAGACCATGTATTTCTTCAATAGGAGGTAAATTCTTAACATCTTCAGCTTTAATACCTTTTTCTTTCATAGATTTCTTTGCCTCTTGCATATCTTCGGATTGAGAAATAGAACACCTCTTCTTCGGAGTTGGTTTAGGAATAGGCACAGTAATTGGAGCAGGAGCTGGCTCAGGAGGTGCCCAATTATTTTCATTTGTCAACATATTATTCAATAGAATTTCAGCTTCATCCGGTGTTCTTTCCCTGAAAAGAGAACCACACAACTATCTAGGTAATATCTGGAAGCATAGGTTAGTCCATTATAAAAGATATCAAGTATTTCAGGTTTCTTAAGAGGATGATCAGGCAAAGCATTAAGTAACTTGAGAAGCCTCCCCCAAGCTTGTGGGAAATTCTCTTCTTTAATTTGCACAAAGTTGTATATTTCCGTTAAAGAAGCTTGTTTCTTATGAGCAGGGAAATATTTAGCAGAGAAGTAATAAATCATATCCTGGGGACTGCGCACACAACCAAGATCAAGAGAATTAGACCATATCTTAGCATCACCCTTTAATGAGAACGGAAATATTTTAAGTACATAAAAGTAGCGAGATCTCTCATCATTTGTGAACAGGGTGGCTATATCATTTAACTTAGTAAGATGTGCCACAACAGTTTCAGATTCATAGCCATAAAAAGGATCAGATTCAACCAAAGTAATTATATCTGGATCAACAGAAAATTCATAATTCTTATTAGGAAGACATATAGGTGAAGTAGCAAAAGCAGGGTCGGGTTTCATTTTATCTCTAAGTGATTCTTTGTTCCATTTAGCTAATAACCTCTTGAGCTCATATCTATCTTTGCAAGCTAAAATGGCGGAAGAAGATTCCATATAAAAAACATAACCCTCAGGAATAACAGCCATATTTTCATCATCACTTTCATCATTATATTCAGATTCAATAATTTATTTTTCTCTAGCCCTAGCAATTTGTTCATCAAGAAATTCACTAAGGGGCACAGTAGTATCATGCATAGAAGCAGTTTCATCATAAGTATCATGCATAGCAAAAGTGGCATCATCAATAACATGTGACATATCGTAACGGATAGCAGAAGTAGGTTTAGGTGTCGCAAGTTTACTCATAACAGAAGGTGAATCAAGTGCAGAGCAAGATGGCAGTTCCTTACCTCCCCTCGTAGTTGAGGGATAAATTGTTGTCTTAGCGTCTTTCAAGTTCTTCATAGTGTCCACCAGATATAAATCCCAAGTGACTCAAAGAATAGAGCTATGCTCCCCGGCAGCAGTGCCGTAAAAAAGGTCTTGATAACCCACAAGTATAGGGGGTCGCAACAGTTTTCGAGGGTAGAGTATTCAACCCAAATTTGTTGATTCGACACAAGGGAGCCAAAGAATATTCTCAAGTATTAGCAGCTGAGTTGTCAATTCAACCACACCTGGAAACTTAGTATCTGCAGCAAAGTGTTTAGTAGCAAAGTAATATGATAGTGGTGGCAATGGTAATAAAAGAGTAGTGCAAGCAATAGTAAATATTTTTGGTATTTTGTAGTGATTGTAAGAGTAGCAACGGAAAAGTAAATAAGCGAGAACCAGTATATGGAAAACTCGTAGGCACCGGATCAGTGATGTATAATTGTGCCGGATGCGGTTCATCATGTAACAGTCATAACATAGGGTGACACAGAACTAGCTCCAATTCATCAATGTAATGTAGGCATGTATTCCGTATATAGTCATACGTGCTTATGGAAAAGAACTTGCATGACATCTTTTGTCCTACCCTCCCGTGGCAGTCGGGTCCTATTGGAAACTAAGGGATATTAAGGCCTCCTTTTAATAGAGAACCGGAACAAAGCATTAGCACATAGTGAATACATGAACTCCTCAAACTACGGTCATCACCGAGAAGTATCCCGATTATTGTCACTTCGGGGTTGTTGGATCATAACACATAATAGGTTACTATAGACTTGCAAGATAGGATCAAGAACTCACATATATTCATGAAAACATAATAGGTTCAGATCTGAAATCATGGAACTCGGGCCCTAGTGACAAGCATTAAGCATAGCAAAGTCATAGAAACATCAATCTCAGAACATAGTGGATACTAGGGATCAAACCCTAACAAAACTAACTCGATTACATGATAAATCTCATCCAACCCATCGTCGTCCAGCAAGACTACAATGGAATTACTCACGCACGGCGGTGAGCATTATGAAATTGGTGATGGAGGATGGTTGATGATGACGACGACGACGAATCCCCCTCTCCGGAGCCCCGAACCGACTCCAGATCAGCCCTCCAGAGAGGTTTTAGGGCTTGGCAGTGGCTCCATATCATAAAATGCGATGATTTCTTCTCTCTGATTTTTTTCTCCCCGAAATCCAATATATAGAGTTGGAGTTGGCGTCGGAGGGTGTCCAGGGGGCCCACGAGGTAGGGGGCGCGCCCTAGGGGGGGCACCCTCGTGGACAGGGTGTGGGCCCCCTGGTCTTCATCTTTGGCGAGGATTTTTTATTATTTTTTATAAGACATCCCGTGGAGTTTCAGGTCATTCCGAGAACTTTTGTTTTCTACACATAAAACAACATCATGGCAATTCTGCTGAAAACAGCGTCAGTCCGGGTTAGTTCCATTCAAATCATACAAGTTAGAGTCCAAAACAAGGGCAAAAGTGTTTGGAAAAGTAGATACGACGGAGACGTATCAGACCCGCGTCGTGAGGGCAACTTTGGTGGCCCACTCCGGCGAGAGCGCAGCCGCAACTGCCATGCGCATGCTAACAAGGTGCATCAACATTGCCGCAATCTGCGACGGGGGGCAAAGGCAGCCCAAACGGTCGCTGTTGCTTCTCAGGTGGCGGCAGCAACATCTGCCTTAGGGATAGCAACTGGCGAGAGCAGCACATCAGCTATAAGTTTCGCAGCGGTGGCCTTAGCCCTGATGGAGGCCGCCCACAACCATGTCGAGGCCGCCCACACCCAGCTCCTGGCGGTCACCACACAAATCGAACAAAGATTCTCTGACAACGGTCGGCAACCCATGGCCGAAGAGCTGGCAATTGCCAAGAGCGTTCGAGCAGCCGTCCGTTCCTCCGCCGCATACCTTGCAACGACGGAGCCCGTCCAAGCCCGGATCGTGTCCGCCGATGCTTAGCTCGTGGCGGCCTTTTCCAAAGAGATGGCGGACGCGGATGGCGAGATGCTTGCCGAGTATGGTGCGATGGATGCCATGGAGCCCCTTCCCCAGGAGACCGTCGGGCGCGAGCTGGACATGGAGGCGGCGGCGGAGATCGACGAGCACCTGCGTAGTAGTACTCTTTGTTTTTTTTATTAAAGAGCGCCAGTCTTTAATTTATTAGAGTAATGTTTAGGTGAGCTAGCTCTGTTTAATTGCTGAACTTGGTAGATTAAGAAGTGTGGGTGTGCTGTAGTCTCCTTTGTCTACCCAAATTATGCAATGATGTGGATGACCACTATAAGCATAGAAATTCGAACCAAAACTTTTGGCGTTCAAACTCATCACACACGGGTGAAGCTATCTGAATCGTTTAAGATGTCCACATATCGTACACAGTTTTGAATAAGGGACCATGTCTGATGACACTTTGCGCGCCAGTTTTTTGGCTGAAGCAATTCCAAATTTTCGGGTTCCGCGGAAATATCTACCTCCCCGCCCCCTCCCCCTTACCAAAAGCAACATTTCCCCTCTTTTCACCTTCCTTTACAAGTTGAAACCTTCACTCCTTGCTTGAAGTGCCGCCTCCTCGTTGGCGACCCTCCTTCACGCTGCTCAGCCTCGCCTATCCAAGCAGGTAATCCACACCCAACCCCCATTCTACTCCTCCTTCCACATCCCACATGCCCGGACCGCCGGCGCGAGCGCAACACCTTAGACCCGAATCACTGACCCCTCCTCCAAATAAGCGCCGCCCTACGCCATGGTGTAGGCAGTATAGCCAGTATCTCAAGGAGAATTTGGTAGCGGAGAAGCAAATCGCGTCCGCATGCGCGGATGTGGTCGCGATGGCTGCCATTCTTGCCGACCCCCAGATCTTGGAGGAGCACCTTGCCATTTTCTAGCTATGCCGGTTAAGCATGCTCGGTTTACCTGTTGCGTGTGCTGCTCCTGCCTTTCCTTCACAAATTCTAGTGAATTGTGCTATCTAATTTTACCATGCAATCTATTGCTCTAGTGTATATGTTCTATATGTCGTGCAATGTGGTTCTCACTTACTAACTATTTTGTTAATTAGTTGTTGTCTTCAGTTAACTGTTTGGTTCAATTCTACAAATGTGATGTTCAATTCTTTAGGCTGCAATTTTGTATTGTCTTCCATGTGAGAAATAAATCGAATTTATCTTTACCAAATACATGAGAAACGAATACAATTGCTATGTTTCCAAGTTGTCAAGCATGCTTGGTTTGGTTATACATTGTGCAATGTGGTGCTCAGTTAACGTTTGGTTCATTTGTGTTGTGGTGTTTAGTTAACTGTTTGGCTCAATTCTGCAATGCGATGTTCAATTGTTGTGGGTGTATTACTATTGTATACCATGTGAGGAATAAATTGAATTTGGTTGTAGTAAATACATGAGAAACAAACACAATTGCTACAATTGGCTGTAGTTAACTATCTGATCTTCTATTAGGAGTATGTTATATTGTGCAATGTGGTGCTCAGTTAATGTTTGGTTCATTTGTTGTGGTGTTTAGTTAACTGCTTGGTTCAATTCTGCAATGTGATGTCCAATTGTCGTGGGTAGAATTTTGTATTGTTGTGCATGTGAGGAATAAATCGAATTTGGCTGCACTTAATACATGAGAAACATATACAAGTGCTATATTTCCTAGTTCTTAATCATGCTTGGTTTGGATAAATGGGTTTTCCGTGTGACTTGAATTAATCTGATGAATCTACAATGTGCTTATTTTTCATCAACATATTTTACTGATAGCATGCGAACCCTCACTTAACCTGATGACTAACTACCGTATATGTGTTGCAGGGAAACAATGGGAAGCACTGAGTTTTACAATCGAGGTTAGCACGTGCATGGTCCGTTCTCTAATATCACATTATTGTGCAATTGCAGGAACCATTCTAATATTTTGGTTTTTAACAATTTGGTCTTGCACATGTAGGTCATGTTGTCAGAGGTTTTGACCCACTATTCGACCCTTTTTGCATATGGGGAAATGACTTGTCCATGAATATCAATCAAATCAAGAAACTCAGAAAGATTGTTAGGATAAAGAAATTAGCGACAAAAAACAACAAGATCTTTGTCTGCACAATGAAGAAGACATCAGTTCACTACAAGATGGTACTGACTATTTTACCTTGCCTTTTTATTCCTTTGCCCCATTTCCAATATAGAGAAGATATTTATGCACATCCTTGTTTTCGTGCCTTTCCAAAGCAGTTCATCGATGATTACCTCTCAAACCACCTCTATGGTCGGAGGCGAGGAAGGTTTTCATACAACACCCATGGTTCAATATTGACGTGTTCTTGAAGAGGACGAAGCGACTGACGGTCAATCATCCATGTGCACCGCCTAAAGTTGCAAAGACCTGAATGAAGGCTCAATATTCGCCTTCCGCTTCAGCAGTTTTCCAGATGAGACGCATCTGTCTATATACCGCCTATGATGCTAATTTTGAAAGGTTCTACATGTTGCATGTGGAACTTGGTGCTGGTGCAGTTGTGTAATGGGGTAGCTGAGTGCTGAAGCTATATCATGTTGTGCTCGAATGTATTTCAATTATGAAATTTTGCTTCCTTAATACGGAATGAAATATATTGTGTGCTTAATATGAATGTCAATTAGATTAATAAATGGATTATTAGGGCAATTAGCCTGCTAATGACGAATTAGCTTGCTAATTGGGTTTTGATATTGCAAACGGTTATTGAAAAAATACTGTGGGCGATGACCTCATGCAATGCACACAGTTTCTAGAAATAATCCGTGTTGGATCAATGAACAATCACACACGACTTTCTCTTGAAAACTGTTTGCGTTAGGCCACCTTGCGCAAATGTTTACCACATAAAAACTGTGCATTGGACAACCTTTGCCACACAGTTTCTTCTATGGACCGTGTGTGATACATTCAATAATGCAAACGATTTAACGGGAAAAATTATGTGTGATGTACCTGTGAACGGATATGTTTCGTTGGAGCGACTGTGTGGGATGTACATACGAACAGAAACGTTTAGCGGGGACTGACTGTGTGGGATGTACTTGCGTCCGGAAACAATTTCGCCTGTATAATTGTATTTTTAGCTCTACTGTATGTATTTCCGTATTTGAGTGCTCGCCGGTCGCATACGACCTCATTTTGCCGAGCGTGTGTGCCAGGAGGGCATATCCCCGACGGTTTCTGGGTCGTGTGGGAAGGACCACCCTATCGACCGCACTCACTTGGCGACTGTTCCAAATGTCGTCGCGGAAAGGGGTTAAAACCATTTGTTTAGGAGAAGCTACTAAACTCCTTGATAATATTGTGGTTAATTATTCTCAATGGCATACCGAAAGATCTTCCACTAGTAAAAAAGTGCATGCTACAAAAGAGATTAATGTTTCGAGTGGAAAGATGGATGAGCTTATGGAATTATTTGCTAGCAAGAGTGCTCCTATTGATCCTAATGATATGCCTTTGTCTACTTTGATTGAGAATAATAATGAATCTATGGATGTGAATTTTGTTGGTAGGAACAACTTTGGTAATAATGTGTATAGATGTAATTTTAATCCTAGGCCGTTTCCTAGTAATTCCTCTAATAATTATGGTAATTCCTACAACAATTATTATGGAAATTATAATAAGATGCCCTCTGATTTTGAGAATAGTGTTAAAGAATTTATGAGTTTGTAAAAGAGTTTCAATGCTTTGATTGAAGAAAAACTGCTTAATTAAGATTGATGATTTGGCTTGGAACGTGGATAGAATTTCTCTTGATGTTGATTCTTTGAAACTTAGATCTATTCAACCTAAGCATGATATCAATGAGTCTCTCAAATCCATGAGAATTTCCATTGATGAGTGCAAGGAAAGAACTGCTAAGATGCATGGTAAAAAAGATTGGTTTATAAAAGCGTGTTCTTCTAGTTTCCGTGAAAATAATGATGAAGATCTTAAAGTGATTCATGTGACTCCTATTCAATCTTTGTTTTCCAATATAAATCTTGAGAAAGATGGGACTGGAGTTGAGTCAACTTTAGTTAAAAGGTGTCCAAATGATTCAGAATTTTTAGATCTTGATGCAAAAATTGATAAAAGTGGGATTGGAGAGGTCAAAACTTTAAGTAGCGATGAACCCACTCCTTTGGGATTTAAGGAATTTAATTATGATAATTGTTCTTTAATAGATTGTATTTCCTCGTTGCAATCCATGTTGAATTCTCCTCATGCTTATAATCAAAACAAAGCTTTTACTAAACATATCATTGATGCTATGATGCAATCTTTTGAAGAAAAGCTTGAATTGGAAGTTTCTATCCTGTCGTGGATTTGTCACGCAGATGTCCTAGTGTGAGGACTTAGTCGTGAGGCCAACGCATCTATGTGGTAGCTTGAGAGGGGTTGATCGGGATGAGAGACGCGAGATGGATCAAAACACAAGACAAGGGTATAGACAGCTTCGGGCCCCGTGAAACGTCATCCGGTAATTACCCTACATGTTGTTTGTGGCTAGGTCTCATTATCATCACGAGAGAGTCACCGTAAACCGTCTCTCCTAGTTATGTCTAGCCCTAAGATTATTCCTCCTCTTCCTTGGGGTGCCCTGCCCCTCCTTATATAAGTTGAAGGGGTGGGTTACATGTAGAGTCCAACTTGGATTAAGATTTAAACTATTCTGACTTCTCTTCATGGGCTTCTTAACCTCTTGGGCTTCTTAACGTCTCGGGCTTATTAATCCCAGCGACTCATACATTGGGTTATGACTGCCGGAGTTATGATCTGCCGGGTTATGACTGTCAGCCAGTTTACCACCTGGTTTAACTGTCTGCCAGTTTACCACCTGGTTTAACTATCTGCCGGTTTACCATCTATCTTAACTCGCTGCCTTAACCATCTGTCTTAACTCTCTGCCGGTTTACCAAGTCCCAGCCGGGTTATAATTCCTGTCGGGTCATACCGCGGGGTATATCCCCGACATTAGCCCCCAGTTTAATTTGGATTTATCCATGTTAAACTGATCCTATAAAAACAAACACAAGAACAATTGTGACAGATTATGCTCAGCTCACAATGCTTAAAAAACATTGGTCCTTGAAATACTCATCTGATTCTTCAGCCGGCTTGAAGATGTAAAACTTGCCGGTTTATCATTGCCAAAATTGCCGTCTTATAAATATTGATGGCACCGGGTCATAATTGTTGCTAATCATCAAGCTTGAAAATATCCCTCCCTTATATGCATATCACTTGTAGCCCCCAAGTCTTAAGAAGGGAACGTAGTAATAGCTTAAGACTTGCCTCAATATTAATGTCACAAGCTTAAAGAAATCCAGGTTGTTCATCTCAATCACTAGTCAAAAACTGAGTATTCCGCATATGTAGCCCCCAAGTGTCGGCTTATCATCCTTGCAGCAACCTGGGACTTGTAGTTGCCTTATGCTCATAAAAACTTCGACCAGTGTAACCCCCAAGGGCCGGGTTATTATGCAATAATGAGCAGGGACTTTATAGATATGATCATGTAGACTTGAACAGCAACGTGTATCCCCCAAGGGCCGGCTCATTAAGATAACATTGAGCTGGGACTTTATATATACTTCATTGAAAATAGCATCATATGATGTAACCCCCATCATGGGGCTTGAACCCATGTCCACAAGGTTAAGAGCTTTGTGCTTTACCAACTGAGCAATAAACCTTTCAATATAATGGATTAAAGCTTGTGTACCTTAATTTTTTGACATAAGCAATTGGTTGCTCCCAAGGGCGGCTCATTATGATATGATGAGTCGGATCTTCAATAAGGCAAGTAAAAATGTCTTTGCATTAGCCCCAAGTGCCATGGTGCATCTTTGGCGGTGACATGGTACTTGCATATTTGATGTGATCTCAACTTAAATAATGTAGCCCCCAAGTGCCGGGTTGTAAGCCTGCAGTGACTCGGGACTATTCCTTCCATTGTAGAATAAATCATATCCATTGATAAAAAAATAGCCATTGCGCTAAAGCGACTTTGAAAACCTCAATCATAATACTGGTTATTGATAACCATAATAAAAATCCAGCCATGTTGTCTATTAAAGATTTGAATAATATAACGCGGTTTGAAAACCGGTTCCTGTGATATTTGATCACACTGTTGGTTTACCAAACCAGTGTAGCAAGGGTGATAACCCAAAATTTGAGCACTGGTAATTATCATATATTGCTGGCTTGAGAACAAAGCCGGGCCGGGTTGATAAACACCGAACATTATCTTATCTCATACTGGCGACTTATAGTCAAAAACCAGACCGGGTTAATAAACACCGATGAATCATAAAGCATTATAAATCTCATCAAATAAACCTCAAAAGATCTGTTGAATAAAAACAAACAAATAAACAAGGCTTTCAATGGGCAGCCAGGCCGAAAATCGAGTGCTTTCACGGGCTGCACATGCCACTGAGTTAAACCGATTTACAAACCTTATAAGATGGACCTCACATAACCAATCGTTGTTTTAACTTTGACAAGTTCAGGGTCTGCATAAGATTGACTTGTCAAACGTTCGGCGGGTCATTCCAGGAATACCTGGGCGGAGTGGCTTACTTAAAAAGGCAGGATAACCCGGGGTTTTAGGTGAATACACCTGGCTTCCAAGCCTGGCTTTTAAGCCTATCACAAGGGTTATAGCAACTCTTGTTCTTTAGAACAAAAGATCCCCCAAGCAACATTTCTGAGCTATGCTCAATGGGCACCTATGTTTGAGTTGTGCTTTTGCAACAGACTCTCTTTGGTCCCTTTAACCTGGGTAGCAAGCCCCCAAGTTTTTTATGTAGCCTATAAGCCGGATCAAAGGGTAACACTACTAGGGAAAAGGCTAGCAGGAGCGCGGGTTTTAGATGTATCAGTAGCGCGGGTACCCGCGCTACTAATACGGCGCTTCTGACTAACTCATAGCGAAGCGCTGCGCCCACCAGCGCCGCCATCGCTATACAAGTGTAGCAGCAACATGATTACGGGAAGCTTCGCTATCGCTAGTAGCGCTTAGCGCTCTTGCAGAGACGCCATCGCTATTGCTATTCTTGGTATTCGCTAACTTTTGTACACTCGCTACTGCTAATTTAAGTAGTTTTTTTTGGCATATTTGTTTTGTATTTGAACCGGCTTTGTAGAAGAATCTTTAGCACATAGAAATTTCATCATGATACACATACAAATGCCTGCGAGACCACAAATGTAATCATAGCATGTACATACAAATAGTCTCTTCATAATCATCATCCAACACAAAGTGATATCTTGTTATCATCTCGAAAATAGCAATACATGCAAGTCTCGAATACTTGCAACTACAACAACGTCATCCATCTAAACAAAGGCATACGCAAGAAGTGCTATCACTATGAGTGAGAGCGGAACCATGCAGTACATGAGGTGGCGGTTACGAGTCCTCTCTCGCGCTAGCGTGAACCTCAAGTAACTAGCTTCTCCTTCTTGTCTGCTTTTGAAGCCTTTATGGCTGGCGCCCGTGAACCCATTCACTTGCGCCTGACACTCATGCCACTCGTTGTACACCCCCGGAACCTTCCCTTTGTACACGACATAGCATTTCCATCTCGCCATCAAGAAACTAGGTACCTGTTAGAGATGCATGTTCATGAAGAGGATGTACAATCATATATATGCAAAAAATATACTAGAGCAACACCAAAAAAGAAAGGTTAGCAACTAGATGCAACATATACAGTACGCAAATTAATTAACTACAGGTACGCAGGTCATCGTACGCAAACTAACAAAGTAGCGTTACGCAAGTTCGGCAGGGACCGTGGACATCACAAAGTTTCATCGCTACAAAAAGTATACAAGTTCAACCGACACATATCATCATCATCGGCATCATAAATCACTAGAAGTTCCATCCTTCCATATCATCGAGGACGAACCCTAGCTGCTTGAACGGCGTGAGGTCTAGACGTTGCATGCCTATGCGAGTTCAGACATCAGCTCGCGATATAGGGCCGTGGTGGAACATCCCCTTCTCATCGACGACTTCTTTCATGATGATCATCGCAATGTCGCTTTGGATGCGAAAGAAGTCAACTCTAAGTTTATAATTCGCTTCTCCATGAGATTCTAGCCACTTGTGGATATGATCATCATTTCTGCTGTTAATGCGAAGCTTTTGGTGATCCGTGTTGAACTGAATCATGAGATGGACGATGTAGAATCCATCCTTCTTGCTTGGTTTTGGGACATGGATGCAGGAGAAGTTAGTTTTATCTTGAAACCCATCTTCTTGTTCCTTTGTTTCCTGATATGCACGTGGCCACCTCTATAGCTGAAGCCTTGGAGAGCATCATCTAGAATATTCATTATGTGGGTGTAGTCCTTTTTCTCGTAGTCTCTCGAAGGGTCAAACTACACGGCGTGGGAGACTTGCGGGTAAAGAACGATAAGGACGGCGCGCCCGTTGCTGCAGTGAAAAGACACCTCAAATTATTCCCCATATGAGAGAGAAGGAATGATTGAAATGTACGAAAGGGTTGTCCGGAACTGACTTACTTTGGATGATAAGGCACGAGAACAATTTCCCGGTCCTTATTCTGTACCATGAAGTTTTGGAGGTACTCCCTAGCAGTTTCACGCTCAAAGTCGCCGAGACTTAAGAAAGACTCGTGCATGTAGTACGGATCCGCCACACAGATTTGCGAGACTTCTTCACCCTTCACGACGGAGCTCATATGTAGCGCAAAAAGGCGGACGATAGTAAAATCAAGCCGCCTTGTTAGAAACATCTCAAAGATATGGTGAAACCGCGGGAAGAACACCTCCAGCGGGCCGTGTGTCGACGTAGCACTTCCCTCGTGCACACGAGCCGCGTATGTCGGATATCCCGGATCCTTTGAGGCTAGTAGGCTTTTCTCGGTCGGCGGCACATGGTCGTGCGATCTCTGAGATCCCCGATAGTGCCTCCAATGTTTCGGCGGTAGCATTGGCTCGCCCGTGAGATGGAACATGACCGCACCTTTCACGGGTACACGCTCTTCAGAATGCATCGTCTGGCTGCTATGTGCTCTGGCTTGTTTGGAGGCAGTTACCTTCCCTGATCTCTTCCTCTCCTTTTTCTTGGGCACACCTTCCAGACCCTTCCTTAACCCCTGCCCAAGTGTTCCGGGCTAAGGCATCAGACGACCCTCGCGCCCGGCTAGTTGAGCCTGTGTTGAGGCGGCATCTTCAGGCGTGTCCTGTGAGGATTTCATGAAGAGAGACCTTTTGCATTCCATGGTACGGCCCTGCCCGGGCATATCATCCATATCCTCATTAGCAAGCTGATAGCCCGATTCGTCATATGGTTGACTCATCATATCTATGTCACAGTCATACGCGTTTGTATTGAGGTAATCCATAGGGTCGACCTCCGTCTCATCATCCATTCTCTGTTCTACAGGTACATCAGCCAGTACTATTGCACCCCCTTCATCATGTCGTCCGCCACTCTCACCCGGCACTACTACAGGAGCTGGTAATTGAGTAGGTGGGGTGGTGGTCTCCGCACATGCTTGTTGATGTGTGGTAGTTATTGGTGTGCTCTCGGCCGGCTCCAGACGAATAAGATTCTTCGGCCATAGCAGCACCCATCCCTTGCAGCGTCCAATCCGCGGCGGGGTCTCGTCGTCCGCTCCCACATGCTGTACTGGAGGAGGAAAATCTTCGTGCCCCGATTTCACACTGGTCAAGCTAACCCTGAAGTGCCCAGCGGGGATCGGGTGGTTATGGAATATGCGTTGAGAGGGGTCCATTATCATCCCCTTTCCCACGTCCACCTTCTGGCCTTTGATCAAGTAGAGTATGGTGCATGGGGTTTCTTTCGCCTGCAAACACATATGTCTGTGGTGTAAAACAACCGAAAGGCAACAAAAATGGAATATTATCTATATATATATATATATATATATGTTGGTGCGACATGTAATTACCGTGACGGCGCCGAGCTCAGCTAAAGACGAAGGCCCACCTAAGCGCGGAGACCGAGGACTGGCTGCTATGAGCGGAGCGGCTGCGAGAGGAGGCCCGGTTGCTTGAGCAAGTGATGGTGCGATGGTGTTGTTGTTCATGGAGTTGCTTTCATTTAAACCGGGCATCGGGAAATCATGTACCGTCTTATGCGGATTTTCCTTCGCCCGATTGATGATAATCGGAACCAAGTTAGTAGCGAAATCATTTACTGCAGCGATTCTGCTGCATTGATTTTCTTGTAGCAACTCATATTGTCCTCGGCTGCTTTTTTCGCGTCCTCAGCTGCTTTTTTCTCGACCGCAAGCTTCACCTTTGCGTCGATGTCCGCCTGACTAAACTTCTTTTTCTGCTTCTTGGCCTCTGGGCCATCGTTGTAAAACACCTTCCACGTGGCGCCGTCTCCAGCGCCGTGCACACGACCATATTGCGGCCGCTGGTCCAACGGGAGTCCCTTAAGTTCGTTCAAGGCCCGGTTGAGAGGGGTGTCCCACTTGGGCCTCATCGGAGAAGTAGGGCTTTCGGCTGCAAGCCGGTGTTGCTTCTCCAGTAGTCTAATCAATTTCCTCGTGATCTTGTCCGTGTAAAAACCTTTTTCTCATTGTCCCACTTGTAGCGGGCCCTGATGAAGTCACGCTCCAAGGGGTTGGTGAACTTTCAGCGAAGGGGTGCAGGAGACCAGCGGCTTCACGTTCCGCGTCCTCCTTATCCCATATGGGCCTTTTACCGAGGTAGCCACGGCTTCCGAGGCGATGCTTCCCCGTGTTCCTTTGCTGAAGGCTTTTGAATTTCGTAGCCTTAGCCTTGGCTGCCTCGGTAGCGCAAGTGTCCTTGAACTTTTTGAACTCCTCTTCCGTAAGTGTCGGATTTTCCTCCAGAATCTTGGACAGGGGTTCATCAGCCTCAATAGCTCGTTTCACCCTCCCTTACTAGGAGGCCAAATCATTACTGAACAGGCCCATGGCGTTATTGTTAATCTTTTTCATCTTCGGATCATCCCACGGTTGTTCTATGTTATCATCCCGGTCGGGGAACTTGAATCTCTTGTGCAACCGTTAGGAGCAAGCTGCGTCAAATATTCTTTACTCCTTAAGTCATCGTCGTTGATGCTCGCTGCGTTCCGTAGGATGCATCCTACTTGGTTCCCATAGCACTTGCGAGGTTCTTCCGGCTCTAACGGCTCAAACTTGCCAGGTGCCATCTTTGTGATCACAAGTCGTCCAATCCCTAGTTTGTTAGGTTTTCGTATCCTCTGCTTCTTATGCTTCCTCTTTTCGGTAGCGGCATCGGGGCCGGTACCTTCCCCGCCGGTACCTTCCCCACCGGTCTCGGCGCCGCCATCGGTGCCGGCGCCGTCGGTGTCGATGTCGGCGTCAGTACCATCATCGAGGCCGACCTGCAAACCTTCCTTAGCAGTCAAATAGTCGAGGTACTCTTGTTCACCATCATAATCCATCTCGTCTGCATCTTGGTCAGAAGGCCCAGTTTCTTCGTTGTTCGACATGTTTCCTATGATTAAGTGGCCTCATTTATTTCTAAAAGTATGAATAAATGAGAAATGACATAAAAGGAAATCTATGTGCCAGCACTCGATATGCCAACTATGTAGCACAAATCATGCCTTTATTCACGGGAAATTTCGGCATGACCTTTGCTAAAAAAATGGACATATCGAGCGCCTGAAATTCACCAGAACGGAAATGAATCAACATTCCGGCGTAACATAGGCCACTCGGATCATTTTCCAAACATGACATGTCCAAAACATGACATATGCACATATCACATGTACAGTTCAAATTTCCATATAAATTCAGCTAATTTTGAAACCTAGCTAAATCTATTATATAATTAAAACAGAAGACAAATAAGCTGTCACATTAATCCACATAGATTAAATTATCATGACCGTCAATTTTAGATATTGAAGGCTGAGATTTAAAGATATGAACGTTACATACGAATTATTCATATACATGTAACTCAACATGTCACGTTCTGGCAAAGAAAAAAATAACTCAACATGTCACGTGTAGCACCTCTTTTCTTTCTATTAAAATATGTTCAAAACTGTCACAAATAAGCTTACGTAGGGGTTACAAACCCAACCAAAGGAAGAGTCCAAGTAGAATTAATGTGATGATATCATCTATGATGTCAGAATACTTAGCAAATCGGACTAATGTGATAAAGTCATGCACGTGTACTACTCTAAATTCCTGAAAAAAAGAAACAAACCAATTAGAAGACGTGTTCGTATCCTATACGGACTGATCACTCAACCACTCCTACGTAAGCTTTTGGGCTGGCTTTGCCTTGGTTACCGATACAAGGTATAGGGAAATAACAGAAAACTAAATTAACGAGAGGCTGCACTTTTTTACGAACAATAGGATGTGTTGGGCTGAAATTGGGCACAGACGCACAAGGAAATATTCTATACGTTGAGAAATTATTAAGCAACCGATCTTGAAAATGAAGATAATTAAACTGGAATGACGTTGATAAAAATGTAATTAAGGAAAAATACCTCTTAAGCTATGCTGTCTACTATATAATCAAAACAAAGACAAGACATCACGTTCATTCACATGTATTAAATTATCTTGATTTATAATTTTAGTTATTGACAATTGAGATTCGAAAGATTTAAAACAATTGAAAAAAGCAAACATGTTCATTCACATAGGCTAAAATATCCACCGTTAAATTATCTCAGATCCAGATTATAACGGTTTGGATTCAGTGTCCACGTATACAATACATCTTACGTATAGACTAGGCACGTATACCTTTTTGAAGGAAGACTAAGCACGTACACTTTCCGCAACGTGAAGCAAAGTAGTCCGTTACTTCCACGTACACTAGAACCAGCCTGATTGGTCCCGCCTAACAACAATTCCTTTTTCGGCATGGGCCTAATTACAATTCATTATGTCATGCTGACATCAGGAAGGCAACATGCATCATATTGTTTTAGGGCATTCAATTCAACAAAATGATACAGTATTTCTCTGGTGAATTAGAAGCACACTATGAAATAAGAACCAATAAAAACGATTGGGTAATCTAGAATAGTAGAGGCAGATATTTGAAATATAAATAACTATATAAACAAAATATGAAGTTATTGAATACGTAATAACTATATAAAGTACGTGAAATCCAAAATCAACTGAATCTAATTATAACAGTGAGATTAAAAAATGGAAAAGTTAGGTATATGATTAATCACATAGAAACGAGTTTGTCAGCATTCAAGCAAAAAAGATGGTCACGTAGAAATGAGGAAACTTATATAGATGAGAGAATAAAGAAAACTGTTGTGCTAGGCTAACACATAGCATCTAGACATGCAAGCAGAATATTAGACATGCAAGCAGAATATTAGATATGTATGTTTGCATACACAAGGCACCTACGGCCACTACAAGGACAACCAATAGATAGGAAGGCAATATTTTGCATGAGGCATATGTCAATATTTCTTTTTTGCATCAGGTATATATTGGCCTCCACAAAGCCAACGGGTAATAGGAAGACAGTGGAACCAAGCAAAATATAAAATACCAGCATATTGGAAATAAAACAAAATTTGCTAGCCGCAACACAGGGAAACAACACGTACATGCGAAAGATCATCCAACCAAATCATAACCTAAAAAAGTCACTAAGTATGACTGTTTACCAATTTACAGTTGATCATGGTGGGTTGAGAATACAAGTTTTTTACCGCAAAAAAAATTTACCAAGAAAAAAAGAGAATGCAAGTTTTTTAGATCATTACCTATAAAGGTGTTGTTATTTCCAAAATATCCTATTTAAATTTCAAATCTTTAATTACTCTCAAATAATGCAAGGCCCATTATGTTTGAACCAATTTTTTTGGCACACAACTAATCAACTTTTAATGATATATTATGTTGGTGTTCCCACATAGAAATCAAATACTCATACGAGAACAAATGGTTGCATAATACATAAATCATAAATAAAAATCTAGCCGCGCAAATGCGCGGGTGGACCCGCTAGTTCATAACTAAATAGATAACCTAATTAATTAACATGAAGAACCCTAGCAGAGAGGGGGGGTTTACAGAGAGTGCAGGGGCGAGGAGGGAGGCGAGGGCCGACGGGTCGGGGGCGAGCGCGCCGGGGTCGGGGGTGAGCGCCAGCGCCGGAGTCGGGGCGAGCGCGTGGTCGGGCGAAGCGCCGCACCGGAGTCAGGGCGAGCGGTTGGGTCGGGGCGAAGGCCGGAGTCGGGTCGAGGGTCGGGACGGGCGAAGGCTGGCTAGCGCCGGGCGCCATGAGTCGGGGCGAAGCGCTGGGCTGGTCGGGCGCGGCGGAGCGACGGGGGCCGGAGAGAGAGTGGGGATTTGGGGGGAAATGGCGGGATGAAGCTGGGCGAGTGCGAATTTTGGGTTAAGTGGACGTAGCAGTAGCGCGTTATGTAAAAACGCGCTGCTACTATATTCTATAGCTGCAGCGGTTTCAGGGGAACGCGCTACTACTATTATCTGTAGCTGCAGCGCTTTATGAGAAACTCGCTACTACTATGGTGCATAGCGGCAGCGGTTTATGGGAAACACGCTACTACTAAGATCTAGCAGCAGCGGCTTTGTGGAAACGCGCTGCTACTGCCGTCGCTACTGCCAGTTTTCCTTTTTCTTTTCCTTTATTTTATCTCACTTTTATTTCCCGAGGGCAGTGAACGAAGGGAGGGCGATATATTTGACGGTTAAATATGTATGCAAAATAGGAACATATATATTACACATCATTGGACCCATGCATAATAATGGCTAAGTGTGTATACAAAATAGGAACATATATATATTACACATCATTGGACCCATAACATACGTTTCCTCAGTGCTGACGTTTTCGTTTTTAAGTCAGCTTCTTTCCCTTCTTGTTCGTCGAAGAATAATTGAGCCCCTCATTGTGACTTTGCCTTTTCCATGGAGTACGATTTTTCTTAGGTAATGTAGTATTGATTCTTCTTTTGACGTATACTTCTTCATCATCGTCATCTTCCCTCATTGGGTTGCCGTACTGATCATAGTCTTCCTCGTTGGCGACTCCATCCATTCCAATGATGTTCCTTTTGCCTCTCCTCACGACAACACGACTGGGATTGCGCGGGTCAGTTATGAAGAAGCATTGTGTCACGTGCTTAGCGTGTACCCATGGCTCCTTTTTTGCGATAGCGTTCACGGTAGCGCTCTTGGCGTCGGGTATAGTCATGGTAGTGAACATCCGGCTTTCTCTTTCGACATTCTTAGCCCATCGACACGGAACATCGTCGTGTTGTGCAGTCCAGAGTAGTCAAGCTCCCAGATCTCCTCGACCCTTCCATAAAATCGTTCAGTTGTGCCGTTGTCGCTGCCGGTCATGCATTCCATCATCACCCCTGAGTTCTGATCATCACTGTCCATATCTTTTGCCTCCGTGTAGAACGTGTATCCGTTGATATCATATGCCTGATAGGTTACGAGGTTGGGCGAGGGGCCATGTGCTAAGGCGTATATGAGCAATCCGTCCTTAGAGCCCTCCTCCAGGGGATTAGCAATAATATGCTCTTTGAACCAATGCAGGAAAGTGGAGTTGTGCTCTCTAGTAACTGGCGTCCGTCCCCGCATACCCCCGGTCCACGATACTTCTTTGCGATAATTTCTTTGTGCAGTGCCACGAAAGGATCTACCTCGTCTAGGTGTTGTAGCACTACCAAGTTTGCTCTGTCAAAGTCGCTGCGTCGATCTGAGTATGCCACGTGCAGTTCCCTGCGACCGTTATAGTGACCATCTCCTTCGAGCCTCCCATCGTGCTTGTTAACGGGCAAACCAACACTAACACCAGGCGGCTAGTCTGCGCCATATAGAAAATTCTCACAGAAAGAGATTTACTCTTGTGCCAAATAGCCCTGGACGATGCTTCCATCCGGACGGGACATGTTACGAACGAATCCTTTGATGATCCCATTCATCCTCTCAAACGGCATCATGTTGTGCAGGAATGACGGCCCCAGGTCTATTATGTCATCCACAATATGGACACACAGATGCACCATCACGTCGAAGAACGCGGGCGGGAAGTACATCTCAAGCTCATTCAAGATCACAATGATCTCTTCCTGTAGCCTTTGGAGCTGCTTCACACCGATCGACTTTCGAGAGATGACGTCAAAAAGTTGCAGAGACCAATAAAGCGTGTCACGGACGTGCTTGTCCATTATCCCTCTAAGGGCAACAGGTAGTATCTGCGTCATCATCACATGATCATGAGACTTCATCCCGCTGAACCTTTTCTTGTCCGTGTCTAGATATCTGCTTATCTTGCCACAGTAACCGGAACTAACTTTCACTCCGGTAAGGAACTTAAAGAATTGATTGATCTCAGCCTGACTTAAGGTGAAGCAAGAGGGGGGGCAATAATCTTCTTTCTTTAATTTCTTGCCCTTCTTCTCCCATGCCTCTGTCTCCGTCTCTGTCTCGTCAAACATTTTACGGGGCGGCATGTGCAGATCTTCCCTGATTTTCAAATCTTGCAAGTCTTTTCTTGCCTTCGGCCCATCCTTAGTCTTATCCGGCATGTTCATCAGTGTTGCGAGCAAGCTCTCAAGGACATTCTTACAGATATGCATTTGATCAAGGAAATGAGGTGTATCGAGTTTGTGCCAGTACTCCAAGTCCCAGAACACAGACCTCGTCTTCCATACCTTCAGCAGCGGCTCCGGCGCCTTTCTCATCGTCTTTCCCGGCGTGGGGCACTCCTTCCAGTTTTTCAACAGCTCATCGATTTCGGCACCGCTCCGCTTACGTGGAGGTCCTCGATGCTCAGCGTGACCATTGAATAGATCTCCACGGTTTCTCCACGGGTCGTCCTGTTCAAGCCATCTTCGATGCCCCATGTACACGATTTTCCCAGACCCGCCATCTTTCCTTGACGTTAGCTGATGAGACGTTGTATCATCCATGCACCGCGTGCATCCGCAATATCCATGGCACACCTGGCCTGCCACATATCCGTAACCGAGATAGTCCTGCACTGTCGTGATCAGCACGACTCTCATGTTGAAATACTCACCTTTGCTGGCGTCCCATGTCTTGGCCGGTGTTTTCCATAACCTGTCTAACTCCTCTTGAAGTAGCCCCAGATACAAATTAATATTATTTCCTGGTTGTTTCGGCCCTTGAATAAGCATGCTCATGTGAATTTACTTCAATTTCATGCACAACCAGGGGGGGAGGTTGTACATCCATACAAACATGGGCCATGTACTATGGTTGGTGTTCTGGTTGCCAAACGGATTCATGCCATCGGTACACGCGCTGAGCACGATGTTCCTTGCATCACATTCAAAATACCGATAGAAGCTGTTCAACGCTCTCCACTGGCTTCCATCCTTCACGTGTCTCACTTGGATCATCTCCATCGCCGGGCTTCTTCCTCTCCGCGTGCGGTAGCATTAGCTTTGCTTCCTTGGGATCTACAAAATACCGAGACGGGAAGTGATCGGTAAGTACCATACAACTTTACGGGGACATTTCTTCCCGGCCTTCTTGTATCGAGAAGAATTGCACACCGGACAGCTTGTTTTTTCCGCGTGCTCCTTCCGATAAATTATGCAATCGTTGATGCATGCATGGTATCTAACGTGTGGCAGATCAAGAGCAGGTATGGATCCAGTCATGAGCAGGTGCGCTTCGACACGACCATCGTCATGGGGGTCGAGCCAAACTATTCCTTTGCATTTTCGACACGGACATAAAACCTCTGTCCGGTTATTTTCTTTCATGTCTTGCACCGCCGACCGCAACCACCTGTCCACCATCGTTCCACTGACCATCGTCAACTCTGCATGGTAATAATAAAAAAATTGATTGTAAAAATGCATGCATGCATCAAAGTCATAAAAAACAATTGGCATGACCTTCCCTAAAAATAGGACATATATGGATCTAGAGTTTGCCCGGAATTCGCCGAAACGGAAATAAATCGACATTTCGGCAAAACATAGGCAACTCAAAAGCACAATTTGGCGGTGTCAACTCATGCCGCACACACAATTTCCACAAACATATCACACACACATAAACACATTTCCATTTTGCAAAAGCATGAAATTTTCATCACCTCTATCTCGATGGCCGGAGATGATGTTGTAGGGAGATCAAAAGTGCACAAAGCTTTTCTTGACAAAGATAGATCTAGTTAGGGGGCAAATAGGTCACTTAACTAAATCATCGCAAGCCAGAGAAATTGTTCTTGGATGAATTAATATGTACTGGAAAAAAATAGATAGGGCAAATAGCACCTGATATTTTTATCGGATGAACAAGGATGCCGGTGTTGTGTAATGCTGGATGTATACTGGTGCATGTCCATCTCGCATGATCTGATGCAGTATTAACATCCATGTGATCTTTCTGTCTTGATATGAGAACGAACCATTAATACTTATTTGTTGGGTTGATGCAATGTATGATGAGCAACACGAGAGCCTCATAATAGCTTCTCCTCAGTACTTGAAGCGAGCACTGGTTTTTTCACTGCTCCCGTCAATCCGGCCGAAATTATCCATAGCCCCCAGTCCTTGGCAGACTCAAATTTCCATCGCCTTGACCACGTACAATCCAAGTGTTGGGGTTGGAAATGTTCCTATCCGCAAACGTACAAACCATTCTAATTTCTCAAGTGTAAAATTTGTTCCATCAATGAATGGCTTCCAGGTGTTTCTTCTGCATTCCAAATTGCCTTGATTTGGAGCAGATATCCATATTGACTTTCCAGTACAAAGCAGGATAGCTTTGTCACCGAACAACATTTACTTGATGTACAGAACTATTAGTCCCATACATACTGATTTAATACATAGTCTGGATGATTTGCTTCTTCTGTGTCTGCAGGAACAGAAAACTTCAGCCTGCCCATCGAATATGATGCAACGGCCATATACAAGCTCTCCTTTATGAGCAAAATAATCCACGGTTTCCGGCGGCTCGACGTAGACATCCCGATGGCAGAGGCGGATCACAGCCATGGGCGATTCGGAGGTATCCCGGTAGGGGCGACTCAAGGCCGGGCGGGTTGACGTACATCGGCAGGGGTAGTAGCTCGTCTTGCGGCAGTTTGAGACAGCCACGGAAGCGGGACCGGCGACTCAGAACGCCAGCTCAAAGGCGTGGTAATGAAGGCGGGGCTCTGAGGGCGCGGTGGTTTCACAGCATCTTAGCAGAGATGCAATGAGGCCGATGGAAGCGGCTCGGTGGTGAAAAACGGGCGAGCTACGGCGACTCGAGGCGGCTCAATGCCAGTGGAGGTGAAGGCGCGCAGGTCAGAAAACCGAGATGGAGGCGGTTCGTCGCAGCAGTGACTAGAAGCGGAGCCTCGAGGCGCTCGACGGGTCAACTGACGCGCTGGAAGCGGAGCCGGTAAGCGGCAAAGGCGGCGCAGGAAACAGTCAGGGCTGCAGGCGCGGAGTAGGTGTGAGCTAGGCGTGACACAGTTGACACTACTGGGAAAAGGCATGCTAGTGGCGCACTAGTTTTGCCTACTAATGGCGCACTACTGGTGCGTCACTAGCATCACGCCATTAGAATTAAATTCTAATGGCGCATCACTGGTGCGCCATTAGTATATGGTGTTCTAATGGCGCACCATGTAGTGCGCCATTAGAATGCCTTTCAGGGGGCCATATGTACCCATGTGCTTTGGCATACTAATGGCGCACTAGTGGGTGATGCGCCATTAGTGTGATTATCACAGTGCGCCATTGGTGTTTTCAAAAAAAATTCAAAACTTTTTTCAATTTTTATTATTTTTGTTTTCAATTTTTTTATTTTTTTCTTAATCTCGGGTCACTATGACTTAATCTCAGGTCAATACGCTTAATCTCAGGTCAAATCGCACTCCGTGGTCAAGCTTCCTGAAAGGTCACCCATCCTCACACTTCTCCAGCCCAAGCACGCTTAACTTCAGAGTTCCATCCAACCCCAGGACCAGCTCACTTCACAGGCACTTGTTGATATATCTAGCATATCAATCCTATTAAACCTTTTTGATGTTTAGGACTTTGTTCATGTTCATGAGTGTGATGAAATTTTGAAAAAATATTTCAAACTTCCGTTCATATTACGTATCAACAATTCCCGAAAAAAAATCGAAACTATTTTTTTCTGTTACTAGTGGCGCACCTAGCACACGGTGCGCCACTAGTAAGTTTGAATTTTTTTGCCTCCAGATCTTAAAGCCCCGTAACTTTTTTTCTGTTAGGTTTTTGAGGATTTTGAAAATGTTTAACGGGGATCCCTTGTTAAATTCGGATGTAACTTTTTCGAGTAGATGCTTTTTCATATAGAAAACCTTTTAATCCGAGTTCGTATGCAAAAGTTATGCCCATTTTACAAATTCCAGCGAGATTTTGCAAATAAAGTCGAAATTCATATTTGTAAATTTTCCCAATAACTAGACCACATATCACATGGGAAACTTATTTTCTTTTATTTTTTGACATTTTCATCATTTTCTTTTGTTTTTTTTAAAACTGAAAAGGAGGTCGGGGGGGGGGGGGGGCGGTGGCATTCGGTGTAATTTTTGGGCCAAGTTAGTAATGGCGCACTGTGGGAGTGGTGCGCCATTACTAGTTAAACTAGTAATGGCGCACCACACCCACGATGCGCCATTACTAGTTTTGAAAAAAATAAAATAAATTCTGATTTTTTTTAAAAAAACTTAGTAATGGCGCACCAGTGGACAGTGCGCCATTTCTAGTTTTAACTAGTAATGGCACACTGTCCACTGGTGCGCCATTACTAGTTTTGAAAAAATAAATAAAAAAAATTTGGAAAAAAATTGAATTTTTTTTACTAGTGGCGCTCCATGGATGTGGTGCGACATTACTAGTTTAACTAGTAATGGCGCTCTATCCACTGATGCGCCATTACAAGTTTTGGAAAAAAATGAAAAAAAATTGTTACTAATGGCGCACCGAGGATGTGGTGCGCCATTAGTATTTGGACACTAATGGCGCACCAACACATGGTGCACCATTAATATATACTAATATCGCACCACATGTCTGGTGCGCCATTAGTGACCATATCATCTATAGCCTTTTTCCTAGTAGTGTGATGCTTAAGGGAGCAAGGCCGCGGCGGTTTACAGCGGTGATGGTGACCCGACGCTGGCTCAAACACAGCCGGCCGGTAGCGGCGACTTGGAGGCAGGCCAAGGCGGAGGCTCAACGATGTTTCACTGGTAGCGGCAGAGGCGGCTCAGATGCTGTGGTGACGAGGTGGCCAGCGGCTTGCAAATGGCAGGCGACTCGGCGGACCCGCGACCGCCCAGCAGCGGCTCGAAGCATAAGCAACAACAGATGTCGGCGACTTGCGGTAAAAGAGCGGCGAGGCCGTGCAGCGGCGGCTCGGATGCAGCCTCGGGTGTGACGACAGTGACCTGGCGTGGCAAGGCAACGGAGGTGGAGGCCGCAGTGGTCCGGGGCGGCCCGGCACTGGTTCGGCGGCGGCTTGAAGCGGCAGAAAAGGCACAAGGCCAACTTGAGGACGAAGAAGCAGCCTGCGACAACGGAGGCTGAGGCGGACAGTAGCTCGCAGGGCTCGGCGGTCAGTGGCTCAACGCGGTGGCCGACATTTCGGCGAACAGGCGGTGAGGAGATTCCGTGAGCAGGCGGAGGCGAGACAGCTGGCCTCGATGGATGAGTCTGGGCCGTGGCCTCAAGGCGTGGACGGTGGAGGAGTCTAGATCGCTACCTTATCCGTTTCCAGGTCGTGGCCTCCGGGCCTTCCTTTTTTTTTTCTAAATACGCTGAGTAACCCGGCTTAGATCGGTTTATTCTGCTATGTATAGTAACCTTTTGCAACCAGTAATACGCCTCGTGGCATCTGATGGTAAAAAACAAAGGCCGGGTTAATACTCTGTACTAGTGCCTCCACACGTCATAGTGGATGACTTATTTTTGGTCTCCTGAGAAGAAATCAATGACCGGTCAAATCTGGAGTTGATGCCGAAGAATCAAATAGCTGCATTAGACTTGACGCGACTCCACGTGTTCCAGTTTGGAATAAAAGCAGCAGCAGCGCCGGCACACAGAACGACGCATAGGTACCCACGCTGATACAGTAACACCTGACCTCAGTTGATATCCTTGCGATCTCGTGTAGCATGCCTATCTCCATCACAATTTTGTTCATAAACAACGAATTTGCCAGTCTCGCCAAAAGTTATCTCATGCCGGTTTATCCCACGGGATTGTTTTATCCTGACTTTTTCTCATCCGACCAAATCACGAGCTTCCCGATCTCTGAAAGAGATTCGTCCAAGAATTCAACAGCACCGTGCGCCTTTGTTGCCCCACAGTGGGCGCCAATTGTCGTGGATTTATCACGGTAGATGTCCTAGTGTGAGGACTTAGTCGTGAGGCCAACACATCTATGTGGTAGCTTGAGAGGGGTTGATCGGGATGAGAGACGCGAGACGGATCAACACACAAGACAAGGGTTTAGACAGCTTCGGGCCCAAGGAAACATCATCCAGTAATAACCCTACATGCTGTTTGTGGCTAGGTCTCATTATCATCACGAGAGAGTCGCCGTAAACCGGCTCTCCTAGTATTGTCTAGCCCTAAGATTATTCCCCCTCTTCACGAGAGAGTCGCCGTAAACCGGCTCTCCTAGTATTGTCTAGCCCTAAGATTATTCCCCCTCTTCCTTGGGGTGCCCTGCCCCTCCTTATATAAGTTGGAGGGGCAGGTTACATGTAGAGTCCAACTCGGATTGAGACTTAAACTATTCTGACTTCTCTTCATGGGCTTCTTAACCTCTTGGGCTTCTTAACGTCTCGGGCTTATTAACCCCAGGCGACTCTGTCTGTTGGGTTATGACTGTCTGCCAGGTTATGACTGTCTGCCGGGTTATGACTGTCAGCCAGTTTACCACCTGGTTTAACTGTCTGCCGGTTTACCACCTGGTTTAACTGTCTGCGGGGTTACCACCTGCCAGTTTACCATCTATCTTAACTGTCTGCCTTAACCATCTCTCTTAACTCTCTCGCGGTTTACCAAGTCCCAGCCGGTTTATAATTCCGGCCGGGTCATACCGCGGGGTATATCCCCGACATATCCCTAGAAAACTTTATGATGAGTGGGAACCTACTATTAAGATTAAAATTAAAGATTATAAGTGTCATGCTCTGTGTGTTTTGGGTGCTAGTGTTTCCACGATTCCAAAAACTTTATATGATGTGTTAGGTTTCCGTGAATTTGATGATTGTTCTTTAAATTTGCATCTTGTGGATTCCACTATTAAGAAACCCATGGGAAGGATTAATGATGTACTTATTGTTGCAAATAGGAATTATGTGCCCGTAGATTTCATTGTTCTTGATATAGATTGCAATCCTACATGTCCTATTATTCTTGGTAGACCTTTCCATAGAACGATTGGTGCAATTATTGATATGAAAGAAGGAAACATTAGATTTCAATTTCCGTTATGGAAGGGCATGGAACACTTTCCAAGAAAGAAAATTAAATTGCCTTATGAATCTATTATGAGAGCCACTTATGGATTGCATGCCAAAGATGAGAATACCTAGATCTATTCGTGTTTTATGCCTAGCTAAGGGCGTTAAACAATAGCGCTTGTTGGGAGGCAACCAAATTTTATTTTTCTTTTTGCTTTTTAGCTTCTGTTTTGCAATAAATAATTCATATAGCCTCTTGTTAGATGTGGTTTTGTGTTTTAGTTAGTTTTTGTGCCAAGTAAGACCTTTGGGATAGCTTACGGTTATAGTTGATTTGATCTTGCTGAAAAACAGAAACTTTTGCGCCTAGTTCCAGAATTTTTAAAAATCACAGAAGCATGATAAATTTCTTATTTTTTAACACAAGATTGGTAAAAAAATTGCCCCTATTGTCCTATTTTTTCAGAATTTTTGGAGTTACAGAAGTATTCGAACTATCCAGATTGCTACATACTGTTCTGTTTTTGACAACTTCTGTTTTCTATGTGTTGTTTGCTTATTTTGATGAATCCATGGCTAGTATCGGGGGGTATGAACCATAGAAAAGTTGGAATACAGTAGATATTACACCAATATAATAAAGAATGAGTTCGCATAACATTACCAAAAGTGGTGATTTATTTTCTTATACTAACGGAGCTTATGAGATTTTCTGTTGAGTTTTGTGTTGTGAAGTTTTCAAGTTTAGGGTAAGGATTTGATGGACTATGGAATAAGGAGTAGCAAGAGCCTAACCTTGGGGATGCCCAAGGCACCCCAAGGTAATATTCAAGGACAACCAAGAGCCTAAGCTTGGGGATGCCTTCTTTTGTCTTTGTCTATCGGTGACTTTACTTGAGGCTATATTTGTATTCACCACATGATACGTGTTTTGCTTGGAGCGTCTTGTATGATTTGAGTCTTTGTTTTTTAGTTTGACACAATCATCCTTGTTGTACACACCTTTTGAGAGAGACACACATGAATCGTGATTTATTAGAATATTCTATGTGTTTCACTTATATCTTTTGAGCTAGGCAATTTTGCTCTAGTGCTTCACTTATATCTTTTTAGAGCACGACAGTGGTTTTATTTTATAGAAATTGATGAACTCTCATGCTTCACTTATATTATTGTGAGGGTCTCTAAACAACATGGTAATTTGCTTTGGTTATAAATTTAGTCCTAATATGATAGGCATCCAAGAGGGATATAATAAAAACTTTCATATAAAGTGCATTGAATACTATGAGAAGTTTTATTCCTTATGATTGTTTTGAGATATGAAGATGGTGATAGTAGAGTCATGCTAGTGAGTAATTGTGAATTTGAGAAATACTTGTGTTAAAGTTTCTGATTCCCGTAGCATGCACGTATCGTGAACCGTTATGTGATGAAGGCGGAGCATGATTTATTTATTGATTGTCTTCCTTATGAGTGGCGGTCGGGGACGAGCGATGGTCTTTTCCTACCAATCTATCCCCCTAGGAGCATGTGTGTAGTACTTCCTTTTGATAACTAATAGATTTTTGCAATAAGTATGTGAGTTCTTTATGGTTAATGTTGAGTCCATGGATTATACGCACTCTCACCCTTCCACCATTGCTAGCCTCTCTAGTACCACACAACTTTCGCCGGTACCATAAACCCACCATATACCTTCCTCAAAACAGACACCATACCTAACTACTATGGAATTTCCATATCCATTCCGAGATATATTTCCATGCAACTTTCCACCGTTCTGTTTATTATGACATGCTTCATCATTGTCATATTGCTTTGCATGATCATGTAGTTGACATCGTATTTGTGGCAAAGCCACCGGTCATAATTCTTTCATACATGTCACTCTTGATTCATTGCACATCCCGTACATCACCGGAGGCAGAGAGTCATATTTTGTTCTAAGTATCGAGTTGTAATTATTGAGTTGTAATTAAATAAAAGTGTGATGATCTTCATTATTAGAGCATTGTCCCATGTGAGGAAAGGATGATGGAGGCTATGATTCCCCCACAAGTCGGGATGAGACTCTGCATTTAATAAAGAGGCCCAAAAATGAGACAAGGCCCAAATAAAAAAGGAGAGAAAAGAGAGAAGGGGCAATGCTACTATCCTTTTACCACACTTGTGCTTCAAAGTAGGACCATGATCTTCATGATAGAGAGTCTCCTATATTGTCACTTTCATATACTAGTGGGAATTTTTAATTATAGAACTTGTCTTGTATATTCCAATGATGGACTTGCTCAAATTTCCCTAGGTCTTCATGAGCAACCAAGTTGGATGCACACCCACTTAGTTTCTTTTTGAGCTTTCATAAACTTATAGCTTCACTGCATCCGTTGCATGGCAATCCCTACTCATTCACATTGATATCTATTGATGGGCATCTCCATAGCCCGTTGATACGCCTAGTTGATGTGAGATTATCTCCTTCTTTTTGTCTTCTCCATAACCATCGTCTATTCCACCTATAGTGCTATGCCCATGGCTCACGCTCATGTATTGCGTGAAAGTTGAAAAAGTTTGAGAACATCAAAAGTATGAAACAATTGCTTGGCTTGTCATCGGGGTTGTGCATGATTTAAATATTTTGTGTGATGAAGATGGAGTATAGCCAGACTATATGATTTTATAGGGATAAGCTTTCTTTGGCCATGTTATCTTGAGAAGACATAATTGCCTTGTTAGTATGCTTGAGGTATTATTGTTTTTATGTCAATATTAAACTTTTGTTTTGAATCATACGGATCTGAACATTCATGCCACAATAAAGAAATTACATGGACAAATATGTTAGGTAGCATTCCACATCAAAAATTCGGCTTTTATCATTTACCTACTCGAGGACGAGCAGGAATTAAGCTTGGCGATGCTTGATCTCCAACGCATCTATAATTATTATTGTTCCATGCTATTATATTATCTGTTTTGGATGTTTTATATGCATTTATATGCTATTTTATATTAATTTTGGGACTAACCTATTAACCTAGAGCCTAGTGCCAGTTCCTGTTTTCCTTGTTTTTGTGTTTCATAGAAAAGGAGTACCAAAAGGAATAAAACTTTCACTATGATTTTTCTTGGACCCGAAGACATCCAGAAGACTTGGAGATGAAGTCAAAAGAGCCGCGAGGCAGCCACAGGGACGGAGGGCGTGCCTGGGGGGGGGGGGGTAGGGCGCGCTCCGCACCCTTGTGGGCCCCTCGTGAGTCCACCGACCTATTTCTTTCACCTATATATTCCCATATATCCCCAAACCAACAGAGAGATCCACAAAAACACTTTTCCACCGCCACAACCTTCTGTACCTGTGAGATCCCACCTAGGGGCCTTTTCCGGCATCCTGCCGGAGGGGGACTCGATCATGGAGGGCTTCTACGTCAACACTATTGCCCTTCTGATGAAGCATGAGTAGTTTACCATAGACCTACGGATCCATAGCTAGTAGCTAGATGGCTTCTTCTCTCTCTTTGATTCTCAATACCATGTTCTCCTCGATATTCTTGGAGATCTATTCGATGTAATACTCTTTATGCGGTGTGTTTGCCGAGATCCGATGAATTGTGGATTTATGATCAGCTTATTTATGAATATTATTTGAATCCTGGAATTCTTATATGCATTATTTGATATCTTTGTAATTCTCTTTGAACTATCGATTTGGTTTGGCCAACTAGATTGGTTTTTCTTGCAATGGGAGAAGTGCTTAGCTTTGGGTTCTATTTTGCGGTGTCCTTTCCCAGTGACAGTAGGGGCAGCAAGGCACGTATTGTATTGTTGCCATCGAGGATAATTCCTCTACAACATGTCATCTTGCTTAATGTGTTACTCCGTTCTTTATGAACTTAATACTCTAGATGCATGCTAGATAGCGGTTGATTTGTGGAGTAAGATGCATAATCGTTTCGGTCTACTTGACATGGACATGATGCCTATATTCATGCTCATTGCCTTAGATATCGTCACAACTTTGCGCTTTTCTATCAATTGCTCGGCAGTAATTTGTTCACCCACCGTAATATTTTCTATATTGAGAGAAGCCTCTAGTGAAACCTATGGCCCCGGGGTCTATTTTCCATCATATAAGTTTCTGGTCTACAATTTTAGTTTCCGATTTAATTCCTTTACAATCTTTTACTTTCCGTTCTATAAACCAAAAATACCAAAAATATTTACTTTATCGTTTATCTACCTCTATCATATCTCACCTTTGCAAGTAACCGTGAAGGGAGTGACAACCCCTTTATCGTGTTTGGTGCAAGTTGTTGATTGTTTGTGCAGGTATTTGGTGACTTCTTCATTGTCTCCTACTGGATTGGTACCTTGGTTCTCAAAATGAGGGAAATACTTACTCTACTTTGCTGAATCACCCTTTCCTCTTCAATGGAAAAACCAACGCAAGCTCAAGAAGTAGTAGCTACCACCAACTCGAATTGACCCGGATTATCAACCCGGGGCAGGTGATCCTCTCGACTCCATGTGATTGGTTGCTCTGGCCACCACAAGTATTGAGGTACCGCCGGCTCAATCACATCGACCGCCCGTTTATGAATCTTATGATCTCGTTTGCAGATACTTGTGGTAAAAACATGATACTGACCACTATTAAGCTGCTTTGGATTGCTCTGTTATCCTGACTGATGCTGCTGGTTACCTAGACCAGACTGTTGGTTATTACCACCCTGGTTGCCCTGTCCTGGATACCCAGAATTTGAGCCGCCACCACCAAAGCCGGGCCCCGGTGAGCCGGATCCTGACCCGCCAGGCGGGCCATTATCGTTGCCATGATTCTGACTGAAGTTGGAATTCCTATACTCTGTCATGATGAAACAGTCCTTCCAAGCATGAACCACCGGCTTATTGGGAAAACCGTGTTTCGGGCAAGGTTCATTCATCATTGCCTCAATATTAAATTTTGGCCCTCCAAAGCCTACTTACCGTTGCCATTACAGCGCTGGCTTTTATATCTAGTGTTGGTGTTAGCTACAAGTACTGACCCGCCATTGGGGTGTCTGCGCTTACCACTGTTACCCTGGTTGTGACCATTATGCCCTGTCATGTTCTGCTACTGACCCTTACCATTACCACTCTTCTTTCCCTTGTTGGATTTTTCATCATCAGATCCAGGATCCTTGGTGGTGTCAGAGTCCGCATACTTGATGAGAACCGCCATGAGCTCTCCCATGTCATTACAGTGACGCTTAAGCCGCCAAAGCTTCTGCTTAAGAGGGGTAAAGTGAAAATTCTTCTCTAAGACTAGAAGATCTGAACTCGCCACAATGCTATTTGATGAATGGATAATAGCTGAGACCCGAAGGACCCAATGGTGAGCTGACTCATCCTCCCGCTGCACACAGTTATCTAAGTCAATAATCGTCAGAGGCTGCTTACACGTTCCATTAAAGTTCCGAATGAAGCGTGCCTTTAACTCGGCCCATGAATTGATGGAATTGGCAGGTAAACCTTTCAACCAGGTTCGAGCCGGTCCATCTAACATCATGGTGAAGTACTTGGCACATACAACATTATTAACATCTAGCATCTCCACAGCCAGCTCATAGCTCTCAATCCAAGCCTCAGGTGGAAGATCATCTGTATAATTAGGCACTTTACGAGGGCCCTTAAAATCCTTGGGCAAACATCCATTGCATAGAGCCGGTACTAGACACGGCACACCAACTGTCCTGGAAATCATCCCAACCTCAATAGACGCCGAAGGGTTTACTCGAAAGAGCTGATGAGCCTCTGGTTGAGCCGCCAATTCCGCCTCACGACGGGTTCTAGCCTGATCCACAAAGGCCTGGGCATTGTTCAACATATTATTATCACGGGGCAGGTTATGTCCATGGGGCGGGTCATCATTACGAGGCAGGTTATGACGCCGTTCACTGCAGGAAACCACCGGGCGCTCAATACGCCGGCTATAGCTTTGACTTGGGCGGGGAGTTGAGTGAACCAACTCATGACTATATGAATAAGCTGCCTTCTGCGCTACAGCCGTCTGAAGAAGCTCCACCGCTTTCTGGGTCTCTATCGCCGATGGGGACTCGCCCTCGATCGGGATAGCCGCCAGCCGTGTAGCCGCTTCTATCATGTTATCCACCGGGTTTGAATAATGGCCAGAGGGTGTTGGGAGCCGTTGAGGCGAGGTCAGATCCCTACAAGGCGGGTCTAGCAAACGAGGCTGGGGCGTCGCTCCAGGCCCTGGCGCCTCAGCGGCCCGAGTTACACCAGGCGGGTTACTCGTCCCCGCCACGGGTGTATTAAAAAGATTCCATCCCTCGAACTGTAAGGTAGGCGGCTCTGGTGCCTCCTTGAAGGACAGCATTGGATGCATTCTGTTCCAGACTCAGACGAAAAGCTTCTGCCCTTATACGCTGTGACTCGGCATCCATTGAAGCTCACTCCATCGCCATCCTGGTGTTCTCTGCATTAAGATCCTCTTGGGCTTTGGCCACCTCATCTCGCACCTTTGCAACTTTTGCATTATGCCGTGCTTGATTCGCTGGAGTCACCTCCGTGGCTAACAGAGTCGTCAGGGGTGCCCAAGAGCTTACATAAAACCTGAGTCGGCGTCGAATGTAGCTGCTCGCCTCAAATTGCCGCAGCAGTTGAACCGGATGTCATGGCAGCAGCTGTTGATGAGTTTACCATTGGTTGCGTACCAGCCATAAAAATAGCAGCCCTGCTCGGTGGCTCATAAGGGTCCAGAATACGGTCACCATCGGAATAGCCGCCAAGCCCACCATCCTAAAGATGATAGATTGACTCGGTTTTTCTGGTCGATGACTCATCACCTGAATAGATGGCCGTCTCTCGACCAGATGCAGAACCTTCCTCAAGATCTGCCCCATGGACAAAGCCAACAAGGACGTGCTTCCGGCCAGGTTGATCCCTGGCAGATCGTGTGTGCTGAGCCGTCTTGATGATATCGGTGCAGGCGTCTGGCTCAGGTTCTGACTCACCGATCTTGTTGATGAAGACGTGAATTCTGCCAAAGGGGACCCGGTACCCGTACTTGATTGAGTCATCCTCGGGGCCCCATCCAACGTCATCGATGTAGATCTTGCTACGGCGACTCTTAGTCATCCGACCCACGTCGTATCCTTCGATTCCTGAGAAGTTGCCCTTCAAGAACTCGAAACCATCATGCTATGGCCCCACGGTGGGCACCAACTGTCGTGGATTTAACATGGCAGATGCCCTTGTGAAAGGACTTAGGTGTGGAGCCATCGCAACATAGGTTAGCTCGAAGGGGTTAAGCGGGACAAAGGACACAAAGGTTTACCCAGGTTCGGCCCCTCACAACGAGGTAAAAGCCTACATCTTGCTTCTAGTTGTATTGCTTGAGTCTCGATTACAAGGGAGCGATTACGCTTGACCTAGCTATCGATCAGTTGTTTCTTGAGTACCCGCCACCAGGTCTCGCCTTTGTATACATGGGTCAAGGCCCATGGGCTTACAAGAGTCCGAGCCGGATCACACAACGTGACCACCTGGGTTTCTAAGTCGCCTTGCCTTACCAGGAAACTCACCATCGGGCGGCTCACACCTTCGGGTCTTGGGCCACTGTCAGGCCCGCCTCCTAAGCCGCCGTCTTCATGTTTCATCTTCTTGGACCTATTTGGGAATTCTTCACATTGAGTTGCCAATGGTGTTACCCGGCACCTCCTCGGCAGGTTACACCTTAGGGTATTATCCCCAACAGGTACACTAGTTCGGTGAAGTGAAGGTGATAAAAGCATAGTAATGATAGTAGATATTGATTTTTGTGATAGGAACAATAAAAAACAGCAAGGTAGCAATTGATAAAATGGAGCACAAACGGTATTGCAATGCTTGAAAGTGAGGCCTAGGGTATGTACTTTCACTAGTGCAATCTCTCAACAATGGTAATCTAATTGGATCATATAACCATCCCTCAAAGTGCGATGAAGAATCACTACAAAGTTCCTATCTAGCTGAGAACATAAGAAGAAATTGTTTGTAGCTATTCTTTCCAATCGACCTATCCAAGAGTTTGTACTAAAATAACACCAAGTTATTCTTTCCGATCTATCTATCAAGAGTTTGTACTAAAATAACACCAAGTTATTCTTTTCGATCGATCTATCAAAAGTTCGTACTAAAATAACACCAAAGCACATTCAGATTCATAATACTCAATCCAACACAAAGAACCTCAAAGAGTGCCCCAAGATTTCTACCAGAGAAACAAAAGACGAGAACGTGCATCACCCTATGCATAGATTACCCCAATGTCACCTCAGGAATCTGCGAGTTGAGTGCCAAAACACATATCAAGTGAATCAATATGGCACCCCATTGTCATCACAGGTATTCATAGCAAGACATACACCAAGTGTTCTCAAATCCATAAAAGTATTCAATCCGATAAGAACATAATCTGAAAGGGAAAACTCGCGACATATGATCCAACTATATTAACAAAGCCCGTGATACATCAAGATCGTGACATCTCAAGAACACGAGAGAGAGAGATTAAACACATAGCTACTTGTAGAAACCCTTAGCCCCGAGGGTGGACTACTCCCTCCTCATCATGGTGGCCGCCGGGATGACGAAGATGGCCACTGGTGATGATTTCCCCCTTCGGCGGAGTGCCGGAACGGTGTCTAGATTGTTATTATGGCTACAGAGGCTTGTGGCGGCGGAACTTCTGATCTGGGGTTACTTCTGATGGTTTCTCTATTTATAGGATTTTTTGGCGTCGGTTTCACGCGAAGGGACTCGAGGTGAGCATAACCACTGGGGCAAGCCAGACCCCTCAGGCGTGCCCTAGTGGGTTGTGCCCTCCTCGTGGCTCTTCTGGCCCTCCCACGAAGCTTCGGGGGTCTCTTTTGTTCCAAAAAAATCATCAAAAAGTTTTAGCTCATTTGAAGAACTTTCATTTTGGCACAAAAAACAACACCACGGTAGTTCTGCTGAAAACATCGTCAATCCTGGTTAGTTCCATGCAAATGATACCAAAACTATATAAAATTGTTGTAAACATGGCATGAATACTTCATAAATTATAGATATGTTGGAGACATATCAGCATCCCCGAGCTTAATTCCTACTCGTCCTCGAGTAGGTAAATGATAAAAGAAATAATTTATGAAGTGTGAATGCTAGCATAGTGCATAAGCTTGATCAATGATAATTTCAATTACTTTTCCTAGCATCATAACAACAATTCTTTCTCATAAAACTTCTCATTTTAAAGTAGCAACCAATTCACATGTTAAGGTTCAAACAATGAATTCCCTTGAAACTCAATAACTATGTTCTCAGTCACCAAGCAATTGCAATTCAACTTATTCAACAAAATCTAAGTAAGAGCTCCACATACTCAATCATCATATAGTCTTCTATGACTGCTGGTACTCAAAGCATATTCTTAGAACAAATGGCATCCATCGAACACAGAGAAAGATAGGGGCTTAATATTTTGCCTCCCAACACATTTATCATAGAGATAATTGTCCACGATAATAAATCATGATCAAATATATTTGACTGGGCATATGTGCCTAGATCTTTCCCCACCACATGATTCTTGCCAACTAGAGAATAATTGAGGTTGAAATGAGAATGCATTCTATTGATTCTTGCATAAAAGTAAACACTAAAAAGTAAAAGATAGGCCCTTCGCAGAGGGAAGCGGAGGTTGTCATGCGCTTTTTATTTGGATGTCCAAGCTCTTAATGCAAAGGAACCTCACGTTATATTGCCGATGCAGTCCATAGCTTTTATTACTTTGCCATCACAAGTTCGTACAACGCTCAATTTTCCCTTACAATAAAAGATCGAACATATTTAGGAGCAATTTTTATTGTTTATGCACTGATGACAACTTACTTGAGGGATCTTATTCAATCCATAGGTAGGTATGGTGGACAGTCATGGAAAAAAACTGGGTTTAAGGGTTTTTGGATGCACAAGTAGTATCTCTACTTAGTACGAAATTTTGGCTAGCAAAAGATCCTAGGAAAACACCACATGTTGGAGGATCCATAACAATATAACTTCTATGCAAATATACACAAACATAACTCATTACGTTGTCTTCCTTGTCCAACTTCAACTAATTTGATCAAGTTTGAAAATAATTAATGGGTATTCACAATCATAGAAGATGTCCAAGATAATATATTTGCATGTGAAAGTTCTCTTCCTTATTGCTTGTATGACCAATATTGTGATTGCCAAGCTTCAAAATATTTCACTTTCTAAACCCAACATGAAGATACTACTAGGCTGATATGAACATATAGTTTCAAGTTCACGATATTCAATTCATTCAACAATTTACTCATAGGATATAGGTGAAGCACAAGAGTAAAAGACAAACTACTCCAAAAAGATATAAGTGAAGATCATGCGAGTAGTTAAGTAAATGGATAGCTAATTGTGGACTCTCTTTTATTTAAAAACTTTCAGATATAAGTATCGTATTAAAACAGCAAGCAAAACAAAATGAAATGACATTCCAACAATAGCACACATCATGTGAAGATGAAAAAACTTAGGCTCAACCGTTACTAACCGATAATTGTTGAAGAAGAAAGGTGGGATGCCTGCCGGTGCATCCCCAAGCTTAGATTCTTGATACTTCTTGAAATATTATCTTGGGATGCCTTGGGCATTCCCAAGCTTGAGCTTTTGTGTCTCCTTAATTCCTTTTATATCACGGTTTCCCTAAATCTTAAAAAACTTCATCCACACAAAACTTAATAAGAACTCGTGAGATAAGTTAGTATAAACCAATGCAATAACTTTATCATTCTGTACTGTATCAAATCACTAAAATTATTATTTAAGATTGCATACTAAATGCTTCTGCATATTTAATACTCCTATCCTCAAATAGAATCATTAAACAAGCAAACATATGCAAACAACGCAAACATAACAGCAATCTGCCAAAACAGGATAGTCTGTAAAGGATGCAAGAGGATTCATAATTCTCTAAATCAAAAAATTCTTAAAAATTACTACACTATAAATTTTTTATCATAGCTTATTCTTCAAAAAGTTTCAACATTTTATCACATTCTGACTTTTTTCATGAATTCACGTACTAGCGTGCAACTTTCTGTTTTGAAACAGCAACATATGGACTTGCAAAATAAGCATGGCAAAGGCTATACTTGACATTTTTATTGAAATAAAAGATTCAAAACATTATTACAAATAACAGCAAGCAAATCAAAACAAAATAAAATGACACTCCAAGTGATACTCATATCATGTGATGAATAAAATATAGCCTCAAGTAAGGTTACCGATATTGTTGGAGACGAAAGAGGGGATGCCTTCCGGGGCATCCCCAATCTTACTTGCTTGGATCTTCCTTGAATATCACCTTGGGGTGCCTTGGGAATCCCCAAACTTAGTGTCTTTTCACTCCTTATTCTCCTCATATTGATATCTGTCAGGACCGGATTTTCGGGATATAAATTTCCCAAAAAAGGGCCCTTGTGCTCACGAGCCCCAGGATTACTGTTAGCTAATGAGGCACCAACTTGTTATAGAAATTCCAAGCAAAGAACATAATATGTAGTACAAGACCATTCTGGCCTATGGGTACAACAATTGGTTTCTAGTGGTTGATGGCGGAAGCGGTTTGTGGATCATCAGCGTCTATGGGACTCCATTTCCCACAGGAACAGCTGACCAGGATAACTCCTATCTTCGCGAGGCTGCTATCACCATGGCGTAGGTTTCGGGGCTGTCATCACAACGCTCCTCTCCACGCAAGAAATCTGGCCAAGACAATAGCCAGGGACAAGCCAGTGAGTACTTTGAATGTACTCGCAAACATTAAGAACACAGGTATAATATAGCCACTGATAATCATGCTTTGAAATATTCTATGATTACTTCGTCAGTTATGAAATAAGGTTCATGATGCACGCAAGAAAATCATTCAAACAAAACATGAGTAAACAATCCAGGAGTAGAAACGAAAAGCACCGATCGAGTGTCTGAAGCGACGCCTCGAAAGAATAATAATATGAAGCATGCCGCAGTCGGGCGTCTGAGCGACACCACATAAAGGGCTAATAATTAAAAGGAATAACAAGCATGCCACAGTCGGGCGTCTGTGCGACACCACATAAAGGGCTTATAAGTAAATGAAATAACGAGCATGCCACAGTCGGGCGTCTGTGCGACACCACATAAAGGGCTTATAAGTAAATGAAATAACAAGCATGCCACAGTCGGGCGTCTGTGTGACACCGCTAAAGGGCTTATAAGTAAAAGAAGTAACAAGCATGCCACAGTCGGGCGTCTGTGCGACACAACATAAAGGGCTTATATATAAAGATAATCACAGTGAATATCCAGGAGGTGGAACCGTCCCAGGGATACTCATTAATTTCAAATAATACAATTGATTAGTCCACAATAATAATAATCACAATCATCATATGTCACAGGTCGTAATAATGTTCTGGTTTAGTAGTTTCTCCTCCAAAGACCGACACTAAGACCGACACTTGACCCATCCCAGACTGTAGTCCTTAACCATGGACACGGCTATTCGAATAGGTTTAATCTCTGCAGAGGGTGTACTCTTTATCCACAAGTAACGGATTCCTTTAGTCCATCAGAACTAATTCCGCCTACGATCTTTTAGTTGAAAACACACCTGACCGCACACACCAGCTCAACCTACCGGTGTCTGGAATCACCCACGACACCTGTTAAGCAAAACTCTAAGTGGGGAGGCTACAACCTCGCGTAGCATGGGATCGAATTTCTATCGCGCGCTCTAAGGGGTGCCACCCTCTCGGTCCCAACCGGAAACACCCATGCCCCCGGGCTAGGTGGCATGCCTACCGGATGTAGTAGGTATCTTCCACCATGGCCTCTCTGTATGGTGTGTGCTAGGACAGGGGTTGACAACTTACTGAACCGTACCCTACCTACAGCAGGGACAAGTGGCAGCACGAAACAAGTATGGGGGTTACTGGAACAAGACTCGATCTACGGCCGACTCAGGAGGTTTAAGTATTTCCTGCATGATTAGTATAACAAGCATGTTACAACCAATGCATGTAATCACCACTCCTCATACCTCATCTTGCCATACTGCATGAATCGTCTCGACGGGGAACCAGAGATAAGCTCGTGTCTACCCAAGACAGAGACTTTCTCGGCTTCCTCCCGGTAGGCATAAAAGGCATGTGAGAATGATTACTATCGCAAACATATCAAGCTCCAATAGCATGAGATCATTAGTATGCAAGTATGATCATATCCTCACAAAAAAATAACGGATACTCCGTGTCACGGTGGCGTTGTAACTGTATCAAACAACACACGATACTATTATGCCAGAGTTCAAAAATGCTTGCCTTCAAGTTGTGGAGAGGCAGGGTGCATTCCAAAACTTTTGAAAGTTTTCTCCTTCTTCAAACTCCTATTTTTGAAAATATTCAAATAACACATACTGTAAAAACAGTACAAAAACGTTGTTTGGAAAATTTTGAAATAATTATGAAAATAAACTAGACCATATTTGGGAAACAACAGAAAAAGAATCAAGTCATTTGGATTTATATTTGAAAAGTTATAGCCAGTCAAAGTTTAGTCAAATTCTGTTTTTAAAATAAAACAGAAAAGGAAAACGTTTCGATACAGAATACGCTTTCGGGGTAGGGGATACGTACTCGAGACTTTACGCTTTCACCTATCCAGCATGGACTAGCGCGTGGGTCACTGACAATGGGTCCACGGGGCCCACTGGTCAGGTTTGACCAGTCGTCTCTCCCTCCTCTTCCTCTGCCCGAGCGGAGGTGGGACTCCAGCGATGATTGCCGGCGAACGGCGGGACCGTTCGAGAAACCAAGGCCATCCGCGGGCTCAGGGGATTGAGGAGGTCCTTTCGGTGGTCACTATGGTTCCAGGGGTGGACGGAGTCGCCGGCGACAAGCTCCGTAGTGGACGGTGGCCGTCGGGCGGGGTGGGGTTCTTACCTATGGCAGCTCCTGATCAAAATCAAGCAGGGGGTGGATTCACGAGATGAAGAGAGAGCTTCTCGTGAAGAGAGTGGAGAGGGGGAGGCCCTGGTGGTGCCGTAATGATTGAGACAGTGGCGGTGGCTGTGGTTGCCGGAGAAGAAGAAGACGACCATCTCTGGTCTTTCTACTGCCACGGGAGGATCAGTGAGGGACTGAGAGAGGTGGTATGAGTTTGCTTGTGGGCCTGGACGAGCTCAGGGGTCCTTAAATAGGCGATCGGGGTTGGTTCCGATGGTGGCCGTGGATAAGATCACCGGCGACCATCATTCTGTAGCAGCAGGGGGACGTGGCGGCGACGAGCGCTTGCAGACAAGCTTGCGGATGAGCTTGAGCTGCTCAAGGGGGCAGCTGGCGAGCGCTAGTGGCTCGGGCGGCGCCGTCCGGGGCAGGAGCCCACTGTGGCCGGCCGCTAGTCGCCGTGGCCGACCTGACGGCGACGCTGTAGGGCGCCAGGGGCAGCTCTGCGACGAGGGAGGGGGCGGGCATGCTGGCTGCGAGTGGGGATAGGCTAGAGCGGGCGAGGAGGCGACGTGCGCGGCTGATGTGTGGCGATAAAACGTGGCGCTCTGGGCACGCCCAAAGGCAGTATCTGGCAGTGTTCGGCAAAATGCCAAGTCATGCCAGGGGGCTCCAATCCACAAGAGGTTAAGGAGGGAGGGGCTATAGGCTAGGGTAAAGCCATGGGACATGCTGGTTAGGCAAGGCAAGCAAGTCCAGTGTGCAAATTAAAAACCATGCCAAAACTGGCCATGCACACCAGGTGTTTGACACAACGCTAAGGGTATCTAGGCAACTTTGGGGTGGCCAAAATTTCCAGACCAGTGTCTGTCTTGGTGATACAGAGGGTGGTAAAGTTAGTTTGTTAAAAGAAAAAACTTGTTAGTTCAAGTTTGTGAGAAAACTGATTCTGGACAAAAAGGAAAAGGCACCATTGCATGCACTTAAAATCCTCCAATGCACCCAATCTACTGGACTTAAGGGTTTGGCAGGGTGGTCTATAAGTAGGAAAAAGCTCATGGGTAAAAGAGCAAGATAAATTGGGGTTGCAGTACAAATCACCAAGCTGGACCAGAATGAAAAAGAGGTTGATTCACTCAAATTTTTCAAAGGACATCACTGGGTTTTTGCATCAAGTAGAATAATATACTCCTATTAACATCCCATAATTTTGGTGGAAGCTTTAAAGCAATATTTAAATAGGTTGTAGTGTAAAATTGCCCACTGGGCTAGATTTGAAAAATTGGTGTAGAGCTCAAAATATTAAATGAATGAAATATATTTTTGCATAAAAGTGATTTAAAAACATCACATGACATCTCCAAATTTTGGTTGAAATTTTAAGTAAATTTATCAAGTGGTTGTAGTTCAAAAAGAGCTCCAAAACTAATGAAAAATCATTTTAAAGAATAAAGCTCAGAGAGACATAATTGTGCAAATAAATTCTACTGACAATAGAAATGTTTTTCTTGAAAGGGCAACCAAGTCCAATAATATATTTGGAAAGTTTTTCACTTGAGGTAAAAACTCCATAATAATAAGGTAAAGAAAGGCTCTGAAATCAAAAGAAAATCCAGAAAATAAAAGTTTTATTTGCTAGCAAAATTTTAATTAATAAAACAAGGTCAATTTTTTTGGGGTGTCACAATATCTCACCCAAAACTTGAAAACTTCAATCACACAAAACTTAACGGAACTTCGTGAGATAGTTTAGTATAATAAAGACAAATCATTCACTTTGGTACTGTCAAAGACAAGATTCATAATTGTTCTCACACGATGCCTATTGTAACTTATCATTTCCACAATTTATATTTAGCAATATAGGCCACAAAAACTAGAAAACAAGCGAACTATGCATTGAAAACAGAATCTATCAAAAATAGAACAGTCTGTAGTAATCTGTACTCTAACCATCCTTCTACTACTCCAACAATTCTGAAAAATTAGGAAAACTTAGGTAATTTTATATCAATCTTGTGTAAAAAAATTCAGAAACTTTGGTCACTTCTGTGATTTTTGAAAATTGTTTTACTGGACACAATAGTTTCTGTTTTCCAACAAGATCAAATCAACTATCATCCATACTATCCCAAAGGCTTTACTTGGCACTTCATTGAAACAAAAGCTATAAAACATGATTACTATAGTATCCTAATCATGTGAACACAAAAAAATAGTAGGTAAAAGTGTTGGGTTGTCTCCCGACAAGTTCTTTTCTTTAATGCCTTTTTAGCTAGGCATGATGATTTCAATGATACTCACATCAAATATTAGAATTGAAACACAAGGAGAGCATCATGAAGCATATGACTAGCACATTTAAGTCTAACCCACTACCTATGCATATGGATTTTGTGAGCAAACAATTTGTGGGAACAAGAGTCAACTAGCATAGGGAGGCAAAACAAGCATAGCTTCAAAATTTTCAACACATAGAGAGGAAACTTGATATTATTGCAACACCTACAAGCATATGTTACTCTCTCATAGTAATTTTCAATAGCATCATGAATGAATTCAACAACATATCTATCACATAAAGCATTATTTTCATGATACATAAGCATAGAAATTTTGTTACTCTCCACATAAGCAAATTTATTCTCATGAATAGTAGTGGGAGCAAACTCAACAAAATAACTATCATGGGATTGAAAATTAAAATCATGTTGACAAGTTTCATGGTTATCATTATTCTTTATATCATACATGTCATCACAATAATCATCATATATAGGAACTTTGTTGTCATAATCAATTGCAACCTCCTCCAAAATAGTGGATTCATCATTAAATAAAGTCATGACCTCTCCAAGTCCACTTTCATCAATATAATCATCATAAATAGGAGGCATACAATCATCATAATGAATATTCTCATTAAAACTTTGGGGATTAAAAATATCATCTTCATCAAACATATATAGCATCCCCAAGCATCTGGCTTTGCATATCATTAGCATCATGGATATTCAAAGAGTTCATACCAACAACATTGCAATCATGCTCATAATTCAAAGATTTTTTTGTCAAACATTTTATAGAATTATTCTTCTATCAACTGAGCTCAATTTTTCTTTCCATGATTTTCACGAAAGAAACTGTAAAGATGAATAATATGATGCAACCTCAATTCGATTTTTTATAGTTTTCTTTTACAAACCAAACTAGTGATAAAACAAGAAACTAAAAGATTCAATTGCAAGATCTAAAGATAAACCTTCATGCACTCACCTCTCCGGCAACGTTGCCAGAAAAGAGCTTGATGGCTACTACACAACTTGTTCTTGTAGACTCGTGTTGGGCCCCCAAGCGTAGAGTTTTGTAGGACAATAGCAATTTTCCCTCAAGTGGATGACCTAAGGTTTATCAATCCGTGGGAGGTGTAGGATGAAGCTGGTCTCTCTCAAACAACCATGCAATGAAATAATAAAAAGTCTCTTGTGTCCCCAAGACACCGAATACAATGGTAAATTGTATAGGTACACTAGTTCGGGGAAGAGATGGTGATAAAAGCGTGGTAATGATAGTAGATATTGATTTTTGTGATAGGAATAATAAAAAACAGCAAGGTAGCAATTGATAAAATGGAGCACAAACGGTATTGCAATGCTTGAAAATGAGGCATAGGGTCTGTATTTTCACTTGTGCAATCTCTCAACAATGCTAATCTAATTGGGTCATACAACCATCCCTCAAAGTGCGATGAAGAATCACTCCCAAGTTCCTATCTAGTGGAGAACATAAGAACAAATTGTTTGTAGCTATTCTTTCTGATTGATCTATCCAATAGTTCGTACTAAAATAACACCAAGTTATTCTTTCTGATCGTCTATCAAGAGTTCATACTAAAATAACACCAAGTTATTCTTTTCGATCGATCTATCAAGAGTTTGTACTAAAATAACACCAAAGGAAATTGAGATTCATAATACTCAATCCAACACAAAGAACCTCAAAGAGTGCCCCAAGATTTCTACCGGAGAAACAAAAGACGAGAACGTGCATCAACCCCTATGCATAGATTACCCGAATGTCACCTCGGGAGTCCGCGAGTTGAGTGCAAAAACACATATCAAGTGAATCAATATGGTACCCCATTGTCACCATGGGTATTCATAGCAAGACATACATCAAGTGTTGTCAAATCCATAAAAGTATTCGATCCATAACAAAATCTCAAAGGGAAAACTCAATTCATCACAACAAGATAGAGAGGGAGAAACACCATATGATCCAACTATATTAACAAAGTCCACGATACATCAAGATAGTGACATCTCAAGAACACGATATATATATATATATATATATATATATATATATATATATATATATTAAATACATAGCTACTGGTACAACCACTCCGCTCCGAGGGTGGACTACTCCCTCGTCATCATGGTGGCCGCCGGGATGATGAAGATGGCCACCGGTGATGATTTCCCCCTCCGACGGAGTGCCGGAACGGGTGTAGATTGGTTTTTCGTGGCTACAGAGGATTGCGGCGGCGGAACTTCTGGTCTAGGGTTACTTCTGATGGTTTCTCTATTTATAGGATTTTTGGCGTCGATTTCATGCGAAGATGGGCCTCGAGGTGAGCACAACCCACCAGGGAAAGCCAGGCCCCTCGGGTGTGCTCTGGATACAAGTGTCTAAATCAAGAATCGACAGAGGTTGCTTGCATGTGTCCTTGAAATTCTGAATAAAGCGCGTCTTCAATTCAGCCCATGATCTGATTGAGTTAGGGGGGCAGTCCCTTTAACCAGGTATGAGCCGAACCACGCAACATCATGGTGAAATACTTAGCGCACACAACGTCATTGATGTCCAACATCTCCATGGCCAACTCATAGCTCTCGATCCAAGCCTCCGTGGGTTGATCCGCTATGTAATTGGGCACTTTGGGGGGGCCCTTAATATCCTTGGGCAAATGCTCATTACGCAAAGCCGGTACTAAACACGGCACACCCACAGTCCTTGAAGTCACCCCAGCCTCTATGGACACCGACGGGTTACACTGAGGTTGCTGATGAGCCGTTAGCTCGGCCTCCCGACGTGCCCTGGCTTGATCCATCGAAACTTGAGCATTGTTATCAGCACGTGGTGGTTCATGCCCACGGGGTTGGTTATGGTGCTGCTCACTGCTCGAAACTGACGGTGACTCAATGCGCTGGCTATAACTTCGGCTATGGCGTGGGGTTGAATGAACTGCTCACGGCTATATGAGTACGCCGCTTGTTGAGCTATCGCGGTTTGAAGAAGTTCCACGGCCTTTCGCGCCTCAACCACCGCGGGGAACTCGCCTTGCACCGGGAGAGCCGCCAACTGTGATGCCACAGAAATCATGTTATCCAGAGGGTTAGAATAAGGACCCGACGCTGATGGCACCTGCTGAGGCAGGGTTAAGTTCAAACGAGGAGGGTCTGCAACACGTGGTTGAGCCGTCGCCTCAGTCATGGGCACCTCGATAGCCCGGGTTACCTCAGGCTGGTTACTTGGTCCGGCCCCAGCCGTGTTGAAAAGATTCCTTGCATCGTACTCCAAAGGTAGACGACTCTGGTGCCTGCTTCGCAGAACGACGTTGGATGCATTCTGATACAAGCTTAATCGGAAATTTTCTGCTTGAATCTGCTGTGACTCAGCGTCCAGGGCGGCTCGTTCTGTCGCCATCCTAGCATTTTTAGCATTGAGTTGCTTCTTGGCCTGAGCTATCTCATCTCGCAGTTTCGTGATGTCCACCTTATGTTGTGCTTGAGTCGCCGGGGTTACCTCTGCAGCTAATAAAGTTGCCAAAGCATCCAAGAGCTCGGACAAGACTTGAGCCGATGGGCGCACAGAGTCGCTCGCCCCGACTGTTGAGCTGGAAGTCATAGTTGCAGCGGTTGATGAATTCTGCACTGGTTGCATGCCTGCCATGAAGATCGCGACTCTATTTGGCGGCTCATAGGGGTCCAAAATACTATTGCCATCGGAGTAGCCCCCAAGCCCGCCGTCTTGTAGTTGATACATTGAATCGATCTCGCCGGTTGAGGACTCGTCATCAGAATAGATGGTTGTCTCACCGCCGGACACAGATCCTTCCACAAGATCCGCCCCATGAACGAAACCAACAAAGGCATGCTTCACGGCAGTTTGAACCTCGACGGGTCGTGCTCGCTGAGCTATCTCGATGATGTAGGTCCAGGTGTCCGGCTCAGGCTCCGACTCCCTGATCTTGCCGATGAAGACATGGATTCCGCCAAGGGGACCCGCACCAGATTCGATTGAATCGGCCTCGGGACCTCAACCTGCGTCGTCGATGTAGATTTTGCCGCGGCGACTCTTGGTCATCCGGCCCATGACATATCCCTTGATCCCTCAGAAGCTGCCCTTCAAGAACTCGAAACCACCGCGCACTGGCCCCACGGTGGGCGCCAACTATCGTGGTTTTATCACGGCAAATTCCCTAGTGAAAGGACTTAGGTGTGGAGCCATCGCAACTAGGTTAGCTTAAATGGGTTGAATGGGAAACAAGTGACATGAGGGTTTACCCAGGTTCGGCCCCTCTCAATGAGGTAAAAGCCTACTCCTTCTTTTCGTTGTATTGCTTGAACTAGTTCTTGATTGATTTTTTCTTGAGTTAACCCGCCACCGGGTCACCCCTTTATATAATCATCATAATGCCCGGCGGCTTACAAAGTCCCGGCGGTCTCACACAAACGTGACCGGCTTGGTTTCTAACTAAGCTTGCCTTACAGAACAAGTCATCGCCTGGTGGTTCACACCTCCAGTCATTGAGTCACCTCTGGGTCTTGGGCCTTCAATAGGCTTGCTCTATGAACCGCCATCTTCATATCTTCTTGGACCTTATTGGGCCTCTTCATCTTTAAGTCACCAATGGCATGACCTGGCCCCTCCTGGGCAGGTCATACCTAGTATTTATATCCCCAATATTTCCTAGAGATGGAAGTTCAGGTTGTGTAACTCAGGAAGTTTAGGTTGTGATCAGAATAATATTCTGATTTCGTGATCAGAATAATGTTTTGAAGCAAATAGCCCTAGAGGCAATAATAAAGTTGTTATTTTATATTTTTTATATCATGATAAATGTTTGTTATTCATGCTAGAATTGTATTAACCGGAAACCTGATACATGTGTGGATACATAGACAAAACACCGTGTCCCTAGTAAGCCTCTACTAGACTAGCTTGTTAGTCAAAGATGGTTAAGTTTCCTAACCATGGACATGTGTTGTCATTTGATGAACAGGATCACATCATTAGGAGAATGATGTGATGGACAAGACCTATCCGTTAGCTTAGCATAATGATCGTTAAGTTTTATTGCCATTGCTTTCTTCATGTCATATACATATTCCTTTGACTATGAGATTATGCAACTCCCGGATATCGGAGGAATACCTTGTGTACTATCAAACGTCACAATGTAACTAGGTTATAATAAAGATGCTCTAGAGGTATCTCCGAAGGTGTTTGTTGGGTTGGCATAGATCGAGATTAGGATTTGTCACTCTGAGTATCGGAGAGGTATCTCTGGGCCCTCCCGGTAATGGACATCATAATAAGCCTTGCAAACAATGTGACTGATGAGTTAGTTGCGGGATGATGTATTACGGAACGAGTAAAGAGACTTGCCGGTAACGAGATTGAACTAGGTATGAAGATACCGACGATCGAATCTCGGGCAAGTAACATATCGATGACAAAGGGAATAATGTATGTTGTCATTGTGGTACGACCGATAAAGATCTTTGTAGAATTTGTGGAAACCAATATGAGCATCCAGGTTTCGCTATTGGTTATTGACCAGAGAAGTGTCTCGGTCATGTCTACACAGTTCTCAAACCCGTAGGGTCCGCACGCTTAACGTCCGACGACGATTTTGTATTATATGAGTTGTGTAATTTCGTGACTGAATGTTGTTTGGAGTCCCGTATGAGATCACGGACATGACGAGGCGTCTCGAAATGGTCAAGAGGTAAAGATTCATATATAGGAGGATTATGTTCGGACACCGGAAGTGTTCTGGGGGTACCGGGTACATATTAGGTCATCAGAAGGGGTTCCGGGCATCCCACCGGCAACTATATGGGCCTAATGGGCTAAGAGGGGGACGGACCAGCCCCTATGGGGCTGGTGCGCCCCCATATAGGACTAAATAGGAGGAGAAGGAAAGAGGGGAAGAGAAAAGGAAGGGGAGGGATTCGGCCTCCCCCTTCCTTCCCTCCTCCGTCCTCCTTCATTTCCCCTTCGGAAGTTATGGAAGGGGGGAGGCCGAATTGGGGAGGTGCCCAAGTAGGATTCCTCATACTTGGGGCACCCCCTTGGCTGCCTCTCCTCCCCTCCAACCGATATATATGGGGGGGGGCACCGCTAGAACACACAACAACATCTGTTAGCCTGTGTGGCGCCTCCCTCCACAGATTACACCCTCGGTCATATCTCTGTAGTGCTTAGGCAAAGCCCTGCGTGGATCACTTCACCATAACTGTCACCGCACCGTCGTGCTGATGGAAATCTCCCTTGACACTTTGCCAGATCAAGAGTTTGAGGGATGTCATCGAGCTCAACATGTGCCGAATTCGGAGGTGTTGTACATTCGATGCTTAATCGGTCGGAACGAGAAGAAGTTCAACTACATCAACCGCGTTGTCAAACGCTTCCGCTTTCGGTCTACGAGGGTACGTAGACACACTCTCCGCCTTTCATTGCTAAGCTTATCCAACATAGATCTTGCGTGAGCGTAGGATATTTTTTGAAATTGCATGCTACGTTTCCCAACAGTGGCATCTGAGCCAGGTCTATGCATAGATGATATGCACGAGTAGAACAAAAAGAGTTGTGGGTCGTGATCTTCATACTTCTTACCACCAATGCCTTATTTTGATTCGGCGGTATTGTTGGATGAAGCGGCCCGGACCAACCTTACATGACCACGTTCATGAGACCGGTTTCACCAGCAGACATGCAACTAGTTTTGCATAAAGGTGGCTGGCGGGTGTCTGTTTCTCCAACTTTAGTTGAATCGAATTTGACTGCAGCCGGTCCTTATTGAAGGTTAAAACAACAAACTTGATAAATCACCATTGTAGTTTTGATGCGTAGATAAGAAGATTCTTACTAGAAGCCCGTAGCAGCCACGTAAAACTTGCAACAACAAAGTAGAGGATGTCTGACTTGTTTTTGCAGGGCATGTTGTGATGTGATATGGTCAAGATGATGTGATATACGATATTGTATGAGATGATGATGTTTCGTAAAAGTTATCGGCAACTGGCAGGAGCCTTATGGTTGTCACTTTATTGTATGAAATGCAAAAGCCATGTAATTGCTTTATTTTATCACTATGCGTTAGTGATAGTTGTAGAAGCAATAGTTGGCGAGACGACCATGACGCTACTATGGAGATCAAGGTGTCAAGACGGTGACGATGGAGATCATGACGGTGCTTTGGAGATGGAGATCAAAGGCACAAGATGATGATGGCCATATCATGTCACATATTTTGATCGCGTGTGATGTTTATCTTTTATGCATCTTATTTTTCTTAGTACAACGGTAGCATTATAAGATGATCCCTTACTAAAATTTCAAGGTATAGGTGTTCTCCCTGAGTATGCACTGTTGCGACAGTTCATTGTGTTGAGACACCATGTGATGATCGGGTGTGATAAGCTATACGTTCACATACAACGGTTGCAAGACAGTTTAGCACATGCGGATTACTCGGGTTAAACTTGACGAGCTTAGCATGTACAGACATGGCCTCAGAACACTAGAGACCGAAAGGTCGAACGTGAATCATATAGTAGATATGATCAACATAGAGATGTTCACCATTGATAACTACTCCATCTCACGTGATGATCAGACATGGTTTAGTTTATTTGGATCACGTAATCATTTAGATGACTCGAGGGATGCCTATCTAGGTGGGAGTTCTTAAGTAATATGATTAATTGAGCTTAATTTTAAATGAACTTAGTCCTGATAGTTTTTGCATATCTATGTTGTAGATTGATGGCCCGTGCTACCGTTCCCTTGAATTTTAATGCATTACTAGAGAAAGCTAAGTTGAAAGATGATGGTAGCAACTATACGGACTGGGTCCGTAACTTGAGGATTATCCTCATTACTGCACAGAAGAATTATGTCCTTGATGCACCGCTAGGTGAAAGCCCTGCTGCAGGAGCAGATGTTGATGTTATGAACGTCTGGAAAGCTCGATCTGATGACTACTCGATAGTTTAGTGTGCCATGCTTTATGGCTTAGAACTGGGACTTCAAAGACGTTTTGAACATCATGGACCATATGAGATGTTCCAGGAGTTGAAGTTAACATTTCAAGCAAATGCCTGAGTTGAGAGATATGAAGTCTCCAACAAGTTCTATAGCTGCAAGATGGAGGAGAACAGTTCTGTCAGTGTACACATACTCAGAATGTCTGGATATCATAACCACTTGAACCAGTTGGGAGTTAATCTTCTAGATGATAGTGTTATTGACAGAGTTCTTCAATCATTGCCACCAAGCTACAAAGGCTTCATGATGAATTATAATATGCAAGGGATGGATAAGACAATTCCCGAGCTCTTCGCCATGCTCAAAGCTGCGGAGGTAGATATCAAGAAGGAGCATCAAGTGTCTATTTTTGTTGAATATCGATCGTAGTGATACACATATTCATAAAATTGATGCCAAAAGATGCAAAGTTGATAATGATAGTGTACCATATTTGTGGCACTGCCATTTAGGTCATATTGGCATAAAGCGCATGAAGAAACTCCATGCGGATGGACTTTTGGAATCACTTGATTATGAATCATTTGATCCTTGCGAACCATGCCTCATGGGCAAGATGATTAAAACTCCATTCTCCGGAACAATGGAGTGAGCCACTGACTTATTGGAAATAATACATACCGATGTATGCAGTCAGATGAGTGTTGAGGCTCGCGGCGGGTATCGTTATTTTCTAACCTCCACAGATGATTTGAGCAGATATGGGTATATCTACTTGATGAAACACAAGTCTGAAACATTTGAAAATTTCAAAGAATTTCAGAGTAAAGTGGAGAATCATTGTAATAAGAAAATAAAGTTTCTACAATCTAATCACGGAGGCGAATATTTGAGTTACGAGTTTGGCCATCATTTAAAACAATGTGGAATAGTTTCACAACTCACGCCACCTGGAACACCACAGTGTTCTTTTGGGCGGCTTAAAAATTAAGCTACCTCTCCCCGGCTTAAACAATAAGCCACCTTTTAAATTTGTTGAGACTTCTAAATTAGTTATCCCATAACTAGTTTAGAAGCCCCCAATGAACAAAAAAGGCGGCTTATGGGAACAGCTGGGGAGAGGGCGGCTTATTTTTTAAGCTGCCAAAAGAACTGGCGATATGGTGCAATCTATGATGTCTCTTACCGATTTACCACTATCGTTTTGGGGTTATGCATTAGAGACAAATGCATTCACGTTAAATAGGGCACCGTCTAAATCCATTGAGAAGACACGGTATGAACTATGGTTTGGCAAGAAACCTAAGTTGTCGTTTCTTAAAGTTTGGGGTTGTGATGGTTATGTGAAAAAGCTTCAGCCTGATAAGCTCGAACCAAAATCGGAGAAGTGCGTCTTCATAGGATACCCAAAAGAAATTGTTGGGTACACCTTCTATCAGAGATCCGAAGGCAAGATCTTTGTTGCTAAGAATGGATCCTTTCTAGAGAAGAAGTTTCTCTCGAAAGAAGTGAGTGGGAGGAAAGTAGAACTTGATGAGGTAACTGTACCTTCTCTCGAATTGGAAAGTAGCTCATCACAGAAAACTGTTCCCGTGATGCCTATACCAACTAGAGAGGAAACTAATGATAATCATCATGAAACTTCAGATCAAGTTACTACCAAACCTCGTAGGTCAACCAGAGCATGTTCCGCACCAGAGTGGTACGGTAATCCTATTCTGGAGGTCATGTTACTAGACCATGACGAACCTACGAACTATGAGGAAGCGACGATGAGCCCAGATTCCGCAAAATGGCCTGAGGCCATGAAATCTAAGATAGGATCCATGTATGAGAACAAAGTATGGACTTTGGTTGACTTGCCCGATGATCGGCAAGCCATAGGGAATAAATGGATCATCAAGAAGAAGACTGGCACTAATGGTAATGTTACTGTCTACAAAGCTCGACTTGTTGCGAATGGTTTTCGACAAGTTCAAGGAGTTGACTACGATGAGACTTTCTCACTCGTAACGATGCTTTACTCTGTCCGAATCATGTTAGCAATTACCACATTTTATGATTATGAAATCTGGCAAATGGACGTCAAAACTGCATTCATTAATGGATTTCTTAAAGAAGAGTTGTATATGATGCAACTAGAAGGTTTTGTCGATCCTAAAGATGCTAACAAAGTGTGCAATCTCCAGCAATGCATTTATGGACTGGTGCAAGCATCTCGGAGTTGGAATATACGCTTTTATGAGGTGATCAAAGCATATGGTTTTATACAGACTTTTGGAGAAGCTTTGTATTTACAAGAAAGTGAGTGGGAGCTACGTAGCATTGCTAATATTATGTGTGGATGACATATTGTTGATTGGAAATGATATAGAATTTCTGGATAGCATAAAAGGATACTTGAATAAAAGTTTTTCAATGAAAGACCTCAGTGAAGCTGCTTATATATTGGGCATCAAGATCTATAGAGATAGATCAAGACGCTTAATTGGACTTTCACAAAGCACATACCTTGATAAAAATTTGAAAAAGTTCGAAATGGATCAGTCAAAGAAAGGGTTCTTGCCTATGTTACAAGGTGTGAAGTTGAGGCAGACTCAATGCCCGACCACTTCAGAAGATAAAGAGAAAATGAAAGTCATTCCCTATGCCTCAACCATAGGTTCTATCATGTATGCAATGTTGTGTACCAGACCTGATGTGTGCCTTGCTATAAGTCTAGCAGGGAGGTACCAAAGTAACCCAGGGCGGCTCATTGGGCACCGATCAAGAACATCCTGAAATACCTGAAAAGAACTAATGATATGTTTCTCGTTTATGGAGGTGATAAAGCACTCATCCTAAATGGTTACGTTGATGCTATCTTTGACACTGATCCGGATGACTCTAGGTCACAAACTGGATACGTATTTATACGGAATAGTGGAGCTGTCAGTTGGTGCAGTTCCAAGCAGAGCATCGTGGCGGGATCTACGTGTGAAGCGGACTACATGGCTGCTTCGGAAGCAGCGAATGAAGGAGTCTGGATGAAGGACTTCATATTCGATCTAGGTGTAATACCTAGTGTATTGGGTCCAATGAAAATGTTCTGTGACAATACTGGAGCAATTGCCTTGGCGAAGGAATCCAGATTTCACAAAAGAACCAAACACATCAAGAGATGCTTCAACTCCATCCGTGATCAAAGTCAAGGAGGGAGAAATAGAAATTTGCAAAATAATTTTGGATCTGAATGTGGCAGATCCATGGACTAAGCCTTTTCCACGAGCAAAACATGATCAGCACCAAGACTCCATGGGTGTTAGAATCATTACAATGTAATCTAGATTATTGACTCTAGTGCAAGTGGGAGACTAAAGGAAATATGCCCTAGAGGCAATAATAAGATTGTTATTTATATTTGCTTATATCATGATAAATGTTTATTATTCATGCTAGAATTCTATTAACTGGAAACTTAGTACATGTGTGAATACATAGACAAACAGAGTGTCACTAGTATGCCTCTACTTGACTAGCTCGTTAATCAAAGATGGTTAAGTTTCCTAGCCATGGACAAAGAGTTGTCATTTGATGTACAAGATCACATAATAGGAGAATAATGTGATGGACAAGACCCATCCGTTAGCTTAGCATACTAATCATTAAGTTTTATTGCTATTGCTTTCTTCATGTCTTATACATATTCCTTTGACTATGAGATTATGTGACTCCCAGATACCAGAGGAATACCTTGTGTGCTATCAAACGTCACAACATAACTGGGTGATTATAAAGATGCTCTACAGGTATCTCCAAAGGTGTTTGTTGGGTCACTCTGAATATCGGAGAGGTATCCCTAGGACCTCTTGGTAATGCACATCATAATAATCCTTGCAAGCAATGAGACTAATGAGTTAGTTGCGGGATGATGTATTGTGGAACGAGTAAAGAGACTTGCTGGTAATGAGATTGAATTAGGTATGAAGATACCGATGATTGAATCTTGGGCAAGTAACATACCAATGACAAAGGGAATAACATATGTTGTCATTATGGTACGACCGATAAAGATCTTTGTAGAATATGTGGGAACCAATACGAGCATTCAGGTTCCGCTGTTGGTTATTGACCAGAGAAGTGTCTCGGTCATGTCGACATAGTTCTTGAACCCGTAGGGTCCGCACCCTTATTGTTCGATGACGATCTTGTATTATATGATTTATGTGATTTGGTTACTGAATGTTGTTCGGAGTCCCGAATGAGATCACGGACATGACGAGGAGTCTCAAAATGGTGGAGAGGTAGAGATTCACATGTAGGATGATGATATTCGGATACCGGAAGTGTTCTAGGGGTATCGGGTACATATCGGGTCACCGAAAGGGGTTCCGGGCACCCCCCGGCAACTATATGGGCCTAATGGGCCAAGAGGGGGACATGCCAGCTCCTAAGGGGCTGGTGCGCCTTCCATATAGGCCGAGATAGGAGGAGAAGGAAAGAGGGTAAGAGAGAAGGAAGGGGAGAGATTCGGCCTCCCCCTTCCTCCCCTCCTCCCTCCTCCTTCCTTCCCCCTCTGGAAGTTGTGGAAGGGGGGAGGCTGAATTGGGGAGGCACCCAAGTAGGATTCCCCCTTGGCTGCCTATCCTCCCTTCCAACCTATATATGTGGGGGGGGGGGGGAACCACTAGAACACACAACAACATTTGTTAGCCGTGTGCGGTACCTCCCTCCACAGATTACACCCTCAGTCATATCTCCGTAGTGCTTAGGCAAAGCCCTGTGTGGATCACTTAACCATCACCGTCACCAGGCCGTCGTGCTGATGGAACTCGACACTTTGCTGGATGAAGAGTTCGAGGGACGTCATCAAGTTGAACGTGTGCAGAACTCGGAGGTGCCATACGTTCGGTGCTTGATCGGTTGGAAGGAGAAGAAGTTCGACTACATCAACCGCGTTGTCAAACGCTTCCGCTTTCGGTCTACAAGGGTACGTAGACACACTCTCCCCCTATCGTTGGTAAGCATCTCGTAGATAGATGTTGCGTGAGCGTAGGATTTTTTTTGAAATTCATGCTACGTTTCCCAACATGTTTATGTTTATATATATACTAGCAAAAGAGCCTATGCGTTGTGACGGATGAAAAAAATACCACAATCCCCTAACCCAATAAACAAGACTCCGGATTCTAATAGGTTTACGTCCTTTATTTCAACAAATGGCATCCCATCTGTATTTCCACTTATCCTCCTTTCCACTCTCGCTGACGGTGGCCTCAATGTTCAAACAATCAAAAAATGTTTGAATGTTGTCAATTCTAAGACATCTCCCTCGGCATGATAAAACATGCTTTTTTGTGAGATTTTGATGAGGCGTGAATGCATCATTATTGTACTATTTTTTGTCTCCCATGCCACTTTGCTGGGGTATTCATTTTCAATTCGTATCAGCACCGGTATGAAAAAAGATGGATCATAATAGTCACAAGAAAAGATGGATCATGCGCTATTAATTAATGTTGCACCCTAAATAGCATTTTTAAAATGGTTAACGGGTAAAATAACATCATATTTAGATTCTACATATTCTTCTAATCAAATTTCATATATAACATGTTAAATTTAGAGTTGGAATTTAAAACATATGGATATGGATATTTTTCTAAAAGCATTTGATATGTACTGCGGGTTGATTAACCCAAATACCAAGGAGTTTCCTGCAAAAGCAAAAATTTGACTTAGACCTGGCCTACCGGTTGATTTCCAGAAATATGAGGGGGTTTTCTGGAAAAACAAAAACTGATTTAAAAGTGGACTGCGGCTTGATTAACAGTAACATGAGGGAGTTTTTTTTTGCAAAATAGCATGAGATGCGAATGGTCAGGGGCTTATCTCCAAAATTTCCCGACACCTCAATTTTCACTGCGGCTATAAATAGCCATGACCCTGTCAACACTATTTTACTTCGCCTCTCTGCTCCCGTTGCACTTAGACCTCAAACCCTAGCGCTGCCGCTGGACTTCATCGCTGCCAGAGAAGAAGAGCTTCACTGCCTCGACTTCTTTGTTGTCGTACTCACGCCGGACACGGATTTATTCACCTCTGCATAGCCGTAGCTGTCCTTCGTCACCAAATTATGGCATGAAAGATCTGAACGGATGATTTCCATCGTTTCGTCGTCTAGTTCGTCGATTTCATCACCGGGGTAATTAAATGCTTATTTACTGCCCCACTTTGATCTTCACTTTACACAAAAATCTTCAAGTGTTGTTTTTTTCACTCTTTCAATTATTCAGCACTTCCTTTTGGCTAGTCTTGTGTATTTCATCAGAGTTATGCTTAACAATTAGATTCCTCAATTGTGCAAATTGCCTCAATCTATGCAACTCTAGAACCTAAGTCAAGAACACTTGATGAAATTCTTCATGATGATAAGGGTTAATTTCCTCAACTAGTTTTATATTAAAAATGTCTGTGAACCCTCAGCTGAATAAAATGGCTGAAGGAATGAGGCCTCAGAAGGGAGGCAAGAGAAAAGAGGAACACACTGCTTTCAACATACCTGAGGATCTGTACGTGGGGTAATATACACTGGATGAAAACATCCATGGTCTTGAAACAAAGAAGCAGCACAAAACGCGCACACAAAAGATCGCATCTAGGCGAGATATTATGCTTCGTGTTTGCATGTGTGCCCGATTTCAATCTACACCGAATGAGTCACACCATCGGTACGTGAAGCGAATTCTTTGATATTTAGCTCACACACCAATGCTTGGATTATGGTATCCCAAGGGCTCATCTTTTAATCTAGCTGGATTTTCTGATTCTGATTACGCTAGAGATCGTGTGGATCGCAAGTCTACATTAGGAAGATGCCATTTCCTTGAACGATCTCTTGTATGTTGGTCCTGAAAGAAGCAGAGTAACATTGCACTTTCCACAGCCGAGGTTGAGTACATTGCCACTGGTGCCTGCTGCTCTGAGCTGCTATGGATGAAGAAAACCCTCAAGGACTATGGCGTCAACGTGAAGAAGTCCCTCTCTACTCTGACAATGAGAGTGCTATCAAGATCGCCCACAGCCTCGTGCAACACTCAAGGGCGAAGCATATTCAGATTCATCACCATCTTCTTCGTGATCATGTGATGAAGGGAGACATCATCGTCGACCACATGAAGACTCAAGATCAATTTGTAGATTCTTCAGTAAGCCCTTGAATGAGAAGAGATTTTGCATGTTGTGGTGTGAGCTAAACATTCTAGAATCTTTGAATGTCCTCTGAAGTGGACACACATCCTAACTCTTATGCATTTTTGATGACTTTGATGCACTACACACAAAGTAACGTATTTCTTCAATCAATGAAGACTTCCCATCTAAGTGTGAAGAAATTTACAAAGACTTGACATTGGGAACCCTACGATAATTGTACGCAGTGTATGTAGTCATCATAGTTCTTATACGGTGGGTAAAGGTGCCATGGTGAGCAAGATGCCCAAGGCCGTTTGGCCGAAGGGCACCTTTAACGACTCCGTCAAGGAGTGGCAGCAGCAGTGGTTTTATATCACCAAGCCACACGGCAAAAAGTGGGCTGCGGTTCCTGAGTTCAGATCCGGAGCTCCACTGCGGCTTACGTCCTGGCCCAAGAAGGGCCCGAACTAGTCTTCGTCCGATGAGTTGTCATTGCTCCAGATGCGTGTTCAGAGTGTGGTCGATAGGGACGTCAAACTCGTTGACGTAGTCTAGGTGATGCTAGTCCGCCTGGTTCTCCCTTGTCAGCGTCGAGCCTGCACTCTGTGGGAGTTCGACCCAGCCGAGCACCAAACCCTTCAGGAACTCTATGATTCCTCCCACAAGGATATCTGGAAGGTGCTCTTCAAGTCCGGCAAATCGTGGCCGAACTCCGCCAAGGACCGTGGGTATCAATTATCCCATTCTGCAAGCTCGGTAAGTTACAACCACGCTCTGTCCATTCATGCTTCAATTGGCATGTCGTGAGGGAGACTGTCGGTGTCAAAACCGGCGGATCTCGGGTAGGGGGTCCCGAACTGTGCGTCTAGGTGGATGGTAACAGGAGACAAGGGACACGATGTTTTTACCCAGGTTCGGGCCCTCTCGATGGAGGTAAAACCCTACTCCTGCTTGATTTATATTGATGATATGGGTAGTACAAGAGTGGATCTACCCCGAGATCAAGGAGGCTAAACCCTAGAAGCTAGCCTATGGTATGATTGTTGTCAGGGTTGTCTGTCCTACGGACTAAAACCCTCCGGTTTATATAGACACCGGAGAGGGATGGGTTACACAGAGTCGGTTACAATGGTAGGAGATCTACATATCCGTATCGCCAAGCTTGCCTTCCACGCCAAGGAAAGTCCCATCCGGACACGGGATGAAGTCTTCAATCTTGTATCTTCATAGTCTTGGAGTCCGGCCGACGATGATAGTCCGGCTATCCGGACACCCCCTAGTCCAGGACTCCCTCAGTAGAACCTTAACCAGGCTTCAATGACGATGAGTCCGGCGCGCATATTGTTCGGCATTGCAAGGCGGGTTCCTCCTCCGAATAACTCATAGAAGATTGTGAACACCAGGATATTGTCCGGCTCTGCAAAATAAATTTCACATTCCACCGTAGAGAGAATAATATGTACACAAGTTCAGTCTGCTGACTTATTTTGTGGCATGTGGTCATGCCACTACCAAGCCTTCAGTTGAATCATTTTTTATTACACCACCTCAGCGCGTTTAGCGAAGCGGTTTCCTTGGCACGTCTCGTCGAAGCAGAGATCGTGTTCCCCTTATTCCGGGATTCCCATCAATACGGACGTGGGTAACCCAACCGCGCCATTGATGGTGGCGCTTGGGAGATAAGCGAGTTTTACCAGGACGGTGGGGACGCATAGTCTTCGTCCGCCCATATATAAGGGGATAAGGATCCACCTTTTACCTCGCCTTCTTCCTCCTTTGCTTATCCATCTCCGCTTTTCGAGCTCCAGCGCCCAAGTCCGCACATCTCGTCTCGACCTTCTCCAGCCATGTCCGGAGCGGGAGGCAAGTGGATGGCCTCCTCCGTTACGGAGGGGCACATCGAAAAGCTGCGCGGCGCCGTATACCTTTCCAGCAACATCGCGCACCGGCTGCCCAACGAGGGGCAGCTCATCCCCACCCCCAGGCCCCATGAGAGGGTCGTATTCCTTCCCCACTTCCTCCGCGGACTGGGCTTCCCACTTCATTCCTTCGTCCGGGGGCTCATGTACTACTACGGCCTGGACTTCCACGATCTGGCGCCAAACTTCATCCTCAACATCTCGGCGTTTATCGTTGTGTGCGAGGCCTTCCTCTGCATCTGGGCCCACTTCGGCTTGTGGCTAAAGACCTTCAATGTCAAGCCGAAGGTAGTGAAGGGCGTCCAAGCGGAGTGCGGAGGCGCCATGGTGGGCAAAATGCCCAACGTCACCTGGCTCGAGGGGGCCTTCGTGGAGTCCGTCAAGGGGTGGCAATCGGGGTGGTTCTACATCACCGAGCCGCGTGACCCTAAATGGGCAGCGGCCCCCGAGTTCAGATCTGGTATCCCCATGCAGCTCACCTCCTGGAAAGAGAAGGGCTTGCTATGGGGCAGTACGGAGGAGCTGACAGGACTCCAGTCCTGTCTCCAGACCTTGGTGAACAAGAAGCTTAGGCTTGTCAATGTGATCCAGGTCATGCTCGTCCACCGGATTCTCCCCTGCCAACAGCGGGCATTTAATTTGTGGGAGTTCGATCCGGCACAGCACCGAACCCTGAGCGGTCACTTCGACACGACGTACGAAGCTGCCTGGAGGGTGCTGTTCAAGGGCGGAGAAGCCCCCGCATGCGTGACGGAAGACCGCGGATTCAGCACCAAGCGCCCGGCCGGTGAGGTAAGCTTTGTTATCCTCTATGGGACACTTATTTTCTTTCATAGTTTGACTCTATGTGGGATTTAAAACTCCCAATGCCTTTAACAGGACTGGCAGAGGACGTCCGGATAGGTAGACTGTCCGGCTCCCCTTCCCGAAGACCCAGCGGACGCCCGTTTAACGGGGCTGCTAGTCCCGACACTTTATGTGGTGCCGGAGAAGAAGGCCAAGAAGAAGGCCATGGGAACTCGAAGGAGTTACCGACGCCAGGTGGTATCGGACTCATCGTCCGAGGACTCCGAGGCGGACTCCTCCCCCGAAGACGAGGAGCAGAAAGAGGACTCTTCCTCGGGACAGCTCCGCCAACGCCAACGTTGGCGACGAAGGGTGGCCCTCAATGGCCAAGCCTCCGGCAAGATCGTAAGTATCCGGATTCCTGAATGATTTATAATTTCTCTTTCGTGCCACATGTTGTCCTTCTAATGCCGCACACTACCTGCAGTCCGGCCTAGGATGATATTCCCGCTTCATCGAGCGGGTCCTTGCCTCCGTCAGATGTGGATTCCATTCCGACCGCCTCCACCCCTCGTGATGCTAATGACGCCGAGGTGGGATCCTAGGAGGGGACCCATCAGGAGGAGGCTCCGAAGGTGCCGCAAGGAAGCCTCCCGGACTTTGCGACGGACTCCGTGCCGGAACCCGCAGTGGTTCCGGAGTCCGGCAGGCGGCCCCTTCGTAAGAAGGGCAAGACCGTGGCGCCGGCAGCCTCCATCCAACCGGAGGTGCCGGACAACTTGTTGGAGGCGCTCAATGGCGCTTCCATCAAGGAAGAACACCGCACTATCATGAGTGCGGTGATTCAGAAGGTTCAGCTCACCAAGAGCAGGCTGACCGAAGCCTGCAGCAGCCTTCTAACAGGCTTTGAGGTAAGAAGTTTTAAAATATGTAATGTATTACCGCATAGACAGTAGCCCCTGATGCTTGGTTCGGTGTTCTTAAAGAAAAACTGGACTGAGGATCTAAAAAACATATACGCAGGAGTTCTAAAAATTATGCCAATATGGGTTTGCAGGTTGCGCTGCTGACCTCTGCGCACTGACTGCGGAGGTCGGTGCTTTGAAGCAAGACCTCGAGCAGACCAAGAACGAGCTCGGCCTTGCCAAGAAGCAGCTCGAGGACAAAGAAGGTGAGTAACACCGTATTAAAGTTCTACCTTACAGAAAAGGATTTTGGTTGCAATAGAAATGACAAGGATAATGTGGGCACTGCAGGGGCCACGAACGAGGTGGCAACCCTGAAGGAGGCCGTGTCCGCGGCCGAACGTAATGCGGCCGCGGAACGGGTGGAGCGAGAGAAGCAAGAGGCGCGGGTGGCGGAGGTGCGGCAAGAGCTCCAGGCTCTCATGGAAAATAATGAGAGTTTGGAGCGCGACTCGAAGACTCGAAAGTCCAAGCTTGCCTCAGCTCTTGAAAGTGCCAAAGCCACTAAGGTCGAGGCCCATAAGGCCCTCCAGGAGATTGAGGCGGTGAAGAAAATAGCGGCCGGTAAGGCATTTTTCATGCAAAGCAAGCATGTGAATGTGAATTACCTGTTACTTACCCGAATACGGAGCTCTCCAGGGTCGTTTACAGATCTGCCTCGCAGCGTGTCCGATGCCACCGCATTCTACCGGGCCGAGGAGGGGAGCTCAACGGAGAAGGTCTTCTGGTCTCAGTATGATGAGGCCGGACATCCGGTGCCCCTTAGCGACCAGCTGAAGCAGCTGGTCGAGCTCCACAAGGTAGCCGAGCAGGCCATGAAGGGCCTCATAGTCATTTGTGGCTGAAGAGGCCATGCCTGGGAGCTACTTCCGCCTCGTGCGGCGGCTGGTGGATGCGTGCCCCTGGGTGGAAGTCATCAACCGCTCTGCCTGCATTGAAGGTGCCCGTTGGGCCCTTGCCCGCGCAAAGGTGCACTGGGGCAGGCTGGATGCTGAGAGGCTTATCACGGACGCGCCGCCGGCGGGCAAGGAGTATCGTACGCCCGAAATGTACTATAAGAGTGTCTGAAGGGTGCCCGCAAGATTGCGGATGAGTGCCCCAAAGATGTAATTTTTAGTAGACTGCAATGTGTTATCCTGCGCTGAAAACTTTGTTCATATGCGCTAAGCAACGCTTATTGATTTAAAATATTACCTTCAGGCGGCCGTTTATCAAATCTGAGAGATGGCAAGTCGTCGGCTTGACCCCCCATGCCACAGTCTTTGGGGGTTCGGGATAAACTTGAGCGCTCTTGTTCCCATTTTGGGTCCATCTAGGAGGCGCTCAACACAACGTAACAAGGCAACCGGACTTATAATGCTTGAACACTCTCACTTAGCCATAGAATTCTATAATTTTAAATTTCGTGAAGCCCCTAGTGTTCGGAAGACCAATTGGGCGCTATCCACGCTGGGCGGACACAGCCGGTTCCTCGCTCTAAGCGGCATAAGTCTTTAGGGACTCGAAAAGACCTCTCGAACAGCGACCAGCTCTCGCCTTATCATGACGGTCAGTTTTAGATTTCTCCACTGAGGCGCTCGCCCAGCTCAACCGGGGCGCAATCGCAGTGGTTCTCCCAGTGCTACCTTAGCCGATATAACGGAATGTAAGGTACCAAAACATGGGAGCCGGGCAAACCCAACTATTGACCCAAGACATGTTTCGGAGCCGATGCATATAATGCTATAAGTTCGGGGTGCCGCACTTGTGAAAGTGTTCGGACTTATCACACCATAGTGCGGGGAACATAAGCCCCTGGTGTATTCGGCCGTACCAGAGTGTACGGATGCATGATGTCATAAATGAACATATATAAGAAAAAGGAATGCAATTATAAGCGAAAAGTGATGCATTGTTTATTCAAGGAATTCTGCCATGAGTGCAGAACGATACAAATAGTGTGGTAAGCAAGGGATAGGACTATTTAAACATGTCCCCCTCCAGGGGTGGGCTGCGGACTGGTGTATTTAACAAATTTAATGCTCATAATGGAGACCACCTGAGTGTTCGTCGTAGCCTTTATCCTTCCCTGGCTGTTGCATCGTGAATTCGGCAGGTTCGCCGTCGGACAGGGTCTTTGGTGAATGGAGTCCTGTGGATAAATAGAAAAAGAAAAAAAAGGAAAATAAAAAGAGCGACACACTTGGGAGCCCCTGGTGTGGTTAAGCCGCACTCTGGGCCTGTCGTGGTCGTGCCCCTCCCCCTATGCCCATGGTATCTCCAAAGCGTAATGATGTACGCGAAGAGCTGGTCTTGCAATCATGCAAGGGTTGGGGTTGGGGCTGCATTGCTATGCGTGCTCGGAACGTGCCAGGTGGTCTTGATTGATGTTTCTTCGGGCGCGTTTGGCCATGTCCGGTCGTTTAACGGCCGGACTCGGAAATTGCCTTAAAAGGCCGCTCTTTACTTCTGCCGCGAGAGCCGCTGTATGTTCCTCCGTCCGGAGGGAGCATTCAGTGTTTCCGTTGACCGTGATTACTCCATGAGGGCCTGGCATCTTGAGCTTGAGGTATGCGTAATGCGTCACCGCGTTGAATTTTGCAAAAGCGATTCGTCCGAGCAGAGCGTGATAGCCACTGCGGAACAGGACTATGTCGAAGATTAACTCCTCGCTTCGGAAATTATCCGGGGATCCAAAGACCACTTCCAGTGTGACTGAGCCTGTACAATTGGCCTCAACACCTGGTATGACGCCTTTGAAGGTCGTCTTTGTAAGTTTAATCCTTGAGGGGTCTATGCCCATCTTGCGCACTGTATCCTGATAAAGCAGGTTCAGGCTGCTGCCGCCGTCCATCAGGACTCTATTGAGGTGAGATCCATCGACGATTGGTTCTAAAACCAATGCGGCGAATCCACCATGGCGGATACTGGTAGGGTGGTCCCTTCGATCAAAAGTGATCGGGCAAGAGGACCATGGGTTGAACTTCGGGGCGACTGGCTCCATCGCATACACGTCCCTAAGAGCACGCTTCCGCTCCCTCTTGGGTATGTGGGTTGCGTATATCATGTTTACCGTCCGCACTTGTGGGGGAAAACCCTTCTTTCCTCTACTGTTCGGCGGCCGGGTCTCTTCCTTGTCATCACTATGCAGCCCCTTGTCATTGTTTTCGGCAATTAACCTGCCCGCCTGCTTGAATACCCAACAATCTCTGTTGGTGTGATTAGCTGGCTTTTCGGGGGTGCCATGTATCTGGCAAGAGCGGTCGAGTATTCGGTCCAAATTGGACGGACCCGGAGTAGTTCTTTTGAATGGCTTTTTCCGCTGGCCGGGTTTAGAGCCTCTGAATCCGGCGTTGACTGCCGTATTCTCAGTGTTGTCGCCATTAACGCGGCGTTTGTTTTTGTTGCGACGCGACCTGCCATTGTGGTCCTTGTTGTGCGGACTGCCAGAATTTTTGCTGAGGTTGTTACTGCGAGCTAGCCAGCTGTCCTCTCCCGCACAGAAGCGGGTCATGAGTGATGTGAGGGCTGCCATGGATTTCGGCTTTTCCTGTCCTAGGTGCCGGGCCAGCCACTCGTCGCGGATGTTATGTTTGAAGGCTGCGAGGGCCTCTGCATCCGGACAGTCGACGATTTGATTTTTCTTTGTTAAGAACCGTGTCCAGAACTGTCTGGCCGATTCGTCTGGCTGCTGAATTATGTGGCTTAGGTCATCGGAGTCCGGTGGTCGCACATATGTGCCTGGAAGTTGTCGAGGAATGCGGCTTCCAGGTCCTCCCAACACCCAATTGACTCTGCAGGCAAGCTGTTAAGCCAATGCCGAGCTGGTCCTTTAAGCTTGAGTGGGAGATACTTGATGGCGTGGAGATCGTCGCCGCGGATCATATGGATATGAAGGAGATAATCTTCGATCCAAACCGCGGGGTCTGTTGTGCCGTTGTAGGATTCAATGTTGACGGGTTTAAACCCTTCAGGGATTTGATGATCCATTACTTCGTCTGTGAAGCATATTGGGTGTGCGGCGCCTCTATATTGAGCAATATCACGACGTAGCTCAAGAGAGCGTTGTCTGCTATGTTCGGCCCGGCCAGAGTTGCTGCATCCGGCGCGACGGTAGTCGTCGTGGGTCGTGGGGCGCCCGCGTGATCCGTAGATAGATCTGGATTGTCTTGCCTTCTCCTCCAATATATCCCGCAAGTCCGGCGCATTCCCCCGTGGCTTCACGCTTTTCGAGCGGTGCCGGGGTACGGTTCTGGCGGAGGGCCTGGATGCCTCTGTCGCGGCCACGAGGTGGTCGGTCTGCGTATTGTGCGCTAGTGATGAAGGTTTGTCTGCTTCCTCCTCTAGTCGGGGGAGCAACTTGCGTTTTGGGTAGCTTTTGGAGGGGCGTTGTAGTTCATACTCTTCGGCCGCGAGGACCTCGGTCCATCTGTCGGCCAGCAGGTCTTGATCAGCTCGAAGTTGTTGCTGTTTTTTATTTAGGCTGTTCACCTGCGTTTAAAATGCTCTTGTTCGACGGGATCCTCGGGCACGACGAATTCGTCGTCGTTGAGGCTTGCCTCGTCTCCGGAGGGAGGCATGTAATTTTCATCCTCCTCGTCTGCCGCTCTCTCTTGAGGGCTGGCTTCCCCGTCCTCCTGTGCTGAATCTTGCTGGAGGGGGTTGTCTTCGGCACTCTCTGGGGTGTTATTATCTCCGGTGTCGGAATCTCCATTCTTGCTGTGGCGGGATTTAGAGCGGCGCCGCTGACGTCGGCGCTTGGGCTGTTTCTTAGAGGAATCTGCCTCCGCTGCTTCTTCGCCGTCCCCGTCCTTTGGGGTGTCCACCATGTATATATCATATGACGAGGTGGTCTTCTAGTGCCCTGTAGGCGTTGGTTCTTGATCGTCTCCGGCATCGTCGTCCATGCCGTCGATGTCTTCGGAGTCGTAGTCTAGCATGTCGGTTAGATCGTCGACAATGGCTACAAAGTGGGTGGTGGGTGGGCTTCGAATTTCTTCGTCGTCCGCATCCCAACCATCCTGATCGCAGTCCGGCCAGGGTTCTCCTGATAACGAGAGATACTTTAGCGAATTCAGGATGTCGCCAAAGGGTGAGTGTTGAAAGATGTCCGCAGTGGTGAACTCCATGATCGGCGCCCAATCGGATTCGATCGGCAGGGGCGCAGGAGGTTTGGAGTCGGGCAAGGAGTCCGGCACCTCGGAGTCACGAGCTTTGCAAAGGACAAGGTCGGTATTCGGCTCCATCGCCGCAGTAGTTGCAGCTCCCGAGGCGGTGTCCAGCCAGCGGTCCTCGATCTGCACGGTCGGCTCCGAACTATGGGTCGGAGCGGATTCGTGTGCGTCCTCCAAGGTACTGTCCGGCGGCAGAGCTAGATCATGCCCATCGTGACAGTGCGGCACGCTCGGCTGTGGCTCGAATCCATCGAGGATCAAATCTGCGCGGATGTCGGCCGTGAAGTTTAGGCTTCCAAATCTGACCTAATGGCCAGGGGCGTAGCTTTCGATCTGCTCCAGATGGCCAAGTGAATTGGCCCGCAGTGCAAAGCCGCCGAACACGAAGATCTGTCCGGGGAGAAAAGTCTCACCCTGGATGGTGTTGTTTTTGATTGAAGAAGCCATCAAGCCTATCAGCGACGACACAGAGGAACTCTCAATGAAAGCACCAATGTCGGTGTCAAAACCGGCGGATCTCGGGTAGGGGGTCCCGAACTATGCGTCTAGGCGGATGGTAACAGGAGACAAGGGACACGATGTTTTTACCCAGGTTCGGGCCCTCTCGATGGAGGTAAAACCCTACTCCTGCTTGATTGATATTGATGATATGGGTAGTACAAGAGTGGATCTACCACGAGATCAAGGTGGCTAAACCCTAGAAGCTAGCCTATGGTATGATTGTTGTCAGGGTTGTCTGTCCTACGGACTAAAACCCTCCGGTTTATATAGACACCGGAGAGGGCTAGGGTTACACAGAGTCGGTTACAATGGTAGGAGATCTACATATCCGTATCGCCAAGCTTGCCTTCCACGCCAAGGAAAGTCCCATCCAGACACGGGACGAAGTCTTCAATCTTGTATCTTCATAGTCTTGGAGTCCGGCTGACGATGATAGTCCGGCTATCCGGACACTCCCTAGTCCAGGACTCCCTCAGAGACATCTTAATCGTGTTTCATCATGACCTCAGGGGTGGATAAAGAAGGTGTAACGGATACATTGTCCGGCCCCGCTGCCGGAGGAACCGGCCGGACCTCTTCTAACCAAGATGCTGGTCCCCGCGCCTTACGAGGCGCCAAAGAAGGAGGCCTCCAAGAAGGTCAAGAAGACCCGGAGTGGCCTCCATCGCCGCGAGGCTTCGGACGCAAAATCCGAAGACTCAAGCAACGCTCCTTCTTCGGAACACGAAGAGGAAGAAGTAGAGGAGGACGAGCCCCACTCTGAAGGTGGGAAGAAGCGTGCAGCTTCCTCGTCCCTAGAGGCCGAATCGCCCCAGAGAAGGAAAGGTTCCCTCCCAGAGGCATCCGCCACGGCTGCCGATAGCAGCCCGGAGTGGGATCCCAGGGCCCAGCCCCTGGAGAAGTCGTAAGTATACGAAATCCGAACACGCATGTGTGTCCAGGGTTATTTTTGGGTATAGTAGTTTTAACTGTTGCTGTATTTTGCACAGTCCGGCAAGGTCTCGCGCCGGACAGTCCTCATCAGAGGATTCGCTGAGCTCGGACGCCTTGGCGAGCGAGACGCCTCCAGAGGCCCCTTCCCCAAAGTCCCGGCGCGACACCGAGGTGTCGTCTAAACGTGGTCCGGACTAGGAGGTCATATCACTGGAGCCAGACACACGGGAGCGATGACCCCTGAGTGTGCTGACAGCGGGGCGATCTAGGGTTTGGCCCACCGCCGGACAAGGTCCAGGAGACCTCTAAGACTCCTGGATCAGGCGAGCAGCCACCTTCGACGGTGGGAGGCTTGCCTACTCCGCCGGCAACCTCTGTTCAAGCAGAGTTGCTAGGCAGTCTGTTGACGGCGTTAAAGAACACGTCTATCGTCGATGAACATCGGACCCTTATGGGTGCGGTTGTTGAAAAGATTCAGTCCGTCGAGTGCGGGCTGAACGAGTCCTGCCTTGGCCTTATAAAGGCCTTTGAGGTATGTTTCCTAAGAAACCTTTGGGGAATCACCATAATATGAGTAGTAGCCCCTGATACACTGTCCGGCTAAAGAGAGAGAGCCGGGCAGGGGATCAAATCCTCTATTATCGTAGGAACTTTTGTTAATGACGTGTACCTCTTTGTGTGAAAAACAGGCGTCTGCGGAGAAGACGGCCGCTCATAATGCGGAAGTGTTTGAACTGAAGCGGAGCCTGGGACGGGCCGAGGAGGAGCTTGGCCATGTGAGGAAGCAATTAGAGGGTAAGCAAGGTATGTTGAAACATTGTCTTGCATTAGGCATGAATAAGTAATTGTGCTTATTGAAAAGTATTTTTGTTGTGCACCCTAGGAGCGAGTGCCGAACATGAGGCACTGAAGAAGGCTGTGGCTGACGCCAATGAGAAGGCTGCCGCCAAACAGGCACTTCGTGAAAAACACGAGGCCAGGGTTATCACAACTGAGCGGGAGCTCCAGGAGGCTGTGAAGAAAAGCGAGTGCTTGGAGCAGAGTCTAATAGGGAAAGAATCTGAACTCGCCCAGGCTCTCCAAGCCGCCGAAGATGCTTGGGAAGAATCCCGAGGTGCTGTACGGGACATTCAAGAGGCCTAGAAAGTTGCGGCTGGTAAGGCCTTCTGTATTCTTAGCCATTTGTTCATTATAATGGGAAGAATTCTAAGCGGCAAGCTGAATTCTTATTTTTCTAGGGGCGTTTGCAATCTTCCTCGTAGCATATCAGATGCCGCCCAATTCTACCGAACCGAGGAGCAGAAGTCTGCGGAGAGGGATTTCTGGTCGCAGTATTTTGCACTGAACTATCCGGTGCCCTTTATCGATCAGCTAAAGCAGCTGGTCGAACTACACCAGGCGGCCGAACTAGCCATGAAGGACTTGATTGTCCGGCTGTGGCCGGCGGAGCCAATTCCGAGCAGTTACTTCGGGCTCGTGAAGCGGATTGTGAGTGCCTGTCCATGCCTTGATGTTGTTAAGCGACCGGTCTGCATAGAGGGTGCGCGTATGGCGTTTGACCGTGCAAAAGTGCATTGGGGGAAGCTTGACGCAGAGAAGCTGATGACTGAGGGGCCGCCAGAGGGTAAGGAGCACCGCAAGCCCGGACTGTACTATGAAGGTGTATTGAAGGGAGCCCGCCTTGCGGCGGATAAGTGTGCCAAAGACATTATATTTCCCTGAGGGCATTCCTGCCACTTTTTGTAAGATGGAATAATGGCATTTTCATTATATAGTGCCTGTTTCGTGTGAACATATGTCCTTCCTGTGTGGCTGTTTATTGTATGTAAATCTTGAAAGTTGGCCAGTCGTCGGCTTTTGCCCCCACGTAAAAAGAATACGGGGGTCTTCGGGATATATCTGAACAATCTTTATCCCATAGTTGTCTCCTTTTAAGGAGGTGCTTCTCACCGTGAACTAGGCAATCAGACTATAGGGCTTTATTAATCTCACTTAGCCATAGGAATTCGAGTATGGTCGGTGCAGCCCCTAGTGTTCGGAAGGCCGAACTAGGGCCTCTATTGGAGCCTGATCGGAAGACCGATCCGTCGCACTCTGCATTTTTAATGGCGTTTTGCGGAATAAATCTTTAAGGATTTTACAACCACTTGAACAGCTAACTAGTTCTCGCTGTATCATGACACTCGGTTTTCGGCTTTCTCTACTGAGGTGCTCATCCGGCAGATCCGGGACACAATCGCAGTAGTTCTCCCTTCGCTACCTTAGCCGATATAACGGAACATACGGTACCAAAACAAGGGAGCCGGGCAAACCCAACCAATGACCCAAGACATGATTCAGAGCTGATGCATATAGTGTTATAAGTTCAGGGTGCCGAGCGACCGAGAAGGTGGTCGGACTTTATTGCTGTATTATGAAGCCCCTGGCATAATCGGGCGTAACACGAGTTGTCGATGAAAAGCGACAGCTAGTAAGTGTTTTTTTAGGTCTACGCACTGTAGTAAGATGATATGTCTATGCATATGGGTACCATGTATGAGTATGAAAAGAGGTGTTTTTTGGTGGAACCTGTGATGGCCGGACTGGAGGGGGTTGTTAGTGGATCAAGAGTAAATCCGAACTGCCTTCTGACTGCATGTTCCCACCATTGTGTGTCGGGGCTGATTCCACGCCGCCAATCTTGTTCTGCGTCAAAGTTAGTTTGTAAAGGAAAATGCTTGGAGGCGGCTAAACGTCCTCTCTTAGTTAGTCTAAGGGTTCCTGATCGGGCCCTGGTAAACCCAGCCGTTATACCGTGAAATACCGCGGACTCCTTAGTTGGTGTCCGGATAGTTGGCTGCTATATCAAAATTTTGATAGGCATGCGCGACTCGCTACTCCGGTAGCTGTATAATTTCTGCTCTAACAGCGGGGTTCAGTCTTGCCCATAAGTGTGATTGCATCACACGGTGTTGGCCTGGGTGATTTACCACGCGAAATCTAATCGACGTGGTTCATCCCGTTAGCATACGGTAAATTACCGCATGGTGGGAAGGTGCCGAAGATTTATTCTTTGGCGTAGCATTTTTTGGTGATCCGGAGACAACCATTAGAGTAGTTGGCCAGTAAATTTTGGCCTCTGCCCCTAGCACCTTTTAGAAGACGTTGTTTGTGGCTTCACACATGCGGGGGCTTTATGTGTAATGGAGCCTCCGGTTTGCTATGTCTGAAAGTACTGCAATTGAATTGTTGTGGTTAATGCGGTCGGGGGCGATCGGCCGTACTTTTATGCTATGGGGGGGGGTGTCCTGACCAGACGCCTCCCTTCATTGTTTCCGGCACACGACCAGCCGCTTTGTTTTGAGGATCCGACATTCTCTATTGGTATGCTTTGCCGTCCTTCTAGGAGTACCATGAATTTCACATGGTTGATCGAGTGTGTGGCTTGGGCCGGGTAGGTCTGAGCTGTACTTTGTCCGCTAACCGGACTGGGAGTTGCTGGAATTAGCACTTGTTTTCCTGACTTGACGCTTATGACCATTGCGCCGACGCTTGAGGACACTTCTTCTTGTGTCCTTCTAATTGTTTTGGACCGTAGAGGTATGTTGACGTCGGGGCATGTGCCTTGGGCTCTCCTTCTTAGGTTGGGGTGGCCGGTTGTGCCCTATGTCTGGGCTTGGAGCGGCGCCGACGACGCCCACGCTTTGCTTTTTTCCCTGAGGGATTAACCTCTGCTACCTCATCGCCGTTAGTTTCCTTAGGGGTGTCCGCCCTATATACATCATAGGGAGAGGTGGCTGCCCACCGCCCAGTGAGCGGTGGTTCATGTTCTTCTCCTGCATCGTCGTCCATACCATCGATGTCTTTAGATGTGAAGTCCAGTACGCTGGTTAAATCATCAACCGTGGCAATAAAGTGGGTGGTGGGTGGGCAACGAATTCCTTCATCGCCTGCTTCCCACTTGAGACGAACATAGTTCGGCCAAGAGTCTCCTGACAAAGAGAGAGAGATTTTAGTGAGTCCAGAACATCGCCAAAGGGCGAGTGCTGGAAAATATCCGCAGCGGTGAACTCCATTACCGGAGCCCAACCTGGCTCAGCTGGCTCTGGAGTGCGCGGACTGGAACCAACGTCCGGATACGAATCCGGGGGTCTGGAGTCACAGGTCACCACAAAGGTAAGACCCGTATTCGGCTCCACCGCCGATGAGTGTGCGACCTGCGGGGCAGGGTCCATCCCTCCGTCCTTAGGTAGCACAGCCTGTTCCAGATTTAGGTCCGGGTCTACTGCGGTGGTGATACCTCGAGTTTCGTCCGACGGCAGGTCTAAGCCATGCTCATCGTGGCTGTCCGGTGCTCCTGGCATAGGCCCAAATCCATCGAAGATCAATTCTCCGCGGACGTACACCATGTAGTTCAGGTTTCCGAACCTGATCTGGTGGGAAGGGGCGTAGCAATCGATCTGCTCCAGACGGCCAAGCGAATTGGCCCGCAGAGCGGAGCCGCCGAACACGATGATCTGCCCAGGGAGAAAGGTCTCGCCCAGGACCGTGTTGCTGACAATGGTTGAAGGAGCCATCGAGCCTTGCAGCGACGACACAGAGGAACTCTCAATGAAAGCACCAATGTCGGTGTCAAAACCGGCGGATCTCAGGTAGGGGGTCCCGATCTGTGCGTCTAGGCTGATGGTAACAGGAAGCAAGGGACACAGATGTTTACCAGTTCGGGCCCTCTCGATGGAGGTAAAACCCTACTTCCTGCTTGATTAATATTGAAGATATGAGTAGTACAAGAGTAGATCTACCACGAGATCGTAGAGACTAAACCCTAGAAGCTAGCCTATGATGGTATGATTGTAATTGTGATCGGCCTTCTAAGGACCAACCTCTCTGGTTTATATAGGCACCGGAGAGGGCTAGGGTTTATATAGAGTCAGTTACAAGGAAGGAAATACAATATCTGGATCGCCTAGCTTGCCTTCCACACCAAGGAAAGTTCCATCCGGACACGGGACGAAGTCTTGAGTCTTGTATCTTCACACTTCAATAGTTCAGACGTTGTATATAGTCCGACTGTCCGGATACCCCCTAGTCCAGGACTCCCTCAGTCATCAACTCCAGCGATGAAGGGGAAGACGGGGAGGAGGAAGAGGAGGATGAGGAGAGCGACGTCGACCCGCCGGAGGTCTGGGCAGACGGTCAGCGCCAACCTGACCGGGCCTCAAGCAACGAGCCGCGCACCAAGGTGCCGGCTGCTACTGGAGACGGCCAGGCGGGGACCGACCAGCCACCCGTTCCTCCGATAGCCGGACAATACCTTCAGCCAGACTCCAGGACTATGAAGATACAAGATTGATGACTTCGTCCCGTGTCCGGATGGGACTTTCCTTGGCATGGAAGGCAAGCTTGGCGATGCGGATATTCAAGATCTCCTACCATTGTAACCGACTCTGTGTAACCCTAACCCTATCCGGTGTCTATATAAACCGGAGGGTTCTAGTCCGTAGGACAACTCCATCATACAACAATCATACCATAGGCTAGCTTCTAGGGTTTAGCCTCCTTGATCTCGTGGTAGATCTACTCTTGTACTACCCATATCATCAATATTAATAAAGCAGGAGTAGGGTTTTACCTCCATCGAGAGGGCCCGAACCTGGGTAAAAACATCGTGTCCCTTGTCTCTTGTTACCATCCGGCCTAGACGCACAGTTGGGACCCCCTACCCGAGATCCCCCAGTTTTGACACCGACATTGGTGCTTTCATTGAGAGTTCCACTGTGCCGTCGCAATCAAGAAGGATGCCTCCTCCCGTCTTTAAAGACGGCGCTGTCGCTAAAGGAGCCTTGGCTATCGGCCAAACTCTCCGGCTAGGTGGTTTCCTCATGACCGCCTGTTCGGCCGTTGCGCCGACGGTGACCTCTCGGGTCATCAAAAGCAACCTTCACGTCAGCTTGGAACTTGTCGAGCAGCTAGATCCGATGGGGCTCTCTTCCGTAAATGAGCTCTTGGATCGCATCGCCGCCCTAGGGGTCGCCACGGATTACGACCAGGTTGGGCTTAAACCCGATCTAAGAGAAATGAACTCTCCCCAGGCCACCCACCACGTCGCCGTGGTAGAGTCGCAGTGCAGCGACCCTTCATCTATTTTAAGGACTAGTTACATCCGAATTCCCGACCCTCCAAGCCGAATACCCGCGGAGGGAAGGATGTAACTCGAGACCTGAGCTTAGAATCAGGAAACGGACTAGACTCATTGGACAACATCCAAGAATCTGAACCTCAGAGTTCGGAAGCTCTTCGGCCTCTGAATCTTAGATTGGGTGAGGTTTCAGATTCAATGCCACCCGCCCACCCGAACATAAGCGATCTTTCCCAAATCAGGCAAAAGCCCGAGGAAACAGTACATCATTACTGGGCCAGATTCCTCCTGGTTATGAACAGGATAAAGGATTGCCGCGAGGGAGACACAATATCAATCTTCTGCAGTAATTGCACGGACGAGGGGATCCTTAACGCCATAAGTCATCGTGATATTACACGCTTCGCTGACTTGGCATCCATAGTACAAAAGTACTGTGCGATGGAAAGTGCCTGGAAAACCGAAATAAAATTTTGGGATAATCCGGCCTTGAATAGCAATTCCGTCCGAACTAAGAGGGTGCATTATCGTAAGACACCCGGGTTAAACACCAAAAAACCAAAACCCTCCACAGAGCATGGAACCGTACTGGAAAAATGGCTTGATGGACCCTGTAAAATTCATAGTACAGAGGACGCCACACCAACTCACAGCCTTAGAGCATCTTGGATACTCCGGCAGGTGGCCAAAATTGGCGAGGACCTCTTAATTTTGGAGGCCACAGAAAACCACCCTGGGAACACTAGTACCGTTCTCACAGCCTTAAAGACCTTCTGTAAGTGCATCTAGTGCCCCATAGTGATTTTGGTGTATTGAAGACTTATAGGTTAAGTAACTGATGCGTTTGTGAGTGTACACATGTCTATAAGTCTATGAGGAGTTTGATATTTACAGAGAAAGTCGACCCTAAAAATGAAGTTCTTCATTGAAGACTTTGATATTCTGAAGACTTTCTGAAGACTTTGAAAGTGAAGAAAATGGTGTGACCTTGAAGACTTGGCATTTACTTGAGGAACATGCAGCGTGAAGACTTTTGTTTTCGTAGTTTCATTTTCTCTTTCTTGAGTCATAGGACCCACCATACTGTTAAAGGGGGTCGAGGAAATACTAAGGAAAAATTTCCATGTGATGCTCAACTCAAAATCCTACACCTACCAATCCCTTCGAGTGAAGCCATTGGAAATCTCATACTGATTCGATCAAATTCTTCAAAGGATGAGACGCAGTTCTTACAGTCATCTTGAGGACTTTGCTCGATCGAGGAGTTAGGAATTCGCCAGTCGAATTGCCTACGATGAGGAACATGATAGCCCCGAGGAATTTGAGAGTCAAATTTCCGACCGTTCTGTCGAGCGCTACCGGCTGTCCAACATATCTTATCCACCTAACGGTCATATCATTGAAGGGCATTTATGTCTTATCATGTCGGGCTGCTCCCTAGGCTATAAATAGCCGCCCCCTACAACCACTAGTTGGTTGGCTGCTCCGAGAGAACTTGACACTTGTCATCTGAGAGCAACCCATCCTCCAAGGACTTTGAGCGAAAATCATCAAGTGAGGAAAATCCCAAAACCAAACCCCCACAAACCCAAAGTGATTGAGCATCACTGAAGAAATTGATCCTGCGTGGATCCAACGCTTGTTACCTTTGAAGATTGTGCTTCTTCCAGACGGTTAGGCGTCAAGGTCTAGAGCATCCAAGAGGAATTGTGGATCACCGAGTGACCAAGTCTGTGAAGGTTTGGAAGTCACCTGAAGACTTACCACGAGTGATTGGACGAGGCCTGCGTGGTCTTAGTTCAAGGAGAATACGGTGAGGACTGGGTGTCCTGAGTTGCGCTCAGAGATCGGGTGTCCGGACTGTGTGTCCTCGAGTTTAAATACTCACCGCTTCCAACCAGACGCATAACCGAGATAGCAGTTGGAACTGGTCTAACAAATCATTGTCTTCACCAACTGACTGGTTCTATTTCCTCAACTCATTCATTTCCTCATTACTGTGTTGAATGTTGTTCATATCTGTGTTTGAAGACTTTGACTGAAGACTTTCACAAATTCCTGAGTTCAATTTCTTCAGTCTGTTTGTCTTCATCTTGTTATCCTGTGTTTACGCTTTTCAGATTTCGTGCTAGTCCTCATTTCATCATGATGACTATGTTTGTATCCTGTTATATTTACTTCTGAGTACTTATTCCGCTGCAAGTAGTTCTTCGCTAAGGAATTTCCTCACCAGCAAATTCCTTAGTGAATAATTCATAAAAATCGCCTATTCACCCCCCTCTAGTTGATATAACGCACTTTCAATTGGTATCAGAGCAAGGTACTCCCTTGTTCTGTGTGATTTTGGTTTAACCGCCTAGAGTTTTAGTTATGTCGACCGCAGGTATGATCAAGGTCTCAGCTGGGTGTCCTACCTTTGATGGAACGGACTACCCCTACTGGAAGAACAAGATGCGAATGCATCTTGAGGCAATTGATAATGATCTCTGGTATGTTGTGGAAAATGGTGTCCCCACTGTCACTCCCTCATTGAACGCTACCGATGTGAAGAGATTCAAACAACTCGATTCTCAAGCGAAGAATATCATATGTGGTCATCTGAGCAAAGGACAGTATGGAAGAGTGAGTGCTTTGGAAACTGCTAAGCTTATCTGGGATAGGCGTCCAAAGTAAATGAAGGAGTTTCAACTCAGCGTGACTCTCGAGTCGATGTTCTTCGGAATCTCTTCAACCGCTTCAAAAGACTCGACAATGGGAATGTGCAACAAACCTTTGATCGCCTCACTGACATCTCAAATGAGCTTCAAGCCCTCGGTGCCACTAACATCACTGATCATGAAGTTGTGAAGAAACTGCTGAGATCGCTTGATTCCTCATTTGATACTCTAGGACTGATGATACAAGAACGTGCTAACTACAAGTCGCTTGATCCTGCTGATATCCTCGAAAGGCTAAACACTCACGAGTTCCAGCTTGCTGAAAAGAGAGATCTCTATGGCTCAAACTATGGCAAACCACGTGCCCTGAAGGCTAAGGTTGTGTCGACTCACGAATGTGAGGATTCTTGTAGTAGCCTTGGTGATCCCGATGAATCGAGCCAGGATCTAGCAATCGCTTGTGAAGAAATTCCAGAAATTCACAAGACGTGGTCGCTTTGGAAAATCCTCAAGAGGAAATGATTCCTCATCCAGTGACTATAAGAGAAGACTTTGCCACAAATGCAAGAAGCCTGGTCACTATATTCAAGATTGTCCTCAGTGGGAAAAGGAAATGAAGAAGAAGAAATACAAGGATTACAGTTCTGATGATGCGAAGAAGAAGAAGAAATCATCAAAGTCTTCGTCATCAAAATCCTCAAAGTCTTCATCTCACAAGAAGACTAGCTCCAAGAAGGCTCGGGCATTCATTGGCAAGGAGATGGACTTTGAAGCTAAATCTAAGGAAAATGATGAAGAGGAGGAGTCTGAAGAATCTGAGTCTGGTGTTGCGAGTCTGGCCGTTGCTACTGCCTTCGTCAGCAAGTCCATCTTCAACACTGAAGAAACTGACTCCACCGACAAGCCTGATGAAGATAATGATGGCTACGCTCCCACCTATTGCTTCATGGCGAAAGGTGCTAAGGTACTCAAATACAACTCCTCTGACTCTAGTGAAAATGAATCTGATGAGGATCTCAAGCCCAGCTACTCTAAACTTGCTAAAATTGCTGTGAAACAACAACGGGCTCTTGAAAAGGTTCAAAACATGCTAGATAAAAGTGATGATATGTTGGGTGAAGAAATGGATCGCACTAAAGCCTTGATCGAAAACCTTCAGAGACTTGATCTAGGTATGATAACCTTCAAGGTCATCACAACTCTCTCTTGTCTGATCATGAGAAACTTTCTAATGAATTTCTTCAAGAAAAGCAAGATCACGAGAAGCTTTCTCTTGAATCTCTTCAAAGAAAGGAAGATCTTGAAAAGCTAAGAGTGTGTTATGAAGATCTTCAGAAGGAGCGCGATTCATTACTAGATCAACAAATCAGTGCTTCTCAGGAAGAATTTGTTCCTCCATGCTTAAAATGCATTGAGCGTGAATCTACTAATTCTTCACCTGAATGTTCAAATGCTTCAAGTGTTACAAATTCTTCATCTGCCTCTGCTATCACTAATTCCTCATCTGAGGACATTGCTAGTATCACTAACAATGCAGGGCTGAAGGAATTGTACATGACAGGCATGTACAAAAGCCTCAAAGGGCATCAGACACTTTGTGATGTGCTCAAAAGCAGATCCTCAATGAAACCCTAGGAAAGAGGGTATTGCCTTTGAGAGGAAACTCAATGCTGATGGAACATATTGAAGCCCGAGCGGTACCCCAAAACCTCGTGGGTTGCTGCAAAGGGACCTCCCGATTGATCCATCTAACTTATCTGGCTTTACATGTGAATCTTCTCATTCTTCTGATGAGTCATTTGACTCCAACTATAAACTATTCAAAAATCAGAATGGTAAAGTATTTGCTAGATATGTTGGCACTAACTGCAGGAACGGCTCCCCTATGAAGAAAATCTGGGTTCCCAAAATTTGTGTGAAAGTCTTCAGGTGAATGTCCTCATGACACCACCTGTGAAGAACAAGAACCCCAGATCAAATTCTTCATATGGACCAAATTCTTCATATGGATCAAAGTCCTCATATGATTATCATCGTGCTAACAACTCTGTCTCACAGGGTAGAGCTAAGGGCTATGAATATGTGCATTATTCTTCAAACCATTATGTTCATAAGTCCTCGAAGAATTACTCTGCTTACCCTAACCTCTCTTATGCTAAGCGAAATTGTTTGGCATCTTTGCCACCTTTCTCACACGGTGCTCGCAGGATGATGAACTCTTTGCCACCCCTCCAGATGTGGGTGGTGAAGAAAAAGAACTAATCTTCCCTGCAGGGTCAGGTCTCCAGATGTGCTCTAACGTCTGAAGAATTTGCTGGGGACCTGACAAAAATGCCTGAAGGGACGCAGGCGAATCATGATGAAATGAACTTTCATTTCACACGTCCTCATACTGCTATATCTGTTTACTGCTTGATGAAATTCATCTGATGAACTTGATATCATATTCTTCACTGATGAAGCATATGAGATTGTAAGCTACACTAACTCATCTGCAGGATGATCAACCCAAAACCACTGAATGGGTCCTCGATAGTGGATGTACAAATCACATGACTGGTGACAAGAATCTATTGATGGATGCTCCCTTATCACCATCACCTCTGAAGCATATCATCTTTGCTGACAAAGGCAAAAGTCAGGTATTGGGTCTTGGTAAGGTTGCTATCTCTAAGGATAAGCACATGGACAAAGTCATGCTTGTTGAGTCCTTAGGATACAATCTCATGTCAGTCTCAATGCTTTGTGATCTTGATATGGTTGTTGTCTTTGGCAAATATCGCTGTGTTGTGATTATGGAAGCTGACGATTCCAAAGTCTTCGAAGGCTTTAGGAGAGGAGATCTGTATATTGTTGATTTCTCTACAGGACCACAACCAGCCGTGTGTCTACTTGCAAAAGCTTCAGAAGGCTGGCTATGGCATCGACGACTTGGTCATGCAGGCATGAGGAATTTGAACACGCTTGCAAAGAAGAAGCATGTCATTGGCATTGAGAATGTCAAATTCCTCAAGGATCACTTATGCGGAGCATGTGAAGCCGGAAAAATGACCAAGGCCAAGCATCCAGCGAAGACTATCATGACCACTACACATCCATTCGAATTGCTTCACATGGACCTCTTCGGACCTAATCATTATTCAGCTGTCACTAATGATGCATCTCTATATGGTTTTGTCATTGTTGATGATTACTCTCGATATACATGGGTACACATTGTTACTTACAAACATGAAGTGCAGGAAGTCTTCAAACGATTTTCCTTGAGGGCTTCGACCAACTTTGGTGTGAAGATCAAGCATATCAGAAGTGACAATGGAACTGAGTTCAAGAATTCTGGTCTTGATGCCTACCTTGATGAACTTGGTATTACTCATGAGTTATCTGCTCCCTATACTCCTCAGCAGAATGGCATCATGGAGCGCAATAACAGAACTCTTGTTGAGATGGCTCGCACTATGCTGGATGAATACAAAACACCTCAGCGTTTTTGGATCGATGCAATTGATACTGCTTGCCACATAATTAACAGAGTATATCTTCACAAATTCTTCAAGAAGACTGCTTATGAACTCCTCACTGACAAGAAACCCAATGTGAGTTATTTCAAAGTATTCGGTGCTAAATGTTGGATTAGAGATCCTCATCACAACTCTAAATTTGGACCGAAAGCACATGAAGGTTTTATGCTTGGTTACGGAAAGGACTCGCACACCTACAGAGTCTTCAACATTGTTCTTCACAAGATTGTTGACACTGTAGATGTGCGGTTCAATGAAACTAATGGCTCGCAAAGAGAGCACCTACCTTCTGTGTTAGATGAACCAGCACCTGAGGATGCTATCAAGCTCAAGGCAACTTAGGATGTCATTCCTACTGAAGAATCTGCTGAAGAATTCATTCATGTTCGTGAAGAACGTTGAGCTGATGCACCTGAAGAACAAGATGAGGAAAATGGTGCTGAAGAAAATGTTGATCAAAATCCTCAGTGACAACCAACTCATCCACGCATTGCAAAAGAAGTGCAAGTGGAGAAGATCATCGATGACATTAGTGCACCAGGTCCTCTCACCCGCTCAAAAGCATCACATTTATCTAACTTTTGTGGGCACTATGCTTTTGTCTCTATCATAGAGCCCACTAAGGTAGATGAAGCATTTCTGGAGCCGGAGTGGATTCAGGCTATGCAAGAAGAATTACATCAGTTCGAGCTGAATAATGTCTGGGAATTGGTCAATCGCCCAGATCCTCGCAAGCATAATATCATTGGCACAAAGTGGATCTACCGCAACAAGCAAGATGAAAATGGCCTTGTGGTGAGGAATAAGGCACGACTAGTAGCTCAAGGCTACACACAGGTTGAAGGAATTGATTTCGATGAAACTTTTGCACCTGTTGCTAGACTTGAGGCTATTCGCATTTTACTTGCCTATGCTAACCATCATGATATCATCTTATATCAAATGGATGTGAAAAGTGCATTCCTCAATGGTATGCTTGAGGAAGAAGTATATGTTGCTCAACCCCCAGGTTTTGAAGATCCCGAGAATCCTGACAAAGTCTTCAGACTTAATAAGGCTCTCTATGGCCTCAAGCAAGCCCCTCGGGCGTGGTATGATACATTGAAGGAATTCTTCGTGAAGAATGGCTTCACACCCGGTTCACTCGACCCTACTCTCTTTACTAAATCATATGATGGTGAACTGTTTGTGTGCCAAATATATGTTGATGATATTATCTTTGGCTGTACTAATCAATGTTATAGTGATGAATTTGCCTATTTGATGAGTGAAGAATATCAAATGTCTATGATGGGAGAGTTGAAATTCTTTTAGGTCTTCAAATTCGTCAGCAGCGCAATGGCATATTCATATCTCAAGAGAAATACCTCAAAGATGTACTGAGGAAATTCGGCATGCAAGATTGCAAAGGGGTCAAAATTCCTATGCCCACAAATGGCCATCTATGCACGGATGAAAATGGTATTGACTTCGATCACAAGGTATACCGCTCCATGATTGGTTCTTTATTGTACTTATGTGCATCTAGGCCAGATATAATGCTTAGTGTTTGCATGTGTGCCCGATTTCAAGCTGCACCGAAGGAATCACACCATAAGGCTGTGAAGCATATTCTTCTTATCTAGCTCACACACCAACACTAGGATTATGGTACCCCAAGGGCTCTGCTTTTGATCTCATTGGATATTCTCGACTCGACTATGCTTTGGTGATCGTGTGGACCGCAAGTCAACATCCGGCACTTGTCATTTCCTCGACGATCTTGATGCATTGGTCCTCGAAGAAACAGAACTTCAGTATCATTGTCTACTGAAAATTTGAATACATTGCTGCTGGCTCATGCTGAGCTCAACTGCTTTGGATGAAGCAAACCCTCAAGGACTATGGCGTCAACGTGAAGAATAGGCCTCTCCTCTGCGACAATGAGAGTGCCATCAAGATTGCTCACAACCCAGTTCAGCACTCGAAGACTAAGCACATCCAGATTCGTCATCATTTTCTTCGTGATCATGTGTTGAAGGGCGACATCTCCATTGAGCATGTGAAGACTGAAGAACAGCTAGCTGATATCTTCACTAAGCCTTTGGATGAGAAGAGATTTAGCAAGTTGCGTTGTGAGCTAAATATCTTAGAATCTTCGAATGTTCTTTGAAAAGGACACACATCCTAACCCTTATGCAGAATTGATGACTTAGATGTGCAACACATGAAGAAACGTTTTTCTTCAATCAATGAAGAATAACACTCTAAGTGTGAAGAAATTAATGAAGAATTTGATTCTCAGAACCCTACGAAAATTGTACACGGTGTCTGAAATCATCATTCTTATACGGTGGGTCACGCCACCACAAAAGTTGAAAATCTTCAATTTGAGTTTTTCCTCATTTTTGAAATTCCTCAGTCTTTCAAATTCTTCAACTTTGCAAAATCTTTACTGTTTCCGTCGTTTTTCTTCATTGGCTATATATATATATATATATATATATATATGTGAGTTTATGTCCTCTACAGCATTCACTTATTGCTATTTCTTCAAGTTGTGATTTCTGCTAAGCGAATATGATCGGACCCTTCCCCCTCTATGCTATACTCAACCCAATCTATTCACAAATTCTTCATGTGCGTTCTGATTGAAACTCGTTCAAAGTCTTCACTGTGTCCTTGACAGCTGAAGAAATTGCGAACAAAATTTTTAAAAACAAATCTTATCCGGATTTTCGGTTTTACCGCTCAAACCGTTCCGCATCCCATGATGCAATAGTTTATTCACCCACGATCTTACACGATCTCATCTGCATAGTACGTGGGTGACACATGTCACGTGAAGAAGAAAGGGCAGGGGCATGTTCGTCCCAAAATCTTCGGACGAACAGTTTTTACCGTGGCTATAAATACCCCTCTCCCTTCCTTACTTCATTTACTCCGCTCGGTCGCTGTCTCTCGCTCGAGCTCTCCTCAAACCCTAGCGCCGCCGCTACTCCATCGCCGTCGGTGAGGAAGAGCTTCACTGCCTCGACCTCGTCGCCGTCGTACTCGCGCCGGCTGCGGAAATCTTCACTCCGCCGCCGCCATAGCTGTTTTCCTCTGCCAAGTTAGGGCGTGGGAGATCTAACGTGACGAACTTCACCATGGTTCATCTCTGTTCATCGTGTTCTTCAGTTCGGGTAATTAAAAGTCACTTTTATTACTTGCTTTGATTCTCAAACTTTTCTGAAAATCTTCAAAGGTGTTTTATTCTTCAAATCTTAACATATGAACACCTCACACACTGTATGCTCTTGATTCATCTATCTAAGCACTCATTTCTTCAAGATTCCTCAATTGTGCGGATTTTCGATCTGTACAACTCTGGAACCTAAGACAAGAACGCTTAGTGAAATTCCTCAAGGCTCAACTGGTCAAATTCCTCAAAACTTGTCTTTTTCGAAAAATCTTCTGAGAACACATATGACCTCTCCAAATTCCTCGCACCTACACTCTGTTCACAGGTACTCATGTCCGCTGCTGAATCAGTAGGTTCTCATCAACTTAACTCATTTGCAGCGTTCCTCGCAGAAAAACTGCATACTTCTTTAGAGTGTTCTATTGTTCAAATTCCTCATCTGAAAAAAATGGCAGAAGGCAAGAGACCGCAGAAAGGAGGAAAGAAACCGGAGGTTATGACTGCTTTCGAAGTCCCTGATGAAATATACAAGGATTATTGCACACCTGATGAAGCCAAGTTTGGCAAAGAAAACAAGAATCAACGCAAAGTGCGCATTCAGAGGATAGAACGAAGATGGGCACGAGAATGGAGGGAATATCGCTATGTTACTCCAAAGTACATGAAGAAATTCGCCTTAAACCCTCCATGCCCAAGAGCTCCATTGGCACCTGGCCAAGTCGCTGATCCCACCAGCATCAAGCGTGGTGAGTACTTTCCTGAAGAATGGTCTAGGTGTCAAGCAAAACTGGCAAGACAAGCCAAGGAGGCAGTGAGGAAATTCAATGAGGATTCTGCTGCAGCTGCTGCCGCTGAGACCTCGGTCAAGCCGAGGAAATCAATGCCGAAGAAGCCTGCTCGTAAGCCAAGTGCTTCACCATCAGCGCCCTCACGGCCAAGTTCCTCAGCCGCGCCCTCACGGCAAATTCCTCAGACTACTGCTGCTCCACTAAAGTCCTCAGCAACTCCCTCCAAGTCCTCAACTCTTGTGCATCTGGCTACATGTCAAAGGACTCAGGGTTTCTCAATTGCTTCTGGTGTCTCAGCAAGTTCCTCAGCTGCACCAATGTCCTCATCTGGCCCCACTCTGCTGAAGACAAAAGCAACAGCTGGACGCGGTCCTCGGCCAAGTCCAAGAAAGAAATAGGTTGCTTTCCAAGTACCCTCTGATGACGAGGCTTCTAATGAAGAACTTGCAGAAATCATCAGAGATAGACTCACAAAGGCCGCTAGAGCCAAAGGAACAAATGTGCCTCTGCTTTTGGATCCGAAGAAGATCCTTGACTTCATCGACTTATGGCATTAGGATCCAAACACTCCAATGCCTAACCTGCCTCTGACTCCTGGTCAAAGTCATATGCTGACCCATTTCATCTCTGAAGAGAAATGGAAATTTGAAAAGGCTCGTGAGATAAAGAGAGCACAGGCTAGAAAGGAGAAGCTTCTGAAGAAGAACATTGTCAGATTGTCACCCGAAGAACTTCTCAAGGCTCAATCTGAGATTCAAGCCCTCAACAAGGATTTCGATGCATACAATGCTGATTGGCAAGGAGCCAAAGTGAGATTCGTCAATTTGACGAAGAAAATGACAACTGTTGCAGCCCCATCGCAACAAGAAAATCCTCAGGCTGCAGATTCTGCTCAGCCTGCTGAAGAACATGCCAGCACTGCTGATGACTTTCAGCCTGCTGATGAGAATACAAGTTCCAGGGCTGATGACTCCATTCCAGCCGCTGAAGAAATTCCTGTGGCATCCACTAGTGGTGCGCTGAAGAAATCGGAAGAGATCAGGGCAACTGCACGATTCTTTGAAGAAAATGAACCACGATCCTCGGCTCCTCCTGCGCCAACACCAACTCCAATTCTTCCTTCTGCTTATGAAGTGAAGAAGACCAAGGCTGCAGAGCGAGATGAAGTGAAGAAAAGGAAGGCATCAGCTGCGTCAAATTCTTCGGCCGCGAAGAAAATGAAGCCAATGACCAGCTCGCTTGAAAATCCTATTGATGCCGTTCCCATTTCCTCCATGTCGTCTAAGGAAATTGTTCCTTATGGATAAGACTACAAGATCCCAAGCGGATCTGATGAAGAAACTCATTCTATGCTACCTCAGAACAGTTTGATAAAGAAATTGAATTGGAAGCATTCCCTTCAACGCCAGTCGTTTCCTCACCCATGCCTCAGTTCACAGCTGAAGAGGCTGGTGTTGAGGAAATTGAAAAAGAAGATGAAGACGTGGAAATTGGATGCACTACACCAGTGATGAACGATGACTTTTGGGAAAGTCAGCATCCAAATACTCCTCTCTTTACTCCTATTCAACAAATTCCTTAGTCCCCGGCTACAACTGTTCAAATGGGCTCTGAAGAAACTCATCCCACATCGTCTGTTCATGAAGAAATTCCAGCCGCTAGTGCTGAAGAACCTGCTGCTGATCCCCAAACTGCACCAGAAGAGGAACCAGAAATTCCTCAGCCTGAAGCACCTGAGATCGCGATTCCTGAGGTTGTGCTGCAAATCACTGACACTCCTCTGCCCAAACCAAAGAATCCGTTCTCTAGCAAGCAAAAATTCAAGGCTGAAGACTTCTTTTCTGAGCATGTGTTCTTCACTGATTACAATCCATATGACTCTGCTCGCATAAGGAAGAGACATTTCTGGACTGCTACTCAAGCCAACTTCTATTCCTCAGTGCTCTTTGACAAGGACAAAATCTTCGATCATGAGCATATTCCTCATGTGGATATGGAATCTCTATCGTGCTTCGAGCCAGTCCTCAGAGTTATTCACGATGCAGGACTACTGAACTTCTGCACTGATATCTGTGATTGGAATGAAGAACTCATTCTTCAGTTCTATGCCACTTTGCATATCACCGGAGATGTCAAGATGTCAATTCATGGGTGCTTTGGATTGGATGATCGAAAACACTCACTACAAGGCACCAAAGAACTGAATTGCTTCGTGTCCTTCCTCTTGATCCTCCCCATGACAGTGCACGTTGCATCTACAATGACCGCGAACTGACTGATCATTATATGCAAGTGCTCATGAAGCCTTTGAAGCCAGGGCAGGCCCCTCGAACCAAATTCCTCGTCAAGGAATTGTTGTATGTGCCTCGGGATCGCCTATCGTGATCCTCGACGAAGACAATGAGTCCTATCAAAGGCCACGACTCAAATGATGAAGATGTCGTTGGCATCATGAAGAACATGCTCTTCAACATCATTCATGGCGTTCCCGTCAACTTCCATGATTTCTTCATGAGGACTCTGGCTAATGTTGCAATGTCACCTTTTGAGCTGAAGCCATATGCGCCTTGGATTATGAGATTCATAAGGGCAAGATCTTCACTGAATTACAAGGCTGACACTCTGAACCATGGTAGCTACTTGCCGCCCATTGAAGTCCTCAAGCGACCAATTTCATCATCTGATGATAAGGGCAAGGCAGCTGCTGTGATCGATGAAGGCACTCGTCCATTGGATGGTCAATTTCGTCTAGCTACATCTTACTCCACCAATGACGATTCTGCAACACATGACACTGCCACAAATACCTCAGCTAAGCAAAATCCTCAAGCCACAACACCCAGGGTGATGACTGACCGTGAGTTACTCCTCAGTCTTCATCAGAAGGTTGATCGCAATCACAAATGGGTGAAACGTCAATTTGCTGATATTCTTCACAACATGACCTCAACACATAATGTAGTGAAGAAAAATCAATATCACCTTCATGAAACCCTCAACCGCACCTGGGCTGTTCTCACACATGTATATTCCACGGAAGAACTGAAGACTATGGGTCTCCAGGAAGCATTTGACTGGTCTGCACCACCTCCGAAGAAATTCAAGAGAGTCAAAGTTCCTGATCTGGTGGCCAGTTCTTATTCTTCATCGCGTGAAACTGATGAACATGAAGATTTGAACGACACTGCGGCAGGCCCTACTTCAACAAACAACCCCGACAACGCTGGTGCTCCTCCATCAACTTGAAATTCTTCAGGGGCGTTAGTCCTCAGTTTCGATCCTTTTGGTCATTTGATGACAAAGGGGGAGAAATCTGAGTTAGTCTTCAAGCGGGTTTATATTATGGGCGTTTTGTTAAGTTACAGCTCTCGTTCTTCCGAAACTTTTTATTGGATCGAGTTGTAATCTTAAATCCGATGGTGCCTTGATACTTTTGGTCGTGCTCTGATGCTTTTGATGCACTAAGCTCTAAAACTTTTGATGTGCTACTCTGCATGCTTATTCCTCATTAATATTATTGCACGCATGCTGAATCTCATCAGGCACCATATTTCATCATGCATTTCAAATTCTTCATATTATATATCAAATGCGTGTATGAATTACAAGATATAGGGGGAGATCTCCATGATTCGATTCTTCAAATGTGCATTGCCTCAAAAGCAAATTCCTCACTATGCACATATTCAGGGGGAGTTCTTCTATATCTTGCAATCAAATTCCTCAATATTAGTATTTACACTTCATATGTTTATCCCCGTTGAAAACTTAACCTATGTTGTCATCAATCACCAAAAAGGGGGAGATTGTAAGTGCATCTAGTGCCCCTTAGTGATTTTGGTGTATTGAAGACTTATAGGTTAAGTAACTGATGCGTTGTGAGTGTACACAGGTCTACAAGTCTATGAGGAGTTTGATATTTACAGAGAAAGTCGACCCTAAAAATGAAGTTCTTCGTTGAAGACTTTGATATTACGAAGACTTTCAAAGACTTTGAAAGTGAAGAAAATGGTGTGACCTTGAAGACTTGGCATTTACTTGAGGAACATGAAGCGTGAAGACTTTTGTTTTCGTAGTTTCATTTTCTCTTTCTTGAGTCATAGGAAACACCGTACTGTTAAAGGGGGTCGAGGAAATACTAAGGAAAAATTTCCATGTGATGCTCAACTCAAAATCCTACACCTACCAATCCCTTCGAGTGAAGCCATTGGAAATCTCATACTGATTCGATCAAATTCTTGATGTAGACGCAGTTCTTACAGGTCACTGAGGACTTCTTTCGGCCGAGGAGTTAGGAATTCGCCGGTGAATTGCCTACCTGATGAGGAACATGATAGCCCTGAGGAATTTGAGAGTCAAATTTCCGACCGTTGCTGTGCTGTGCGTCGGCTGTCCAAAATATCTTATCCACCTAACAGTCATATCATTGAAGGGCATTTATGTCTTATCATGTTGGGCTGCTCCCTAGGCTATAAATAGCCGCCCCCTACAACCACTAGTTGGTTTGCTGCTCCGAGAGAACTTGACACTTGTCATCTGAGAGCAACCCATCCTTCGAGGACTTTGAGCGAAAATCATCAAGTGAGGAAAATCCCAAAACCAAACCCCCACAAACCCAAAGTGATTGAGCATCGAAGAAATTGATCTGCGTGGATCCGACGCTTGTTACCTTTGAAGACTGTGCTTCTTCCAGACGGTTAGGCGTCAAGGTCTAGAGCATCCAAGAGGAATTGTGGATCGCCGAGTGACCAAGTCTGTGAAGGTTTGGAAGTCACCTGAAGACTTACCACGAGTGATTGGACGAGGCCTGCGTGGTCTTAGTTCAAGGAGAATACGGTGAGGACTGGGTGTCCTGAGTTGCGGCTCAGAGACTGGGTGTCCGGGACTGTGTGTCCTCGAGTTTAAATACTCAGCCGCTCCAACCAGACGTACAACTGAGACAGCAGTTGGAACTGGTCTACCAAATCATTGTCTTCACCAACTGACTGGTTCTATTTCCTCAACTCATTCATTTCCTCATTACTGTGTTGAATGTTGTTCATATCTGTGTTTGAAGACTTTGACTGAAGACTTTCACAAATTCCTCAGTTCAATTTCTTCAGTTTGTCTTCATCTTGTTATCCTGTGTTTACACTTTCTGTACTCTGTGCTAGTCCTCATTTCATCATGATGACTATGTTTGTATCCTGTTATATTTACTTCTGAGTACTTATTCCGCTGCAAGTAGTTCTTCGCTAAGGAATTTCCTCACCAGCAAATTCCTTAGTGAAGAATTCATAAAAATCGCCTATTCACCCCCCCCTCTAGTCGATATAACGCACTTTCACCTTCGCATCAAATAATATGCGAAAAAGAACACTCCGCAGCCTTGCCGAATTCTACCAAGTAGCAACAATAAACCCATGGAGCGACACGGCTATTACCTTCAATGCAAGTGATGAACCTAAATTCTGAACAGCCCGAGCACCAGCCGCATTGGTCCTCAGTCCAATAGTGGACGGCTTTCGCCTCACCAAGGTACTCATGAATGGAGGCAGCGGATTGAACCTCATTTATGAGGAAACCCTTCAAAAAATGGGATTAGACTGGAGCCGCGTTGAGCGAAGCAGCACAACCTTTAGAGGAATAATCCCCAGTCGGGAAGCGCGCTGTACAGGAAAAATCACACTAGATGTGGTGTTCGGCACGCCGGATAATTACAGATCCGAAGAGGTCACATTTCAGGTGGCCCCGTTCAGCAGCGGATATCACGCCCTACTAGGGCAGGAAGCATTTACAATCTTCCAAGCAATACCCCATTACGGGTACATGAAGCTCAAGATGCCCGGGCCGAACGGAATTATCACTCTCGCTAGTGATCCGGACATAGCACTCCCCGCTGAAAACAAGACAGCCGCATTAGCCCTGGAGGCACTATTCGAAGCCTTAGCAGCTGAGGAACTGACTGCGCTGCGCTCCACGGTTAACAGGGATGATGTGATACTCGAGAAGAGATCCAAGTCCACATCCTTTAAGCTAGTAGACGAAATAGTCAAATTCCAGGTCCATCCAATGGACCCCAATAAAACAGCTTCCATCGGGGCACGATTAAACCCTGATATGGACGTCGCACTGCAAGAATTTCTACGTGATAATTGGGACATCTTCGCCTGGCACCCTTCAGACATGCCAGGAATCCAACGCAGGCTGGCCGAACACAGCTTAAATATCCTAAAAGGATTCAAACCTGTCAAACAAGCCCTTCGGCGTTTTACCGAACCCAAGAGACAGGCTGTGGGAGAGGAGCTAGCCAAGCTATTGGAGTCCAGATTCATTAGAGACATAAAACATCCAGACTGGCTAGCAAACCTGGTGATGGTACCAAAGAAGGACAAATCCTGGCGCCTGTGTGTCGATTTTAAAGACCTTAACAAGGCTTGCCCAAAGGATCCCTTCCCCCTCCCCCGTATCGATCAAATTATCGATGCCACCGCAGGACACGATTCGTTGTGTTTCCTCGACGCATACTCCGGTTACCATAAAATCAAGATGGCAGAATCAGACCAAGCTGCAACAACATTCATCACACCATACGGCCCATTCTGCTTCAACACAATGCCCTTCGGGCTGAAAAACGCCGACGCAACATATCAGCGCATGATTCAGACATGTCTGGCAAACTAGATCAGCAAGACAGTGGAGGCGTACGTGGATGATGTGGTCATCAAAACAAGACATGTTGAATCTCTAGTAGACGACATGAGGCTAACATTCGACAACCTCCGAAAATACAACATCAAGCTCAACCCGGAAAAATGCGTTTTCAGCGTTCCAGCCGGAAAGCTTTTGGGCTTCATTGTATCCGGTAGAGGAATTAAAGCAAATCCGGCCAAGATACGAGCTTTGTCGCAACTGGATATCCCAAAGGACCTCAAACAAATACAAAAATTAACCGGATGTGTGGCGGCTCTAAGCCGCTTTATCTCTCGCTTGGGAGAAAAGGCACTGCCCCTTTATCGCCTCCTTCGGCGCACCAAACACTTCGAGTGGACGGATGCTGCCACGGCCGGACTCGATGAAATAAAAGCCATATTGGCAACAAACCCAGTCCTGGCCGCGCCAAGCACCGGCGAACCAATGCTATTGTACATTGCAGCAACCCATCAAGTTGTCAGCGTAGTGCTCGTCGTCGAGCGGGAAACGGACGGACAAAACTCCCCCTTCAAAGGCCGGTCTACTACGTGTCCACTATCCTCATTCCATGCAAATCACGGTTCCCGCATTATCAAAAGATTGCATACGCGCTATTCATGGCATCCCGGAAGCTACGACACTACTTTCAAGAGTGTTCCATAACAGTGGCCTAGGAAGTACCACTCAACGATATTATCAACAACCGCGATGCAACAGGCCGGATCGCAAAATGGGCCATCGAGCTCCTCCTGTTCGATATCACCTATTAGCCATGGCAAGCTATTAAATCGCAAGTTTTGGCCGACGTCATCGCAGAATGGACGGAGGCCGAGCTCCCTAAAGAGTACGACACATATTCAAACTGGATCATGCATTTCGACGGCTCCAAAATGTTGGCCGGACTAGGGGCTGGCGTCGTCTTGACGTCCCCCACAGGAGACACAGTTCAATATGTGCTCCAAATCATGTACATGGACTCCAACAATGCAACCGAATATGAGGCCCTCCTACATGGTCTCCGGATGGCAGTATCCATGGGCATTCAACGCCTAGAGGTACGCAGGGACTCAAACATCGCGATATCCCAAATAAACGGAGACTTCGACGCCAAGGATCCAAAAATGGCAGCTTACCGCAACGCCGTCCTAAAAATGTCAGCTCGTTTCGAAGGGTTGGAGTTTCATCATATAGCCCGAGAAAACAATCAGGCAGCGGATGTCCTGGCACGCATTGAAGCAAAACGCGATGCGGCCCCCCCAACATCTTTTTAGAAAGACTATTCAAGCCATCCGTAGCATGGGAGGGGGAACCCACAGATAAAAGCCCGAACCTAACCGCACCACACGACGCCGAACAATCTGACATAATTGGAGGCTCTGCCACCGAAATTACACCTTCAGCCCACGTAATAATGGCGGTCATCGCCCCGTGGACAGAACCGTTCCTAGCCTACCTTACTAGGCAGGAACTCCCAGAGGACCAAAACGAGGCACGCTGCATAGTGCGGCGATCTAAAGCCTATAAAGTCCATGAGGGAGAGCTTTATAAGAAAAGCACTACCGGAGTCCTTCAAAGGTGCATCTCCGAAGAGGAAGGGCGGAACCTGCTGGCTGAAATTCATGCCGGACTCGGTGGCCACCACGCTGCAGCTCGGTCCCTTGTAAGCAAGGTTTTCCGTACGGGCTTTTACTGGCCGACGGCCCGAGCAGACGCTAAGGACTTGGTCCAACGATGCGTCGGTTGCCAGCTTTTTGCAAACCAAAGCCATATGCCACCCACCGCCCTCCGAACTATCCCCATAACTTGGCCTTTCGCGGTCTGGGGGCTTGACATGGTGGGACCCCTTAAAGGTGGAACCCACAAGAAAAAATACTTACTGGTCATGGTGGATAAGTTCACCAAATGGATAGATGCCAAGCCTGTTAAGACGACCGAATCCGGACCTGTTATAGACTTCATATCCGGGGTTGTACACCGTTACAGCGTCCCCCACAACATCATCACTGATAACGACACAAACTTCACCGCCGATGAGGTAAAACTCTGGTGCAAAAACATGGGCATCAAGCTCGACTATGCTTCCGTCTATCACCCACAAACTAACAGTCAGGTCGAACGTGCAAATGGTCTTATCATGAGCGGCATTAAACCCATACTAGTGCGGTCCCTCAAGGAATCTAATACGCACTTGGTGGAGGAGCTCGACTCCATACTCTGGGGGCTGGGGACCACGCCAAATCACACCACCGGATACACACCATTCTTTATGGTGTACGGCACAGAGGCTGTTGTGCCCTGCGACATAATTCATGACTCACCTCGAGTGCGCATGTACGAAGAAAGAGAATCCAAGCTCGATCGGCAGGACAACTTGGACGCCTTGGAGGAGGAGTGTGATGTGGCAAAAGCCCGTTCCGCATTTTATCAACAACAGGCTCGAAGATATCAAACAGAGAAGTACGGGCCAAAAATTACAATGTTGGCGAACTAGTTCTACACCTGCCGGATAAGAAAAAAGACAAACTCAAGCCCAAGTGGGAAGGACCCTTCATAATCGACCAAGTCCTGACTGGTGGAGAGTACCGCCTGCGAGATGCGTTGGATAACCGACTCGAGCCGAACCCATGGAACGCCTCCCGTCTCTGAAGATTCTATGCCTAGCGCCGGACTCTGTGTTTGTCTCCTTCCTCTGTCCATTTTTTACATTTTCTGTCTTACATTTCTCTCCTTCCCCTCTTTTCACTTATAGCCCTTAAAGGCTCATCAAGTGACGCCCTACCCGCGCTCATTAAACCTGGGGGCTTCTTTAACAGAAGCTTATTTATATGGGCTTCATGCCCAGCACATGCGTCAAACTTCCGCATGTACCTTTTCTTCACCATTATATGCATCGATATGACTTAAGTTTTGGCCAAGCTGGGTTGCCTGGCTCCTGTGCTTACACCTACGTTCCCGATTGTTCGGCTAGGCGGTAAAGGGAGCACCTCTGCGATTGTTACTGCCGGATCAGCCGGATGTGTACCTCAGATTGGGTGAAGCCTAAAGCTAGCGTTCTTAAGGGAATATTCGGTTGGTGAACTAAAAGATGACCTTTTTTTACTTATTTATATACATGCCCCCAGATGATTTTCCTGCATTTGCAGTCCGTACATGCACTTTAGGGCATGCCTCCCAGAGAAAGGAACCCCTAACGGAACTATTCTCTCTGGAAGATGTTTCTTACTAACCATGTAATATAACATAACTAGTTGGGCACTTGTCTGATAAAGCACTAATGACCCCTACGCCTGGTCTCCATGCATACCCCGGTTCATACTTAACCGATAGGGTATTCGGACACACTCCGGACCGTCAGGTCCCGAGGTCGAAGCGAAAAGGTCAGCAATGACAAACGATCTACAATCTGGCTAGAAGGCACTACACATGTCAATTAAAAATTACATAGTCACTCCGACTGTTTGTATTCGTCTTCTATACCATCTAACAGGCTGTCTAATTTATAGTCCTGCTGGGAATACTTTGCAGCCAATTCTACTTGTCTGTATGCTAAGCTTACAGGGATCTCCTTCCCATCAGGCCTCACAGGTCCGACCTCGGCCATGTGGTTTGGGTCAGCCTTGGCGTAGCGCGTCTTTACCATGGCCCAGGCCTCCCTTGCGCCTTGGCGGCAGGCCGAAATCTTCCACAACCAGAAGTGCCGCCGCGCTCCCTTCAGCTTCTCCGCAAGCTCTCCAAGGCCCTCGAGCCTGGGGAGGGATGGCCATAAGGCTTGGGCAACACCCTGCATCGCCTGCTGAACTCGCTCGTGCAGTTGCAAGAGCTCGAGAAGAAGGTCACCCGTTGAACCAGGCATCTCCTCTGCAGGACGACCTGTTAGCATACCTACAGACATTACTCTGTTAGTCGACTTCCTCGCCGAACCTTTTCTTAAAAGATTAAACAGCACTTACTAAATATGCCGCGTCGAAGCCGCTGATTCTCCTTAGTGGAGTCCGCCAGCTGGCCACGAACATCTTTAAGTTCAACATCCAGCTTGGTGTTGGCATCCTGAAGGTCATTCTTCTCCCGCCTCACCCTTGTCAGCATACTCTCACCGGCCTTTAGCCGGCGCAAGAGTTGTTGCCTCTCCTGATCTAGTCCGACGCCATCTGTAATATGATTTGTCAGATTTGCACCCACGCCGCAAAATACTAATCTTTCGAAGTATATCTTACCAGAGGGGGTCTCTTTGGGCTCCCCTGCCGCGGCTAGTGCGGCGTCCAGTTGGGCTTTGCACTCTTCCAGCTCCTAGGACAGTACAGTATTCTTCTCTGTAAGAACATGCATAACAAATGATCCTTAAATCAGTTACTCTGACTGTTTCAAGTCTCGGGGGCTACTGGTATATCGATATTTACGAAAATTTTCTTACCCGTATGTCTTTTACATACTGCCCCGTGGCTCTGGCTAAACCATTTTGAGCGGCACGGAGGTACGCATCTCCCGAATTGAAGGCATCTAATGCCTCTTGGGAGAAACAAGCGTCACGAAGAACTGTCCGGCGACGCCTGTGGTTCATGGCACTCTCCACCTCAGAATTGGTGGCAGATAGCCTGTCCGCATCCTCTGTTGGAGGCGCCTTGTGCTCGCCTCCGCTTCCGAGCCAGGCGTTGGAGCCTGGCTGGTGGAGGCGCGATTGGCAACCTCCCCAAATGTAGTCCGGCGAGGTCTCTTCGCCCTGAAGATAGCACGAATGTTAATATGACCTCCCCGAATGTAGTCCGGCGAGGTCTCTTCGTCCGGACCACATTCCTTTTTACCCCACGGGGCCCTACGGCCCCTCGTTGGCTAGCCGCCGCAGGTTCGGCCTCCCGCCTCGGGAATCTCCCCTACAAAACACGGTTGTCGTCAGAAAAACCGAAATACGTGGGATTTGTCACCTCGGAGGCCGGGATTAACCCTGGGTAATAAGCCGTAATGGCCACCAAGGTATTATCCTTGCTTAGCTGATCGAACACCCCGTCAATAAGCTCCACCGATATGTCCGGATCCTCTTCGAAGGCCGGATCAAGGGACCGTTCTGGGTCCTCTGGCTATTGAGGACGGCTGTTTATATCCTTTACCTCCTGACGTAGTTCCTGCGTCGAAGTCGTTAGACTACATATTTAATCGTGGGAATATAAAACAAACGAGAAAGCACAATTGTCCACTTACCCAACTTGGAGGGTTGTACATAGTTAATTCGCCCTGCGGGTTGACGCAGAGGAATTCCTCCTCTTCTCCCTTGTACAAAGAGGATAAGATCTTTACTAGAGCGGCAGCTGAGGCTGGCCCCTTACGACCGTAATGGGTGGCGTCATCCTCCCCGTTAAAATCCCACATGGGGTGGCCTCTATATTGAAGCGGCTGCACCCCCCGCATAATGCATGCGGCCATGACTCCAATCATGGTTAGTCCGGAATGAGCCAATAGTCTTATCCGCCCCATCAAGTAAAGGACATCTCTGAGAGCTCCGCGGATGCCGGCTCAAGCGTTTCTTTAATGGAGCACTATTGAACTCAGGGAGACCGACCCGGATAGGGTCCGGTAGCGGGACATCATCTATATAAAACCATTCCGAAGGCCAGTCCTCGGACGCCTTCTTTGGGGTTCCGGATAGGTATCCGGTCCCTGCAATGCGCCACACTTCGGCTCCGCCCACTTGATATATAGACCCCTCTTGAGAACGGGGCACTGTGCAGAATATCCTCTTCCACGGTAGCGAAATAAGCCTCAACACCCAAAATAACTTCATAAAGGGTGACGAAGCCCGCGGTATGCAGTATAGAGGCGGGCGTGAGATTGTGCAGCTGGAGGCCGTAGAACTCCAGAAGCCCACGGAGAAATGGATGAATTGGAAATCCCAGTCCCCTTATTAGATAAGGGACGAGGCACACCCGCTCTCCTTTAGAGGGATCGGGTGTGCTCTCCGCTTGTTTTCCGCCATTATAGGTGGCGAGTCCGGCTCGGACCGGAATCATATAAGCCTGAGGGAGAAATCCCTTGGCCTGAAGCGACACTAACTCGCTGTGCGGGATGGAGCAACTCTCCCAATCTCCAGGTTTAGGACTGGAAGGGCGAGAGGAGGAGCTGCGACGGCTGGCCATGTTGGAATGGACCTTTGCTGGAGGCGCTCTGATGATTACTTGCGGAGAGGAGAAGGTGTGGTTTGGATCTGAATCCCCATCCCGTTAAATAGGCGGCTCGTTTATGAGGCTAGGGGTGTGGATGTAAAAACGCCCCGGCTTTTCGCATTCGTTTGACACATGGAAGACGGCCGTTATTGGGCGTGGAAGCCAAGGAGTGCTACATTACAAAAATTGGACATTATTCCTACAGGTACACATAATTTGGAGAAGAACCCGCCTTGCAATGCCGAAGACAATCTGCGCGCCGGACTCGTCGTCATTGAAGCCTGGTTCGGGGGCTTCTGAGGGAGTCCTGGATTAGGGGGTGTTCGGATAGCCGGACAATACCTTCAGCCGGACTCCTGGACTATGAAGATACAAGATTGAAGACTTCGTCCCATGTCCGGATGGGACTTTCCTTGGCGTGAAGGCAAGCTTGGCGATGCGGATATTCAAGATCTCCTACCATTGTAACCGACTCTGTGTAACCCTAACCCTATCCGGTGTCTATATAAACCGGAGGGTTCTAGTCCGTAGGACAACTCCATCATACAACAATCATACCATAGGCTAGCTTCTAGGGTTTAGCCTCCTTGATCTCGTGGTAGATCTACTCTTGTACTACCCATATCATCAATATTAATCAAGCAGGAGTAGGGTTTTACCTCAATCGAGAGGGCCCGAACCTGGGTAAAAACATCGTGTCCCTTGTCTCCTGTTACCATCCGGCCTAGACGCATAGTTCGGGACCCCCTACCCGAGATCCGCCGGTTTTGACACCGACAGTCATCGACTCCAGCGATGAAGGGGAAGACGGGGAGGAGGAAGAGGAGGAGGAGGAGGAGGATGAGGAGAGCGACGTCGACCTGCCGGAGGTCGGGGCGGACGGTCAGCCCCAACCTGACCGGGCCTCAAGCAACGAGCCGCGCACCAAGGTGCCGGCTGCTACTGGAGATGGCCAGGCGGGGACCGACCAGCCACCCGTTCCTCCGACGGATGCCACCGACTCCGTCCTCCAGCCCTCCGCCACCCCGACTGCTACTGGCGATTCTTCTGCCCAGACGGAGCCACCTGCCGCGTCAGGCAGTGTAGCCGACCCCAGCATCCAGCTGGAGCCTTTTGCCGCGCCAACCGGCACCGCCCAGCCGGAGCCTTCTGCTGCGCCAACCGGCACCACCCAGCCAGAGTCTTCTGCTGCTCCTTAGGATTTTATCTGCTTTCTGCTTGCTACTCTGAACACTTTTGTTAAATTCGCACAATTCCACCCGCGGGGTGTATATCAAAACTTTGTTTGAATGCCGGCCAGAAGGCTTTTATCCATGTAAATATTCTATCACAGCTTTATGCTTTGCTTTGCCGACTTCTATCTTAACTTGCCCTTTTATGTCACGACCCTAGATCTTCTTGTAACTAGTTGCATGAAGGCATTCATGTCATCATGTTTAAATTCAAGAAATTTGAAATGGGGATTGATAAACCCTAGCACCAAAAGAAATTTCACTAGGTTCAATAAAAATATTTTCAATAACCCAGAATGCCCTTTGGAAATGTTCATGATTTCTGTTAAAGGTGAAAACCTCTTCCGAAAATGATGAACATTTTTATAGGCTATTCCTGGATTTTTGAATTAAATCTTAAGCTATTTGGCTTTGGTCATTTAAACACTATAAATAATTTAAATGCTCAAATAATGTTGGAACTATTTTTGGGCCACTGAAATAATTCAACAAGTGTCCATGATTATTTTAAGGATTTTAGGAAATGCCTCTATTTTTCCTAAGCTCAAAATAGAGGCAAATAAATAGAAAAAGGAAACAAATGAATAAAAGACAGAGGGAGAAGTTACCTAGCGCAACCCACCTGGAAGCCCGTCTGGCCGGTCCAGCCCACCAGGGGCAGGGAGGTCTTCTTCCTCCCGCCAGTCGGATGCACAGCGCGTGCCCGACGCGCGCGCAGCCACCACACGCCACCTTCTGCTTGCCGTCGAGTCCCTGGACGCGTGGATGAATGCCCGATGCCGTCCCGATCCGTCCGACCTCTCTCACTCTCCCCTGCTCTCTTCCTTGTTGTTCCCCACCTCACCGAACGCGCCCGCCACCGCCGACGAGCACCACCGCGCCCTGAGCCGCTGCCTCGCCTCGCCGATGCGATCAAAAGCTTCGCCTTGACCCCCTCTTCCTCCCCACCAAGCCATGCCCCGCCGGAAGCCCTGCAGCGTCGCCCTCGAGCTCATCTTCAACCTCGGTCCGCCGAGATCGCCATCACCGCCCCGCTTGCTCTGACCCCTCCTACGTGATCGCCGTGAGCTTCTGCTCCCAATCCCTCTCTCCTCCCACTCGATTTCTTCCTCTAACCCCGCTGGCCACTGCGGCCGAAGCTTGCCGCCGCCTGCCTTGTCATGCGCCGCCACCGCAGCCTGCGCCCATCGATGCTGGGCATGGCAATGAGCTACTGGTGCTTCCAGGAGGCCGCTTATTCCTTTTGCTTGCTCGCCCGTGCCCCGTAGCACCGCTGCCCGCGTGTACCCGAGCGCCGCCGCCGCCCACCTCGACACTGGCGACGATACAGCCCTCCCCTGCAGCTGCCACTTGCACCACCCGACGCGCCTAGACGCGCTGCTTCCGTAGAGCCCAGCCGCGCGAGCACCCGTCGCCGGAGTTGGCCTGACGGGCAGCCTCGCCGTGTCCTGATTAGCGCCGGCGGCTAATCGCCGTTTTGGATGACGTGGCACGTCATTAGCCGCTAATGACCCCGACTAATTAACCCCCTCTCTCACTGACACAAGGGCCCCACGACTAATTAACACCGGGTTTATTTTCTGTTTTGTTTAGTTTATAACCCAGCGGGCCCACGCGTCGGAGTTGACTGTGCTGACGTGTGTGTTGACCAGACCCACCTATCATTGACCTAGGATGCACTGGGTCACTGACCAGTGGACCCCACTGGTCAGGTTTGACCGAACCAGCCCCGTTGGCCTGCTGGCATCACCCTGACATCAGGCTGACGCAGTAATTTCTTTCTGGAATTTAAATAAATCTTAAATGATTTATTTATTTCAGAAAATAACCAAAACCTCTAAAAATCATAGAAATTAATCTATAGCTCAAAATGAAATAAATTATATATGAAAAATGATCAGAAAAATCCAAGGAATCTGAATATGGCATTTTCATGCATTTTGGAACAAATTAAAGTTGCTGTTTAGGACAATTCAATTGAATGGCATTTGAATATTAACATATGGAGTTTGAATTTGAACCTAGGGTTCAAACCAACTCCATTTAACATGTTGTTAGTTGCATTAACTCAAACCACAACATATTGCCATGTCATGATCATGCATCATATTGTTGCATTGCATTGATTGTGTTCTTCCCTGTTTGCTGGTATTTGTCCCCTCTCGATAGACGTGGTTCCGATGATTATTCGATGACACCGATGAAGAACTATATTATCTTCAGAAGTGCCAGGCAAGCAAAACCCCCTTGTTCATTCCAATACAATCCCACTCTCTCGCTCCTGCTCTCTTTTACTGCATTAGGACCACAACGATTCATCTGTTACATGCTGTGGTAGTTGAACCCCTTTCCTCTGCATGACCTGTCATTGCCACAGTAAATAGATGAAACCCACTAGCATGAGTAGGAGTTGTTTGAACCCTGATGTGCCTACTCATTCATGCTTGTTTGTCATGCCTGCTACTGCTTAGAGTTGAGTCAGGTCTGATACATCGGGGATGAATTGGAGGTGTGTAAACATGTCCTACTGTGTGCGTGTGAGCTAAGTAGCGGTGAGGGGCCATGTAGGAGTACATGGTGGGTTGTCTCATTGAAGCCGTCCTTAGGAACTGAGTTCTGTGTTTTTGATCCATGAAACAGTTACTACCACACATTGGGATCCTTAATTGACTCTCTCGGCTTCTTAATCACCTTGTCCTCTATCCAGGAGTTGCAAGTAGTTTCTGGTGTTTGTAGTATGCTCGGGGGCCGTGCGCAGCACTAACCGAGGGGTGGGCTGTGTTGCGGTAGGAACGTGGCCGGGCATGCCGGGTGCCCGTTTGGTGTCTCCGAACCCTGTACACATCGTTCGGGGCCGTATGTGGAAACCTCGACAGGACTCCCTGCGGATGGAACCTGAATAGGCGATAAACCTGGACTAGAGACTTGAGTGTTTAGGTAGGCCGTGGCCGACACCCTCGTTGGGCTTCCGCTTGAAGGTTGTCGAGTACATGTCGTGTAAACGGCGGTAAGTGGTGAGAGCGTGTGTGAAGAAGTACACCCCTGCAGGGTTAACATCATCTATTCGAATAGCCGTGTCCGCGGTAATGGACTTCTGGGTTGCCTATAACAGTTCATAGACAAGTGAAAGTGGATACTCTAAAACTCGCAAGATAAGCATGAGTGCTATGGATGGCCTTCTCGTGGGGGAGACGTGAGCGGATCCACAGTGGTGTATTGATATGGTGAATATGTGGACTCGTGTGCGCCACCTCAAAGAGTTACTTGCAGTCGTAGTTCAGGATAGCCACCGAGTCAAAGCTGGCTTGCTGTAGTTAAACTCCACCACCCCTTTATTGATACCGATGTATATGTAGATAGTTCTGATGTGAGTCTTGCTAGGTACATTTGTACTCACGTTTGCCTATTTTATGTTTTTGCAGAGAGACGTCAGTCTCGCTAGTAGTTCCGTGTGGACTTCGACATTTAGCTTGATACCTCAGCTACGATCTTGTGCCCTCGGCAGGACCTGGTAGATAGTTTGGCTTCCCAACCTTTTTCATTTGTAGATGTCTGTACTCAAACATGTTAAGCTTACGCATGTGTTTTGACTTCTATGCTCTGAATGTTGGGTCATGAGACCCATGTTTGTAATATCTCGCTCCGTGGAGCCTAATGAATAAATACTTTGAGTCATAGAGTTATGTTGTGGTGCCATGTTGTATTTACACATATCGAGCATATTGTGTGTATGATTGAAATGCTTGGTATGTGTGGGATCCGACAATCTAGTTGTTTATCCTTGGCAGCCTCTCTTATGGGGAAATGTAGTCTAGTGCTTCCATGAGCCATATTAGTCCGCTACAACCCGGTTCACCGGAGTCCTGCTAGCCCAACACTACTGCTCAAGACACTTGACTAGCCGGCATGTCGGTGGGAAATGACACCTATGGGATCACGTGAATCCCTACTGCGGTTGCGGGGAGCGGGGGTCGCGAGAATAGCGGATCAAACAGGAAGCACACGGTTCCTTTATCTAGAATCGGGCCGCGAGGATGCGTAAAACCCTACTCCTGCTTTGGTGGATTATATGTCCGTGTTCTTGAGCTAGCTATGGGGCGCGAGGAGCTCCAAAAAGCCGAATCCCCCTCCTGGTCGCCTCGGGCCTCCTTTTGTAGGAAAGGGGCTGCCACAGTGGCACACAGGAGGTGGAAAGGGTACAGTAATGCGAGTTTATCCCTCGCATTACATGACAAGGCGCATTTAATGCGCCCTGCTTAGGTGTCCTAGCTTTATCGGGGACGGGGGAGAGCCCCGTCCCGTCCGTCGCCGCTCCCTTTGGTGTTGACACGCGCCCTGGCCAGCGGTGCTTGTGGTGCCATGTAAGCAGGCACACAGCTGAGGTGGCGTCGTGGGTGGGTCTTCACGAAGATTTGCATGTCGCCATGCAGGTGCCTGCTCACCTGGCTGGGTCGGCAGTCGCGTGCGAACGACGGTGGAGGTGCGACTGGTGCGGCCTGATGGTGGCCTCGCGGGTATCCTTTGCAAGGGCCTTGCCGGGGCCCCGGCAAGGGTCTTGCCGCGGCGCTTGCTGTCATTCCCGGCAAGGCTCTTGCGGGGGCCTTTAGGCCCTCCTTGGCGCGGATCCCGCCAAGGATTATCACCTTCTTAGGTGGGTATCTGGTGTTGAATGTCTTCACAAAGATCTGCATGCCACCACGGGGATGTCTCCCGAATCCTTGCCCCATGGGGGTAGTGGACTCAAGGGTGACCTTGCTCCGTTGGCGTGGGGCGAGCTGCCACGGCAAGGATCTTGCCGGGCTAACCAAAGCTGCCTCCCGGCAAGGGCCTTGCCGGGGGGGGGGCTGCTTTGCTCCCCCTGCTCTTTGTGGCCTTGGTGTCGTTCTGCTCCTCCACGTCTTCGATCTTACCTTGGCTTTACCTCCCTTGCCGTGCTTGGTGCGGCAGTGCCCGTGGCTCAGACTGCCCGTGCACAGTCATAGGGGTACAAAGAGTGTAGCCCTCTTTTTGTACACCGACAGGAGCCCCCGGGCCTGGGCCACACATAAGTGCTACGCGTTGTTGGGCCAGGCCTAAGAACAGTGCGCGGGCAGGCGGGGCGGTTTTTGCCGCGGTAAGTTTCCTTCGCGCATTGCACCTCCCAAGCTCCCTGCGCGTGGCGCGGCGTGGGGAGGCGTGGGCATGACGTGGGCGGATGCGTGGGGCTGAGCTCTGCGTGCATGCGTCACGTCATAATAAAGAGGCAGTGCGCGCCTTCCCTAGAAACGGGGGGAGGCGTGCAGGCGCGGCCTCTTTACTGAATGGGGCCGAGGCGGGGTCTTTAGGGCGTCCACTCCCCACAATCACGGGGTGGGGAGAGGTCGCCTCACCCGTCGCTTCGGTCCAGCACGCCCGCCACGCGGCTCCCATGTGCTTGGGGTGGCGAACGGTGGAGGCGGGAAACCGGGCCGTGGTGGGCTGGAGCAGCGGGCCGGTCCCAGTCCACTGCGCCTTCCGTGTCTTGATTGGCTGAGCGGGGCGGTCGAGCCCCCACCTCGTTCCTTTATAAAGAGCGGGAGGGGAGGGATGGCATCCTGCATTCCTTCATCTCCTCTTCTCTTCAGCTTCTGCTCCCCTCCTCCCATTCGCCATGGAGAAAGGGAATCCTAGTCCTTCAACGGTGGCAGCGAGGGTCGCCGCTCGACAGCGCGTCCTTCCTTCTTCTGCTCCTGCGGTGGCGGAGCCAGCCGCGAGGGGAAGGGGAAGGGGCGAGGCCGTGGGTGAAGCCGAGGTGCCCGTGGGAGAGGAGGACGGGACGGCGCGTCGGTCTCGCCTCCGCTAGCAGCTCCTCCTCCCATGGAGGGCCATGTTGGGGACGACCCTTGCGAGTTCTTCATCAGGCTGCGCCGGCCGCCTCGCCGTCGCCTTCGCCTTCCGACCCCATTTTTGAGCAAGATGGAGATGGACCCGCCTGAGTCACTGCGGCTGCACATGAGGGGCTGTGGGATCAGCGGTACGCGAGTCCGCGTCGACTTCCCAGCCTCTCACGTGATGTATCTTGGTCGAGGGTGGAAGACGTTTGCCCATATCCACCACTTGACGGCGGGGCTCACCCTCCATTTCAAGTTGATGGAGGGCGGCCTCCTCTCCGTCATGGTCTTCGGGTGCTTCGAGACTCGGGCAAGGTGCTGTGTGGAGAGCTCTTCTGATAGCAAAGACTCCTCCTCGAGCGGGAGTGGCGAGGAGGACAGCGGCAGCGACGACAAGGGTAGCAGGCGGCAGGATGACGGGTCCGACTAGGCGTCGGGCATCGCTCCGTGCGGCACCGGCGGCCCCATCATCCGTGTCGCCGGCTCCTTGAACTTCTCGGGGTCGTCTCCTTGGGCGGCTGGCGTTGGGAGGCTGCAGAAGAGGAAGAGGGCGGGCGGAAAGGCCGTCAAATCGGAGTACGCGGGAACCGACGCGTTCGACGCTTGCTGATGTCCTGCCGCCTCGTCTTCGAGCTCTGCTTCCGGTGTCTCCATCACCATCCAGCCTTTGGATGGCCACCGAGATGTTCTCTTGGTGTCTTCTGCCACCCGTAGCTCACTTAGGCACCCCTTTTGCCCTTTTCGCCTCCTTGACCTGCCTCCTTAGGAGAGAGAGAGGAAAGGGATCACGAGCACCTTATCTCTTTTTAGTTTGTAAGCCTCCTGGCCTTGGCTTAATTTAAAACTTGTAATCCCATCATTCATTTTTTTCATTCCCCATGGACCGTACCTGAGTGGAATGTTTTTAACGAAAAAGGGATGCTTTCCGGGCCACTTGTTTCACGGGTGGGACCCACGATAAGGAACGAGTCCTTGTTATCCCTAAGATAAACATTTCCTTGCCCGGCAACAGGCCTTGCCGTTTCCTCGCCTTACTCAACCTTTCTCACGCCCTTGGCGAAGGCAGGGATGAGGCGGGTTCATGCCCCTCGTTTCATCCTTTCGCTACCGCGGCTGCGACCAAATCTGGCCCCAGGAATGAATCCTAGGGCCTAGAATTAGGGAGCACGGTAGTTTTTAGGAAAAATGAGGTTTCACATACCTCAGTCCATAAGGGAATGCATGATAAGGGGTGAAGAACTTATCTGAAGCTGTAGCCCCCCGGCAACTTTGGCTTGCCGCGGGTAAACCTTTGCTCTGGCAGCCCCCGGTAATACTGACTTGCCGGGGTCCGGATGCTGGTCCGACCTCCTTCTCTTTTTCATCCTCAAATGGTCCGGCAAGGATATACGTGAATCCTGCGAATCAAAGAAGACGAAAGAACGACAAGGGGACGCACACTCGACCTCTAAGCTAGGGGTTAGCCGCCGCTAAGCACCATCAACCCTAACCAAGGACGAGACTCGATCTAGCATGTATGCTATAACTTAGGGCGCCAGCGCTTCATCTATTTATGCTTAGGGTCTGCGCCTGGCTTTGTACGAAGGGTTACATGCATCATCGGCAATGCTTGTACAAAAGGTGGCTTGCCGGGGGGCCCGGCATGCCGCGCTTTACGGGTAAAACTTGCGAAGATGCTCAATGTTCCAGGAGTTACTCACCGGAACGGCATCTTTGGTTTCCAGGCGGATTGCGCCGGGCCTGGTGACTCATATTACCCGATAAGGGCCTTCCCACTTCGGCGTCAACTTGTTGGAATTCTTGGCCGATTGAACGCGCCGAAGAACAAGGTCGCCTTCCTCAAGGCTCCGGGCATGAACCTTGCGGCTATGGTAGCAGCGCAAGGCTTGCTGGTAGCATGCTGCTCTCACAGCCGCCTGAAGACGATCTTCCACAAGGAGCAGTGCGTCGTCTTGCCGCAGTTGCTCTTGCTCAAGCTCATCATAAGCGAGCACTCGAGGTGACCCGTATATGAGTTCAGTGGGGATAACTGCTTCTGCACCGTATACCAGGGCAAAGTGTGTCTGGCCGGTGGCTCGATTTGGTGTCGTCCTGATTGACCAAAGAACCATCACTAGTAGAAAACCACCCATTAGTCCCGGTTCGTAAGGGCCTATAGTCCCGGTTCATGAACCGGGACTAATGGGTCGTTACTAATGCCACCACACATTAGTCCCGGTTCAAACACAAACCGGTACCAATGTGGCTCCACGTGGCCCTGTGCACCGAGCCCAGTCAGAGGGTCTTTGGTCCCGGTTGGTGGCTCCAACCGGGACCAAAAGTCATTTTTTTAAGAAAGTGTCTGCTTTAGGGGTTTTGTGGTTTATTTTTAGGTTGTTATTATAGCTAGCTAATAGAGAGAAGTGTCCTCTCTTATCTTCGTCCTTGGTTTATCAACGCTGCTGCTATATGTTCATTGCACCCGCAGATATGACATGGCTCATGCATGCTTTGCATCATACATCATCATATATATGTATATAATAAAGTCCTACTAATCATGCATCATCAACTTCTACTCGTTATTAATAATAAGTCATACGATCATCATCCTCATATATAGTCATCGAACACAACCCTACATATATAATTGTTCTTAGCACATGATCATCAGTACCAGGTATAGGACCTAAACACCCTTAAGGTAAAATAGCATAAAATAATATAGACCCTGACTCTCCATTATGAAGAATGGCGATCATCCTGTCTCCAATTCTTGCCTTTCGCTGCTTATTGCTTCCAAGAAGCTCCTTACGACTGTCCATACATTTTTTCCATTCTTTGATTGTTATGTCTCCACTTCTTTTAGAAACCCGATATGGACAGTTGAGATTCGTAGGACGACCTGGTAGTATGTTCAAAACATTAAGGCTACCACGCGTATACATCAGATGAGGCACACACTCATTCGGGATTATCTGTTGAAAAACATAGTAATAACTTCGTAGTTAGCAATGATGTACTAGTATTAGAAGTGTGCAAAAAGATGCACGGATGTTGTAATAGTAAAAAATAATCTTACCAAGGTATCTCCATGGTAGTTACCGTAGTTCAACACGTGCACTAATGGCACGTATTGACCATAATGTTGAGGAGTTTGATTGTAGATATTGTAATTCTCAAGATCTCTACAAAATCCGACCAGATGTCGTTTCTCCCGATAAGTTAATTCGCAGCCTTCGGTGTAGTACGTTCTGTCTACCATCTTCCGCACATTCTTTGAAGAATGAAAATAAGCTGTCAATGGAGATAAGTTGTCAACTATATATTTTGAAATAAACAATATAAATTACTTAATAACTATGTTTAGCTCACATGAGGGAAGAATTGGAGGTGTATGCACAAAGACCCAAATCGTAGGTGTCTCTTGCTCGACTGTAGGATCACCAAGATCCATGGTGATAATCATACCCTCATCAAGACCATACATCTTGCAAAATGCATCCCAATTTTTGCAACCAAAATGGGTTACACTCTGAGCATTGTACAGCTTTACTTGAAAATCCACATCATGTTCGGTACTTAGGACAATTTTTTTGGTTTCGAAATTTTCATGGTCTTCAAAATCCATCCTCTCCAAGACATAGCGTCTTGCAAAGCATGGGATAAGCTAGTCGAATTGAAAAAGATGAAAAATACACGTTAAAATAGTTGAAGTCGTGCTTAATTACGAAAAAAACTATTGTCGTCGTTGCGTACCGTATGAACATCGCAAGTCTCCTCGAGCTTAATGCTGAAGCGCCGATCTTCCTCCAGCTCAATGAATCTGTCGCACATACCTCGGTCATCGTGGCACCAGTCGCACTCCCCCGGGCGATTTTCGTCGTCAGATGAGGACGACATTTCCGGCCTACGTTCAGAATTCAAATATTAAACTGGATCATTATTATAAATCACGGGTTGACTATCGATGATCGATGTACGTACGGGTTGAATATTATACCAAATTGTCTAGCACACAGGAATGAAGGAGAACTTATCCAATATGAGCATTCAATAAGCAAAACAAAATCACAAAATAAAGTATAGTATTCAAATTAGCATGCATTCAATAATTATAAGCAAAACTACATCATCTCTTGGTGTCCGTACATCATCGAATATTATCACTAATAAAACTAGAATCGTAGCGCCCGACGGGTATCGACGCCGGCGGTGGACACCCAAAGATAAGGAACCATCACAGGATCATAGCTCCAGTGAGATCCCTGAAGAACATGCCAGGTATTGTCGAACCTCCCCTCCAATGCAACCATGTAGCGACGGACGTGCTCGTCCTCCTCGCTGACACGATGACGTACCACCTCCGCGGTGTCCGGATGCCTCACCACCGTTACTGGCCCACGCGACCGCCACCAAACAAGGATCGGGTCAACAACGGGCTGCCTCCTCACCAACCTACGTCCCCCGAAAGGTAGCACCTCCCAATACCAACCCGGCGGAGCCCAGTCCCGAACATGACCCTGATCAAGCAGGCCTCCATCGCCGACTCGACGACGACGAGGATGCGGGATAGGCATCGCCGACGTCGATGCGGGAACTACTTCTATATATAGTTAAATAAAAGTAGTCTTATTAATTAAATCTATCTAGCTCAACTACTAAACACTTACTATAAATAAATAAGTAGTACTTACTAAAAACAAACTACTTCTTCTTTTTTTCCTTTTTCTAAATTACTACACATCTAATCCTACATAAAGATCTAAATTACTACACATCTAATATAATTTAACAAATTTTACAGAAAAAAAGATCTAAATTACACAATATGAACAAATTTTACAGAAAAAAATCTAACATAAAAAAACTAACTAAAAAATCTTTTTACAGAAAAAAATCTAACATAAAGAAACTAACATAAAAAATCTAACATAAAAAAACTAACATAAAAAACTTACATAAAAAATCTTACATAATATGAACAAATTTTACAGAAAAAAATCTAACATAAAGAAATCTAACATAAAAAATCTTTTTACAGAAAAAAACTAACATAATATAATACATATCTAAATTACTACACATCTAATCCTACAAAAGATCTAAATTACACAATATGAACAAATTTTACAGAAAAAAATCTAACATAAAGAAACTAACATAAAAAATCTAACATAAAAAACTAACATAAAAAATCTAACATAAAAAACTAACATAAAAAATCTTACATAATATGAACAAATCTTTTTACAGAAAAAAAAATCTAACATAAAAAACTAACAAATTAATTACACAATCTACATTAACTACATATCTAAATTACACAATCTAATCTAACAAAAAAATCTATGAACTACAAAAAAAATCTAAAAACAAATCTAACAAAAATTAAAAAAGGCAACCTCACGGGCGGCGATGAGGTGCGGCTGAAGGCGGCGCGGCGCGAGGCGGCACTGCAGCGTTGGGCGGGCGGGCAGGCGGGCGGCGGGCGGCTGACAAGGCTGACAGCGTCGGCGGCGACGGCAGCGCGGTGGCGAAGCGGCAGCGGCGAAGGCGGGCGAAGGGCGGCGGCGGGCGTCGGTGCGGGCAAGGCGTCGGCGTCGGGGAGGAGTATAGAGGAGAGATCGAAAAAGAGGCCAAGTGATGTATATATAGCAGCGGCATTGGTCCCGGTTCGTGGCACAAACCGGGACCAATGCCACCTTTAGTTCCGGTTGAAGCCACCAACCGGGACCAAAGGCCTCTTTTCAGCAGCCCAAAGGGCGGGAAACGAAGACCTTTGGTCCCGGTTGGTGGCTCCAACCGGGACAAAAGAACGGCATTGGTCCCGGTTGGAGCCACGAACCGGGACCAAAGACGGGCATTGGTCCCGGTTGGAGCCACGAACCGGGACCAATGGACCCGTCTAACTACTTTTTGTCTCTGCAGCTGTTTTTTTGTTGATTCTTCCAGCAGCTTTCGTTTTAGTCCCACCTCGCCAAGCGAGAGGCACTCGCAGCTGTTTATAAGCCCTGAGTGCAGATACAATGACGAAGAGGCTCAATGCTCCTGCACGTTGGTCGGCTTCAACCCTTGCAGGATATGGTAGACTGCACAGAGCTATGTGCAGTGCAGTTGACACTATCCCGAAAGGGTTGAAGCAGATTAACGAGCATTGCGTCTCTTTTTTATTTTTAATGACTTATTATAACTCAGAAAAAATAATATAGCAGAAAAAGAAAAAAACTATATAAAAAACTACTCAAAAATGAATAGAAGCAAAAAATAGTTGTGATTAACTATACTAAAAAAGGAGCATATATGCTTATTTTTAATGGCTTATTACAACACAGAAATAAAAAGAAAAATAATATAGCAGAAAAAGAAAAAAACTATATAAAAAACTACTCAAAAATGAATAGAAGCAAAAAATAGTTGTGATTAACTATACTAAAAAAGGAGCATATATGCTTATTTTTAATGGCTTATTACAACACAGAAATAAAAAGAAAAAATAATATAGCAGAAAAAGAAAAAAAACTATATAAAAAACTACTCAGAAATGAATAGAAGCAAAAAATAGTTGTGATTAACTATACTAAAAGGAGCATATATGCTTATTTTAATGGCTTATTACAACACGAAATAAAAAGAAAAAATAATATAGCAGAAAAAAAACTATATAAAAACTACTCAGAAATGAATAGAAGCAAAAATAGTTGTGATTAACTATACTAAAAAAGGAGCATATATGCTTATTTTAATGGCTTATTACAACACAGAAATAAAAAGAAAAAATAATATAGCAGAAAAAGAAAAAAACTATATAAAAAACTACTCGTAAATGAATAGAAGCAAAAATAGTTGTGATTAACTATACTAAAAAGGAGCATATATGCTTATTTTTAATGGCTTATTACAACACAGAAATAAAAAGAAAAAATAGTATAGCAGAAAAGAAAAAAACTATATAAAAACTACTCGAAATGAATAGAAGCAAAAAATAGTTGTGATTAACTATACTAAAAAGGAGCATATATGCTTATTTTTAATGGCTTATTACAACTCAGAAATAAAAAGAAAAATAAATATAGCAGAAAAAGAAAAAACTACTAGAATGAGTACAGATGCGCTTATAGAGGAAATCCAACTTAAATTCATAACGAATTTCAAGAGAAATCCGTATGAATTTATGCTAAATTACCTATATAAGCGCATCTATTTTCATTATCGGAGGAGCTCAATAAAGTAGAGAGGGAGGGGCTTATAAACCAGTCCCGTTCCCCTTCGGTTGGCGAGGTGGGACTAAACTCTGGTCGCAACGGGCACCAACCATTTAGTCCCGGTTGATGGCTCGAACCGGGACTAATGGGAGCCCATTGGTCCCGGTTCAAGCCACCAACCGGGACCAATGGGTTTGGGCCAGGAGCGAGGACCATTGGTCCCGGTTCGTCCCTCAAACCGGGACCAATAGGTCCAGATGAACCGGGACCAATGGCCCACGTGGCCCGGCCGGCCCCCGGGGCTCACGAACCGGGTCCGATGCCCCCATTGGTCCCGGTTCTGGATTGAACCGGGACTAATGGGCTGGACCGGCCTGGACCATTGGCCCCTTTTCTACTAGTGCATCGGCAATTCATCAATCCAGCGCCTTCCGCTCCTGTGCAGCCTGTCAAAGGTCTTGGTCCTTAAGCCTCGCAACACTTCAGCATTTGCCCTCTTAGCTTGTCCGTTGCTCCGCGGTGCGCAACGGAAGCGAAACAGACCTTGCTGCCGAGGTGTTGGGTATATTGCATGAAGGTGCGGCTTGTGAATTGCATGCCATTGTCGGTGATGACCCGGTTGGGTACACCGAAACGACACACTAGCTCTTTGAAGAACTTGACGACCGACTGAGCTGTGACCTTCCTCACTGCCTCCACTTCTGGCCACTTTGTGAACTTGTCGATGGCAACGTACAAGTACTCAAAGCCCCCGACAGCGCGGGGGAAAGGGCCCAGTATGTCGAGCCCCCAGACCGAGAAGGGCCAGGAGAGAGGAATGGTTTGAAGGGCTTGGGCTAGTTGATGAAGCTTTCTCGAATGGAACTGACACGCTTCACACCTGGTGACGAGTGTCGTCGCATCCTGGAGGGCGTTGGGCTAGAAGAAACCTTGCCGGAATGCTTTGCCGGCAAGGGCTCTTGACCCGATGTGGGATCCACATATGCCTTCGCGTGTCTCTGCCAACAACTCTAGTCCTTCCTCCCGAGGGATGCACTTCAATTTCACACCGTTCGGTCTCTTCCTGTACAGGACGTCATCGACGAACTGGTACATGACAGAGCGACGGGCTACTTTTTCCGCCTCTTCCTGCTCCTCAGGAAGTTCCCCTGTCTGGAGGAACCGGACGGTATGCTGTGCCCACGCTGGAGCCTGGGGCTCGATGGGGGAGGACTAAAGGCATATCCTCCGCGATAGGAGTGGCTATCTCGACGGCAAGAGCTTGACGCCCCGCCAGAGCTAGCCGTCCCGTGGCGGGCTCAGTGTCCTTGGCAACATCCTTGCCGGTGGCTCCGGGGAGCTCGGCGAGAAAGTACTTGCCGGGCCCTGATTTCCTCCTCTTGTTCTGCTCTGTCGATGAGTCTACGGATGGCTGAGTTAGCTGAAGCACAAAGGTACCTGGTTCCACAGGTAGCTTGAGGGCAGCGCGCTTCGACAGGTAATCGGCGATATCGTTCTCTGCTCGGGGAATGTGTTCAGCCTGTATACCGTCAAAACGCTCTTCCATCTTTCTCACTTCATCAACGTAGGCTTTCATCAACGGGCTCTGGTAATCCTTATTGACTTGCTTGACGACAAGCTGCGAGTCGCCCCTGACGATGAGCTTTTTGATTCCGAGGTCCGCCGCGATCCTAAGACCGGCAAGCAGCCCTTCGTACTCTGCCGTGTTATTTGTTGACACCTCCCTTGGGAAGCGCATCTTGATAACGTACTTGAGGTGCTCTCTGGTGGGGGTGACGAGCAGTACGCCAGCCCCGGCACCTTGTAGGGAGAAAGCCCAATCAAAGTACATAATCCAATCGCAACTTGCCTCCCTCCCGGGGAGAGCAGTCTCTTGGGCTTCTTCGTCAGGTGTTGCGGTCCACTCCGCAATGAACTCGGCCAGGACTCGGCTCTGAATCATCGAAGTACTTTCAAACTTGAGGCCAAAGCTGGACAGCTCTAGTGCACATTCCACAATCCTCCCTGTTGCATCTGGGTTATGCAATATCCGCTGTAGATGGAGGTGAGTAACGACAGTGATCTCGTGTGCCTGGAAGTAGTGATGCAGCTTCCTCGAGGCCATGAGGAGGCCGAAGAGCAGTTTCTGCACACCGGAGTACCTCGACCTAGCACCCTGCAAGAGGGAGCTAACAAAGTAGACCGAGCGCTACATCACTTTCTTCTTTGGCGGCACTTCGACCGGCTGTGTCGTCTCCGCATTGGTGGCGTCGGGCTCTGTTGCCGCCATTACCTCGTCGTCAACCTCGCTCTGCGCCACTAGTGCAGCGCTGACCACCTGGTTCGTCGCCGCTAGGTATAGCAGCAACGGCTCCTGGGGCAAGGGCGCAACTAGTGTTGGTGCAGAGGAGAGGTACTTCTTCAAATCTTGCAATGCGGCTTCGGCTTCTGGCGTCCACTCCATCGGGCCCGCCTTTTTCAGAATCTTAAAAAAGGGAAGGGTACGCTCGACAGACTTGGATATGAACCTGCCCATGGCAGCGACACAACCAGCAAGCCGACGCACATCCTTGATTCGCTTGGGTGCTTCAATCTGCTCTATAGCTTTGATCTTGTCCGGATTGGCCTCTATCCCACGCTGTGACACAAAGAACCCGAGAAGCTTGCCGGATGGGACACCAAAGACACACTTCTCAGGGTTCAGCTTGAGGTTGATCTTGCATAGGTTTACAAATGTCTCACGCAAATCTGGTATGAGGGTCGCCCTGTCCTTGGTTTTGACCACTATGTCATCCATATAAGCTTCCATATTTCTATGGAGCTGGGGTTCAAAACCAATCTGGACTGCCCTCGCAAATGTCGAACCAGCACTCTTCAACCCGAAAGGCATCCGCATGAAACAATACGTACCACATGGGGTGATGAATGTTGTTTTCTCTTCGTCTTCTTTTGTCATGAAAATCTGGTGGTAGCCGGAGTAGGCATCGAGGAATGACAACAGATCACATCCAGCTGTGGAGTCCACAATCTGGTCGATGCGCGGCAACGGGAAGGGGTCTTTAGGACAAGCCTTATTGATACCTGTGTAATCAATACACAGCCTCCACTTCCCATTTGCCTTGCGCACCACGACCAGATTGGCCAACCACGTTGGATGGAGCACTCCTCTTACCAGACCCGCTGCCTCCAGTTTCCAAATCTCTTCCGTGATGAACACTTGTCGTTCCAAAGCTTGCTTCCCGACCTTTTGCTTGACGGGCCGTGCATGAGGACAGACAGCAAGGTGGTGCTCAATCACCTCCCTGGGGACGCCGGGGATGTCGGAAGCTTGCCATGCAAACACATCGACATTCGCCCGCAGGAAGGTGACGAGTGCGTCTTCCTATTTGTCGTCAAGGGTGGAGCTTATGGTAAAAGCCCCTCCCGTGCTGTCCTCATTGACGGAAACCTTCTTGGTTCCCGGCGGCGTGGCCCTGGACTTCTTACTTCCGCTGGCGGAGCTCTCTGGCACGTCCTCGACGACAGAGCTACACTCCGAAGAGGTGCGCTTGCCGGAGTGTGTGTCCGAGGTCTCGCTGGCCTTCCTCTTCTTCTTCCCTCCCGGGGTCCCGGCAGCAGGAGCAAGTGCCCCTGCGGCAGCAGCCGCCGCGACTTCTTGCTGGTATAGTTGGTCGGTGCAAATCAGCACATCTTTCTTGTCGGAGGGGATGGTGATGATCGTCACGGGCCCTGGCATCTTCAGGGTGTTGTAAGCCAAGTGCGACGCCGCCATGAACTTGGCCAGCGCTGGGCGGCCAAGGATCCCATTTTAGGGCAAGGGGATCTTGGCAACATCAAACACAATCCTCTCCGTCCTGAAGTTCAGGTCGCTTCCGAAAGTTACGGGCAGCGTTACCTTTCCCTTGGGTTGGCTTCTTCCCGGGCTGACCCCTTGAAACATGCCCGTCTCTTCGAGGTCTCCATCAGCAATCTGCAGCTTCTCGATCACGGCAGGCGAGATCAAGTTCAGACCGGCCCCGCCATCAACTAACATCTTTGTCACCTTGAGGTTGCGTATCATTGGTGAAACCAACAATGGCAAACACCCGACCGTAGTAGTGCGATCAGGGTGATCCTCAGAGTAAAAAATGATAGGTGTGCTGGACCACTTCAGCGGCCTTTGGGCATCAAACGACGACTCTGCCGCTGTAATCTCTTGCGCCCACTGTTTAAGCCAGCGCCGAGAGGTATGCAGCGAAGCGCCGCCGTCGATGCACATGGCCTCTGTAGCTTTCTGAAACCCTTGGTCGCCGGACTCGTCGTCCTCTTCGTGGTCGTCATCTTCCGGCTTTCAGTCACGGCCCCGAGCGGGCCTCTCTTGTTGTTTATCCTTGCCGCGACGGCCCGCCTGGCTGTCGCGCTTCTTGCCGGATCCCTCAACACCGTCTTGGCCCTTCTCCTTGTCCCGCCTCTCATATTCATCCCTCTGCTTTTTAGCGAGGAGCTCAACCTGTCGGCAGTCCTGGAGAGCACGGCCTTTTGTGCGATGGATCTTGCAGTACCGCTTGTCGGAGTTGCCTGGCTTCTCGGCAGCCGCCAAGGCCCGGCAGGCGACACATCCGGCAATTTCCTTGCCGGGGTCATCTACCTTGGTTTTCTTGGTGGAGCCGGTGTCATTAGTCCCCTCGACGGCAAGCACGGCTTTTCCTTTGCGCTTCCTGTTGCGGCACCGGCCTTTCTTCGCCGGGGCGGCAGTGTCCTCATCTAAGGAGTCGGTTTCCACGCCGGCATCTTCGCCGGGGTACTTCCTTCCCTCTTCAGCCCGGGCACATTTGTCAGCGAGAACGTAGAGCTCCGCGACATCTTTCACCTTGTTCATCGCCAGCTCTTCGCGCATCTTGCGGTTACATACATTTTGATGGAACGCGCTGATGATGGCGGCGGGGTGAACATCAGGGATATTATACTGTACCCGGCTGAACCTCTGTATGTACTTGCAGAGACTCTCGCCTCCCTTCTGGGGGAATGACTTGCAGATCACTTGCTTGGCCTTGAGCTTGGTGACCGCCAGTGAAGGCGCCCACAAACTCATGGCACAAATCCGACCATGAGGAAATGGAGTCTACTGGCAAGTGCATCAACCATGACACGGCGTTGGGTTTAAGAGCCAACGGAAAGTAATTCACAAGCACCTTATCGTCGTGGGCCCCGGCAGCCTGCATCGCGATGGTGTAGATGCTGAGGAACTCGGACGGGTGGGTCTTGCCGCCTTACTTCTCGCCCACGTCAGGTTTGAAAGTGCGGTGAGTGGGCCACTGGAACTGCCGCAGCTCACGAGTAAAATCCGGGCAGCCCACTTCGTAGGGCCTCCAGGGATCTCCGGTGCCGGGTGGTCCACAGCAGGCCCTACTCGCCTATCTGACTGGTGGCGCGCTCCGTGCCGGCGCTCGATGGTGGTCCGAGCGTCTTCATGTTCCCGATCCTGAAGGACCTGGTGTTGGTCCTGGTGGGTCCGTTGGTCCGACGACGCTATGGAGATTTTGTCGCCTGTAACGTCGCGACGGGCAGGTGTCCGTGGTACTGGGCGAGGAGGGGGCGAATGCACCGTGGTCGCGGCACTGCCCGCCTTCCTGCCGTTGATATGCGGGACTCCGTCGGAACGTCAACCCGGGGGCTCCGCCGGGCTCGGCTCGTCTTTGTTGGCCACCGCAACAAGGCTTCGGATGGTGGCTCTCCATTCGTCGCATAGTGGGAGGAAAATCGAGGAGCAACTGCGCGCGCCAAGGCTTCTGCTGGCGTCGGTGGCAGCGAAACCTTCACGGACCGCGACACGCTTCGACTTCTGACCATGTCAGAAGGAGCTCTGTCGCGACCGCGCGGTCGCAAGCCACCTTCACCAGTGCCAGGCACGCGGCTCGTTGCCAGGCGCACGAACATCGCCGCCTCCTAAACTCGGGCTGCTGGGACAGTGTTGGTGTTCACGAACAGTGCCCCGGGTCCTTTCCGCGACCGGTCCACTGCTCGCCCGCATCGGGGCGGGAGGCCGGCCTCCGACGGGCCAACCTCCACCGTCGTCTTCTTCTTGGGAGCCATGATGATGAAGAAGCGTCAAACTAACTGCTAAAGCCGATTCTCGCAACTGCGCACCCCCTACCTGGCGCGCCAAAGATATCGATGGGAAACGACACCTATGGGATCACGTAAATCCCTACTGCGGTTGCGGGGCGCGGGGGGCGTGAGAAGAGCAGATCAAACAGGCAGCACACGGCTCCTTTGCTCCCCCCTGCTCTTTGTGGCCTTGGCGTCGTTCTGCTCCTCTTCGGCTTTGATCTTACCTTGGCTTCACCTCCCTTGCCGTGCTTGGTGCGGCAGTGCCCGTGGCTCAGACTGCTCGTGCACAGTCATAGGGGTACAAAGAGGGTACCCCTCTTTTTGCACACCGACACGGCATGTGTTTCACTTCGTTCATGTGTCTGTCCCTTCAGGGAAATGTCACATGGTGACATCCGGAGTCCTGCCTAGCCTGCTACAGCCTGGGTTACCGGAGTCCTGTTAGCCCAGTGCTACAGCCCGGATTCGCATGCTGCTGACCGACATGCTCGAAGTTGATTCATGTATGTCTGTCCCCATGGGTTAGTGCTGCTTTGAGTTCACGACTAGCCATGTCGGCCCGGGTTCTCTGTCATATGGATGCTAGAGACACTATCATATACGTGAGCCAAAAGGCGCAAACGGTCCCGGGCCATGGCAAGGCGACACCCGTGGGAATACCGTGCATGAGGCCGCAAAGTGATATGAGGTGTTATCGGCTAGATCGATGTGACTTGGAATCGGGGTCCTGACAGCGTTGGTATCAGAGCATGACTGCCTGTAGGATTACCAAGCCAAACTTGTCAAAGTTGAGTCTAGAAATGCTTTAGTTACATAAGGGAATTGATTGTGGAAGGGAACGTAAGGCTCTTTTTACTCCTTTACCTTATGCCCTTCTGATCCGAGTCAACCTCTTCTCTTCTATGGGGATTAAGAACTAGGCTTTCTCATCTATCTATCAGGATGACGAGTTACTATGATAGAGACTTATAGGATTGATGTATTCAAGCCTCTATTCAGTTTCTACTACTTCCATGTGTTCTTATTTGATCTCAGAACATTGATATTGTGATGTTGAGTGGTTATGCCACCATTTTGCAGGATGTCTCAAATCATTCTGAGCATTACAGCCGTTATGCTATCCGAGTCATCCCAGGTTTCTAAACAGTCTGAAGCATTTGCAAATTCTCTCCTCTCATTACCGATGCCCATTTGGGCCAGATTAATCACACTAATCGGTAAGTTGAGGTACTCTGTTGCCTCGACATCTATGTTGGAGCTTTTATTATGACCCTAGGTGTTTTACGGAGTCACCTAGTAATCTAGCCATATTTTGTGTTCCCAGCGTGATGATTCTGGCCATCATTCTCGAAAGCATCCCGTGATGTTATTAGTTAGTAGGTATTCTATTCCTGGGTTCTTGAACCCGAGATTCACTCTACTTACCTCGTGTTGATGTGTTTGCTAGTTCCTTTAGGTTATTAGTAACCTTTGCATTAGCCCTCGAGGTCCATGGTATTTCCTTCTTCCAAATACCATGAACCATTAAGGCAGATGTTCTTTGAACCAAAGGCTCACTATCAGAGTACTCTTGAGGAGTTCTCCATCCATAATTATGAATCTGCTAGTCCTTCTTCTTCTGCATGGGTTATCTGGAAGAAATATGTTGAACTTGTTTGACATACTAATCCATGCGTCCACAACTCAAAAATTATATGTTCCTTGAGTTGTCCCCCTTTAGTTGTATTCCGACCTTTGCCTATCAGTTGATAGTCAAGAGTATGTGTGCATTCGTGTTTATTGGTGCCTTTTATTCTTGTGGTCTGTCAAGCCATTCTATTCCGGAATGACTAGGAGAAACAAACTCCAGTACCTCATCCATATCTAGGATTGGGTCAAAGCAGTTGTATTCCGCAGATCAAAATGCCAATCCAGCTTTTGTTCTGTTCTACCTTGGAGTGTTGCCTCCTTATGTCAGGATTGTCACGAGAATTGCATCTTCTCTTATGAATTCTTGATGCAGTGGTACTCTCGCCATCATCGTTCATTCCTGGGTCCCGTGTTGTTGCAACCGGAATGCCGACAAGTGAACCATGATGTGTGAAATCAATACTCCTAGCAACTAGTTGCTTGGTAGTAAATGGACAATATTCTCATTCTTAGCGTGTTGGTTATTGAATCATCATTCTAAGATAGATTGTGCTACCTAGTCCTTATTTCCAGTGCACTCTTTGATCAATGAGTTAGGATTATTCAATCCCTTGCTTATTTGAACTTATCGTCTTGCTCTGAAAAGCAAGATTGTTCTCGAGCTTAGTAACATATCGGTGGTTCCTGATGTTCCGAATATCTTGTCGGAAGTGTTACCAGGTTGTCACCTGACCGCTATGTTGAGTTCGTGATCATGTTGGTTTTCCTCCAAACCACCCATTCCCCAAGAATCTGTGTTGGGTATCCCTGAGCTAGTTGGTTGAGCTAGACAACAACTTGGAGAGTTGGGAGATAGAAGCTTAATCCACTTAGTTCATCACTAAGGGATATCCTTGTGTGTGTGTGTGTGTGTGTGTTGAAGAAAGATGATATCTCCATCGATTAGTCCTCGTGATCAGTTGTTGGATCTATTGCCTTGTCAAAACTTTTACTTGAGTATGGGCTATCGTCAAGTCAAATCAGAACCAACGATATTCGTAATGTTGTCTTCCTCGTGGTTGATCCCTCGAGCATACACCATTACATCCCTTGGTCTGACCAATGCTATCACCGTGTTCACATGATGGTGGAAGTCCAGTGATATGGAAATTCCAATGAGTTGTTGTTGAGCCCATCAACGGCATTTTGTCTTCCCCGTGATTCATGTTGAACATTACACTAGTATTGGAAATTTTGTAAGCATTGCCTTCATATTCCGTTCATGAGGTATATGTTTGGATGAAAGGAGTGACTTCCTCTAATTCACGTGCATTTGATGTAAGTTGCCGCCGTGAATTCGAGAAAGCTTGTTTTTTGCTTCCTTTGGAATCATCCCAAGTTAGTCATGCATGTGCGAAGCATTCTATGGTTTGATAGGCTCGCTACATCCAGTCCATATGTGTCCCTAGCACACCAAGCCACTGATTGATTTGTTCAAGGAGAAGAATTTCCTTCCTAAGAGCAAGACTTATGTTAGGATCTTGATATCCTCGATGATGGTTCCTTACCAGAACTCGGTAGTGTTTTGTTGTAAGACTACCATGTGGTCATGTTTGTCTGGGACAGCGTGTTCATAGGTTTCTAGCAGAACCAGCTCATGTTTTGGAGCTTGCTATCGTAGTTCATTCCCCGAGAATCTTGCAATGTCATCTCGTCGAATTGTGTTGCAAACTTTCATTTTTTTTCTAGACTTGATGAGTCTGGAATATCCTGACACCAACCAGATCTGAATCTCAGGCAGATATGATGGTTGGAACGTACTCCAAGAACTATAATATTGGTCTCTCTCAGAATCGGTAAAGTGGATGTCGTGGCCAACACACCCGGTAGGGAAGACCTATTATTGTAGTATCTTGATTGAGGAAGTTGGCCACCTCCCCATAAGTATTTCGTAGGATTTACTCCAGAAGTTGTTCCTTATGGATACTTTGTATTCCGAAGTCCGACCACTACTTGATGGCTATGTTGACGCTTTAAAGCATGACCGTGGTAACCAGTACATCAAGGAGAACATTATAACCGGAGTGCTAAATGTCTCTCGGTCGATCATCCAGATTTCGTTCCCTTGGCCTCGCTAAGGTGAAATCTGAGAAAGGGTTGTCTTTCTATGCATCTGCATTGTACATCACTATTCGTCAAAGTAGTAAGATGTGTTGCCAGGATCCTTGGCACGGATGTTGGTAAGACCTTGATGAGTATGGAAATGCTCAAGTTCTTGAGAGCACACTCAGTCACTAGGTTATATCCACGATATCAATTGGGATGTGCCTCCCATTTGCCGAGTTGTTCTATAACCATAGTTTCCTTTCCGAACTGAGTATGCCATTTCCTCGAATACCTTCAAACGATCAATTGTGATTTGCCTCAGGCTGGTATAAAGGGTTTCAATGATCTTTATATCAAAAGTAACTCTTTTTGCCACTTAAGGGAATAATTCTACGAGTCACCTTCCCTAAGGTGTCCCGTTATGGAATCATGGTAATTATCTCCTCGCTACTTTGAACCCTTGCACCATCTTACTCAAGCGTGGAATTGTTGCCTAACAAATTGAACCTTCTTCATCAGCTCCTTACAATCCCCCCGAGGTGTGTTTTGCCTCTCAGCTCCAGAGATGTTCCACGTCTCATTCCGTGAGTTGATCTTGTGATCCTTGAGATGATCCTAAGTTGCTCGAACCTCAAGAAGAACGATTCTTCTAAAATTCTCCTTTTCTTCTCGTTGTCATGTTGGGTGAAGATCTCGAAAGCAAAGATGTCAAGATCAGTATGATGCAATGAATCAACATCTTCGAGAAGAGCAATTGGATCGGGAAGATGGTGTTAGCTTTGTGCCCCCATGTCTTCTTATCTCACGCTTTGAATCTCGGGACGAGATTCTTGTTTAGTGGGGGTGAGTTGTCACGACCCTAGATGTGCTTGTAACTAGTTGCATGAACGCATTCATGTCATCATGTTTAAATTCAAGAAATTTGAAATGGGGATTGGTAAACCCTAGCACCAAAAGAAATTTAACTAGGTTCAATAAAAATATTTTCAATAACCTAGAATGCCCTTTGGAAATGTTCATGATTTCTGTTAAAGGTGAAAACCTCTTCCAAAAATGATGAACATATTTATAGGCTATTCCTGGATTTTTGAATTAAATCTTAAGCTATTTTGCTTTGGGCATTTAAACACCATAAATAATTTAAATGTTCAAATAATGTTGGAACTATTTTTGGGCCACTGAAATAATTCAGCAAGTGTCCATGAATATTTTCAGGATTTTAGGAAATGCCTTGGTATTTTTCCTAAGCTCAAAATAGAGGCAAATAAATAGAAAACAGAAACAAATGAATAAAAGACAGAGGGAGAAGTTACCTAGCATAAACCACTGGCAGCTCGTCTGGCCGGCCCAGCCCACCAGGCGGGAGGTCTTCTTCCTCCCGCCAATCGGATGCACAATACAGGTTCGACGCAGCAAGAGCCACCGTGACGCCACCTTACGCTTGCCAGGAGTCCTCGGGCCGCGTGGATGAACGCCCGATGACGTCCCGATCCGCCTGACCTCTCTCACTCTCCCCTGCTCTCTTCCTCGTCATTCCCCACCTCACCGAACGCGCCCGCCGCCGCCGACGAGCACCACCGCGCCCAGAGCCACTGCCTCGCCTCGCCGATGCGATCAGAAGCTTCGTCTCGACCGCCTCTTCCTCCCCATCGAGCCATGCCCCGCCAGAAGCCCTGCAGCGTCGCCCTCGAGCTCGTCTTCAACCTCGGTCCGCTGAGATCGCCATCGCCGCCCCGCTTGCTCCAGCCCCTCCCCGAGCTCGCTGACCTTCCCTACGTGATAGCCGTGAGCTTCTGCTCCCAACCCCTCTATCCTCCCACTCGATTTCTTCCTCTAACCCTGCTGGCCACCCCGGCCGAAGCTCGCCGCCGCCTGCCTTGTCGTGCACCGCCACCGCAGCCTGCGTCCATCGATGCTGGGCGTGGCAATGAGCTCCTGCTGCTTCCAGGAGGCCGCCTATTCCTTTTGCTAGCTCGCCCGTGCCCCATAGCACCGCTGCCCGTGTGTACCCGAGCGCCGCCGCCGCCCACCTCGACGCCGCCGACGCTACAGCCCTCCCCTGCAGCTGCCACTTGCACCACCCAATGCGCCTTGAGGCGCTGCTTCCATAGAGCCCAGCCGCGCGAGCACCCGTCGCCGGAGTTGGCCGGACGGGCAGCCCCGCCGTGTCCTGATTAGCGCTGGCGGCTAACCGCCGTTTTGGATGACGTGGCACGTCATTAGCCGCTAATGACCCCGACTAATTAACCCCCTCTCTCACTGACACAAGGGCCCCACGACTAATTAACATCAGGTTTATTTTCTATTTTGTTTAGTTTATAACCTAGCGGGACCCACGCGTCGGAGTTGACTGTGCTGACGTGTATGTTGACTGGACCCACCTGTCATTGACCTAGGATGCATTGGGTCACTGACCAGTGGACCCCACTGGTCAGGTTTGACCGGACTAGCCCCGTTGGCCTGCTGACATCACCCTGACATCAGGCTGACGCAGTAATTTCTTTCTGGAATTTAAATAAATCTTAAATGATTTATTTATTTCATAAAATAACCAAAACTTCTAAAAAATCATAGAAATTAATCTATAGCTCAGATTGAAATAAATTATATATGAAAAATGATCAGAAAAATCCAAGGAATCTGAATATGGCATTTTCATGCATGTTGGAACAACTTAAAGTTGCTGTTTAGGACAATTCAATTGAATGGCATTTGAATATTAACATATGGAGTTTGAATTTGAACCTAGGGTTCAAACCAACTCCATTTAACATGTTGTTAGTTGCATTAACTCAAACCACAATATATTGCCATGCCATGATCATGCATCATATTATTGCATTGCATTGAGTGTGTTCTTCCCTGTTTGCCGGTATTTCTCCCCTCTCGATAGATGTGGTTCCGACGATTATTCGATGACACCCATGAAGAACTATATTATCTTTAGAAAGTTCAGGCAAGCAAAACCCCCTTGTTCATTCCAATACAATCACACTCTCTCGCTTCTGCTCTCTTTTACTGCATTAGGACAACAACGATTCATCTGTTACATGCTGTGGTAGTTGAACCCCTTTCCTCTGCATGATCTGTCATTGCCACAGTAAATAGATGAAACCCACTAGCATGACTAGGAGTTGTTTGAGCCCTGATGTGCCTACTCATTCATGCTTGTTTGTCATGCCTGCCATCGCTTAGAGTTGAGTCAGGTCTAATTCATCGGGGATGAATTGGAGGTGTGTAAACATGTCCCATCGTGGTGTGTGAGCTAAGTGTGTGAACACGATTTGGTAAAGGTAGCGGTGAGAGGCCATGTAGGAGTACATGGTGGGTTGTCTCATTGAAGCCGTCCTTAGGAACTGAGTTCTGTGTTTGTGATCCATGAAACAGTTACTACCACACATTGGGATCCTTAATTGACTCTCTCGGCTTCTTAATCACCTTGTCCTCTGTCCAGGAGTTGCAAGTAGTTTCTAGTGTTTGTAGTATGCTGGGGGGCCGTGCGCAGCACTGACCGAGGGGTGGGCTGTGTTGCGGTAGGCACGTGGTCGGGCATGCCGGGCGCCCGTTTGCTGTCTCGAAACCCTGTACACATCGTTCGGGGCCGTATGTGGAAACCTCGGCCGGACTCCCTACGGATGGAACCTGAATAGGCGATAAACCTAGACTAGAGACTTGAGTGCTTAGGTAGGCCATGGCCGACACCCTCGTTGGGCTTCCGCTTGAAGGTTGCCGAGTACATGTCGTGTAAACGGCGGTGAAGTGGTGAGCGTGTGTGAAGAAGTACACCCGCAGGGTTAACATCATCTATTCGAATAGCCGTGTCCGCGGTAATGGACTTCTGGGTTGCCTATAACAGTTCATAGACAAGTGAAAGTGGATACTCTAAAACTCGCAAGATAAGCGTGAGTGCTATGGATGGCCTCCTCGTGGGTAGACGGGAGCGGATCCACAGTGGTGTATTGATATGGTGAATATGTGGACTCGTGTGCGCCACCTCAAAGAGTTACTTGTAGTCGTAGTTCAGGATAGCCACCGAGTCAAAGCTGGCTTGTCATAGCTTAAACTCCACCACCCCTTTATTGGTACCGATGCATATGTAGATAGTTCGATGTAAGTCTTCTGGGTACATTTGTACTCACGTTTGCCTATTTTATGTTTTGTAGAGAGACGTCAGTCTCGCTAGTAGTTCCGTGTGGACTTCGACGTTTAGCTTGATACCTCAGCTACGATCTTGTGCCCTCGGCAGGATCTGGTAGATAGTAAGGCTTCCCAGCCTTTTTCATTTGTAGATGTCTGTACTCAGACATGTTAAGCTTCCGCATGTGTTTTGACTTGTATGCTCTGAATGTTGGGTCATGAGACCCATGTTTGTAATATCTCGCTCCGTGGAGCCTAATGAATAAATACTTTGAGTCGTAGAGTTATGTCGTGGTACCATGTTGTATTTACACATATCGAGCATATTGTGTGTATGATTGAAATGCTTGGTATGTGTGGGATCCGACAATCTAGTTGTTTATCCTTGGCAGCCTCTCTTATGGGGATATGTAGTCCAGTGCTTCCATGAGCCATAGTAGTCCGCTACAGCCCGGTTCACCGGAGTCCTGCTAGCCTAGCACTACAGCTCAGGACACTTGACTGGCCGGCATGTGTTTCACTTGCTCGTGTTTGTCCCTTCGGGAAATGTCACGCGGTGACATCCGGAGTCCTGCCGCTTAGCCTGCTACAGCCCGGTTACGAGTCCTGTTAGCCCGGTGCTACAGCCGGATTCAAGACGCTGTCAATCGACATGCTCGAAGTTGATTCATGTATGCCTGTCCCCATGGGTTAGTGCCGCTTTGGGTTCACGACTAGCCATGTCGGCCCGGTTCTCTGTCATATGGATGCTAGCGACACTATCATATACATGAGCCAAAAGGCGCAAACGGTCCCGGGCCATGGTAATGCGACACCCGTGGGAATACCGTGCGTGAGGCCGCAAAGTGATATGAGGTGTTACCGGCTAGATCGATGTGACTTGGAATCGGGGTCCTGACATTTTACTCCTTGGTTTTTTCCTTTGCCGCCCTCCCTTGCCTATCCTCTTGTTGTAGCCAAACAGCCATTTCAGATCAAGCTGCGGCTAGGTTGAGTACTTAGTCATTTGGAGGAGGGCTAGTACTTAGCCGTTCGGGGTGTTGGCAATGAAAAGTAGGAGCCGGCCGGCCGGCTGCTCGGCAGCCGAACAAAAAAAGGTGAGATGCCGGCCTTCGCTATATGCGTTTTTTCCTTAGTCGTTTTTCGTGTGGGCATCGGTTTGGGACCCCTGCCCGCCGTACAGTCCCTCTGCGAGCTGCGGCTTCTGGCAAAGGAAGTGTCTGGCGCCAACACACTACTTGTCCGGCTGCAGGAGGCCGCATATAGCAGAAAGCGGCGAGCCTCCGGGCCGACTGGTCGAACCCGGTGCCAGGCGGAAAAAACTATACTTAGTCATGGCATGATTCTTATAACATAGATAAAGGAGGGTAGTCCCCGAGTTCCTCTCGGGGGACCCGGAGTCTTTGTACATGATACAAAAGGTAGCGTGATACATACTGCTTTTCAACTGTAAAATCTTCAGAGGAGGTTTGCATTCCACGGCCTCTCCGTTGCCTTGCCTGAATCAGCTCTCTTGCGCACTCTGGGCTTCTGAGCATCGATCAGATAGTAGGAGTCATTGCCCAAAGACCTTGTCGATGATGAAGGGAGCCTTCCCAAGCGGCGAGAGCTTGTGTTGGCGGTTCATTGCTGGATCAGCCGAAGCACAAGGTCTCCCTCTTGGAAGGATCTTGGCTTCACCTTGCGATTGTAGTATCGGCGCAAACTCTGCTGGTAGATGGCCGACCGGCTGAGTGCCAACAGTCGTCCCTCTTCCAACAGGTCGACGCCGTCTTCTCGTGCCTCCTTGGCGTCCGCCTCGGTGTACATGGTGACTCGCGGGGAGTCGAACTCTATGTCCGTTGGGATGACGACTTCAGCACCTTAGACGAGGAAGAACAGCGTGAAGCCGGTCGACTTGTTGAGAGTTGTGCGCAGGCTCCAGAGGACGGCCGGCAGCTCGTCGAGCCAGCAGCCGGCCGAACGCTCAAGAGGCTCGACCAGTCGGGGATTGATGCCAGACAAGATAAGGCCGTTTTCTCGCTCAACCTGGCCGTTTGACTGCGGGTGGGCAACGGACGCTAAGTCCAGTCGGATGCCCTGTGTCACGCAGAAATGAGCCAAGGCTCCTTTGGCAAAGTTTGTGCCATTGTCGGTGATGATGCTATGTGGTATGCCGTACCGAGTGGTGATGTCGGCAATGAAGGTCACAACAGTCGCCCATTCAGTTTCTTGATTGGCCTGGCCTCTATCCACTTGGTGAACTTGTCCACAACGACAAGCAAATGAGTCATGCCGCCACGGGCTGTCTTGAATGGCCCCACCATATCCACACCCCAAACAGCAAATGGCCAAGCAATCGGAATAGTCTTGAGTGCAGAAGCTGGTAAATGCGGCTTGGAGCAGAATCTTTGGCACCCTTGGCATTTCTAGACCAACTCTTTGGCCTCCTCAAGAGCAGTCGGCCAGAAAAAACCATGGCGAAAGGCTTTGACGACAAGGGCTCTTGAGGCCCCGTGGTGGCCACATTCACCCTGGTGAATGTCTCTGAGGATTGCTTGGCCCTGGTCCGGCTCCACACAGCACTGGTACACACCAGTGACACTGCGCCGAACCAGCTATCTGTTGACTATGGTGTATGCTGCTCCTCGCCGTTGCACCTGCCTGGCTGAGATATCGTCAGCTGGCAGTTCTTTGTTCACTAGAAATTTGAGGATTGGCTGAGCCCAGGAGGATGCTGCTATTTCTTCTGCTGCCACAACTGCAACTTGTATGAGGGTGGTTGGGCCGGGAGGTGGCGGGTTGGCAATTGCTTCCGCCTGCTGAGTTGACGGAGTCCCCGGGCCGGGCTCTGGAATCCTCAAGCCGGGTGCTACTGCAGCAGTCCCCGGGCCAACTGCCGAAGTCCCTGTTCCGGCTTCTGGGACCCTCAAGTCGGATCCGACTGCTTCAGGCGAGGCCGGCACAAAGATGGAATCTGATTCTGGGGACGGCTTGACGGACGGCTTGAGAAGGCGTCATAGGGCGACGCCGGCTGGTATTACTTGTCGGGTGGAGCCAATCTGTGCCAAGGCATCTGCTTGTTCATTGTCATTTCTTGGCACATGGAGAAACTCGCACCCATCAAAGTATCCACGGAGTTGCTGCACGAGGAAACGGTAGCTTGCCATATTTGCATCCTTGGCGTCCCAGTCGCCTGACGACTGCTAGACCACCAAGTCGGAGTCACCATAGCACAAGATCCAGCGAATGGCGAGTTCCTTGGCAAGCCGGAGTCCGTGTATGAGTGCCTCATATTCTGCTACGTTGTTGGAGGCGGCAAAATGGACTTGCAACACATATTTGAGCTTGTCGCCTTTGGGAGAAGTGAGGACGATGCCGGCTCCCAGACCAGTGCACATCTTCGATCCATCGAAATGCATCCGCCAATGGGTAGAGTCTGGTGTTGGCGGTAAGTACTGGGTCTCGGCCCAGTCGACGAGGAAGTCGGCCAACACTTGCGACTTGATGGTGGTGCGAGGCTGGTAGTGGATGGTGTAAGGTGCCAGATCGATGGCCCACTTGGCCACTCGGCCAGAAGCATCCCGGCTTCCCACGATCTTAGCAAGCGGAGCCGTGCAAACGACGGTTATTGAGTGCTCGTGAAAGTAGGGCTTCAGCTTCTTGGCGGCAAAGTGCACACCATAGCACATCTTTTGATAATGCGGGTAGTTTTGCTTGGAGGCGGACAGTACTTCACTTAAGTAATATACCGGTCTCTGGACCGGCAATGCTCTGCCTTCCTCCTTGCGCTCTACCACAATGACTGTGCTGACGACCCGACTGGTGGCAGCAATGTAAAGGAGCATGGGCTCCATCTCAGTCGGAGCTACCAGGACAGGCGGGGTTGCCAACATCTTATTGAGCTGGGAGAAGGCTTTGTCCGCCTTGTCGTTCCACTCGAAGAAACTGGTCTTCTTCATAAGTTGGTACAGAGGGAGAGCCTTCTCGCCCAGCCGACTGATGAAACGGCTAATTGATGCCAGGCAGCCAGTGAACTTCTGCACGTCCAGCAGTCGGGTGGGCACCTCCATCTTCTCAATGGCCTTGATCTTCACCGGGTTGCACTCTATGCCGCGCTCTGTCGAATTTCGGGTTCCCGCAGACCCTTGAGGTTCGAACACTGGGGTGCGCGCCGAGATTTCGCCTTCTACCTACCTGCACCCCACCGCCTCGCTAAGATCTAAGCTATCGAAAGAACAACACAAGAGACACAAGGTTTATACTAGTTTGGGCCACCATTGTGGTGTAATACCCTACTCTAGTTTGTGGTGTGGTGGATTGGCTCTTGGGCTGATGATGATGAGCAATACAAGGAAGAACAGCCTCGCGAGGGTCTATTCTTGGCTGGGGCGATGAACTGCTGGGAGGAGTTCAGTCACCCTTCTCTCTCTCTCTCTATCCCTCTCTTCTTTTGTTGATTGATCGATTGCCCTCCCCCCCTCTGGGGGTGGCTAGTCCTATTTATAGGCAAAGGCCCTGGGCCTCTTCCCAAATATTGAGCGGGAAGGGTGCCAACAATTGGCCATTTTGAAGGGGAACATCTGGTACACTTATCCTGACTAAAGTTGGTCCTCGCCTGCCAAAGGCTCTAGTGGTGACGCCTGCTTGGGCTCCACGATGACTCCCTCCCGGCCGTAGGGCTAGTGTTGGTCTCATTGCACCAAAACGGGTGCCTTTGCTTGATGCTCTCGCCTGCGCTTGCCCCCTTTGCACCAAAGAGGAAAGGAGGACACTGCGCGGGCTGGCGCCCGCCTGGCGCCCTTGGTCGTCATGGCTTGCGTCACGGGCACCTCATGAAGTACCCCGCCTTGATCTCTCCACCTCCTCACGAGCCAACCTGATGAGGCCGTGCCTGAGGAAGCTCCGTGTCGTCCGCCCCGCGAGGCTTGGCCCCTCGCGAGGGTCTTGGGTCTGTGTTGGTGAAGATGGACCGTGCTGGGCCCCTCCTTGAGCCACGCCGCAGGCCGCAGGCAGGCAAGTCTGGGGACCCCCGTTCCCAGAACGCCGACACGCTCTGAGACGAAAAAGCCAAGGAGCTGGCCGGCTGGTACTCCAAAGACACATTTCTCCAGGTTGAGCTTGATCTGGAATCGGCGCAAATCTCAAAAGTCTCCTTGAGGTCTTCTAGCAGCGTGCCACGCTTCTCCATCTTCACCACCACATCATCCACATATACATGGGCATTTCTGCCGAGTTGCTTGAGGAGACACTTCTGCATGCAACACTGAAACGTGGCGCCAGCGTTTCTCAAGCCAAACGTCATGGTCAGGTAGCAGAAGGCTCCAAATGGCGTGATGAAGGCGGTGTTTAGCCTGTCGGCCGGGTTTAGCTTTATCTGGGGATACCCCGAGTATGCATCCAAAAAACTCAACAGCTCGCATCCGGCTATGGAGTCTATCACTTGATCAATCCTTGGCAGAGCAAAGGGGTCTTTGGGGCAGGCTTTGTTGAGGCTGGTGTACTCAATGCACATGCGCCACTGCTTGTTTTTCTTCAACACTAGGACTGGGTTGGCCAGCCACTCTAGAAAGAACACTTCCATGATGAATCCGGCAGCTAGGAGCCAGGCTATTTCTTCTCCGACAACTCTTCTCTTCTCTTCCGACAGGCGGCGCAAGGGCTGCCTGACCGGCTTGGTGTCAGGTCGGACATGTAGCTTGTGCTCGGCGAAATCCGTCGGAACACCCGAATTTCTTTGGGAGACCATGCGAAGATGTCCCGATTCTCACGGAGGAAATCGACAAGCTCGCTTTCCTATTTGCTGTCAAGGCATATGCCTACAACAGCGTGCCTCTCCGGATGCTCCGGGTCCAGGGGTATCTTCTTTGTTTCCTTGGCTGGCTTGAACGAACCCTCAACCTCCGACCCCTGGGGGAATGGGTGACATTTCTGGCTTCTTGCCTGCCAATGCCACCACTCGGTCAAGGAGCCGCTTCTCAGTTGCAATCACGAGGGACTCGACTAGCCGGCTGCTATCTGCGGCGCAAGCGACCGACTTCTTGTAGTCTCCGACTACTGTCAGGATCCCCTTGGTACTAGGCATCTTCATCTTGAGGTAGGCATAGTGGGGGACTGCCATGAACTTGGCCACAGCTGGCCGACCAAGCAGTGCATGGTAGGGGCTTTCAAGGTCCACCACTTCAAACCAAAGTGGCTCACGGCAGAAATGATTCTTGTCTCCAAAGAGGACATCAATCTGGGTCTTGTCGATTGGTGAGCAGGAAAGGCCAGGGACTATGCCATGGAGTACAGTCCAACTGGGGATGAGCTGCTTCTGCTTGATTCCCAACTTCTCCATTGTGTCACGATACAGGATGTTGATGCTGCTGCCGCCATCTATTAAGACTTTGGAGAAACGTGTTGCCCGCCTCTCCGTTGCAATGGTAGCTTCTAGTACCAGGGCGTATGAACCAGGGGAAGGCATCACTTACGGGTGGTCGGCCCTGCTCCAACTGATAGGCTTCTCGGACCAATGCATGAATTCTGGAGTGCTAGAGGCCACCGCTTGCACTACTTGTTGTTGCCGTCTGCTGCGTCTATCATCGGCCACGCTGGTGAACACAACATAGGCTCCGTGTTCCTCTGGGTACTCGTCTTGTATGGCACCGACTGGTCGGGCCGCCGGCTGTTGGGGCTGAGGAGGCCGCGGTCCGGCAGGCGGAGGGGGCAGGAGTCCATCTCCCTTGGTGTCGGGGCTCGCTGGTGTCTCCGCGGCCTCGAGCACCTATGGGGCACTGGGGGGCCCTTCTGGTTCGGCAGGGGAGCGAGGGTCATGCGCAGAGCAGATCGAGGTCCGGCGCGCGCGCGGGGAGACGGGCAATCTTTACCCAGCTTTGGGGCTCTCCGGAGAGATAACACCCCTACTACTGCTTTGTGTTGTTATTGGATCTAGCTCGAGCGTGCGAGCGTAAAGTAGTGCTGCGGGTGTCGAATGGACCGAACCCCTTCTACGTGCGCATGGGCCTCCCTTTTATAGTCTGAAGGGGGTACCCACAGGTGGCAGCGTAGGAAGAGGGGGTAGAAATGTAAAAACGCAGGTTGGTGCAATAAAGGCACAACAAAGGTCCCTACCTAACTCTGACGGCAGGGGACAAGGGCATTAAATGCCCGTCCGGTCGTCCAACAGTGCAGGAGGAGTGACCGTTAAGTGAGCCTCCGGTTGCCACGATGGCGCCTCTGTCAGCTCCGTTTGCCACCTCGCTCCGCATGGTTGCGTAGCGCCTCGCCACGTGCCCTTGGGATGGCCTGGTGATGATGCGTCACTGGGTGTGCTGGAGTTGGGTGGCAGCCTTGCCGCGGCAAGTGCCTTGCCGCAGTCCTTTTGTTGTGCCGGCAAGCTTGCGTACTTTGGTTTCTCTTGCCGGGCGCGGCGGGCGCCGCGGCAAGTTTTCTGGTGATGCCCTGGCTAGCCTTCCCGGCAAGCTCCTCTTGCCGGGGCCTTCATGTTCTTGGCTAGTACTTTGTTCTTGAATAGCAGTAATGAGTGGTGGAGAGCCTTGCCGGACGTCCGGCAAGCCTTGCCGCGGGGGTGCTGTGACTGCCCGTGCACAAGTTCGGGGTACTAGGGTACCCCCCTACTTTAGTACACCGACAGGAGCCCCCGGGCCTGGGCCATACACGGTGCCGAGCGTTGTTGGGCCAGGCCCAAAACAGTGCACGGGCACGCATGGCCTGGGTCCGCACAGCAACGGGCTCCGCGCCCACCGCGCTCCCCCGCAACGGCACGCGTCGACTGCGGCGTCGTGGGAGAGAACGTGGTCAATACTTAATTCCAGGAAATGCATAACGTTCGCATCCCCCATTTATAAGCAGAGGGAATCGGGCCGTTCCCCCACTTCCACCACTTGAAGTTCCTTCCTCCGAAAGCTCCGCTGTTCCCCCCCCCCCCCCCCGTCGTCGCCGTCGCTTTTGCCTCCCCCGTCATGGCTTCGAAAGCCGGGAAGGCTACGAAGGCCGCGAAGGCTGCGAAGGCCGCGAAATTGGCCGAGGCGCTGGAGCTCGAGGCGCTGCGCAAGAAGCAGGTGCTCTTTCCCCCCGAACTTACTCCGGACGCGTTGCGGGCGGAGTTTTACCTCTTCTGGTCGATGGAAATGCGTGCGCATCCGCGCACGCCGGTGATCTCCGCGGAGGCCTCCAAATCGAAGAAGTGCCCCAGAGGGTACTACTTCTTCCCTGTGTTCTTCTACTGCGGGCTCTGCCCACCTTTTTCCGATTTCTTTTGCGATATCATGAACACCTACGGGTTTCATCTGCTTGACTTCACCCCCAACGCCGTTCTGACAATGGCGGTTTTTGCACATCTCTGCGAGAACTTCGTCGGTATCCTCCCCAATGTGGCCCTCTTCCGTCACTACTTCTCCCCACGGGCCGAGAAAGGGGAGCCGCTGGCCGGCGGAATCGCCTGGACCTCCCGGATGGGTATGAAGGAAGTGTACTTGTCGGGCGAACTCCGCAGCAAGTGGGACGAGTGGAGGGCGGAGTGGTGTTGGATCTGTGACGACAACCCGCCGTCGTTCACCGAGCTGCGCAAGACTCGGGTGGTGCGCGGCAACGACTGGAGCGCTCTGTCGCCGGACGATGCCAAGCTGACGATCGCCACCACCCGGATCCTCCGGTTCAGGCATGCCGGACTCACCACAGGGGCGGTTGGTGCGGATTTCCTTCGTCGCCGTATCGCCCCTCTGCAAGCGAGGGGGCGGCCTGCCTGGCAGTTCAGCGGCCCGGCAGATTTCATGAGGCTGCGCCCAGGCCTCAACTTCAACTTCACGGTCATGGAGCTTGGCGCGATGCTGAGGGAGATGTTCAAGCATGATCCCAATCATCCAGAATGGTTCCAGTTGGCGCAGGGTGTCGTCCCCTTGTGCAACAATTCCCAGCGCGATCGCATCTGCGCGATGATGCCAGAGTGTGACTCGCATGGGATAAATGCGAACTGGATAGAGCCTGCTGCCGAGGTCGTGCAGCAATTCTTTGACGACTTGTCGTAGGCGGCAGTCAACTCCGATGAACAGAAACTCCTCACCCGCGCCACCACTGCCGAAGAGCTAGCGTATATTGCTAGCCGGGCCGAAGAGGCGGCCGCAGCCGCCGCGGCGGGCGAGTTTGGATTCACGCTGGCGGAGGCAGACGCCGCAGCGGCGGCAAGCCTCGCTGCCCGGGAAGCGCTAGCCGGGGAAGGCGAAGGCGAAGGGGAGGTCGAGGCCGGAACGGGCGAGTCCGCCGAGGGCGCGAGCGGCCAGCCGTCTTCCGGCGACCCGCCGCAGGCGGAGCCCACAGCGCATCCCCAATTCCGTCCGAGAAGGCGCCTCCATCGGGTCGGCGAGCTGGCGGAGGAACAGGCCGCCCAGCAGCCGCGGCGCCGTGGGACACGTTCTACCGCGGCAGGTACCGCAGCCGCGGGCGGATCCCAGGCCGCGCCGGCAACCGAGGCGGGGTCTTCCCGGGCCGCTATGCCTGACACTGCCGTAGCCCTCGGCAAGCGCCGGAGGGAGCCCACCCCTCCACCACGTCGTGCTGAGAGGGTACCGGAGTTCAACCTCTCCGCGCTGAGCTCCGACGACGACGAGGAGGAGGAGGGGGAGTAAGGCTTTCTTCGGACCGTGCTTATCCTTCTCTCGATCTTTATTATTGTTTGTCTTGTATCTAATCTGTTTTTCTTCAAACTCCTGCCTCGTACCAGGACTTTGGCGGAGAGAGCGGCGAAGAGGGCCAAGGTCCCCGTGGTCAACATCGAAGACGATCCTGCCGCGGTAGCAGAAGATACGTCTGAGACCATTTTGACGCACCCGGTCCCTTATCCTCGCAGCAGCTCCCAGCACAGCCCCCAGCGTGAGTGCTTCAATCAACTCCCTGTCGCAGGGCGCGCAGGGTCGCTTCTTCTTTTGCCAATATCTTGACCATCAGCTCTTTTGTACACAGGAGAAGAGCGGGCCCACCAGGAGCAGCCGGAGGCCGATGATGAGGTGTCATCGGCCTCGACTACGCCACCGAGGGCCGACTCCCCGGCGTGGGAGCCGTCTCCAACAAGAAAAGGGTCCCCGGCAAGGGGTGGGACCGGCGAGCCCCCGGTGGTGGAGCCCGTGACCACAGAACCAAGCGCCGGTGAGCCTTCTTGTCGGGAACTTTCCCTTGGATCTCGCTGATCTTCCTTTTCCTTTTTCTGGGCGTTTGCTCGACTATCTCTTTTCCTCCCTGCTTTCAGATCCTCTCCTTGGGGACCCGATGGAGGCTAAGGCCGCCGGTGAGGAGGGCGGCCGTAACAATACTGGGGACGCCGCCGCTGCTGAGGGAGGGACCGGCGCGGAGGAGCCCGTCGGTGAAGGGGCCGCCGGGGCTGCTAGCACAGGAGCCGGCGAGGGGTCCGGTGACCGCACCGATGATCCGGCGGATGCAGGAGCGCAAGGTGCCGCACCAAATGCCGACCCCTCCACCGCTGAAGCAGCGCCGGGCTCCGAGGAGCCCCAGCCTGGCGCATATTTGAAAGCCGGCGAGGGCGTGTATATCAAACTCCCCTGGGCATCGAGCTCAAGGGCACCGGTTGAAGGAGAGGAGTTTGACGGGGAAATACTTGCCTCTGCTGGGCTGTCAGTAGTCGACAAGCCGGGCAGCAGTAGCGGCGAGTCCGAGGAGGAGCAACTGCTCCGGAAGCTGGTGTCACTCTACCGCGCCCGCCAGGCGAAGCTTGAGTCCCGGTAAGCGCTCGTCGTGCAGGCAGGAGCTGATATAGAGAAGCATGCGCAAGAGCTCAAGAGCCGCAACCAGGAGGCCCTCCGGTCCATTGCCAAGGAGAGGGCGTAGCTCGACGAAGCGAAGAAGGCGTTCATCCTGGAGAAGGCTGAAGCTGAAGAGCAGCAGAGGCTTGCCGCCGAGGAGCTGTCCAAGCGGGACGGCGAGCTGATACAAAGGAAGGCGTACTTGGACAGCCACGACGAGGAGCTCGCCGGCCGGGAACAGTCACTTGGCGGGGCGCTCAAGGAGGCGAAAGACGCCGTCGCGGCCGCTGAGGCCGCCAAGAAGGAGTTGGAGGAAAAGGTTACGCGGCTGGAGGCGGACGCGACGAGGAAGAACGAGGAGCTTGCCGCACTCCAGCGCGATCGTGAGGAGGATGCGCGCGCCCACGGCGATCTGCAAGCCCAATTCTCTGAGAAGATCAAAGAGCTGAACGCTGCCAAGGACTCGAGCGCTGATCTGGAGCTGAAACTGGCCACCTTGACGGAGACGCTGGACGCCGCCAAGAAACGAGAAGATACCGTGAGGAAAGGCCTCAAGGACAACGAGGAGCTATTGACGAGGGCCGCCGAGGCTCAGAACACCCTCAAAACCACAGTGGAGCTCTGGACGGAAGGCCTCGTGAACATCGCCGCGCTCATTGATGAGGAGTTGACGGAGCTGGACTTGATGGGCTTCGGGTATTCCGCAGAAGCGAATGTCCAGCCCAGCGCCAAGCTCACGCTTTTCTTCAAGGATGTGGTGACGGCGCTACGGCAGCTCCGGGACAGGATCCCGAAGCAGTTGGCCGCCGAGTCGCGCGCCGTCTGCGCTGGGGTCCTGGAGAAGGTGTTGGTGAAGGTCCTCTTCCGCAACCCGGGCATCGACCTCTCCCGCGTCACCAAGAAGCTGCCGGAGGGTGCTGATGTCGAGGAGCTCAAGGCCATCGTCGCACCCATCGTGGATAAAGTGAACGAAGTCAGGAGGCTCGATGGCGGGCGCGTGGATTAGGCTACTCCTCTTATCCCCTTTTCTTGCTGCTGCCATTTTAATTATGGGAACAATTTTAGTTAGCGCCATAATAAGACATTCTTGTAATATAACTTAATTATGGGCACTGCTTGCCGCGCTATTCCCTTTATTTTGGTGCGTCCTTTGTATGCTTTTACCCTGCGTTTTGAGGGACCTTGCCGGGGCAAGCACACTTGCTGAGTGCGGAACATCAACAGCCCGCTGGCGGTGCTGCCTCCGGCAAGGAATCTTGTCGGGACTAGTTGCAACTCATTCGCATTGTCGAGCGGGCTCGAAAACAATGCAAGGGCGCAACTTAGCCACGAGTCGATTCCTCCGCGCACAGGTTTGCCATACAAAGCACGAACGTTCAAGGGACATAGCTTGAAAAGAAATTTAAAATTGAGCGGGCTCAAATTTTAGCTACTTAGCTTTTCTGTCTTTGGCGTCCCGGCAAGGTTAGATTCCTTTGAACGTCGCCTGTTCCATACTTCTACCTTCCCTTCCCCCCCGGTGAACTTGTGGGCGGAGGAATCTTCTGTCTACGAGAAGAAAGAAGAGAAAATAATCGCATGAAACCTTAAGGTTTGCTATTGCTTACCGGGGTGGTGTGCTGCACAGAGTGTCAGGTATGGGTGCAAAGAAAAGGAATATAATGCATCAGATTTGACAAGATGTGCAAAGCACGCGAACTTTGTTTACGCACGGGAACTGCGCCCGGCTTTGTACAAAGTTTTACATGCGACAGCGGCAATGCTTGTACAAAAGAAAGTGGTTGCCGGAACGGGTCCGGCAACCGCGCCTTATTGGTAAAACTTGCGAAGGTGTTCTATGTTCCAGGAGTTGCTCACCGGAACGCCATCTTCGGTCTCAAGGCGGACAGCACCGGGCCTAGTGACTCGTTTCACCCGGTAAGGGCCTTCCCACTTTGGCGTCAACTTGTTTGAATTCTTGGCGGATTGAACTCGCCGAAGAACAAGGTCGCCTTCCTCGAAGCTTCTGGCGTTAACTTTGCGGCTATGATAGCGGCGCAAAGCTTGCTGGTAACGAGCAGCTCGCACAGCAGCCTAAAGACGATCCTCCTCGAGGAGCAGCGTGTCATCATTTCGCAGCTGCTCTTGCTCAAGCTCATCGTAAGCGAGCACTCGTGGTGACCCGTATACGAGTTCCGTGGGGAGAACTGCTTCTGCTCCGTAGACGAGAGCAAAGGGTGTCTGGCCGGTGGCTCGATTTGGCGTCGTCCTGATCGACCAAAGAACCACCGGCAGCTGCTCAATCCAATTTCTTCCGCACTTGTGCAGCCTCTCGACAGCTTACGGTCTTGAGCCCGCGCAGCACTTCAGTGTTCGCCCTCTCCGCTTGACCGTTGCTTCTCGGGTGAGCAACAGAAGCAAAGCAAATCTTGGTGCCAAGATCCTGGGCGTACTGCATGAAGGTGTGGCTCGTGAATTGTGTGCCATTGTCGGTGATGATCCTATTTGGGATTCCGAAACGGCAAACAATTGACCTGAAGAACTTGATTGCTGACTGTGCTGTCACCTTCCTCACTGGTTCCACTTCAAGCCACTTTGTGAACTTGTCGATCGCAACGTACAAGTACTCAAAGCCCCCGACAGCTCAGGGAAAAGGGCCGAGGATGTCGAGCCCCCAGACCGAAAATGGCCAGGACAAAGGGATTGTTTGGAGAGCTTGAGCTGGTTGGTGAATCTGTTTGGAGTGGAACTGGCATGCTTCACACTTGGTTACTTGTGCAGTATATCCTGGAGGGCTGTCGGCCAGAAGAATCCTTGCCGGAGAGCCTTGCCGGCAAGTGTTCTTGCGCCAATGTGGTGACCACATAGGCCTCCATGTACCTCTGCCAACAGCTGCTGTCCATCTTCCCGGGAAATGCACTTTAATTTCACTCCGTTGAATCTTCTTCTGTACAGTACGTCATCGACAAACTGGTACATACTCGATTGCCGGGCTACTCTCTCTGCCTCTTCTTGTTCGTCGGGAATTTCCCCTGTCTGAAGGAAATGGATGATCTGCTGTGCCCATGCCGGAGCCCGAGGCTCGACGACAAGGACTAAAGGCGCAAATGCTGCTGCGGGAACATCCGCTTCTACGGCAAGAATCTGGGATTCTGCCGGAGCGTGATGCCCCCCGGCAAGCGTGTCGGGACACAGCTTGTCGGGAGCGCCTGCTTCAATGAAACAAACCTTAGGGCTTGCCGGAGCAGACTGCTCCTCAGCAATTTCTGTGTTGATCCTGGGGACCTTGTTGGCGGCGGCTCCGGGAAGCTCTGCTGGAAAGTAGTCGCCAGTGACCAACTTTCTCTTTTTGCTTAGTCCTGTTGATGGTGTTATAGATGGCTGAGTCAGCTTGAGCACAAAAATACCTGGTTCCACAGGTAACTTGAGTGCAGCACACTTCGACAGGCCATCCGCAGTGTCATTCTGAGCTCTTGGAACGTGTTCCATTTGTAGGCCGTCTAAATGCTCTTCTAACTTCCTCACTTCATCGATGTATGCTTCCATCAATGGACTCTGATAATCTTTGTTAACTTGACGGATGACAAGCTGCGAGTCACCCCTGACAATAAGCTTCTTGATCCCAAGCTCTGCTGCTATCCTGAGTCCGGCAAGCAAGCCTTCATACTCTGCAGTATTGTTTGTTGCTTGCTCCTTGGGGAAGTGCATTTGGACCACGTACTTGAGGTGCTCTCCGGTGGGTGCGACGAGTAGTACGCCCGCACCGGCGCCTTGCAGCGAGAAGGCACCATCAAAGTACATGATCCATTCTTTGCTAGCTTCCTTGACGGGGATGCTCCTGCCCGGGGTTTCTTCGTCGTGTGTTGGCATCCATTCTGCTATGAATTCTGCCAATGCTCGGCTCTGAATAGTTGAAGTACTTTCAAACTTGAGGCCAAAGCTTGACAATTCCAGTGCCCACTCGACGATCCTGCCCGTCGCTTCCAGATTTTGCAATATCCTCTTCAACGGAAATCGAGTGACTACTGTGATCTCATGTGCTTGAAAGTAATGGCGCAGCTTCCTCGAGGCCATGAGTAGGCCGAAAAGCAACTTCTGCACACCAGAGTACCTTGATCTAGCCCCCTGCAGGAGGGAACTGATGAAGTAAACTGGGCGCTGCACCATCCTCTTCTGTTTTTCTTCCGGCAGCTGCACAGATCCATCCTTGCCGGAGCCAGAACTTGTCGGGGAAGCCCCCTGCTTGTCGCTGGACTGGCTTGCCGCGGTTGCTGACTCATCATCTGCCTCCCTCTCCGCAACCAACGCAGCACTAACCACCTGATTGGTTGCCGCTAGATATAGCAGCAACTTCTCTTGTGGCTTAGGTGCGACAAGTGTTGGAGTGGAGGATAGGTATTTCTTCAAGTCCTGCAGTGCGGCCTCCGCTTCCGGAGTCCATTTCATTGGACCTGCCTTTTTCAAGATTTTGAAAAATGGCAGGGCGCGCTCAGCAGACTTAGAGATGAACCCTCGAGAGGAAGCGACAACACGGCCGGCAAGCTCATGCGATCCTTGACTTTCGGGTCGATTGCCCGATCTGCTCAATTGCTTTGATCTTGTCGGGATTGGCTTCAATCCCTCTCTGAGATACAAAGAATCCGAGAAGCTTGCCGGAAGGAACCCCAAACACATACTTCTCGGGATTCAACTTGAGATTGATCTTGCGCAGATTTGTGAAAGTCTCGTCCAAGTCTTGGATCAAAGTCTCTTTGTCCTTGCTTTTGACCACTATGTCATCCATGTAAGCTTCCACATTTCTGTGCAGTTGTGGCTCAAAAGCGTGACTGACTACTCTCGCAAATGTTGAGCCAGCATTCTTTAGTCCGAAAGGCATCCGTACGAAGCAGTACGTGCCACATGGAGTAATGAATGCGGTCTTTTCTTCATCCTCTTCAGCCATGAAGACTTGATGATACCCTGAGTATGCATCAAGGAATGAAAGCAGATCGCATCCCGCCGTGGAGTCAACGATCTGGTCAATGCGCGGCAAGGGAAATGGATCCTTGGGACAAGCTTTGTTAACATCAGTGAAGTCAATGCAAAGCCTCCACTTCCCATTCGCCTTGCGTACGACCACTGGGTTGGCTAGCCACGTCGGATGGAGTACTCCACGGACCAGTCCGGCTGCTTCCAACTTCCTGATTTCTTTTGCTATGAACTCTTGCCGCTCTACCACTTGATTTCTAACTTTTTGTTTGACGGGCCGTGCATGAGGGCAGACGGCAAGGTGGTGCTCGATTACTTCCCTGGGAACGCCGGGGATGTCGGATGGTTGCCATGCAAACACATCAACCTTCGCCCGCAGGAAAGCAACGAGCGCGCTTTCCTATTTAGGGTCAAGTGTGGCACTGATGGTGAAGGTACCACCAGTGCCGTCTTCCTTGGCGGCCACCTTCTTGGTCTCTGGTGAAGCTACCTTCGCCTTTTTGCAATTGCCGGTGGAGCTCGATGGCGCGTCCTCGACGGCAGCGCAGCGCTCCGGGGAGATGCGCTTGCCGGAGTGAGCACCAGAGCTGTCCTTGCCGGGCTTGGTCCTCTTCTTCCCCCGGGGAGCTTCAGCGGCAAGTGGCTCGCGCTCTGCCGCAGCAGCCGCTTCCCGGTAGATTTTGTCGGCGCAGATGAGTGCATCCTTCTTGTCGCCTTGGATAGAAATGACGCTCATCGGGCCAGGCATTTTGAGCACATTGTATGCGTGGTGAGAGGCCGCCATGAACTTGGCGAGTGCGGGTCGGCCGAGTATCCCATTGTAGGGTAAAGGGATATCAGCCACGTCGAATGTGACCCTCTCAGTCCTGAAGTTCAGCTCACTGCCGAACGTCACCGGCAATGTGATCTTCCCCTTAGGCTGGCTCCTTCCCGGATTTATTCCTTGAAAGGTGCCAGTCTCTTCAAGCTCGCTGTCGGGGATCTGGAGCTTCTTGAGCACTGCGGAGGCAATCAAGTTCAGGCCGGCCCCGCCGTCAACCAACATCTTCGTGACCTTGAGGTTGCGAATCGTTGGTGAGACCAACAGCGGCAAGCACCCGACCGCAGTGATGCGATCAGGGTGATCCTCAACGTCGAAGACGATGGGCGTGCTGGACCACTTCAGAGGCCTGCGCGCCTCGACGGAAGGCTCCGCTGCATTCACTTCTCGCACCCACTGTTTGAGTTGGCGGTGCGAGGTGTGCAGGGAGGCGCCGCCGTCGACGCACAATACTTCTGTTGCTTTCTGAAACTCTTGATCCTCAGTCTCATCTTCCTCCATCTCATCATCTTCATCTTCATCCTCGTCCTTGTCGCGGCCACGGGGAGGCCTGTCTCCTTGCCGCGTCTTGGCCTTGCCGCGGTTCCCTCCCCGGGCGGGAAGCTTCTTGCCGGATCCTCCGCCACCTCCCTGGGCTCTCTCCTTATCGCGGCGCTCGTATTCAGCTTTCTGTAGCTCCGCCATCTGCTCTACTTTTTTGCAGGTTTGGAGGTCATGGCCTTTGGTGCGGTGGATCTTGCAATAACGCTTGCCGGAGCCATCCTGCTTGTCGGCGGCCGCTACAGCCTCGCTGGAGTCGTCGGTCTTGGCTTTGTCGGAGCCACCTCCGTTGCCGGAATGCTCAACAGCTAGCACATCCTTAGCTTTCCTCTTCCTATTGTTCCACCTCCGGTTCTTCCTTGTCGGGGCGGCATCCTCACTGTCAGATCCTTCTGCTCTGGCAACCTCTCCGGGGATTTTCCTCCCCTCTTCAGCCCGTGCACATTTGTCGGCGAGAGCGTAGAGCTCGCTGACATCTCTGATCTTGATCATCGCCATCTCCTCCCTCATCCTGCGGTTACGCACGTTCTGATGAAACACGCTGATAACCGCGGCAGGGTGGACGTCTGGGATGTTGCGTTGCACCTGGCTAAATCTTTGTATATATTTGCGCAGGGGCTCCCCCTCCTTCTGGACGAGCAAGTGGAGGTCACTCTCCTGGCCATGAGGCTTGTGGCCGCCCGTGAAGGCGCCGACAAACTGATGACACAGGTCCGCCCATGAAGAGATGGAGCCGTCCGGCAAGTGCATGAGCCAAGATCTGACGTTGGGCTTGAGTACCGGCGGGAAGTAGTTGGCGAGGATCTTCTCGTCGCGTCCTCCGGCAGCCTGCACCGCGATGGTGTAGATGCTGAGGAACTCCGACGGGTGTATCCTGCCATCGTACTTCTCGAGCACATCTGGCTTGCAGTTTTTAGTTTTGAGCCCTTTGGACTTGCAGCGGCTTTCATGGGTGAAACGCCAGGAGCAACCTGCAGCGTCTGACGGCTTAAGTCGCTGGTTCTCACGGAGTGCGTCGCAGCGTCGGCAATGAGCCAGCGGCCAGGTCGAGATTGACGTCGCGCTTCTCTCCGGCGCTTGATGCGGGTGCGAGCGTCTTCGTGTTACCGTTCTTGGAGAACGTGGCGTTGATCACGGCGAGTTCGCGGGTCCGATGACGCGGTGGAGTCGGCGTCAAGGTTGGTCCGGCGAGCTGGCGATCTTGGCCTGTGAGGCTGGGAGCGTACGGAAGCGGCACCCCCAGCGGTCCTGTCGGCGCCGGCCTGCGCCGGGGCGTCTTGTCGGGCCCTCGACGCATTCGGTCGCCGGGGCTTGTCGCCATTGGAGAAGCCGATGAGGCTGTGTATGGCCATCCTCCAGTCGTCGATCTTGTGTGGCGCTGGAGGGAAGTCTAGAAGCAGCTGGGCTCGGGCCAGCGCTTCCTCTGCTGTCTTGGGCGGCGGCGGCGACGAGCGGCGCGAGGAGCGAGATGTGCTCGGACTCCCAACCGGGTTGGGAGGAGCAACACCCCGTCCAGGCGACCGCACCTCACTCGCACCAGCATGCGGGCGTGCATACTGACCTCGAGCGTCCCGCGACCCACCAGCTTGGCCTTGCTCCAACGCGAGCACGGTGCTCGGAGCACCGGGGCGTGGTTGACCTTGTACCTCTTGGGAAGGGCGCGGCGTCTGCACCGTCGCCGACGCTTGCGGGGCCTTGTTCTTGGATCTGGTGACGACACGAGACCCACCGGCGGCACCCGCTCCTCCGCCGGCGTCCACTTCACCGCCTGCTTGCCCCGGCGGTGGTGGTGGAATTGATGTAGACGGAGCGGCCACCTCCGAAGGCTTCTTCTTCGGCGGCACGTTGACGATAACGCTGACGTAGTGCGCGTGGAGACCGGATCAGATGCTCACGACCTCAACGCCCCTACCTAGCGCGCCAAAGATGTCGGGCTCGCTGGTGTCTCCGCGGCCTCGAGCACCTATGGGGCACTGGGGGCCCCTTCTGGTTCGGCAGGGGAGCGAGGGTCGTGCGTAGAGCAGATCGAGGTCCGGCGCGCGCGCGGGGAGACGGGCAATCTTTACCCAGCTTCGGGGCTCTCCGGAGAGATAACACCCCTACTGCTGCTTTGTGTTGTTATTGGATCTAGCTCGAGCGTGCGAGCGTAAAGTAGTGCTGCGGGTGTCGAATGGACCGAACCCCTTCTACGTGCGCATGGGCCTCCCTTTTATAGTCTGAAGGGGGTACCCACAGGTGGCAGCATAGGAAGAGGGGGTAGAAATGTAAAAACGCAGGTTGGTGCAACAGTGCACAACAGTGTCCCTACCTAACTCTGACGGTAGGGGACAAGGGCATTAAATGCCCGTCCGGTCGCCCAACAGTGCAGGAGGAGTGACCGTTAAGTGAGCCTCCGGTTGCCACGATGGCGCCTCTGTCAGCTCCGTTTTCCACCTCGCTCCGCATGGTTGCGTAGCGCCTCGCCACGTGCCCTTGGGATGGCCTGGTGATGACGCGTCACTGGGTGTGCTGGAGTTGGGTGGCAGCCTTGCTGCGGCAAGTGCCTTGCCGCAGTCCTTTTGTTGTGCCGGCAAGCTTGCCGGCCACAGGACCTTGCCGGGGCGCGCGGGGCGCCGCGGCAAGTTTTCTGGTGATGCCCTGGCTGGCCTTCCCGGCAAGCTCCTCTTGCTGGGGCCTTCATGTTCTTGGCTAGTACTTTGTTCTTGAATAGCAGTAATGAGTGGTGGAGAGCCTTGCCGGACGTCCGGCAAGCCTTGCCGCGGGGGTGCTGTGACTGCCCGTGCACAAGTTCGGGGTACTAGGGTACCCCCCTACTTTAGTACACCGACACTTGGCGATTCTGGTGAGCCAGTGACACTTCCGAGTGGTGTGGTTGGATGGCTTTGCACCGCTATGGAACTTGCAGGGTGCATCTAAGGTTTGCTCATAAGAGAAGGCGGGCAACCAATTGGACTTGCGTCCCTTCTGCCGCTTGGGTGCCGGCTGCCCTTCTGGCTGCTGATCCTCGACCATTGCCACCTACCGGATGGTGGAAGCCGGCTGGGTGGCCTTCCGCTTGTTGTCGCCTAGTTGCTGTCGCCGACTGGTGTCACCAGCCGAAGTCCGAGGGGCCTGAGGTGCCACCTTGCCGGATGCATCAACCAGAATTTCCGCCTTCATGGAGGAGTCGGCCGTGGCGTGCTTGTCAGCGATGACCAGCAGCTCGTCGAGCGTCTCGGGCTCGTCGCAGAGGATTCGATGCTTGAGGAGGGTGCCCTCTCGGCACCCGGAGGTGAAGTACTCGATTGCTTGCACCTCGCACTGCGCCGCAGGAATTGCGCAGCTTCGGTCCAACAGCGTGAGGTAGTAGCTAGTCGACTCTGTGGGCCCTTGAACGCACAAGGAGAGCTTTCGGGGCTTGGGAGCCTGCTTGTAGGTGTTGGTGAAGTTGCGGATGAAGGCCTCGGTGAAATCAACCCAACTGTTGATGCTGCGGAGCTTCAGGCTGTTGAGCCATGTTCGAGTAGTGCCCTGAAGCATGAGAGGGACGTACTTCACGGCAACACGCTTGTTGCCGTTTGCTATATTGACGGCTGTCGAGTAATCGACCAGCCAGTCCTCCGGCTTCACAGAGCCGGTGTACTTGGGCGTATCTCGAGGGTGGGTGAACCCTTTGGGAAAGGGCTCATCCCGAATTCATGGGCCGAAGCAAGGCGGACCCAGCCCATCTTCTTCTTCTAGCGCCGAGGATCGGTTGAGGCGGTCGATCCGATGGCGGGCGTCGTTCTCTCCGACTCCTTCTCGGCGGCCAAGGCGGTCACCGAGTGTCGGGTGGGTGACAGGCGGCGGAGTGGGATATGTTGCTCCGCGAGGTAGGGGAGGTGGAGGATCGCCTCGGCGCTCCACCGCTCGAGGGCGGCCGTGTGTGTCACGCTCGATGGAGAGGCGAGTCCGGCTCCGGCTGACCGCCGGCTCGTTGCCTTGTTTTCCATGGGCGCCGCCAGTCGATGTTCGGGAGGTCGCGCCGTGCTCTTGGCGAAGGGGCGGCTCTTCATTCTGCGAAGGCGGAGCTCTTGGTAGCGGCAGCGGCTTCGGTAACGCGGCCGCGTCTAGGAGCTGCTGGACTCTCTCCGTCATGTGGCGACGCTCATCACCCTCGTATTATCCAGCTCGTCCGTTATCGCCTGGGCGGCCCGGACGTTCTCTGCAGGCGTGGCGTAGACAGGGCGTTCTGCCCCGAACATGCTGGCGATGGTCCCACCATGCTGCCGGACAGGGCCAATGTGGCTAGGCCCCCCAGGAGCCGGCGTGCCACCGATGGCCCGGTCCATCTCGCGCCGATAGGCGTCCGAGAGGCACCGCATGCTGGCAAGCCGGCCAGCGCTCTCGAGAAGCTGGACGCGCGCGTTTCCGGCATCTCGGCGTCCGCGTCTCGGGATGGGCGCCCGTCAAGTCCTGCATACCGCCGCATCGAGTGGGTCTCGAGCTTCTCCGTTCGGCGCCGCCAGCTGATTAATAGCGAGCACCTCCGTGACAGTGCTCCCGCCACTGTGCTCGTGAGGAGGCGGCTCATCGTAGATCACCACGTTGGTGGGGAACGCGTCAAGCGACGCCGTGTCGGAGTCGACGATCATCGGGTCGGTGGAGCCAACAGACTCCAGGTCCACAGCAGGCTTGCTGGTGACGAGAAGCTGGTCGAGGAGGCTGATGGGGTGGCTCTGAGGGCAGCTAGTGCCTGCGTCGGAGGCCGGCTCGTCGGAGAGCTGAATCTCTCCAACGAGGTCGGCGAGGCAGTTTGCCGTGCAGGCAATCTCCGCGCCATGTAGGGCGTCGAGGCTGATGCCGTCGGGCGTGCTGGGCTGGCTTTCTTCGCCAGGAAGGAACAAGGTTCCCGTCCAGAGAAGGTCTCCGGGAGACGGTGCACCTCGCCCCACGGTGGGCGCCAAATGTCTGTGGTTGGGTGCGACATATGCCAAAGGATGGCTTATCATGGTGGGAGCGAGTAGAACGTCGCCGGTGCCTGGAAGCGGGATAAGGCGTAGACACGTACGCCGACGAACTTTACCCAGGTTGGGGGCTCTCCGTGGAGATAATACCCCTACTCCTGCTCTGCGGGATCTCCGCATGATCACTAAGGCACTAGTGATACAAGGTGCTCCTTGAGCTGTGTATAGAGGTAGGAGAAGGCAAGGCTAGCTCTTCCCTGCCCCAGGTAACTGGCTAGTTCTATCAGAGTTGGAACCCTTTGCATGGGTGGCATGGGGGGCTTATATAGGCCAGCCCCGAAGGTACAATAATGTGCCGGGCGGCTCTTTGGGGCGATCTATCAACGTCTCCAGCCTCCGGCTTCTCCGCCGACTACTGGGGCCCGCCGCCTAGTGGGCCCTGCCGGCTGGTTGGTAGCTGCTTACTGTAGCCGTGCTGTCGATGATGAGGGCTTGGTCATCTTATCGTGGCTATAGTCCCGCCGGCTGGCGGGAGGTTACTGTAGCCACACCTGGTCTCGTCAGGTTAATGGCGTGCTTGCATCGGGGCGAGGGACGGCCGCCTGCTGGAGGCCGGCCCTTCTCACGCCCGACTGATCGGACGTCTGCCGTCTTCGGCGGTGTCACTGCCTGGTAGGACCTACGGCTGGCAGGCCGTACTGACAGGCCGTCGTGGGGAACAGGGTTCCGCCTGCTTGGAGCGACGTCATGGGAGACATGGCATAGTGCCCCGCCGTGTGGAGATCTCCGCCTGTACGGAGCACTATTGCCATGCCTGTACCGTACATCGGGGGTGACGTGCTTCACTGTAGCCATGCTCCAGCTTGTACTCTCGATGGGGGCTCGGTTGCACCGAGGTCGCGAGGTGGCCGCCTGCCTGATGCCGCCCTCCCTGGAGGCCGGCCGGCTGGAGCCGGCCACTCGTAGTGCCGTAGGCTTAGGTTGGCCGCCCTCTGGTAGCCGTCCATTGAGCCAGCTGGCTCCCAGAGGGCGGAGCTTCAGCTTGGGGTCCAGCTAGGCGGAGCTGGCCCAAAGTCTTGATAAATTCTGGGACACGGGTGAGCCTACCCGTGGCCCATTACTCCGACAGTTCTTGTAGGGAGACGAGAGCGAATCCATAGTGGTGTATTGATATGGTGAATATGTGGACTCGTGTGCGCCACCTCAAAAGAGTTACTTGATGTCGTAGTTCAGGGTAGCCACCGAGTCAAAGCTGGCTTGCTGCAGTTAAACTCCACCACCCCCTTTGTTGATAATGATGCATGTGTAGTAAGTTCTGATGTAAGTCTTGTTGGGTAAATTTGTACTCACGTTTGCTTAATTTATGTTTTGTAGAGAGACTTCAGTCTCGCTAGTAGTTCCGCGTGGACTTCGGCGTTTAGCTTGTTTCCTCAGCTACGGTCTTGTGCCCTCGGCATGATCTAGTAGATAGTCAAGCTTCTCAGCCTTTTTCATTTGTAGATGTCTGTACTCAGACATGATAAGCTTCCGCATGTGCTATGACTTGTATGCTCTGAATGCTGGGTCGAGAGACCCATGTTTGTAAAATCTCGCTCCTCGGAGCCTATTGAATAAAATACTTGAGTTGTAGAGTCATATTGTGATGCCATGCTGTATTTGCACATATCAAGCATATTGTGTGTATGTTATTGAAATGCTTGGTATGTGTGGGATCTGACTATCTAGTTGTTTATCCTTGGTAGCCTCTCTTACCGGGAAATGTCTCCTAGTGCTTCCAATCGAGCCTTGGTAGCTTGCTACCGCTTCTAGCCTGGGCCATCGGAGTCCTACTAGCCCAAAGCATGTGTCCTTCTTCGTTCGTGGTCTGTCCCTTCGGGAAATGTCACGCAGTTGTTCACCAAGTCCCGTTAGCTCGCTATAGCCTGGCCATCGAGTCCTACTAGCCCAGCTGCTACAGCCCGGATTCACTCGCTGATGACCGACACGTTCGTTGATGGGTCATGTATGCCTGTCCCTGTAAGTTAGTGCCACTTTGGGTTCACGACTAGCCATGTCAGCCCTGGCTCCTTGTCATATGGATTCTAGCGACACTATCATATACGTGTGCCAAAAGGCGCAAACGGTCGCGGGCCTGGTAAGGCGACACCCGTGAGGATACCGTGCGTGAGGCCGCAAAGTGATATGAGGTGTTACATGCTAGATTGGTGTGGCATTGAGTCGGGGTCCTGACACTCAGGCAGGAGCGTACCAGCCAGCAAGACGCCCCAGACGACGCTAGTGTTAGAACCAGTGATACGGCAGTTCGGAGACATAAATCGAGCTTCTGTTACTTTTGCGGATCCTGTGTCAAGTGAACGTCATTCGGTGTCGACTGCAAAAGTCCCTGTTTTGTCTGTGCAACTCCATGCCTCAGATCCCCAAGCTACTGCAACTGTTCGTCCAGCTCTGCTTTTCTCCACCCATCACGTCCCAGAGGATCTGGTGAGCGCTGCCAAGGAAGCTATATGCCAGGCAGGCCTTATGATGGAGCAGATGAAGGTGGTGCGCGAGGCTAGTCAGGCTGGATATGTCGCCAGCTCGGCTCTCCATACCAACGTCCAGGTTAGTTGATTGTCGACTGATCTTTAGCTTGACGCTTGTTCTGTTAGGATATGATACTTGAAAACTGCTGCTTTATTATCTGTAAGATGTCCGTGGATCAGCGTTCTGGAACCATAATGTGCATCTATCTAGAGTCTGCATCTTGCATCTGTCCACCCACTGGGTGTTTCAATTTTTGCTGAGTAATTTTTCCACTTGAGTCGACTGGTGTGGGGACCCCGACTCATAAGTCGTGATCACCGAATGCACGTGTACAGTGATCCCAGAGATGAATGCTCACTGAACACACAGAAGCTGTATAATAAGAGTCTTACATCCATACATACCGTCTTACATAAATTATGACCAATATGGTCCAGTCTTGAGTATAACTTTGCAGCGGAAATCTTCGTCGATAACTTGGACCCATGCTATCTGCCTTAACCCTACATGCATTCTGACTGGGAAGCGTCCTAGCTCGCATGTTCGTCACCAAAGTATTCTTCTTCATATCATGTTCTTTCATGCCTGGCCAATATAATAACCAGTGGCAAGCCAATGAGTACTTTGAATGTACTCGCAAGCAACCCATGTTTTGGTTCAAGATACAACAATGCATGATATAGGTAAACTTTTCAGAAAGCTAGTTTTGAGTACAATTACATGTTCAACAACTTGTAAGACGTGCATCAGGAGAATTCAAGTAACCATGAGGACAGGTTACAGATATCAACATAAATAGAGTGGGCATCAACCCAGCTCAATCATGTCAAGTCCTTTGACTTGACCCAAGTAGTACTTCCCACTTATCCCAACACGCACACTGGTTTGTAAATATGTGGACGTAGCCCAAGAGCGGTTACCCAACTGTCCTTGACCGTGGACATGGCTATTCGGATAGTTTTACACTCTACAGAGGTTGCACACTTTACCCACAAGATCCGGGGAACTTTCATGTCATCTACGACCCGCGGTACCTCAAGTACCCGGGGTAAGCACCCGATCACTATCTTTCCCTAGACGACACTAACATAGAGTCCACTCATTGGTGGTAACCCCCGTGCCCAACATTTCACAACTTAAAATTGCGGAGCCTCGCTCCCATATTCATCACATACCACTGGCACGAGGTACCAACGGTGTGTCCGGTGCCCCATAAAAATGTTCTTGGCTGCCCTACCTGGCACGACCCCGTCCCGAGAGAGAGCACCAACTCTCCCCGTCACTAGTAATGTGGGCTCCAAGCTAGTATCGGCCTAGGTAATCAATAATGCCCTTTCCCATATAAGGGTAGAGTGGTTAGCATGTAAGGTTGGAATAACAGTCGCAACTTAAACCAATCAGTTTTTGAAAGCAACACACACTTGCCTCGGTACACCACTTCGTCATCAAGCGGTTACCCATCTCATTATCTCCCTCGGGCATAAGTGGCACCCGACGGGGTTTTCGAAAAGTCCTTTGAAAATACTTTGTCTCCATCACCATGCATATTCCTGCACCTTTATGCGTAGCATCTACATTAGCATCTTATCTACTCCCACCAGCATAACCCTCATAAGAAGGTAGGGTCATGCACAATGCAAGTATCAACGAGGAAGTAACGGTGGCAAACCACCCCATGTGGTCACCACAGTATCATGTCTCCGATGCAAGCAATAAAAGTGCTATATGACATGCATAAGAAGGGTTTCATAGACATGGTCAAGCGGCTGCTTGCCTGGTTCATCAGAGTCTTGAGATCTTCTGGTCCTTCTCCAAGTACTCCGTCTACTTGGCCAACTAACGCCGAAACAATCATAATAAGCAACACAACAAGGCAGAAAATAAAAGTGCTCTAAAAATATGGATTTGACTTTTCTAGGACTTCCTGGTCATATGAAAAATAAGCAGGGTGGTTTCACCGAATTGGAATTGGATTAGTGAATATTTCTGAACATTTCAATATGATGGAATCAAGGGGTTTATGGATTTGCAAGAAGTGTACAGAAATATATTTTTGAAAAATGAGCAAAGGCACCCATTTAGCAAATCATGAGTTTAGAAGCATCTGGGAGTTGGTTTCACTGGATTTGGAGTTCAACTGTTCCTATGAATTTGCAAAGTTGACAAATATGAAGAAATGGCACATTATTTTGTGGGGTACAGGAAGTATTAAGAAAAATGTTCATAAGCTAAGTTATGAACTTAGAAGCATCTAGGAATTTGAATCATGGCATTTGGATCAAATTTAAGTTCTCTGTGATTTTCTAAAGTTCATCACAGAAATAGGAAAAATAGGATTTGATAAATATTTGTGAAGGAAATGCTTCTGTAAAAATGTGACAATAGCACCATGTGGTAGGGAATGATTTTAGAAACTACTAGAAATTTGAATCATCAAATTTGGAGTTAATTTGAATTATTTATGGATTTTTGAAGTTGACTGGAAAAAGAAAAAGGAAATAAGGCTTAACCTTATCCTGCGCACATGGCGACAGATAGACCGTGGGCCGACCCAGCGGCTCTGCTGCGCGGGCAGAGGTGGTGACGCCGAAGGCGCCCAGACGCATTACGCCTTCGCTGTGGGGACGCGGGAGAGAGCGAACCCGCCTCCACTTGCCAGCGTGGCCCGGTGGCTGGGCCACTGACGAGCAGGGCCCACGTGCAGGGCCTTCGTCTTCATCTTCCTCCCGCGCGCTCGCCAGGCCGAGGGAGCAGAGAGCCCAGACGACGACTGCCGGCGCTATGGGGCACCTCCGGTGACGCTCTGGTTATGGATGGGCTCAGGAGGTTGTGCCGCATCTACCTTGGTGCTTTGCGCACGCCGACGAGGGCCGTAGCAGCGACGGCTTGGACAACCGCGAAGGAGGCCGTCGGCCATCTTTGGCCACGAGCGCGCAGCGTTCCCGGGGATGAACGACTGTGATGGAGGGCCTCGAGGTGGTGTTATGAGGGTACTGGGGTGGTTAGGGAGAGAAGGGAGGCTCGGGATAGCCCGAATTTAGGTGGATGCTAGCGGCGGCTCTCCGGCCATGGAGGGCTATGGAGAGCGTGGGGAGAGGAGTGAGCCGGTCGGGATGACGCGCAGGAGGGAGAGAGAGCCGTCGCAAGCCAAAGAGGGCTCGGGGTGGCCTTTAAGGGAAGGGGGTGAGGTGCACCGTGAGCTCATGAGTCGGTGAGGCTGTTGCCTTTGCTGCAAGCCACGGGGGTCGCAGCGAGGTGTCGGGGGTGCTCGTGGGGTCGGTCCAGGGCAAGGGGAGTGAAAAGAGAGAGAGAGAGAGAGAGAGAGAGAGAGAGAGAGAGAGAGAGAGAGAGAGAGAGAGAGAGAGAGAGAGAGAGCAGGGGGCCAGGGGCACCGCGCGTGTGAGCGTGCTCACTGGTGCGCTCGGGCGGCTGGCGCGCGTGTGATCTGGGGCAAGAGGAGGGAGAAGGAGGAGGGGGCCGACCAACTGCCATGCTGTGGATGCCGAGGCGCATCGACGGGCGTGCTGGGGAGGCCCGAGGTGGCCGGAGGTGGTTGGCAGGGGGCGGCTACAGTGCTAGAGCGCGTGCTCCAGAGCATGCAAATGGCATGCCATGGCATTTTATATGCCTTGTGGGCGCGGCCACTAATGTCCAGTAGTGCTAGGGAGTAGTAAAGAAAGGGGAGGAAGCATTGGATGCTCTCGAGAGCCTCTAGGAGAGGAGAGAGGTTGAGAGAGAGGTGAACAGTGGCTGTCCAAAGGGGAAAATGGGGTTTTACCCCATCAATCATGGAGCTTTGGAAGAGGGGGAACTACTGGAGGTAGGAGGTGACCTGGGGCAGCTGTGGTAAAAACATGGGCTCATGGAGATTAGTGGAAGAGGTCAAAATGATGATTTTGGAAAAATGGCAGCAGGTGTTTGTTGTTGGTTTGGGCAAGAAAATTAATTCCACTTGCCATGAGAATTAACAGGATGGAATGACACATAGAAGTAGGGTGTTCCACCAAGTTTGAGCTCATTTGGGCAAAGTAGCCAATGTAACTTTGGTAAACCCTAGAAATCAGCAGAAATGGCTTTACTAAGATTTAGTCATGCAAATCTATTCTCCTTGATGCACCACTTGGTGTAGTGTCATCATTTGAGGATTTGAACATGTCCACAAAATTCAGATCAAAAGGACACACTTGGCAATGTAGAGTTGTTCAAATTTGGTTCTGGACAGAAAGGGTTTTGAGGGGGTTTGATGATGTTTTATTGATCTTCAAGGCATGTGGCTTTGCTAGATCATCAAATATGTCATATGTGACATGCTAGAATTTTCTTGGATTTTTATGAAAATATTTCCTGTAGAAATATTTCAAATCCTTGAAATGGGCAGAAATGGTTTTGGGAGGTTTTGTCCAATATTTTGAACATGACCATGTGTTGAAAGTCATATATATGGACAATATATGTCCACTGAGTTTCCCTGATTTTTCTCAAATATTTTTCAAGCTTTAAAATAATTTTAACCTATTTAAGGCCATTTCTGTCCTTAAGAAAAATCCTTTAAATAAGACCGGAAAATAACTTTTACAATTATATTTTTATGGTTTCTGGGTATCCTATATCTAATAGGAGTCAAATATATTTTTGGAAAGATTTTTACTGCCCTCAATTAGGTACTTGCAGTGCAAACCTCAATTCAGATTTTTAGAGCACTTGCAAACAACACACAAAATCCAATCAAGGCAAGGTCCAAAACACTCAAAAGTTATTGTCAAACCACATTTTATCATGATTTATTAGCTTAAGTGTTGTGGCATGAAAATCAGGGTGTGACAGACCTACCCCCTTACAAGAATCTCGTCCCCGAGATTCCCAAACTGGGCGTGGAAAGGAATATGAAAACTGGATCTGGGGTATTCTTCATGTCGTCATACTGCTTCTGCTTTCGAGTGGTGCTCCTCTGAACCTTGAAGTACTTGTTGGTGTGGCTTCGCGTATGATGTTCTGCTTGATCCAGGTTGCTAATGGGTAGCTTGCAGTGGGTTAGATTGGGCTAGAGGTCGATGGCCCAGTGATCGATGTCCTTGCAGAGACCGGGCTAGTTAGGAAGTAGGAAACACTTCCGGAGTTGTGTCGTGTGGAAAAATGTTGTGCACAGTGGATGACTCAGGTGGTAACTCTAGCTGGTAGCCGCCTATTCTTCATCTTGCAGTGATCTTGGGGAAGGTCGATAAATCTTGGTGTGAGTTTCCCTTTGGCATGGAAATACTTGGTTCCATTGAGAGAAGTGGCTTGCAGATACACCTGGTCTTCGACGTGGAGGTTTACTTCTTGACGACGGTGGTTGGTATAGTTCTTCCTCCTTGACGTGGCGGTCTTCAAATGTTCCCTAACCAACTGAACGGTTCTTCTTCCGTCTTTGGGTAGAAAAGTAAGTCACCAAATGATGACGACAAATATCTTGTCTAAGTACTCCATGAAGACTTTGTTTACAGGGTACATAAAGTAGGCTGGGGGATTGGTGGTGGTTACGGTTGAGTGTTGGCCAGGGTCTACTTGACCTAGAGCCAAAGCCCATGGTCATGATCCGACCATGTTGTGTCTTGGTAGGGCTTAAGGGTTTCAAGGATTCTAGTGTGCGAGTGAGCATTTATCATCTTATCACTCAGCACAGTTTCTGAGATGCCCATCGTTCTATCTAGTCTTCCAAACAATCACATCATGTTACCAAAAGAATCATCTCGTATAGGTCAACTCCAATTATCACTCATGCTATTGATATCCTCATGACCCCCCGAGGGGAGGTTTAACAAAATCATACATGTCAACTACACCCAAACTCATATCTATGCAAAAACCCATGGGTAGAACATGCAAGCTGCTAAGCTTGAATTTAATCACCACAATCCAAGTGCTCATCCTCTTCTTCTAAGGTCCATGTTAGTGTATCTCTATCCTAAGGAAACAGGTCGTATGCCACTCCAAAATCTTGTTTCCTTCCTACGAATCAACTCCAACAACCCGTTAACTTCCATTAATCACTACATAATCCATTAATTCTACAAACCCAATGTCTATGGTGTTCAACATGATCTCCTAAAGTCCCTATAATCCCCAAATACTTGAAATGGCTGTCTCTACTATAGCAAGTCCACCAATTTCGATTATCATGATCAAGTAAACTCCAAGATCAAGCTCATACAGATTCCTAGATAAACTCCAATAATTAATCCAATCTCCTAGTTTATCGTCCATCGAGAAACATGGTATCACGATCAAGATTATCAGTCTGAATCCAATTTACTCCGAACCATGTTGTCACGCCCAATATGCGACCCTATCCAAAAGGAACTCGAAGGTCCCACCAAGGATAGACCCGCATATTGAAACGCTTTTGCAAGGTGGATATCATTATGTCAACATTACATAAATAGATGGGGATACATACAAGAGGCATACAATGCCACACAAATACAACATCACAATACATAAGAGCAACATCCGACTACGGATGAAACACAAATAGAAACTCAAACGACATCCACCCTGCCAGCCCAGGCTGCCGACCTGGAACCTATCCCCTGATCGAAGAAGCAGAAGAAGGACTCAACGCAAGCAAACATCGCTCTCGCGTCAAGATCATCGCACACAACCTGTACACCTGCTGTTGTTGTAGTAATCTGTGAGCCACGAGGACTCAGCAATCCCATTACCATGGGTATCAAGACTAGCAAAGCTTAATGGGAAAGGAAGGGGTAAAGTGGTGAGGTTGCAGCAGCGACTAAGCAGATATGGTGGCTAACATACGCAAATGAGAGCGAGAAGAGAAACAAGGGAATGGTCGTGAAGCTAGCAATGATCAAGAGGTGATCCTGAACACCTACTTATGTCAAACATAACCCAGAAACCGTGTTCACTTCCCGGACTCCGCCGAGAAGAGACCATCACGGCTACACACGCGGTTGATGCGTTTTAATTCGGATCTGGTGTCAAGTTATCTACAACCGGACATTAACAAATTCCCATCTGCCACATAACCGCGGGCACGGCTCTCGAAAGTTTATACCCTGCAGGGGTGTCCCAACTTAGCCCATGACAAGCTCCCGTGATCAACGAAGGAATAGACCTTCTCCCAGGAAGACCCGATCAGTCTCGGAATCCCAGTTTACAAGACATTTCAACAATGGTAAAAAAAGACCAGCAAGACCTCCCGGCGTGCCGACATCCTGATAGTAGCCGCGCGTATCTCGTCTCAGGCCACGACCGGATGAGCAGTCCGTACAACTAAAACCAGACCTCAAGTTTCCCGAGGGCGCGCAAAGGGTTTCTAGTTTGGACCAACACTTAGAAAAGCATTGGCCTGGGGGGGCTAAAATAAAGATGACCCTTGGGTTAATTACTCCCAAGGGAAATATAGGTGGTGGTGAGGCAAATGGCAAAACCAATGTTGGGCCTTGCCGGATGAGTTTTATTCAAAGCGAACTGTCAGGGGGGTCCCATAAATCACCCGACCGCGTTAGGAACGCAAAATCCAGGAACATAACACCTGTATGACGGAAACTAGGGCGGCAAGAGTGGAACAAAACACCAGGCATAAGGCCGAGCCTTCCACCCTTTACCAAATATATAGATGCATTAATAATATAAGAGATATTGTGATATCCCAACATAACCCTGTCCACCATGGAGAAATCTTCAACTTCACCTACAACTAGCAACGCTATAAGAGGGGCTGAGCAAAGCGGTAACATAGCCAAGCAACGGTTTGCTAGGAATGGTGTCAAAGGTTAGAGGTTCATGGCAATTTGGGAGGCTTGAAGAGCAAATGATAGGTAACGCAGCATAGCGATAGAACGAAGCAACTTGCATAGCAATGATAGTAGTGAGATCCAGGGTAACGGTCATCTTGCCTGAAATCCTGCAAGGAAGAAGAATGAGTCCATGAAGAAGATGAAGCCACGAAGACGAACCACACGTAGACGAACGAATCCTCACGATCGCAACGAAACGGGAACTATCGAAAAGAAGCACACAACATGGTAAACACACCACACATGAACAAGGCATGATGCACAACAAGCATGATGCATGACAAGGCTACATGAAGCTACTCATGGCAAGAGATGATGCAAACAAGAACAACACATCAAGGCAAGTTTAAATGAGGCCGGAAACAACATATAAGAATTCCGGTAAGTCCTCATATGCATATTTCGAAATTGGTCCAGAACTGAATAAACCTATGTTCAAGTTGTTAAATAGCAAGTTGAGATGCACCAAGAGAATCTACACGAAATTCTAGTCAAGTTACATATAAAGTTCATTAGATTCGGAGCTACGACCTAGAAGATATGAGCAAAACAAGTTAAGCATGGCATTGATGCAAAATGCAGCCAAACATCAAGCAAACACACCAAAACAAGCATGCAACAAGATAATATGAAGCTACATGCAAAATCAAGCAAGTTTCATATAGATCACACTCAAAACGGAGCAACGGTTCAACACATGCACACTATACAAGTCATAACAACAATCTGTCCAAAACAGCAACTAGGCATATTGCAAGCATCAAAACAACATGCTACAACACCCCAAAATAATAACAAAATGCATGGGCATGAATTACAGGTAAATCATAACAAAACATGAACACTGAGCTATCTCCAGAAACAACTAGATCATGCTCAAAAAGACATGGAGATATTGCAAATAATAACAGTTTCAGACTTTAGCAGAAATAACATCAGGTTGCAATGTTGAGAGCAAGCAAACAACATGTTACTGGAACTTATCATGGCAAACAAAGGCATGGCATGAACCTACTAATAGCATAGATCAAAAGTCCCTTACTGACCATGAGCCAAAAAGACATAGAAAATATGATGGCACCCATGTAAACATGGCAAGTTATATTACAGATTCATACATGGCAGGAACAACAATAAGTAGGCATGTTCGTGAGCTTGAACCACTCACTACAGAGCAATACATGGCATGGCAAGGCAGACAACAGTAAGGAGACATGTTTATGAAGCTAAGCATGGCAATAGCAAGGTCATAGGGTTCATGGATCACTAGGAAACAATCATGGAATCATTGAACTTCATGTTAACAGGTTGACAGTAACATTTTCAAGTAAGTTTGGAGCAAGATAACAACATGTTCCAGCAGGATATAATTGCAACCAGTGGCATGAATGGATAGAGAAAGTCATGTAGATCAAAACATGTTTATAGAACATCTCCAGATTATGCATAGAACGATTAGTAGAAGCATGTTTACATAGCAACAAAATATAACAGAATCTGTCAGGAAAACAGCAACAACAACTACCCTAATTAGCAAGCTTGATACACTCAGCACACAACTCACAAAAATACATGGTTGGCATCCCTATAAAGATGGAATGGCATAGATCAACATACATGTAGACATCAACCTCATAGGATGCACACATCAATCATGGCAAAAATGACAAATGAGCAAGTTATAACAGTTTCAGCAGATTAACATCAACATGCACTCTTCCAACAGCATTTCGGGCATCAAGATGAGCTCAAATGAAAATGGTTCAATAGAATAAAATGAAGTACTCGTCGAGGCGAACAATTCGACAAATTACATGCACGAAACGGAGCTACGGATGCAGAGATACAATGTGATGAACATGGCATGATAACGTCAGAAATCTGGGACTTAGGCAAAATTACCTCCGCGAAAAGTCAACGCGGGACGGAGGGATCCGGGACGGAGAGGTGCCGCGTTTGGTTGGAGGGAGTGGTGGATCTGGTCCACCTTTTCCAGATCCACCGGAGAGGGAACTCCGGCGAGCGGGGCGGCGGCCGGGTGAGCTCCGGCGAGGGGCAGCGCGGAGGAAGGACGGGGCGACTCCGGGGAGGACGCGAGTGGCGGACCGGCCGGAGGCGGGAGCCGGCGAGGGGCGGAGGCGGGCCGGCGAGGGGCGGAGGCGGGCGGCGACGGCGTGGAAGCGCGGCGCGGCGGCGACGGCGGCGCCCGGCCGTGGGGGGCGACGCAGATGGCCGAGGGACCGGGCGGCGGAGGCGGCGATCGCTGCGGCGGGCGGCAGTGCCAGTGCCGGGCCGCGAAGATCGCGATGGGGCGGCGAAGCGGCGCGGCCGGCAGGGCGAGGAGGAGACGACAGGCGGCGGCGGGATTTAGCCCGCGACGGCGCGGGGAGCCGGTCGAGGCGGCAGCGCCGGGCGCGAGGCGGCCGACTCGCGGGCCGGCTGGCGGGCGCTGGGTGGCCGGGGTGGCCACGTGGCAGACGCCGATTGGCGGAGGGCGGCGGAGCGGACATGTCCATCGGCGGGCGGACGTGTCCGTCGGCGGGAGGAGGAAGAAGCTAGGGTTTGCACCGCGAATTTCGGAGAGGGAGGTGATTATATAGGTAGAGGGAACTAGGAGAGTCCAAATGAGGAGCGGTTTTCGGCCACGCGATCGTGATCGAACGACCAAGAGCGTGGAGGGGAGTTTGATGGGTTTTGGGCCACTTTGGAAGGGGTGTTGGGCTGCACACAAAAGAGGCTTTCATGATTTACCGGTTAACCGTTGGAGTACCAAACGAACTCCAAATGGCACGAAACTTGACAGGCGGTCTACGGTGCTATACCAAGGACGCTTGGCAAACCTCGGGCAATTCGAGAAAGTTTAACACCCGCACACAATGAGAGACAAAAGGGGACTCGGGGAACATAGGAGTGCCGGATTGCAAAAGCGGACAACGGGAAAAAGCTCGGATGCATGAGGCGAACACGTATGCAAAATGAGATGCACATGATGACATGATAAAATGCAACACGCAAGCAAATGACATGGCAAAGACGGCGAAAAACTCGCAGACACCTGGCGCATCGAATCCGGGGCGTTACAACACTCCTCCACTAACAAGAGATCTCGTCCCGAGATCTTAGGACCGAGACGGAAGTGAAAAAGGGATGAGGTGAAACAAAAACTCAAAAGAAGAAGCACAGAATCGAGAGCACTCGAGAAGAAGAGAGGAACGACTAGAATGATGAGAATCAAAAGCTCATGGAATCAAATAGACTATGAAACCACTCGTTCTAACCGGAGTGATTAGAATGAGAAAAGAAACGGATAAGATTGAAAGGATTTAGGCAGCCCTTCGGATGAAACATGGGGGAAAAGAACACGAGCTTGAGAGGATGGAATGATACTTGATGAAGACATGACACAAAAACCTCCGGAAAGAATTGAAAGAGTTGAATGAAAAGAACTTAGAAGAAGGATTGAATGGAGTTGTTGAGAAAATCAACAACCAAAAGAATAAGCTTGTCGTGGACTTATAGATAACATCTCAAAATTATGAGGTGATCTCCGACCACAAGCGGAAAAAGATTGAATGGCTGAGAAGAACGAAGAAATGCAAAACTCCACTTTAAAAGGATATGGAGAATTAATTGCACTTTGGGACGTGAGAAGAAAAGATACTTGAACTCCACCAACAAGATCTTGATGAACTCTTGAAGAATGATTTAAATCATGAAGAATCGCCATGAAGAACTCCGGTAACAAAAAGATTATGAGATAGAAATGAAGGATGAAAGAATAAGATGAGCCTTGCGATGATTTAGACGGAGGTTCCGACGAAATGGCTGAGAAAATTGAACTCCGGAAAAGGAAAGATGAAAACACTTGGAACTAGAGTTTATTCATCAAGAACAAACTCCGAAGGAAGGGATAACTCACTTGGATGAAATAAGAATAAGATTTATTGTATGTTTCTCCTTCATCAAATTAAATTGATGACAAGCAATGGATTTGCATACTACTTATTCTTCTTGAAAAGGATTAAGGAGAGAATAGCACAAAACTTGAGAAAGTCTTCATGAACCACCGCTAGGATTGAAAAGAACGAATGAATTAAAAAGATAATCAAGGAAAGAGGATCTGAAAGAACCACCGTTAGAATTCGGAAATGACTGTCTAAAGAGAAAGAATCATCGGGAAGAATTAGAAGAACAAATATGCTTGAGGGGATTTAGACGCAAAAGAACAAAGAGATCATGAGCTGATTAAAGAACACTTGAGCGAAGCACCGGGATAAATGGATAATGGTAGCTGAATGTGAGGACAAAGAATTCTTCTGGAACGATGGCCTCCGGTGAAAAGAAGCGTAAAACAACTCCTGACATACTCCGGATGGGTAAGCAAAAGAATATTTGACAAATGGAATAATTCGAGACTGATAACATGAAGCTAGAACCACGAATCTTCGGGAGAACGGGAAAGATTGAGAGGAAAAAACTCTTCTTCGGTCTTCAAATGACGACGAGAAAACACCACCAAAATTACTGAGATACTCCGGGAGAATGAAAAGCGAAGAGGTTGAGCCAACAATGAAAATGATTTGAAATCGATCTTGGAAAAGGCATGTGACTGATGAAATCCATTCTTACGTCACACTTGAAAAGAATTTGAGAATAGCTCCGGGGGAATTAGAAGAGTCAGGTAAGATCCTGGGAAAAGACCTGTGGGTTAGGGCCCACTGAAGAGAAAAACATCGTTGGAAAGGATGTTGATCAGACAGATGATGCACCGGAACAATTGAAATATTTGAATGAGGTGACAACCTCGAATTAATTGGAATACAGACGAATCTCCTGAGATATTTTGAACACTCCGGAAGGATTGAATGGCGAGAGGCGAACGAGCAGGGAAAAAACACTTGAGCCGAGGAAAAGAATATGATCAACCTGAAAAAACTTGAATCAAGTCCGCCGGAGAAGAAAAAGAGATGAAGAATGACGAACGAGACGAGAATTCACCGGTAGAAATAATTAAGGGAAGACTGAAGAGACTCCGCACGAATGAAATTGATACTCGAAAAAGACTCAGGCTCCGGGAAGAAGAGGGTGGGAGGGCGGGAAAAACAAAGGCAACTTGGAGAGGGAAACCGACGAATATCTTGAAGAGAAAACACAGGTTGAAATCATTGAGGAAAGAAAGCAAAGACTTCGCACGAGTAGGATGGATACTCGATTACGGACTCCGGATTCGAGAAGAAGAAGGGAGGACGGGTGGGAAAGAAAACAACTGAGGAATGAACTTGGCAAAGATGAAGAGGCTCGAGTCAACTTGATGAGAAATGCACCGGATAAAAGAGGATGGACAACTCACGAAACTAACCACGTGATCCTAAAGAAAAATTTGAACGGGAAGAGGAGTAATTCAAAACATCTAAGTCAAGATTCCTCACCAGAGCGACGAAGGGGCAGAGGAGTAAAAAGAATTCCCATTCTCCGATATAACTAGACTCAGAAAACAGTTTTCTTCTAGACTCAACAACGGCCAAACTACATGATCAATCAAGGGGGCTCCTAGGGTCGGTCGAGGATCTGATTACCAACTTGTCATGCCCAATATGCGACCCTATCCAAAAGGAACTCAAAGGTCCCACCAACGATAGACCCGCATATTGAAACACTTTTGCAAGGTGGATATCATTACATCAACATTACATAAATAGATGGGGATACATACAAGAGGCATACAATGCCACACAAATACAACATCACAATACATAAGAGCAACATCCGACTACGGATGAAACACAAACAGAAACTCAAATGACATCCACCACATTGCCAGGCTGCCGACCTGGAACCTATCCCCTGATCGAAGAAGCAGAAGAAGGACTCAGCGCAAGCAAACATCGCTCTCGCGTCAAGATCATCGCACAACCTGTACCTGCAACTGTTGTTGTAGTAATCTGTGAGCCACGAGGACTCAGCAATCCCATTACCATGGGTATCAAGACTAGCAAAGCTTAATGGGAAAGGAAGGGGTAAAGTGGTGAGGTTGCAGCAGCGACTAAGCATATATGGTGGCTAACATACGCAAATGAGAGCGAGAAGAGAAACAAGGGAACGGTCGTGAAGCTAGCAATGATCAAGAGGTGATCCTGAACACCTACTTACGTCAAACATAACCCAGAAACCGTGTTCACTTCCCGGACTCCGCCGAGAAGAGACCATCACGGCTACACACGCGGTTGATGCGTTTTAATTCGGATCTGGTGTCAAGTTATCTACAACCGGACATTAACAAATTCCCATCTGCCACATAACCGCGGCAGACACGTCTCTCGAAAGTTTATACCCTGCAGGGTGTCCCAACTTAGCCCATGACAAGCTCTCGTGATCAACGAAGGAATAGACCTTCTCCCAGGAAGACCCGATCAGTCTCGGAATCCCGGTTTACAAGACATTTAGACAATGGCAAAACAAGACCAGCAAGACCTCTCGGCGTGCCGACATCCTGATAGTAGCCGCGCGTATCTCATCTCAGGCCACGACTAGATGAGCAGTCCGTACAACTAAAACCAGACCTCAAGTTTCCCTGAGGGGGCGCTGCAAAGGGCTCTAGTTTGGACCAACACTTAGACAAGCATTGGCCCGGGGGGGCTAAAATAAAGATGACCCTTGGGTTAATTACTCCCAAGGGAAATACAGGTGGTGGTGAGGCAAATGGTAAAACCAATGTTGGGCCTTGCCGGAGGAGTTTTATTCAAAGCGAACTGTCAGGGGGGTCCCATAAATCACCCGACCGAGTTAGGAACGCAAAATCCGGGAACATAACACCGGTATGACGGAAACTAGGGCGGCAAGAGTGGAACAAAACACCAGGAATAAGGCCGAGCCTTCCACCCTTTACCAAATATGTGGATGCATTAATAATATAAGAGATATTGTGATATCCCAACATAACCCTGTCCACCATGGAGAAATCTTCAACTTCACCTGCAACTAGCAACGCTATAAGAGGGGCCGAGCAAAGCTGTAACATAGCCACGCAACAGTTTTCTAGGAATGGTGTCAAAGGTTAGAGGTTCATGGCAATTTGGGAGGCTTGAAGAGCAAATGATAGGTAACACAGCATAGCGATAGAACGAAGCAACTAGCATAGCAATGATAGTAGTGAGATCTAGGGTAACGGTCATCTTGCCTGAAATCCCGCAAGGAAGAAGAATGAGTCCATGAAGAAGATGAAGCCACGAAGACGAACCACACGTAGACGAACGAATCCTCACGATCGCAACGAAACGGGAACTATCGAAAAGAAGCACACAACATGGGGGGGCTGGCGACGCGGATGGCCGGGCGGCGGAGGCGGGCGATCGCTGTCGGGGCGGCGGTGCGGCCGGCTGCGAAGATCGCGATGGGGCGGCAAGCGCGGGCAGGGGCGAGGAGGAGACGCATCGGGCGGGCGGCGGGATTTAGCTCCGCGACGGGCGTCGGGGAGCCGGTTGCCGAGGCGGGCGGGCGCCGGGCGCTGGAGGCGGCGCTGACCTGCGGCCGGGCGGCGGCGCGCTGGTGGCCGGGTGTACGTGGCAGACGCCGACATGGAGGGCGGCGGAGCGGACATGTCCATCGGCGGGCGGACGTGTCCGTCGGCGGGAGGAGGAAGAAGCTAGGGTTTGCACCGCGAATTTCGGAGAGGGAGGTGATTATATAGGTAGAGGGAACTAGGAGAGTCCAAATGAGGAGCGGTTTTCGGCCACGCGATCGTGATCGAATGACCAAGAGCGTGGAGGGGAGTTTGATGGGTTTTGGGCCACTTTGGAAGGGGTGTTGGGCTGCACACAAAAGAGGCTTTCGCGGTTACCCGGTTAACCGTTGGAGTACCAAACGAACTCCAAATGGCACGAAACTTGACAGGCGGTCTACCGGTGCTATACCAAGGACGCTTGGCAAACCTCGGGCAATTCCGAGAAAGTTTAACACCCGCACACAATGAGAGACAAAAGGGGACTCCGGGGAACATAGGAGTGCCGGATTGCAAAACGGACAACGGGGAAAAAGCTCGGATGCATGAGACGAACACGTATGCAAAATGAAATGCACATGATGACATGATAAAATGCAACACGCAAGCAAATGACATGGCAAAGACGGCGAAAAACTCACAGACACCTGGCGCATCGAATCCGGGGCGTTACAACACTCCTCCACTAACAAGAGATCTCGTCCCGAGATCTTAGGACCGAGACGGAAGTGAAAAAGGGACGAGGTGAAACAAAAACTCAAAAGAAGAAGCACAGAATCGAGAGCACTCGAGAAGAAGAGAGGAACGACTAGAATGATGAGAATCGAAAGCTCATGGAATCAAATAGACTATGAAACCACTCGTTCTAACCGGAGTGATTAGAATGAGAAAAGAAACGGATAAGATTGAAAGGATTTAGGCAGCCCTTCGGATGAAACATGGGGGAAAAGAACACGAGCTTGAGAGGATGGAATGATACTTGATGAAGACATGACACAAAAACCTCCGGAAAGAATTGAAAGAGTTGAATGAAAAGAACTTAGAAGAAGGATTGAATGGAGTTGTTGAGAAAAATCAACAACCAAAAGAATAAGCTTGTCGTGGACTTATAGATAACATCTCAAAATTATGAGGTGATCTCCGACCACAAGCGGAAAAGATTGAATGGCTGAGAAGAACGAAGAAATGCAAAACTCCACTTTAAAAGGATATGGAGAATTAATTGCACTTTGGGACGTGAGAAGAAAAGATACTTGAACTCCACCAACAAGATCTTGATGAACTCTTGAAGAATGATTTAAATCATGAAGAATCGCCATGAAGAACTCCGGTAACAAAAAGATTATAAGATAAAAATGAAGGATGAAAGAATAAGATGAGCCTTGCGATGATTTAGACGGAGGTTCCGACGAAATGGCTGAGAAAATTGAACTCCGGAAAAGGAAAGATGAAAACACTTGGAACTATAGTTTGTTCATCAAGAACAAACTCCGAAGGAAGGGATAACTCACTTGGATGAAATAAGAATAAGATTTATTGTATGTTTCTCCTTCATCAAATTAAATTGATGACAAGCAATGGATTTGCATACTACTTATTATTCTTGAAAAGGATTAAGGAGAGAATAGCACAAAACTTGAGAAAGTCTTCATGAACCACCGCTAGGATTGAAAAGAACGAATGAATTAAAAAGATAATCAAGGAAAGAGGATCTGAAAGAACCACTGTTAGAATTGAAATGACTGTCTAAAGAGAAAGAATCATCGGGAAGAATTAGAAGAACAAATATGCTTGAGGGGATTTAGACGCAAAAGAACAAAGAGATCATGAGCTGATTAAAGAACACTTGAGCGAAGCACCGGGATAAATGGATAATGGTAGCTGAATGTGAGGACAAAGAATTCTTCTGGAACGATGGCCTCCGGTGAAAAGAAACTGTAAAACAACTCCTGACATACTCCGGATGGGTAAGCAAAAGAATATTTGACAAATGGAATAATTCGAGACTGATAACATGAAGCTAGAACCACGAATTTTCGGGAGAACGGGCAAGATTGAGAGGAAAAAACTCTTCTTCGGTCTTCAAATGACGACGAGAAAACACCACCAAAATTACTGAGATACTCCGGGAGAATGAAAAGCGAAGAGGTTGAGCCAACAATGAAAATGATTTGAAATCGATCTTGGAAAAGGCATGTGACTGATGAAATCCATTCTTACGTCACACTTGAAAAGAATTTGAGAATAGCTCCGGGGGAATTAGAAGAGTCAGGTAAGATCCTGGGAAAAGACCTGTGGGTTAGGGCCCACTGAAGAGAAAAACATCGTTGGAAAGGATGTTGATCAGACAGATGATGCACCGGAACAATTGAAATATTTGAATGAGGTGACAACCTCGAATTAATTGGAATACAGACGAATCTCCTGAGATATTTTGAACACTCCGGAAGGATTGAATGGCGAGAGGCGAACGAGCAGGGAAAAAACACTTGAGCCGAGGAAAAGAATATGATCAACCTGAAAAAACTTGAATCGAGTCCGCCGGAGAAGAAAAAGGGATGAAGAATGACGAACGAGACGAGAATTCACCGGTAGAAATAATTAAGGGAAGACTGAAGAGACTCCGCACGAATGAAATTGATACTCGAAAAAGACTCAGGCTCCGGGAAGAAGAGGGTGGGAGGCGGGAAAAACAAAGGCAACTTGGAGAGGGAAACCATTTAATATCTTGAAGAGAAAACATAGGTTGAAATCATTGAGGAAAGAAAGCAAAGACTTAGACGAGTAGGATGGATACTCGATTACGGACTCGGATTCGAGAAGAAGAAGGGAGGACGGGTGGGAAAAGAAAACAACTGAGGAATGAACTTGGCAAAGATGAAGAGGCTCGAGTCAACTTGACGAGAAATGCACCGGATAAAAGAGGATGGACAACTCACGAAACTAACCACGTGATCCTAAAGAAAAATTTGAACGGGAAGAGGAGTAATTCAAAACATCTACGTCAAGATTCCTCACCAGAGCGACGAAGGGGCAGAGGAGTAAAAAGAATTCCTATTCTCCGATATAACTAGACTCAGAAAACAGTTTTCTTCTAGACTCAACAACGGCCAAACTACATGATCAATCAAGGGGGCTCCTAGGGTCGGTCGAGGATCTGATTACCAACTTGTCACGCCCAATATGCGACCCTATCCAAAAGGAACTCGAAGGTCCCACCAACGATAGACCCGCATATTGAAACGCTTTTGCAAGGTGGATATCATTACATCAACATTACATAAATAGATGGGGATACATACAAGAGGCATACAATGCCACACAAATACAACATCACAATACATAAGAGCAACATCCGACTACGGATGAAACACAAACAGAAACTCAAATGACATCCACCCTGCCAGCCCAGGCTGCCGACCTGGAACCTATCCCCTGATCGAAGAAGCAGAAGAAGGACTCAGCGCAAGCAAACATCGCTCTCGCGTCAAGATCATCGCACAACCTGTACCTGCAACTGTTGTTGTAGTAATCCGTGAGCCACGAGGACTCAGCAATCCCATTACCATGGGTATCAAGACTAGCAAAGCTTAATGGGAAAGGAAGGGGTAAAGTGGTGAGGTTGCAGCAGCGACTAAGCATATATGGTGGCTAACATACGCAAATGAGAGCGAGAAGAGAAACAAGGGAACGGTCGTGAAGCTAGCAATGATCAAGAGGTGATCACGAACACCTACTTACGTCAAACATAACCCGAAACCGTGTTCACTTCCGGACTTCGCCGAGAAGAGACCATCACGGCTACACACGCGGTTGATGCGTTTTAATTCGGATCTGGTGTCAAGTTATCTACAACCGGACATTAACAAATTCCCATCTGCCACATAACATGCACGTCTCTCGAAAGTTTATACCCTGCAGGGGTGTCCCAACTTAGCCCATGACAAGCTCTCGTGATCAACGAAGGAATAGACCTTCTCCCAGGAAGACCCGATCAGTCTCGGAATCCCGGTTTACAAGACATTTAGACAATGGCAAAACAAGACCAGCAAGACCTCTCGGCGTGCCGACATCCTGATAGTAGCCGCGCGTATCTCATCTCAGGCCACGACTAGATGAGCAGTTCGTACAACTAAAACCAGACCTCAAGTTTCCCTGAGGGGGCGCTGCAAAGGGCTCTAGTTTGGACCAACACTTAGACAAGCATTGGCCCGGGGGGGCTAAAATAAAGATGACCCTTGGGTTAATTACTCCCAAGGGAAATACAGGTGGTGGTGAGGCAAATGGTAAAACCAATTTTGGGCCTTGCCGGAGGAGTTTTATTCAAAGCGAACTGTCAGGGGGGTCCCATAAATCACCCGACCGAGTTAGGAACGCAAAATCCGGGAACATAACACCGGTATGACGGAAACTAGGGCGGCAAAAGTGGAACAAAACACCAGGCATAAGGCCGAGCCTTCCACCCTTTACCAAATATGTAGATGCATTAATAATATAAGAGATATTGTGATATCCCAACATAACCCTGTCCACCATGGAGAAATCTTCAACTTCACCTGCAACTAGCAACGCTATAAGAGGGGCCGAGCAAAGCTGTAACATAGCCAAGCAACGGTTTTCTAGGAATGGTGTCAAAGGTTAGAGGTTCATGGCAATTTGGGAGGCTTGAAGAGCAAATGATAGGTAACACAGCATAGCGATAGATAGAAGCAACTAGCATAGCAATGATAGTAGTGAGATCCAGGGTAACGGTCATCTTGCCTGAAATCCCGCAAGGAAGAAGAATGAGTCCATGAAGAAGATGAAGCCACGAAGACGAACCACACGTGAGCGAGCGAATCCTCACGATCGCATAGCAAACGGGAACTATCGAAAAGAAGCACACAACATGGTAAACACACCACACATGAACAAGGCATGATGCACAACAAGCATGATGCATGACAAGGCTACATGAAGCTACTCATGGCAAGAGATGATGCAAACAAGAACAACACATCAAGGCAAGTTTAAATGAGGCCGGAAACAACATATAACAATTCCGGTAAGTCCTCATATGCATATTTCGAAATTGGTCCAGAACTAAATAAACCTTATGTTCAAATTGTTAAACATCAAGTTGAGATGCACCAAGAGAATATACACGAAATTCTAGTCAAGTTACATATAAAGTTCATTAGATTCGGAGCTACGGCCTAGAAGATATGAGCAAAACAAGTTAAGCATGGCATTGATGCAAAATGCACCCAAACATCAAGCAAACACACCAAAACAAGGATGCAACAAGATAATATGAAGCTACATGCAAAATCAAGCAAGTTTCATATAGATCACACTCAAAACGGAGCAACGGTTCAACACATGCACACTATACAAGTCATAACAACAATCTGTCCAAAACAGCAACTAGGCATATTGCAAGCATCAAAACAACATGCTACAGCACCCCAACATAATAAAAAAGGCATGGGCATGAAGTACAGGTAAAGAATAATAAAACATGAACAGTGAGCTATCTCCAGAAACAACTAGAAAATGCTCAAAAAGACATGGAGATATTGCAAATAATAACAGTTTCAGACTTTAGCAGAAATAACATCAGGTTGCAATATTTAGAGCAAGCAAACAACATGTTATAAGAACTTATCATGGCAACCAAAGGCATGGAATGAACCTACTAATAGCATAGATCAAAAGTCCCTTACTGACCATGAGCCAAAAAGGCATAGAAAATATGATGGCACCCATGTAAACATGGCAAGTTATATTACAGATTCATACATGGCAGGAACAACAATAAGTAGGCATGTTCGTGAGCTTGAACCACTCACTACAGAGCAATACATGGCATGTCAAGGCAACCAACAGTAAGAAGACATGTTTATGAAGCTAAGCATGGCAATAGCAAGGTCATAGGGTTCATGGATCACTAGGAAACAATCATGGAAACATTGAACTTCATGTTAACAGGTTGACAGCAACATTTTCAAGCAACTTTGGAGCAAGATAACAACATGTTCCAGCAGGCTATAATTGCAACCAGTGCCATGAATGGATAGAGCAAGTCATGTCGATCAATACATGTTTATAGAACATCTCCAGATTATGCATAGAACGATTAGTAGAAGCATGTTTACATAGCAACAAAATATAACAGAATCTGTCAGGAAAACAGCAACAACAACTACCCTAATTAGCAAGCTTGATACACTCAGCACACAACTCACAAAAATACATGGTTGGCACCCCTGGAAAGATGGCATGGCATAGATCAACATACATGTAGACATCAACCTCATAGGATGCACACATCAATCATGGCAAAAATGACAAATGAGCAAGTTATAACAGTTTCAGCAGATTAACATCAACATGCACTCTTTCAACAGCATTTCGGGCATCAAGATGAGCTCAAATGAAAATGATTCAATGGAATGAAATGAAGTACTCGTCGAGGCGAACAATTTGACAAATTACACGCACGAAACGGATCTACGAATGCAGAGATACAATGTGATGAACATGGCATGATAATGTCAGAAATCTGGGACTTAGGCAAAATTACCTCCGCGAAAAGTCAACGCGGGACGGAGGGATCCGGGACGGAGAGGTGCCGCGTTTGGTTGGAGGGAGTGGTGGATCTGGTCCACCCTTTCCAGATCCACCGGAGAGGGAACTCCGGCGAGCGGGGCGGCGGCCGGGCGAAACTCAGGGGCAGCGGAGGAAGGACGAGGCGACTCGGGAGGACGCGGGCGGGAGGCCGAGGCGGAGCCGGCGAGGGGCGGAGGCGGGCGGCCGCGGGCGGAGGCGGGCGAAGCGACGGTGAGGAAGCGCGGGCGGGCGGCGATGGCGGCGCCTGGCCGGGAGGGGGCGGCGCGGATGGCCGGGAGACCGGGCGGCGGAGGCGGCTTGCAGCGGCGGCGGCGCCAGGCCAGCGGCGAAGATGCGATGGGGTGGCGGCACGCCGGCAGGGCGGCGAGGAGACGACCGGGCGGCGGGCGGGACGAAGCCCGCAACGGCGCGCGCTGGGGAGCCGGTCGAGGCGGCGGGCGCCTGGAGGGCGGGCGGCGAAGCCACGCGGCCGCAGGGCGGCGCTGGCTCAGGGCGGCGGCGCGCTGCTGGTGGCCGAGGTGGCCACGTGGCAGACGCCGATTGGCGGAGGGCGGCGGAGCGGACATGTCCGTCGGCGAGCGGACGTTTCCGTCGGCGGGAGGAGGAAGAAGCTAGGGTTTGCACCGCGAATTTCGGAGGGGGAGGTGATTATATAGGTAGAGGGAGCTAGGAAATTCCAAATGAGGAGCGGTTTTCGGCCACGCGATCGTGATCGAACGACCGAGAGCATGGAGGGGAGTTTGATGGGTTTTGGGCCACTTTGGAAGGGGTGTTGGGCTGCACACAAAAGAGGCTTTTGCGGTTACCTGGTTAACCGTTGGAGTACCAAACGAACTCCAAATGGCACGAAACTTGACAGGCGGTCTACCGGTGCTATACCAAGGCCGCTTGGCAAACCTCGGGCCATTCCGAGAAAGTTTAACACCCGCACACAATGAAAGACAAAAGGGGACGCCGGGGAACATAGGAGTGCCGGATTGCAAAACGGACAACGGGGAAAAAGCTCGGATGCATGAGACGAACACATATGCAAAATGAAATGCACATGATGACATGATAAAATGCAACACACAAGCAAATGACATGGCAAAGACGGCGAAAAACTGGCAGACACCTGGCGCATCGAATCCGGGGCGTTACACATGTAGACTTACTCAGCATCTATATTCAACTAGAATCACCTACTTAAATCCAAATCTCATGTCCAATGAGAATTTCTCTATGTCTCCCCCAAGTCATTATCATAACAACTATCTCCTATCAATTCATCTGATCAAGTCAAATCCTTGCACCTCCAGGATTTTCAGCTTGCGAACACAATTATCCTACCAAATCCAATTTACTCAGGGGTAATGCAAGCTATTCTAATTTATAATCATGATCCCTCCAAGTTCATCTACCAACATGAAAGCCTCATAATCCACCAAATAGTCTCAGATGATTCCTCAAACTCATTGATATAAACTCATCAAGTCATTTGTCCTCTATTCCTATATCCTCAAATTGGTCTTCCCTATGGCATCGTCAGTTTTGGTGCTATCTTAGGATGATAATGTGCTCGTTCACTATGTCCACTAGTTCCATAATGAACCCAGTGATAAGCAAGGTTATGGTGGATTAATAGGTTCTCTTGCAATTCTGTGGGTTAAGCACATGGTTAAGGATTCGAGCTGGGGTATCTTATGAAGTCTCGAAGGGTCTAGGAATGGGTCTCTAATCTTGAGGGGCAACCATAACTCTAAGGGGCTGCACTGGTTCTAGGAGGCCATAGCAAAAGTCTTCAGTGCTAATTGGTTGCCGAAGTAGAATCCTTGGTGTATCTTGTCTTGCCAGTCTTCAGTTGATGAGAGAGAAGAGAGAGAAAAGTAGCATAGATGGGGATGCCTAAGGGGGTTCTATAGTGCAGGTGCAAACAAACAAGTGCCAAAAAGGGCCAAACACAAACAACAAAATAAGGCAGGTGACATAGTTGCGTACTTGTTGCCTAGGGCAAAAGGGTGACTGATATTAAAACACAAACAAATAGAAGTAAGCAACACACAATCATGGTTCTATTCGAACCATCACACGGACTTGACTGGGCATAGGGGGTACACGACTCATCCTACCCTAGGGGTTCTCGGATTTAGTAGTCGTGCTTTGCTCCATGCCTCATGCAGTCTTCTGGGTTTTCCTCAGGTGTCGCTACGTCTCTTGTAGTTGTTTGATGAAATGATCCAGGTTGGGCCTGAAGAATCTTCATCAACTTCTCGCCTGTTGAAGTGATGGGGTGAAAGTGGCTCCTCGTAACTGGCATTGACTTGGTCTTCTATTGTCTTCTTAATCATGACGATCCCTTTTTGTCTTCTAAGGCGTTGATGGTACCTGGTAGGTATACCTTTATGCAAGGACATTAACAAGGCATAGTAGAGGTCCAACATGTCGGTTACGTTGATGAAAACATCGACACCAAGAGCGGGGGATGAAGAGAACCGTTTTCCTGCTCACCATAATGCGGCGGACCAAATGGTGAGGTTCTCATCCACCGATGGTTGCCGATGCATCAATGATAAGGACATGGTTGCTCTATTTGCGATGTATATCATGATCTTGCATTTCCTATGCCCTGGTCATTGTAGGCTAAGGTTGCACCTTCTTGGGGTAATGCCGAAGGTTTCACCATCCTCTGGGTCTTGATGGTATCTCGGTTGGCATCATCTTGGCATGGTGTTGCCAATCTTGTGTTCAGAAGAGGTGGGTGAATGTTCGGCAAGGTGCCTACCTGCTAGGTTATTTACGAGGATTACAAGGAATCCTATGGTCAGGGGCATAAGGGTAGTAGCGACCAAAGTTCTGAACGTGGGAGATCAATAAGGAAAGTATATCTTAGTTTTTGAAAAAATGAGAGGGGAAGAGAAGTACAGACAGTTTTTGAAAACTAGCGATAGTTTTGAAAATAGTTTTACCCTAACTAACGACCATGCTAACTAAGGCTTCCTACAGTCAGGATGGCTCTGATACCAGCTCCGTGGGGACCCCGACTCATAAGTCATGATCACTGAATGCACGTGTACAGTGATCCCAGAGATTAATGCTCACTGAACACACAGAAACTGTATAACAAGAGTCTTACATCCATACATACCGTCTTACATAAATTATGACCAATATGGTCCAGTCTTGAGTATAACTTTGCAACGGAAATCTTCATCGATAACTTGGCCCCATGCTATCTGCCTTAACCCTACAGGCATTCTGACTGGGAAGCATCCTAGCTCCCATGTTCGTCACCGAAGTATTCTTATTCATATCACGTTCTCTCATGCCTGGCCAATAAAATAACCAGTGGCAAGCCAATGAGTACTTTGAATGTACTCGCAAGCAACCCATGTTTTGGTTCGAGATACAACAATGCATGATATAGGTAAATATTTGTAGAAAGCTAGTTTTGAGTGCAATGACATGTTCAACAACTTGTAAGACGTGCATCAGGAGAATTCAAGTAACCATGAGGACAGGTTACAGATATCAACATAAATAGAGTGGGCATCAACCCAGCTCAATCATGTCAAGTCCTTTGACTTGACCCAAGTAGTACTTCCCACTTATCCCAGCATGCACACTAGTTTGTAAATATGTGGACGTAGCCCAAGAGCGGTTACCCAACTGTCCTTGACCGTGGACACGGCTATTCGAATAGTTTTACACTCTGCAGAGGTTGCACACTTTACCCACAAGATCCGGGGAACTTTCGTGTCATCCATGACCCGCGGTACCTCAAGTACCCGAGGTAAGCACCCGATCACTATCTTTCCCTAAACGACACTAACATAGAGTCCACTCGATTGGTAGTAACCCCTGTGCCCAACATTTCACAACTTAAAATTGCGGAGCCTCGCTCCCATATTCATCACATACCACTGGCACGGGGTACCAACGGTGTGTCCGATGCCCCATAAAAATGTTCTTGGCCGCCCTACCTGGCACGACCCCGTCCCAAGAGAGAGCACCAACTCTCCCCGTCACTAGTAATGTGGGCTCCAAGCTAGTATTGGCCTAGGTAATCAATAATGCCATATAAGGTTGGAATAACGGTCGCAACTTAAACCAATCTATTTTTGAAAGCAAAGCACACACTTGCCTCGGTACACCACTTCATCATCAAGCGGTTACCCATCTCATTATCTCCCTCGGGCATAAGTGGCACCCGACGGGGTTTTCGAAAAGTCCTTTGAAAATACTTTGTCTCCATCACCATGCATATTCCCGTACCTTTTTGCGTAGCAACTACTTTAGCATCCTATCTACTCCCACCGGCATAACCCTCATAAGAAGGTAGGGCCGTGCACAATGCAAGTATCAACGAGGAAGTAACGATGGCAAACCACCCCATGTGGTCACCACAGTATCATGTCTCCGATGCAAGCAATAAAAGTACTATATGACATGCATAAGAAGGGTTTCATAGACATGGTCAAACGGCTGCTTGCCTGGTTCATCAGAGTCTTGAGATCTTCTGGTCCTTCTCCAAGTACTCCGTCTACTTCGTCAACTAACGTCGAAACAATCATAATAAGGAACACAACAAGGCAGAAAATAAAAGTGCTCTAAAAATATGGATTTGACTTTTCTAGGACTTCCCTGGTCATATGAATAATAACCAGGGTGGTTTCACTGGAATTGGATTAGTGAATATTTCTGAACATTTCAATATGATGGAATCAAGGGGTTTATGGATTTGCAAGAAGTGTATAGAAATATATTTTTGAAAAATGACAAAGGCACCCATTTAGCAAATCATGATTTTAGAAGCATTTGGGAGTTGGTTTCACTGGATTTGGAGTTCAAATGAATTTCCTATGAATTTGCAAAGTTGACAAATATGAAGAAATGGCTCATTGTTTTGTGGGGTACAGAAAGTATTAAGAAAAATGTTCATAAGCTAAGTTATGAACTTAGAAGCATCTAGGAATTTGAATCATGGCATTTGGATCAAATTTGAGTTATCTGTGATTTTCTAAAGTTCATCACAGGAATAGGAAAAATAGGATTTGATAAATATTTGTGAAGGAAATGCTTATGTAAAAATGTGACAATAGCACCATGTGGTAGGGAATGATTTTAGAAACTACTAGAAATTTGAATCATGAAATTTGGAGTTATTTTGAATTATTTATGGATTTTTGAAGTTGACTGGAAAAGAAAAAGGAAATAAGGCTTAACCTTATCCTGTGCACATGGCGACAGATAGACCGTGGGCCAGCCCAGCGGCTCGGCTGCGCGGGCAGAGGTGGTGACGCCGAAGGCGCCCAGACGTATTACGCCTTCGCTGCGGGGACGAGGGAGAGAGCGAACCCGCCTCCAATTGCCAGCGTGGCCTGGTGGCTGGGCCACTAACGAGCGTGGCCCACCTGCAGGGCCTTCGTCTTCGTCTTCGTCTTCCTCCCGCGTGCTCGCTTAGCCGTGGGAGCAGAGAGCCCCGACGACGACTACCGGTGCTACGGGGCACCTCCGGGGACGCTCTGGTTATGGATGGGCTCAGGAGGTTGTGCCGCATCCACCTAGGTGCTTTGCGCATGCCGACGAGGGCCGTAGCGGTGACGGCTTGGACGGCCGCGGAGGAGGCCGTCGGCCATCTTTGGCCACGAGCGCGCAGTGTTCCCAGGGATGAACGACGGCCATGGAGGGCCTCGAGGTGGTGGTATGAGGGTACTGGAGTGGTTAGGGAGAGAAGGGAGGCTCGGAATAGCCCAAATTTAGGTCGATGCCGGCGGCGGCTCTCCGGCCATGGAGGGCTATGGAGGGCGCGGGGAGAGGAGTGAGCCGGTTGGGATGACGCGCAGGAGGGAGAGAGAGCCATCGGAAGCCAAAGAGGGCTCGGGGTGGCCTTTAAGGGAAGGGGGTGAGGTGCACCGTGAGCTCATGCGTCGGCGAGGCTGTTGTCGTCGCTGCAAGCCACGGGGGCTCGCGGCGAGGTGTCGGGGGTGCTCGTGGGGTCGGTCCAGGGCGAGGGGAGTGAAAAGAGAGAGAGCAGGGGGCCAAGGGCACCGCGCGTGTGAGCGTGCTCACTGGTGCGCTTGGGCGGCCAGCGCGCGTGCGAGTTGGGGCAAGAGGAGGGAGAAGGAGGAGGGGGCCGACCAACAGCCGTGCTGTGGATGCTGAGGCGCATCGACGGGCGTGCTGGGGAGGCCCGAGGTGGCCGGAGGTGGTTGGCAGGGGGCGGCTACAGTGCTAGAGCGCACTGTAGCGCGCTCCAGAGTGTGCAAATGGCATGCCATGGCATTTTATATGACTTGTGGGCGCGTCCACTAATATCCAGTAGTGGTAGGGAGTAGTAAAGAATGCGGAGGACACATTGGATGCTCTCGAGAGCCTCTAGGAGAGGAGAGAGGTTGAGAGAGTGGTGAACAGTGGCTGTCTAGAGGGGGAAAATGGGGTTTTACCCCATCAATCATGGAGCTTTGGAAGAGGGGGAGCTACTGGAGGTAGGAGGTGACCTGGGGCAGATGTGGTTAAAACTTGGGCTCATGGAGATCTGTGGAAGAGGTCAAAATGTTGATTTTGGAAAAATGGCAGAAGGTGTTTGTTGTTGGTTTGGGCAAGAAAATTAGTTCCACTTGCCATGAGAATTAACAGGATGGAATGGCACATATAAGTAGGGTGTTCCACCAAGTTTGAGCTTATTTGGGCAAAAAAGCCAATGTAACTTTGGTAAACCCTAGAAATCAGCAGAAATGGCTTGACCAAGATTAACTCATGCGAATCTATTCTCCTTGATGCACCACTTGGTGTAGTGTCATCATTTGAGGATTTGAACATGTCCACAAAAATTCAGATCAAAAGGACACACTTGGCAATGTAGAGTTGTTCAAATTTGGTTCTGGACATAAAGGGTTTTGAGGGGGTTTGATGATGTTTTCCTGATCTTCAAGGCATGAAGCTTTGCTAGATCATCAAATATGTCATATGTGACATGCTAGAATTTTCTTGGATTTTTATGAAAATATTTTCTGTAGAAATATTTCAAATCCTTGAAATGGGTAGAAATGGTTTTGCGAGGTTTTGTCCAATATTTTGAACATGACCATGTGTTGAAAGTCATATATATGGACAATATATGTCCACTGAGTTTCCCTGATTTTTCTCAAATATTTTTTAAGCTTTAAAATAATTTTAACCTGTTTATGGCCATTTCTGGCCTTAAGAAAAAGCCTTTAAATAAAATAGGAAAATAACTTTTAAAATTATATTTTTATGGTTTCTTGGTATCCAATATCTAATAGGAGTCAAATATTTTTTTTGGAAAGATTTTTACTGCCCTCAATTAGGTACTTGCAGTGCAAACCTCAATTCAGGGGGTTGTTGGAAAACTAATTTTTAAAAATACTATTTGGCCAAATTATTTTTGTAAGAAATTATTTTTATATCCTATACACATGGCATGATCATTGGTTCAAGGGTTTGGAGCAAGAAGATGAAGTATAGGAGTTGGAGGATTTATTTGATTTTTAGAGCACTTGCAAAAACACACAAAATCCAATCAAGGCAAGGTCCAAAACACTCAAAAGTTTTTGTCAAACCACATTTTATCATGATTTATTAGCTTAACTGTTGTGGCATGAAAATCAGTGTGTGACAACTGGGTTACGTCGAGTGTGTCTTTGAACTAGTGGGGGCACGCAGAGTGCACCCACTGGGTGTAGTCCCCGAGAGCACCGTCGAATGTTTGATTCGACGGGGCTCTTTGAACAACATTTTTCTTGACATTCTTCCACTTGGTCTGGGCGGACCATGTCGAGTGGAACCTGGACCAGTGGGGGCACGCTGAGTGCACCCATTGGGTGTAGCTCCCGAGACCGTAGTCGACTGCGGGTAGTCGGCTATGGTCTGATAACGACTGTTGCCTCTCTTCTCTTTTTTTTCTGACTGGACGGACCAAGTCGATTCAAAATTCCAACCAGTGGGGGCACGCTAAGTGCACCCGCTGGGTGTAGTCCCCGAGACTACTTTTAAATGTTTGATTCGGCAGTAGTCTTAGAACTCTTTTTGTCTTAGAACTCTTTTTGTCTTAGAACTCTTTGAACTTGTACTTTATTGATCGGAAGCAACCAATCTTTGTTTCTGTCGACTGACTGTTCACTGACCATAGAGATCTTGTGAGCTTGGAGCCTAGTTTGCTGACCTGGAGCAGAAATAGATCCAGCTCAATCTTGATTTGGAGTTGGCCAAGGAAAACTTGCAGAAGGCTAAGGATGAAACTGCTGGTATGGGAGGTAAAAACTTGTCGACTGATTCTCTTGTCATCCTTTTCTTCCTTTTTCTGACCAGAGTATTATTTCCTTTAGAGAAAATGAGGCAGGCTTTGGAGAAGAAGGATCTTGACCTTGAGGCTGCGCACAAAACGGTGCAAGAGAAATCAACACTCGCTGACCAGAAGCTGGCTTCAGTCGGAAAGTTAGAAGAAGAAAATACCAAGCTGAAGACTGCTCTTGATGAAGCCAACAAGGAAGTGACGCGACTGAAGAACGATAAGGGGACTCTAACTGACAAAGTGGAAGATCTCACCCGCAAGAGAGACGACCTGGAGGTTTATCTGGGAGGACTCGCCAAGAAGTTGTTCCTTATGCTTGAAGGTAATTTCATAGTTGCAGTGGGGTTTTACCCTACTGTTTATAGTCAAAAAATGTACTTTTCCTTGTCCGATTGATTTGCTATCGTCGACTCATCTTATAACTGTCGACTCATTATTTCTCTGTGAGTGCATAATTCTGCCAAAACTTCGAGGAAGAGACTGGGCGAATCGAGACGAGCTTGGACCCCGTCAACTCCCCTGTTAAAGATGAAGCTGCCATGAACATGTTGTGACTGGAATCTCGTCTTGCCAGCATCATGGAGTACCTCGCTCGACTGCAGGTTGCAGTGTCGCGGATCGACACGGCGCTCTGGCCAAGGGTGACACTCTAGAATGACCTCGAGTCTCTGATGACTCGACTCAATGAGATCCCCAGTCGAGTGCAGGAATGGAAGAAGTCATCTGCTTGATGTGGTGTTGATGTGGCTCCGTCTCTAGTTTGTGTCCACTACAAAGAAGCCAAAGAAGACAAACTAGTAGCGCTCAAGGTTGCCAACACCAAGAAGCTTGACTTCCAGTCCTTCATGGTAACCTTCATTGAAGCAGCCACTCGTATTGCTGATGGAATCAACTTGGATGAGTTCATCGAGCCTGCCAGCCCTCCTCCCACGGAGTGAACAAACTTTATGCTCTGATTAAATTTGCCTCAGAATGTCGAGTGATTTTGTAACTGTTAAACTCCTTCGGGCCTGATGCCCGAGTACTTTTATTTGCGGTTCGGAACCTCGTGGGATTTATCTGGACTTGGTTTTTCCTTGAATATGCTTGTCTTTGTCTCTGAGTGGAACTTGTCTCTTCACTCGGAACAAACTTTTGTACTTGTGATGCAGCTCTGAGGAGAGGGTCGCAGACGACCTGTGACTCGTCATCCTTGCGGATAAGGATGGAGCGGACGTTGTACTTATGGCGCAGCTCTGAGGAGAGTGTCACAGACGACCTGCACCTCGTCATCCTTGCGGATCAGGATGGAGCGTACGTTGTACTTATGGCGCAGCTCTAAGGAGAGGGTTGCATATGACCTACACATCGTCGTCCTTGTAGATCGGGATGGAGCGTGTGGCCAAGTCTCCGAGGGAGAGGATTGCTCATCACTCGGAGATTTTTAGATCTTAGGCGAGTATGAGACTGCAGCTAAGCCCCCGAGTGAGAGGGCTGCTCTTCACTCGGTAGGATTTTTTTAAACTTAGGTGAGTATAGAACTGCAGCTAAGCCCCCGAGTGAGAGGGCTGCTCTTCACTCAGTAGGATTTTTTAATCTTAGGTGAGTACAGAACTACAACTAAGCCTCCGAGCGAGAGGGTTGCTCTTCACTCGGTAGGATTTTTTAATCTTAAGCGAGTACAGAATTGCAGCTAAGCCCCCGAGTGAGAAGGTTGCTCTTCACTCGGTAGGATTTTTTAAACTTACGTTAGAACATAACTGCAGCTAAGCCCCCGAGTGAGAGGGCTGCTCTTCACTCGGTAGGATTTTCTAAACTTAGGCGAGTATGGAACTGCAGCTAAGCTCCCGAGTGAGAGGGCTGCTCTTCACTCGATAGGATATTTTAAACTTCGGCAAGTACGGAACTACACCTAAGCCCCCGAGTGAGAGGGCTGCTCTTCACTCGGTAGGATTTTTTAAATTTAGGAGAATCGGGTTCGCAGCTAAGCCCCTGAGTGAGAGGGTTGCTCTTCACTCGGTAGGCTTTTTTAAACTTAAGCGAATCGGGTTCACGGCTAAGCCCCTGAGTGAGAGGGTTGCTCTTAACTCGGAGTCTGTTTTTGAAACTTAGGAGAATCAGGTTCGCAGCTAAGCCACCAACTGGTTTTTTTGAACACATGCGTATGTAACAACAATCATTTAAGAGACTGTAAAACTGCATCTTTGATAAACAAACTGGAAGGTACTTCTTATTACATCTCAACAGTCTGAATGTTTTTGTATGAAAATGGCGGAGCAGCTCCGCATTTCAAGCGCGTGGCTCGTCCTTCTTGTCTTCCACATTGTATAGGTGATATTCTCCATTGTGGAGCACCTTGGTGATGATGAAGGGGCCTTCCCATGCGGGAGCAAGCTTGCGAGGCCATTGCTGATCCACTCGGAGCAAAAGGTCTCCTTCCTGAAATGCTCGACCTCTCAGGTTTCTAGCATGGAATCGACGGAGGTCTTGCTGATAAATGGTCAAACTGATCACGGCCATCTCTCTTTCCTCTTCCAGAAGATCAACAACATCTTGTCGAGCTTGTTCCGCTTCGGGTTCTGAGAAAAGTTCTACTCATGGGGTGTTGTGTAGTAAATCACTCGACAACACAGCTTCAGCCCCATAGACCATGAAGAAGGGAGTCCGACCAGTCGATCGATTTGGTGTTGTTCTCAATCCCCAAAGCACTAATGGTAACTCGTCTACCCAAGCGCCTGCCGCATGCTTGAGGTCACGCATCAACCTAGGTTTCAACCCTTGGAGGATCAAACCATTTGCTCTTTCTGCTTGCCCATTCGACTGCAGGTGAGCGACTAAAGCATATCGACCCGAGTGCCTTGGGAAGCACAGAAAGCCTTGAACTCATCTGAATCAAGTTTGAACCGTTGTCCGTGATGATACTGTGCGGGACCCCATATTTGAATGTTAACTCTCTGATGAAGCTGACGGCGATTACGAGTCGAGATTTTTGATTGGTTTGGCTTCAATCCATTTAGTGAACTTGTCGACTGCTACAAGCAGATGGGTGAAGCCGCTCCTGCCGATCCTCAGAGGTCCAACCATATCCAATCCCCAAACAGCAAATGGCCACACGAGTGGAATGGTCTTCAGGGCTGATGCAGGCTTGTGGGACATATCGGAGTAGAACTGACAGCCCTCACACTTGTCGACTATGTCTTTCGCCATTTCATTTTCTCACGGCCAATACAATCCCGCTTGGTATGCTTTGGCCACAATGGTCCGAGAGGACCCATGGTGATCACAGGTCCCCGAGTGGATATCATTGAGGATCATTCGACCTTATTCTGGCATGATGCACTGCTGAGCAACTCCAGTAACACTCTCTCTGTAAAGCTGTCCACCTATCACGGTGAAGGTTTTGGATCGACGAACAATCTGACAGGCCTCATCTTCATCTTCTGGGAGTTCTTTCCTAAGAAGATATGCAATATATGGCACCGTCCAATCGGGGATGATGACCAAAACATCAATGATCAGGTCGACCACGGCTGGGATCTCGACTTCAGTCGGATCGGTAGAACTTTTTGGTTGCAGGTATGTGGTGGAGCTCTAACCCTTCAAACTTGTTTTCTAACTTTCTCACTGCATTGCAATATCTAGTCATAGCTGGGCTCCTGATGTCCCTCCAAACCATTAGGCGATGGACGCCGAGTGAAATGGCCATACACAACCCATATAGAAGTTCCTCATATTCAGCTTCATTGTTGGAGGAATCAAAGTGAATCTGGAGAACGTAACTGAGTTTGTCGCCTCGTGGGGATATGTGTAACGCCCCGAGCCCGATGCTCCAGAAGACTTCCAGATATTCCGAGTTTCGCCGTGCGATGTATTTGTTTGTTGCATTGCATCATGTCATCATGCCATCATGTCATTTAGTTCTTGTAACTCACCTAAATAAATTGCATAGATCGTTGATCTATTTAAATCGAGAGATATTCACATGGTGATTTCTCTTTAAAACATATTCAAAGTCTCCTACTATTATTAGGGAGCTATACTAAAATTATTCCATTTATTCGGAATCTCCCATAAACACACTAGCAAAATAATTTTGTTCCTTTTATGCTTCAAGTTTGGTCTCCAAACCTTGCCCATAATTTCTTTTATCATTTTCCGGAGCTCCACCAAAAATCTCAACATTTTTGGACACTTCAAAAACCAAGTCCTAATTCAAACCATTTGAGTGAAATTCAAATGAGTTTGAATTTACATTCGATCATGGCTTTTTCTATTTTCTCGAAACAAGCATATTTTTGTGAGTCCGGGAAAATAATCCCCATGCCCAAACTCTTTCTCTAACCTTTTCTTTTCTTCCCTTTTCTTTCTTTTTCTCTGTTATGAGAAAATAAGGGGGAGAGAGGAGCAAGCCTAGCAGCCACACCACCCGGGCCGACCCAACCAAACTCCAAGGCCCAGCTACACCCCTCTAACCCTAGCCGTAGGGGAGAGCTCTGCTCGATCCCATCTCCTCCTCTAGTTCCCTCTGCCCGCCGCCACACACCCATCGCTCGATCCCCATCTCCCTCGCAGCCTCACTCCCCCGATCCCATCGCCCCTCCTCTCGATCCTCTCTTCCTCTCCATCGATCCCTCCTCATTCCCTCGCACCATCGACAAAACATACTCATCGCCAGGGAGAGGAGCTCCCCGCGCCCTTGCTCCGTCCCTGACCGCCACTCCCCCTGCTCCTCCACGCGGTGCCGACTGGCGACCAAGACGAACGGGAACCGCACCGGAGCTCCTTCCTCCACGCCCTCTCCTGGAGCCGCTTCATTGCTGCTGCTCTTCATCGAGGCGCAAGTCCTACTTGTGATTCTTGCTCTGCTCCTGCCCATGATCGCCGTGCCTTGGACCTCTGCACCCTCACCGGAGCGAGCTCGTCCCTGCCGCGCCAAGCCCCTCTCCATCGACCGCGACCAGTGCTGCGCCTCCACGCCGTCTTCCGCGCCTGGCCTCTCCCTCGCCTCGCTAGTGCCCGTCTCCGGCCACCACGAGCGCCACCAGCAGCAGCTTCACGACGTCCCCGCCACCAAGTCCCTCACCGCCTCTCTCTGCTACACCTTGTGCGACCGCCGGCCTCGTTCCCACGCCGCTCGTCACCAAAAGTCAGCAGGAGGAGCCCGGCCCCACGACATCCTCTACTGCACCTCCACCTGCCGGCGACCTCACCTGAACCTCGCCGGCAAGCAGCCCGCTAGGACATGCCAGTCCCGCTCGGAACCAGCCTCCTCCACTCGCCAAGTACCACAACCATCGTGTTTTGTTTCATCACCGTCAAGGCCGAGTGGACGCCAAGTACCAGGACGTCAAGTTCCTCGCCGGACCCAAACATCTACCGAATGTGTACCACTACTTCCACTACCGTCGCCTCGAATATGTTGGATTCGTCAAGTACCTCTCCGAAACGAACGTGTACAACTACTTCCACTACCGTTGCGAGAACAACTACTTCCACTACGGCCCATGTACCACTACTTCCTTCGTCGAACTCGACCCGCTCCGAAATGCACGCTTCAAAGGTGTAACCCCGAGAAGATCACCCGTGGACCGTATGCATGTGTGTTGTTTGAGATGAACCATATGTTTGCATCGTGCCCGTTTTCTTCATGCACGTTCCTCCTCGTTTGCCATGCCGTCGTCTTAGGGGAACCCGGTAACCGGGATCACCCCACCATCTTTTCATGAGACGCTCACGCCACTTTCTTTTGCACCGACATCTCAATGAGTTGTTGGATCACCGAAATGTTGCCGTGGCACCATTTCTGTTGTAGTTGCCGTGGCACCCCTTTCGTTCCGCCACGGTGACAAATGCTTCATAACATGCTCATGTCAACATTTTCATAAAATTGCATATAACTTTTATATGTCATCCACATCATGATAACAACATTTAAATGCTTAAAATTGTTGTTGCTTTAAATTGCTAAATAACATGGGGATTTTCCGGAATTGTTGTTGGTGTTTCCGGCCTCATTTAAACTTGCCTAAATTGTTAGTTTACTTATGTTTCACCTCTTGCCATGTTTAACCACACTTAATATTGTTGTGTTCCTTGATGAGAGAGAACTAAATAATTGATGTGGTGTTTCGTCAATATGCAACTCGTTGCATATTGAGCTCCACTTAACTTGTAGTGTTGTTTGTTGCACTTTGCCATGCCATGCCTTATTAAACCGGACATGCATCATACTTGTTTGTGCATCATGACATGTTTATGCTTGTGTGTTTACCATGTTGCTTGCTTCTTTCCGGTTTGCTTCTCTCGTTAGCTTTGGTTTCGTTCCGGAGTTGTGAGGATTCATTCGACTACGTCCATTTGTCTTCTTCATGGACTCGTTCTTCTTCCTTTTGGGATCTCAGGCAAGATGACCATTACCCTCGATATCACTTCTATCTTTGCTTGCTAGTAGCTTCGTTCTATCGCTATGCTGCGCTACCAATCACTTGTTTACCAAGCCTCCCAAATTTCCATGAACCTCTAACCTTTGTCACCATTCCTAGCAAACCGTTGTTTGGCTATGTTACTGCTTTGCTCAGTCCCTCTTATAGCATTGTTAGTTGCAGGTGAAGTTGAAGATTTCTCCATGGTGGACAGGATTATGTTGGGATATCACAATATCTTATTTAATTAATGCATCTATATACTTGGTAAAGGGTGGAAGGCTCGGCCTTATGCCTGGTGTTTTGTTCCACTCTTGCCGCCCTAGTTTCCGTCATACCGGTGTTATGTTCCCGGATTTTGCGTTCCTTACGCGGTCGGGTGATTTATGGGACCCCCTTGACAGTTCGCTTTGAATAAAACTCCTCCAGCAAGGCCCAACCTTGGTTTTACCATTTGCCAACCTAAGCCTTTTTCCCTTGGGTTCTGCAGACTCAAGGTCATCTTTATTTACCCCCTCGGGCCAGTGCTCGTCGTGAGTGTTGGTCCAACCTGTCAGCCGCCGGTGGCCACCAGGGGCAACTCTGGGATGGCCTACCGGAAGTTTGGACAATCCGGTGTGCCCTGAGAACGAGATATGTGCAGCTCCTATCAGGATTTGTCGGCACATTCGGGCGGCTTTGCTGGTCTTGTTTTACCATTGTCGAAATGTCTTGTAAACTGGGATTCCGAGACTGATCAGGTCTTCTTGGGAGAAGGTATATCCTTCGTTGATCGCGAGAGCTTATCATGGGCTAAGTTGGGACACCCCTGCAGGGTTATAAACTTTCGAGAGCCGTGCCCGCGGTTATGTGGCAGATGGGAATTTGTTAATGTCCGGTTGTAGATAACTTGACACCAGATCCGAATTAAAACGCATCAACCGCGTGTGTAGCCGTGATGGTCTCTTCTCGGCAGAGTCCGGGAAGTGAACACGTTTTGGGTTATGTTTGACGTAAGTTGGAGTTCAGGATCACCTCTTGATCATTTCTAGTTGACGACCATTCCTTTGCTCCTCTTCTCGCTCTCATTTGCGTATGTTAGCCACCATATCATGCTTAGTCGCTGCTGCAACCTCACCACTTTACCCCTTCCTTTCCCATTAAGCTTTGCTAGTCTTGATACCCATGGTAATGGGAGTGCTGAGTCCTCGTGGCTCACAGATTATTACAACAACAGTTGCAGGTGCCAATGATACCAGTGCAGGTGATGCAACCGAGCTCAGATGGGAGCTCAACGAAGATCTTGGTCGTTGCTATGTTTCGTTTCATGTTGATCAGTAGTGGAGCCCAGTTGGGACGATCGGGGATCTAGCAGTTGGGTTATCTTCTTTTCTTTTGGCTTCGTCCGTAGTCGGACCATGTGTGTACTCTGAATGATGTATGAATTATATGTTCATTGTGTGTAGTGGCGATTGTAAGCCAACTCTTTATCCCATTCTTGTTCATTACATGGGATCGTGCGAATATGACCCTTCTTGCGACTAAACCACCATGCGGTTATGCCTCTAAGTCGTGCTTCGACACGTGGGAGATATAGCCGCATCATGGGTGTTACAAGTTGGTAATCAGAGCCATCCCCGACTTAGGAGCCCCCTGCTTGATCGAATCGTTGGTGTTGTTGAGTCTAGAACAAAATGTTTTGAGTCTTAGGATTATATATATCGAAGAGTAGGATTATTTTTACTCCTCAGTCCCTTCGTCGCTCTGGTGAGGCCTTCTGACGTAGATGTTTTGTCTTTCCTCTCCTCAAATTTCACTAAAAAAAATTTAGGATCACGTGGGTATCTTGGAATCGTTCCGATATTCTTATGACGAGAACATTGTTCTTGGTGCCTCCTAACATTTAGGGGTTGTGGTAGTGTCCCGGGGAGTTGAGCTCCGAGGTGTTGTCGTCATAATTTTATCGTTGCAGTTCTGGAATACCTGAGTTTTGCCGACATCCAAAATCTCTTTTATGCAGTTGTTGGTGAGATAACCTCGACATCACCCAGTACTGGGGAGTTCAGGAGTATTGCCATAGCTCGTATAACGGATGCTTTTCGAAGGTTGAGGTACACGATTTCCGAAGGTTTCTTGGTTATGTGTTGACGGATGGATACAACTTGGATGTAGGGATTGTTAGTTTTGGGTGAGATATATATATTGCTTCCCCTGTATCCCCAACACCAGATTGCATAACCAGAAAGTTTTGGGAGTTTTATAGGTGGGAATTCAAGTAGCTCTAGTTTTTTTTTCTTTCCGACAGATGCATGATATGAGATTGGGGTTCGACGTCTAGTGGTCCGCCTATCCACGGTCGTTTTTTTACAGTGGTCTCGTTGTGTCTTAAAGAACCCTTGGCTATGCTGGTTCAGGGACACTTCGTATGTCATGTGCACTACCTTGTACATGATGGTGCCATACGATCGAGCCCATGTGGGCCCCACCATGAAAACTTCGGACGAAATCTATATCATATGTTTGTTTCCGGCTTATTCTACAAGCCAAATCCTTTGTTTTGTTTTACTTGTGGTATTCGAGTTGCTTCGAAGTCAAGTGTTGATTCCATACCTTGTTCTAAGCGGTGTTTTCATATTCCTATGGGGATACTAATCCTTCTTGATCATTGAGATTGCCATCTTAATTCCACTTCCAACCGGTGCGTTTCTCTTTGATATGATCCCATCATTCTCCCATCCGCAAGATCAATTCTTAGTTTTCTCAACGGTATCCATTCCATCCGTCCCAAGTTGCCTTTGTTTCCCGCCATCCCACCCTTTTTCTTCAAGGACTCAGATTTCTTAATCATGTATCCTTTTATTTGTGAGAAGTCTCTTCATTCATTTCTTTCAATGTTCTTATGCGGTGATTTCCCATGAAGATGCTCAGCAATTTCAAGTTCATCATCCTTCGTTGTTGTTTCTTCTCCGTTGGATCCAACTCAAGCTTTCGGTGTTGATTATATCTCTTCCTTTTGTTTCACATATCTTCCCATGTGAATTTCTTATCCAAGGCTCTCTTATTTATTCACCTCTCCTAGTTCATATCCGGAGTGTTGAAGTTATCTCGGAAGATTTGTGCTTCCATTCTCTATCCGTTCATCGTTTAAGTTATTTTGAGGTGGTTATCTCATTCAAGCCATTTAATTCAACCGATGCAATCCCCCCTTTCAATCAATCATTCAACGGTGTAACTTTGAGTGGGCCCTAACCCACAGTGCTTTTTCCAGGATCTTACCTGACTCTTCTAAGTATCAGGAGCGATTCTCAAATTCATTTCCAAGTTTGACGTAAGAATGATTTTCATCAGTCAGATGTTTTCCAAGACTGATCTTAAAATTATTATTTTCATTGTTGGCTCAACCTCTTTGTTTTTCATTCTCACGGGGTATCTCAACAATTCATGGTGGTTCTCATCATCATCCTCAACATTTGAAGACCGAAGAAGGATTTCTCTTAAATCTCGCTCCATTCTCTTCAAGATTCATGGTTCAAGCTTGATGCCATCCTTCATAATTGTTTTTGATTGTGACAATTCTTTTCTTACCATCCGGAGCATTTCACGAGTTGTTTCCGTTTCTTTCCTCCGAAGTCCATCATGTCATAATTCTTCATTCTCAGCGTGTAGATACCGTTCTCCAAATTTTACCGGTGAATCGTTCAAATATCCTCTAATTAGTTCATGATCTCTTTGTTCTCAGGTATCTAAATCCCCTCAAGTATCTTCATTCGTTTTTCAATTCTTCCCGGTGAATTGTGCCTTTGCTACTTTCATTTTCAATTCTTATGGTGGTTCGTTCAAGAGTTCTCTTCCTTCGTTATCATACAGATTCATTCGTTTTTTTCCAATCCTACTGGCGGTTCGTTGAAGTCTTTTCTCAAGTTTGCGCTATATCTATCTTAATCCTTTCTACGAGAATAAGTAGTATGCCAAATCCATTGCTTGTCATCAATTTAAATTGATGAAGGATAGGCATGACACAATTCTTATTCTTGTTTCATCCAGGTGATTAATTCCTTCTTCCGGAGTTAGGTCATCAGGAAGTAATTCTCGGTTCCAAGTTATTCATCTTTCTTGTCCGGGGTTCAAAGTTTACTCATTTCGTAGCTCCATATAAATCATCGCAAGGCTTCACCTTGTGTTTCCAACTTCTCTTTCTTTCTATCATCCTTTTTTACCGGAGTTCTTCATGGAGGCTCTACATGATGGTTCGTCAAGGATTCTTTTCATTCTTCAATTGTTCTTCAAGATTTTTTCTCGAAGTTAAGATCCGCCAAGCTATACTCTAAAATAAACATGGTGCTTAATGCATGTTTTGTTTTGAGGAGTTCAAGTATTCTTCATCTTGCATTCCGAAGTGCAATTCTTTCTATCTTATCTTTTGAGGTGGTGCTATGTCATTTTGACAGTTTCATTCATGTTTCATGATTCACTTGTTGTCAAGAATGAGATATTTAAATCCATCAATCTCTTCATTGGAGTTATCTTGGGTTATATTTCACCTAAAGCTTTCCCTAAGGATTGTTGCTATTTATGGTGCTTATAAATGACCCAAGTTCTTCATATGTCCTCCCGGTGAAATAAGTTTCTCGTCTCCTTGTTGATATCAATCCAATCATTTGTTTCCGTTGGTGGCAGAAACTCACCTCATAATTTTGAGATGTTTGCCATAAGCCCACAACAAGCTTGTGCGTTTTGTTATTGATTTTGCAACAACTCCGTTCTATCCTTCTTTTTAAGGGTGCTTTCCAAACTCATTTGTGGTAAAAGTTGTCATTTTCTTCTCCATTCCTTTATTCCAATGATCTATCTTCAATTTTTCTTCCGGAGGCATTGTGATGTTGCTCTCTTTGACCCATCATCTTGTTTTGTCAAGATCATTTCCTTTTCCTTACTTATCGATTTAACCGGAGTGTTGTGTCTATCGTTCCTCTTTTAACCGAAGTCTCATCCAGGTGCTTTCATTTTGCCAAGTTCATGATTCTAATTCCTTTCATTTTCAGTCGGAGTGCTGCCCAAATTATATCATTCTTATTCCTTGTCTATCTTGTTTTAACTGGAGTGGTGTCAATATCTATCTTGTCACTTAACCTCATGGTTCTCATTGTATCCCATGTTCTTCTTATCTTACGGAGCGTTTGCAATCTCGTCATCTTCATTGTATTTTTTCTTTCAATTTTGTCAACCTCTCAAGGTTCGTTGGTTTCACTCTTTTGTCAAAGAAGCAACTTAGTTTTACCTCTTTCTTCTTTCGTTTCTCTCCGGTGCCATTCTTAGATCTCGGGACGAGATCCCCTTGTAGTGGTGGAGTGTTGTAACGCCCCGAGCCCGATGCTCCAGAAGACTTCCAGATATTCCGAGTTTCGCCGTGCGATGTATTTGTTTGTTGCATTGCATCATGTCATCATGCCATCATGTCATTTAGTTTTTGCAACTCACCTAAATAAATTGCATAGATCGTTGATCTATTTAAATCGAGGGATATTCACATGGTGATTTCTCTTTAAAACATATTCAAAGTCTCCTACTATTATTAGGGAGCTATACTAAAATTATTCCATTTATTTGGAATCTCCCATAAACACACTTGCAAAATAATTTCGTTCCTTTTATGCTTCAAGTTTGGTCTCCAAACCTTGCCCATAATTTCTTTCATCATTTTCTGGAGCTCCACCAAAAATCTCAACATTTTTGGACACGTCAAAAACCAAGTCCTAATTCAAACCATTTGAGTGAAATTCAAATGAGTTTGAATTTACATTCGATCATGGCTTTTTCTATTTTTTCGGAACAAGCATATTTTTGTGAGTACGGAAAAATAATCCCCATGCCCAAACTCTTTCTCTAACCTTTTCTTTTCTTCCCTTTTATTTCTTTTTCTCTGTTATGAGAAAATAAGGGGGAGAGAGGAGCAAGCCCAGCAGCCACACCACCCGGGCCGACCCAACCAAACTCCAAGGCCCAGCTACACCCCTCTAACCCTAGCCGTAGGGGAGAGCTCTGCTCGATCCCATCTCCTCCTCTCGTTCCCTCTACCCGCCGCCACACACCCATCGCTCGATCCCCATCTCCCTCGCAGCCTCACTCTCCCGATCCCATCGCCCCTCCTCTCGATCCTCTCTTCCTCTCCATCGATCCCTCCTCATTCCCTCGCACCGTCGCCCGCAATATACTCATCGCCAGGGAGAGGAGCTCCCCGCGCCCTCGTTTCATCCCTGACCGCCACTCCCCCTGCTCCTCCACGCGGTGCTGACCGGCGACCAAGACGAACGGGAACTGCACCGGAGCTCCTTCCTCCACGCCCTCTGCTAGAGCCGCTCGCTGCTGCTGCTCTTCATCGAGGCGCAAGTCCCGCCGCGGTTGCTGCTCTGCTCCTGCCCCGCCGGTCGCCGTGCCTTGGACCTCTGCACCCTCACCGGAGCGAGCTCGTCCCCGCCGCGCCAAGCCCCTCTCCATCGACCGCGACCAGTGCTGCGCCTCCACGCCGTCTTCCGCGCCTGGCCTCTCCCTCGCCTCGCTAGTGCCCGTCTCCGGCCACCACGAGCGCCACCAGCAGCAGCTTCAGGACGTCCCCGCCGCCAAGTCCCTCACCGCCTCTCTCTGCTACACCTTGTGCAACCTCCGGCATCGTTCCCACGCCGCTCGTCGCCAAAAGCCAGCAGGATGAGCCCGGCCCCACGACATCCTCTACTGCACCTCCACCGGCCGGCGACCTCACCTGAACCTCGCCGGCAAGCAGCCCACTAGGACATGCCAGTCCCGCTCGGAACCAGCCTCCTCCACTCGCCAAGTACCACAACCATCGCGTTTTGTTTCATCACCGTCAAGGCCGAGTGGACGCCAAGTACCAGGACGTCAAGTTCCTCGCTGGACCCGAACATCTACCGAACGTGTACCACTACGTCCACTACCGTCGCCCCAAATATGTTGGATTCGTCAAGTACCTCTCCGAAACAAACGTGTACAACTACTTCCACTACCGTCGCGAGAACGACTACTTCCACTACGGCCCGTGTACCACTACTTCCTTCGCCGAACTCGACCCGCTCCGAAATGCATGCTTCAAAGGTATAACCCCGAGAAGATCACCCGTGGACCGTATGCATGTGTGTTGTCTGAGATGAACCATATGTTTGCATCGTGCCCGTTTGCTTCATGCACGTTCCTCCTCGTTTGCCATGCCGTCGTCTTAGGGGAACCCGCTAACCGGGATCACCCCACCATCTTTTCATGAGACGCTCACGCCACTTTCTTTTGCACCGACATCTCAATGAGTTGTTGGATCACCGGAATGTTGCCGTGGCACCATTTCCGTTGTAGTTGCCGTGGCACCCCTTTCGTTCCGCCACGGTGACAAATGCTTCATAACATGCTCATGTCAACATTTTCATAAAATTGCATATAACTTGTATATGTCATCCGCATCATGATAACAACATTTAAATGCTTAAAATTGTTGTTGCTTTAAATTGCTAAATAACATGGGGATTTTCCGGAATTGTTGTTGGTGTTTCCGGCCTCATTTAAACTTGCCTAAATAGTTAGTTTACTTATGTTTCACCTCTTGCCATGTTTAACCACACTTAATATTGTTGTGTTCCTTAACGAGAGAGAACTAAATAATTGATGTGGTGTTTCGTCAATATGCAACTCGTTGCATATTGAGCTCCACTTAACTTGTAGTGTTGTTTGTTGCACTTTGCCATGCCATGCCTTATTAAACCGGACATGCATCATACTTGTTTGTGCATCATGACATGTTTATGCTTGTGTGTTTACCATGTTGCTTGCTTCTTTCCGGTTTGCTTCTCTCGTTAGCTTTGGTTTCGTTCCGGAGTTGTGAGGATTCATTCGCCTACGTCCATTTGTCTTCTTCATGGACTTGTTCTTCTTCCTTGCGGGATCTCAGGCAAGATGACCATTACCCTCGATATCACTTCTATCTTTGCTTGCTAGTAGCTTCGTTCTATCGCTATGCTGCGCTACCTATCACTTGTTTACCAAGCCTCCCAAATTGCCATGAACCTCTAACCTTTGTCACCATTCCTAGCAAACCGTTATTTGGCTATGTTACTACTTTGCTCAGCCCCTCTTATAGCGTTGTTAGTTGCAGGTGAATTTGAAGATTGCTCCATGGTGGACAGGATTATGTTGGGATATCACAATATCTCTTATTTAATTAATGCATCTATATACTTGGTAAAGGGCGGAAGGCTCGGCCTTATGCCTGGTGTTTTGTTCCACTCTTGCCGCCCTAGTTTCCGTCATACCGGTGTTATGTTCCCGGATTTTGCGTTCCTTACGTGGTCGGGTGATTTATGGGACCCCCTTGACAGTTCACTTTGAATAAAACTCCTCCAGCAAGGCCCAACCTTGGTTTTACCATTGGCCTACCTAAGCCTTTTTCCCTTGGGTTCTGCAGACTCAAGGGTCATCTTTATTTACCCCCTCTGGCCAGTGCTCGTCGTGAGTGTTGGTCCAACTTTGTCACCGCCCGGTGTACCAGGGCAACTCTGGGATGGCCTCTGGAAGTTTGGACAATCCAAGGTGCTCGAGAACGAGATATGTGCAGCTCCTATCAGGATTTGTCGGCACATTCGGGCGGCTTTGCTGCTCTTGTTTTACCATTGTCGAAATGTCTTGTAAACTGGGATTCCGAGACTGATCGGGTCTTCCTGGGAGAAGGTATATCCTTCATTGATCGCGAGAGCTTATCATGGGCTAAGTTGGGACACCCCTGCAGGGTTATAAACTTTCGAGAGCCATGCCCGCGGTTATGTGGCAGATGGGAATTTGTTAATGTCCGGTTGTAGATAACTTGACACCAGATCCGAATTAAAACGCATCAACCGCGTGTGTAGCCGTGATGGTCTCTTCTCGGCGGAGTCCAGGAAGTGAACACGTTTTGGGTTATGTTTGACGTAAGTAGGAGTTCAGGATCACCTCTTGATCATTTCTAGTTGACGATCGTTCCTTTGCTCCTCTTCTCGCTCTCATTTGCGTATGTTAGCCACCATATCATGCTTAGTCGCTGCTGCAACCTCACCACTTTACCCCTTCCTTTCCCATTAAGCTTTGCTAGTCTTGATACCCATGGTAATGGGATTGCTGAGTCCTCGTGGCTCACAGATTACTACAACAACAGTTGCAGGTGCCGATGATACTAGTGCAGGTGATGCAACCGATCTCAGATGGGAGCTCAACGAAGATCTTGGTCGTTGCTATGTTTCATTTCATGTTGATCAGTAGTGGAGCCCAGTTGGGACGATCGGGGATCTAGCAGTTGGGTTATCTTCTTTTCTTTTGGCTTCGTCCGTAGTCGGACCATGTGTGTACTCTGAATGATGTATGAATTATATGTTCATTGTGTGAAGTGGCGATTGTAAGCCAGCTCTTTATCCCATTCTTGTTCATTACATGGGATCGTGCGAAGATGACCCTTCTTGCGACTAAACCACCATGCGGTTATGCCTCTAAGTCGTGCTTCGACACGTGGGAGATATAGCTGCATCGTGGGTGTTACAATATGATAACCCACAAGTGTAGGGGATCGCAACAGCTTTCGAGGGTAAAGTATTCAACCCAAATTTATTGATTCGACACTAGGGGAGCCAAAGAATATTCTTGAGTATTAGCAGTTGAGTTGTCAATTCAACCACACCTAGATAACTTAGTATCTGCAGCAAAGTATTTAGTAGCAAAGTAGTATTGTAATAAAGGTAACGGTAGCAAAAGTAATATTTTTGGGTTTTGTAGTGATTGTAACAATAGCAACGGAAAAATAAATAAGCGAAACACAATATGTGAAAAGCTCCTAGGCAATGGATCAGTGATGGATAATTATGTCGGATGCGATTCCTCATGTAACAGCTATAACATAGGGTGACACAGAACTAGCTCCAATGCATCAATGTAATGTAGGCATGTATTCCGTAAATAGTCATACGTTCTTATGGAAAAGAACTTGCATGACATCTTTTGTCCTACCCTCCCGTGGCAGCGGGGTCCTAGCGGAAACTAAGGGATATTAAGGCCTCTTTTTAATAGAGAACGGGAACAAAGCATTAGCACATAGTGAATACCTGAACTCCTCAAACTACGGTCATCACCGAGAAGTATCCCGATTATTGTCACTTCGGGGTTGTCGTATTATAACACATAATAGGTGACTATAGACTTGCAAGATAGGATCAAGAACACACATATATTCATGAATACATAATAGATTCAGATCGGAAATCATGGCACTCCGGCCCTAGTGACAAGCATTAAGGATAGAAAAGTCATAGCAACATCAATCTCAGAACATAGTGGATACTAGGGATCAAACCCTAACAAAATTAACTTGATTACATGATAAATCTCATCCAACCCATCACCGTCCAGCAAGCCTACGATGGAGTTACTCACGCACGGCGGTGAGCATCATGAAATTGGTGATGGAGGATGGTTGATGATGACGACGGTGACGAATCCTCCTCTCCGGAGCCTCGAACGGACTCCAGATCAGCCCTCCCGAGAGAGATTAGGGCTTGGCGGCGGCTCCGTATCGTAAAACGCGATGAAACTTTCTCTCTGATATTTTTCTCAGCGAGACGGAATATATGGATGTGGAGTTGAAGTCGTGAACCTCGGCGGGCCCACGAGACAGGAGGCGCGCCCAGGGGGGAGGGCGCGCCCCCACCCTCGTGGACAGGGTGTGGGCCCCCTAGTCTTGATTCTTTCGCCAGTATTTTTTATATTTTCCAAAAAGTGCCTCCGAGGATTTTCAGGACATTTCGAGAACTTTTGTTTTCTACACATAAAACAACATCATGGCAGTTCTGCTGAAAACAACATCAGTCCGGGTTAGTTTCATTCAAATCATGCAAGTTAGAGTCCAAAACAAGGGCAAAAGTGTTTGGAAAAGTAGATACGTTGGAGATGTATCAACTCCCCCAAGCTTAAACCTTTGCTTGTCCTCAAGCAATTCAGTTGATAAACTGAAAGTGATAAAGAAAAACTTCTACAAACTCTGTTTGCTCTTGTTGTTGTAAACATGCAAAACCGGCATTCAGGTTTCAGCAAATATTATGAACTAACCATACTCACAATAACACCTAGGTCTCACAATTACTCATATCAATAGCATAATCAGCTAGCGAGCCATAATAATAAAACTCGGATGACAACACTTTCTCAAAACAATCATAACATGATATAACAAAATGGTATCTCGGTAGCCCTTTCTAAGACCGCAAAACATAAATGCAGAGCACCTTTAAAGATCAAGGACTGACTAAACATTGTAATTCATGGTAAAAGAGATCCAGTCAAGTCATACCCGATATAAACCAATTATAATGAATGCAAATGACAGTGCGCTCTCTAGCGGGTGCTTTTTAATAAGAAGGATGATGACTCAACATAAAAGTAAATAGATAGGCCCTTCGCAGAGGGAAGTAGGGATTTGTAGAGGTGCCAGAGCTCGATTTTAAAATAGAGATTGAATAACATTTTGAGCGGCATACTTTCACTGTCAACGCAAAAACTATGAGATGGTTGTATCTTCCATACTACATGCATTATAGGCAGTTCCCAAACATAATGGTAAAGGTTTATACTCCCCCAACCACCAACAAGCATCAATCCATGGCTTGCTCGAAACAACGAGTGCCTCCAACTAACAACAGCCCTGGGGGAGTTTTGTTTAATTATTTTGATTTGCTTTGATCTTTTGGATCATGGGACTGGGCATCCCGGTTACCGGCCCTTTCTCATGAATGAGGAGCGGAGTCCACTCCTCTTGAGAATAACCCACCTAGCATGGAAGATATAGACAGCCCAAGTTGAAAGATGAGCTGCTCGAGCATACAAAACAGAATTTCATTTGAAGGTTTGGAGTTTGGCACATACAAATTTACTTGGAACGGCAGGTAAATACCGCATATAGGAAGGTATGGTGGACTCATATGGAACAACTTTGGGGTTTTAAGGAATTTGGATGCACAAGCAGTATTCCCGCTTAGTACAGGTGAAGGCTATCAAAAGACTGGGAAGCGACCAACTGAGAGAGCGACAACAGTCATAAGCATGCATTAAAATTAATTCACACCGAATACAAGCATGAGTAGGATATAATCCACCATGAACATAAATATCATGAAGGCTATGTTGATTTGTTTCAACTACATGCGTGAACATGTGCCAAGTCGAGTCACTCAATTCATTCAAAGGAGGATACCATCCCATCATACCACATCACAATCATTCTGATAGCATGTTGGAACGCAAGGTAAACCATTATAACTCATAGCTAATCAAGCATGGCACAAGCAACTATAATATCTAAATGTCATTGCAAATATGTTTACCTCATAATAAGCTGAATCAGAAATGATGAACTCATCATATTTACAAAAACAAGAGAGGTTGAGTTCATACCAGCTTTTCTCATCTCAATCAGTCCATCATATATCGTCATTATTGCCTTTCACTTGCATGACCGAACGATGTGTATAATAATAATAGTGCACCTGCATTGGACTAAGCTGGAATCTGCAAGCATTCAACTCAAGAGAGAAGACAAAGTAATATGGGCTCTAAGTTAAATAAACAATCATGCATATGTGAGCCACTAAACATTTTCAATATGGTCTTCTACTCTCGACCCTCAAAGGAAAGAAAAGAAAATAAAACTATTTACACGGGAAAGCTCCCAACAAGTAAGAAGAAGAACGAGAAATCTTTTTGGATTTTCATTTTAATTTCTACTACAAGCATGGAAATTAAACTAACTAATATTTTTTTGGTTTTTCTTAAGGTTTATCAAACACACAAGAAGAAAACTGGAAAAGAAAATTAAACTAGCATGGATAATACAATGAAAGAGTATGAGCACCAACGACTAGAATAGTGTGTGAACATGAATGTAAAGTCGGTGAGAAATACATTTCCCCAAGCTTAGGCTGTTGGCCTAAGTTGGTCTAATGCCAAGGACCGCTGCTACTCTCCCCGGTGTACTGGGAGGTGTAATCAGGATACCACTGGCTGGCCATCTCCGGGTCCCACTGGTAAGATGGTGCATGATAAGGGTCCAGTTCAGGTTCTGGCTCTGGCTCAGGTTCTAGAGTTGATGCTTGGCCTCGATGAGCATACACCGCTTCCGGTGTGACAAGAAAATTATCTGCAATCAAATCAAATAACAGAGGCGCGGGCAAAATAATAGTCTCACTGTGTTTCTTATTAAATCTCAGGTTATACAAGAGCATCTTTTCTTTGTTGTCAATAATGAACTCATGTGCTACCATGCTCTTGTAATCTAAAATGTAAGGAGGCAATTTTGTTTCCTATTTCTCATGGTGCCTAATAGGTATCTCAAAATGTCTAGCAAGACGTGAAGCATAGATACCTCCAAAGATTGGGCCTTTTGTACGATTAAGGCTTAGCCGTTTAGCAATGATGGCACCCATACTAAAACTATTATCCCCCAACAAGGCATGGTGAAGAATGATAATATCAGGAACATTGAGGTTTCCACTATTTCCACGACCAATCAAGCATCTACTAGCAAATATGAAAAAGTAGCGTAAAACAGGAAAGTGTATGCTAGAGATTTTCGCATCGGAACCCTTCTTTGGCTCCTCTACAGCGATAGTGTTAACAAAACCATCCACATCTTTACGATGGGGTTCCTCTAATTTTCCATCAAAGGGTATCCTACATACCGCGAAAAAATTACGTAAAGACATTTCCTTGAATTCATCATATAAATGAAATGGTACTGAAGGCGGTGACTTCTTAGGATAATAATAAAAGTTTTCACGAAAGTATTGGTGAGTAAGAGATACTGATCGATCCGGTCGTGGAGGAAATCGGTGAGGCCTGCATTCTCGATCAAAGAATAAAAATCTTCATGAATTCCAACTTCTTTCAAGAAATCATCACATGGCCGTACTTCTGCTATGCAAGGAAGATTATACTTGGCTTTTTCCTTCTCTTTAGCTTGTTTTTCATGGGAGCCTTGGCTAGAAGAGCCCTCAAAAGTCTCCTTAACATTTTCTGAAAATTTCTGAAATTTTAGTGACTTCAAAATAAAAGTGAATAAAACTAAACAAGATTGGTAGCAACTACTCCTACAAGTGCCTAGAGCCTATATCATGCATTAGAATTGCTTGGGACCTCATAAATTTAACATGCAAGCTCAAGAACATCGCCACCTATGCAGCAAAAATTTGCAATGAATAAAGCACTAGAACAAAAACTAATTGGACCAATGGAGGAGTCACATACCAAGCAACAATCTCTCAAAGCAGTTTTGTGAATGGAGCTTTGAGCAAGGAGGTCGAAAATCACAGCAAAATGAGCTAGAACTCGTGGTTGAGCTGGATGGGGATTTTTTTGGGAAGAAGATGGAGTGTGTGGGTGCTGGCATAAGTGGGGGGGGGCCACCAGGGGCCCATGAGACAGGGGGCGCGCCCAGGGTAGGTGGGCGCGCCCTCCACTCTCGTGGCCTGGTGCTTGCCCCTCCTGCAGTGATTTCAGTGCCTAAAATCCTCAAATATTCCATAAAAAATCATAGGCGAAAGTCTCGAGGACGGTAAGTACTGTATTGTTATTTTCTGCGGGATGGTGCATGCAGTATTGTTGGTGAGAAGGTTCTCGCCGCTCTTGGCCACCTGCCGGAGTATCCAATATGCTCTGAGGCTATGTGTTGGTATGGTGTCCGGTGTGCTATGAATTTTGCACGGCCTATTGAGCCATTCCTCCAGTAAGGTTCCACGCCCTGCGAAGGGCTTTGGCTTCTTTGTAATTCTATTGGGTGACTTGCGAAAGCGCACCCTTTTAGTTCGTACGAGGGGTTTAGTTAGGGCCGGGGGATCCTAGGATTTTGTGTGGGTCTTCCAGGCGCTTTCCATCGCGCAGTACTTCTGTACTATGGCCGCCAGGTCAGCAAAGTGTGCTATGTCACGGCGACTTATGGCATTGAGAATTCCCCTGTCCGTGCAATTTTTGCAAGACAATGAGATTGCGTCTTCCTCGTGACAGTCCTTAACCTTGCTCAGTACAAGGAGGAATCTGGCCCAGAAGTGGTGTACTGTCTCTTAGCGCTCTTGTTTGATATGGGAAAGATCGCTTGGATCTGGGTGGGTGGGTGAAATAAGTCCACGTCCTGACCCAATCTGGAACCCAGGGGCGAAGGAGCTCCTGGGCTTTGCAGCTCGGGCTCCAAGATATTGCCCAATATTTGTGGCTCGTTGTCCGATTCTAAGTTCGGAGCCTGGGCCACGTTCTCCCATAAACGGGTGTCCGGCTCAAAGAGCTCGGGAGTCCGGATATAGTTCGTCCTCAAAATAGAGGAAGAATTGTCATTTTGTTCCTCCACCACCGCTATCTGATGGGTGACCGGCGGAGAGTTAATCTCCCTTATGTCGGGTTTAAGCCCGATCCGATCATAATCCGTTGAGACCCCCAGGGCGGCGATGCGATCCAAAACCTCGTTCAAGGAGGAGAGCTCCATTGGATCCATCTGCTCGGCGAATTCCAGGCTGACGCGGAGGTTGTTTTTGATGACCTGCGATGTCATCATCAGCGCGACGGCCGAACGGGTGGTCACGACGAGATCTCCCAGCCGGAGCGTTTGGCCTACAGCCAAGGATCCTCCGGAGGTAATGTTATCCTTGATAATGAGGCGAGCCATCAAGCCTTATTGGGACGGCATAGTGGAACTCTCAATGAAAGCACCAATGTCGGTGTCAAAACCGGCGGATCTCGGGTAGGGGGTCCTAAACTGTGCGTCTAGGGCTAATGGTATCATGAGGCAGGGACATGATGTTTTACCCAGGTTCGGGCCCTCTCGATGGAGGTAATACCCTACTTCCTGCTTGATTGATCTTGATGATATGAGTATTACAAGAGTTGATCTACCACGAGATCGTAGAGGCTAAACCCTAGAAGCTAGCCTATGATTATGATTGTTGTTGTCCTACGGACTAAACCCCCCGGTTTATATAGACACCGGAGGGGGCTAGGGTTACACAGAGTCGGTTACAGAGAAGGAAATCTACACATCCGAATATCCAAGCTTGCCTTCGACGCAAAGGAGAGTCCCATCCGGACATGGGACGAAGTCTTCAATCTTGTATCATCATAGTCCAACAGTGCGGCCAAAGTATATAGTCCGGCTGTCCAAGGACCCCTTAATCCAGGACTCCCTCACCGATCATCACGTGAGATGGAGTAGTTTTCAATGGTGAACATCACTATGTTGATCATATCTACTATATGATTCACGTTTGACCTTTCGGTCTCAGTGTTCCGAGGCCATATCTGCATATGCTAGGCTCGTCAAGTTTAACCCGAATATTCTGCGTGTGCAAAACTAGCTTGCACCCGTTCTATGTGGACGTAGAGCTTATCACACCCGATCATCATGTGGTGTCTCGGCACGACGAACTGTAGCAACGGTGCATACTCAAGGAGAACACTTATACCTTGAAATTTAGTGAGAGGTCATCTTATAATGCTATCGCCGTACTAAGCAAAATATGATGCATAAAAGATAAACATCACATGCAATCAAAATTTGTGACATGATATGGCCATCATCATCTTGTGCCTTTGACCTCCATCTCCAAAGCACCGTCATGATCTCCACCGTCACCGGCTTGACACCTTGATCTTCACCATAGCATCATTGTTGTCTCGCCAACTATTGCTTCTATGACTATCGCTACCGCTTAGTGATAAAGTAAATCAATTACATGGCGATTGCATTTCATACAATAAAGCCACAACCATAAGGCTCCTGCCAGTTGCCGATAACTTCTACAAAACATGATCATCTCATACAACAATTTATATATCATCACGTCTTGACCATATCACATCACAACATGCCCTGCAAAAACAAGTTAGACGTCCTCTACTTTGTTGTTGAAAGTTCTATGTGGCTGCTACGGGTTTCTAGCAAGCACTGTTCTTACCTACGCATCAAAACCACAACGATTTTTCGTCAAGTGTGTTGTTTTAACCTTCAACAAGGACTGGCCGTAGTCAAACTCGATTCAACTAAAGTTGGAGAAACAGACACCCGCCAGCCACCTGTGTGCGAAGCACGTCGGTAGAACCAGTCTCATGAACACAATCATGTAATGTCGGTCCGGGCCGCTTCATCCAACAATACCGCCGAATCAAAGTAAGACGTTGGTGATAAGCAGCATGACTATTATCACCCACAACTCATTGTGTTCTACTCGTGCATATAACATCTACACATAGACCTGGCTCAGATGCCATTGTCGGGGAACGTAGTATTTGAAAAAAAAATCCTACGATCACACACGATCTATCTAGGAGAAACATAGCAACCAGCGGGGAGAGTGTGTTCACATACCCTCGTAGACCGAAAGCAGAAGCGTTTAGTAACGCGGTTGATGTAGTCAAATGTCTTCACCATCCAACTGATCTAAGTATCGAATGTACGGCACCTCCGTGTTCAGCACACGTTCAGCATGATGACGTCCCTCGAGCTCTTGATCCAGTTGACAACTAAGGAGAGTTCCGTCAGCACGACGGCGTGGCGACGTTGATGATGAAGTTACTGGCGCAGGGCTTCGCTTTGTTGGGGAACGCAGTATTTCAATTTTTTACCTATGATCACGCAAGATCTATCTAGGAGATGCATAGCAACAAGCAGGGAGAGTATGTCCATGTACCCTTGTAGACCAAAAGCGGAAGCGTTTAGTAACAGGGTAGATGTAGTCGAACGTCTTCGCGATCCAACCGATCCAAGTACCGAACGTACGGCACCTCCGTGTTCAGCACACGTTCAACTCGATGATGTCCCTCGATCTCTTGATCTACTTGAGGATGAGGGAGAGTTCCATCAGCATGATGGCATGGCGACATGATGATGAATTTACCGGCACAGGGCTTCGCCTAAGCACTATGACGATATGACTGAGGTGTGTAACTGTGGAGGGGGGCACCGCACACGGTGAAGAGAAACTTGTGTGTCCTTTGGGGTGCCCCCTCCCACTTATATAAAGGGGGGAGGAGGAGGAGGCCAGCCCAAGGGGGGGGCGCCACATGTGGGGAGTCCTACTAGGACTCCCTAGTCCTAGTAGGATTCCCCTATCCTCTCCTTTTAGGGAGGGGGAAAAGGGGGAGGAGAGGAGTGGAAGAGAGAAAGGGGGGCCGCGCCCCCTCCCCTTCGTATTCAGACTCCACTTGGGGGGGGGGGGGCGCCCGTTTGTGGACTGTCCCCTATTCTATCGCATGGCCCGTAAGGCCCATGATTTCCCTCGGGGGGTTCCGGTAACCTCCTAGTACTTCAAAAAAATGCCCAAATCACTTGGAACCAATCCGATGTCCGAATGCAACCTTCCAATATATGAAACTTTACCTCTCGACCATTTCGAGACTCCTCGTCATGTCCGTGATCTCATCCGGGACTCCGAACAAACTTCAGTCATCAAATCACATAACTCATAATACAAATTATCATCGAACGATAAGCGTGCGGACCCTATGGTCAATAACCAATAGTAGAACCTAGATGCTCATATTGGCTCCTACATATTCTATGAAGATCTTTATCGGTCAAACCACATAACAACATACGTTGTTCCCTTTGTCATCGGTATGTTACTTGCCTGAGATTCGATCGTCGGTATCATCATACCTAGTTCAATCTCGTTACCGGCAAGTCTCTTTACTCGTTTTGTAATGCATCATCCCATAACTAACTCATTAGTCACATGGCTTGCAAGGCTTATAGTGATGTGCATTACCGAGAGGGCCCAGAGGTACCTCTCCGATACTCGGAGTGACAAATCCTAATCTCGATCTATGCCAACTCAACAAACACCATCGGAGACACCTGTAGAGCATCTTTATAATCACCAAGTTACATTGTGACGTTTGATAGCACACTAAATGTTCCTCCGGTATTTAGGAGTTGCATAATCTCATAGTCATAGGAACATGTATAAGTCATGAAGAAAGAATAGCAATAAACTAAATGATCATAGTGCTAAGCTAACGAATGGGTCTTGTCCATCACATCATTCTCTAATGATGCGATCCCGTTCATCAAATGACAACACATGTCTATGGCTAGGAAACTTAACCATCTTTGATTAATAAGCTAGTCAAGTAGAGGCATACTAGGGACACTCTGTTTGTCTATGTATTCACACATGTACTAAGTTTCCAGTTAATACAATTCTAGCATGAATAATAAACATTTATCATGATATAAGGAAATATAAATAAAAACTTTATTATTGCCTCTAGGGCATATTTCCTTCAGTCTCCCCATTGCACTAGAGTCAATAATCTGGATTACATAGTAATGATTCTAACACCCATGGAGTCTTGGTGTTGATCATGTTTTGCTCGTGAGAGAGGCTTAGTCAACGGGTCTGCATATTCAGATCCGTATGTATCTTGCAAATCTCTATGTCTCCCTCCTTGACTTGATTGCGGATGGAATTGAAGCGTCTCTTGAGGTGTTTGGTTCTCTTGTGAAATCTGGATTCCTTCGCCAAGGCTATTGCTGCAGTATTATCACAAAATATTTTCGTTGGACCTGATGCACTTGGTATGACACCTAGATTGGACATGAACACCTTCATCCAAACTCCTTCATTTGCTGCTTCTGAAGTAGCTATGTACTCTGCTTCACAAGTAGATCCCGCCACGACGCTTTGCTTGGAACTGCACCAACTGACAGCTCCACCATTCAATATAAATACATATCCGATTTGTGACTTAGAGTCATCCGGATCAGTGTCGAAGCTTGCATCGACGTAACCACTTACGACAAGCTCTTTGTCACCTCCATAAACGAGAAACATATCCTTAGTCCTTTTCAGGTATTTCAGGATGTTCTTGACTGTTGTCCAGTGATCCCCTCCTGGATTACCTTGGTACCACGCTGCTAAACTAATAGCAAGGCATGCACTAGGTCTGGTACACAACATTGCATACATGATAGAACCTATGGCTTAAGCATAGGGAATGACTTCCATTTTCTCTCTATCTTCTGAAGTGGTCGGGCATTGAGTCTGACTCAACTTCACACCTTGTAACATAGGTGAAAGATCGTGGATGTCGCCTAGAGGGGGGGGGGTGAATAGGCGCTTTAAATTAATTAAGGTTTAGGCTTGAACAAATGCGGAATAAATGTAGTGGTTAATTTGTCAAGCACAAAACCTACAACAACTAGGCTCACCTATGTGCACCAACAACTTATGCTAAGCAAGATAAGTAACTATGTGATAGCAAGATATAATACAAAGAACAATATAGCTATCACAAAGTAAAGTGCATAAGTAAAGGGCTCGGGTAAGAGATAACCGAGGCACGCGGAGACGATGATGTATCCCGAAGTTCACACCCTTGCGGATGCTAATCTCCCCAAGAAGCCACTAGGGCCACCATAATTTCCTCACGCCCTCGCACAATGCAAGATGCTGTGATTCTACTAAGGGACCCTTGAGGGCGGTCACCGAACCCGTACAAATGTCAACCCTTGGGGCGGTCACCGAACCCGTACACTTTGGCAACCCTTGGGGGACGTCACCGATACCCGTCAAATTGCTTGGGGCGATCTCCACAACCTAATTGGAGACCTGTAGGATCGGAAGTATGTCTAGAGGGAGGGGGTGATTAGACTACTTGACCAAATAAAAATCTATCCTTTTCCCAATTTTAGTTCTTGGCAGATTTTAGCTATCTTAGCACAAGTCAAGCAATCTTCACACAATTCAAGCAAGCATGCAAAGAGTATATGAGCAGCGGAAAGTAAAGCATGCAACTTGCAAGAATGTAAAGGGAAGGGTTTGGAGGATCCAAACGCAATTGGAGACATGGATGTTTTTGGCGTGGTTCCGATAGGTGGTGCTATCGTACATCCACGTTGATGGAGACTTCAACCCACGGAGGGTAACGGTTGCGCGAGTCCACGGAGGGCTCCACCCACGAAGGGTCCACGAAGAAGCAACCTTGTCTATTCCATCACGGCCATCGCCCACGAAGGACTTGCCTCACTAGTGGTAGATCTTCACGAAGTAGGCGATCTCCTTGCCCTTACAAACTCCTTGGTTCAACTCCACAATCTTGTTGGAGGCTCCCAAGTGACACCTAGCCAATCTAGGAGACACCACTCTCCAAGAAGTAACAAATGGTGTGTTGATGATGAACTCCTTGCTCTTGTGCTTCAAATGATAGTCTCCCCAACACTCAACTCTCTCTCACAGGATTTGGATTTGGTGGAAAGAAGATTTGAGTGGAAAGCAACTTGGGAAAGGCTAGAGATCAAGATTCATATGGTAGGAATGGAATATCTTGAGCTCAACACAAGTGTAGGTGGTTCTGTCTCAGAACATGTGAGTTGGAAGTGTAGATGTGTTTTGATGGCTCTCTCCACGAATGAAGAGTGGGTGGATGGGTATATATAGCCTCCACACAAAATCTAACCGTTACACACAATCTGCCAAACTCGGTGGGACCGAATCGTTAAACTCGGCCGGACCGATTCAGCAAACCTAGTGACCGTTAGGATTTTCGGTGGGACTGAGATGCAACTCGGTAGGACCAACATGGTTAGGGTTAGGGCATAACGTAATCTCGATGTGACCGATTACGAAAACTCGGTGAGACTGATTTTGGTAATAAGCTAACCAGAGAGTTGGTCAGGTAAACTCGATGGGACCGATTCGCTCATTTCGGTGACTGAGAGAGTCCTGGACTAGGGGGTGTCCGGATAGCCGGACTATCATCATCGGCCGGACTCCAAGACTATGAAGATACAAGATTGAAGACTTCGTCCCGTGTCCGGATGGGACTTTCCTTGGCGTGGAAGGCAAGCTTGGCAATACGGATATGTAGATATCCTACCATTGTAACCGACTCTGTGTAACCCTAGCCCTCCGCGGTGTCTATATAAACCGGAGGGTTTTAGTCCGTAGGACAACAACCATTACAACAATCATACCATAGGCTAGCTTCTAGGGTTTAGCCTCCTTGATCTCGTGGTAGATCCACTCTTGTACTACCCATATCATAAATATAAATCAAGCAGGAATAGGGTTTTACCTCCATAGAGAGGGCCCGAACCTGGGTAAAAACATCGTGTCCCTTGTCTCCTGTTACCATCCGCCTAGACGCACAGTTCGGGACCCCCTACCCGAGATCCGCCGGTTTTGACACCGACATTGGTGCTTTCGTTGAGAGTTCCTCTGTGCCGTCACCAATAGAAAGGATGCCACTTCCCGTCTTCAAAGACGGTATCTTCGCCAAAGGAGCCTTGGCCGCCGGCCAAACTATCCGGCTGGTTGGTTTTCTCATGACCGCCTGTTCGGCCACCGCTTTGACGATGACCTCTCGGGTCATTAAAAAGCAATCTTCACGTCAACTCGGAATTCGCCGAGCAGCTCGATCCAACAGAGCTCTCGTCCGTAAACGAACTCTTGGATCGCATCGCTGCCCTGGGAGTCTCTGTAGACTACAATCAGATTGGGCTTAAAACCGATCTGAGAGAGATTAACTCTCCCCAGGTTACCCACCACGTCGCAGTGGTAGAGGAACAACGCGGCGACTCTTCTCCTATATTGAAAACTAGTCATGTCCGGGCTTCCGAACCCTCCATGCCGGATTCCCGCGGAGGGACGGACTTCTCGGCCCTTGAGCCTTGAGATGGGTAGGGTTCCGGACTCAATTCCACCCACCCGCCCAGACATATGCGATCTATCTCTAATCCGGCAAGAGCCCGCTGAAACAGTACATCATTACTAGGCCAGATTCCTCCTGGTTATGGACAGGATAAAGGACTGCCGAGAGGAAAACGCAATCTCAATTTTTTGCAATAATTGCACGGACGAGGGAATCTTGAAAGCCATCAGCCGTCGTGAAATTACACGCTTCGCCGACCTGGCGTCCATAGTATGAAAGTACTGTGCAATGGAGAGTTTCCGGAAAACCGAAAATAAGTTTTGGGACAATCCGGCCTCGAATACAACCCTAGTCCGCAACAAAAAGGTGCATTACACTCAGGCACCAGGTACAAAAACTAAAAAGCAAAAACCCCATAAAGGGCACGGAACCGTACCAGAGGGATGGCTTAGCGGACCCTGTAAAATTCACAGTACAGAAGGCGCCACCCCAACGCATAGCCTTCGAGCATGTCGGATATTGGGGCAGGTGGCCAAAAGTGGCAAGGAGCATCTAGCCCTGGAAAACCACTCCAACAGTACCAGTACGGTGTCAATAGTCTTCGAGACTTTCGCATCAAATAATGTGCGAAAACGAACAATCCGCAGCCTCGCCGAAGTCTACCAAGTAGCAACAACAAATCCATGGAGCGACACGGCTATCACCTTCAATGCCAGCGACGAACCTAAATTCCGAACACCCCGAGCACCAGCCGCATTGGTCCTCAGTCCAATAGTGGACGACTTTCGTCTTACCAAGGTACTCATGGATGGCGGCAGCGGACTAAACCTCATCTACAAGGAAACTCTTCAAAAAATGGAAATAGACTGGAGCCGCATTGAGCGAAGCAGCACAACCTTTAGAGGAATAATCCCTAGCCGGGAAGCGCGCTGCACAGGAAAAATCACACTTGATGTGGTGTTCGGCTCGCCGGACAATTACAGGTCCAAAGAGGTCACGTTCCAAGTGGCCCCGTTCAGCAGCGGATATCACGCTATATTAGGATGGGAGGCATTCACAATTTTTCAAGCTATACCCCATTACGGGTACATGAAGCTTAAGATGCCTGGGCCCGGCGGAACAATCACTCTCGCTAGTGATCCGGACATAGCACTCCGCGCCGAAAACAAGACAGCCGCATTAGCGCTGGAGGCACTATCCGAAGCCCTAGCGGCACAAGAACTCACTACGCTGCGCTCTACGGTGAATAGGGACGATGTGATACTTGATAAGAGATCCAAGTCCACCTCTTTCAAACCAGCGGACAAAATAGTCAAATTCCAGGTCCACCCAACGGACCCAACAAAGACGGCCTCCGTCGGGGCGCAGTTGAACCCTGATGTAGATGCCGCACTGCGAGAATTCCTTCAGGAAAATTGGGACATCTTCGCCTGGCACCCTTCAGATATGCCAGGAATCCCGCGAAGATTGGCAGAACACAGCCTAAACATCCTAAAAGGATTCAAGCCAGTCAAACAGGCTCTTCGGTGATTTTCCGAACCCAAAAGACAGGCAATGGGAGAAGAGCTAGCCAAACTACTGGAAGCCGGATTCATCAGAGACATCAAACATCCGGACTGGCTAGTAAACCTGGTAATGGTACCAAAGAAGGACAAATCCTGGCGCCTATGTGTCGATTTCAAAGACCTCAACAAGGCTTGCCCAAAGGATCCCTCCCCCCTCCCCTGCATCGACCAAATAATCGATGCTACTACAGGGCACGATTCATTGTGCTTCCTGGACGCATACTCCGGCTACCATCAAATCAAGATGGCGGAAGCGAACCAAGCCACAACAGCATTCATTACTCCATATGGACCATTCTGGTTCAACACGATGCCCTTCGAACTTAAAAACACCGGCGCAACATATCCGCGCATGATTCAGACCTGTCTGGCTACCCAGATCGGCAAAACAGTAGAGGCATACATAGACGACGTAGTCGTCAAAACCAAACACGTCGAAACTCTAGTAGACGTTTGAGGCTCACATTCGACAACCTCCGAGCATATGACATCAAGCTGAATCCGGAAAAATGCGTTTTCGGTGTACCAGCCGGAAAGGTCCTGGGCTTCATTGTATCCGGTAGAGGAATTGAAGCGGACCCAGCCAAGATCTGAGCTCTGTCACAGCTGGATATTCCAAAAGACCTCAAACAAATACAAAAATTGAATGGATGCGTGGCGGCTCTAAGCCGCTTTATCTCCCGTTTGGGAGAAAAGGCATTGCCCCTCTATCGCCTCCTCAGACGCACCGAACACTTCGAGTGGACGGATGCTGCCACTGCCGGACTCGGAGAAATAAAAGCCATATTGGCAACAAATCCGGTCCTGGCTGCGCCTAACCTGGGCGAACCAATGTTGTTATATGTCGCGGCAACACATCAAGTTGTAAGCGCGGTACTCGTCGTCGAACGAGAGACAGAAGGGCATAAATTCCCTCTTCAAAAACCAGTGTACTACGTATCCACTGTTTTTACTCCCTGCAAGTCCCGTTACCCGCACTATCAAAAGATAGCGTATGCGGTGTTCATGGCATCCCGGAAGCTCCGACACTACTTTCAAGAGTGTTCGATAATAGTGGCCTCCGAAGTACCCCTCAACGACATTATAAACAACCGCGACGCGACGGGCAGGATTGCAAAATGGGCCATTGAGCTCCTACCATTCGATATAACTTACAAGCCTCGGCGAGCTATAAAGTCGCAAGTCTTGGATGACTTTGTCGCTGAGTGGACTGAAGCCGAACTCCCTAAAGTGTACGGCGCGTACTCCAATTGGATTATGCATTTCGACGGCTCCAAAATGTTGGCCGGATTGGGGGCTGGCGTCGTATTGACGTCCCCGATCGGGGATATAGTCCAATACGTACTTCAGATAATGTACACGGACTCCAACAACGCAGCCGAATACGAGGCCCTATTACATGTCCTCCGGATGGCAATCTCCATGGGCATTTAACGCCTGGAAGTGCGCGGGGATTCAAACCTTGCAATATCCCAAGTAAATGGAGACTTTGACGCCAAGGATCCGAAAATGGCAGCCTATCGTAACGCTGTCCTAAAAATGTCAGCTCGGTTCGAAGGACTTGAATTCCACAATGTAGCCCGGGATAATAACCAAGCAGCCGACGTATTGGCACGCATTGGCGCAAAACGTGACGCTGTCCCTCCAAACATCTTCCTGGAACGGCTCTTTAAGCCATCCGTACTATGGGAAGAGGAGTATGGAAATGACAAACCGGAAGCAGCCCCACCAACCGACACGAAACAATCTGACATAATCGGAGATTCAGCCGATGAAATAATACCTTCAGCCCACGAAATAATGGCAGTAATCGCCCCGTGGACAGAGCCATTCCTAGCCTACTTGCTTAGGTAGGAACTTCCCGAAGACCAAAATGAGGCCCGCTGCATAGTTCGGCGATCCAAAGCCTACAAGGTCCATGAGGGAGAACTTTATAAGAAAAGCACAACCGGAGTCCTTCAAAGGTGTATCTCCGAAGAGGAAGGGCGAAACCTTATGGCTGAAATTCATGCCGGACTAGGCGGACACCACGCCGCAGCTCGGGCCCTTGTAGGAAAGGCGTTCCGTACAGGATTTTATTGGCCGACGACCCGGGCAGATGCTCAAGACTTAGTCCAAAGATGCGTCGGTTGTCAGCTCTTTGCTAATCAAAGCCATATGCCACCCACCGCCCTCAAAACTATACCCATTACCTGGCCGTCATGATGCAGGGGGCTTGACATGGTTGGACCCCTTAAAGGGGGAACCCACAAGCAAAGGTACCTATTGGTCATGGTGGACAAATTCACCAAATGGATAGAGGCCAAGCCAGTCAAAACGGCAGAGTCCGGACCAGTGATAGACTTCATATCCGGGGTAGTACACCGTTATGGCGTCCCCCATAGCATCATCACCGATAATGGCACGAACTTCACGGTCGACGAGGTTAAATCATGGTGCAAAAATATGGGCATTAAGCTCGATTACGCTTTAGTCTATCATCCTCAAACCAATGGTCAAGTGGAACGAGCAAATGGTCTAATAATGAGCGGCATCAATCCCAGACTAGTGCGGTCCCTTACGAAATCTGACACGCACTAGGTAGAGGAGCTCGACTCCGTACTCTGGGGGCTCCGGACAACGCCCAACCGTACTACCGGATTCACACCATTTTTTATGGTATACGGCGCAGAGGCAGTTTTGCCCTGCGACATCATTCATGACTCACCATGAGTGCGCATGTACGAAGAAAGAGAAGCCGAGCTGGATCGGTAGGACAGCTTGGACGCATTGGAGGAAGAACGCGACGTCGCCAAGGCTCGTTCCGCATTCTATCAGCAGCAGGCTCAAAGATATCAAAGCAGAGAAGTACGGGCTAAGACTTACAATGTTGGCGAACTAGTTCTACGCCTGCCGGACAAGAAAAAGGACAAGCTCAAACCCAAATGGGAAGGCCCCTTCATTATCGATCAAGTCCTGACCGGCGGAGCGTACCATCTGCGAAATGCGTCGGATAACCGACTCGAGCCGAACCCATGGAACGCAGCCCGCCTCCGAAGATTCTATGCCTAAGCGCCGGACTAAGAGTTCGTCCCCTTCCCCCGCCCAAATTTTTACACTTCAGCTGTCTTTTGTTTCTCTTTTTTTCTCTCACCCCTTTTCCTAAAAAGCCCTTAAAGGCCTACTTGTGCATTGTTCGCACACACTTGATGTGCTATCCGCACTCATTATACCTGGGGGCTTCTTTACCAGAAGCTTAATTATAAGGGCTTCATGCCCAGCACATGTGTCAAACTTCCACATGTACCTTTTATTCACCATTATATGCATCGATATGTCTTAAGTTTTGGCCAAGCTGGGTTGCCTGGCTCCTGTGCTTACCCCTACGTTCCCGATTGTTCGGCTAGGTGGTAAAGGGAGCACCTCTGCGATTGTTACTGCCGGGTCAGCCGGATGTGTACCTCAGACCGGGTGAAGCCGAAAGCTAGCGTTCTTAAGGGAATATTCGGTCGGTGACTTGAAAGATGATTTTTTACCTACTTATTTATCTTCCCCCAGATGTTTTTCTCCACTTTTCGCAGTCCAGACATGCACTTTAGGGCATGCCTCCCAGGGAAAGGAACCCTTAACGAAACTATTCTCCCTGGAAGATGTTTCTTACTAACCATGTAATATAACATAACTAGTTGGGCACTTGTCTGATAAAGCACTAATGACCCCTACGCTTTGGTCTCCATGCATGCCCCGGTTGTTTCTTAACCGAGAAGGTATCCGGACACACTCCGGACTCTAGGGTCCCGAGGTTGAAGCGAAAAGGTCGGCAAAGACAAAGGATCTACAATCCGGCTAGAAGGCATTTTACATGTCATTTTAAAATACATTGTCAAATCGACTGACTGTATTCCTCCTCAATCCCGTCTAACAGGCTGTCTAATTTACTGTCCCGTTGGGAAAATTGAGCGGCCAACTCTACTTGGCCGTACACTAAACTCACAGGGATCTCCTTCCCATCGGGCCCCACAGGTCCGACCTCGGCCATGTGGTTGGGATCCGCCTTCTTGTACCGCGTCGTCACCATGGCCCAGGCCTCCCTGGCACCTTGGCGGCAGGCCGAAATCTTCCATAAACGGAAGCGCTGCCGCACTCCCTGAAGCTTCTCCGCAAGCTCTCCAAGGCCCTCGGGTAGGGAGAGGGATGGACATAAAGCCTGGACGACGCCGCTCATTGCCTGCCGAACTCGTTCGAGCAGTTGCACCTGCTCGGGAAGTTGATCACCCGTTGATACGGGCATCTCCTCCGCAGGACAACCCGTGAGTACACCTACAGACATATTTTGTCAATTGACTTCCTCGCCGAACTCTTCTTTTCAAAGGAGTTCGCTCAAGCACTTACTATAGATGCCACGACGAAGCCGCTAATTCTCCTTAACGAAGCCAGACAGCTCGGCCCGAACACCTTTCAGCTCTTCTCCAAGCTGGGCGTGGGCATCCTGGAGCTTGTTCCTTTCCTGCTACACCCTCGTCAGCACCCTCTCGCCGGCCTTCAGCTGGCGCAGTAGTTCTTGCCTGTCCGGATCCTGTCCGGTAGCACCTGCAATGTCATTATTAGACTTGCGCGCACGCCGCACACCACTTATCTTTTTAAAAAAATAATGTGTTACCAGGAGGGTTCCCTGTGTCTCCTCCTGCGGCAGCCAGTGCGGCCTCAAGTTGGGCCTTACACTCTTGCAGCTCCTGAGACAGTTGGGTAATCTTCTTTGTAAGTTCCTGCATTTAAAATGATCCTTAAGTCAGTTAATATAACTACTTTAAGTCTTGGGGGCTACTGGCTTATACAACTATTAAAATCTGTTACCCGTATGTCTTTTACATACTGCTCCGTGGCTCTGGTCAAACCATCTTGAGCAGCACGGAGGTGCGCGTCCCCCGCGTTAAAGGCATTCAACGCCTCAGGGGAGAAGCACGCGTCACGAAAAACTGTCCGGCGGCGCCTGTGGTTCATGGCGCTCTCCACCTCAGACTTGGTGGCGGACAGTCTGTCGGCATCCTCCGTTGGAGGAGTATCCGGCTCGCGCCTTGCGCTCGCCTCCCCCTCCAGACAAGGTGCTGGAGCTTGGCTGGTAGAGGCTTGATGGTTTCTACCATGAGGCTCATCACCTTGAACTTCTGTGGAACATCAAATATGTGAAGCAGGTTTATTGCATGGACTCGGATCATCTTGTGATCACCTGACTTGGGCAATAGAGTGTGCCTCAGAATCCAGTTGATAGTGGGTAGCCCTGACAAAAGGAAATGCACTGAGCCAAACTTGAAAGTGTCAAGTGCTTTGTTTGGGATCACCTTGTACATGTTGGACATGGAATTGTGATCCATCTTCTTCTTGGCATATATGTCCAGGTCATCTTCCTGCTCTTCTGGGGCATTAATGAGCTGTGCCCACTCAGCAACTGTGGACTGATATCTAGTTCCTTCTGACATCCACACAATCCTGCCATCTGGATAGAAATGTGCTGTGGAGTAGAATTGCATGATGAGCTCTTCATTCCACTTTGTGATCTTCTGCCCAACAAAGTCTGCACCTCCTCAACCCTTGAAGCTATCATACACTCCAGGATAGTGCTCTTCGTTCTCCTTGATGTACTCCCAATCAACCCATCTCATGTCACATACTATGGGCTTCTTGTCAAGCAGCACTGTCTCATAGAAATCCTGTTGTTCCTTGGTATGAAAACTATAATCCACAACAGTTCTTCTCCTTGAAGCATATGGATCTACTTCTCTCCACTTCATGAGCCCCAAATCTCTCTTGATTTTCATGTCCTCAGCCACAGGATGAGCATCATTGTGGTCTGGGATCTTGGGCTTGAGCTTCCTGGGAACTTGTCCTTCTTCTTCTTCTTCAGCAGCTTCAGGCACTGGGGCCTTGTTCTTTTCAGCAGCAGATATATTTCTGGTGTTTCTCTTTGGTGCACTTTTCGGCTTAGGTGCAGCTTTGGGTTCCTCTTTGGGCTTGGATGCAGTAGCCCCTGACTTTATGGCATCACCCATAAGCTTTTGTGCCTTTGGTGCTGGTGCAGCAACCTCTTCTTCTTCTCCCTCAGAGTCTCTCCTCATGGAGGGTTTGCCAAGAACTCTGGCAGTTGTTGTTCTGGCTCTCTTCTTTTTCTTATCTTGGCCACTTGCTTCCTCTTCAGATTCCATGGTGAACTTCATGGTTTCTTCAGTTGCAACCTTCCTAGGTTTGGAAGTGGGAACTCTCCTTGCAGGTGCCTTCTTCTGCATACCTGGCTTTGTGGCTGCAGCTGACCCATACTCTTTCTTGAGCACCTTCTTCTTTTAGGTGGTTTCCTCTTCCTCTGCCACATAATCCTCATCCTCAGATTCTGAAGTTCTCTTCTTGTTTGCTCTAGTGGCAGCTTTAGGTAGATTGCTTGGGGTGCTCCTGCTACCCTCATCAGAGCTGCTGGACGGACTAGTGCCCTCTCTCAAATGAGCCTGCTCCTCAGATCTGTTCTGGCTGTCACTCTGATCAGACATGTTGCAAATTCAGACTACTGACCCTGTGAATAGTTTATAGATGAGATAGAGTGGATGAGCATCACAAAATGCAGAGATTTTTGCAAAAGAATGAGTCAAAAACTTAGTTTTAGTTTTCCACACAAAGCATTTCGGATCAACTGATTTGCAAACTCGGTGATACCGATGCAGCTTTTGGAACCAAAACTAGTGAACTCGGTCAGACCGAGTCACAGGTCGGTGGCACCGAGACTGCTAGGGTTTCACAAAGTCCTGAACTCGGTCTCATCGATTTGTAATTCTCGGTCAGACCAAGAACCACATGTGCAATGGCCGTGGCCGAATCGGTGGAACCGAGTTCAGCAACCGGTGGGTCCGAGATGGTTTCGGTAGAAACTTAAACCTAAATTTTCGAATCTCAACTATTCTACGGATTGTTTTGACTGGATAGGAGTGTTTCAATTGTAGCAAGAATCATAAAGAACAGAATGTGCCAGGAATTGGACGGGGAATAGCACTGTGATCGAGTCCATACCCTAGTTTGGCGGCGGACTCGCTACGGCGGCAACGGCGGAGACGAAATCCGTTGACGGCGGAGGAGACCAGCGACAGGAGGCAGCTGGCGACGAGGAGGACGATCCGGAGACCCAGGACGCAGAGCGAGCTATGTGCGGGCGAAGAGGTTTCGGAGAAATTTCCAAAATTTTGCCCGTGAGTATATATAGCCCGACCCTGTCGGTGTGACCGAGTGGAACAACTCGGTGGCACCGAGATGCATAACTGTTGACAGTTATAGCAACTCGGTGTGACCGAATAGTTCAAATCGGTTGCACCGAGGTGAAAACCTAGATCGACTTAGTGATCTTGGTATGACCGAAATGGAGAAATCGATCAGACCGAAAAGCACAAAGAAGTTTTGGAAGTTTAAGTCTATGACAAATCGGGGACTCCGAGTGCTCCTCACACAGAGTGGTTTGAATCTGACTTGATCAAATTTTGTGATGTAGCATGAATAGAGTTTGAGACGAGAAAAGCATAGATAGCTAGAGAAGGTTCATAGGCATTCTTTTCCATCCACTTGGCAAAAGAAAAGAAGACCAATCAATCAAAACAACAAGTGGATGTCCTCGAATGAGTGAAATATGCAACCAACATGCTCACACAAAAAATGGCAATTGAAATATGTGGCAAAGCATGCACAACCAATTCTAGCATCTATCAAGCAATTGGCGATGACTAGGTCATCTATATATGAGTATATTGACTTAGGAGTCAAATGAGAACATTTGATCATAGGTCATACTCATCATTTAAGCACAAGTGGGGTTACCACTTTTACATAAAGCATTGTTGTGTTCACATCATTAGAGTTGCTTTAGCTCAACTCTTAGAGTAAAGCTCCCCCTAGATGTGATATCCCCCCTAAGAGGGATGAACTAACCTTGGGTTTTGTCGATGATGACTTCATGTAGATGTTGAAGATGTGGATGCTCAATGTTGATGTAGAACAATTGGAGCTATCCATTGGAGTGAATTGCACTTTCAATACCTACATGGGTTAGTCCCACAAGGAACAAACAAGGATATCCATAGACATAAAGTGATGCACACATAATATGATATCTATGAAAGCATTTAGGTTATCTTGTCCCTTGACTTACCAACAAGAGGGTTTGTGACTCCTTGAACTAGTGCAAGATGTGGAAGTTCATTGCACTTGTTCTTGCCAAAATGATAAGAGTGAAGTATGTTGGCGGAGTCACCCTCAAGAACTCTCTAGTTCTTCTTCTTTTGGATCCACACCATCTTGATGGGAATCCTTGGAGTTGTAGTCGTACTTGATGAAGTGGAACTTGAAGTAGTCTTGGGAATCCACTTGACTAAGGTCTTAGGAGCTTCTTCAAATGCATCAATTTCCTCTTGAAGCTTGTCCTTGCCTTTTTGCTTGTAGTCTTGTGGTGGAAGATCATCTTGAGCTTGTGTCCCTTTAAAAGAAGTAGGATCATACTTCTCTTGTTGAGGAACAAACTTTGTCTTGGGGTATTGATCTTCTTCCCACTCAACTCCATTGGCATTGAACTTTCATTCAAAACCAACACCTTGATTCTTCCGGTGCCTTCCTTGCTTGCGTACAATTTTCTTTGAATTGCTTACTCCCGGCAAGGATCTTGTAAACTCCTTTCTCTATAATTCCCTTCAATAGGCTATTTTCTTGCTCAAGTGTAACTTGGCTAAGAGAATCATTAGTGGAATCAAGAGAGCTACTAGAAGCAACAATATTGGATTTAACATGATCATTGTTACTACTAGAGGAAGAATCTTTCTTGTTCTTGTTACTAGACTTGACTTGAGGCATGTAAGTGGATAAGAGTAAACGCTTGACAATGTAAGAAGAACTTTTCTTACGAAGATCATCATTGATTGCCTTTAAGAACTCATGCTCTTGCTCAAGGTTGAGCTTTTCAAAGCGTAATTTCTCATGTGTTCTTAAAAGTTCTCTACGATCTTCTAAGATAGTTTCATGAGCTAACTTAAGAGTGTTTAGTTCTTTAGTTAGAGACTCAATTTTCTCCTTATCATTGTCATTTGTTTTATCTTGATTAGCATGATTGATTGATGTATCATCATAGTATTCATCACTAGAGTTGTCAACAAGTAAATCATCATCACCTAACAAGTCATCTTCATCACTATTGAAATCAACATACTCGGGGTGTGATACCTTTGGGCCTTTAGCCATGAAGCATGTTCCAACTCCTTCATTTGGTGAGTCAAATACGTCGTAGGAGTTGGTTGACGCAAGTGCTAGACTGGCAACACCTTCATCTTGAGTATATTCGGAATCGGAGTGATAACTTCTCTCGGAGTGGTTGTCGGAGTTGGAGCCGGAAACCCATTCACCAACATGAGCTTGATGTCTTCATTTTGTGTAGCTCCTTGATGACTTTTCTCTTCTTTCCGAATCCTTGCCTCTCTGTGAGTGTCTTCGTTCATAACGATCATCTCTACTCCTTCATTTTGTGCTTATTTCTCTTCTCTTCTACTTCTTCTTTTGGGAGAGTCTTATCTTCTTTTGTAGGGAGCCGTACACTCGTTGGAATAGTGTCCGGATCTTCCACAATTGTAGCAGTTTCGCTCTCGACTAGAAGATCTTTTGTCATTGTAGGACCTTGACTTGGAGCTTCTATCTTTCCTTCTACTCTTGTAGAACTTGTTGAAGTTCTTCACCATTAAGCTCAATTCTTCATTGAAGGTTTGCTTCTCACTTGATGATGTGGGGGCTTCACATGAGGCTTTGTAAGCTCCACTTGATTTGTTGTGAAGTTCCTCTTTATCCTTGAGTGACATCTCATGAGCAACAATTCTTCCAATGACCTCCGTTGGCTTGAGATCTTTGTAATTGGGCATCATTTGGATCAATGCGCACACGGTATCATATTTTCCATCCAAGGCTCTTAGGATCTTCTTGATGATGAATCTATCGGTCATCTCTTCACTCCCTAAGCCGACAATCTCATTTGTGATAAGAGCAAGCCTAGAGTACATTTTAGCGACACCTTCACCATCCTTCATTTTGAACTTGTCAAGTTGGCTTTGAAGCACATCCAATTTGGATTCCTTGACGGAGTCGGTACCTTCGTGCATATCAATCAAAGTATCCCAAATTTCCTTTGCATTCTCAAGACGCCTGATTTTGTTGAATTCTTCGGGGCACAATCCGTTGAAGAGAATATCACAAGCTTGAGCGTTGTATTGAAGCATCTTCAACTCTTCCGCGGTTGCTTCAGGGTTTGGTTCTTTCCCATCAAAGAAGTCACCTTGCAAACCAACACACACAATAGCCCAAACGGCGGGGTTATGTCCAAGAATATGCATTTTCATTTTATGCTTTCAACTAGCAAAATTAGTACCATCAAAGTAAGGACCTCTACGGTGATAATTTACCTTGCTAGACGCCATACTCTCCTAGGTTGTGAAACCAAGGCTATGACCACCCAAAGCTATGGAAATCAAAGCAAATGGAGACCAAAGCTCTGATACCACTTGTAGGATCGGAAGTATGTCTAGAGGGGGGGTGATTAGACTACTTGACCAAATAAAAATCTATGCTTTTCCCAATTTTAGTTCTTGGCAGATTTTAGCTATCTTAGCACAAGTCAAGCAATCTTCACACAATTCAAGCAAGCATGCAAAGAGTATATGAGCAGCGGAAAGTAAAGCATGCAACTTCCAAGAATGTAAAGGGAAGGGTTTGGAGGATTCAAACGCAATTGGAGACATGGATGTTTTTGGTTTTGTTCCGATAGGTGGTGCTATCGTACATCCACGTTGATGGAGACTTCAACCCACGGAGGGTAGCAGTTCTTGTGAGTCCACGGAGGGCTCCACCCACAAAGGGTCCACGAAGAAGCAACCTTGTCTATTCCATCACGGCCGTTGCCCACAAAGGGCTTGCCTCACTAGCGGTAGATCTTCACGAAGTAGGCGATCTCCTTGCCCTTACAAACTCCTTGGTTCAACTCCACAATCTTGTCGGAGGCTCCCAAGTGACACCTAGCCAATCTAGGAGACACCACTCTCCAAGAAGTAACAAATGGTGTGTTGATGATGAACTCCTTGCTCTTGTGCTTCAAATGATAGTCTCCCCAACACTCAACTCTCTCTCACAGGATTTGGATTTGGTGGAAAGAAGATTTGAGTGGAAAGCAACTTGGGAAAGGCTAGAGATCAAGATTCATATGGTAGGAATGGAATATCTTGAGCTCAACACAAGGGTAGGTGGTTCTCTCTCAAAACATGTGAGTTGGAAGTGTAGATGTGTTCTGATGGCTCTCTCCACAAATGAAGAGTGGGTGGAGGGGTATACATAGCCTCCACACAAAATCTAACCGTTACACACAATCTGGCAAACTCAGTGGGACCGAATTGTTAAACTCAGTCAGACCGATTCAGCAAACCTAGTGACCGTTAGGATTTTCGGTGGGACTGAGATGCAACTCGGTAGGACCGATATGGTTAGGGTTAGGGCATAACGTAATCTCGGTGTGACCGATTACACAAACTCGGTGAGACCGATTTTGGTAATAAGCTAACTAGAGAGTTGGTCAGGTAAACTCGGTGGGACCGATTCCCTCATTTCGATGAGACTGAAATGTTACAAAAGGGAAACAAAGAGTTTACATTGCAATCTCGGTGGGACCGATCGCTCACTTCGGTTAGACCGAAACGTTACAAAGGGAAACAAAGAGATTGCAATCCCATCTCGGTGAGACCAAGATCCCTATCGGTGAAACCGATTTGGCTAGGGTTTGTGGCAGTGGCTATGACATGTGAAACTCGGTGGCGCCGGATAGAAAGAATCGGTGGGGCCGAGTTTGACTTTTGGTTTAGGTCAGATGTGGATATGGAAAGGTGGTTGAGGATTTTGGAGCATATCACTAAGCACATAAGCAAGAGGCTCATTAAGCAGCACCTAATCCCTCCTTAATAGTATTGGCTTTTCCTATTGATTCAATGGGATCTTGGATCACTAAAATATAAAATGTAGAGTCTTGTCCTTGAAGTTTGAGCCAATACTTTGTCCTTATAATCTTGAGGGATCCACTTTCCTCATCCATGCCATTCCATCCATTGAGCTTTCCCTGAAATATTCATCCTGGAATAATGTTAGCTCAATGAGCTATATGTTGTTAGGAATTACCAAAACCACCCAGGGATAGTTGCACTTTCAAGACCCCGACGCTTGCCCGGAGCTTTACACCACAATGATTGAGCTTTGAATACCACCAACCGTCTAGGGCGTCCAAGCACCCAAGAGGAACAAGCTCAAGGATACCAAGCACCCAAGAGTAATAAGCTTCTCAACTTGTAACTTCCACGTATCACCATGGAGAACTCAAACCGATGCACCAAATGCAATGGCAAGGGCACACGGAGTGCCCAAGTCCCTCACTCTCAAATCCCAGCAAAGGAACAAAAGCTATGGAAGAAAATGAGAGGAAGAACAAGAAGGAGAACACCAAGAACTCCAAGATCTAGATCCAAGGGGTTCCCCTCGCATAGGGGAGAAAGTGATTGGTGGAAATGTGGATCTAGATCTCCTCTCTCTTTTGCCCCCAAAACTAGCAAGAATCCATGGAGGGATTGAGAGATAGCAAGCTCCAAGAGGTCAAGAATGGTGGGGGAAAAAGCTTGCAAGAGGAATAGGGTTGGAGGAGGAAGAAGGGGGTATAAATACCCCCAAGAAAAATGTGGCCGTTGCACATAGGCGCCACCCCGGGCACCCGGACAAAAGGGGTCCGGGCACCCGGACCCCACAGAGAAAAAGGCATACAACCCCGGGCACCCGAGGGCAAAACCCCGGGCATCCGGACACACATGGAAAGAAATAGGGCAGGGGGCCAGGCACCCGGGGGTCTCAACCCCGGGCACTCGGAGGGGTCGAGAGGAGGTGACAGAGGAGCCCGGGCACCCAGGGGTCCAAGACCCCGGGCACTCGGGGTGGTCAGAGGAGGTTCAGGAGCAGCCCTGGAAGACGCCGGGCACCCGGGGGGTGAGACCCCGGGCACCCGGACCGACCAGAGAGGTCACTAAGGAGGGGCTCGCGTGACCCCGGGCACCCGCACTAGGCAGAGAGATGCGGGAACCGGTAAAATTGAAACAACCACAACTTTTAAAAACGAACTCCGAATTTGATGAAACCAAGTTTGTTGAAAAGCTAAACAAAAGTGCTAACACAATATTGATAGAAATATCAAGAAATAGCAAGTGAGAAAAAACACAAAATAAAATGGTGAGAACCCTTTCTCAAAGAACACAGGTAAAACCTCCAACACAGAAAACACGATAGAAGAAGCATGCGAACTCCGTTTTCGATGAACTCGAGCTTGTCATCAAGATGACCATAAGCTGCAAAACTCACAAAGAGAACCAAACAAGTACCAAGAAAGATGATGCAAGGATGCAATGCTTTGAGCTCTCTACTAATGATACGATAAAGCTACTCATCGAGAGCCCCACTTGATAGTACGACAATCAATCCTAAAACCCGGTCTCCCAACTACCACCATGAGACTGGTAAAATAGAAAAAACTATTGTCGGTGTCAAAATCGGCGGATCTCGGGTAGGGGGTCCCGAACTATGCGTCTAGGCGGATGGTAACAAGAGACAAGGGACACGATGTTTTTACCCAGGTTCAGGCCCTCTCGGTGGAGGTAAAACCCTACTCCTGCTTGATGAATATTGATGATATGGGTAGTACAAGAGTAGATCTACCACGAGAACAGAGAGGCTAAACCCTAGAAGCTAGCCTATGGTATGATTGTTGTTGTCCTACGGACTAAACCCTCTGGTTTATATAGACACCGGAGGGAGCTAGGGTTACACAGAGTCGGTTACAATGGGAGGAGATCTACATATCCGTACTGCCAAGCTTGCCTTCCACGCCAAGGAAAGTCCCATCCGGACACGGGACGAAGTCTTCAATCTTGTATCTTCATAGTCCAACAGTCCGGCCAAAGGTTATAGTCCGGCTGTCCGGACACCCCCTAATCCAGGACTCCCTCAGTAGCCCCTGAACCAGGCTTCAATGACAACGAGTCCGGCGCGCAGATTGTCTTCGGCATTGCAAGGCGGGTTCCTCCTCCGAATACTTCATAGAAGATTTTGAACACGAGGATCGTGTACAGCTCTACAAACTAACTTCCACATACCACTGTAGAGAGAGAGAGTAATATTTTGACAAATCTAATCTGCTGAAGTATTCTGTGGCGTGACATCACACCACAGCCAAAGTTTTATTCAAATCGTTTTTACCGTCCCACCTCAGCGTGTTTTGCGAGGCGGTTTCCTTGGCACGTCTTGTTGAAGCAGAGATCGTGTCCCCTTATCACGGGATTCTCATCAATACGGACGTGGGTAACCCAACCGTGCCATTGATTACGGTGCTTGGGGGATAAGCGAGTTTTACCAGGCTGGTGGGGACGCATAGTCTCGTCCGCCCATATAAGGGGATAAGGATCCACCTTTTCATCCACGCCTTCTTCCTCCTTTGCTCATCCATTTTCGCACACTCGAGCTCCAGCGCCCAAGTCCGCATTTCCCACCTCAACCTTCTCCAACCATGTCCGGAGCGGGAGGCAGGTGGATGGTCTGCTCCGTCACGGAGGGACATATTAATAAGCTGCAGAGAGCCGGATACTTGTCCGACGACATCGCGCACCAGCTCCCAGATTAGAGGCAGCTCATCCCCACCCCCAGGCCCCATGAAAGTGTAGTGTTCCTCACCCATTTCCTTCATGGACTGGGCTTCCTTCTCCACCCATTCTTTCGGGGGCTCATGTTCTACTATGGCCTGGATTTCCATGATCTGGCCCCGAATTTGATCCTCAACATCTCGGCGTTTATCGTCGTGTGCGAGGCTTTCCTCCGCATCAAACCCCACTTCGGCTTATGGATGAGGACTTTTAATGTCAAGCCGAAGGTAGTGAGCGGCCGCCAGGCGGAGTGCGGAGGCGCCATGGTGGGTAAGATGCCCAACGTCACATGGCTCGAGGGCTCCTTCGTGGAGACCATAAAGGGGTAGCAATCGGGGTGGTTCTACATCACAAAGACTCGTGACCCCGAATGGGTAGCAGCCCCCGAGTTCCGATCTGGCATCCCCACGCGGCTCACCTCCTGGCAAGAGAAGGGCATGTCATGGGGTAGTTCGGGAGAGCTGACCGAACTCCAATCATGTATTCAAAACATGGTGAGCAAGAAGCTCAAACTCGTCAACGTAGTCCAGGTCATGCTCATTCGCCGGATCCTCCCGTGTCAACGACGGGCTTTCAACTTGTGGGAGTTTGACCCGGCCCAGCATCAAACCCTGAACAGGCTATTCGACACAGCATACGAGGATGCCTAGAAGGTGCTATTTAAGGGTGCCGAGGCTCTTGCTTCCACCACAGAGGATTGCGGATTCTGCGCGAAGCGCCAAGCCAGCGCGGTAAGCTGTTTTACCTCTTACAGGATACTTGTTTTTTTATAGTTTGACCCTATGCGGGATCTAAGCTCCCGTGCCTTTGACAGGACTGACAGGAGATGGCCGGACAGATCGACTGTCCGGCTCCTTTGCCCGAAGGCCCAGCAGACGCCCGCTTGGCGGAGCTGTTGGTTTCGGCAGCTTACGTGGTGCCGGAGAAGAAGGCCAAGAAGAAGGCCACGGGAACCCGAAAGAGTTCCCGGCACCCGGTGGTGTCGGACTCATCATCCGAGACTCCAAGGCGCACTCCTCCCATGAAGACGACGAGGAGGAAAGAGAGGTTTCTTCCCCAGCAGGGGGAGAAAAGAAAAGGAAGGCCGCCACAACTGGGGAGGCCAAAGGGTCCAAGAAGGGAAGGACCCTTCCTCCGGACTACTCCACCAACGCCGCCGACGGCGAAGAGGAGTGGCCGCTCAGGGCGAATCCCCTGGTGAAGTCGTTAGTATTCGGACACCAGAGTGACTCATAGCATTCCTTTATTGCACAACTTCTTTAAAAAACACCGAATATAATCATGCAGTCCGCCCCGAGCCCAAGTCGACATATCGTCGAGCGGTTCCCTGGATTCGTCGGATGTGAATAGCTTTTCACTTCCGACCGCTTCCTCCCCTCGCCCCATGGACAACGCCGAGGTGTTGTCCCAAAAGGTCCCAAGCCAAGGCGAGGTGGTCCTGGAGGCACCGCAAGGCGACCTCTCGGACTGCAGGCCTAAAGGGAGCAAGGCTCCCAAGGGCTCCAAGTTCGGCCTTGGGCTGAACACCGCACGGGAACCTTCAGCGGTTCCGGACTCCGGTAGGCGGCCCCCCACCAAGAAGGGCAAGCCTACTACGCCGTTGACCTCCGTCCAACCGGAGGCACCAGATAACTTGGTGGAGGTGCTTAACGGCGCCTCCATCGACGAGGAGCACCGCAGTATTATGAGTGCGGTGATCCAGAAAGTTCGGTCCGCCAAAAGAGGGCTGACTGAAGCCTGTGCCAGCCTTCTAACAGGCTTTGAGGTATGTAAAAATATATGAAAATATTACTGCATAGACAGTAGGCCCTGATGCTCTGTTTGGCGTTCACAAGGAAAAGCCGAATAAAGGAGCTAATAATATTCGTAGTAGTCTAACATAAGTATGTCGATATGCGTATGCAGGCTTCGCTGCTGGCCTCTGCCGCACTAACTGCGGAGGTTGACGCGCTGAAGCAGAACCTCGAGCGGTCCGAGCAAGAGCTCGGCCTTGCCAAGAGGCAGCTCAAGGAGAACCAAGGTATGTAATGTATGTAAGTATATATTAAAAAGATGTAGTTGAAAAAAATGACAGGATCATCGTGGCTATGTCAGGGGCCACAAACGAGGTGGCTACCCTGAAGTAAGCGCTGTCCGAGGCCAAAGACAAAGCGGCCACGGAGCGCACCGAGCGGGGGAAACAGGAAGCGCGGGTGGAGGAGGTGCAGCAAGAGCTCCAGGCTCTCGTGAAAAAACACGAGAGTTTGGATCTTGACTCAAAGACGCGAGAGTCCGAGCTCACAGCGGCCCTCGAAAGCGCCAAGTCTGCCAAGCCCAAAGCCCAAAAAGCCCACCAGGAAATTGGGGCGATGAAGAAGATAGCGGCGGGTAAGGCATTCTTTATGCAAAGCCAGCATGTGAAAGTGAATTACTCGTTACTTACCCGAGTCCGGAGCTCTCCAGGAGCGTTCGCAGATTTGCCCCGCAGCGTGTCAGATGCCACCGTCTACTACCGGGCCGAGGAAGGGAGCTCGACGGAGAAGGTGTTTTGGTCTCAGTATGCTGAGACCGGACATCCGGTGCCCTTGAGCGACCAGCTGAAGCAATTGGTCGAGCTCCATAAGGTGGCTGAAAAAGCCATGAAGGGTCTCATAGTCTGGCTGTGGCCTGGAGAGGCCATGCCTGGGAGTTACTTCGGGCTGGTGAGGCGGCTGGCGGATGCCTGTCCGTGGCTTGAAGTCGTCAAGCGCTCCATCTGCATCGAGGGCGCCCGCAGGGCGCTTGCCCGTGTTAAGGTACACTGGGCAAGATGGATGCGGAGAAGCTGGTGAAGGACGGGCCACCGCAGGGCAAGGAGCATCGCAACCCCAATATGTACTATGAGGGTGTCCTGCAGGGTGCCTGCCTTGTGGCGGATGAGTGTTCCAAGGATGTAATATTTGAGTAAACTCGCTCGTGTTATCCTGTACGCTGAAAACTTGTTCATATGTGCTATGCAACACTGTTTGAATTTAAAATATGGCCTTCTGTGCGGCCATTTATGAAATCTGAGAGATGGCGAGTCATTGGCTTCTGCCCCCGTGCCATGAGTGCTGGGGTGTTCGGGATAAACCTGAGCACTCTTTTCCCATTCTTTGGTCCTTCGAGGGAGGTGCTCAGCACAACGAACAAGGAAATCGGACTATAATGCGTTATCACTCTCACTTAACCAGAGAATTCTATAATTTTAAATTTCGGTGAAGCCCCTAGTGTTCGGAAGACCGAGTTTGGGGCGCTATACACGCCTAGGCCGGGCATAGCCAACTCCTCGCTCTAAGTGGCATAAGTCTTTAGGGACTCGAAACCTCTCGAACAGCGGCCATCTCTCGCCCTATCATGACAGTCAGTTTTAGCTTTCTCTACTGAGGTGCTTAGCCCAGCTCAACCGGGGCACAATCGCAGTAGTTCTCCCAGTGCTACCTTAGCCAATATAGCGGAACGTAAGGTACCAAAACATGGGAGCCGGGCAAACCCAACTATTGACCAAAGACATGATTCGGAGCTGATGCATATAATGCTATAAGTTCGGAGGGCCGCACTTGTGAAAGTGTTCTGACTTCTCACACCGTATTGTGGGGTACTTAAGCCCCTGGTGTATTGGCTGTACCAAAGTTTACGGGTGCAATATGTCATGAATGAACATATATATACAAAAGGCAATGAAATAGAGAATGCAATAATAGACTGAAGCTAAGCATTGTTTATTCGAAAAGGGTGCATTAAAAGCAGAACGATACAAATAGTGTGATAAGAAAGAGGTGGGACTATTTGACATGTCCCGCTCCAGGGGCGAGCTGCAGAACGGTATGTAAGACAGGTATTTTGCTCGTTATAGAGACCACCTGGGAATTCCACCGTGCGACGTAGCTTTCTGCCTCCTTGGTTGTTGCAACGTGTGTTTGGCAATTGTACTGCCGAGCAGGTCTTCCGGAGAGTGGAGTCCTGAAAGTAAGAAAGAATGACAAAATCGGCAGCCCCTAGTGCGGTTGAGCCGCGTTTTGGGCGTGCCGTGGTCGTGCCCCTCCCCCAGTGCCCATGGTATTTTCAGAGCGTAATTATGTACACATAGCACTGATTTCGCCGTTTCGCGAGGGCTGGGGTTGGGGCCGCATTGCTACGTTTGCTCGGAACGTGCCAGTCGGTCTTGTTGTAGGTTACTCCGGGCGCGCTTGACGGTGTCCGGACGTTTTATCGCCGGACTGGAGAATTGCCTTGAAAGGCTACTTTGTACTTCCGCAGCGAGGGCCGCCGTGTGCTCCTCTGTCTGGAGAGAGCGTTCGGTGTTTCCATTGACTGTGATGACTCCCCGGGGTCCTGGCATCTTGAGCTTGAGGTATGCGTAGTGCGGCACCGCATTAAACTTTGCAAATGCGGTTCGCCCGAGCAGTGCGTGATGGCCACTGTGGAATGGGACTATGTCTAAGTTTAACTCCTCGCTTCGGAAATTATCCGGGGATCCGAAGACCACTTCAAGTGTAACTGAGCCTGTGCAGTTGGCCTCTACACCTGGTATGACGCCCTTAAAGGTCGTTTTTGTGGGTTTAATCCTTGAGGGATCTATGCCCATTTTCCGCACTGTATCCTGATAAAGCAGGTTCAGGCTGCTGCCACGGTCCATCAGGACTTGAGTGAGGTGAAATCCGTCAATGATTGGGTCTAGAACCAATGCTGCGAATCCGCCGTGGCGGATACTAGTGGGGTGGTCCCTGCGATCGAAAGTGATCGGGCAGGAGGACCATGGGTTGAACTTTGGGGCGACCGGCTCCAACGCGTATACGTCCCTTAACGCACGCTTCCGCTCCCTCTTGGGGATGTGGGTTGCGTATATCATGTTCACCGTCCGCACTTGTGGGGGGAAACCCTTCTGTCCTTTATTGTTCAGCGGCCGGGGCTCCTCCTTGTCGTTGCTATGTAGCCCCTTGTCTCTGTTTTCAACATTTAACTTGCCGGCCTGCTTGAACACCCAACAATCCCTGTTGGTGTGATTGGATGGCTTTTCGAGGGTGCCGTGTATCTGACATGAGCGATCGAGTATACGGTCCAAACTAGACGGGCCCGGAGTGCTTATTTTGAATGGCTTTTTCCGCTCACCGGGCTTGGAGCCTCTGAATTCGGCATTAACTGCCGTATCCTCAGTATTGTCGTTGTTAATGCGGCGCTTGTGCTTGTTGCGACACGACCTGCCATTGCTGTCCTTGGTATCCGAATTACCATGGTTTTTTGACATGTTATTGCTGCGAGCCATAGATTTCGGACATTGCTGTCTTCTCCGGCGCAAAAGCGGGTCATGAGTGTTGTGAGGGCTGCCATAGATTTCGGCTTTTCCTGTCCAAGGTGCCGGGCAAGCTACTCGTCACGGATTTTATGCTTGAAAGCCGCTAGGGCCTCTGCGTCCGGACAATCGACGATTTGATTTTTCTTGGTTAGGAACCGTGTCGAGAATTGTCTGGCCGATTCCTCTGGCTGCTGAACTATGTGGCTTAGGTCATCGGCGTCTAGTGGTCGCACATAGGTGCCCTGGAAATTGTCGAGGAATGCAGCCTCCAGGTCTTCCCAACAACCAATGGATTCTGCTGGCAAGTTGTTAAGCCAATGCCGAGCTGGTCCTTTAAGCTTGAGTGGGAGGTATTTGATGGCGTGTAGATCATCGCCATGGGCCATGTGGATATGAAGGAGATAGTCCTCGATCCATACCGCAGGATCTATTGTGCCATCGTATGATTCAATGTTTACGGTTTTGAAACCCTCTGGGATTTTATGATCCATTACTTCATCTGTGAAGCATATCGGGTGTGCACCACCTCTGTACTGGGCTATATCACGACGTAGCACAGATGAGTTTTGTCTGCTGTGTTCGTCCCGGCCGGATTTACTGTATCCGGCATGACGGTTATCGTCTCGTGTCGTGGGGCGCCAGCGCGATCCATAGATCGATCTTGTTTGCCTTGCCTTGTTCTCCAACATATCTCACAGGTCTAGCGCATTTCCCTATGCCATGGTATTTTTGGAGCGCCGTCGGGGTGCGGCTTGAGTTGTGGGCCGAGAGGCCTCTCTGTCGCGGCCACGAGGTGGCCGGTCAGCCGCGTCATGCGCTGGAGATGTAGGTTTAGGTGCTTCATCCTCTAATCGGGGTAGCAACCTGCGCTTTGGATAGCTCTTGGAGGGGCGTTCGAGTTCGTATTCCTCGGCCGTGAGGACTTCAGTCCATCTGTCAACTAGCAAGTCTTGATCAGCTCTAAGCTGCTGCTATTTTTTCTTAAGGCTACTCACCGTGGCCATAAGCCTGCGCTTGAAGCGCTCTTGTTCGATAGGATCCTCAGGCACGTCAAATTCATCGTCGCCAAGGCTTGCCTTGTCTTCGGAGGGAGGCATGTAATTATCATCCTCTTTCTCCCTGTCTGCCGCTCTCCCAGGGTTGCTGGCTTCCCCATCCTCCTGCGCTGAATCTTGCTGGAGGGAGTTGTCTTCGGCACTGTCCGGGGTGTTATTATCTCCTGTGCCGGTATCACCATTTTTGCTTTGGCGGGACTTAGAGCGGCGCCGCTGACGCCGGCGCTGTTGCTTATTGGAGGGGTCATCGCCCGCTGTTCCGTCGCCATTGCCTTCTTTGGGTGTATCCACCATATATATGTCATTTGACGAGGTGGCTTTCCAGTGCCCTATAGGCACTGGTTCCTATTCATCTCCTACATCGTCGTCCATACCGTCGATGTCTTCGGAGTTGAAGTCAAGCATGTCGGTCAAATCATCGACAGTGGCTATGAAGTGGGTGGTGGGTGGGCGTCGAATTTCTTCGTCATCCGCACCCCAATCCTGCCGGTCATAATCCGGCCAAGACTCTCCTGACAAAGAGAGAGACTTTAGTGAATTCAGAATGTCGCCAAAGGGTGAGTGCTGAAAGATATCCGCGGCGGTGAACTCCATGATCGGTGCCCAATCAGATTCGATTGGCAGCGGCGCGGAGGGTTCAGAGTCCGGAGAAGAGTCCGGCAATGCGGCGTCGCGGACCTCGCGAAGAGTAAGGCTGGTGTTTGGCTCGATCGCCATTGAGGCTGCGGCCGCCGCGGACGGGTCTAACCACCCGCCATCGGATGGCGCAGTTGGCTCCGAAATAAAGGTCGGAGTGGATGCAGGTGCAGTCTCCAGGACACTGTTCGGCAGCAGAGCTAAATCATGCCCGCCGTGATAGTGCGACGCACTTGGCAGGGGCTCAAACCCGTCGAAGATCAAGTCTCCGCGGATATCGGCCATGTAGTTTAAGCTTCCAAACCTGACCTGATGGCCAGGGGCGTAGCTTTCAATCTGCTCCAGATGACCAAGCGAATTGGCCCGCAGTGCAAAGCCGCCGAATACAAAGATCTGTCCGGGGAGAAAAGTCTCACCCTGGACTGCATTGCTAACGATGATCGAAGGAGCCATCAAGCCTGATGACAATGACACAGAGGAACTCTCAATGAAAGCACCAATGTCGGTGTCAAAACCGGCGGATCTTGGGTAGGGGGTCCTGAATTGTGCGTCTAGGCGGATGGTAACAGGAGACAAGGGACACGATGTTTTTACCCAGGTTCGGGCCCTCTCGATGGATGTAAAACCCTACTCCTGCTTGATTAATAATGATGATATGGGTAGTACAAGAGTAGATCTACCACGAGATCAGAGAGGATAAACCCTAGAAGCTAGCCTATGGTATGATTGTTGTTGTCCTACGGACTAAACCCTCCGGTTTATATAGACACCGGAGGGGGATAGGGTTACACAGAGTCGGTTACAATGGCAGGAGATGTACATATCCGTATTGCCAAGCTTGCCTTCCACGCCAAGGAAAGTCCCATCCGGACATGGGACGAAGTCTTCAATCTTGTATCTTCATTGTCCAACAGTCCGGCCAAAGGTTATAATCCGGCTGTCTGGACACCCCCTAATCCAGGACTCCCTCAACTATCAAGGGCAAACCTTTCACTTTCACATGGTCCACTTGAGCTAGATGATGATGAATTTTTCCTCCTCAAGATGGACCACCTTTCTTGATTGCGTTGGGTCGATGAAGACTAGATGGTTGCTCCCCCATACTCCACTATGGGTGAGCCACTCTTCGGCACATCTTCACAAGTCCATTGACACCAAAATGGATGGAAAGCTTCAAGCATTTGATCTCTTCGTGATGCTCCACTTAAACTTGCACACGACAATCTTGATGACAATCACCACTTGATGTTTCCTCTCCATAGGTTGAGTGATATCTTCCTCTTGACGCAAGCCCATGAACACATACCTAACCCCACACAGAACTCTCACATAGACCATGTGTTAGTACACAAAGCACAATGGACAATGCTTACCATACCATGGGATCACTTGATCCCTCTCGGTACATCTTCTACGCTTTGTGAGTTGATCAACTTGATTCACTCTTGACTTAGTATTGATCAACCTTGAATCTTTCCAAAATTCTTCATTTGGATGATGTCTTGAAGGTAAACATGAATGATCACACAATCTTCTTCTTCAAGACATGCTTGCAATAAGCACAACACTCACATAACCAATCTTTGGATAATTCCTTAATAGCACCTTGGTCAACACATAAACTCCTTGAAACCAGCACATGGACTTCAAGAAGAGCCTATGGAAAAATCATTCAAATATAACTCAATGCAACCATTAGTCCATAGAGAGTGTCATCAATTACCAAAACCACACATGGGAGCACCGCATGTCCTTTCAATCTCCCCCATTTTGGTAATTGATGACAATCACTTTCAAGAGAGTTTATATAAGGAATTATGCTTCACTATGCAATGCAACAACCAATCGTGCATGCGTATGGGATGCAAATGCTAAGGAACAAAACCAATGCAGGAGGAGATAACTCTCTAAACTGATGCAAATGCTAAGGAACAAAACGAAAGCAGGAGGAGATAACTCTCTAAACTTCTCCACAAAACTCTCTAAAACTTCTCCCCCATTGGCATTGATTGCCAAAATAGGCAAAAAGCTAAGAAGGCCAATATAAATTGTGGTCCTCCATAAATTGTGTATTTCTCCACAAGAGAGTGGAACGCAATACACATATCCAACGGTAAATACTTGGAGGTACACAAACTATATCGAGGCACAAAGATTGCTGAAGAAAGATATGCCACAAAGACATAACAAAGAGAGACACAAGCAATCAAAAGATACCAATTGAAGCAAGCAATCAAAATATATCAATTGGACCACCTAGACCAATGATCCTACGAGCCAAATGAAAAAGATATTAAGATATGAGCAGAGGAGTGTTCTAAAGAAACTAGAGAAGCTCCCCATGATTTGTGCACAAATAAGAATATTTGTATTGGATACAGAGTGAACAAAATAGGATCATAGATCCCCCAAAATCAATAGAAACTTACAACAATTTTAAGTGAGCAAATAGGAAACAAAGCCTAGCACTTGCAACAGACAAAAGATTGAGCAATCATAAAAAGAGGCAACTAAGAATAGGCTCATCCAAAAAGTGCCTCCGTGGATTTTCAGGTCATTCCGAGAACTTTTCTTTTCTACACATAAAACAACATCATGGCAGTTCTGCTGAAAACAGCGTTAGTCCGGGTTAGTTTCATTCAAATCATGCAAGTTAGAGTCCAAAACAAGGGCAAAAGTGTTTGGAAAAGGAGATACGTTGGAGACGTATCAACTCTCCCAAGCTTAAACCTTTGCTTGTCCTCAATCAATTCAGTTGATAAACTGAAAGTGATAAAGAAAAACTTTTAAAAACTATATTTACTCTTGTTGTTGTAAACATGAAAAGCCAGCATTCAAGTTTCAATAGATATTATGAACTAACCATACTCACAATAACACATAGGTCTCACAATCACTCTTATCAATAACATAATCAACTAGCGAGCCATAATAATAAAAAACAGATGACAACACTTTCTCAAAACAATCATAACATGATATAATAAAATGGTATCTCGCTAGCCCTTTCTGAGACCGCAAAACATAAATGCAGAGCACCTTTAAAGATCAAGGACTAACTAAACATTGTAATTCATGGTAAAAGAGATCCAGTCAAGTCATACCCAATATAAACCAATAGTAATGAATGCAAATGACAGTGTGCTCTCCAGCGGGTGCTTTTAATAAGAAGGGTGATGACTCAACATAAAAGTAAATAGATAGGTCCTTCGCAGAGGGAAGCAAGGATTTGTAGAGGTGCCAGAGCTCGATTTTAAAATAGAGATTGAATAACATTTTGAGCGGCATACTTTCACTGTCAACGCAACAACTATGAGATGGTTGTATCTTCCATACTATATGCATTATAGGCAGTTCCCAAACAGAATGGTAAAGGTTTATACTCCCCCAACCACCAACAAGCATCAATCCATGGCTTGCTCGAAACAACGAGTGCCTCCAACTAACAAAAACCCTGAGGGAGTTTAGTTTAATTATTTTTATTTGCTTTGATCTTTTTGGATCATGGGAGTGGGCATCCCGGTTACCGGCCCTTTCTCATGAATGAGGAGCGGAGTCCACTCCTCTTGAGAATAACCCACCTAGCATGGAAGATATAGGCAGCCCTAGTTGTAACATGAGCTGCTCGAGCATACAAAACAAAATTTCATTTGAAGGTTTGGAGCTTGGCACATACAAATTTACTTGGAACGGTAGGTAAATACCGCATATAGGAAGGTATAGTGGACTCGTATGGAGCAACTTTGGGGTTTATGGAGTTTGGATGCACAAGCAGTATTCCCGCTTAGTATAGGTGAAGGCTAGCAAAAGACTGGGAAGCGTAATTAACCGAGAGAGCGACTACATTCATAAACATGCATTAAAATTAATTCACACCGAATACAAGCATGAGTAGGATATAATCCACCATGAACATAAATATCTTGAAGGCTATGTTGATTTGATTCAACTACATGCGTGAACATGTGCCAAGTCGAGTCACTCAATTCATTCAAAGGAGGATACCATCCCATCATACCACGACATAATCATTCTAATAGCATGTTGGCACACAAGGTAAACCATTATAACTCATAGCTAATCAAGCATAGCACAAGCAACTATAATCTCAAAATGTCATTGCAAATATGTTTACTTGATAATAAGCTCAATCAGAAACGATGAACTCATCATATTTACAAAAAACAATAGAGGTCGAGTTCATACCAGCTTTTCTCATCTCAATAAGTCCATCATATATCGTCATTATTGCCTTTCACTCGCACGACCGAACGATGTGTATAATAATAATAGTGCATGTGCATTGGACTAAGCTGGAATCTGCAAGCATTCAACTCAAGAGAGAAGACAAGTAATATGGGTTGTAAGTTAAACAAACAATCATGCATATAAGAGCCACTAAGCATTTTCAATATTGTCTTCTCGACCCCCAAAGGAAAGAAAAGGAAATAAAACTATTTACACGGGAAAGCTCCCAACAAGAAAGAAGAAGAACTAGAAATATTTTTGGGTTTTCATTTTAATTTTCCTAAAAGCATGGATTTTAAACTAACAATTTTTTTTGGTTTTTCTTAAGGTTTATCAAACACACAAGAAGAAAACTAGAAAAAAAATTAAACTAGCATGGATAATACAATGAAAGAGTATGAGCACCGACGACTAGTGTGTGAACATGAATGTAAAGCCGGTGAGAAATCATTACTCCCCAAGCTTAGGCTTTTGGCCTAAGTTGGTCTAGTACCAAGGACCGCCTGGCTGATATCCATAAGTGAAACTGGGGTCATACTGAGATGCAGCGGCAACCGCCTCCTGAGATGCAGCGTGTTGGCGAGCTGCCTCCGCTCCCCTCTCGTGTTCAGATGCTTCCTCCCTGGTGACAACATATCTTCCTTTTGCCTGATAATCAAAAAGGTAGGGAGCAGGAAGAGTAACAGGGACGACGTTGCGTCTGTCATAGATTAGTCGATAATGGAGGAATTGTTCATTCCTCGCCAGAAATTGATGATTGAACATAGCTTCTTTATCCAAATAAACAGGAGGTAAAATCATATCCCCCTCTCGTGGAGCCATATTAAGATAATTAGCCACACGGGTTGCATAAATTCCTCCAAATAAATTTCCCTTTCTACTATTATTCTGCAACCTTCGTGCAACTATTGCCCTCAAGTTATAACCTTTATAACCTGACACAACACTCTTGAGGGCACATAGATCAGGGACACACATGTGACATGCTTCATCTTTACCGTCAATGCATCTACCAATAAAGAGAGCAAAATAATGTATAGCAGGAAAATGAATGCTCCCTATAGTAGCTTGTGCTATGTCCCTTGATTCTCCCACAGCAATACTAGCAAGAAAATCTCTAAATTCAGATTTATGAGGATCATTAATATTGTTGGGGAACGTTGCAGAAAACAAAAATTTTCCTACGGTTTCACCAAGATCCATCTATGAGTTCATCTAAGCAACGAGTGAAAGAGAGATGCATCTACATACCACTTTGTAGATCGCGAGCGGAAGCGTTCAAAAACGGGGTTGAGGTAGTCGTTCTCGTCGTGATCCTATCACCGGAGATCCTAGCGCCGAACGGACGGCACCTCCGCGTTCAACACACGTACGGTCAGCGTGACATCTCCTCTGTCTTGATCCAGCAAGGGGGAAGGAGAGGTTGATGATGATCCAGCAGCACGATGGCGTGGTGGTGGATGCAGCAGACTCGGCAGGCTTCGCCAAGCAAGCGTGGGAGGAGGAAGAGGTGTAGGGAGGGAGGAGGCCAAGACTCAGGAGTGCGGCTGCCCTCCCACCCTCCCTTTATATAGGCCCCAGGCGCCGCCCCTTGAGATCAGATTTCCTGGGGGTGGCGGCTGGGTGGAGTGCCCTCACCCTAGGGTTTCAACCCTAGGCGAGGGGTGGGCCAAAGGGGCGCACCAGCCCACTATGGGCTGGTTCCTCCCCACTTCAGCCTATGGGGCCCTCCGGGATGGGTGGCCCCACCGGTGGACCCTCGACACTTCCGTGGTCCCGGTACATTACCGGGTGACCCCGAAACATTCCCGATGGCCGAAACATCACTTCCTATATATAATTCTTTACCTCCGGACCATTCCGAAACTCCTCGTGACGTCCGGGATCTCATCCGGGACTCCGAACAACATTCGGTTTGCTGCATACTCATATTCATACAACCCTAGCATCACCAAACCTTAAGTGTGTAGACCCTACGGGTTCGGGAGACACGTAGACATGACCGAGACGGCTCTCGGGCAATAATCAACAGCGGGATCTGGATACCCATGTTGGCTCCCGCATGCTCCTCGATGATCTCATTGGATGAACCACGATGTCGAGGATTCAAACAACCCCGTATACAATTCCCTTTGTCAATCGGTATTTTACTTGCCCGAGATTCGATCGTCGGTATCCCAATACCTCGTTCAATCTCGTTACCGGCAAGTCACTTTACTCGTACCGTAATGCATGATCCCATTATCAAACACTTTGATTACATTGAGCTCATTATGATGATGCATTACCGAGTGGGCCCAGTGATACCTCTCCGTCATACGGAGTGACATATCCCAGTCTCGATCCGTGTCAACCCAACAGACACTTTCGGAGATACCTGTAGTGCACCTTTATAGCCACCCACTTACGTTGTGACGTTTGGTACACCCAAAGTACTCCTACGGTATCCGGGAGTTAGACGTTCTCATGGTCAAAGGAAAAGATACTTGACATTGGAAAAAGCTCTAGCAAAACGAACTACACGATCTTGTGCTATGCTTAGGATTGGGTCTTGTGCATCACATCATTCTCCTAATGATGTGATCCCGTTATCAACGACATCCAATGTCCATAGTCAGGAAACCATGACTATCTGTTGATCAACGAGCTAGTCAACTAGAGGCTTACTAGGGACATATTATGGTCTATGTATTCACACGTGTATTACGATTTCCGGATAATACACTTATAGCATGAATAAAAGACAATTATCATGAACAAGGAAATATAATAATAATCCTTTTATTATTGCCTCTAGGGCATATTTCCAACAAATATTACCCCACTGCGGGAGACTGCTAGCAGTTGTGAAATCCACTAAATCCATGGTATAAGATGTATCATAAATATCAAACATGACACTAGGATAATTACGCTCACAGTTATATTTGAATCTCCGCACAAAAGAATCAGCCAATTGATAGTACTAAGGACACTTATCTTGTAAGAAGTCCTCCATCTCGGCATTACGCACATATGCGTCAAATTCCTCCTTGAAGCCTGCTTCGACCATAAAATCATCGGATGGCCACTCACAAGCTCTTACATCCGTGTCCCTCGGCTATTCAACATCTTGCTGACGTATACCAATCCTGGGCCCTTTCTTCACCGAGGAACCACCTTGGTACATTCTTCTAAGCATAATTCTTTTTCTGAAAATTTCTGAAATTTTAGTAACTTCAAAATAAAAGTGAATAAAACTAAACAAGATTGATAGCAACTACTCCTACAAGTGCATAGAGCCTATATCATGCATTAGAATTGCTTGGGACCTCATAAATTTAACATGCAAGCTCAAGAACATGGTCACTATGCAGCACAAATTTGCAATGAATAAAGCACTAGAACTAAAACTAATTGGACCAATGGAGGAGTCACATACCAAGCAACAATCTCCCAAAGCAGTTTTGTGAATGGAGCTTTGAGCAAGGAGATCGAAAATCGCAGCAAAATGAGCTAGAACTCGTGCTTGAGCTGGATGGGGATTTTTTTGGGTAGAAGATGAAGTGTGTGGGTGCTGGCATAAGTGGACGGGAGCCACCAGGGGCCCATGAGACAGGGGGCGCGCCCTATAGGGGGGCGCCCTCCACTCTCATGTCCTGGTGCTTGCCCCTCCTGGAGTGATTTCAGTGCCTAAAATCCACAAATATTCCAGAAAAAATCATACTAAATTTGCAGGGCATTTGGAGCACTTTTATTTTCGAACTTTTTTTATTGCACGGATAATTCAAAAAACACACAGATAATACTATTTTTGCTTTATTTATTCTAAATAACAGAAAGTAAAAAGTGGGTACAGAAGGTTGTTCCTTCTAGTTTCATTCATCTCGTGATCATCAAAATGAATCCACTAACAAGGTTGATCAAGTCTTGTTAACAAACTCATTCCAAATAACACGGAACCGGAGAAATTTTGAATAACACTAAGTTACCTCAACGGGGATATGAAAATCCCCAAAAATAAGAATATCATACTTTTTCTTGACAGTAGGGAGAGGAAATTCAAAACCTCCAATAATAATAGTTGGAGCTGTTCCAATAGAATTGATGCTATGAACTTGAGATTATTTCCTCGGAAAGTGTACCGTATGCTCATTACCATTAACATGAAAAGTGACATTGCCTTTGTTTCAATGCCCCTGCAGTATTAAGAAAAGGTCTACCAAGGATAATAGACATACTATCGTCCTCAGGAATATCAAGAATAACAAAGTCCGTTAAGATAGTGACATTTGCAACCACAACAGGCACATCCTCACAAATACTGACATGTATATCAGTTGATTTATCGGCCATTTGCATAGATATTTCAGTAGGTGTCAACTTATTCAATTCAAGTCTATGATATAAAGAGAGATGCATAACACTAACACCGGCTCCAAGATCACATAAAGCAGTTCTAACATAACTTCTTTTAATAGAGCATGGTATAGTTGGTACACCCGGATCTCCCAGTTTCTTTGGTATTCCACCCTTAAAAGTGTAATTAGCAAGCATGGTGGAAATTTCAGCTTCTGGTATCTTTCTTTTATTTGTAATGATATCCTTCATATACTTAGCATAAGGATTTACTTTAAGCATATCAGTTAAGCCCAAACGTAAGAAAATAGGTCTAATCATTTCAGCAAAGCGCTCAAAATCCTCATCATCCTTTGACTTGGATGGTTTAGGAGGAAAGGGCAAGGGTTTCTGAACCCATGGTTCTCTTTCTCTACTGTGCTTCCTAGCAACAAAATCTCTCTTATCATAACGTCGATTCTTTGATTGTGGGTTATCAAGATCAACAGTAGGTTCAATCTCTACATCATTGTTTTTGCTAGGTTGAGCATCAACTTGAACATTATCATTAAAATTATCACTAGGTTCATTTTCATCACCTGATTGTGTTTCAAAGATCGTAAATAGAAATATCATTGGGATTCTCAGGTGTGTCTACAGTAGGTTCACTAGAAGCATGCAAAGTTCTATCGTTCTTCTTTTTCTTGTTTTTAGAAGAACTAGGTGCCTCTAAATTATTTCTCTGAGAATCTTGCTCGATTCTCTTAGGGTGGCCTTCAGGATACAAAGGTTCCTGAGTCATTCTACCGGTTCTAGTAGACACTCTAACAGCAAAGTCATTTTTATTATTTAATTCCTCAAGCAAATCATTTTGAGCTTTAAGTACTTGCTCAGCTTGAGTAGCAACCATAGAAGCATATTTGCTAACGAGGTGAAGTTCACCTTTAACTCTAGGTAGATTATCGCTTACGCGTCCTATCTCGAAAGCATTATTCTTTAACTCTCTACCAACATAAGCATTAAAACTTTCTTGTCTAGCCATAAAATCATCAAATTCATCTAAGCATGGGCTATGAAATTTAATAGAGGGGATTTCAACTTTATCATATCTATAGAGAGAATTTACCTTTACTACCTGTGTCGGGTTATCAAGACAATGTGGTTCTTCGATAGGCGGTATATTAAGACCATGTATTTCTTCAATAGGTGGTAAATTCTTAACATCTTCAGCTTTAATACGTTTTTCTTTCATTGATTTGTTTGCCTCTTGCATATCTTCAGGACTGGGAAATAAAACACCTCTCTTTTTCGGAGTGGGTTTAGGAATAGGCTCAGGAGTTGGCTCAATTGGTTCAGGAATTACTTCAGGAATTGGCTCGGGAAGAGTCCAATTATTTTCATTAGTCAACAAATTATTCAATAATATTTCAGCTTCGTCGACTGTTGTTTCCCTGAAAACACAACCAACACAACTATCCAAGTAGTCCTTGGAAGCATCGGTTAGTCCATTATAAAAGATATCAAGTATTTCATTTTTCTTAAGAGGATGATCAGGCAAAGCATTAAGTAACCGAAGAAGCCTCCCCCAAGCTTGTGGGAGACTCTCTTCTTTGATTTGCACAAAATTATATATTTCCGCAAGGCAGCTTATTTCTTATGAGCAGGGAAATATTTAGCAGAGAAGTAATAAATCATATCCTGGGGACTACGCACACAACCTGGAGCAAGAGAATTATACCAAGTCTTAGCATCACCCTTTAATGAGAACGGGAATATCTTAAGGACATAAACATAGCAAGACTTCTCATCATTAGTAAATAGGGTGGCTATATCATTCAACTTGGTAAGATGTGCCACAACAGTTTCGGATTCAAGGCCATAAAAAGGATCAGATTCAACTAAAGTAATAATCTCAGGATCAACAGAGAATTCATAATCCTTATCAGTAACACAGATAGGTGAAGTAGCAAAAGCAGGATCGGGTTTCATTCTTGCATTAAGAGACTGCTCCTTCCATTTAGCTAATAATTTCTTAAGATCATATCTATCATTGCAAGCAAAGATTTCCCTAACAGCTTCTTCATTCATAACATAACCCTTAGGAACAACAGGTAATACATAATCATTGGGAGAACCTTCATCATCACTATCATCAATAATAGCATCTTCAATATTTTCATTCCCCATAACTCTAGCAAGTTGTTCATCAAGAAATTCACCTAATGGCAAAGTAGTATCACGCACAGAAGTAGTTTCATCATTCATAGTAGAAGTGGCATCATCAATAACATGTGACATATCAGAATTCATAGCAGTAGCAGGTTTAGGTGTCGCAAGCCTACTAATAATGGAAGGAGAATCTAGTGCAGAGCTAGATGGCAGTTCCTTACCTCCCCTTGTAGTTGAGGGAAAAATAGTAGTTCGGTCATCTTTCAAGTTCTTCATAGTGATCAACAGATATAAATCCCAAGTGACTCAGAGAATAGAGCTATGCTCCCCGGCAACGGCGCTAGAAATTAGTCTTGATAACCCACAAGTGTAGGGGATCGCAACAGCTTTCGAGGGTAAAGTATTCAACCCAAATTTATTGATTCGACACAAGGGGAGCCAAAGAATATTCTTGAGTATTAGCAGTTGAGTTGTCAATTTAACCACACCTGGATAACTTAGTATCTGCAGTAGTTGTAACAGTAGCAACAGAAAAGTAAATAAGCGAAGAACAATATATGTAAAGCTCGTAGGCAATGGATCAGTGATGGATAATTATGCCGGATGCGATTCCTCATGTAATAGCTATAACATAGGGTGATATAGAACTAGCTCCAATTCAGCAATGTAATGTAGGCATGTATTCCGTAAATAGTCATACATGCTTATGGAAAAGAACTTGCATGACATCTTTTGTCCTACCCTCCCGTGGCAGCGGGGTCCTAGAAGAAACTAAGGGATATTAAGGCCTCCTTTTAATAGAGAACCGGAACAAAGCATTAGCACATAGTGAATACATGAACTCCTCATACTATGGTCATCACCGAGAAGTATCCCGATTATTGTCACTTCAGGGTTCTCGGATCATAACACATAATAGATGACTATAGACTTGCAAGATAGGATCAAGAACACACATATATTCATGAAAACATAATAGGTTCAGATCAGAAATCATGGCACTCGGGCCCTAGTGACAAGCATTAAGCATAGCAAAGTCATAGCAACATCAATCTCGAGAACATAGTGGATACTAGGGATCAAACCCTAACAAAACTAACTTGATTACATGGTAAATCTCATCCAACCCATCACCGTCCAGCAAGCCTATGATGGAATTACTCACGCACGGCGGTGAGCATCATGAAATTGGTGATGGAGGATGGTTGATGATGACGAAGGCGACGAATCCTCCTCTCCGGAGCCCCGAACAGACTCTAGATCAGCCCTCCCGAGAGAGATTAGGGCTTGGCGGCGGCTCCGTGTCATAAAACGCGATGAAACTTTCTCTCTGATTTTTTCTCCCCGAACGTGAATATATGGAGTTGGAGTTGAGGTCGGTGGAGGTCCAGGGGGCCCACGAGATAGGGGGCGCGCCCTACAGGGGGGCGCCCCCCTGTCTCGTGGACAGGCCCTGGGCCCCCTGGTGTATTTCTTTCGCCCAGAAATTCTTATTAATTCCAAAAAGTGCCTCCATGGATTTTCAGGTCATTCCGAAAACTTTTCTTTTCTACACATAAAACAACATCATGGCAGTTTTGTTGAAAACAGCGTCAGTCCGGGTTAGTTCCATTCAAATCATGCAAGTTAGAGTCCAAAACAAGGGCAAAAGTGTTTGGAAAAGTAGATACGTTGGAGACGTATCATCATCCTCACCGTGTATAGTCATCTCCTTATTCCTCTCGGTTGTTGACCATGTTGACAACACCAGAGGGCGGCGCCGCGGCGAGCGAACCAAGGTGGAGGACGATGGTGAGGCATCGGAAGGGGACGAACATGAGCCGCGGAAGATGCGTAGAGTTTTAGGGTGCGATGTGGCCACAATGCGTGCGCGGCAGCACAACCAGCCATGGGTGGCGGGAGCAGGCGGTCCCGCCGTCACTGGTTTGGCTTTGGCTGCTCGAGGAAGAAGAGACTGAAGAAACATGACAGATGTTGAATGTCAATCCAATGGTCAAGGTTGGCACAATCGTTTGTTGACTAAGCCGACACAAGTAGCATACTTTTTTATATATAGGAAGAAAAGAGAAACTTGGCTCGTTGGCCTGATAACATTCCCGAAATAGCGACCGTTCGATCTTGTGTCGCAACTAAAATTGCGAGGAAAATGCGTTCGTCTGCCGTCCTCCTCACAGGGAACGTTCGCCACATAAGTGACTAGCTCCCTTGGTTTTCAACCAAGAGGTCTTGGGTTCGAGTCCCATGAACTCTCAATTTTGTCCTCCTTCCTTCCTCGCAAAAAGAAGGGAAAGAAAATCAAAGACTTGGGAAGGCGTACATAACAAGCTAGTGTACCAGTAAAGAGATGTTGCCGAGTTTTAGAAAAAAGAGAGACGTGCTCATGTAGCTGGTTCGAATCCAAACCTAGACTATGACCATATATGGTGCTATGCTACTCTGCAAGTAATGAAACTGACATGTCCAACATTCGCTTCTCCTCTTCTCTACTTACTTTGCCTAGAATCAGAAGCTCTGGCCGCAGCAACCATGTCTGCAGGCTGCTCGTCCACCTGCTCTTCAGCAGGCAACAACCAGATATGCACCAAGTCACCACCCGTATCATCGCCTGTGGGTCTGATCACATCCCCGTCGGCACGCGCACCGCAGCCGATTGCTCATCGCAACCTGCTACTGTTGGTGTGGTGCCACTGCTGCAAATCACGCAGAGTCATCTGTCGCGTCTCCACCACAATCCTCAACCCTGGCCGAGTCTTCTACAAATGCCTGAATGATGGGGTAATAATATGTAAGTATTGTTCTGCTGCTTTCAGTTGCTGATTTTTTTAATAGTTTGGTTGATTATCTTCCAATTTGATTCGTGCAGAAAAGGGAAGATTCGTGTTATTTGTATTTCTGGGAAGTTGCTGATGTGGGGGAATGCAACTACGCTGATTATTTGGTTAGCCGAGGAATCCTAGTACCAGCAGGTTGGGGTGGTGGACAAGTAACTGAAGGAACGACAGAAGAGGAAGATGCAGAGAAGAAGGTTAAAGATGCAGTTCCTCTGATCATGGCCAAGCAATAGCTGCTTAATGGCCTTAATAGCAATGGGGAGATGAAAGAGCTTGTGAAGATAATGGGCAAAATCGATGTGCTCTGTAGGATGATTGTCTCTTTATTTGCAGTGTATGTAGCACTCGTGATGTATTCAAGTGGATATGACATGAGCATTTCTTTGAAACTAGTAATGAATGAAACACAATGTAGCGAAATTTGGGCGTAGTGTTGTGAACATATAATGATTTCTATTAACGGAAATCAGGCAATATCCCCTTTTGCTCGTAAATAAATAAATAGTAGAGGCCCTGTCAGGTCAGCTTTGTTCTCATTCAAAGACGTCGAGCAAATTGCAGTCCAACAACAAACTATGTCATCAAATTCAAGTTTCATAGCCAAATATGAGTACAACTAAACAACAATGTTAAATTTTTTTAGTTGTCATACAATCACCAAACACAAATCAGCATACTTAACAAGTTATGTTCTCACAGCAAAATACTAAGTAACATGATCATCAGGTTTTAGTTGTCATAGCAAACACAATTTCACATAGTAGATAAAAAAACATTTTCTGACAGGCAAATACGACAAAAGAAATGTAATCATCATCCACAGCAGTAGCGTCAACATCTTCGCCATGTGTATCAGTCTGAATCGTAATTCCCCATGGGGTCATCTTCTTCTTCGTCCTCAATGTCCTCAAACGTTGGCTTCTTCTTGATCAACTCTTGTATGTCCACAGAATGACAGGCAATCTTTTCGCCGGCGTCATTGATGTGATGGTTCTCAAAGATATTAGGAACATCTGTGTTATCTCGTACATCAGGAGCAGTGTAAGCATCATCTTATTGTGCAACTTCACTAAACGAATTCCTCTGCTAAAACCTTTGCAATAATCTCCGGTCATCGCTACGTGCAAATGTGTCTTCCAAGAAAAATATCTGTGTTGCTTGATTTGCCAAAATAAAAGGCTCGTTAAATGCAGTACGCCGCCTTGACATTGATGGATTTGAAATAATCATCAGCTCTGGGTTTTGCGATCTGGAAAATAGGTTATACCAACGACAAAGACAATGTAACCACACACCAATGATCCTCGAAATCGGAGATATACTACAACCGAACAATATACATTATGTTAGCATACATTTCAGTTGTCTCTTTGTCATACGTATCCGTGCTCATGATGGCACTGCTTTGTGTCTCGCTGCCTTCGTCTCGTGCAAGGGTGTTGTAGCGCACATCTCCAACAACGCAAGATTCATAATGTGTTACCCGAGTATCAGGACCCATTGCTAGTGAGTAAAGGGCATCATCAACTGCCTGCCCATCCTCCCGCATCTTCTTAACCTATGGTTAGAAAATATACAAGCTGATCATCTTATGTACTCAATATATTAAAAAAACTAACAGTGCAATTCAAAAGCTTACATGGCTCTTGAACTATTTCGCAAAGCCTGCCATAACCAGTTTGTCAATGTTTCTTGGATTTTAACTCCTTTTTTTAGATGCTGCACAACATAGTGATCGCGTCAAACATCTAAATATATAAGAATGTGCTGCAAGTTTAGTAGATTATGATGTATAAGCTGTAGTACTGCACTTACTTGATATAAGGTAGTATCTCGGGACAGTTATTCAACACATATCAAACTATTTTTTCCAAAACTTTAGGTTTGTCCTCTTGTCGACTCTTCTCTGTAACTCGAACAGAATAATCGAAAACATTGAGCCCGGGATTGTCTTCACCCACCTCATTGCTAAGCTGATCAGCTGTTTCAATGTATTTTGAGCAGACTGTCAACGCTTCTATAGCAATGTAGGCCTCTGCAATGGAACCCTCAGGTCTAGCTCTGTTCCTAACATAGCCCTTGTCAGTGCCTAGCCGCCTTTCAATAGGGTACATCCAGCCATCTTGTCTTTGGACCTCTAAGGAGTGCCTCATCAGGTAGATGAACAGCCAAATGAACCATCACAACAAAGAAGGCTGGAGGATATATCTTTTCAAGGTCGCATAGGATAGTTGGTATCTTGTCTCTAAGACGCTCCAAAGCATCTATCCTAATATTTCTACTTTAGAGTTCCCTGAAGAATTGTCCCAACTCTGCAACTGCTCTGTATAAGTCAGGGTGGCCCAATCCTCTAAGGATAACATGTAAAACCCTTTGAAGTAGGACGTGGTAGTCATGAGTTTCAACCCTTGTACCTTGTTTCCATCTGCACTGATTCTCCTTTCAGGGTTGGAAGCAAATCCATGTTGGAATCTCACACGTGATAGGACCTCGTAGAATTCTTTTCTTTTTACCTTGTCCAAGACGCATACACAATTTGGTGCCATATCCCGTGGTTTACCTTCATCTTGCACACCGCAAATCACATCGATACCCAGTTGTGTCAAATCAATCCTAGATTTTAAGGTATCTTTCGTATTGCCTTCAATATTAAGAAGTGTGCCGATAATGCTGTCACATATATTTTTCTCGATGTGCATCACATCAAGATTATGCCACAGATCCAAATCTTTCCAATACTCCAAGTCCCACAAAGTGGACATGCGGGTAAACAATAATCTCTCTTCTGCACTGCCATGCTTCCTTTTCTCGCTACCATTGCCAGGATGGTTTCCTGGTGTAATATGCCTGACCTTCTCTAATTCCACTTTGGTGCATCACGGTTTTCATGCTTTGCATTGAACACATGTCTTCGGTATTTTCTAGAATGCGGCTTGTCCTTGGCAAGGAAACAATGGTGTCCAATGTAACATATCTTGCTAAGTATTGCGTATGACAGCGGAGTCCTGTCACAGCGAACACATGCATTGTAACCATGTGTCGTTCACCCTGACATAGTGCCCAAAGCCGGATAATCATGGATGCACCAAATTATAACAACATGCAGAAAGAAATCAGCTGGTGGGCTGCTATATAGGTCTCGAGTGAGAACACCCTCCATAGCTATTGAAGTTCCTCCACAAGAGGCTCCATGAACAAATCAAAATCCTTTCCAGGACTTTTTGGACCTGGGATGAGCAAGGCCATCATGTAGTTTGATTCTTTGGTGCAGACATTTGGAGGCATGTTGTAAGGGATAACAAGCAGTGGCCACATGCTATATGTGGCGCTCTGGTGGCCAAATGGGTTAAATCCATCTGAAGCTAAGCCAAGTCTAATGTTTCTCGGGTCAGGAACAAACTTTTTGTGTTTATGATTGAAGCTTTTCCACTCACTACCATGAGATGGATGGCTCATTACATTCTGATCTCTGTACTCCTGATTCCTAGAATGCCACAATACATCCTCTCTTGTTTCAGCATCATGAAACAACCTCTGCAATCTTGGTATAATTGGAAAATGTCTCAGAACATTATGAGGAATCCTCTTCATAGCATCGCCATCTTTCCATCTTGATGATTTGCATTTCGGGCATTCACATAAGTTGGCATAATCCTTCCAGAACAGAACACAATTATTCTTACAAACATGGATGATATCATATCCAATTCCAACTGCACGAAGAAAATTCTTCATTTTACTCTAGGTGTGTGGGACGCATCTGGGAAAGATTTGTGGAAAGCAGCCAACATCACATCAAATGATTTGTTGGCCATCTGGGAAAGGTGACCATAGCTGAGAATACTAACAGCTTATATCCTGGGGTGACAGCCACGTTGCATTGTTCCAACATGCGGGCCCACCATTTTTCTTTTGAAGGTGAAAGTTCACGGAATGCACGAGCATTTCGTAGCATTGTTTCAATGTTGGTCAAACTCACTGGCTCCGCCACCACCTCCTCCTCCTCCTCTTCCACCTGAGCATCGTGGCGAGATCAAGATGGTGATCTGCTGCTTCCACGTAGTCAATAACATTGACGTTCATAGTTTCACCATGATGAACCCACCTAGTATATGTGACCGACATCCCATGCAAGTGTAGATGATTTTGCACAGTTGACTGGGGTCTTGTAACTGAATTCATACAACTGCTACACGGGCAGAGCACATCTGATTTCGGACCACCATACTTAGCTCTGATAAAGTTCATGAAGTTTTCAACCCCCTCGACATATGCAGCAGAGAATCTTCCAGCAGAAGTTATCCAAGTCATGTCCATCTGTTAGACATACAAATTAGTTCTTCTACTAGATATTACAGGAAAAACATATACGCTTTTTTATGAAGTCTAGAAATAAATACCTAGGTCGATGTCTAAAGCTATGGCAAGATATTTGGACGAGCAGATCTAAGTAACGAAATATATGTAAAGCTAATTCAGCATATAGATTTGAGTGCTAAATTATAGCAGGATGTTTCAGCAGTCAATGAGGCCGAGCACACAGCCATCGAACTATCGAAGGCCATCGCAGCAACAAAGATCGAGTATAAAACGGTGTAGAGCTATTTCACCTAACAGATTGTCTACTAGACCATGGCAATCTACATCACAATAAATATATGGCAGGATATTTTAGCAACTAATCGGCCTTGGCATGTCATCTTAGCTAAGAAGATTGAGTGCAGAACAGGGCAAGGAAGCTTCTTAAGCAGAGCATATTGACTGTAAACTACTTCGGCAAACAGTGAGATTAACAGCGTCTATCAGCTAACATTCAGCGCTACACCGACATGAACGGGGCCTCAGTCTAGAATGCGCGTACCGTGGGAGAAGCTGACCGCCGTGCGTCTCCACACGAACGTCGCCAGCGGTGGCGGCGCTGACCGCCGTGCGCCTCCACAAGAACGTAGCCAGAGGTGGCGGCGCGGCTAGAGGACGACAGTCTACGAGAGCGTACTATGGGAGCGAGAGGATCGCTGTGTCCCCTCGATGAACCGCGGCACTGACGTATCGGCGCGGCAGGGAGGGCAGCTTTGGCGGAGCAAATGGAGTGGAGGGGGATAGGGGGCGGGGGGTTTGGGGAATATTATTGGCTAGTTGGCCGAAGGGTGGTTGAATCGTATTTGGGCGGAATTTTTGGGTGGGGGCGGGGGAGGATTTTTGCGCGGTGAGTGGGGGGAGTTTGGCGCATGGTCGGTTTCTCCAAGTGCAGTCCCACGTGTCAGTGAAGAGGCAAGCCAAAGCGCATTCCGTTTGCGTGAGCCGTGTGCAGGACCGAACGTGTGTGGGGTGCAATGCGACCGTGACAGGAGTGTTATGAGTGTACCGCCTTTTTTCCTTTTAAACTAGGTGCTTTTCCCCCTCAAAAAAAATTGTTGCTTCGCGCGATCCATCGATACTACTACTAGTAATCCGGTAATCCCGACTAAAACGGCATGGCCGGGTCTTTTCCAGCGATATCTTTGGGAGGTTGGCTTAGTTGGTTTTTTTAGGACGAGTAATGCTACACCTACATAATCCCAGTTACGTAATTAATGTAATGTGAAACATGTGAGGTGTTGATTGTAGATTTGGGGGAGGGAGGGGCCCACCACCATGAAAATCAGGGGAGGAGAGAGATGCGATTTACGTTAACCCTTTCGTAGGTTCCCATAGATGTAGAAAGGTGTGAAATGCGTGAATGTGTAGTGGACGTACAATTGCAGTGCCTAAGATAAATTTTGTATGTATAGACCCTATGTGTTTATTTTACTTCGCATGTTAGATTTGTCTCGGTTCAATAAAAAGCAGAGTTGGTGATGATGGTGTGCCTGTCATCCTGCAATATAGGCCGTCCGATCTATATCTAACGGATAGGAAGGAAACTACGACAATTTACCTGCACTCCTCTCACATTTGCAGATAAGGCTTTCCCTCGTTCATCCTTTTGTCCCACAAGATCTTGATCTTCCGTGCAACACACGGGCATCTTGCTAGTACTCCTACAATATACTATATTATTGTGAAAGTTCATATACACCGGCTGAGATTAATAGAAACACGACAGATTTTCATTACATTTCGAACTTTTATAGGATAGAAAAATAAAAGAAACCCGACCCTAAACCTATTCTACGGCAGCGACCGACGTCCTCCATCAGCGATCTCTAGGTACGGGGCAGGGTTCAAGACCCGTGAAGTGAAGGTATGGTCTTCGGCGAGGAAGAGTAGAACACGGGATACGGACCGGCCAGTTGGCACACCATGCCCTGCCGCCTCCCATGCCCTACTCATCCTCAGAGGAGTCCCCGACCTCGGCGGTTCCGGACATTGGACGGCGGCAAGTAGGACGCGTGGCTGACGGTGCTCCCGTCGTCGACCGTCAGCGTGGCCACCGCTTGTGCGGTCGTGACTGCTTCCGGCTACGCCGCTATTGCATCGCGAGAGGCAACTTGAGCGGGGGCGAGCGACCTCGAGCTTCATCCCCGAAGACAAGCTCTCCCGCAGAGCGTTCGCACTTGCGGTCATGGCGGATGTGGTGCCAGGTAGGAGGACAATGCACTATGGTGTGGAGGTTAGCTGGGCGTTGCCACTTTAAGTAGCGCATTCCGGTGAGGCCAAGCATCCGGGTGCATCATTAAGTTGCCAGAGTTGGTTCCTCGGGCACCGAGCCTCTTAACGACAACATACAAACGGATGACATGAATGCGGGCAGCTGGTGCCGGCTGGGAACGCAGCGCGCGACGGTGCGAGGGACGTTGGTTTTGGTGTGCCAGGGTAGTCAGCTGCGGTCGTGGAAATGTTGGAGATGTCCTTTGCTCACATGCGATCCCCCATGTCATTGAAAAAGCAAGACGACCAGGCATGGTCTCAGGTCCTGAGGATGCATTTGGCCACGCTACACCACTCCGCGGACGCGTCGCAGCGCCCCGTGCATCCTCGACGAACCGGGTGTTGGGGTGTGTTTGGATTGTGGCTAAAGTGCACCTTACCAAAATTTTGGTCATGACCCAAAGATTGGTCTTTGTTTGGATGGTTGCCTTTTTTTGGCATGCCAATGAACTCTAGCCAACTCTAGTTCATTTTTCTTGCCAATGTCGGCCAAATCATGGGCAACCAATACCTCAACCAAAATTTTGGCTACCCAATGCTTTGATGGGGCAACCTTGGGCACAAACCAACATACTGTTGGTCATGCCACAGCACTAACGGCACCCTCGGCACACTGAAACCGACCGTGTCTACCGACGATATGAGCGTGTCGCTCACCGCGGTCGCCGTGTCCAGAGGCCGTGATGGAGCTGTGCCACGTTGTTAGCCCCAATGACCCACATGAACGGTTGTTGGTGGCGAGGAGGTCGTGGGCCAGCTCCTCAATTGGACTAGTTTGTGCTACATCGTCCCTACGGGTGTGCCCCACATGTCGGTTTCCCTGTTTTCCCGGTCATATTCGAGCGTTAGTGCTCCGCATTGCGCATTAGGCCTTTCACTATGTAGGCCAAGCGAGACAAATTATTGTTTATTTCAGCCGTTCAAGTATAATCATGTGGCCTTTGCTTATTTCTCATTCCTCTCCAACCCTCTTCTCCATTGATCATGTCGCCCTCCGGTCGAGTCCATCCTCCCGCATGCCTCATTTGAACATTCCGCCAAGTATCATTCGCATGTACCCACCCTAGTCCTCTTTCAATCGATCTCAGGATCCCAAGATGAAATCGAGAGAGAACGAGTGGGGGCACGTGATACCTAAGGCGGATTCAAAATTTTGAACCGGTGATCATAGCATCCACAAATCATATATGGAGGGTATTCAATGTTCATTTCGTTTTTGAACGTACAATATACTCCCTCCTATCCTTTCTAGTTTACATATAAGTTTTATGTGTAGTCAAAGTATCTCTACTTTGATCAAAAAAGTATCAACATTCAACAACGCCCAATCAATATTGTTAGATTCGTACGTACTCCTAGATTTGTACTAGAGATGGTTTCCAATTTGTTTTCAACCACGTGAATGTGCTTGTTCTCGCGCATGCTCTTCCTACTAGGATTTCACCACGTATAGCCAGTCCAATAGTAACTTTTTTAAGCTCCCTATCCAATACTACACGTGGAGTGCTGACAACATCTGTACTCCCTCCTTCCATTTATATAGGGCCTATGTGGAGGAGAGAGGTGTGAAAAGTAAGGGTAGTGATCTCTCATGCAAGAGCCTTAGCTATATACGCATTCCTAGTTAAATAGTACAATAAATATGAAGAAAGAGATAGAGAGGAGATGGAAAGTACTAATACAATAGCCAACCTTATATATCTTTTTGTGGGAAATAGCCAACCTTATATCCCACACTATCGTATGAGTGCATATAATAGATGATGGCTATAGATGACATGGCAGTCCCTCATAGCCATCGACTGGCTATATTATTAACCATGCTCTTATGCGTTTTTAACACTGCATTTGACTATTGACAAGATTAATAGTACATGAGATGTATAATGTGAAAATTATATCATTGGAAACTCCTTTCACATACGAATTTGATAGTATGCTTCGTGTAAGTTGCATGTCATATATTGTTACTCTAACATTTGGTCAAAGTTAGCCTCGAAAAACGCATTAGGCCCTATATAGTAAATGGAAGGAGGGAGTAGTAATGGAAGTGGATCCTCTGACGTAGGTATCCCTACCTTACCCTCCCTTTCGGTCACTTACTGGCGGACCCCATGCTTGCTAGGCCTCGCATATCAGTTACTCAATGGGTTCGGCCACGTCAGGGGATCCTCATCCGTAGTATACTCCCTCTGTTTTTATTTACTCCGCATAAAATGGAGGGACTAGTAGTATAATAAATGACGCGAGCGGGGGAGGGGGAGGGACGTCGGTTTGCTCTCAACTGCGGTCCCACAAGCGAGCGAAAACGCAAGACGAAGCGTGTTCCATTCGGTGAGCGACATGGAGGGTCCAGCGTGCCGGGCTGCAATGTGAACGCGACAAGAGTGATGTACAGTCAAAACAGATTGACCGGTCATCACCAGAACCACTATTCACACCAGAACCTTCGCTGCTCGGCCTACGCCAACCAATGCCCAAAAACCACACCTAATCTCCAGCCCATTCCCCCACCTTTCGATCCCCTAGCCAGCATCAAGTGTCCCCTAGTTTGCCGGAAAGCCATGATGCACCCAAGATCACTTACTACAAGATGCTAACGCCGGAGCGCCGCGCAGAAATCGTGGCGGCGGTCGGCGCCACAGACCTCCATTCCCAAGCTCGCTTTGCGGCGGGACAATCCCCGAGTTCTCTGGAGCCAAGCTATGAGGAGGAGGAAGCCGATCCAATGTTCATGGCGGAGGTCGCAGCGTAGAAGGCCCCCGATGGGTATGAGACGATGGACGTCGACTTCGTGCCGGCGTCCGAGTCCCCTGTCGGGACCGGATTTTCAGGATATTAATTTCCCAAAAAAACGACCCTTGTGCTCACCAGCCCCAGGATTACTGTTAGCTGATGAGGCACCAACTTGATACAGAAACTCCAAGCTAAATACAAGATATGTAGTACAAGAACATTCTGGCCTAGGAGTACAACAAATGGTTTCTAGTGGTTGATAGCGAAAGCGGTTTGCGGGTCATCAGTGCCCATGGGACTCCATTTCCCACAGGAACAGCTGACCAGGATAACTCCTATCTTCGCGAGACTGCTATCTCCATTCACGTGGGTTCCGGGGCTGTCATCGCAACGCTCCTCTCCACGCAAGAAATCTGGCCAAGATAATTGCCAGGGACAAGCCAGTGAATACTTTGAATGTACTCGCAAACATTATGAACACAGGTATAATAATACAAATGATAATCATGCTCTGAAATATGCCATGATCACTACGTCTTGTCACGAAGTAAAATTTATGATGCACACAAGCAAATTATTCATATAGAACAAGAATAAACAACCCGAGAATAGAACTAAAAATGCACCGATCGGGTGTCTGGAGCGACGCCTCAAAAGGATAACAATATGAAGCATGCCTCAGTCTGGCGTCTAAGCGACGTCACATAAAGGGCTTATAAAGAAAAACAAGTAACAAACATGCCACAGTCGGGCGTCTGTGCAACACCACATAAAGCGCTCATAAAGTAAATAGATAACAAGTATGCCACAATCGGGCGTCTCAGCGACACCACATAAAGGGCTTATAAAGAAAACAAGTAACAAACATGCCACAGTCAGGCGTCTGTGCGACACCACATAAAGGGCTCATAAAGTAAATAGATAACAAGTATGCTAGAGTCGGGCGTCTCAGCGACACCACATAAAGGGCTTATATAAGCATAATCATAGTGAATATCCAGGAGGTAGAACCGTCCCAAGGATACTAAAAAATTCAAATAATATAAATGGTTAGTTCACAACCATAATAATCACAATCGCCATAGGTCACAAGTCATGATCAATGTTCTAGTTTTAAAAGTTTTCCTCCGAAGACCGACGCTAAGACCGACACTTGAACCATCCCAAACTGTAGTCCTTGGACACGGCTATTCTAATAGATATAATCTCTGCAGAGGGTGTACTCTTTACCCACGAGTAACGGATTTCTTTAGTTCATCGGGACTAATTCCTTCTATGCTCTTTTAATTGAAAACACACCTGACTGCACACACCAGCCTAACTTACAGGTGTCTGGAATCACCTACGACACCCGTTAAGCGAAACTCTAAGCGGGGAGGCTACAACCTCGATTAGCATGGGATCACAAAATTTATACCACGCGTAAACTAGGGGAGCTACCCCTTCGGCTCCAACCAAAACACCCATGCCCCCGGACCAGGTGGCATGCCTACTGGCTGCAGTCGGTATCTTCCATCATGGCCTCTCTGTATGGTGTGTGCTAGAAAGGGGTTGACAACTTACTGAACCGTACCCTACCTATGGCAGGGACAAGTGGTAGCACGAAACAAGTATGGGGGTTACTAGAACGAGACTCGATCTACGGCCGACTCAGGAGGTTTAGGTATTCCTTGCATGATTAGCTTAACAAATATGTTTCAACCAACAGACAGAATCACCGCTCAGCATACTTCACTATACCATACCGGACACAACCGTCTCGACGAAGACTGGAAACAAGCTCGTGTCTACCCAAGACAGAGGCTTTCTGTATTCCTTCCGGTAGGCATGAGAGGTATACTACGGTGGCTACTATCACAAACATATCAAACTCCAATAGCATGAAATCATCAATGCGCACTCATGAGTATGGTCATATCATCACATAAAATAACAGATATTCCATGTCAATGTGGTGTTATAACTGTATCAAATAACACACACAATATTATGTGAGGGTTCAGAATGCTTGCCTTCAAGGTGTGGAGAGGTGAGCTGCACTCCAATACTTTTTTGAAAGCTTTATTCTCTCTCTTTTTCCTATTTGAAAAATATTCAGATAACACATACTTTAAAAATAGTACAAAAAGTTTTCCTAAATATATTTGAAATAAATCTTGAAATAAACTAGGTGAAATTTGAGAGGGGTAGGAAAAAGAATCAATTCATTTGGAGTTTTATTTAAAAAGATATAGCCAGTCATAGTTTCAGTCAAAATCTGTTTTTAAAATAAAATAGAAAAAGAAAAAGTTTCGATGAGAATACGTTTTTGGGGCAGCGAAGATGTACTCTAGTTTTAACGTCTTCACTTAAAACGGCACGCGACAGCGTGGTCGCATGAGCAGGGGGCCCAGCTATCGGGTTCATCCTCCCTCCCGCTTTCTGGCCGAGGCGAGGCGAAACTCCGGCAGCGCCCGGTCGGCGGAAGGCTACTCCCCGTGGGGTACTAGGCACGGGGATAGGTTCCCCATGAGCTAGCGGTCCTCTCGATGGTCACCACTGCCGGAGTGGTGGGCAGTCGCCCGGCCAGCGAGCTCCGTGGCGGACGGAGGTTTCGGGTTGGTTTGGGGATTCAGTCTACGGTGGCTCTCGATCGGAATTAAGGGATGAGACAGCTCCGCTGGGTCAAGGAAAGACTAGAGGCAGCGAGTATGGGGTCGGAGGGGCTCTGGCTGCGAAGTAACCAACCGGAGTGCGGCGGTGGCTGCACTTGCCGGAGGCGAGGATGACGACCTCCTCTGGTCAAACTGCCGCGAGGGGAGCTGGCTACGGTTGACTTGATGCTATTGTCGAGTGCAAGGGAGGACGGGGGAGCTATTTATAGCAGGGTAGCGTCAGTTCCCGACGGTAGCCGTGGATAAGCTCGACGGTGCGCTTGCTACTATCGCTGGAGGCAACGTGGCGATGGTCGGCTGGCTTCAGGTGCTAACGACGAACTCTCCACTGTCCAAGGAGGCGAGCTGGCGCGCTATGGTGGTTTGGGCGGTGCCGACCTGAGCAGGGGCGGGCTGTCGACGCCTGCGTGCCGCCAAAAGGCTCGTTGTGGCGGCGCTGCGAGGAGCCAGGGGTGGCAGCATGTCACGGGCGAACGGACAAGCTCGTGGCTTGGTCCCTCGGGCAAGAAAAGACCAGGAGCTATGGAGTAATCGTGACGCGGCGGCTCGGGCGCGCGGCTGTAGTTGGCGCGCTCTGGGCGCGCCAAGTGCACGCCCACCAATCGCTCGGCGAAATGCCATGGCACCCCAGAGGGCTTGGATGATACTGCAAGTTACTAGACTGGTAAGCGTGGTTACTAAATATCTAGTGGACAAGCTGGCTAGGAAAATAAAGCAACTCTATAATGCTAACTAAAATCTATGCCAAAACGGTTCATGCACTCCAACTGTTCGACGAAATGCTAGGGGCATCTAGATGGTTTTGCAAGTGACCAAAATTTCCAGATCAGAGTCTCTTTAGGTACTAAAAAACATGGCATGGTTGGTTTGGGAAAAATCAAAACTTGATAGTGCAAGTTTTTGAGAAAGCCATATCTGGACAGAAAAGAAAGGGTGTTATTGCATGGACCAAAAATACTCCGATGGGTAGACTCTCCTAGACTTAAGGGTTTTTTACGGTGGTCTATAAGCAGGAAAAAGAATCATGGGTAAAAGGGCAAGTTAAAACATGGTTGCAGTACAAATCACAAAGCTAGACCAGAATGAAGATGAGGATGATTTACTCAAATTTTTCAGAGAACATCAGTGGATTTTCATAAAGTTGAATTATATACTACACTGACATCCCATAATTTTGGTGGAGGCTTTAAAGAAATATTTAAATAGGTTGTAGTGCAAAATTGCTAACTGGACCAGATTTGAAAATTTGGTGTAGAGCTCAAAATCTCCAATGAATAGAAGATATTTTTGCATAAAAGTGATTTAAAAACATCACATTACATCCCCAAATTTTGGTTGGAATATTAAATAAATCTATCAAAGGGTTGTAGTTCAAATAGAGCTCTAAAACCAATAAAAATTCATTTTTAAGGAAATAGGTTCAGAAAATAATAATTATGTAATTAAATCCACTGATAACAGAAATGTTTTTCTTGAGAGGATAAACAAGTCCAATAATATATTTGGAAAGTTTTCACTTGGGGTAAAAACTCCGTAATAACAAAGAAGAGAACGGTTCTGAAATCAAAAGAAAAATCTAGAAAATAAAAGTCTAAGTTTCCTGGCAAAATTTTAATTAACAAAACAAGGTCAAAATTTTTGGGGTGTCACAACACTACCCCCCTTAAGAAGAATCTCGTCCTCGAGATTTGCTAAGCGTCGTTTTGAAAATATTGCTCCTATCAGCTGAAACCAAACAGCTTACTCATAGCACAAACTTGGGTACATCGCATAAGTTGCACCCCATAATTAAACATAGCTATGACGTTTACAATGAAAACGGTAAATGGACAGGATCCCGAGAAAACGACTCTGGTACTGGGGCACACTCTTCTTCTATCGGGGGAAGTGGATTGGCTAGTCGATGAATGCGTCTCTCCTGGTCGGGCCTCAGTGGTCTGCCGATGGCGACCTGAGGATTTAAATCAGCGAGGCTCTGGAGATAACTCATTACCCGCTGGGTCAGACGCTCTTGAGCGATGACATACTGGGCAAGGTTGGACAGTACTGGGTCTCTCTCAATTCGTCCCCTGGGAAAAGATGTTACTTCTCCGGGTGCTGCGCGACTCGGGAAGTAGTAATACCCTTGATCGCTGGCATAGGGCACCGCGAATCGAAGGTGAGCAAGCGATTCGTATGCAGCAGCTTCTATGGCCATCTCCTGAGTCGGCATTGATTTCCCCATGAAGGAGACTTCCGTTGGGTCTTGGTTTGGGTTTGCGGGAGGGATATGTACTACTGCCCAATATTTCGAGGTGGAAGGTGTGATCCTCGATTTGAGCAACTCGTACTGGGGTGGACGGGTAGCACTCATGGTACTGCAGGTAAAGTCCCACACTATTTTAACAAAACTGCCTGGGGTTGTGTCTGGGGTTCTCAGATAAATACTAGGGCTTGGCATGTCGAAGGAATAGCTGTGAGAGTTGTGCACAAGGTGAGGGGTACTTGGCAAGGTTACGAGGTGGCCTTTTATATAGCATCCAGGCTGGGTTATTTACCGCGGTGAGGGGCACTAGTTTGTCAGTTCTGCTCTCATGGGGGTCGGGGTCAATGCCACAGATACACACATCTCACAAAAGTGACGTGTTACTGTGGGTGTCGTCGGGGTGGTTTTTGGTAGCTACGCCCGGAATTAAAAATGCAACCGTATGTCAACCTACTCATGCATGGATATAAATTAAAATAGGGACGCACAAGCAGACAACATTTAATTTCGGCGATACAAGATCACACAATTATAGGGCATGGGCATACTAAGACTCGGTGTTACTTTAGTGATTTAGTCTACCTCGTTTATATCTAAGCGGGCGTGCCTTGAGGACGTCGTGGCCCCGTCACGGGTCTCACCGTCGGGGTTAGCTGGAGGGGTTTGAGGTGCTGCAGGGTCGGGGTAGTGATGATGACCATCGCGGGGGTTGTTGGCCACAATCCCGCTGCAGTGTGTCCCCAAAAGGCGACGAAGCACTTTTGGGGTCATCAACGCACTATGGTCGATGGATGGGGCGGACCTCAAGGACTCGATCGGTTGTGCGAACAGGACGACTGGGCTGTCGGTGCCGGGCTCCTCTTCTCCTCTTGCCGAGGCTCGGCGAACTAGTTCTCCATGAGCTGCGATCAGATCAAGTGTGATTTGATCGAATAGTCCCTCTAGTGCACTTACATAGCGCACCAGATGCAATAATGAGGGATCCGTCTCGTGGTCTCCGTTGGCAACTTGGGGTGGTCTACCATACCCGTCACGGCTGGGGTAGTAGTAGAACGGCGACGCTTAACTACGGGCGACAAGTGCCGGAGTTGAACTATAGCCTCTCGAGCAGCTAGTTGGATGGCTTGTGGTTCAAAGGAAGTTGTTCTTCCGATGAACCTGTAGGGGCGTTCTGGCGATAGACCCCTACCATAGACTTTCACAGTGGCCCAAAATTGACGGCTCTCACCGCTCATGGACCCTTGGTACACAACATATTCTGGGGGCTCTTCTAATAAAAAGGCACGGCGGGTGAGGTTTGCTAGCACGGTCACAAAACCTCCAAGGTTGGTCGCTGTGGTCTCATTGTGAACAATGGGTCCAGGCATTATAGCTCGGTTTGGGGTAGAGGCTGTGCTGTGTTGGGTTGAGGCTAGCGTGCCCTTTTTATAGAAAAAGGTGACGGTGTCTTCCTTCGCAGGCTTGGGAAAAAGGCTATTTCGGGGCCGGTCACTGGCGCGTGATCGACAGGCTAGGCTGATAGGTTGGGCACCGACTGCCAAAAGGTGTCGGGTCACTATGTGGCTATCTTACATGAGAAGCTTGGCCGGGGTTTGGTTAAGGTCTGGTGGGTTGGTTAACATAGGTTTATTGACCTGGCCAAGATAGGATTAGCCAATGGTCAGCCTGGCTTTGATACCAAGTTTGTCGGGACCGGATTTTCGGGATATTAATTTCCCAAAAAAAGGCCCTTGTGCTTACCAGCCCCAGGATTACTGTTAGCTGATGAGGCACCAACTTGATACAGAAACTCCAAGCAAAATACAAGATATGTAGTACAAGCCCATCCTGGCCTATGAGTAAAACAAATGGTTTCTAGTGGTTGATGGAAGAAGCGGTTTGCAGGTCATCAGTGTCTATGGGACTCCATTTCCCACAGGAATAGCTGACCAGGATAACTCCTATCTTCGCGAGGCTGCTATCTCCATTCGCGTGGGTTCCGGGGCTGTCATCGCAACGCTCCTCTCCACGCAAGAAATCTGGCCAAGACAATAGCCAGGGACAAGCCAGTGAGTACTTTGAATGTACTCGCAAACATTATGAACACAGGTATAATAATACAAATGATAATCATGCTCATAAATATGCCATGATCACTACGTTCTGTCACGAAGTAAAATTTATGATGCACACAAGAAAATCATTCATATAGAACAAGAATAAACAACCCGAGAATAGAAGTAAAATGCACCGATCGGGTGTCTGGAGCGACGCCTCGAAAGGATAATAATATGAAGCATGCCTCAGTCGGGCGTCTAAGCGACGTCACATAAAGGGCTTATAAAGAAAAAAAAGTAACAAACATGCCACAGTCGGGCGTCTTTGCGACACCACATAAAGGGCTCATAAAGTAAATAGACAACAAGTATGCCACAGTCGGGCGTCTCAGCGACACCACATAAAGGGCTTGTAAAGAAAACAAGTAACAAACATGCCACTGTCGGGCGTCTGTGCGACACCACATAAAGGGCTCATAAAGTAAATAGATAACAAGTATGCCACAGTCGGGCGTCTCAGCGACACCACATAAATGGCTTATATAAGCATAATCATAGTGAATATCTAGGAGGTAGAACCGTCCCAAGGATACTCAAAAATTCAAATAATATAAAAGGTTAGTTCACAACCATAATAATCATAATCGCCATAGGTCACAAGTAATGATCAATGTTCTAGTTTTAAAAGTTTTCCTCCGAAGACCGACGCTAAGACCGACACTTGGCCCATCCAAACTATAGTCCTTGGACACGGATATTCGAATAGATATAATCTCTGTAGAGGGTGTACTCTTTACCCACGAGTAATAGATTTCTTTAGTCCATCGGGACTATTTCCGTCTACGGTCTTTTAATTGAAAACACACCTGACTGCACACACCAGCCTAACTTACCGGTGTCTGGAATCACCCACGACACCTGTTAAGCGAAACTCTAACTGGGGAGGCTACAACCTCGATTAGCATGGGATCACAAAATTTATACCGCGCGCAAACTAGGGGAGCTACCCCTTCGGCTTCAACCGAAACACCCATGCCCCCGGACCAGGTGGCATGCCTACCGGCTGCAGTCGGTATCTTCCACCATGGGCTCTCTATACGGCGTGTGCTAGAAAGGGGTTGACAACTTACTGAACCGTGCCCTACCTATGGAAGGGACAAGTGGTAGCACGAAACAAGTATGGGGTTTACTAGAACAGGACTCGATCTACGGCCGACTCAGGAGGTTTAGGTATTCCCTGCATGATTAGCGTAACAAATATGTTTCAACCAACAGACAGAATCACCGCTCAGCATACTTCACTATACCATACCGGACACAACCATCTCGACGAAGACTGGAGACGAGATCGTGTGTACCCAAGACAGAGGCTTTCCGCATTCCTTCCGGTAGGCATGAAAGGTATACTAGGGTGGCTACTATCACAAACATATCAAACTCCAATAGCATGAAATCATCAATGCGCACTCATGAGTATGGTCATATCATCACATAAAATAACGGATATTCCGTGTCAATGTGTTGTTGTAACTGTATCAAATAACACACAGAATATTATGCTAGGGTTCAGAATGCTGGCCTTCAAGGTGTGGAGAGGTGAGGTGCACTCCAATACTTTTTTGAAAGCTTTCTTCTCTCTCTTTTTCCTATTTGAAAAATATTCAGATAACACATACTTTACAAACAGTACAAAAATTTGTCCTAAATATTTTTGAAATAAATCTTAAAATAAACTAGGTGAAATTTGAGAGAGGTTGGAAAAAGAATCAATTCATTTGGAGTTTTATTTAAAAAGATATAGCCATTCAAAGTTTCAGTCAAAATCTGTTTCTAAAATAAAATAGAAAAAGAAAACGTTTCGATGAGAATACGTTTTCGGGGCAGCGAAGAGGTACTCTAGTTTTTACGTCTTCACTTAAAACGGCACGCGACGGCGTGGGGTCGCAGACAGGGGGGGCCTGCGCTGTCAGGTTCATCCCCCTTCCTCCCGCTTTCCTGGCCAGGGAGCAGAGGCGAGCTCCGGCGACGCTAGTCGGTGGAAGGCTACTCCCTGCGGGGTACTAGGCACGGGGATAGGTTCCCCATGAGCTAGCGGTCCTCTCGATGGTCACCACTATCGGAGTGGTGGACAGGGTCGCCGGCGGCGAGCTCCGAGGCGGACGGAGGTTTCGGGTTGGTTTGGGGATTCGGTCTACGGTGGCCCTCGATCAGAATTAAGGGATGAGACGGCTCCGCCGGGTCAAGGAAATACTAGAGGCGGCGAGTATGGGGTCGGAGGGGCTCTGGCTACGAAGTAACCAACCGGAGTGCGGCATCAGCTGCACTTGCCGGAGGCGAGGATGACGACCTCCTCTGGTCAAACTACCGCGAGGGGAGCTGACTACGGTTGACTTGAGGTTGTTGTCGAGTGCAAGGGAGGACGGGGGCGCTATTTATAGCAGGGCAGCGTCGGTTCCTGACGGTAGCCGTGGATAAGCTCGACGGTGCGCTTGCTACTGTCGCCGGAGGCAACGTGGCGATGGCCGGCTGGTTTCAGGGGCTAACGACGAACTCTCCACTATCCAAGGAGGTGAGCTGGCGCACTGCGGTGGTTTGGGCGGTGCCGACCTGAGCAGGGGCGGGCTGCCGACGCCTGCGTGGCGCCAAAAGGCTCCCTGTGGCGGCGCTGCGAGGAGCCAGGGGTGGCAGCATGTCACGGGCGAACGGACAATATCGTCGCTTGGTCCCTCGGGCAAGAAAAGACCAAGAGGTACGGAGTAAGCGCGACGGGGCGGCTCGGGGGTGCGGCTGCAGTTGGCGCGCTCGGGGCGCACGCAGTGCTCGCCCACCAACCGCTCGGCGAAATGCCATGGCACCCCAGAGGGCTTGGATGATACTGCAAGTTACCAGACTGGTTAGGGTGGTTACTAAATCTCTATTGTACAAGCTGGCTAGGCAAATAAAGCAACTCTCTAATACTAACTAAAATGTATGCCAAAACGGTTCATGCACTCCAACTGTTCGACGATATGCTAGGGGCATCCAGACGGTTTTGCAAGTGACCAAAATTTCCAGATCAGAGTCTCTTTAGGTACTAGAAAACATGGCATGGTTGGTTTGGGAAAAATCAAAACTTGATAGTGCAAGTTTTTGAAAAAGCCAAATCTGGATGTAAAAGAAAGGCTGTTATTGCATGGACCAAAAATACTCCGATGGGTCCACTCTCCTGGACTTAAGGGTTTTGTAGGGTGGTCTATAAGCAAGAAAAAGAATCATGGGTAAAAGGGCAAGTTAAAACATGGTTGCAGTACAAAATCACCAAGCTAGACCAGAATGAAGATGAGGATGATTTACTCAAATTTTTCAAAGAACATCAGTGGATTTTTGCATAAAGTTGAATTATATACTACCACTAAGATCCCATAATTTTCGTGGAGGCTTTAAAGAAATATTTAAATAGGTTGTAGTGCAAAATTGCTAACTGGACCAGATTTGGAAATTTGTTGTAGAGCTCAAAATCTCCAATGAATAGAAGATATTTTTGCATAAAAGTGATTTAAAAACATCACATGACATCCCCAAATTTTGGTTGGAATATTAAGTAAATCTATCAAAGGGTTGTAGTTCAAATAGAGCTCTAAAACCAATAAAAAATCATTTTTAAGGAAAGAAGTTCAGAAAAAAATAATTATGTAATTAAATCCACTGATAACAGAAATGTTTTTCTTGATAGGATAAACAAGTCCAATAATATATTTGGAAATTTTTCACTTGGGGTAAAAACTCCATAATAACAAAGAAGAGAACGGTTCTGAAATCAAAAGAAAAATCCAGAAAATAAAAGTTTAAGTTTCCTGGCAAAATTTTAATTAACAAAACAAGGTCAAAATTTTTGGGGTGTCACATCCCCCATGGTGCAAGCGGACCAGCGGTTCAACATGGCGATACTACAGGAGGACCGGGAGGCAGAGGCTCAACTCGACGCGGAGCGCGCGCATGCGGCTGCCATCGAGGCTCTCCTGCAGGCGGAACCGGATGTCATGGATGTGAACCGGGCGGCGGAGGCTCAACTTGAGGCAGAGCGCGCGGATGCTGCTGCCATCGAGGCCCTCCTGCAAGCGGAACCGGACGTCCTGGACATGAACCGGGCGGCAAAGGCTCGACTCGACGCAGAGCGCGCGGATGCTGCTCTCATTGATGCCCTCCTGCAGGCGGAACCGGACGTCCTGGACTTGAACCGGGCAGCGGAGGCTCGACTCGACGTGGAGAGCGCGGATGCCGCTGCCATCGAGGCCCTCCTGCAGGCAGAACCGGATGTCCTCGACTTGAACCGGGCTGTGCACTCGTCCGTGTAGAGCGCACGCACGCTCCGCGTGATCGAGTAGCTGGAGGCCGAGGACAACCACGGTGCAGAGACACATGTCGGCAGCTACGGCTGGTTCGCGCCAGCATCCAAAGACGATGAGGCCGTCTAATTCCGCGAGCATTGATAGTTTTTCTTTATGTTGTTGTTTTTATGGATCTTTTGCTATGTAAAAACATTTATTTGTTATGCAAGTCGCCTGACTTGGGTCAGTCTACCATTTCAGGCGGTTGGATGAATATCCTACGTCTAATAACCCTTCTTTCCTTCTTCCTCACCTCTTCTTCTTCCCCAACAGACCACCGCATCGGCCGTACGGATACTCCCCAACGTGCGGTTGGATAAACATACTCTATGAACGAAAATTATGTGTCAGCGGTAGGATGGTTGAGTTTGGTTTGTTCACATGCAACAGCACGTGTCAGTGAGGGTGCGTTCCCTTGGCTGGTTTTGCGGTGTGCTGGAGCGACTATGCGAGGGTGCGGTGCGACCGCGGCGTGCAGGAGCGACCGGGTGAGGGTGCGGTGCGACAGCCGTGTGCAAGTGTACCACCTTCTCATTTTGAAAACATTAGGCAAGCTTGGCAAAAATGTGTGGCGAAGTTTGGCAATGCAAGGCCTAGACCCAAACAGGATAAGTACGTACGTACTAGGAGTACTAGTGTTAAAAAATAAAGGCGGGGTTTTCCTTCACAGGATTTAATCGATACAAATCCTCGTTTCACGTGTCAATTAATGCGTATTTGTTGTCCAAATAACAAAGAGCTAACCATCTCACTCCCCATCGCCTGATTAATGCAGCGCCATGCAAACCAACCTTCTCACTTCCGCATGCATGCAGGGGATATTAATGTCCTTGGTTGCTAGTATGAGGCAAACCCCATCAATTTTGCCTCGCTTAGTGTTAGTGGCCTTTTGCAAATTGTAATTTTGATATACTGTCCTTGTGTACAAAAAATGGAGGTAGTAACTATATTTGACTTCCTTCCCCATTGCGGTGACGTCAACGATATCTTTTTTTTGTGGTTTGGCGAAGTGCGTTCGATGGAGAACACCATTGAGGGAGACCACGGTAAGTCGTTCGCAAGTGCCGCCTGCAAGCCAAGACAACCGCCTTATTTGCATCCAGGAAGTCAGTTGAACCAAAGGACTAGTACTACTAGGAGTACTCAATAGCATCGTCTGTCTAGCTTAGTGCGGTGAGATGGTTTCTCAAAGAAGACGATGGAGAAGCGAAGTCAGCGAAGAGTGAAATGATGGTTGCTTCGTCTGTGCTTTTTTTATTTGACGCCTCACTGTTTTGTGATTTGTGATAGAAGGGACATGGGAGTAGACTCTGTGCTCTATACTGTACTACATGCGTCCAAGCATGGGAGAAAGAGGAGAGACGTTGCACTTTTCTATTCCTTCAATCAATCAATCAGGGAGCTTCGGTTCCATCTTTTTGGCTTTGGCAATACCGTCCACAATGGTTCCCACAATGCCAAAAGCTATTTTCACATTTGGCTACACATTGTGGATGCCCTTAATCGTACCACTTGATTTTGCTCCTGTGTGCTATGTATACAAATCTCAATTATATTGATCTAAAAAATTATAGAATCAAGATTAGTAAAAAGGAGGTGATTTTGCCGCGCGGATGGCGGAGGAGGTTTCTTATTTTTAGAGGACCTTGTCCTGGCGGTTTGCTAACATGCGGTCCCATGTGTCAGTGCTTCACCAAGTCGATCCGCGTCCCACATGAGGCAGAACAACGGCAGAAGCAACATGTGGTTAAGTCGAAGAAGATGAGGGAGAAGCGGATTCAGCAATGAGTGAAATGATGGTTGCTTCGTCCCTCCAACTTCTTTTTTAGCATTATTACTTCGTCCCTCCAACTTAACTGTGGGAAAGGTGCAGCTTTGTGATTTGACGCCTCATTAATCATTACTACTGGGGTGCTTCACCCCGGCTGCTCTGCACTGTATTCCGGTATGGCACGTGGACCCGGTAGCTTGATGTCCCACATGTCGGAGAAAAGGACTAGAAGATTTATGAAAGCGAGTGCTCCACTCTTACGACGGAGGAGTACACAACATGACGGCCCAGTGAAGTGTCACTTGTACTCTATAGTACTATAGTTTTGCTGTTTCACACGATCCATCGATACAAACCCGATTAAACAGGAAAGGGCGGGATTTTTCCCGCGCGGTAGATGATACTGGCCATACATTTCAAAGGCAAATTTAATGTATGCAAACTGAATAATTAAGGCCTTTCCCAGTGCTCCACGGTGTACAGGTGCTAAGGATGCCACATAGGCAGAAAAATGATGTGGCAAAGCAATTAAAGAGGAGAGAGGATTATGGTGACCCCAACAAGAACCAATGCTAAGCACGTGAACCTAGACAAAAAGACTACCAACCAATAATAAAGGAGTTTTATTACTAAACAATTAAATAGAGAAGGCTTAGCTACAAAACCTAAGCACTGATGCATTGGGGACATTAGTAGCTAAGCATTTTAATGCACTTAGCACCCCACTTTAGCACCAATTCATTGGGAGAGGTCTAAGTAACAATCTGATATCTAGTATAACTAAAAACACATATGATTTATGGTGTTAGGGTGTAGTAGTAGTGCTGTATTGCATAGTTGTTAGATGTAACATGCGAGAACGTGTAGAGATGTAGTTTTGGAGGGCCTAAAGAGAGAAAAAGCGTAATACAGTCCCGAACATCGGAATAAGCTGATTACGGTCACTATATATGTTTTGCGGTGATTATACAGTCACTTGCTCATGGTTCAGCATCGGATTGCACTCTGTTGACCGGCCAAATAGTCTGCGTGGCGCCATGTTGACTAGTTAAATTGACCACGTTCCTTGTGGGTCCCACCTATTAGTTCGCATCAGGAAAAGGTCAGATAAACACAAATTTACGCAGGCGCGACAAGACTCCAACCCGCTGCATGGAATCACCTGGTTGTGTATGTGTCCGCTGTATTCGATGTGCGCATGCACGTGTAGGTTGAGCACTTGAGCGTGAGAGTGTGTGTTGGTCGTGTGGTGTACTGGTGTGTGCATGCATGCGTGTGTGCGTGTGAGTGTTGCGTGCGTGCGTGGCTGCGTGTGTACGTGTGTGTTGCATGTGTGCGTAGGTGCATGCGTTTGTGTGAGTGTTGCGTGCATGCAGTTCGTGTGCATGGGTGCGTGTGTGTATAATGACCACACCAGCTCCTGTGTGTTAAAACAGACAGCTCAGCATACCAATACAAGGCAACCTTGTCCGCTGTGCCCGCGGCCATGACTTCGAACCACCGTCCAAATATATTTTTTGTCGTTTGTTTTCATTCTTACTAGCAAGATGCCCGTGCGTTGCACGTAACATCAAGATGCATTTGTATGACTAGTTTATCTTGTGAGAGAAAAGGATGAACGAGGGAAGGCGTTTTTTGCAAATGTGGAGAGGTATGTCGATACCTTTTTTCAAAATTGCCATAGTTTGTTTCCTATCCGTCAGATATAAATCGGACGGCCAATATTGCAGGATGGCAGGAACACCATCATCACTAACTCTGTTGTTTATAAGAGCGTATTTTATTTATGTATTTTATAAGAGTGTAGATGTAGAGTAGATACAAGCCAACAGGTGGGAACGATGGTAGTGAGATAATGTGATGCAACACTAGAGGTGCCACGTGGAGCGTTTAACTGGTCAATATGAGTGGATTCTGAAGTCCAATGTACGTATCGTGCTTTCGCTTCAAATACAATGATCGTCATTGCATATATCGCAAGAGAAAGATGAAACATGCGTGAATTTTCTGGGGGATTACTTTTAGAGGACCTGGAGATAGTTTTGTGTGCATACGTGAAAGGGGCGTACGGGGGGGGGGGGGGTATGCGATGGAGAGAGAGATGCTCTTCGTTTATCTTTATTATGACTAAATTTGTATATAGTATAAAAATATAAAAATTAACAGTGCGGAATAAATATAATTTTGGGCACCATGCAATGCAAATTATCGTTCAGACTCCCCATATAACTTTGTAATGTTGTATATATGTAGAAATTCTAAAATAATTTTTGGCCACACTTTATTCAAAAGGAATGTTGTATGCGAAATAAACGTGAAGAGAGGGCTTTTTAGATCAATGGGGTACGTGATGTAACATGTGTGAATGTGTAGTTGATGCATTTGGCGGGGCCTAGAGAGGTATGTGTGTGTATTACGTATTCAAGAGAGGCATGGATAGAGAGGCTGGCGGGGGGGGGGGGGGGGGAGGGCGTGGGAGAGATAGCACGAGAAATGAGAGTCGTCAAGAGAGAGAGACGAATACGATGTCACGACGAGAGATTCCCTTCCCTTGAGTGTGTATATGCAAGGGGGGAGGGAATAGAGGCACCATGAGAATTTTTTTGTGTGTGTGATGTTTGTGTTGGTATGTGTCGGTGTGAGAAGATAATGAGACGTGGGGCCAGATGGTGTGTCACTGCGTGAGGTCCGGTGGGTCGACGTGAGGCCCCTCGTTCGGTTTCGTCCTGCGCCACATTGGTCGGCCCGTGACGCATTTAGGAAGACCCATGGATGACTAGTCGTATAAGACAAAGATAGCAGAATTGTGAAGGACTCTGTGTCCACTGACAGAGCTCGCTAGGATTTGTAACCCTAGGTTCTAGGACTAAGGTAATCCCTTTATCTCTGATATTACTATTCATCCAACTAACTTTAAGGGGCATCCTACAGAATGCTCTGCTAGAATCATGCTCGTCGATTAGGAAGAGAGGTGTGAGACAATGCGTGAGTGACAGGCCTAAAGATAATGTGTGTACATGAGACACGTAGGCAGGTCCATGTATATAGAAAGGTTCAAGGAGGATTGTGCGTGTGTATGCTTGCGAGAGGAAGAGTGCTTGTGATAAAGGTTAGTGAAAACAGTTGTAAATGGTTACGAGAGGGAGGGAGGGTTATATCTAGAGCATGTGAGCAAGAAAGACACCTAGGAAGAGAGTGTGTGAGCATGTGTGAGAGACCACCGATGGAGAGTGAAACTATACGTAAAAGACTGTTGTACACATTGATTAAAGATAGTGTATATAAATTTTAGGATGGGATCATGATATTTGCAATTCACGTAAAGAGCGGTCATTGATCCATCAGACATCTAGATTCTATCGAATTTGAGCATGTCTATGTTATTATTCGACACAATTGATCCACATAGTTAGTATTTTAAACTCCAGACAATGCATCGCTTTAGCAATCGATTATAAACGTGAGTATAGTTCATGTTGTGTGTTTAAAGCACATTATACATACGAAAGTTACACAATGAACATTATAAATAGCTACTCCCTCCGTTTTTGTATACAAGGCCACAAACCCATATTACAGGTACCAAGGTAGAAATTAATGCTTACTTAAGCCAATGTTGCAAGCTTGTCTTTTCTCTCCGCTCAACGTGTTAATTAATGTGTATTTTTTTGTTAAACGCACAACAAGACAACCCTATCACTCCTCGTTGGTTGATTAATGTGGTACATGAAAACCAAGCTTCTCACTCCATCATGCATGCAAGGGGTATTAATGTCCTTGGTTGCTAGTACGAGGCAAACCTCATCAATTTACCTCGATTGATGTTAGTGGCCTTGTATAGTTGCAAATTGTAATTTTGATAGTGGCCTTGTATACAAAAATGGAGGGAGTACCTATGAACTAGCATACATTTGAATTCAACTTAAGGTGGTTTAAAAAAATTCAAATTCAACATGAAGTCCATTAAATTATTTGAATTTGATATCATGGCATTTGTAAATCATACCTAAATTATGGGGGCACCAATCATTGCTCTGATTTTGTACATAATAGCATATGTAGTTTTGTACAAAATAGATTCAAATTTAGCTCCTCCAGTCCAAAATAATCGTAGCTATAGGATTTTCAAGTGTCAAAATTTCAAAAAGAAGCGTATAATTTAATTAGGTTTTCAAACATACAAGGTCAAATATAAAGTTGTCTATTTAGGTCAATCCTCATAGTTCAAGATCACTCTAAACGTGAATGCTTGTGTTTCAAAATTTCGAACGAAGCGCCAAAAGAGCCTCTACTCGGCCGAAACCGCGTGAGACCAATGTTTGGTAGTACAAGGAAATTACTTTTTTAATAACTCCGACCCGTGAAACCTACCGGCCCGACGTCCAAAGGTCTAAACCGGGGTAGGTTTGTAGCTTCATCTAGACGCCATGCAACCGCCTCCGAAAAACATTCATACACAATGGCCGCCTAAGCACACATGCGCGCGGCCGAAATCACTCCCACCCACTATTTGGGACACCTGGGATTACCATCCTACCCCCGACCCGCAGTAGGTCCGAAATTTAAGAGGGGGGCAAAGTTTGTACTTTCCCCAAATTTCAAACAAGCGCGTCCCATCTTCTGTTCAAAAAAGCCAAAAACAAGCTGCATCAGCATGTAAACATGGTCCCCCCCCCTGTCCGATTCCCCATTCGTACTCCGTGGGCGCCAAAACTACCTCTCCAACAGCCGTGAAACCCCGGCGTCCTCCGTCGGCCACCCCATCCCACACATCAACCGCCACCCTCCTCCATCACGCCGGAGCCGATACCCTGACGTCGTCGTCCACCGCAACCTCAACTGCAACACCCTCCACGGCTAGTAGTTGAAGCCGAGGCCAAGCCGTCCGTGCCCGAGCCAGTTCAACCATGCCGTCCTACGCCTCACCGCTGCCGCTCCAACTTCGCCACCGTCCACCGCACCGGAGTTGTTCCTGCTACACCGTCCTTCGCCGCCTTGGATCTTCTTCCCTATGCGATATACAGCCACGGCAACACATTCAACAATTTGGCCATGGTTTTGTCCAAGTATCCATAGCTTTCCAAAACATCGGTTCCCCCGGGAAAAACAAGAAGATCGCCGCGACATATCGACACCACACGGGCAACTGATAAGGGTACTCATCTTCCCTTATTCGTGCAAATCTTACGTGTCTGCTTGCATGGTATTCATCCCAAAGAAGACACTAGTTGACCGCTTCTTCTTCATACTAGATGTTCCTAGTAACTCGCGATGCACAAGGTTTCTCCTCATATACTATTTCACCTTAGCTAGAGGTCCGTCGCCCCCCTGAATTTCAATTTCTGGCCAGTTGATTCCCAATTAACGGAAGCATTCCCCAGCGTAACAGGCGCTAGTACGCCTATTACGCCGGGGAAGCAGCGCCTTGGTGTTTATCTTAGGGGCGTGTGCGGCCTAGAGCTACTGGCGCCTGATCTGGAGGTCGGCCGGGATTAAAGGGATGGCCAGGGGCGCCGCCAAGCACGACAGTGGTGTGAGGTCGAGGGGAGGGTGGGGTGGCGGAGGCAAGGCTCTGGGCCGGTGGTGGCCAAGTGTTCGAGAAAGATCGCCAACAAAGGATCATGGGAGGTAGACGTAGGCCATCTGCACGTTCCTTATAGATTGGACGGTTCATTAAAAAGATCGACTGACCTATTTATTTTCAATCGACTGTTATCTTAGATATGACCACATGTGGTGGTGTGCTGGAGGAGCACCTGCATTTCCTGTGCTCATATATTACAAAATCATACAGAGTAGAATCTAATTTTTTTGCCATGCAATGTTGTAGAGCTATCATATGTCTCCTATCATTTATTTTTCAGCCACCTGCTATCTGCTACTTTTACAGTGCACTAGTTCTACATAGACTTCACCCATACTCTCACCATTGTGTTTTTATGCAAGGGTATTTCAGAGTCTGCCTCGAGAGAAGCAAAAAGATAAAAGAGAAGTTGAGCTAGCTTTCTTCGCGGGTAGGCACGATACGTTAAAATGCTATAAATGGTGCAGTGTCAACAAATGGAGATGGTAAACGTCGCTCTGGAGTTGATGACCTCGCTCGCAATGAACCACCACCCCAGGTGCTTGCTTTAACTTCGCGGTGTCATATGTGGTTGTATGTTCCATATGGTGTCTAGCTTGTATTTGAAAGGCCAAAGTTGGTCTTTATTAAGATAAAGAAAGATGTTTTTTACATGAACCACCATCCCGTGAGCACCAGAAGACAAATAGCTAGTCAGGGCACTGGCCAAGCCAGTGACAAGCCCAACAAAGATAGGCATCACATGGAAGCCAACTAAAAAGCTGCGATGGTGGCGAAGCAGCCCGCCTCCCACCAGGCTCTCAGGTCCTAGATGATCATGCTCACCACTCCAGCCGGATGTCTAGCTTGTATTGCTTCCAATTTGGTTAAATTGCATCTGCTTAGCTTACACATTATACCTTTGAATATGCTATGCCTTTCTGTTTTTGGTACATACAAGTACATCTGTGTATTAACCATGTTCTTACATCAAACTAATGTTCTTGTGTATCCCTCATCAATCACTTACGATGAGGCAGGCAGGCAAGGGGGCTACTCCTCATTTAAAGAATGCAGCGTCAGCCTCCCGACATGATTCTCAAGAAACAATAATGCTAGATGAAGATAGTGAACGTAGCTCTGTAGTTGGTTACAACATTTCCCCATCGCAGGTGCTTGCTCTAACTTGGCAGCGTGATATGTGGTTGCATGTTCCATGTGGTGTCTAGATTGTAATTCTTCCAATCTGGTTAAACTGCATGTGCTAGTTTGCTTAGCTTATACATTATACCTGTTAATGTGACATGCCTTCCTGTATTTAGTACATAGTACATCTGTCTATTAAGCATGTCCTTACATAAAACTATTGTTTTTTGTATCCCGCATCATCAATATGATGAGACACCTTTAGTATATGCAGTGCGATATTAGTTGCATCTTTCATATGATTTATAGCATGCACTGCTTCTAATTAGTTGAAATTCCATTTATGATGGGACGCTTTTAACTTGGCAGAGTCATATTGGTTGCATCTTTCATGTGGTGTCTAGCTTGCATTGCTTCTTATTTGTTGGAATGGTTTCTGCTTAGTTTACACAAACAGTTGTGAACATGCCATGCCGTCCTGTTTTTCGTACATATTCCATCCTGGTATCATGTGTTTTCCTTACATCAAAGTAGTGATCATCAGTATCATGCATGAATGAGTTCTGGAGAGAGAATTTTATTGCTTTTTCTTGTCGGTTTAGTTGACAATTCAAAATCAATAAAGCGGAAGGAAGTTAGCAAGGCAGCGGATAAAGGTGCTCCTTCCGAACAGAGGGCCTCTACAGTTTCTACTCCTCCACACCCCCAAGATAACACATGCATAGACACTCAACAAAGCTGTGTTTATGATGAGCATGTCTCCCCTAGTGCACCATCACCGGTGCTCCCTCTAACTTGGCACTGTTATATGTGGTTGCATGTTATGTGTGATGTCTAGCTTGTATTGCTTCTAATTTTGTTGAATTCCATCTTCTTACTTTACACATTATAATTGAATAAGACACATGTTCCTGTTTCTAGAACGTACAATATCTGTCTATCACACCATGTTCTTACATCAAATTACTACTATTGTGTAACCTGCAACAATCACTTATCATAAGACACGTTTGACTTTGGAGTGTGATATAGGTTACATCTCACATTCTTTTCTAGCTTGTACTACTAATTTGTTGAATTGGCACTTATGACGAGATAGTTTTAACTTGGTAGAGTGATATTCGTTGCATCTTTCATATGGTGTCTAGCTTTCATTGCTTCTAATTTGTTGAAATGACTTCTTCTTAGTTTACACATCATAAGCTGTGAATATGCAATGCTGTGAATATGCAATGGCACTAATGACGAGAGACCTCTAACATGGTAATGTGATGTTGTTTGCATCTTGCATATGATTTATTTCTTGTACTGCTTCACATTTGTTTAAACGCCTTTTATGATGAGACACTGTTAACTTGGCAGAGCGATATTTGTAGCATCTTTCTTATGGTGTCTACCTTCCATTGCATTGCTTCTAATTTGGTGAAATGTCTTCTTCTTAGTTTACACATCATAGTTAAGTTATCTCTTTCGTCTGTTTTTCATACATATTACATCCTCCTATCATGTGGTTGTCTAATATCAAAGTTCAGTTCGTCTGCATCACGCATCAATTTGTTCTGAAAAACTAAATTGTTATTCTTTTTTCTTGTTGGCTTGACTTAACAAGGCACAGGGAAAGAGGAAGAAACATAGAATGGCAGAGAATGAGAAGCGGATGAATCCTGCAGATTCTGCTGGTACTGATGGTGCAATAGAAGGTCAAAGTCCAGGGGAAAATTCTACAAACACGGTATCCCATGCTACGCGAGCTGCAAAAAAGCCAAACAGAAACAAATAGCTACCACCAAACAAGCAGAGACATCCCTAGTTCTTGTAACACCTACCACAGTACTACCAGCTGCACGAGTTACTCGTAAGGCCAACTGAAACTAGCAGCACGTTCCCAAGCTCCCTTGCCACCTGACACTACTTCCCAAGCACTCTTGACATAAGACGAGTTGGTAATATTAGATGAACCTTGTGAGCTTCAACAGCAAGAAGGTAGTTGCTGGAGTCAAGTTACAGTTGCATGCTTCTTTATATGTAGTCTCACAGTTTGATGTACACTAACACTTCCTATGTTCGTTGTTGGATAGAACCTAGGCGCAAGAGGAAACAAACGTCAGGGATAATGCTCAATAGGTTAACTAAATCTAGAGGAGGAAGAATGGAGATCCATTTTGAGGCAGGTTTAAAAAGGCCACGTGATGCTAGAGTCAGCCAAGTTAGTATCAGAGGCAGTGGTTGCTGTTAGGTGTCATGTACGTATCCTCCCAACATGGATTCAGTACAGGAATGACAAAGACAAACCCAGTTCAACACCTTTCTCAACCATTTATCTATAAGTATGGTTATGTACGGAAACTAGTAATATCGTCTTGCTTTGTCCCATACTTTCTAGGTTGCTGATAATGAGACTCCCATAATTTTCAACAGATGAGGTTCAAGTTGGATATCCAAGATGATGCAACCAGACAAGCTTTCACCCATGTTTTCAAGTCTGCTCTGCGATAGTATCGGTATAACTTGAGGAAAACTCACTTTGAAGGCAAGGCTAACAGTGAACTTTCCCAAACATCTCCAGTGGAAAATATATCGGATGAAGACTGGAGGGGCCTTGTTAAACACTGGTCTGATCCGAAGTAACAGGTACACTATATATATGGGATCAGATCACATGTTGAAGTCCTATTTACGCACGTGCCACACAAATATAGATTTCTTGTAGGTGAACCGATCAAAGAACAAGGCCAACTGTACTAAAGTGAAATTCCAACAGACGACAGGATCTCGTAGCTATATTGCACACTGCGAGGCTCTTGTAATTAGCTGCTGTTTCACTCTTCTCGCTGTACAATATTATCAGATCTATATGGACTTGTTCGAAATGCAGAGGAAATCCCGCAACGACCAAAAAGTACCTGAACCAAATGCTGTGGAAATCTTCAAGGACTGTCACACCAGCAAGACGAAGGGCATGACTACACCAGTCAAAGCCATTGTTATAAGTCCTTAATCCTCATACCTTTTAACTACTACTTACTCTGACTTGTGCCTTGAACTGCATGGTTTGCAGCTACTGTCTATTATTTCAATTTTATACACAATTGTCTTCGCGTATCATTGCACCTTACATGGTTTAAAAGAGAGGAGTGATGTTCCTTTGATCTTGACCCGTAATCTAGTTCCATGCTAGACTTGCCCACACAATGTTACAATTGCATGTTTGTCTGCTCTCAGTAGTTTTGTGATATGAATGATGTCATACTATGCTTACCGTATTATAAACTTTGTCCCTTTATCCTTAGCCCTCAATACAATGTGAAGAAATAGACAATACATTAGCGATGGTACATGGTCATATGTTTGGAACCTGGTTTTATTATGTACTTTGCAATAAAATACAACTAATATTTTACATGGGTTCACCAGAATAAGTTATGTATATAGACCAAAGCTATTTTGTTTGGTTTTGCTGCCTCCTTAATATCTTCTGTTCTGGTACTACTAATGTAAAAACTCAACTTTTCAGCGAGCTATGGAAAAAATGGTGGAACCGACACCTTGTGAAGGTGGCGAGGCAACTATAACCGCAATGTCAGCTCTTGTTGCAGTGGGTCAGTACCTGTCCACTAACAGTGCCAAAAACATGTTCCCGCGTAATACTGGGTTGGTTGTTAATGCAATATCATCCAAACTGCCTCATGATCAAGATATGCAAGCTCAAAGCAATGTTGTATCTGCGCTCCAGACACAAATCCATTCCCTAACAGAGATCCTTTGTGAAACAAGGAGAGACATTGTTCGATGTCGTCAAGATATGCATGGTTTTGAAACCAGACTATCAAACATTTGATATGTTGTTCAGGAGCCTAGGCCAAATGAAGGCGGGAGTTATGGTGCTCCAGCGGACAATACAACATGAAAACGTAACAGTCAGGTCAAATGAACTGAAGCTCGAACTTACGGTGGTGCATTTATACGCTAGACTATTAAGTTTTATGCCAACCTTCCTTTTGTTATATAGTTGTAATTTGTTTTGGTGTGATACAAAATTTATTCTTAACGTGTAGCCACCGGCTGAAGAAAACAGCAAGCCATTTTTGTATAGTGTAGGGTGTTCCCTATATTTACACTGGTGGCGATCTTTGATGCCGAGTAGATGTAATCTATGCAATCGCCTTAATAGCCTAGCGTTAGTTTCGGCCTTATTTATTTCCTAGTCTTCTTTTTTCCTGGTTTGCTAGTGGCCGCAACAACCATGGGCCATATACAGGCCGTAGGATCCATGGGTCTCCTACGGGCCGTAGGATCCATGGGTTTCCTACGAGCCGTCGATAAATGGGCCTCCAACAGGGCCGTAGAATCGGTGGGCCTCGGGCCATCGGATAAATGGGTCTACATGGGCCGTAAATGGGCGTAATTGGTATCGGCCCAGCACGGTAACGGGCCGTTAACAGGCCGTAGGACAGCAAAGGCTTAAATCTATCACAGGCATAACGGGTCGTTAATGGGCCAGAATATAGGACGGGCTCGAAATGGCGCAACGGGTTAACATGCCAGAAACAGGCCGATTCTTGCCATGGGACGAATTTGGCCCATTAGGGGAACAAGCCAGTAACGGGCCGTCTCTTGCCATGGGCCGAATTTGTCCCATTAGGGGAACATGCCAGTAATGGGCCAGAAGTAATCGAGGGCCGAAAAGGAGCCCAAGAACGTATGGGCCGTCAATAGGCCGAAAGCTAACACGGGCTGGAAACGGCCCATGTAAATCACGGGCCGTTAATGGGTACAAAGAAAATTACTATTCATTATGGGCTAGAGTCACCGTGGGCCTGTAAAGGGCCGAAAGATACGAAGGCCTCATATGGGCCGAAAGACGTCGTGGGCCATACATGGGCCGAAAGTGAAATGGGCTGGTGTTATATTCAACGGCCCACATGACGTTGTTGGGCCGATTTCCTTTAGGGCCTAACGGGTCGTGAGTTACCGGGCCGTAAAATGGGCTATTTGCGAAGAGACCGTTAACGAGCTTTTTCATGGCCAGCCCATTAACTTTCGACCAAGTCAAACGGGCCGACTTTGTAAGCTAATTGGGCCAGTGGTGGGCGTGGCACGTGTCGACATATCATAGGCGCCTTATCTCGACCCAATCGACGGGTCGACACGTGTTTCGTCCGGCCAATAAGAATTTTACACATGGAAATTTCTCATTGGTCAGGGCTGTTAAGGGGTTATCGGATCCAAAACCCGACCCGATAGCTTAACGTCGTTCCGTTACGGTGGATGCCACATGTCGGTCACCCTTGACGAAAGCACTTCTGTGACGCCCGATTTATCGTCATGGAAGTGGACACTTCCATGATGATCATTTTGGTAATGTCATGGAACACTTCTACGACAGCACGTGTATGACTATCTTGATTCTGTCATAAAATCGTCATGGATGTACATGCATGAAAAAAAAGCGACCTACTGTGACAAACACGTATCATCACGGAAGTGTATTTTTTTGTAGTGAACACACCATTACGCTGTGCTGTTCCAGGTGGCGTAAGTTGTGAAACTATTCCATATTGTTTCAAATGAAGACCAAACTCGTAACTCAAATATTCACCTCCACGATCAGATCATAGAAACTTTATTTTCTTGTTACGATGGTTTTCCACTTCACTCTGAAATTCTTTGAACTTTTCAAATCTTTCAGACTTATATTTCATCAAGTAGATATACCCATATCTGCTCAAATCATCTATGATGGTCGGAAAATAACGATACCCGCCGCGAGCCTCAACACTCATCGGACGTATACATCAGTATGTATTATTTCCAACAAGTCTGTTGCTCGCTCCATTGTTCCGGAGAACAGAGTCTTAGTCATCTTTCCCATGAGGCATGGTTTGCAAGCATCAAGTGATTCATAATCAAGTGATTCGAAAAGCCCATCAGCAGGGAGTTTCTTCATGCTCTTTACACCAATATGACATAAACGGCAATGCAACAAATAATTTGCACTATCACTATTAAACTAATATCTTTTGGCTTCAATACTATGAATATGTGTATCACTACTATCAAGATTCAACAAAAATAGACCACTCATCTAGGATGCATGACCATAAAAGATATTACTCATATAAATAGAACAACCATGATTCTCTGATTTAAATGAATAACCATCTCACATCAAACAAGATCCAGATATAATTTTCATGCTTAACGCTGGCACCAAATAACAATTATTCAGGTCTAAAACTAATCCCGAAGGTAGATGTAGAGGTAGCGTGCCGACGGCGATCACATCGACTTTGGAACCATTTCCCACGTGCATCGTCACCTCGTCCTTAGCCAATCTTCGCTTAATCCGTAGCCCCTGTTTAGAGTTACAAATATGAGCAACAGAACCAGTATCAAATACCCAGGCGCTACTACGAGCATTAGTAAGGTAGACCTCAATAACATGTATATCAAATATACCTTTCACTTTGCCATCCTTCTTATCCGCCAAATACTTGGGGCAGTTCCGCTTCCATTGACCAGTCCCTTTGGCAAGAGAAGCACTCTGGCCTCGTGCTTAGGTCCAGACTTGGGTTTCTTCACTTGAGCAGCAAATTGCTTGTTGTTCTTCTTGAAGTTCCCCTTCTTCCCTTTGCCCTTTTACTTGAAACTAGTGGTCTTGTTAACCATCAACACTTGATGCTCCTTGATTTCTACCTCAGCGGCCTTTAGCATTGCGAAGAGCTCGGGAATTCTCTTATCCATCCCTTGCATATTGTAGTTCATCATGAAGCTTTTGTAGCTTGGTGGTAGTGATTGAAGAACTTCTTCAATGACACTATCTACAGGAAGATTAACTCCAAGTTTAGTCAAGTGATTGTGGTACCCAGACATTCTGAGTATATGTTCACTGACAGAACTATTCTCCTCCATTTTGCAGCCGTAGAACTTATTGGAGACTTCATATCTCTCAATCCGGGCATTTGCTTGAAATATTAACTTCAACTCCTGGAACATCGCATATGCTCCATGACATTCAAAACGCCGTTGAAGTCCCGGTTCTAAGCCGTAAAGCATGTCACACTGAACTATCGAGTAGTCATCAGCTTTGCTCTGCCAGACATTCATAACATCTGGAGTTGCTCCTACAGCGGGTCTTGCACCTAGCAGTGCTTCCAGGATGTAATTCTTCTGTGCAGCAACAAGGATAATCCTCAAGTTACGGACACATTCCGTGTAATTGCTACCATCATCTTTCAACTTAGCTTTCTCTAGGAACGCATTAAAATTCAAAGGAACGGTAGCACGGGCATTGATACGTCTCCAACGTATCAATAATTTTTTATTGTTCCATGCTATTATATTATCTATTTTGGATGTTTAATGGGCTTTACTAGACTCTTTTATATTATTTTTGGGACTAACCTATTAACCGGAGGCCCAGCGCTAGTTTTTTTTTGCCTGTTTTAGAGTTTCATAGAAAAGGAATACCGAACGGAGTCCAAACGGAATGAAACCTTTGCGATGATATTTCTTGGACCGAAAGTAATCCAGAAGACTTGGAGTTGAAGTCTGGAACGCCACGAGGAAGCCTTGAGGCAAGAGGGCGCGCCTAGGTGGGTACGCTCGCCCCCACCCTATGGGCCCCTCGTAGCTCCATCGACGTACTTCTTTTGCCTATATATACTCTTATACCCTTGGTCGATCAGAGAGAGCCACAAAACCACTTCTCCACCGCCGCAACCTTCTGTACCCGTGAGATCCCATCTTGGGGCCTTTTCCGGCGATCTGCCGGAGGGGGAATCGATCACGGAGGGCTTCTACATCAACACCATAGCCTCTTCGATGAAGCGTGAGTAGTTTATGACAGAACTTTGGGTCCATAGTTATTAGCTAGATGGCTTCTTCTCTCTCTTTGATTATCAATACAAAGTTCTCCTCGATGTTCTTGGAGATCTATTCGATGTAATACTCTTTTGCGGTGTGTTTGCCGAGATCCGATGAATTGTGGATTTATGAACAAGATTATCTATGAATATTATTTGGTTCTTCTCTGAATTCTTATATGCATGATTTTATATTTTGGCAAGTCTCTTCGAATTATCGGTTTAGTTTGGCATACTAGATTGATCTTTCTTGCAATGGGAGAAGTGCTTACCTTTGGGTTCAATCTTGCAGTGTCCTTTCCCAGTGACAGTACGGGCAGCAAGGCACATATTTTATTGTTTCCATCGAGGATAAAAATATGGGGTTTATATCATATTGCTTGAGTTTATCCGTCTACATAATGTGTTACTCTGTTCTTATGAACTTAATACTCTAGATACATGCTGGATAGCGATCGATGTGTGGAGTAATAGTAGTAGATGCAGAATCGTTTCGATCTACTTGACACGGACGTGATGCCTATATTCATTATCATTGCCTTAGATATCTTCATAATTATGTGTTGTTCTATCAATTGCTCGGTAGTAATTTGTTCACCCATCATAATACGTGCTATCTTGAGAGAAGCCACTAGTGAAACCTATGTCCCTCGGGTCTCTTTCTTATTATATTGCATCTCTTTTATTTACATCATATCTCGTTTACTATTTTGCAATCTTCACTTTCCAACCTATACAACAAAAATACCAAAAATATTTACTTTACTATCTTTATTAGATCTCACTTTTGCGAGTGACCGTGAAGGGATTGACAACCCCTTTATCGCGTTGGTTGCAAGGTTCTTGATTGTTTGTGCAGGTAATAGGTGACTTATGCATTGTGTCCTACTGGATTGATACCTTGGTTCTCAAAACTGAGGGAAATACTTACGCTACTTTGCTGCATCACCCTTTCCTCTTCAAGGGAAAACCAACGCATGCTCAAGAGGTAGCAAGAAGGATTTCTGGCGCCGCTGTCGGGAGATCTATGCCCAAGTCAAGACATACCAAGTACCCATCATAAACTCTTCTCCCTCGCATTACATTATTTGCCATTCTCCTCTCGTTTTCCTCTCCCCCACTTCTAAAACGATTTTCAAAAACCTTTGCCTTTTCTTCGCCCTCCTTCCGTTCGATCTTGTGTTACCATGTGCCTTCTTTTTGTTTGCGTCTTTGCTTGCTAAAAGTTTATGGATCCTCAATCCCTTGCTAATCTTCTTAAGAGATCCAATTATGATGAACCAATTTCTAGTGATTTGAGTGCACTAGATTCTCTTTATGAGGTTTTGCTTGAAATTCATGAATCTGAAAATTGTGATGAATAAATTTATGAAGAGATTCACGATAGCTCCTTGAATGAAAAGCATTATTGCAGTGATTTTACTATAAATTCTCTTGATGTCAATTGTGCTAATAATATTCAAAACCCTAAGCTTGGGGATTCTAGTTTAGATATGTCTACTACTTGTTGCAATGATCATGATTGGGGTGATTCTTCTTATGATCTTGAAAATTTATTTATGCCCCATGATGAATATGAGATTGATAATAGTGCTCACAGTAATATTGAAAGTGGGTTTGGAAGAGTGTCAACTTTAGATCCCAAATATTTGGAGAATGTTCAATCTTATAGTATTTTTGATAAAAGTGGTTTTGGAGAGGTCATGACTTTAGTTAATGATAATCCCACTATTTTGGAAGAGTGTCAACTTCGCATGCATGTGGATCATGTTGAGAATATGTTACGTGATAGCTATTTTGTTGAATTTGCCTATGATACTACATGTAGTT